>CM057348.1:243949825-246376174 GCA_030015575.1 Agapanthus africanus | reverse complement strand
ACATACGTGCGATGCTCGTCGTGACCTAGAACTATACGAAGGTTGTTAAATATCGGACAGTATAGCTCGATACTAACAACCGTCGTATAGTCTACGCGACGAGAAAATTCAATCGTATGGTAACCCATAGATTTGTCCCGTGTGGACAAGTTAAGAATGTATAAAGCAAACGCCTTCATTCACTTGTGTTTTCATCCGTTTCGAGATATTTCGTCGGTATCTTTCCGCTGGTTCTCCGTGTACAAAGATAGATTAGATGTTCATTTCAACGTTGTTTCACAGCTTTGAAATGATTATCTATTCTATTACAGTGTACTCGTAGAACAGCGAGGAGGTGCTGCCGAAATTTACTCGAAACGGTTGAAAGCACAAGTGATGGGCGTTCGCTCTATACATTCTTAATGGGATAGAAGCCTACCCCCGACAGCCGGAACACATACATACAAACGCATAATCAGAGAGCGATTCGAGATGTTCGGGTTAAAACCAATATATGATAATATGAAACCTTCATATTCCCATCGATACCCATATATGAAACTAAAAGCGCCACTTAGTCCCCGTCTATCGGTCAACATAACGTGCGATAATTTATTCTTTTCAACGACAAACGCACACACAAAGCATATACATGGATTTTCTCCTTTGTCAGTAACTATCCCGTTCTTATATTTCTCAATATAGTCAGCATAACCTACAATTTATATGTTATTCAGTCTAACATGGCCCATGAGTACGTCAGAGTTAAGGACTGGATGTATGTGGATTGGAAACAACGTATGCAACCTAAGTTTGTCGCAGGAGTTGCTGCTTTCCTTGAATTTGCACGAGCACATAATAAGATCATAATAGAGAAGATTCTCTGTCCGTGCGATAGATGTGGCAATAAGTACTGGCAGAAGGTAGAATTGGCAGAGCTTCATATTGTAAAACATGGGTTTACTAGACTTTATTCAACTTGGAAATATCACGGGGAAGGAGAAGAATGCAGTACTGCGGTAGAAGAAGGAGAACACGATAATGCGGCAGGAGAAGAAGAAGAATTCGATAATACGGCAGGATACGGAAATTTATTTCCATCAGAAGAAATGGAGGATATGGTAGAGGCTGCCCTAGGTGAATCTATTCGTACCGAAGATGACATTCCTTCCGGTCAAGGACCGCGTGCGGATAAATATGAAAATTTCATGAATGATGCTAGGAAACCAATTTATGAGAATGCGAAGTATTCCACCCTCTCATGGTTCGTCCAACTTTTCCAAATTAAGTGCCTAAATGGATGGAGCAACAAGTCATTCACAATGCTTCTTTCGTTCTTGAAAGATTCTATGCCTCCGGGAAATAATGTGCCCGAAAGCTGGTACGAAGCCCAGAAAATGATGTCTGATTTGGGTCTAAAGTGCGAGAAGATTCAAGCATGTCCTAAAAATTGCGTGTTGTACCGGAAAGAGAATTCAGATTTGAAAGAGTGTCCAACATGCGGAGAGGCCAGGTATAAGCCGAAAGATTCTGATAAGAAGCCTGATATACCTGTGAAGATAGCACGATATTTTCCCATAACACAGAGGCTACAGAGGCTATTCAGGTGCAAGAAAACAGCCGAGGCAATGATTTGGCATCACCGTGCTCCTCCAAGCGAAAATGGAAAAATGAGCCATCCAAGAGATTCACCGGCATGGAAGGATTTCGATAGGAGGCACGCAATATTCAGTAGCGATCCTCGCAATGTCCGGCTCGGACTGGCTGCCGATGGCTTCTGCCCATTCAACTATATGGCTGGAAGTCACAGTACATGGCCCGTTGTAATGATGATTTATAATCTGTCGCCTTGGTTGGCTATGGACCAATCATACTTTATGATGCCTCTTCTTATCGACGGACCAAACTCACCGGGGAACAATATCGACGTCTATCTCCGACCTCTGATTGAGGAGCTGAAAACTTTGTTCAATGATGGTGTAGAGACATATGATTCAAACACAAATACAACCTTCATACTGCGTGCGGCTTTAATGTGGACAATTAATGACTTTCCTGCGTATGGAATGCTTTCAGGTTGCTCCGTACATGGTCACAAAGCATGTCCTCATTGCCATGAACACACAACATCAAAAATTTTGAATTTTAGCAGGAAGGTTTGTTATTGCGGCCATCGACGTTTTCTGCCTCCAGACCACCCCTATAGGTTAGACACGGTTCACTTTGATGGTCATCAGGAGCTTGTTGGGCCTCCATCCCCATTGTCCGGAGAGGACGTGACTGCTAAATGGGATGGTTACAATAACGTGACCTTCGGGATGGATCCGACGAGACAGGTCAAACCACAATATTGGAACAAGTTAAGCATTTTCTTCGAGCTTCCGTACTGGTCTACAAATTCAGTGCGTCATTGTCTGGACGTCATGCATATAGAGAAGGGAGTATCAGAGCACATACTTAACTTGCTTCTGTGTAAAGACGGGAAATCGAAAGACAACATGAATGCCCGGATGGATCTACAAGAGTGGGGAATAAGAAGTGAACTGCACCCTAAACCGGTAGCGGGTAAACCGGGCAAGTTTGTACTTCCCAATGCCGCTTATCATATGTCACAACCGGAGAAGAAAAGATTCCTGCAGGTGTTGCATGATTTGAAAGTCCCCACAGGTTTCTCAGGATCATTCAGCAAGAAAATAAAAATTGTGAAGGGCAAGATCGATGGGCTGAAAAGTCATGACCACCATGAGCACCTTCTTCCATTAGCCCTCAGGACTTCTCTCCCCGACTCGGTTGGTCTAGTAATCAACGACCTATGTTGTTTTTTCAGGGAGTTGTGTGCTAAAACGCTGGAGGTTGCGACGCTGGATAAACTAGAAAATTCTATTGCGTTGATACTTTGCAAGTTTGAGCGTATTTTCCCACCGTCATTCTTCGATATCATAATACACTTGACGGTTCATCTTGCAACTGAGGCGAAGTTAGCCGGACCGGTACAATATCGATGGATGTATCCCGTCGAGAGGTACGTGTAATTTTTCGTTTCGCGCAATTTATAAATTTATTTTTGTCATGTATGCCCGTGTTTATTTATTCAACATATTCTCATTAGGTACCTTTACACTCTTAAGAAGTATATACGCAATAAAAATCGACCAGAGGGTTCTATCATGCAAGGTTATCTTCTTGATGAAGCAACCACATTTTGTTCCCGCTATCTGGACGAGAACATTGAGACAAGGCTTAACCGACCACGAAGAATTCAAGACGGGCCATATGGTAAAGCCGAGTATAAGAGGGTAGACACTATGTTTATCAACAAGATATACCGGTTTATCTTGCTTAATTGCGTATGTCTTGAACAAATTAGAGAGTAAGTTCTTTTGGATTAATTGTTATATCTGTGTTTGTGTATGTATGAAATGACATAATATTAATGTCACAATTATTTGTCGAAAACAGAACTCATTTTAACGAGGTACGTGAGGGGCATCCTGATTGGAACGAAGAGCGTTTGGAAAAATACCATCAGGATAATTTTTGTGATTGGGTCACAGAGCATGTAAGTTATTCGAATTACATTTTATTGCTATCAGTTTTAATCTAAACTTGTATCGTTATGTATTTAAAGTAAAATTTGTTTTGTTAGATCCACGATCCGAACTTGTCTGCATCATTTGAGAGTGATTCAAGATGTTTAGCTCAATTTCCTAGTATGGAGGTTGCACATTACAAAGGATTTGGTGTCCTTGGATACAAATTTGAAGTTAAGGACATAGAAACATCTAGAATCACTCAGAATAGTGGGATTGCGACGGTAGGATCGGACGGTGTGATTTACTATGGGTACTTAAATTGTATACTCGGCATCCACTATCCCGGACGATCAGAACCCTTTTATATATTCCACTGTACTTGGTACGATCCGCGAACCGATACAGACAGGTGGAGAAGCAGTCTTAGGACTTGGAAAGATGAATATGGATTGACCAGTGTGAACACACTTCGATTTTACGGTCAGGACGATCCGTTTATCTTTCCGAACCAAGCGTTCCAAGTATACTACTCACAGTGTTTGAAGCATCCGGGGTGGAGTGTTGTATGCCGATGGAAACCTAGAGATGTCTACGATGTCCCAGAATACGAGGACAGCGATGAGGACGAAGAAGAGAGAAGGCTTAAAGTGCTCCGACCGTCTGTTTCGAAGGACGGGTTGTCTTCGACCGATCATGAAGTTACGTGGGTTAGAAATGACATCGACGATGAAATCCAAGTAGATATGTATGATGCGCCCACGAAACGAAAAAGGTTATCAGTAATGTTATATTATTACTTCACATTTTACGCTCTAGATCATATATAGTCAATACTTTTAATGATTGTCTAATGCGTCCACGAACCGTTTATCTAGATTTGATGACGATGTCGGGAGCAGCGAGGGGCGGCAGGAGCTCCAGCCGCGGCAGAGGCAGAGGCAGAGGCAGAGCGGTTCTGCCGCCCGGAGAGCTCCGTAGGGAGCTTCAGAGGGCCGGTCTTGCACCCAGATCGGAGACCCCTTCGGATGCCTCCTTCCGTGTGGATTTTGCCACACCTCCAGGTATACTGCACGCATATCCATTTTCAATGTAATATTACAGATATTCATGCATGTTTATGTCAAAATTACTTATATTGTCAATGTTTGATTGTCTAGTTGTTGGTCCTGCGTCCACATCTGGGACAGAGGCCACCCCCGCTCCTCCAGGTATGTTTATATATCATATAGTGTATGTATATTGATTTAGAATGCTATATCATAAATATACACATTCCTTTTGCTCTTACTTAGCAATTTTTATTATTGTCTAGCTGTAGGTGGTGACACCACCGCACCTGCGGGTATATTTATATGTCCTATAGTGCATGCATATTGATTTAGAACGTTAAATTATTGATCTACACATTCTATTTGCAATTACTTATAAAATCTATTTTTAATTGTCTAGTTGTTGGTCCTGCGTCCACATCTGGGACAGAGGCCACCCCCGCTCCTCCAGGTATGTTTATATATCATATAGTGTATGTATATTGATTTAGAATGCTATATCATAAATATACACATTCCTTTTGCTCTTACTTAGCATTTTTTATTATTGTCTAGCTGTAGGTGGTGACACCACCGCACCTGCGGGTATGTTTATATGTCCTATAGTTCATGCATATTGATTTAGAACGTTATATTATTGATCTACACATTCTTTTTGCAATTACTTATAAAATCTATTTTTAATTGTCTAATTATAGGTGGTGCGTCCACACCTTCCACAGGGGCCACTCCTGCCGCTTCCGTACCCTCCGCATCGTCTGCAGGTTAGTATGAATAAATTTAAAATATTTATTTATTTTACATATGCTATATAGAATAAATATGAACTTCATGGAGATTTAGCGTCGATGTTTATTTTATAGTTGGAGGGGATGCGTCCGGGACCGGGACCCCGGTTGTTCCTCACCGGAGGAACTATCGTCCCGCTCATGCTGCTGCTCGGGCCCAGGCTCGTGCGCTAATCACCGGAGGTATATATCACACTTGAATTTTGTTTAACCTTGATTTCTTAATACAACTTTGTCTTATTATTGATTGTCTTGATATTTCGTGCAGACGCAGGGCCTCTCCATCCCCAGAGGGGGACTCGAGGCCCGAATCAGTCCCATAGGCTGAGGCCTGATAGAGCTAGGGGGGAGGCAGCATTCCCCCTATTTTTTACCCTTGACTATCGCTATACCGGTCCTCATGCCGAGAGGTTCGGCCGGTATTTGGGGGATGAGAGCCGGATCGTGAAGAACTATCCACTTCACGTTGAGTGGGGCGAGCAGCACCAGCGCTCATTCGCCCTCTTCTTTGATCAGGCTCGGGTATGTATTAATATATATTTTCATTTGATCTATCCAATATATTTATTATTAACACTTGCAATATAATAACAATGTTTTTTTTTGTATTTTCATTTGGATTACGATTTTCAGCCTGTAGCCGACCCTGATCACTCGGGGAGGGTGCTCGACCTTCATGCTCTGTACAATGGCCTGATGAAGAACATGCAGGCCAAGGTCCGATACAACAGGAATGAGCTGAAGGATGACTGCTACTCCCTGTGGATAGCGACCCCCGAGGAAGAGAGAGCGGCCCTCCTATCTACTCCGGCGTTTGCGAGAGTCGACGTAGAGACATGGCCTCTATTGTGCGCTTATTTCGACTCCGAACGCAAACAAGTATGTATTTTAAATTTAATTCATTATTTATGATATAATTTATTTCTTTGTGTTTCTTAATTAGAAAACTAAATGTTAATGCGTTGTGCAGAAACAGGCCGCTCAGAATATGGAGAACAGGAAGTCGGCGAAGAGGGGTCGCCCCACTTACACAGGTGGCTCGAGGAACATTACTCGAGCCATGGAGTTATCGGTAAATTAAGAGTTATTCTCTAATATTCTGCAATATTAAGAGTTATTCTCTAATATTTCTAATATTAAGAGTTACTTTCTAATATTGCATACATCTCGGACCGTGGCGTCAGGTGGTACACCGAGCGTGCTGTCCGCATATCTTGCCGTCCACGGCACCTCGACAGATCCCGCCACGGGCGAGCTTCGATGCCCCGACGTCGCTACCCAGGAGTACTGCGTAAGTGTTAATATTTTTTCTACCCAAATTTGAAATTTTAGTTTTGGAAGGTTCAAGTTTAAATTTTATACTTATACTTTACTGCTTAATGTGGGTGTAGGAGCGGGTGGTTGAGCAGGCCCAGGCCTCGGGGATTGATTTTACCGGACAGAATGATCCGAGGCTGCTGACCCCAGTTCTGGACGCCGCACACGGAGGGCACCACGGAGGTTGGGAGAGAGGCCGGGGATTGGGCCCTAGCAGGGCCCATATGAGGTTGGACTCCACCCCGGCGGTTACTTCCTCCGTCTCCAGTGACCGGCATGTCCATCAGGAACTGGATAGCTTGAGGGCCACCGTTCAGGAGTTGAAGGAGATGCTGGTATGTATACTACTTTATAGTAAAATATCATTTCATATTATATACATATCAACATATCCATAATTAGTACGTAGCTTGAGCTTATTTGGTTTTAGACTTAAGTCTGATTAATCATACATACATATGTAATTAAAATAAACAACACTTTTCCAAACTAGATATCCAAACAGGGTTTCGAAATAACTTAATAATGAAACGAATTCGAATAATACACAGTTCTTACACGCTTCTTACTCACGTTATGTCCAGACGCGACAGGGTAGATCGGCCGAGCCTCCACATGCATCTCCTTCGGCTGCGGCTCCGCAAGCTACTACATCGGCTGCGGTTCCGCAGACAGCTCCTGTAGCTCCACCGCCCACTCAGACTCCCGCAGCCGCGGCTCCGCAAGCGACTACCTCGACGGCGGCTGCGCAGACCACATCGCCAGCTCCACATGCCGCTCAGACTCCCTTATATGTAGCATTGCAGAGTGTATTGACCGAGGAGCAGGCGCGCGTTATTCTAACGTTATTCGGAGGTGGAGCTGGACCGAACTAGGGTAGCATTTTGGTTCTTATTTTTTGAAACATGTATTTATATCACATTGTACTACATTTTGAAACGATATTGATATTGGTTTGTATTTATATCATATTCAGTTTTTGGGTTTCTTTTGTATATTATATATATGCGTGAGATGTGATTATGAATACTGCAATATATGATTTGATTGATGTATATAGTATTGTGCACAGGGCGGGAAAAAATCTAGCAGCCCATATTTTAAAAAAAAATACAGACAATATGTACCTACGGATTAAGCCGTAGGTATATACTTTGCCCCTACGGAGTTATCCGTAGGGGCAAACTATCAGGAAACCTGATATTTTCCCACCTGATATCAGTGCAGGGTGTTGGGGGTGCCCCTACGGATATGTCCGTAGGGGCCACTGTTTATCCCCTACGGATAAATTCGTAGGGGCAAAATATCAGGTTTCCTGATATTTTTCCCCCCGATCTCAGTGCAGGGTGTTGGGAGTCGCCCCTACGGATAAGTCCGTAGGGGCTAATTTCTATCCCCTACGGATGTATCCGTAGGTATATACAATATATTCAAAAAAAAATTAAATATATGATTTTATTACCCCTACGGGGTACTCCGTAGGGGCTATAACACCTACCGAGTTATCCGTAAGGGCATGAATTTGTCCGTAGGGGCAAGTTCAGGGCCTCAACTTGCACCTGCGGCCTCTGCACCTACGGGGTCTTTTTTCGCCCCTACGTATATGTCCGTAGGGGCAGTGGGTTGCCCCTACCGATAAATCCGTAGGGGCAACCCTTATTTGTAGTAGTGAACCAGATAGTATACTATCATGTTGAGCAAGAAAGTCCTTATATATGTCCAAGCATCCACTACAATATATATCGCTTGTACAGTAATGGCCTCTAGGGCATACATATAACTAATAATCTCCCACTTGCACTAAGGCCATTTGTTGTAGTATCAAATACCCAACAATGCAGCCGAGGTTGTAGTATCCCATACTCAACCATTGTAGAGAAGTCTCTCTAGGGGTATGGCCTTTATGAGTGGATCCGTTGTGTCTACCTTCTTGTCTACTCTCCTAACCTTAATCCCTTGGAGATCAACCATCTCGCTGATTAGGTGATACTTACCTCAGAATATGTCTGGAATGCTGATGGGACCTGCGTTCCTAGGCCTAAGCCACAACTCCATTGTTGTCACAATAGCAGTTATTGGACGCTTAATGGTAGGAACCTTGTTTATCTTATGAACAAGAATTGTCCAGACAGCCACATTGGTAGTATCGTTGGCAGTAATGTATTCAGCCTTTATCGTCTAGTATGTCACGGTATCTAGCTTGGAACTCTTCCAACATACCGCCCCTACATCGAGGGTAAAGACAATGCCTGTGACTGACTCTCAGTCGAACTTATCACTCTGGACGCTGGAACCAAGAACTTTCTTTTAGTGCTTCTCAAGTACTTAAGAATGTCCTCTACAGCTTTTCAGTGATTCTCCCAAGATCCGATTAATTTCTGATCACTATACCTAGTGAGCCATTTATATCTAGTCTGATACATAACATCGCACACTCTGATAAAGCCTACTGCCGAAGCATAGGTTATCGGTTGCATGCGAGCTCTCTCCAAATCAGTATTGGAGAGTGTGATCCATAAGTAAGTGGGCGAACCACCACGCTTAGAATCATCCATACTAAACCCCTTTAATATGGAGTTTATATTCTTGGATTTGGGACACTCCCAAAAACCACTTAGATATATCATATAGATCATAATCCATATGATATAGTAGGAATCATCCAGATCTTCTATTAAGAATCCTCGCGATAAGAGGAGCTTGACCGAGTGTAGCATAGGAAACCATTTCCTATCAAGAGTATGTCATCTACGTACAATGCGTGGAAGACAACCTTACTCTCTACAACCTTCTTGTATATACATGGTTTATCTACCATTTTGATGAAGTCAAATTCTTTGACTATCACATCAAAACACACGTTCCAACTGCCTGAACCCGGTTGGGCCATCATCTTATTATGCAATCCCCGCTCCCACTGTCACCGAGAAGATCGTAGTATCTTTCGAGTGGATGAGGAACCCTACCAGATTCGCGGAGAGGCTGAGGTTCGTCGGCAACTATTGAATCCTTTGGTTTCACCAAATCATCGGCTGTTAGTTTGTCTAGCTGGAACACCTTCCAGTTCTACCTCATGAACACTTAATTTCATCACAAGAAATTCCTTTTCTAGAAAGGTGGCATGCTGAGAAACAAAATACCTTTTGCTCCTCAAATAGGTAGAAGATATTCCCTTACTAATGTTTAGGATATCGCGACAAACTTACACAACTGATCTTGCCTTGAGCTTGTCCGGATTTTGCTTTTCAACATAGGCCGGACAACCCCATATCTTAACTCGTTTAAGACATGGTCTCTTCCCATACCATATCTCATATGTAGTGGTAGTCCCTGATTTGGATGGAGCCCCATTCAATAGGTATTCAGCTTCTCAAGTGCATAACACCAAAAAGGAAACAGGTAACTCAGCAGTACTCATCATAGAGCGCACCATATCTCATAGGTTGCGATACCTCCACCCCGATACACCGTTGTTCTGTGGTGTATACGAAGGAGTAAGATTGAGAGAGAATCATATTCTCTGTTTAGAAAATCCAGGAACTGCATGCCAAAGTATTCTCCTCCTCGATCAGATCGTAGGACTTTAATACTTCTACCCGTTTGGTTCTCAAAAGAACCAACCAACCTTGGCATTTAGAGGCATGGGACCATATAAATCATCATGTATCTGTCCCAAGAGTTCAGTAACTCTTTCTCTGTTTCGAGTAAACGGAGTATTGATCATTTTATCTTTGAGACAAGACTAGCAAGTAGCATAAGATGAAAATTTATGTCACTTGGTTGGTCGTGTTGCATTGATATGACCTAGTCTACAATGCCTCAAGAAGGATTTTTTCATTCCTGAACAACTCCTCTTGTCTGTGTTCTATATGCTTTGAACTGTGGTTTGATTTAGAACTTCTATGCTATTATATAACGTGCCTGATAGAATCAACTCTTGATTCAGGAAAGTGTTCACAGCATTATCCTCTAATATAGAATTATATCCTTCTTTAACTCAGTAAAGAACATGATGTAATGTTGTATATCAGGTTCGGTATGTAATAACATTTTTTCAGAATCAATGTATTAATACAAAGTGATAACTGCCAACAGATTTTGTTGCAACAATTGCACCATTCTCTAACACTTAGAGACATATCACCTATTCTTACTTCTCTACCTTTCTTTAGCCCATGTAACATATTACATATGTGGGATCCTGATCTGGTATCACATACCCAGGACATAGAGAATACTGAGAAACAGCTCTCGGTAATGAACATACACGAAGAAGATGCATCATTATGTACTTTCTTCGATTGGGTGGTATGGGAATCCGGATATTCCCCAATTTCCTTCTCGGAATTTTAACAGTTATAAGATTGAGCGGAACCAACATTCCCTAGAAGAGTATAATAAGCAGGTTCGGTCAATGCATCCATATTATTATCTTGATTAATGCATGACATAGTCGCAACCAGGAGAGAGAGAGAAGAAAAACACTCTGCTTGCGCTTTTTGCAAGATTAGATTGGTTATCAATTTATCTAATCAGGATGGCTCCCACTGTTTTAGTCAAATCTTTCTTCAAACCCTAAAAGGTAAGACTAGCCGCGATTAATTACACCCTACAAGTTCGCCAATCTTTCAGCCAGGCCAGTGTCGGTAATTTGAGGGAGGTTCCCCGTGCTTTCGCACGGACCTAATTAAAATAGACCTCGTTTTCTCAGGGGCGTAACCCCATTTAACACCTTTCTAGACAACTACTTGATTGGCTAATTGTAATGTGTAAAACTCTCTCAGGAGTAACTCTTACTCGCAGTGGGTATCGGGATCCAACTATCTCATAGAAGGTATGCAATCTCATTGCATATTTCAACACTTAAAATTCCCGATAATACTTTTTTACCCCTAGTACCTTTGACCTTGGCTATGGTCAACATATCATAAGCACTAGTCAAGTTCTATCCGTCATTTTGTAGTTAATTAGACCCACCCACATGACCCTCGGCTATGGTCGACATAATCATGTGATTGTCCTAACTAATCGCATTATATGTTGTATAGGAAAAACATCACTTAGCTACCGTACACTACGCCTCGGCTATGGTCGACATACGCAGCACGAATACTAAGTACTCTATTTCCTAAAATGACGGAGGGCTACGCAGGTTTTTAAGAAAACCATGAGCGTTATGAATTTGATATCGTTGTAGAATCAAGTGAATTTTAAAAGGAGTATTTTTGAAGCTTTTTTAGTTTCGCTAAAGAGGTCACTCCCGGTGAAGGGATCTCGGCTCTTTCCGCATCGAATAAGGTGCAGGATATTTCACAAATACCACCATAGAAAGCAAAAACTATAGAAGCAATCAAAAGACAAACCGAGTGTGTTGTAGCATCTGCTAGTTTCTCTCAAGAGGTCACTCCCGGTGAAGGGATCTCGGCTCTTTCCTTATCGAATAAGGTGCTGCATATTCTACAAGGAATACCGCTATGCAAAGAAAGAACTAGAGCTACCATTTTATAAACAAGTTTCTACAACATCTTTAGTTTTTTTTTATTTCATTAATCTCATTAATGAAGTCCCATTTACTTATGCTTCATAAGCATCATAGAAGAAACGAAAGCAACAATATTAATTATATCTCATATATATAATATATAGGCATTTGTCTCAGGCAGTAATATGATCTCATCATAGAACATTGCAGCAGAAGAATCACATATGAAATATTGGATATACTAGGAATTCCGTATTTTAAGTTAAGTCAGTATAAAACATGGATTCCACGGTCGCGATGAATAGCCAAACCCACATCCCTAGACCCCTACGAGAGCGGCAAGCGACCCTACAAATTCAAGATTTAGGAGACCCGGTCTTGACTCCTCGAGATGGTCTCCTACTGTACCCTAGAACCCGGTTACTTGTGCTCCTCGCCTTGGGTCTATCCTAATGCAGAAAAGTAAATAATATACAATGGTGAAATCATCCTCAACCCGGAAGTGCACCAATAAAAGAATATTACATACAATGAATTTTACATGAATGAAAATGAAAAACTCTCATCTCACATAAAACCCCTGGCTATTCAAAACACGACGATCCAATATAACATATCACAACAACACATAACATCACATATCATCAACATAAGTAAATATGCGTATCCCAGTTGTCGTTGACATATATCGCCGAAACCGGCGATACACCACATATTACACTTACGGTCACAGAAAAGAAAGTGTAAAACTACAACATTTGGAATCCACAATAACTTTAGTCATCTTAAATACGAAATATCACATACTTCGCATTTCATGCCTAATTATATGAATTCCACATATTGTATCACATTCTAGATAAATAGACAATGTTAAACTTTCCGAATGAATAAACGAACACCCAAGATTTCCCAAATAGCTTAACACTTGAGCGGAGTTCAAAAAGTCCCAGAACATATTACAGCCGCTATGAACCAGCCATAGAAGGGTCAAACCAACGACTCACATGTGGCAACGCTAAACTACCACAAACCATATGGTTCAGTGGCGGTTTTGACAGTCACATAATAGAGTGAAGGTTATGTTCTTCTAGAGGGTCCACATATTACTTGCATGATTTTCTGAAAGTTTTAAACTCAGGAAAAATCCAACACTTGAAAGTTTTCCGACAAGGGAAAAAGTGAGTTATTGATATCCGTTCGAACCTTTTAACACGTTCTAAATTAAACAAAAAAACTTAAACGAAGTTAAACATTCCGATCGAATCAACGAGTTCCCAATATTTCCCAGAAAGCTCAACACTTGAGTAGAATTAAAAATTCCCAGAAGCATGAAAAAGTACCCAAGAATAAATCCCTGACGTATTAGCCCCTAACTCCCAAAGTTGGTCGTGGAACCACGCCAAACGCAAGGTATGGTCGCGGTTCCGCGGTCACTTGAGTGAGTTATGGCTCCGTACTTCACAGTAATCCTTAGAATTCCCTGCATAATTTTCTGAGTATTTTTAATATGAAAAATTTCAACTTTTGAAAATTTTTCCAGAAAGTAGGTTTTATCGGGGTTTCGGAGTTCGATCGGACTTCAAACTTCGTCTAGACAACGCCTAATGCTCTAGCTTGGCTCTGATACCACTGTAGGGTTAGCTTAGCACCATGTGGAGGTTTTTGCAAGCATCAATCATGCTACTTTAAAATTTTTGGGCTGCTAAACAAACCTTAACCAAGATCTTAACTAGAGACTTAGGGTTAAACAAGATATGTAAACACTTTACATCTAAGTGAACAAGGAATACAACCTTTGTGGACCGGTCCTTCACTTCAATATCTCCGTGTAGAAGTCCCTTTGCTGCGATCACGATCCCCCGGACTCTAAAGAGGCTCCCACAAAGAAACGAACAAGCTTGCTTCGAAGTCTTCGAGGCCGAAGATGATCTACGTCGAGGAGACACTAGCTCATGCTATCTCTTCACTAATTGTTTAGATTAGTGAAGCAAACACCCTAAACTAAATGGATAATAGTATAGGATGATGAAGTAGAAATTTTGCTCACTTTATTGTTTATTTTCTCACCATTTTCTTCTCTTTTCTCAAAATCTAGAGAGAAAAAATCAAAATGAGGAAGAAGATGAATAATGAATGAGATGAGATTAGAAATGCAACCCTTGGTTAGTGTATGTCATCCACTAACTCTTATAGAGAGTTAACCATGGCTATGTGTCATGGTTGAGTGTAGAAATATCTTAAGCAAAACAAAAAGAGAAGACTTTGTCAAAGTTTATCATGAAGCTTCATGAAGCTTCACAATGACTCATTTCTTCCTTTTTGAATTACTTAAGAATTTAAACTCAAACTTAATATATAGCATGGTATAATTCTCATACATCCATGTTGCATGTATAACCTAGCATGTCACAATATTATATATCACATATATAATATTTATGCAACAAAAGAAAAACAATACAATAAACATATATCATATATATGTTAAATGTATTACAAGTGAGAATAATAAATATTTAAGTGAGCATATAATACATATATATATTAAATATATAATATTTCATCGAATAAGCACTTATTCCGATAACCCAGCTATATCACATATAACCGGCCGATATCACATATCGCGAGAATAGAATACGGTATCACATACTCGTATTAATCTCGATCCCGTACATATCACATATGTGTTCCTACTCTGTTTCGCATGAACCAGGAAACCTATATGTAGGACTCTAAAGACTCGTCAATACGTCGGCAGTAGGTGATGATCACATCAAACACCCACAAGACGCAAGCGGTCTTCTAAAAGTAACGGCCACCCGGGTATTGAGCGATCAGAAGATCAACAAGCAAGCCTGCTATAACTCCAGCGAATCCAATTAGTAACATTACCGTACAGTCCGATCTCTTCGTCTGATATGTCGCATATCACAGCCTGGGGGATGGTTTAACGTCAGACCCCAATAGCCCGATAAGTCATGCAGATGTAAGGTCCATAACGGTTCGAGAAACGACTGGTAACACTTACCAATAAATCTCAGCAACCGTGGCCAGAGATTGCCTGTTATGGCCAATCGAGCACAGCGCAACATCAACCCCCAATACCGGGAGAGACGAAACCCCTCCTATCGCTCATTGCCTCCATGTGATTCGGGATTGTGCCCAAAAGCCACCGTTTTGCACGATCTCTTGACCGCGGTATGGTGGAAATCAAATCACAGTGGGAATCAGACAAGACTCTATGACGATCACGGGTCTACAGACTAACCTGTACCAGTGTCACTAGAGAACTGCTATCCGACGATAGGTATAATACCATCTAGGAGTTCTCGGCGAGTCCGTCCAGTATACCCAGTCTCCACTGAGCACCCGTATACCTTCTCTGATGTCAAACACTAATGGATATGGGATCATCCATCGCCTATCATATGTGTCAAGAAGTGAATACGCTAGTCTACTCTGGAGTACCGATGCCCTGTCTCGATACTCCCATGACTAGGAACATTTGAAGGATGTGCTTATCGACTACCCTGTCCCTACTAGTATGGTCTACATCATAGTCCTTGTAGTCAAGTACTCATCCTAAGGGCTTTATCAACATGTGATCATAAAACAGTATTTGTTTACAAGTTAAGATAAAGTGCAAGCAGATAGCATACTATCATGTTGAGCAAGAATACCCTTCGTATAAAAGTCCAAGCATCCACTACAATATACATCGCTTGTACAGTAATGGTCTCTAGGGCATACATATAACTAACATGCAAGAATAGCCAAACCAACGCTCGATGTCGATATACAAACGTCAAACCAACGAGAAAAACTCTAACGTACCAATCGTGGTTTCAAATCTCACTAATTATATAAGAAATAGAGTTTAATTCATCAAAACCTATAAATTGATTAAATCGATTTATTACAAGAAACCTAGTAAGCATCAATTAGCCGTTTTAAAACAAAACTTGATGTTTTAACAATTCTAATGGCCATAATACTCATTAAATATCTTAAATACGTCATACAAACCATTTTCACAATTTAATCTCATTAATCCCAAAATTCTAGTTTGCAATTTATCCAATTTTAACAATTTTCAAAGTAACAATACACAAATCAACAATTTAACTAGGTTTTTCATGATCTAAAGTGGCAAACTACAATTTATAAATTTAATGATGTCATGAAGACCCTAATTAGATTTTTAATCTAACAATTTAACTTAATTTTTAAAACCTAGTTTGCAATATAGCTTAATTATTACGATTTTAAATTAAAAAATTGCAAACTAGCAACTAGATTAGGTTTCTCATTTCATAAGGTGATATATTACATTTTGCAACATAATTACATAATAAAAAACTCTAACTTGCATTCAAACCCTATTCTATAATTTTCCAAACCCACACTTTAAATTCTCAACTTGAAATTGGAAACCCAATTAATATTTAACTACTTAGCTTTATGCAAAATACCAACAAATTAACCATTTGGATATGATTTATACCTCCAAGACATGTAGATCTACATGCATCTTAGCCTCCCAAATTAGCTTCTATGCCCCAAGATCCATGTTTGAATGGTCAAGGAATAATAGGTAAGGAATGGATTTGAGTTTAATGATGTTTTAGCTTGATTTTTTAGGCAAAAGATGAATTTTTTGAAGAGAAATGAGAGGAGAAAATGGCAGGGGCTGCTGCTATTTGAGGAGGATGGGGCTCGGCCAATGATGGGGAGAGGGGAGAGAGAATGAGGTGAGGAAAGTATTAGGTCAACCCAAAAGTCAAAGCCCATACTCATTTAACTATTTTCTTTCATTTCCTTTGTTTTCCTTTTTTTTTCTATTAGCAATTCAAGTGTGGAAATGAGGAGCAACTTGGGGCTGCTGCTGACTTGGGGACAGGAGAGAGGGTGTGAGTGAGTGTGGGTGAGGGAAAAATGATAAATGTTATACCCCAAATTCCATTTACACTAATTTCACTATTTAAGCATGTTTCCTCGATATTTTCTAACATCGTTTGACAGTTTCGTTTCATTTCAAAAATAATATTTTAAATGTTAGTTTAGTGTGTCATGATGTACAAAATTTGTACTAAACCATTCCAATTTCTAATTTTCCCTAATTAAATGTGTTTGTTACGGCTTAAAATAATATTAAAATAATTTATTTCGGAAATTTTTTCAGTAATTTAGAAATTTTACAAGTGGCTCAATAAACACCAAATACTAGCAACTACATAGCTACAATATGTATATTTAATTTTATATTAAAAGTTATTTATATCTTGATTTTTTACGGAAAACACACGTTATTTTACCGATTTTCCGAAATTTCACTTAAACGATTTTCAAAACGTTACAATCTTCTCCCCTTAAAGAAATTCGGTCCCCGAATTTAAATCAAAATTTCCACAAATACTAAAACATTTCAGTGAAAGAATCAAATCGTCAAGGCTCCGAAATTATAAATACATAAAACACATCGTAGCGCAATGCATGCACATGAAAAACAGATATACAAACCAAAATCAAAACTCCGTCAAGCATCCCGCAATTATCGGAGTTATGGGGAAGACATCAATGTCAAAATCCAATACGAAAACCAACATGATATACATCATTAAAACATCTGGAAGCAATGTATGCCAAATCTTTTTCAAATCGCTGTGCGATGCTCACAAAACTGCACAGTGGTGGACGTCTATTGTAAGAAAATTATTATATATATATATATATATATATATATATATCCTTTGTTTAACATACATGTCCCGCCATTTTGAAATTAATTTAGAAGGTTTTCATTGTAAAAAGTTTCGTGTCATCATGGACACGTAGGTAAATACTGAGACCATAGTTCCTCTTTGGAAATCCCTTCGATAATTATCATTGCTTCCAAAAATATACTCAGGTACTGTCCTCTGACTAGTCCTGCACAGTACTAAACCAAATAGTAAGTATCATAAAATATACTGCTACAAAAGAAATCAATCCTAAATATATATATGAATGCAACATGCGTCTGGTGCGCACAGAAATCGAAATCCATGAATGTGCCTTACATGTGCACATAAACAAAATCTGAGTGGAACGAGTGGGCACGAAAACACCTGTCAAGGGCAACGTGTGTGCCTGACAGCAAAACCAGGTGCATCTGATATGCACGAAGAATCTCGATTTAGTATGTCTGATGTGCACCTAAATCGCATCAAGCGCCTTAAGTATGCGCAAAATCCAAGCCAAGTGCACAAGGTGCATGAAAACAAATATCGAATATCACAATCAAAATCGACGGTATACAACATATCGCAATCCAAATCCAAATCAGGTATACCGTGGTATAAAATCTCACCATCCTGTGCATCGGCATACACAAAAGCAAATCAAAATACTAAAAGTGCATGAAACTATGCTGAAAACATAAGTCAAATCATATGCATGCCCTAGGCACGAAATCAAATATCATGAAACTCGGTCATCAAAACTCAATCATGAAATAAATCACCGAAAAATACTGAAATCAAGTATGGAGGAATAGTCCCACTCAAGCACATCCTCTAAGAATCTCTGCCCAACAGTCATGGTCACTCCTAACATGTCTCGTTGACGATGCCGAACTCTGGCCTGCTGGTGTGCGTAACATGACCACTCCTGGGTCCATGTCTTCTCGTAATTTATTCTAAAAAGGTCCTGTCGAGGAATCTCCCAAATCTCATCTCTGCCGAACTGTATGGAAGTTATCACCCTTCACTAAATCTCTTTCTTGTTCCGGAACGGCTGCATACTCATCCCGACTCCTCCTGGAAGATATATCCATAGTCAACGCTTCTGCTTGCGTATCACATCTCTGATGTCGGCGGAGTGAAACGTCATCTCATCAAGATCTCGTACGAACCTCTTGCTCCCCCTTTCTCTACTGTCGACTGCTTCGGACTCTTCTCATCGTGGCTGCATAGACTGCGCTCTAACGGCTATACTAGTATCTGGAGTCTCTCAAGCAATGCATCTCACCACATAGAATCCGAATGAAGTCGAACTATTCGATCGATTCGTCAAAACCTCATAATCCCACAAGAGCTCAACATCATGGGTACGGCTTAATAGTATCGAGTACATACCACAGCATCGGTGGACCAGCCGTAGAACGGCAAACCAAAGCCTCACTAATAGCACCGCGGAACTGCCGCAAACCCTACGGTTCAAAGGCTTTCACATGGTCATTATGTCGAGTTAGGATTTCATTCTTCTATAGGGTCCATAGAATTGCTTCCATGTCTTTCCGAATACTTTAATCTTAGAAAATGGGTTCCTGACATTCGATCGTCTACATGGACTCTCAACATATCGGCGTGAAGTCGCCTCTAGCTGGAATCAATCAGTCTGATGACCTCGCATCGGGGTAGGCAATGAATCAGATATCCTAGTCATTCATCCTCGGGTGACTAGCGACCTTCTATCATATCTCTGAGCACAACTTGTACTGTAATAGCTCCAACATCTGGGGCAATATCTCGTCGTTCGCAGCAACAACTGGCTCATTCATCTGCACGCTGAACAGTGCCTCAATCATCATGAATAAGCGATACATACAACGCTCATGGCATGAAAACACAATAAAATGGCGCCTCTATATGCAACCGTGTGTCCCTGGAATCACGCTCTGGTCAGTCCTCGTCCCTGACGAGCTCATGCTGACCATAACTCTAGCCGTAGCTCTCCACGCCCGTACAACCGTGATAACAAAACCATAACTAGTACTGATGATGATAGATCATAAGAATGAATATAATACTATGCAAGGAAAGATACATCATAAGGCTTCTTAAGCGGAGTATCGTATCATAAATATGCCGCGGAACATACGTACGGTACGTCACTCTACTCAAGCTACCTACTCCATCAACCAAGGGTCATCCTACACTCCGAAGGTAAAACCTAACGCTCTGATACCAACTTTTTCACGACCCGAAAAGTACCGAGCGTGACTCGCACTTAAATTACGAAATGTCTCAAGGCGTATGTAATCTAAATAAGCGAAAACCAAGAAATCAAAACCAAAAGAAGCAGTAGAGTGAAGGAAAAACCAATTTAAAGCAAGTAGTTTTAATCAACATTGGCCAAAATATGTATTTTTAAAATCTCAAGTATTTTCTGAAAATTTCGGCAGAGTCTCCTTTGTAAATAATGGCCCCAAACGGGATACAACATGAATAGTATACGAAATAAATAAAAAGGTATCCCCAAGCGGGAGCTAGCTCTTCGTCAATCGACGGTCACAACCACGCAAGCAATATAATATACAACGCCGAAGGGCGAGGATCAAAACTCAAAAGAAAACCCAAAATCAGCATGAAAAACCATAATAATACAACACGCGACTCTAAGGTCGAATGAATAACATGTCCGGTCTTCTATCTCTATCAAATATAAAATATGGTTGATGGAGTTTCTAGATACAACTGAAATAATAAATAAACAATGGTGGTCTTGATGCAAAGAACCCACCTACCAAAGCAATCACCCGGAAGGAACAGTGTGCCAGCAAAGCCGCAACGAAACCTGTACGGCAAAACCTGCAAGGAACAATGGCACAACGGGGATGAGTTGCCAACTCGTGAGTAGAAAACATCTACGAGTAGAAATCGCATGCATAATGCTATCCTAGGTCATATCAGGCAATATCCTCAAATAATATCCTGATTCATCTACAAATAACTGCAATACTACGTGCTCTTGTCAGTGCCACAAATAGCAACATATCAGATATATATGATGTATGAATGCATTACGAATGGAAACAGAATATATCATGAGTGAGACAACTGTTTTCTTTAATCAATAAGATTTCTATATGTATATCAATGAAAGCAACAGAGAAATCAGTGTCAGCATCGACACAAAACGTAAGTCTCAGTATCTCAATATCAAATCTCAATATCTTAAATCTCAGATCTCAAATGTCAATATCTCAAGCATCCGCATCATCTGCGGGGATCGGCCCGCGGGCTCCGGCAGAACGGATCAGCCTGTATCCATCTCATGACTCCGGCCGGTATCCTCTGGATAACCGACGAGTTCAAATAATATCACCGGTAGGTAGTGCTCTCCTGCCAGGATCATCGAATACAACTCGAGCTTCTTGCCGCGGTATACCATACCGGGCCCACCATGTACCCAAGACGGTTCATCCAACTCCTCGAATCGGGACTCGAAATCCAACAGCAATCATGAAAACTCATGGTGGACGACTCATACATCATGAGAAAACCGCAATTTGTATTTTAAAATGACGATACTAAGCCTTTATTAAAATCTTGCGGTTTTCCCCTAAATCCCGAAATCTCATGTAAATCCGAAATCATCAAAACCATGATACCAATAAACAACGAATACCGGCATAAATCTCCATAATACTGCATAACCAATGAATATATGAATGCACCTAATATCATTCAATGAATGCAATATTTAAACTAGCATATGGAAGCTATAACATATTGCGACTATCAGTTATCAAGCTATGTCAGTGAAAAGGTATTTTCTAAAGTGTACGTGACATGACAATTACCGATGATGATGTGTGTGAGCCGGTAAATTAGTGTATGTGGAACAAACGCATCATCGGTAATGGTGCTGGTGTCCTGATAGCATGATCTCAATAATGGCATATGGAAGTACAATATAAACATGCAAATGCGATGCGAACAGTAATAATATGCGGGAGCTGAATGCTAAACACAATGATAACTAATCTGCATTTATATAAACATGAGTCATACAGTGGTACCATTTGAAATAACACGAATCGTGGTGTTTTGAAAATAAGGGCTACGGTGTTTTTAAGAAAAGATACGTCATTTGAAATATCCGTAGAATCTCTTGTCCGGTCTTTAAAATACACACGATTCGTTAGTTTCTGAAATATGTATGAGTCGAATCTAATCAATCATTTACAAGTACATTACAGAGCCAAACTAAACAGGCTGATCGAAAGTTAAGGAAACCGCCTAACATCTGTGTCGATACATACATACATACATACATACATATATATAATAGTCGGTGATCCCGCCTCAATAGTATCACATATGATACAATATCTATAATATGACATCCTCAAGACAAGAGTGCGGATCTATCTTCAATATAAATCTCGTAGGTAAATCAGTCGTACGGTATCCCAAATCTGGGTACGGGTCAAATATCACATTCATCACATTATTCATCTGGTATCCTCTTTATCAAAATCAAGATCCGGGATACTGATCTACGTCTAGTACAATACTGATACCATCTTTGTATGCATGCGTGTGTATGAAAACACGACGCCTAAAGGACCCGCTAAACATATCACGTCGTAACTCAAATACGAACCCTGTCACATCACCGATCTCACGGCTTCAAGCCCAATCTCATCGACTCATCTCCAATCCCAAATACTATCCTCATAATCCATGTATATGTATACGTATACACACACACACATAGTCCCATACCTATGTGTATGTATATATATATATATATACACACACATATCACCATATACGCACATGTAAATAGATGTATGCAAATGCGTGTGTGCGTGTGGGTGTAAACCTATTCTAGGTTTCGCGACTAAGAAGCTATGCTAGTTCCCTTCTAATAACACGAAACTAACCATAAACACATAATCATAACTTGATAATCATCCACGGATCATAATCCACAAATATATCCAATTATATATCATAAATATACTACGAACTACGGGGGTGCTATACGCCATCCACCCGACTTCTCCCCGTAGATATAAATCTACTCACCTGATCTTCGCTCGCCGGTGCCGACGTCGCCACGCGCTTGCTTGTCATCACGAAGTCTACATGAGGAAACCTACATGTCATAACATATCGTCTCGCATAAAAACCTAATTCGAAATCGAAACGGCATACGAAAACCAAATCGGCACGCGTATCCCGTATAGGTCAAAACGTATCGCCTACGCACGCGAGAATAGCCAAACGAACCCTCGATGTCGATGTACAAACGTCAAACCATCGAGAAAAACTGAAACATACCAATCGTTGTTTCAAAACTCACTAATTATATAAGATATAGAGTTTAATTCATCAAAACCTATAAATTGATTAAATTGATTTATTACAAGAAACCTAGTAAGCATCAATTAGCCGTTTTAAAACATAACTTGATGTTTTAACAATTCTAATGGCCATAATACTCATTAAATATCTTAAATAAGTCATAGAAATCATTTCCACAATTTAATCTCATTAAATTTCAATAACCCCAAAATTCTAGTTCGCAATTAATTCAATTTTAACAATTTTTAAAGTAACAATACACAAATCAACAATTTGACTAGGTTTTGCATGATCTAAGGTGGTAAACTACAATTTATAAATTTAATGATGTCATGAAGACCCTAATTAGATTTTTAATCTAACAATTTAACTTAATTTTTAAAACCTAGTTTGCAATATAGCTTAATTATTACGATTTTAAATTAACAAATTGCAAACTAGCAACTAGATTAGGTTTCTCATTTCATAAGGTGAGAAATTACACTTTGCAACAAAATTAGATAATAAAAAACCCTAACTTGCATTCAAAACCTATTCTAGAGTTTTCCAAACCCTCACTTTAAATTCTCAACTTGAAATTAGAAACCCAATTAATATTTAACTACTTAGCTTTATGCAAAATACCAACAAATTAAACATTTGGATAAGATTTATACCTCCAAGGTTTGTAGATCTACATGCATCTTAGCCTCCTAAATTAGCTTCTATGCCCCAAGATCCATGCTTGAATGGTCAAGGAATAATGGGTAATGAATAGATTTGGAGTTTAATGATGTTTTAGCTTGATTTTTGAGGCAAAAGATGAATTTTTTAAAGAGAAATGAGAGGAGAAAATGGGAGGGGGCTGCTGTTGTTATAGGAGGATGGGGCTCGGCCAATGATAGGGAGAGGGGAGAGAGAATGAGGTGAGGAAAGTATTAGGTCAACCCAAAAGTCAAAGTCCATACTCATTTAACAATTTTCTTTCATTTCCTTTGTTTGATTTTTTTTCCTATTAGCAATTCAAGTGTGGAAATGAGGGGCAACTTGGGGCTACTGCTGACTTGGGGAGAGGAGAGAGGGTGTGGGTGAGTGTGGGTGAGGGAAAAATGATAACTGTTATACCCCAAATTTCCATTTACAATTGTTAGTTATATGTATGCCCTAGAGGCCATTACTGTACATTGGATGTATATTGTAGTGGATGCTGGGACATATATAGGTATGACTTTCTTGCTCGACATGATAGTACGCTATCTGGTTGCTCTTTATCTTAACATGTATACTTTCTGTCTCTCTCTGTTACATGTTGATAAAGCCCTTAGGATGTGTACTCGACTTCCAGGACTATGATGCAGATCATACTAGGGGGGCCTGGGTAGTCCATGAGTACATCCTTCAATGTTCCTAGTCGTGGGAATATCGAGACGGGGCATCGATATTCCAGAGTAGACTAGCGTATATCTTCTCGACCCATGTGATGGGCGATGGATGATCCCATATCCATTGGTGTTTGACATCAGAGATGGTATACGGGTGCTCAGTGGAGACTGGGTACACTGAACGGACTCGCCGAGAACTCCCAGATGGTATTATACCTCACGTCAGATGGCAGTTCTCTGGTGACACTGGTACAGCTTAGTCTGTTGACCCGAGATCGTCATAGAGTCTTGTGTGTCTCCCACTGTGCTTTGATTTCCACCCTACCACGGCTCTACTGAGTCGTGCAAACAGGTGGTTTTTGGGTACAGTCCCGATTCACATGGAGGCAATGAGCGATAGGAGGGGATTCGTCTCTCCCGGTATTGGGGGTTGATGTTGCGCAATGCACGACTGGCCATAACAGGAAATCCCTGGCCAGGGTTGCTGTGATATACTGGTAAGAGTTATCAATAGTTTCACGAAAGTTATGGACCTTACGTCGGCATGACTTATCGAGCTATTGGGGTCTGACGTTTACCACCCCTAGGCGAGATATGCGACATATCAGACGAACAAACTGGACTGTACGGTAAGTGTTACTGGTTGGAATCACAGGAGTGTGAGCGGGCTTGCTCGTCGATCTTCTGATCGCTCAATACCCGGATGGCCGTTACGTTTAGCATACCGCTTGCGGCTTGTGGGTGTTTGATATGATCATCATCTGCTGCCGGCGTATTGACGAGTCTTTAGAGTCCTACACAGAGGTTTCCTGGCTCAAGCGAAACGAAATAGGAGCGCATATGAGATATGTGCGGGACCGAGAATAATGCGTGTATGTGATACCGTATTCCATTCTTGCGATTAATGTATCGATTGGTTATATGCGATATAACCTAGTTATCGAATCAAGGATTGATTCGATAAGCCGATACATTGGATACTAGCCGGTTATATGCGACATGACCGGATCATTGAATCACGTGTTGATTTAATGATTTATTGTATAATTATATATTTGATATATTACTTTGCATTAACTAATATTGGTTCACTTTAAATGGATTTACTCACTTGATATGCACAAGTTGTATATGAGATATACTTTTGTGCACAAGATTGTATCATGTTTGATGATACATGCAAGCTTGGGTTTGTGTAAAGAATTGACCATGGTTATATGAATGGTTAGGGTTTCATTTTATTTACTTATTCTTTTATCTATTTATTGATTTATTTATTTATTATTGGCAAAAGAAAAGAAAATGAAATGGTGGCTTGATTTGTTTGTAGTTGAAGCTTCTTGAAACTTTGACTAAGTGACCATTTTGTCTTCATGCTTAACCCTAACCCTTCAAACTAACCTTTGTCAATTCTCTACACCTAACTAAGGTTAAAGATATGATAAGTATCATTTTACTTTATATTTTAAATAACTTATCATAATTCTTTCTCATCTTCTTCTTCATCATCAACATGAAAAAGCTTGCAACCAACAATGGCAACTAGCCAAAATGAGTGAGAAATCCAATTCTAAAGTGAACCCACCTCCTATTTCTTCATCCTCTACCTCTTGCCAAGTAGTATAGGGTGTTTACTTCACAAGTTTTCATGGCTTGGTGAAGTTGGAGCTTGATCTTGTGATGCCTCGTCGTAGATCATCTTCGGCATCGAAGCCGATGATCAAGCCCGCCCATTTCTTCGATGAAGTCGATGCTAGAGTCCGGAATCCGATTTGGACAAAGGAGGGACATCATCGCGGAGCTTAGGAAGTGGTGGACCGGATCTACAAAGGTGTAGCCCCTTTCCTTTAGCGTTAAAGTCATTAACTTGCATCGCATAGCCTATATATCTAGTTAACGATCCGTATTAGGGTTTGTAGGCACTCGTAAAATTGGAATTAGCCATGTGTGATCACTTGTGAGACTTCATTAGTGTGCCTAGGAACCCAACAGTGGTATCAGAGCCTAGCTAGAGCCTTAGGCGATGGGTAGACGGAATTAGAAGTCCGATCGAACCGAAACCCAAACCCTAAAATGCTGTCTGTACATTTTTGAAATTCGTGGATTTTTGTGAATTAAAAATATGCAGAAAAGTAAGCAGGAGAAACTAAAAATTACTGTGAAGTTTAGGCCCCTAATTCCATAATTCGACCGCGGAACCGCGGCCAAACCAGGGGTTTGACGGCGCTTCCGCGGATCAAATTCGGACTTAGTCCCTCAAATTTCATATATTTATTCTTAGGTCCTTTCTTGGCAATTTTTTATGTGAATTTTTTAATTCCACTCAAGTGTTGAGTTTTCTAGGGTTTTATTAGGGATTCGTTAATTTGATCGGATAATTTAACTTTGTTTATGTTTTTCCGGATATTTTAGAAACTGTTAAAAAGTTCGACCGGATATAGATACCCACTTTTTCCCCTGTCGAAAAATTTCCAATTGTTGGATTTTTCCGTAGTTTAACGACGTTCTAAGTAGTGCAAGTAACGCGATGGTCCCTCTAGAAGACAACAAACCTTAACTCGATTATGTGACCGTCTTGAACTGCCCTTTGAACCTTCGGGTTTGGGGCAGTACGGCGTGCCACATGTGAGGCGTTGGCTTGACCCTTCTACGGCTGGACCGTTGGTACTGAGGCACGAACTGAATGCTGTTAGACTTATTTCATGTGTTGAGCTGTATCGGGAAAACTTGGGTGTTCGAATGTTCGATCGGAAAGTTTAACATTTTTTGTTTATCTGGAATGTGATACAATAATTGGAATTCACAAGTAGTTATGAGATAACGGAATGAATGTTATAAACATAGCAGTTTAGTCTCACTTGATCGGTTGCAACGGAGTTTTGATGTGATCAAAAGTCCGTCGCAATCACGTAGCGTACGCGGATACTCGCCAGGTAAACTTAATAGACAGCCTCACCCCATAGCCCCGACCAAGTGACTGTAGGAGAACCCCGTCGCCGAAAGCATCCGTTTGGGTACTCGCGGTAGCGGTGTTCCGCCTTGGTGCACTTCGTCGACGGTATCGGGGGTGCGACCGTCTACTAAAGTTTGCGATGAGCATTCGATCAAAATGTCGGGAATCCTGTTGAATTTCCCGACTTGGTATTGAAAAGTGTTTTCGATAATGAGACTAAAATGCGGGGTTTATAATTGTTAGGCATGCGATGTCTAAAGAATTCATTTTATTAGGCATGTGATGTCTAAAGAGGTTGCGGATTCCAACTGTTGTAGTTTTACACTTTCTTTTCTGTGACCGTAAGTGTAATATGTGATATCGCCGGTTTCGTTGCTATATGTCAACGACAATTGGGATGCGCATATTTACTTACGTTGATGACATGTGATGTTATGTGTTGCTGGATATGTTATATTGGATCGTCGTGTTTGAATAGCCGGGGGGTTTTATGTGAGATGAGTGTTTTTCATTTTCATTCATGTAAAAAAGTTGTATGTAATATTCTTTTATAGGGGCACTTCCAGGTTGCGGAAGTTGTCTCCGTTGATGTATACTATTTTTTTTTCCGCATTAGGATAGACCCAAGGAGGGGAGCATAGGTAACCGGGTTCTGGGGTCCAGTGGGAGACCAACTCGAGGAGTCGAGTCCGGGTCTCCTAACCCTAGAATTGGTAGGGTTGCTTGCCGCTCTCGTAGGGGTCTAGGGGTATGGGATAGGCTATTCATCACGACCGTGGAATCCGTGTTTTATACTGGCTCGTATTCAAAACACGGACGTCCTAGTATATCCAATATTTCATATGTTTCTTCTGCTGTGATTTATCTGTGATGTGATCATGTAATGTTCTGTGACAGATATTATATATAGTATATGATATATTATATAGACGTTGCTTATGTTTTACACCCGCGCTAGCCCTGCCTCACTCTGGCGTTAGTTACCTAACCTAACGGTGCAGACGGGACATTGAGGCGAATGCGGATGGCATAAGCGTACGTTATATTTATCTGTGATGTTTAGGTGGACATAAATGATGGGATATTCATTAATGAGATTAATGAAAGAAAATAAACCTAATTGATGTTGTGGAATCGAATTTCAAAATAAAACAGGTAGCTACAGTTCTTGCTTTGCATTGCGGTGTTCATTATAGAACATCCTACACCTTATTCGATGAGGAAAGGACCGAGATCCCTTCACCGGGAGTGACTCCTTTAGCGATAACTGGCAGATGCTACAACCCTCGGTTTGTCATTTGATTGCTTCTATAGTTTCTGCTTTGCACAGTGATATATATGATATATCCCACACCTCATTCGACGGGGAAAGGGCCGACGATCCCTTTACCGGGAGTGACCCCTTTAGCAAAACTAGAAATGCTTCAAAAACATTCCATTTAAAAACTATTTGATTCCGCAACGAGATCAAGTTCAAAGCGTTAAAGGTTTTCATAAAAACTATTCGCAACCCTCCGTCATTTTAGGAAGTAGAGTACTTAGTATTCGTGCTGTGTTTGTTGACCTTAGTTAAGGCACAGTGTACGGTAGCTAAGTGATGTCTTCCTACACCGCATATGATGCGATTAGTTAGGACAGTCGCGTGACTTTGTTGACCTTAGTTAAGGGTCATGTGGGTGGGTCTAATTAATTACGAAATGACGGGTAGAACTTGACTAGTACTTATGATTTGTTGACCATAGTTAAGGTCATAAGTGCTAGGGGTAAAAATCTTTATCGGGAGTTTCAAGTGTTGAAATTTGCAATGAGATTGCATACCTTCTATGTGATAGTTGGATCCCGATACCCACTGCGAGTAATTGTTACTCCTGGGAGAGTTTTGCACTTTACAATTAGCCGATGAAGTAGGTGTCTAGAAAGGTGTCAACGGGGTTACGCCTTTGGGTAAACGAGGTTTACTGTAATTAGGTCCGTGCGAAAGCACGGGGAACCTCCCTCAAAGTACCGACACTGGCCTGGCTGAAAGATTGGCGAACTTGTAGAGTGTAATTAATCCCGGCTAGTCTTTCCTTTTAAGGTTTGAAGGAAGATTTGATAAAAACAGTGGGAGCCATCCTGATTAGATAAAATAATAACCAATATATTCTTGCAAGAGAACACGCTGAGTGTTTTCTTCTTTCTCTCTCCAGGTAGCGACCATATCACGCCTTAATCAAGATAATAATATGGATGTATTGACCGAACCCGCTTGTTATACTGAGTTGGGGAACGTTGGTCCCGCTCCAACTTATAATTGTTATAAGACAGAGCAGGAAATTGGGGAATACCAGAATTCCTATGCCGCCCAAACGAAGAAAGTGCATATGATGCATCTCCTTCGGGTGTGTTCATTACAAAGAACTGTTTCTCAGTATCCTCTGCATCCTGGGTTTATGATACCGGATCAGGATCCCAGATATGTAATCTGTTACATAGGGCTACAAAAAGGTAGAAAAACTGAGAACGGGTGATAAGTTTCATGAGACAGAAAACGAGGCAAGTGTTGCAGCCAAGTCTGTTGGTCACTGTCACCCTGTATTACCAATACATTGATTCTGAGCAAATACTATTAGATACCGAACCTGATATACAAAATGTTATCAGTCTCTTTATTAGTAAAGAAATCATATAATTTTGTATTGTTGAATAATGTTTTGAACATTTCCTATATCAAAAGTTGATCGGTTCAGGCATGTTATCTAAAAGCATTGACGTTCTAAATCAAACTACAGTTCCTTGTATACTGAACACACACAAGAAGAAGAGTTCAGAAATGAACGAATTCTTCTTGAGGCATTGTAGACTAGGTCATATCAATGCGACCCGACTGGCTGAAGTTACATTTAGATGTATATTTAAATCAGTTTGAATTTACATCTTGTGAAACTTGCCAGTCATATCACAAAGATAAGATGACCATAGCTCCATTTACTGGAAACAGAGAAAGAGTTAATGAACTCTTGGGACTGATAAATGATGATGTATGTAAGGTCTCCTGTCTACACATGCCAGGACTGGTTCTTTATACTTCATTATATTCTCTGATAATCTTTCAAGATTCAGTCATATGTTCCTGTTGAAACATGAGTCCGAACCTTTTGAGATATTCACAGAATATAAGCAAGAAGTAGAGAACCAAAATACGGGTATAAGTATTATATCCTATGATAAGATCAGGGAGGAGAATACTTGTGCATAGCATTCCTGGACTATTCTAAAAGAAAATGAGATTCTCTCTCAGCATTACTCCTCCGTATAAACCATAGCACGATGGTATATCGGGGCGGAGCAATCACACCCTATATGATAAGGTGTGCTCTATGATTAGTACTACTGAGTTACCTATTTCCTTTTTGGGAGTTATACGCTTGAGAAGCTGCATACCTATTGAATAGGGTTCCAATCAAATCAGTTGCCTACCGCTTCGTATGTGATATGGAAAGGGAAGAGCCCATGTCTTAAGCTAGTTAAGATTTGGGGTTGACCGGCCTATGTCTAAAAGCAAAATCCGGACAAGCTCGAGGCAAGGTCTGTAATGTAGAACTGGAAAGGTTCCAGCTATACAAATTACAGCAGACAATTTGGTAGAACCAAAGGATTCAGTAGATTCCAACGAACCTCAGCCTCTCCGCCGATCTAGTAGGGTTCCTCACCCACCTGAGAGATACCTCGGTTTCTCGATGACAGTGGGAGCGAGGATTGCATCATGAGATGATGACCCAACCAGTTTCGAGCAGGCCATCGAGAGTAGGGACTCTGTAAGAATGGCTGGATGCTTAGTGATCTGAGATGGAATCCTTATACACCAACAAAGTATGGACTTTGGTCGCTATATCTGAAGGGTTAAATCCCCATCAGGAGCAAGTATATCTTGAGAAGATTACTTGGTATACATGGAAAAGTTGAGACTTTCAAAGCTAGACTTGTTAAAGGTTTTCGTCATCAACCAGGCATGGATAATGATGAAACCTTTTCCAGTACCTATGCTTAAGTCCATCCAGATCCTACTTGTCACGGCTACATACCATGACTACGATATCTGGTGGTTGGGTATCATGACTGCTTTTCTAAATGATGTTTTAGAAGAGTGCGTCTATAAGTACACAGCCAGAGGGCCTCGTAGACAGTGGGAGCAGCGGAAACGTGTGCAAGATGCTTTATAGGATAAAGTAGGCATCGCGGAGTTGGAACATCTGTTTTGATGGATTAGTCAAAGAAGTTGACATCATCAAAATGGTAGATGAACCTTGTATAAACAAAAAGGTAGTAGGGAGTATGGTGACGATCCTCGTAGAGTACGTGGATGACATACTCTTGTTAGGGAAGGAGTTTCCTATGCTACGCTCGATCAATCTCCGCTTATCACAATGATTTTCCATATAGGATCAAAGTGATACCTCCTAAATCCTGAGTTTTCATCTATGAGATAGATGTAATTGGATGCTAGGATTCTCACTAGATGTAATGAGATGGTATCAATCGATCCTGGGGAAAATCACTGGAAGAGTTCCAGGGTGATAAAGACGACTGAATGTCAGTCACAGGCATTGTCTTTACCCTTAATAAAGGGACGGTATGTTGGAAGATTTCTAAGCTAGATACCGTGACAAACTAGACGATAAAGGCTGGTAACATCGCTATTAAACATACTACCAAAGAGGCAGTTTGGGTGTATATTGGTTCATAGGATGAACTAGGTTCCTACCATTGTGTGACAATGGAACTGTGGCTTTGGCCCTGGAACCCTGGTCCCATCAGTGACCCAGACATAATCTGAGGCAGCATCACCTGATCATGGAGATAGTTGATCTCCAGGGTGATCGAGGCAAGGAGAGTAGACTCAGAGGACAACACGGCGGATCCACTCACGAAGGCCTTTTCCCAAAGAGAGACTTTTAGAGGATGGTTGAGTATTAGATACTGCAACTACTGCTACAGATGGCCCTAGTGCAAGTAGGAGATTGTTAGTTATATGTATGCCCTAGAGGCCATTACTGTACGTTGGATGTATATTGTAGTGGATGCTGGGACATATATAGGTAGGACTTTCTTGCTCGACATGATAGTACGCTATCTGGTTGCACTTTATCTTAACATGTATACTTTCTGTCTCTCTCTGTTACATGTTGATAAAGCCCTTAGGATGTGTACTCGACTTCCAGGACTATGATGCAGATCATACTAGGGGGGCCTAGGTAGTCCATGAGTACATCCTTCAATGTTCCTAGTCGTGGGAATATCGAGACGGGGCATCGATATTCCAGAGTAGACTAGCGTATATCTTCTCGACCCATGTGATGGGCGATGGATGATCCCATATCCATTGGTGTTTGACATCAGAGATGGTATACGGGTGCTCAGTGGAGACAGGGTACACTGAACGGACTCGCCGAGAACTCCCAGATGGTATTATACCTCACGTCAGATGGCAGTTCTCTGGTGACACTGGTACAGCTTAGTCTGTTGACCCGAGATCGTCATAGAGTCTTGTGTGTCTCCTACTGTGCTTTGATTTCCACCCTACCACGGCTCTACTGAGTCGTGCAAACAGGTGGTTTTTGGGTACAGTCCCGATTCACATGGAGGCAATGAGCGATAGGAGGGGATTCGTCTCTCCCGGTATTGGGGGTTGATGTTGCGCAATGCATGACTGGCCATAACAGGAAATCCCTGGCCAGGGTTGCTGTGATATACTGGTAAGAGTTATCAGTAGTTTCATGAAAGTTATGGACCTTACGTCGGCATGACTTATCGAGCTATTGGGGTCTGACGTTTACTACCCCTAGATGAGATATGCGACATATCAGACGAACAGACCGGACTGTACGGTAAGTGTTACTGGTTGGATTCACAGGAGTGTAAGCGGGCTTGCTCGTCGATCTTCTGATCGCTCAATACCCGGATGGCCGTTACGTTTAGCAGACCGCTTGCGGCTTGTGGGTGTTTGATATGATCATCATCTGCTGCCGGCGTATTGACGAGTCTTTAGAGTCCTACACAGAGGTTTCCTGGCTCAAGCGAAACGAAATAGGAGCGCATATGAGATATGTGCGGGACCGAGAATAATGCGTGTATGTGATACCGTATTCCATTCTTGCGATTAATGTATCGATTGGTTATATGCGATATAACCTACTTATCGAATCAAGGATTGATTCGATAAGCCGATACATTGGATACTAGCCGGTTATATGAGACATGACCGGATCATTGAATCAAGTGTTGATTTAATGATTTAATGTATAATTATATATTTGATATATTACATTGCATTAACTAGTATTGGTTCACTTTAAATGGATTTACTCACTTGATATGCACAAGTTGTATATGAGATATACTTTTATGCACAAGATTGTATCATGTTTGATGATACATGCAAGCTTGGGTTTGTGTAAAGAATTGACCATGGTTATATGAATGGTTAGGGTTTCATTTTATTTACTTATTCTTTTATCTATTTATTGATTTATTTATTTATTATTGGGAAAAGAAAAGAAAATGAAATGGTTGCTTGATTTGTTTGTAGTTGAAGCTTCTTGAAACTTTGACTAAGTGACCATTTTGTCTTCATGCTTAACCCTAACCCTTCAAACTAACCTTAGTCAATTCTCTACACCTAACTAAGGTTAGAGATATGATAAGTATCATATTACTTTATATTTTAAATAACTTATCATAATTCTTTCTCATCTTCTTCTTCATCATCAACATGAAAAAGCTTGCAACCAACAATGGCAACTAGCCAAAATGAGTGAGAAATCCAATTCTAAAGTGAACCCACCTCCTATTTCTTCATCCTCTACCTCTTGCCAAGTAGTATAGGGTGTTTCCTTCACAAGTTTTCATGGCTTGATGAAGTTGGAGCTTGATCTTGTGATGCCTCGACGTAGATCATCTTCGGCATCGAAGCCGACGATCAAGCCCGCCCATTTCTTCGATGAAGTCGATGCTAGAGTCCGGAATCCGATTTGGACAGCGGAGGGACATCATCGCGGAGCTTAGGAAGTGGTGGACCGGATCTACAAAGGTTGTAGCCCCTTTCCTTTAGCGTTAAAGTCGTTAACTTGCATCGCATAGCCTATATATCTAGTTAACGATCCGTATTAGGGTTTGTAGGCACTCGTAAAATTGGAATTAGCCATGTGTGATCACTTGTGAGACTTCATTAGTGTGCCTAGGAACCCAACAACACTAATTTCACTATTTACGCCTTTTTCTTCGATATTTTCTAACACCGTTTGACAGTTTCATTTCATTTCAAAAACATTATTTTACATGTTAGTTTAGTGTGTCATGATGCACAAAATTTGTATTAACCCATTCCTATTTGTAATTTTCTATAATTAAATATATTAGTGATGGCTTAAAATAAATATTAAAATAATTAGTTTCGGAAAAAAATTCAGTAATTTAGAAATTTTACAAGTGGCTCAATAAACACCAAATACTAGCAACTACATAGCTGGAATATGTATATTTAATTTTATATTAAAAGCTATTTATATCTTGATTTTTTATGGAAAACACCCGTTTTTTTACCGATTTTCCGAAATTTCACATAAATGATTTTCAAAACGTTACAGTCCACCCTTAATCATCATAATCACCTGGCTGCGACTATGATAATTACCTTGAAGGAACTATAGCCAACAATTACTTAGGTCCTTCATAGAGAACTTCTGAGTAAAGAATAGCTTGACCGACTACAACATAGGAATATTATTTCCTATCAGGAGAATGTCACCGACGTATAAAACAAGGAACACGATTGTTCTCCCTATAATCTTCTTATATATACAAGTCTCATCTATATTTTTGATGAAGTCAAATTCCTTGATTGTTTCATCAAAACAGATATTCCAGCTCCGCAATATCTTTTTTAATCTATAAATGGATTTAAACAACTTGCACACCTTCCCGCTGCTCTCACTGTCTATTAAGCCCTCTGGCTGATCCATATAGACGCACTCTTCTAAAGTGGCGTTTAGAAAAGTTGTCTTTACGTCCATCTGCCAGACCTTATAGTCATAGAATGCAGCAATGGAAAGTAAGATTTTAATGGATTTTAGCATAGCCACTGGAGAAAAGGATTTTTCATAGTCCACACCTGGTTTTTGACGAAAACCTTTTACAACAAGTCTAACCTTATAGGTTTCCACCTGTCCATCTGTACCAATCTTCTTGATGATCCATTTACAGCCGACGGGTTTTACCCCTGGCGGTGCAATGTCCAAAGTAAAAACATTATTAGTGTACATGCACTCCATTTCGTATCGCATAGCATCAGCCATTTCATAGTGTCCCTATTGGATATGGCCTGCTCAAAACTAGTAGGATCATCTTCTTCCAAGATGCAATCCTCTCGATCCCTGTAAATGAGAAAACCATAGTATCTTTCGGGCGGATGAGAAATCATACAAGATCTGCAGAGTGGCTGAGGTTCGTTAGGTACTACTGAATCTGGAGTTTCTACAAAATCCTTAATTATAGTTTGTCCTTCTGGAATTTCTTCTAGTTCTACCGTGCTCTCACTAATTTCTTTTGTAAGAAATTTCCACTCTGAAAAGGTGGCGAGATGAGCAACAAACATCTTCTGATCCTCGGTATGGTAGAACATATATCCTAGAGAACTTTTAAGATATCCTACAAACTTGCATAAAACTAACCGTGCCTGAAGTTTGTACGGATTTTATACTTTTACATACACTGGAAAACCACATATCTTAATATGTTCAAGATAAGGCCTTTTGCCACCCCATATTTCATATGGAGTCTTAGGCATAGATTTGGACGGAACCTGATTCAATAGGAATGCCGTTGTTTGAAGCACGTGTCCCTAGAATGATTAAAGTAACTCAGCAGCACTCATCATAGAGCGAACTATATCTAATAAGGTACAGTTCCTCTGCTTCGATACACCATTGTGCCGTGGTGTATACGGAGGAATAAGGTAAGAGAGAATACCATTCTCTTTTAAGTAGTCTCGGAATTCTGTGTTTAAGTACGCCCCTCCCCTATCAGATCGGATGATCTTGATACTTCTACCAGTTTGGTTCTTTACTTCATGCCTGTATTCTCTGGATTTATCAAAATGTTCAGATTTGTGTTTCAAAAGATACACATATCCGAATCTAGATAGCTCGTCGGTGAATGTGATGAAATATGAGAACCCACCCCTTGCATTTATAGACATTGGATCACACACATTACTGTTTATGAGCCCCAGAAGCTCTGTAGCTCTTTCTCCGTGTCCAATGAATGGAGATTTGGTCATCTTACCTTTGAGACAATACCGACAATGTCACGACCCAATTTAGGAATGTGACAGACACTTAAATCACGTAATGTCTGTAGGGTTCCCATCGACGGCAGCAAGGTTTTGGGAGGCATCATCCATGCCATTTTCAAATTTTTGCCGTTTCAAGGAACTTTAAACTAGAATTGATAACTAGAAATTAATACGGAAACATATGTAAACTATTTTACATCTAAGTGAAATCGAAATACAACCTTTGTAGATCGGTCCTTCATTTCATAAGCACCTTGTAGTAGTCCCTTCGCTGCGATCATGTTGCTCGCGGACTCTTGGACGGCTCCATCAGAAGAATTCAACGGTCTTGCTTGAAGTCTTCGAGGCCGAAGATGATCTACGTCGAAGGAATACGAACTCTAGCAACTACTTCACCAAAGTAAAGCAAACACCCTATACAAAAGTGCTAATCTAGTAGAGGATGGAGAAATAGGAAATGGGTTCACTTTAGAATCTCTTTTCTCACAATATTTCCTCACTTGAATCAAATCCTAGCAAGGTTTTTTTTTTTTGAAGGAGAAGATGAAGAAAGAGATGAGAATGAATTTAATCCAAAGTGAGTTGAGCTAACCATGGGTGACTGGGTATCATATACTAACTCATGTAGAGACATAACCATAGCTAATTATAGTGGTTAGGTTAATAAAAATCCTAAGTAAAAACAAAATGAGTAGACTTTGTCAAAGCACCCAAAAGCTTCTACAAGCTTCATGCATACAACAATTATCCACTAATTTTGGATTTACTTTGAATATTAAAACCCCACCATTATAATTAATATGGTGTATGTCTTATATACCCATGTAGTGTGTATCAACAACCATGACACACACAAAACAAACAATGCACATTAATATATATCACATATATATTATATGTACACACAAGTGAGAAAAGAATGCATAAGTGAGCCAATGTTAGTTAATGTAAATTAGTATAACAAATATAAAATTATACACTAAATTATTAAATCAAAATTTGATTAAATAATCCGGCTATATCACATATAACCGACTAACACTAAATGTACCAACTTATCGAATCAACACTTGATTCGATAACCCGGCTATATCATATATAACCGACTGATACAAAAGTCGTGAGAATAGAATACGGTATCACATACACGCATTATTCTCGGTCCCGCACATATCACATATGCGCTCCTATTTCGTTTTGTCTGAGCCAGTAAAACCTCTATGTAGGACTCTAAAGACTCGTCAATACGCCGGCAGTAGGTGATGATCATATCAAGCACGCACAAGCCGTCAGCGGTACTAGCTGGACGTAACGGCTACCCGGATATTGAGCGATCAGAAGATCAGCAAGCAAGCCCGCTCCAACTCCTGCAAAAGCCTGACAGTGACACTACCGTACAGTCCGGTCTCCTCGTCTAATATGTCGCATATCAAGTCTAGTGGTGGTAAACGTCAGACCCCAATAACCGATAAGTCATGCCGATATGAGGCTCATAACGGGCCGAGAAACTACTAGTAACACTTACCAGTAAATTTCTAAACAAGCCCTGGCCAGGGACTTCCCTGTTATGGCCAATCGAGTATAGCGCAACATCATCAACTCCCAATACTAGGAGAGACGAAACCCCTCCTATCGCTCATTGCCTCCATGTGACTCGGGACTGTACCCAAAAACCACCGTTTTGCAAGCCCTCTTGGACGTGGTAAGGTGGAAATCAAAGCACAGTGGGAATCACACAAGACTCTATGACGTTCTCGGGTGTACAGACTAACCTATACAAGTGTCACCAGAGAACTGCTATCTGACGTGAGGTATAATACCATCTGGGAGTTCTCGGCGAGTCCATCCACTGTACCCAGTCTCCACTGAGCACCCGTATATCATCTCTGATGTCAAACACCAATGGATATGGTATCATCCATCGCCCATCTGAATGGGTCGAGAAGCTATACGCCAGTCTACTCCGGTATATCGATGCCCCGTCTAGATACACCCAAGGCTAGGGACCTTAAAGGATGTATTTATGGACTACCATGGCCCCACTAGTATGATCTGCATCATAGTCCTGAAAGTCAAGTACACATCCTAAAGACTTTACCAACATGTAACAGAGAGACAATTAGTGTACACGTTAAGGTAAAGAGTAACCAGATAGTATACTATCATGTCGAGCAAGAAAGTCCTCCCTATATATGTCCAAGCATCCACTACAATATACATCTCATATACAGTAATAGCCTCTAGGGCATACATATAACTGACAATCTCCCACTTGCACTAGGGCCATCTGATAACAATGGTTGTATTATCTCATACTCAACCATCCCGTAAAAGTCTCTCTTTGGGAAAAGGCCTTTGTGAGTGGATCCGCGGTGTTGTCCTCTTTGTCTACTCTCCCAACCTCGATCCCCTAGAGATCAACCATCTCCATGATCCGGTGATACTGCCTTAGAATATGTCCGGGTCGCTCATGGTACGGGGGTTCCCAGGCATAAGCCACAACTCCATTGTCACACAATGGTAGGAATGAAGTTCATCTCATGAACAAATATACACCCAGACTGTCTCTTTGCTAGCATCTTTGGTAGAGATGTATCTAGCCTATATCGTCTAGTATGCCACGGTATCTAGCTTTGAACTCTTCTAACATAACGTCCCATTACTGAGGGTAAAGACAATGCCTGTGACTGACATTCAGTCGACCTTACCACACTGGAAGGTATCCAGTGATTCTCCCCAGGGTCGATTGATACCATCTCACTACACCTAGTGAGGGTCCTAACATCCATTTAGATCTATCTCATAGATCCAAAACTCAGGATTTAAGAGGTATCACCATGATCCTATATGGAGAATCCTTATGATAAGAGGAGATTGATCGAGCGTAGCATAGGAAACACCTTTCCTATCAAGAGTATGTCATCCAGGTACAATACGAGGATCACCACCATACTCCCTACTTCCCTTTTTTATATACTAGGTTCATCTACCATTTTGATGAAGTCAAACTCTCTGACTACCACATCAAAATAGATGTTCCAACTCCGCGATACCTGGTTTAACCTGTAAAGCAACTTGCACACTATTTCGCTGCTCCCACTGACTACGAAGCCCCTGGCTGTGTACTTATAGACGCTCCCTTCTAAATAACTTTTTAGAACAACAGTCATGACACCCAACCGCTAGATATTGTAGTCATGGTGTGTAGCAGTGGCAAGTAGGGTCTGGATGGACTTAAGCATAGGCACTTAGAAAATGTTTCATCATTAGCCACACCTGGTCGATGATGCAAACCATTAACAAGTCTAGCTTTGAAAGTCTCAACTTTTCAATGTACACCAAGTAATCTTCTTAAGATATACTTTCTCCTATTGTGGATTTAACCCTTTACATATAGCAACCTAAGTCTATACTTCGTTGGTGTATATAGATTCCATCTCAGATCACATAGCATCCAGCCATTCTTACAGAGTCCCCACACTTGATGGCCTGCTCGAAAATAGTCGGGTCATCATCATAATATGCAATCCTTGCTCCCACTGTCATAGAGAAAACCAAAGCATCTCTCAGGTGGGTGAGGAACCCTACTAGATTGGCGAAGAGGCTGAGGTTCGTTGGGAGCTACGGAATCCTCCGGTTCTACCAAATCATCAGCTGTAGTTTGTATAGCTGGAACTCCTTCCAGTTCTACCTCATGACCACAAATTTCATTCCAAAATAAATTCCTTTTCTAAAAAGGTGGCATGCCGAGAAACAAAAAACCTTTTGTTCCTCGGGGTGGTAGAAGATATTCCCTTGCGAATGCTTGGGATATCCAACAAACTTCCACAGAACAGATCTTTCCTCGAGCTTTTCCGGATTTTGCTTTTACACATAGGCCGGACAACCCCAAATCTTAACTTACTTAAAAGATGGGCTCTTCCCATACCATATCTCATATGGGGTGGTAGGCACCTGATTTGGTTGGAACGCCATACAATAGTTATGCAGCTTCACAGGTGTATAACCCCCAAAAGGAAACAGGCAACTCAGTAGTACTCATCATAGAGTGCACCATATCATATAGGGTGCAACTGCTCCGCCCCGATATACCATTATGCTGTGGTGTATACGGAGGAGTAATGATGAGTGAGAATCTCATTCTCCTTTAGAATAGTCCAGGAGTTCCGTGCACAAGTATTCTCCCCACTAATCTCATCAATGGACATAATACATATACCTGTTTTGGTTCTTTACTTCTAACATATATTCATTAAATATCTCAAAAGGTTCAGACTTGTGTTTCAACAGGAACATATGTCCGAATCTTGAGAGATCATCGTTGAATGTAATGAAGTACAAAGAACCGGTCCTGGCATGTGTAGACTGGGGACCTACATACATCTTCATGTATCAATCCCAAGAGTTCACCAAATCTTTCTCTGTTTCCAATAAACGGAGCTATGGTCATTTTATCTTTGTGACATGACTAGCAAGTTTCACAAGATGTAAATTCAAACTGATTTTTATATGCATCTAAATGTAACTTAGCTAGTCGGGTCGCATTGATATGACCTAGTCTATAATGTCTTAAGAAGGATTCGTTCATTTCTGAACTCTTGCTCTTGTGTGTGTTCTGTACGTTAAGAACTGTGGTTTGATTTAGAACGTATATGGTTTTAGATAACGTGCATGAACCGATCAACACCTGATGTAGGAAATGTTCAAAACATTATCCATCAATACAAAATTATATCCTTTCTTTACTAAATAATGAGGCCGATATGATGTTGTATATCAGGTTCGGTATCAAATAACAATCGTTCAGAATCAATGTATTCGGTGATACAGGGTGATAACTGCCAACACCTTGGCTGCAACAATTGCACCGTTTTCAACCCTTGAAACATTATCACCCGTTCTCACTTCTTTACCTATCTGTAGCCTATGTAACAGATTACATATGTGGATCCTGATCCGGTATCTCATACCCTGGATGTAGAAGATACTGAGAAAAAGTTCTCGGGAATGAATACACTCGAAGAAGATGCATCATCATACACTTTCTTCATTTGGACGGTACTGGAATCCTGGTAATCCCCTATATCCTGTTCAGTCTTATAACTCTTATAAGAAAGAACGGGACCAACGTTCCCCAGCACAGTATAACAAGCGGGTTCGGTCAATACATCCATATTATTATCTTGATTAAGGCGTGACATGGTCGCTACCTGGAGAGAGAGAAAAGAAAACACTCAGCGTAGGCTCTTGCAAGATCAGATTGGTTATAATTTTATCTAATCAGGATGGCTCCCACTGTTTTTATCAAATCGTCCTTCAAATCCTAAAATGAAAGACTAGCCGGGATTAATTACACCATACAAGTTCGCCAATCCTTCAGCCAGGCCAGTGCCGGTACTTTGAGGGAAGTTCCCCGTGCTTTCGCATGGACCTAATTAAAATAAAGCTCGATTTTCCAGGGGTGTAACCCCGTTGACACCTTTCTAGACACCTACTTGATCGGCTAATTGAAATGTGTAAAAACTCTCCCAGGAGTAACAATTACTCACAGTAGGTATCGGGATCCTACTATCAAATAGAAGTTATGCAATCTCATTGCAAATTTCAACACTTGAAATTCCCGATAATTTTTCCCCTAGCAACTCATGACCTTAACATAGTCGACAAATCATAAGCGCTAGCCAAGTTCAACTCGTCATTTCTTGATTGAATTAAACCCACCCGCACGACCCTTAACATAGTCAACAAAGTCGTACGACTACCCTAATCTAATCTGCATCATATGCATAAACAGATAAACACTAATTAGCAACCGCACACTACGCCTTAACAAAATAAACAAACGTAGCACGAATACTAAGTAGTATCTATCTGAAATGACGGAGGGCTACGACAGGTTTTTCCGAAAACCTATTGCGTAATGAACTCGATATCGTTGTAGAATCAAATGATTTTAAAATGGAGTGTTTTTTAGGCTTTTGCTAGTTTCCCTAAAGAGGTCACTCCCGGTGAAGGGATCTCGGCTCTTTCCTCGTCGAATGAAGTGCAGGATATATCACATATATCACTATGCAAAGCAAAAACTATAAAAGCAATCAAAAGAAAAACCGAGGGTTGTAGCATCTGCCGGTTATTGCTAAAGGGGTAACTCCCGGGGAAGGGATCTCGGCCCTTTCCTTATCGAATAAGGTGCAGGATGTTCTACAAGGTACACCGCAATGCAAAGCAAGAACTGTAGCTACCTGTTTTTGAAAATTCAATTCCACAACATCTTTTAGGTTTCTTTTCTTTCATTAATCACATTAATGAAGTCCCATCATTTAAGTCACCTAAACATCACAGATAAATACGACGTACGCTTATGCCATCCGCATTCTCCTCGATGTCCCCTCGTGCACCATTAGGTTAGGTAACTAACGGCAGAGCGGGGCAGTGCTAGCACAGGTGTAAAACATAAGCAACGTCGATGTAGGGTTCCTAGGCACTCTAGTGAGGTCTCACAAGGCATCAACCATGCCAATTTCAAAAATTACGGTGCCGAGAAACCCTAAACTACGGATCGTTTGCTAGAAATCTAGGCGAAAAACAATCTAGTTAACACTTAACTAATGGGATATCGGAAATACAACCTTTGTAGATCCGTTCCTCCACCTCCACGGCTCCGAGATGAGGTCCTCTCCACTGTCAAAATCGAATCCGGGCTCTAGCGTCGACTTCATCGGAGAATAGGCGAGCTAGGTCGTCGATGTCCATGCCGAAGATGATCTACGTCGAAGCATCGCAAGATCAAGCTCTCACTTCACCAAGTCAAGAAACTTGTGAAGGAAACACACTCTACTACTTGGCAAGAGGTAGAGGATGAAGAAATAGGAAGTGGGTAGACTTTAGAATTGGATTTCTCACTTGTTTCATCAATCCACCATTGATGAAGAAAGCTTTTCTTCTTTGAAGAAGATGAAGAAGAAGAAGAAAGTATTATGATAAGAATATCCAAACTTATCATAATCTTAACAATGGTTATGTGTAGAGAATTGACCATGGTTAAATCATTGGTTAGGGTTAAGGATGAGATAAGAACGGTGGTCAAGGTCAAAGCTTCATGAAGCTTCAACTAAACAACAAATTAAGCCACCATTCTTTTCTCTTTTCCATTTATTTTCCAAAATATATAAACAAATAAATAAATGAATAAATAAGTAATGGAAAATAAAACCCTAACCACTCTCACAACCATGGTTTAATCTTCACACAAATCCAAGTTAGTATGCATCATCAAACATGATAAATACAAGTGCACAAAAATATATCACATATACAATGTGCACAAACCAAGTGAGAAAATCCATTCAAAGTGAACCGATACTAGTTAATGCAAAGTAATATATCAAATATATATAATTATACATTAAATCATTAAATCAATACTTGATTCAATGATCCGGTCATGTCGCACATAACCGACTGGTATCAATAGTAACAACTTATCGAATCAACACTTGATCCGATAACCCGGCTATATCGCATATAACCGATCAATGTTACATCGCGAGAATCGAATACAGTATCACATACTGGTATTATTCTCGTTCCCGCACATATCTCATATGCGCTCCTATTTCGTTTCGCTTGAGCCAGGAAACCTCTGTGTAGGACTCTAAAGACTCGTCAATACGCCAGCAGCGGATGATGATCATATCAAACATCTACAAGCCGCAAGCGGTCTGCTAAACGTAACGGCCACCCGGGTATTGAGCGATCTGAAGATCGACGAGCAAGCCCGCTCACACTCCAGTGAATCCGACCAGTAACACTACCGTACAGTCCGGTCTGATCGTCTGATATGTCGCATATCTCGCCTAGGGGTGGTAAACGTCAGACCCCAATAGCTCGATAAGTCGTGTCGATATGAGGTCTATAACTGTTCAAGAAACTACTGGTAACACTTACCAGTAAATCTCAGCAACCCCGGCCAGGGATTTCCTGTTATAGCCAATCGAACACAGCGCAATATCAACTCCCTATACCGGGAGAGACGAATCCCCTCCTATCGCTCATTGCCTCCATGTGACTCGGGACTGTACCCAAAAACCACCGTTTTTCACGCCCTCTTGGACGTGGTAAGATGGAAATCAAAGCACAGTGGGAACCACATGAGACTCTATGACGATCTCGGGTCAACAGACTACTCTGTACCAGTGTCACCAGAGAACTGCCATCTGACGTGAGGTATAATACCATCTGGGAGTTCTCGGCGAGTCCGTCCAGTGTACCCAGTCTCTACTGAGCACCCGTATATCTCCTCTGATGTCAAACACCAATGGATATGGGATCATCCATCGCCCATCTGTATGGGTCGAGAAGGTATACGCTAGTCTACTCTGGTATATCGATGCCCCGTCTCGATACACCCACGACTAGGGACTTTGAAGGATGTACTTATGGACTACCATGTCCCCACTAGTATGATCCGCATCATAGTCCAGGTAGTCAAGTACAGATCCTAAGGGCTTTACCAACATGTAACAGAGAGACAATCAGCATACACGTTAAGGTAAAGGGTAACCAGATAGCATACTATCATGTCGAGCAAGAAAGTCCTCCCTATATATGTCCCAGCATCCACTACAATATACATCCTATGTAGAGTAATGGCCTCTAGGGCATACATATAACTAACAATCTCCCACTTGCACTAGGGCCATCTGTAGCAGTGGTTGCAGTATCTCATACTCAACCATCCCATGAAAGTCTCTCTCTGGGAACTGGCCTTTGTGAGTGGATCCGCTGTGTTGTCCTCTGAGTCTACTCTCCTAACCTCGATCTCCCTGGAGATCAACCATCTCCATGATCAAGTGATACTGCCTTAGAATATGTCTGGATCACTGATGGGACGGGCGTTCCTTGGCATAAGCCACAACTCCATTGTCACACAATGGTAGGAACGTAGTTCATCTTATGAACCAATATACACCCAAACAGCCTCTTTGGTAGCATCTTAAGTAGCGATGTATCGTGCCTTTATCGTCTAGTATGTCACGGTATCTAGCTTGGAACTCTTCCAACATACCGTCCCTTTACTGAGGGTAAAGACAATGCCTGTGACTGACACTCAGTCATCTTTATCACCCTGGAACCCTTCCAGTGATTCTCCCCAGGATCGGTTGATACTGTCTCACTGCAACTAGTGAGAATCCTAACATCCATTTAGATCTATCTCATAGATCCAAAAACCCAGGATTTATGAGGTATCACTTTGATCCTACACGGAGAATCTTTGTGATAAACGGAGATTGATCGAGCGTAGCATAAGAAACTCCTTTCTTATCAAGAGTATGTCATCCACGTACTCTACGAGGATCACCACCATACTCCCTACTACCTTTTTGTTTATACAAGGTTCATCTACCATTTTGATGATGTCAAACTCTTTGACTAATTCATCAAAACAGATGTTCCAACTCCGCGATGCCTGCTTTATCCTATAAAGCATCTTGCACACGTTTCCGCTGCTCCCACTGTCTACGAAGCCCTCTGGCTGTGTACTTATAGACGCACTCTTCTAAAACATCATTTAGAAAAGCAGTCATGACACCCAACCACCAGATATCGTAGTCATGGTATGTAGCCGTGGTAAGTGGGATCTGGATGGACTTAAGCTTAGATCCTTAGAAAAAGTTTCATCATGATCCACACCTGGTCAATGATGCAAACCTTTAACAAGTCTAGCTTTGAAATTCTCAACTTTTCCATGTACACCAAGTAATCTTCTCAAGATATACTTGCTCCTGATGGGGATTTAACCATTCAGATATAGCAACCAAAGTCCATACTTTGTTGGCGTATAAGGATTCCATCTCAGATCACTAAGCATCCAGCCATTCTTACAGAGTCTTACTCCTGATGGCCAGCTCGAAGCTAGTTGGGTCATCATCTCATGATGCAATCCTTGCTCCCACTGTCATAGAGAAACAGAAGTATCTCTCAGGTGGGTGAGGAACACTACTAGATCGGCGGAGAGGCTGAGGTTCGTTGGAATCTACTGAATCCTTTGGCTCTATCAAATCATCTGCTGCAGTTTGTATAGCTGGAATATTTCCAGTTCTACATAACAGACCTTGTCTCGAGCTTGTCCGGATTTTGCTTTTAGACATAGGCCGGACAACCCCAAATCTTAACTAACTTAAGATATGGGCTCTTCCCTTCCATATCACATATGAAGTGGTAGGCAATTGATTTGATTGGAACCCTTATTCAATAGGTATGCAGCTTCTCAAGTGCATGACCCCTAAAAGGAAATAGGTAACTCAGTAGTACTCATCATAGAGCACACCATATCATATAGGGTGTGATTGCTCCGCCCCGATATACCATCGTGCTATGGTGTATACGGAGGAGTAATGCTGAGAGAGAATCTCATTCTCCTTTAGAATAGTCCAGGATTTCCGTGCACAAGTATTCTCCTTCCTGATCTCATCATAGGACATAATACTTATACCCGTATAGGTTTTCTACTTCTATCTTATATTCTGTGAATATCTCAAAAGGTTCGGACTTGTGTTTCAACAGGAACATATGTCTGAATCTCGAGAGATTATCAAAGAATGTAATGAAGTACAAAGAACCGGTCTTGGCATATGTAGACTGGGGATCTACATACATCAACATGTATCATCCCAAGAGTTCACTAACTCTTTCTCTGTTTCCAATAAACAGAGCTATGGTCATCTTATCTTTGTGACATGACTGGCGAGTTTCACAAGATGTAAATTCAAACTGATTTAAATATGCATCTATATGTAACTCTAGCTGGTCGGGTCACATTGATCTGACCTAGTCTACAATGCCTCAAGAAGAATTCGTTCATTTCTGAACTCTTCCTCTTGTGTGTGTTCCATATACTAAGATCTGTAGTTTGATTTAGAACATCAATGCTTTTAGATAACGTGCCTGAACCGATCAACTTTTGATATAGGAAATGTTCAAAACATTATCCAACAATACAAAATTATATCCTTTCTTTACTAATAAAGAGACTGATATGATTTTGTATATCAGGTTCGGTATCTAATAACATTTGTTCAGAATCAATGTATTCGTAATACAGGGTGACAGTGACCGACAGACTTGGCTGCAACACTTGCCCCGTTTTCTGCCTCATGAAACTTATCACCCGTTCTCAGTTCTCTACCTTTCTGTAGCCCAATGTAACAGATTACATATCATGGGATTCTGATCTGGTATCACATACCCAGGACGTAGAGGATACAGAGAAACAGTTCTTTGTAATGAACACACCCGAAGATGATGCATCAGCATGCACTCTCTTCGTTTGGGCGGCATGGGAAATCTGGTATTCCCCAATTTCCTGCTCTGTCTTATAACAATTATAAGGTGGAGCGGGACCAACGTTCCCCAGCTCAGTATAACAAGCGGGTTCAGTCAATAATCCGTATTATTATCTTGATTAAGGCGTGATATGGTCGCTACCTGGAGAGAGAGAGAAGAAAACACTCAGCGTGCGCTCTTGTAAGAATAGATTGGTTATAATTTTATCTAATCAGGATGGCTCCCACTGCTTTTTATCAAATCTTCCTTCAAACCCTAAAAGGAAAGACTAGCTGGGATTAATTACACACTACAAGTTCGCCAATCTTTCAGCCAGGCCAGTGTCGGTACTTTGAGGGAGGTCCCCCGTGCTTTCGCACGAACCTAATTAATGTAAACCTCGTTTTCCCAGAGGCGTAACCCCGTTGACACCTTTCTAGACACCTACTTGATCGGCTAATTGTAATGTATAAAACTCTCCCAGGAGTAACTCTTACTCGCAGCGGGTATCGGGATCCAACTATCTCATAGAAGGTATGCAATCTCATTGCAAATTTCAACACTTGAAATTCCCGATAATATTTTGCCCCTAGCACCCTATGACCTTGACGGAGGCCAACAAACCATAGGCTACTAGTCAAGTTCAACCCGTCATTTCTTGATTGAATTAAACCCACCCGCACGACCCTTGATGGAGGTCAACAAGGCCGCACGACTACCCTAACTCAATCTGCATCATATGCATAAGCAGATAAATACTGGTTAGCTACCGCACACTGCGCCTTGACGGAGGTCAACAAACGCAGCACGAATACTAACTAGTACATATCTGAAATGACGGAGGGCTACGACAGGTTTTTCTGAAAACCTATTGCGTAATGAACTTGATGTCGTTGTAGAATCAAATGATTTTAAAATGGAGTGCTTTTGAGGCTTTTGTAGTTTTGCTAAAGGAGTCACTCCCGGTGAAGGGATCGTCGGTCCTTTCCTCGTCGAATGAGGTGCGGGATATATCATATATATCGCTGTGCAAAGCAAAAACTCTTAAAAGCAATCAAAAGACAAACCGAGTATGTAGCATCTGCCAGTTATTGCTAAAGGAGTCACTCCCGGTGAAGGGATCTCGGTCCTTTCCTTATCGAATAAGGTGCAGGATATATCATATATACCGCTGTGCAAAGCAAGAACTGTAGCTACCTGTTTTATTTTGAAATTCGATTCTACAACATCTTAGGTTTCTTTTATTTCATTAATCACATTAATGAAGTCCCATCATTTAAATACCTAAACATCACAGATAAATACGACGTACACTTATGCCATCCGCATTCGCCTCGATGTCCCCTCGTGCACCGTTAGGTTAGGTAACTAACGGCAGAGCGGGGCAGGGCTAGCGCGGATGTAAAACATAAGTAACGTCTATATAATATATCATATATACTATATACTGTATATATCACAGAACATCACATGATCACATCACAGATATCGAAGCAGAAGAATCATATGAAATATTGGATATACTAGGACGTCCGTGTTTTCAATACGAGCCAGTATAAAACACGGATTCCACGGTCGTGATGAATAGCCAAACCCACACCCCTAGACCCCTACGAGAGCGGCAAGCAACCCTACCAATTCTAGAGTTAGGAGACCCGGACTCGACTCCTCGAGTTGGTCTCCCACTGGACTCCAGAACCCGGTTACTTGTGCTCTCCTCCTTGGGTCTATCCTAGTGCAGAAAAGTAAATAATATACAAACGGTGACAACTTCCGCAACCTGGAAGTGCCCCAATAAAAGAATATTACATACAAGTTTTTACATGAATGAAAATGAAAAACACTCATCTCATATAAAAAACCCCCGGCTATTCAAACACGACGATCCAATATAACATATCCAGCAACACATAACATCACATGTCATCAACGTAAGTAAATATGCGCATCCCAATTGTCGTTGACATATAGCAACGAAACCGGCGATATCACATATTACACTTACGGTCACAGAAAAGAAAGTGTAAAACTAAAACAGTTGGAATCCGCAACCACCTCAGACATCGCATGCCTGACCAAATGAATTACTTAGACATCGCATGCCTAACAATTATAAACCCCGCATTTTAGTCTCAAAATCGAAAACACTTTTCAATATTAAGTCGGGTAATTCAACAAGATTCCCGACATCCTGATCGAATGCTCGTCGCAAACTTCAGTAGGCGGCCGCACCCCCGATACCGTCGACGAAGTGCACCAAGGCGGAACACCGCTACCGCGAGCACCCGAATGGATGCTTTCGGCGATGGGGTTCTCCTACAGTCACTTGGTCGGGGCTATGGAGTGAGGCTGTCTATTAAGTTTATCGGCGAGTATCCGCGTACGCTACGTGATTGCGACGGACTTTTGATCACATCAAAATTCCGTGGCAACCGATCAAGTGAGACTAAACTGCTATGTTTATAATATTCATTCCGTTATCTCATAACAATTTGTGAATTCCAATTATTGTATCACATTCCAGATAAACAGAAAATGTTAAACTTTCCGATCGAACAATCGAACACCCAAGTTTTCCCGATACAATCTAACACATGAAACAAGTCTAACAACATTCAGTTCGTGCCTCAGTACCAACGGTCCAGCCGTAGAAGGGTCAAGCCAACGCCTCACATGTGGCACGCCGTACTGCCCCAAACCCGAAGGTTCAAAGGGCAGTTCAAGACGGTCACATAATCGAGTTAAGGTTTGTTGTCTTCTAGAGGGACCATCGCGTTACTTGCACTACTTAGAACGTCGTTAAACTACGGAAAAATCCAACACTTGGAAATTTCCCGGCAGGTGAAAAATTGGGTATTTATATCCGGTCGAACCATTTAACATATTCTAAAAATTTATCCGGAAAGCCACACAGACAAAATTTGATAATCCGATCGAACTCATGAAAAACCCAAAACAACTCCTGAAAACTCAACTGTATAATAAATATTAAAATATCCCAGGAAAATCAGCACAGAAATCTGAGAATTACTGTGAAAAACAAAATGCACAAAACGACAAAACCGCCGCTGAACCGCCGTGCCATGCGTAGCACGTGCCGCGGTTCCGCGGTGGAAAAGTTGACTTAGGCCCACGAAATTTACAGTAATTCTTAGAAAACCCTGCTTGATTTTCTGCATATTTTTAATTTGGAAAAATCCCAGTTTTTAAAAAATGGACAGAGAGCATTTTTAGGGTTGGGGTTTCGGTTCGTCCGGCTTTCAAACTCCGTCTGGACTTCGCCTAAGCCTCTAGCTAGGCTCTGATACAACTGTAGGGTTCCTAGGCACTCTAGTGAGGTCTCACAAGGCATCAACCATGCCAATTTCAAAAATTACGGTGCCGAGAAACCCTAAACTACGGATCGTTTGCTAGAAATCTAGGCGAAAAACAATCTAGTTAACACTTAACTAATGGGATATCGGAAATACAACCTTTGTAGATCCGGTCCTCCACCTCCACGGCTCCGAGATGAGGTCCTCTCCGCTGTCCAAATCGAATCCGGGCTCTAGCGTCGACTTCATTGGAGAATAGGCGAGCTAGGTCGTCGATGTCCATGCCGAAGATGATCTACATCGAAGCATCGCAAGATCAAGCTCTCACTTCACCAAGTCAAGAAACTTGTGAAGGAAACACACTCTACTACTTGGCAAGAGGTAGAGAATGAAGAAATAGGAAGTGGGTAGACTTTAGAATTGGATTTCTCACTTGTTTCATCAATCCACCATTGATGAAGAAAGCTTTTCTTCTTTGAAGAAGATGAAGAAGAAGAAGAAAGAATTATGATAAGAATATCCAAACTTATCATAATCCTAACCATGGTTATGTGTAGAGAATTGACCATGGTTAAATCATTGGTTAGGGTTAAGGATGAGATAAGAATGGTGGTCAAGGTCAAAGCTTCATGAAGCTTCAACTAAACAACAAATTAAGCCACCATTCTTTTCTCTTTTCCATTTATTTTCCAAAATATATAAACAAATAAATAAATGAATAAATAAGTAATGGAAAATAAAACCCTAACCACTCTCACAACAATGGTTTAATCTTCACACAAATCCAAGTTAGTATGCATCATCAAACATGATACATACAAGTGCACAAAAATATATCACATATACAATGTGCACAAACCAAGTGAGAAAATCCATTCAAAGTGAACTGATACTAGTTAATGCAAAGTAATATATTAAATATATATAATTATACATTAAATCATTAAATCAATACTTGTTTCAATGATCCGGTCATGTCGCACATAACCGACTGGTATCAATAGTAACAACTTATCGAATCAACACTTGATCCGATAACCCGGCTATATCGTATATAACCGATCAATGTTACATCGCGAGAATCGAATACAGTATCACATACTGGTATTATTCTCGGTCCCGCACATATCTCATATGCGCTCCTATTTCGTTTCGCTTGAGCCAGGAAACCTCTGTGTAGGACTCTAAAGACTCGTCAATACGCCGGCAGCGGATGATGATCATATCAAACATCCACAAGCCGCAAGCGGTCTGCTAAACGTAACGGCCACCCGGGTATTGAGCGATCTGAAGATCGACGAGCAAACCCGCTCACACTCCAGTGAATCCGACCAGTAACACTACCGTACAGTCCGGTCTGATCGTCTGATATGTCGCATATCTCGCCTAGGGGTGGTAAACGTCAGACCCCAATAGCTCGATAAGTCGTGTCGATATGAGTTCTATAACTGTTCGAGAAACTACTGGTAACACTTACCAGTAAATCTCAGCAACCCTGGCCAGGGATTTCCTGTTATAGCCAATCGAACACAGCGCAACATCAACTCCCTATACCGGGAGAGACGAATCCCCTCCTATCGCTCATTGCCTCCATGTGACTCGGGACTGTACCCAAAAACCACCGTTTTGCACGCCCTCTTGGACGTGGTAAGATGGAAATCAAAGCACAGTGGGAACCACACGAGACTCTATGACGATCTCGGGTCAACAGACTACTCTGTACCAGTGTCACCAGAGAACTGCCATCTGACGTGAGGTATAATACCATCTGGGAGTTCTCGGCGAGTCCGTCCAGTGTACCCAGTCTCTACTGAGCACCCGTATATCTCCTCTGATGTCAAACACCAATGGATATGGGATCATCCATCGCCCATCTGTATGGGTCGAGAAGGTATACGCTAGTCTACTCTGGTATATCGATGCCCCGTCTCGATACACCCACGACTAGGGACTTTGAAGGATGTACTTATGGACTACCATGTCCCCACTAGTATGATCCGCATCATAGTCCAGGTAGTCAAGTACAGATCCTAAGGGCTTTACCAACATGTAACAGAGAGAAAATCAGCATACACGTTAAGGTAAAGGGTAACCAGATAGCATACTATCATGTCGAGCAAGAAAGTCCTCCCTATATATGTCCCAGCATCCACTACAATATACATCCTATGTAGAGTAATGGCCTCTAGGGCATACATATAACTAACAGTCTATATAATATATCATACATACTATATACAGTATCTATCTCAACATATCAAATGATCACATCACAGATATCACAGCAGAAGAAATATATGAAATATTGGATATATTAGGAGGTCCGTGTTTTATTTTGAGCCTCTATAAAACACGGATTCCATGGTCGCGATGAATAGCCAAACCCACACCCCTAGACCCCTACGAGAGCGGCAAGCAACCCTACGAATTCTAGAGTTAGGAGACCCGGACTCGACTCCTCGAGTTTGTCTCCCACTGGACTCTAGAACCCGGTTACTTGTGCTCTCCTCCTTGGGTCTATCCTAGTGCGGAAAAGTAAATAATATACATATGGTGACATCAACCTCAACCCGGAACTTCCCCAATAAAAGAATATTACATAAATTTAAATTTACATGAATGAAAATAAAAACTCTCATCTCATATAAAACCCCCGGCTATTCAAAACACGGCGATCCAATAAAACATATCCAGCAACACATAACATCACATGTCATAAACGTATGTAAATATGCGCATCCCAATTGTCGTTGACATATAGCAACGAAACCGGCGATATCACATATTACACTTACGGTCGCAGAAAAAACTCTATAAAACTACAACATTTGGAATCCACAGACACCTTAGACATCATAAATTCGAAATATCACATACTTCGCATTTCATGCCTAACAGTATGAATTCCACATATTGTATCACATTACAGAAAAAGCTAGACGATATTAAACATTCCAATCGAATCATTAAACACCCAAAATTACTCAGAAAGCTCAACACTTGAGCGTAGTTTAAAGTAATTCAGCACACGCCACAGCACCAATGAACCAGCCGTAAAAGGGCCAAACCGACGCCTCACATGTGGCACCGCTGGACCACTACAAACCCGAGGGTCCAGTGGCGGTTTTGACGGTCACATAATCGAGTTATGGTTTTGTTCTTCTAGGGGGTCCATCGAATAACTTGCATGATCTTTGAAAGCTTTTTAACCACGGGAAAAATCCAACAATTGGAAAATTTTCCGGCAAGGGAAAAAGTGCGTATTTGATATCCGATTGAACATTTTAATATCGTCTAAAGTATCCCGAAAACAGTTAAAATATGACTACGAAACACTCCGATTTGTTATTATAGTAAATTAACATCACATGACAATTTAGCAAAAATAAACAACACCTGAAGCACCAAAACCCATGTAACAAAACACTGGAAAAATTTGGAGGGGGGCTCGGACTGGACGTAACGGCTAACCGGGTATTGAGCGATCAGAAGATTAGCAAGCAATCCTGCTTCAACTCCTGCAAAAGCCTGACAGTGACACTACCGTACAGTCTGGTCTCCTCGTCTGATATGTCGCATATCAAGTCTAGAGGAGGTAAACGTCAGACCTCAATAACCGATAAGTCTTGGCGATATGAGGCTCATAACGGGTCGAGAAACTACTGATAACATTTATTAGTAAATCTCTAAACCTGCCCTGGCCAGGGACTTCCCTGTTATGGCCAATTGAGCACGGTGCAACATCAACTCCCAATACCGAGATAGACGAAACCCCTCCTATCGCACATTGCCTCCATGTGACTCGGGGCTTTACCCAAAAACCACCGTTTTGCAAGCCCTCTTGGACGCGGTAATGTGGAAATCAAAGCACAGTGGGAATCATACAAGACTCTTCGACGATCTCGGGTATACAGACTAACCAGTACCAGTGTCACCAGAGAACTGCCATCTGACGTGAGGTATAATACCATCTAGGAGTTCACGGTAAGTCCGTCCAGTGTACCTAGTCTCCACTGAGCACCCGTATATCATCTCTGATGTCAAACACCAATGGATGTGGGATCATCCATCGCCCATCTGAATAGGTCGAGAAGCTATACGCCAGTCTACTCTAGTATATCGATGCCCCGTCTCGATACACCCACGACTAGGGACCTTAAAGGATGTACTTATGGACTACCATGGCCCCACTAGTATGATCTACATCATAATCCTGGTAGTCAAGTACACATCCTAAGGGCTTTACCAACATGTAACAGAGAGACAATTAGTGTACACATTAAGGTAAAGAGTAACCAGATAGCATACTATCATGTCGAGCAAGGAAGTCCTCCCTATATATGTCCAAGTATCCACTACAATATACATCTCATGTACAGTAATGGCCTCTAGGGCATACATATAACTAACAATGTCTAAAGGCATAATGAATTCAAGTAAGCCGAAACCCGACAAACTAAACTACGAAAAGAAGTAGAGTGGTAAAACATTTGTTTCAAAGCATCACATCTCTTTTTAAAATCCCAAGTTGTTACTAAAAATTCGGTAGCAACTCCTTTGTAAAAACTGGTCCAAAACGTGTACAAAACATAGTATCTAAAAAGGCATCCCTAATTGGGAGCAATCTCACGCCTAAAAGCTGAACCCAGCCACAACATATATATACGACGCCGTAGGCGAAGAAATAAGCAAATAAGAAGTGAAACAACATCGCAACATAATACAAAATCCTGCTCACACGAGCGCGACACCCAGAGTCACATATAATACAAATATCGAATATCTTAGTCTTGTCTTTAAGTCAAATACATACAGGTGGTAGATGGAGAGTACTAGATACAAGATAAGATATACAAGTAGAAGTATACAGATACTCGCAAAACCCACCTAAAAATATCTCACGTGTAAATGTAGCTGTATTCGCAGAAATGGATGAAGTTGTAAGTCCATGTCACGCACCCCACGAACTTGTGGGGAGGCGGAATATATGAAAAACGATTATCAATGCTTCGTAACACGGACATGAGCGCATGAATCGTATCTAAACCATTACTAACTAACTACGAGAGGTTTAACTACTCGGATTCGAAGTTATACCTCATGTTGCATGTCCTTCGTGTCTTCATCGCTGTCCTCCACTCCTCGTAAGCTCCTTGGAAAATCGGCACCTCAACGGCCTCCTCGAGTCAAAGACGATCCACCCGAAAGCTCCTTCTCCAAGCTTGATCTCTAACTTGAGATAACTAGGTTGCTCAAAGTGCTAATCTAAGCTACCTAGGGGATATAGAGTGAGGTTATGGATGTATTAGTCTAGCTAACCCTTGATCTCAACACATGAGAGGTTAGGGTTTGGGTTTCAAGAATGAGAGAGCTTGAGGAGAGAGAAGGTGATGATAAGAATGATATTGAAAATGAACTCATTAGAATATAACAACCATAACAATTTATCAAATAAATAATATAAATGATTAATCATCATGGTTGATGCATTCACCTTGTGTGATTCATCACATGAGTCATAAGCTCAATAAATGAAGCATTAACTCTAAGGATGAATCACACAAATGAGTCATTTAAGCAATAAATGCTTATGCCACCTTAACCCCCAAATCACCATGCTTCTAGAAGCTTCCCGACAAATTACGAGAACGCCCCTCCTATTCGTGAAAACACGGAAAAACTTTAGACTGTATAAATCCAATAACCCGATACTAGAATCTGGCTTAAACCAAAGCCGGCTAGCAAAAATTGTCCGAACGTCGTACGTGCGTAAACACACGTACGCGCCCGAAACCTTGTCGTAAAAACATACGACCTCTATATCGTTTCGCCTGGAGCAGGGAAACTCTCTGTGTGGGAATCTAAAGACTCGACACTACGCTGGCAGTGGGTTTAACTACAGATCGCAAGCGGCACTAGCAGTACGTAACGGTCCCCAGGTAGATGTCGATAAGAAGGCCGATGAGGAAACCCATCCGAACTCCTACTGAGCCTGATGTGACAATCTCCGTACAGTCTGGTCTGTTCGTCTAAGACTATCGCATATCGAGCCTAGGGGGCGGCAAGCGTCAGTCGCCTAATAGCGGTATAAGTCATGTCGGAGCGTAGCCCATTACACCCTGAGAAACTACTGGAACCTACCAGTAAATCTCGCTTGCCCTGGCCAGGGACTTTGCGTAATGGTTCTCTGACACCGCACGATATCAACTCCCAATACCGGGAGAGACGAATCCTGTCTAACCGCCACTGCCTCCAAGTGCTCGGGACTGCACCCAACTGCTACCTGTTTGCACGACTCCTTTGAGCCGTGGTAGGGTAGCAATCTGAAAACAGTGGGACACACTCGCGGCGAAGTAGCAGTGTCAAGTCTGTAGACTATGCTGTACTCATGTCACCTGGGAACTGTTAACTGACGACGGGTATAATACCAACCAACTGTTCCCCTGTGAGTCCTGTCCGGTGTACCCATAACCTAACGAGCACCTGTATACTATCTCCAGTACGACGTACTGATGGCTGTGGGGCAGACCATCTCCCCAACTGGGATGAGAAGCGTACACACTAGTCTACTCCGGAATATCGATGCCCTGTCTCGATAATCCTACGACTAGGGATAAGTATAGGATGTTGCTTATAGACTACCCAGCCTCCACAAGCGTGACTGCCATCATAACGCTGGTAATCAAGCAAAGATCCTGAGGGCTCTACTAATATGTATAAGTGATACGTTACAAGTAACATATGCACATATTAAAGTAGACAAAACCAAGTAGCATACAACCATGTTTAGTAAGATTGTCAATACAACTGTGAATATCCCAAGCTCCCATTAAGTAATATACATGCTAGTATGATACAATAATGGCCCCTAGGGTATATACAGTAACAATCTCCCACTTGCACTAGGGCCATGAGCTGGCATATCGTAGACCTATCATTTCGAATAGCCTCTCGAAGTGCGTCTGAGGAATGGCCTTTGTGAATGGATCAGCAATGTTATTCTCCGTCTATACTCTTTTCACCTCGATCTCCCGGCGATCTACGATCTCCCTGATCAGGTGATACCGCCTTAAGATGTGTCTGGACTTCTGATGGGACCTGGGTTCCTTCGCTAAAGCTATAGCGCCGTTGTTGTTGTGAGGAACTTCTTCATCCAGACAGGTATTGGATCAACACTGGTAGGAACCACCTGAAGTTCTTTGAGGAACTTCTTCATCCTGACAGCTTCCTTTGCAGCATCGCAAGCAGCTATGTACTCCGCTTCCATTGTTGAGTCAGCAACGGTCTCCTGCTTGGAACTCTTCTAACAGACCGCCCTTCCATTGAGGGTAAAGACATAACCCGACATGGATTTGGAGTCATCCTTGTCACTCTGGAAGCCGGAGTCGGCAAAGGCCTCTATCTGGAGGTCTTTTCCGCCATACACCAAGAACATCTCCTTAGTCCTTCTCCGGTACTTGAGAATGTTCTTTGCGGCTATCCAGTGCTTCTCCCCTGGGTTTGCCTTATACCGACTTACAACGCTCAATGCGTATGCTACATCTGGTCTGGTACATAACATCGCATACATTATAGAGCCTACTGCTGAAGCGTAGGGTATAATCGACATGCGATCCCTTTCCAAATCAGTCTTAGGAGACATCTCTTTGGAGAGGGTGATTCCGTGACAAGCCGGTAGGTTACCGCGCTTAGAATCATCCATACTGAATCTTTTCAATATGGTGTCTATGTACCTGGACTGCGAAAGTCCCAACATCCTTTTTGATCTATCACGATATATCTGGATCCCCAGAATGTAGGTTGCATCACCCAGGTCTTTCATGGAGAATTTCTGTGATAAGAATTTTTTGACTGACTGTAACATAGGAATATCATTTCCTATTAGGAGAATGTCATCCACGTACAAGACGAGGAAAACTACAACTCTCCCTACAATCTTTCTGTATATGCATGGTTCATCTGGATTTTTGATAAAGTCGAATTCTTTGACAGTATCATCAAAACAGATGTTCCAACTCTGCGATGCTTGCTTTAGTCCATAAATGGATTTTAGCAACTTGCATACTTTATCGCTGCTCCCACTATGAATGAATCCCTCTGGCTGATCAATATAGACGCTTTCTTCCAAATTACCATTTAGAAAGGCCGTCTTTACGTCCATCTGCCAGATCTCATAATCGTAGAAGGCAGCAATAGCAAGAAGGACCCGAATGAATTTAAGCATAGACACTGGAGAAAAGGTTTTGTCATAGTCCAAACCAGGCCTTTGACGGAAACCCTTTGCAACAAGTCTAGCCTTATAGCTTTCAACCTGTCCATATACACCAATCTTCTTTCTGAAGATCCATTTGCATCCTACGGGTTTTACCCCATCTGGAGCAAAGTCCAAAGTCCATACATTGTTAGTGTACATGGATTCCATTTCGGTTTGCATTGCATGCAGCCATTTTACCGAGTCGCCGCTCTGAATGGTTGCTGGAAGCTAGTAGGGTCATCATTATCAATGACGCAATCTTCTCGATCCCCGTCTATGAGAAAACCGTAGTATCTCTCAGGTGGATGAGACGGCCTACTACTCCTGCGGATAGGCGCTGGGTTGTCCGGTTCTTACGAACCTTCTTGTTCTACCAAGGTTTCAGTAATGGCTTGTGGTTCTGGAATTTCTTCAAGTTCTATTGCGCTCCCACTCTTCTGATTTTCTAAAAACTCAGCTTCCAAGAAGCAGGCATGATGAGAAACAAAGACCTTTTGTTCCTCTGCGTAATAGAAATAATATCCCTTGGAGATCTTTGGATATCCCACAAATTTGCATTTTACCGAGCGTGCCTCAAGCTTGTCCGCATGCTGCTTCTTTACAAAAGCTGGACATCCCCATGTCTTAAGATACTTAAGACAGGGTTTCTTTCTACTCCATATCTGATATGGTGTGGTAGGCACAGTCTTGGTTGGAACTCGGTTCAAAAGGTATGCAGCTGATTCTAGTGCATATCCCCAGAATGATTGTGGCAACACAGTGCTACTCATCATGGAACGAACCATATCCAATAGGGTTCGGTTCCGTCTCTCCGATACACCGTTATGTTGTGATGTGCATGGAGGAGTAAGCTGAGAGAGAATTCCATTCTCTTTTAAGTAACCTAGGAACTTGGCACTTAAGTATTCACCAACTCGATCAGATCTCAGTGTCTTGATACTTTTGCATGTTTGGTCTTCCACTTCATTCTTGTATTCTTGGAATTTTCCAAAGGCTTCAGATTTATGTTTCATTAAGAAGACATATCCGTACCTCGAAAAGTCATCCGTAAAAGTAATGAAGTAAGAATAACCGCTTCGCGCATGTGTAGACATTGGACCGCACACATCACTGTGTACGAGCCCCAAGAGCTCGCTTGCTCTTACTCCGTGTCCAGTAAACGGAGTTTTTGTCATATTTCCTATGAGACAAGATTCACAAGTAGCATAAGATTGATACTCCAACGGATTCAAATATCCTTCTCTATGTAACTCAGTTAACCTTCTCTCATTTATGTGACCCAGTCTACAATGCCATAAGAAAGCCTGATTTAATTCCGGAGACTTTCTTTTAAGTGTGTTCTGGACACTGAAAATCTGAGCTTGATTCAATACGTATATCCCGTTTTTTAATGTACCTGACCCAATCAGAACTTGATTTAGGTGGATGCAAACCACATCGCTTATAAAAGTAAAATCATATCCTTCCTTAGAAAGTAAGGATACATATATGATATTATAAGTTGTACCTGGTACATAAAAACAGTTACACAGAATCAATATCTGCCCAGTTGTCAGTCCAATATGATATTCCCCTACGGATTCAGCGTTCATGCTCATTCCGTTAGCAACCCTGAGGGTCATATCACCTATCCTTATAACCCTACGGTTTCTCAGAGCCTGTAACGAATTACAGATGTGAGATCCTGATCCGGTATCCAATACCCAGGAAGTAGGGTTAACTAACAAACGGTTCTCTATTACAAACACACCCGAAGCCGAAGCCACAACATGCTTCGAATCCTGGCTACAGGCTTTGCTAGCCCTGCAATCTTTCTGCCAATGTTCATTCCCGTAACAATAGGAACGTCCCTATTTTACTACATCCATTCCCGAAACTTTTGCCCTTCCCTTTCCTTCTACTTCCCTGGCTTCCTTCAGGGTAGAAGGTAGAGATTGTAGAATCAAGTCAGTATCTGACCTGTTCTCCAACGTGGTCTTCAGGTCCGTGAGCTCATCAATATAGCTAGTCATTGTAAGGACGTTGTCCCCTACAGATGACTCATCAGCCAACCTCGTTTGAATTAATTCGTTCGACGTCTCATATTTTCTGATATGAGATTGCTCTCCATATAAATCGTTGTTATGGAGAAAGATGGAAACTAAGTCCATCTTCTCGTGCTGCTTCTGGTATACACCATCAACTGAAGCTAACACAAGGTACTTGGCTTTCGCTTTTTCCTTTTCCCTTGTCTGACGGATATCCATATCCGCGACTGTGGAAACTGGACCTGGGACGGCGGGATCCTGAGTAGTAATAGGGTGGTCCTTCTTGTCATAGGCAATGGACATCTGGACAGACCTTTGCCAGTCATATATGTCAGATTCAATCAATTTGTTATCTAGATGTATCCTAGTCATGGTCCCAAGGTCGCTGCAATTAAGAGAGAGAGAAGAAAACACTTTAACATGATGCTCTTGCAAATTTAGAGTGGTTTTTAATTTATCTAAACAGGATGGCTCCCACTGTTTCTCGAATCCTTCCTCAAACCATAAAAGAAGAATTAGCCAGGACTATTCTCACCATACAATACTTGCTTAACCGTTCAGCCAGGCCAGTGTCGATACTTCGAGGGAGGTTTTCCAATGCTTTCGCGAAGTTCCTTAATTAAATAACCTCTTTTCTCTGGGGGCGTAGCCCCACTGACACTTTTCTAGGCACCTACTTGGTTTATTGCATTGATCGTTAAGTGACGAATCTCCTGATAAGTAGCTTGTACTCACAGTAGGATCGGGATCCAAATATCATCGTATGATAATGTTGAAGGAATCCTACCAACAATCATAAAACTCAAAATGGTATGCAATACTAGCAAGTTTCAGTTTCTTTAGAAACTCCCGATGTGGAATTTTGCCCTATGCTCTTATGACCTTGACTTTGGCCAACAAATCAAAAGTCACATGTCAAGTTCTAACTGTCAATATCCAGGTTAATTTGAACCCATCCGTACATACCCTTGACTTTGTCCAAAAGAGCAGTACGACTGTCCCAAACCAACGCATCTATCTATGCTGCATATGAATATTCAATAGCTACCGAACACTGTGCCTTGACATTGGCCAACAAACACAACTTGAATACTATTGACTATCCATATGAAATGACGGAGGGCTACGACTGGTTTTGGTAAAAACCGTGAACGTAGTGAACTTGATATAATCGAAGGAACCTGATACTTTTTACAAGGAGTGGTTAAAGCTCCGCAATTAAAAATTATGATCTTTTAAAATAACCGGGTGGTTTCATTTAAATTTGTTCCAATGACTTAACTTTGATTTATTTTCTTTGCATTATAATAATGCATCCCATCATTTATCCTATCATTGCAGAAAACAACGAAAAATATCACGTCCTCTTATGTGATCCGCATTCGCCACAGGGTCCCGTCATCACCCGTTAAGTTACTTAACTAACGACAGAGCGGGGGCTGGGCTAGCGCGGGTGTAAAACATAAGTGACGTCAAATAGCTATCATATATAGATATTGTTCATTCGTCAGACGCAATAATAGGCATTCCAGATCACAGATGAACATTATTGGATATACTAGCAATCCACATTTGCTTTGAGCCTGCAATAAAAGACGGATTACACAGTTGTGATGAATAGCCATTACCCCACCCTAGACCCCTACGGGTACGGCAAATTACCCGCCAAGTACCCGAAGTGAAGTGGTCTCCCTCAACAACGTGAGTAGGCCACTAAACACTTCGAAGTACCCGGTAGTTTGTACACCCCACCTTAAGTCTATCCTAGGAGAAAAAACAGTAAAAAAAAATAATACAACGGTGGCTACAACCGCAACCTGGATGTGCCCCGCAAAAGAATATTACATCATATTACAATTACATCGAATGAATGAATATAATACCCATCTCAAACCCCGGCTAATCATCACAACATTCCAATCAAGTCCATATACGCAAACAGTAAACATTACAGAAATGTGCAACCCCCTGCCAACCGACATACTAGCAGTCAGGGGAGGTTTGCAAACACATTAAACATTAGAGATAAAACCCAATTAGCAAATAACTTAGAACATCGATCGACTATCTTTTTCCGAGTCTACCCCAAAAGCAAACCAGGACTGAAGTAACCTGGGCAGAAACATATTATACAGGAAAACAAAACACCAAAATATATGAATTACTGCGCAAATACGAGTCAACTCGGAGTTGACTCGGCGGCTTATCCGCGGCCAAAAGCACTATTGTGCCGCAGATCCGCGGCCATCTAACCGAGTTGAGAGCTCGTATTTTCCCAGTTTTCTTATATTTCCCTGCTGTGAATTTTAAGGTATATCAAATATTTTTTTCGAAAAGTTTAAAATTAACAGAAATTGTTAGGGTGTTCGGGGTGTTGTTTTCGTGTTTTCCGACGATCGAAGTTCTAATTAGTTTCTAACAAGCTAGTAATGGTTTAGTTGGCTCTGATACCACTGTAAGTCCATGTCACGCACCCTACGAACTTGCGGGGAGGCAAAATATATGAAAAACGATTATCAAAGCTTCGTAACACGGACTTGAGCGCATGAATCGCATCTAAACTATTACTAACTAACTACGAGAAGTTTAACTACTCGGATTCAAAGTTATACACACGTTGCATGTCTTTCGGGTCTTCATCGCTGTCCTCCACTTCTCATAGGCTCCTTGGAACATCGGCACCTCAACGTCCTCCACGAGTTAAAGACGATCTACCCAAAATCTCCTTCTCCAAGCTTGATCTCTAACTTGAGATAACTAGGTTGCTCAAAATGCTAATCTAAGCTACCTAGGGGATATAGAGTGAGGTTATGGATGTATTAGTCTAGCTAACCCTTGATCTCAACATATTAGAGGTTAGGGTTAGGGTTTCAAGAATGAAAGAGCTTGAGGAGAGAGAAGGTGATGATAAGAATAATATTGAAAATGAACTCATTAGAATATACAACCATAACAATTTATCAAATAAATAATATAAATGATTAATCATCATAGTTGATGCATTCACCTTGTGTGATTCATCACATGTGTCATAAGCTCAATAAATGAAGCATTAACTCTAAGGATGAATCACACAAATGAGTCATTTAAGGAATAAATTCTTATGCCACCTTAACCCCCAAGTCACCATGTTTCTAGAAGCTTCCCGACAAATTACGAGAACGCCCCTCCTATCCGTGAAAACACAGAAAAACTTTAGACTATATAAATCCAATAACCCGATACTAGATTCTGGCTTAAACCAAAGCCGGCTAGCAAAAACTGTCCGAACGTCGTACGTGCGTAAATACGCGCACGCGTCCGAACCCTTGTCGTAAAACCATACGACCTCTATATCGTTTCTCCTGGAGCAGGGAAACTCTCTTTGTGGGACTCTAAAGACTCGACACTACGCTGGCAGTGGGTTTAACCACAGACCGCAAGCGGCACTAGCTGTACGTAACGGTCCCCAGGTAGATGTCGATAAGAAGGCCGATGAGGAAACCCATCCGAACTCCTACTGAGCCTGATGTGACAATCTCCGTACAGTCCGGTCTGTTCGTCTAAGACTATCGCATATCAAGCCTTGAGGGCGGCAAGCGTCAGTCTCCTAATAGCGGAATAAGTCGTGTCGGAGCGTAGCCCATTACACCTTGAGAAACTACTGGAACCTATCAATAAATCTCGCTTGCCCTGGCCAGGGAATTTGCGTAATGGCTCTCTGACACAGCGCGATATCAACTCCTAATACCGGGAGAGACGAATCCTGTCTAACCGCCACTGCCTCCAAGTGCTCGGGACTGCACCCAACTGCTACCTGTTTGCATGACTCCTTTGACCCGTGGTAGGGTAGAATTCTAAGAACAGTGGGACACACTTGAGGCGAAGTAGTAGTGTCAAGTCTGCGGACTATGCTGTACTCATGTCACCTGGGAACTGTTAACTGACGACAGATATAATACCAACCAACAGTTCCCCTGCGAGTCATGTCCGGTGTACCCGTAACCAAACGAGCACCTGTATACTATCTCCAGTATGACGTACTGATGGCTGTGGGACAGACCATCTCCCCAACTGGGATGAGAAGCGTACACACTAGTCTACTCCGGAATATCGATGCCCTGTCTCGATAATTCTACGAATAGGGATAAGTATAGGATGTTGCTTATAGACTACTCAGCCCCCACTAGTATGACTGCCATCACAACGCTGATAATCAAGCAAAGATCCTGAGGGCTCTACTAATATGTATAAGTGATACGTTACAAGAAACATATGCACATATTAAAGTAGATAGAACCAAGTAGCATACTACCATGTTTAGCAAGACTGTCAATACAACTGTGAATATCCCAAGCTTCCATTAAGTAATATACATGCTAGTATGATACAATAATGGCCCCTAGGGCATATACACTAACAGAAGTAGAATGCCTTGCCGCGACTACACTGAGGATCAACCCTGCAAGATACTGTGGCACAAGGGGGTGAGTTTTCAGCTCGTGAGTAGTAAATAACGTCATACAGTGTAATCGCAAGCATGATGAAAAAGCGACAATTCCTAAGCATGCTATCATGATGGCATATGTATAACAGTATGAAATGCAGCATAATTATAATCAAGGCACAATATCAGTGTACAACAACTATATGAAAAGAGCATGTCATAATAAGTCCTTAATGTGGGATAAAACAGAGTCATCGTCAGTAAATCATCATAGAAATCAGGTGTCCAACAATGACACCCAAAATCCCAATATCTCAGGCGTTGTCACTTTGATCGGTCCTCATATCCATCTTATCATATAACTCCGATCGGAATCCTCTGGATATCCGTCCAGTTTCCATACAGTCACCGGTAGGTAGTGCTCCCCTGCCAGACTCATCGTCTACTCCACGATGTTCTTTCTCCAAGGTACCTTATCGCGCCCACCATGTACCCGCAGACGGTTCCTTCACACTCCTCGAATCGGGTATACTCATCACTCATAACCGAGAAAACCTATGGTTGACACGAAATATCATATCAAGGAAAACCGCCCTTTGTAAATAATTCAAGATTCAAAATGTACTTTGCGGTTACCCAAATCCATGAAACAAAAATCTCATGAAACGTCATATGAGAATATGGCACTATAGCAATGCATGTATGATGCTAACATGATGCGTACTAGTACAATGAACAATGTCTAACTTTTAATTACGATTGTGGTACAATGTAGTTGTTCATGGCAATATCTATAGTGAGCGTAACATGGCAATTACCAACGGTGTGTGTGGGTATATAAATCGGTGCTCGTGCGACATGAACCGTTAGTAATGGTACAGTTCCCTATTAATAATATGTCAATGTACAACAGGTAATAGGATGCACAATATGATACTCATGTACAAATCACAATATATAAGCATATAGCGTAAAGTATTGTCACTTGAATCTAGCCATCGGCGCTTAACGCCAAAAAGGAGATTCCCCCATAGATGTTAATACTACTCACCGGATGATCTCGAGCTAAATGAATCCGACCACTTCTTTCCCCTCCTTAGCTACGTCCGATGTCCCTACATGTGATCCAAGCATTCCACAAACCTAAAACGCGTGAGGTTAAAAAAATTTCCGACAAGACACGGAAACAAATGCAAAACTAAAGAACTAACACCCACAAGCTACCATATGTTAGCTTAGCGGGCTAAACGCGTGCAGCGACATCCTAGACTAACCCTAAGACTGCTAACCGCCCTAGACACCTAGACGAGAGTCGGATAAATCTGCATCACACTTTACTGAAACACTTAAATTATAGCAAATCAGTTCCAGATTTTCCTACACAAGAAATTAAGGTATGTTGCACATGCCATAGGCCTACATATAGCCCCACGGAACCCACGACCAAGACACACAAACAGACTCCCTACTCTGGACGCAATTTGTGGCCGGGAATATTAAGTTTGCGGCCAAAAAGTGGGAGGGCTAAGGTTTTGGGATTAGGTTTTAGGCCTCTAAATTATCTCTTAGTCATGGAAACTACATAAAAAGGTCTCGGAGTTGATAGCAAATTTAAACAGAACCTAAGAACCTAAGTCTTTAAAAAATACGATATTAACCACTAAACCAAAACATTAAGTTATTTTATTGAAACTAGATAACATAGAACTTCCCTTAGAGCCTAATTAAGTGTTTAAGATCATTACCTCACCAAAACATGGATGAAACCCTGGCCATGCAAGCTCCAAGACTTCAATGGAGGTTAAACATGCTTAAAGAAGGGTTTAGTGGGGTTTTATGTTGGTTTAGACTCAAGGATAGTTGGAAAATATTTTCCAAGTGAAGGATTTGTGTAAGAGGGGGAGGAAGAAGAAGAAGAAGAAGAAGCGGAAGAGAATGAGTGAGTGGGTATTGAGAGAATGAGAGAATGGGGGATGGCTCTTAAGAGCCATGCTCTCTCTCTCTCTCTCTTCATTTAATGACCCCCTCACCTCCATGTCTCCCCAATGCCCCATTATCTTTTTCTTTTTAAAAAAAAACGTTTTTACTATATATATATATATATATATATATATATATATATATATAACATAATAAAATAATTAATGTGACATGGCAAACAAAACAAGTTTAGCATATTCTTAATACTAGATTAGCATGCATATGTGTGTGCATAACTACAATAAGTACATAAATAATTAAATAAAATATTAATTAATTAAAATAAAATATGTCAAAATTAATTATTAATTAAATTTATTTAAAAACCCAAATTATGTCGCTTAATTAACTCATATCGCATTTTAAGGTGTTACAATCTTCCCCCCTTAAAGAAATTCGGTCCCCGAATTTAAAATCTTACTACGCGTACCTTTGAAAAGATGAGGGAATTTCTTCCGCATCTCGCTCTCGACTTCACATGTGACATCTTCTCTATTCGGGCCTTACCATAGAACCTTCACTGACAGTAAGACCTTTTACCATAGTTTCTTCACCTATCGATCCAGAATAACTACCGACTACTCGGTGAATGAAAAATCGCGCACCGGCTGGATCGTTTGGTGCGGAATCGTGTAAGAAGGCTCATGAAGGTACTTGCGAAGAATTGATACATGAAATATAGGGTGTACATCCGAAAAACTGGGTGGAAGTGCCAAACGATAAGCAACGGTACTGACTCGCTCAAGGATGTCGAAAGAAATTATATATATGGCACTAAGCTTCCATTTCTTTATGAATCTCATCACACCTTTCATCGAGGAAATCCGTAAGATAACATGATCACCCACTGTGAACTCAAGTCTGCAACGACGACGGTCGGCATAAGACTTCTGCCTACACTGGGCTGCTCTCATCCAGTCCTGGATCAACTGGATCTTTTCTGTAGTCTCCTAAAGTAGCCGTGGTCCCAAAATCCTACTCTCGCTGAGTTCAGTCCAACAGACTAGCGATTGACACTTTCTCCCATACAAGGCCTCGAAAGTTGCTATCTGAATCGTCTCCTGAAAAGTGTTATTGTAGGAGAACTTTATGAAGGGCTTGTGAGGATCCCAACTGCCACCAAAAACAAGCACGTATGCTCAAAGCATATCCTAAAAAGTCTGTATACTCCATTCTGACTGACCATCGGTCTGCGGATGGAAAGCGGTGCAGAAACTCAAACAGGTACGCAAAGCTTCTTGAAGTTTCTTCTAAAGATGGCTGGTAAAATGGGTGCCTCTGTCGGATACAATGTATGCCAGAACGCCATGCAACTGCACATTCTCATCAATGTACAGCTGAACATAGTAAGAAAATCCGAAAGTGGTCTTCATTGCGAGGAAGTGAGCCGCTTTCGTCAACCGGTCAACAATCACCCAAATGGAGTCATACCCTCGACTGGACCTAGGTAGACCCACAATGAAATACATGGAGATCTGCTCCTATTTCCACTCCGGAATAGGTAATGGCTGCAACCCTCCCACCGGTCTCTGTTGCTCAGCCTTGACCTGCTGGAAAGTTAGTCATCTCGAAACAAAGTCAGAGACATCTCTCTTCATTCCTTCCCACCAGTAGATATCTCTCAAATCACGATACATCTTGATGGAACATGGATGAACGCTGTATATTGACTGATTTTCCTCTTCTAGGATCTCGTGTCTCAGCCCATCGGAATCTTCTACATATAGAAGTGTCCCAAAATGTAGCATACCCTGGCCATCAATCACAAACTCCGAATCTCTTCCCTGCCAAACATGCTCCATAATCTCAGACAAACGTGCATCGTCGGACTGGGCCTCTCGGATGCGATCAAGCAGAAGTGGATGGGAACGGACAAGAGAAAGCTACCCTCCGGTAGAAGTGAACTCGAACTGTACTTTACTGTCACACAAAATCTGCCAATTTGTAGAAGACTATCTCTGAACCGCGCTCAAATGGAACAAGCCACTTTCAGGCCTACGACTCAAAGCTTCAGCTATCACATTCGCCTTGCCTGGGTGATAAAGGATTTCACAATCATAATCCTTTACAAGCTCCATCCAACGGCGCTGTATCAAATTTAGATCACGCTGCTGGAAGATGTACTTTAAGCTCTAATGGTCCGTAAAGATCTGACATGACTCTCCGTACAAGTAATATCTCCAAATCTTGAGCACAAAGACCACCGCCGTCATTTCTAGATCACGAGTGGGATATTTCTGCTCGTGCTTCTTCAACTGTCGAGAAGCATAAAAAATAACTCTTCCACGCTGCATCAACACATAACCTAGCCTCACTCGAGAAGCATCACAATAATCAACATAGCCGCCTGATCCTGAAGGCCAAGATTGAACTGGTGCAGTCGTCAGACGAGTCTTCAACTGCTGGAAACTCTGCTCACAAGCCTCAGTCTAAAGAAAAGGAACTCCCTTCCGGGTCAATCCGGTCCGCGGTGCAGCGATACGGGAGAAATCCTGCAAGAAATAGCGGTAATAACAGGCCAAACCCAAGAAGCTGCGAACCTCGGATACAGGTCTGGGCTAATGTTGTACGGTCTCGATCTTCATTCGGTCCACTCCTATACCATCTCTCGTAACCACATGACCCAAGAAGTCAACCCTGTCAAGCGTGAAGGCACAATTCAAGAATTTAGCAAACAGCTAGTGCCCTCTCAATGTCTGCAATATAATCCTCAAGTGCTGCTCATGCTCCTCTCGAATTCTGGAGTAGACCAGAATGTTGTCAATAAATACAATAATAAACTGGTCAAGCAACGGCCTAAAAATCCAGTTTATCAAATCCAAGAACGATGCTGGGGCATTCATGAGCCCGAACGACATCACCAAGAACTTGTAATGCCCGTAGCGCGTACGAAAAGCAGTTTTTGGAATGTCATCATTCCGGACCCACAACTGATTATAACTTGACCTCAAATTAATCTTGGAAAAATGTCCTACGTCTCGGAGATCATAAAAAAAATTGTCAATGCGAGGTAAAGAATTCCTATTCTGCAATGTAACTCAGCTCAATTGAAGATAATCAATGCACAATCTCGTACTGCTGTCCTTCATCTTAACGAACAGGACAGGAGCTCCACAAGGCGACACACTCGGAAGAATAAGTCCCTTGTCAAGAAAATCATGCAGCTGATCCATAAGCTCATTAAGCTCCGCCGAGGCCATCCGATAAGGCGGTATAGAAATAGGTCCCGTACCGGAGATCAAGTCGATGCAGAACTCAAAATCATTCTTTGGCGGTAATCTAAATAACTCATCAGGAAATCATCGGGAAACTCTCTCACAATAGGAACCTGATCCAACGTCTCTGCTGTGGATCCAGTATCTTGAATATAAGCTAAGAATCCCCGACTGCTGGGTTTCCCTTGCACCTAGTCTAGTCTATGGAAGCATCACTGATGCCACTTAAAAATTAGAGAGGGGCAAAGCAAACAATCCATGAATCTTTAAACTAGAATTTTTAGGATAACAACTTTTGTATCACATACAAAGAACATTCTATCACTAAGTGTAGAGATTACAACCTTTGTAGTCTCCCTTTGGTGACCACTTGGAACTTTGAGAGTTTGGAACAGATCGCTAGCAACCTTCCTTGTCCACGATGATCCATCCGAAGTCCCTTTACTCAAAGCTCCTTGCTTTACTTGATCCATGGAAAAAGCGTAGCAAACACCTTACACAAATGGGCAAGATGTTTGTAGAACGATTAGGTGGTTTGTATTCTCTAATGAAAACCTATTCTTTTTAACTAACTCACTCAAATGAAAACTCAAGAGAAAGAGGAAGAAGAAGATAATGGTGGCTAAAGCTTTTATCAAATGATAATGATCAACTTTTTGAATAAATGAGAAATGAAAGTATAAATATTTTCTTTCTCTCATTTCAAACCATAGTTCAATAATATCTAGATATTTTCCATTTGGGTTAAAGTCCAAATGAAATGTAAACCATGGGTTAAAGCAAGGTCTATGTCAAGAAGAGTGTAGAAAAACCCATTAAAGATTTAATTTCCATTTGCCTTTTATAATCCAAATAGAATATATATATATATATATAGAACCATGTACGTCTTATATTGCCACCAATTGTGTATCATCAACCATGAACTATGCATGTATGTGTCCATGCACATCAACATGTGCATACATGCATGCATTCATCCTCAACAAAGAAAAGGGTTTAAATAAAGAATTAAACTAAAAGTCAAATGTTAAATCAACACTTGATTTAACAAACCAGTCATATCACATATGACCCGACAAATAGAAAAACGCCCGATTAACATACGGTATCAACATACTAGCATTCAATCGGGCCACCGCGCATATCTCATATGCACACCATATCATTTCGCCTGAGCTAGGAAACTCCTATGTGGGACTCTAAGACTCGTCAATACACCGGCAGTGGGTGATGATCATATCAAACACCCACAAGCCGCAAGCGGTCAGCTAAACATAACGGCCACCCGGGTATTGAGCGATCATAAGAAAACCAGCGAAGCTGTCAAAACTCCCGTCGAGCCAATCAGTAATACTACACGTACAATACGGTCTCTTCGTCTGATATATCGCATACCAGTCTAGGGGTGGTGAACATCAGGACCCAGTAACCGATATGTCGTGTCGATGTGAAGCTCATAACAGGTCGAGAAACTACTGATAGCTCTTACCAGTATATCTCCATCATAGCCCTGGCTAGGAATTTTCGGTTATAGCCAATCGAACACCGCGCAACATCAACTCCCAATACCGGGAGAGACGAAACCCCTCCTATCGCTCATTGCCTCCATGTGATTTGGGACTGTACCCAAAAGCCACCGTTTTGCACGTTCTCTTGAACGTGGTAAGGTGGAAATCAAAGCATAGTAGGAATCACACAAGACTCTTTGATGATCTTTGGTCTACATACTAACCTGTACCAGTGTCACCAGAGAACTGCTATCTGACGATAGGTATAATACTATCTAGGAGTTCTCGGCAAGTCCGTTCAGTATAACCAATCTCCACTGAGCACCCTACACCATATTTGATGTCAAACACCGATGGATATGGGATCATCCATCGCCCATCATATGGGTCAAGATGTGTATACGCTAGTCTACTCTAGTGTATCGATGCCCTATCTCGATACACCTTCGACTATGAACAGTTATATGATGTACTCTTGGACTACCCTGGCCTGTCTTGTATGATCTGCATCATTGTCCTAGTAGTCGAGTACATATCCTAAGAGCTTTATCAACATGTGAGAGCAAGACAGTAAACCAATACAAGTCAACATGTTTAGGCAAAGTGAAACCAGATAGCATACTATCATATCGAGCAAGAAAGTCCTCTCTATATATATCCAAGCATCCACTATAATATACATCATATGTACAACAATGGCCTCTAGGGCATATATACAACTAACAATCTCCTGCTTGCATTAGGGCCAGCTGTTGTGGTATCTCATACCCAACATCCCGAAGAGTCACTCAAATTGCATTTGGGGTATGGCCTTTGTGAGTGGATCTGCAGTGTTGTCCTTCGTGTCAACTCTCCTGACCTCGATCTCGCGGTGATCAACTATCTCCCGGATCAGGTGATACCGCCTCAGAATATGTCTGGACTTCTTATGGGACCTGGGTTCCTTGGCCAAAGCTACAGCTCCATTGTTATCATAATACAAAGGTATTGGATGCTCAATGGACGGAACCACACCAAGTTCTGTGATAAACTTCTTCATCCATACAGTCTTTTTGGCAGCATCGTTGGTTGCGATGTATTCAACCTCCATCATCGAGTCTGCCACGGTTTCTTGTTTGGTACTCTTCCAACAAACCGTCCTTCTATTTAGGGTAAAGACAAATCCCCAGTGCAACTTAGAGTCGTCCTTATCACTTTGGATGCTCGAATCGTTAAAGGAATCCACCTGGAGGTCTCCGTTACCATAAACCAAGAACATCTCCTTAGTCCTTCTCAAGTACTTGAGAATGTTCTTCACAGCAGTCCAGCCACTCTTTCCTGGATCTGCTTGATACCTACTCACTACACTTAGTGAGTATGCTACATCGGGTCTGGTACATAGCATCGCGTACATGATAGAGCCTACTGCCGAAGCATAGGGTATCGAAGCTCAACTCACCGCTGACTTGCAGAGTAAAAAAATGCGCTTAAAAAAGCGCTACGCCCCGTAAGGTAAGAATGAGAAAGGGAGAAAAACATCCGAAAGGAAAACCCTGAACGGAGCACCAGTTGAGGGCAAACTGGTTCAACCAGCCCGGATAAACCACTTCTGGCTTTGGCCCTACTAAAAATCTTCAAAAGAAGATTTTTTGGCCGAGCTTCAAAAAGACTTCAGTGAGAAACTTTTGTTTAACATTTCAGGAAAGACCACCTACATCTCGCATCGCAGACCTCTCAAGCTTGTAAGGCGTCTTCCTATGGTTGATGAATTTGCCAGCGGTGATAAAGGAATAGCCTTAAATTCTCTCCAAATCAGTCTTAGGAGACATCTCTTTGGAGAGAGTGAGTCCAGAGATCGTGGATTGATTCCCACGTTTGGATTCTTTCGTACTAAACCTCTTTAGTATGGTATCAATATACCTGGATTGGGACAAACCCAGTATCCTCTTAGATCTATCTCTATAGATCATAATCCCCAAAATGCAAGAAGCATCGCCTAGATCTTTCATTGAGAATGTATGTGATAAGAAGAGCTTGACCGAGTGCAGCATAGGAACATCATTTCCTATCAAGAGTATGTCATCCACGTACAATACGATGAAGACAACCTTACTCTCTGCTACCTTCTTGTAGATACAAGGTTCAACTACGTTTTTGATGAAGTCAAACACTTTGACTATAAGATCGAAATAGATGTTCCAACTCCGCGATGCCTGCTTTAACCCATAGATGGATTTAAGCAGCTTGCATACCTTTTCGCTGCTCCCACTATCTACGAAGCCCTCTGGCTGAGTCATGTACAAGCACTCCTCTAAATCACCATTTAGAAAGGCGGTCTTAACATCCATCTGCCAGATTTCGTAGTCATAGTATGCAGCAATGGCAAGCAGGATCCGGATGGACTTAAGCATAGCTACTAGAGAAAAGGTTTCATCATAATCCATACCTGGTCGTTGACGGAAACCCTTTGCAACAAGTCCAGCCTTGTAAGTCTCAACTTTTCCATCTACACCAAGTTTCCTCTTAAAGATTCGTTTGTTCCCGATGGGTTTTACCCCTTCAGGAGCAACTTCCAAAGTCCATACTTTAATGGTGTACATAGATTTCATCTCAGATTGCAATGCATCCAGCCATTTCATAGAGTCCCCACTCGTGATGGCCTGCTCAAAACTAGTCGGGTCATCATCTTCCATGATACAATCCTCGCTTCCACCGTCTATGAGAAAACCATAGTATCTCTCAGGTGGATGAGGAACCCTACTAGATCGGTGGAGATGCTGAGGTTCGTTGGGACCTATCGATTCCTCTGTTTCTACAAAATCTTTTGTCGTAGTTTGTGTCGCTGGAACCTCTTCCAGTTCTACCTCATTGCCACTAATTTCTTTTTCAAGAAATTCCTTTTCCAAAACACTTTTTGTTCCTCGGTGTGGTAGAAGATATACCCTTGTGAGTTTTTGGGATATTCTACAAACATGCATAGGACAGACCTTGCCTCGAGTTTTTCCGGATTGTGCCTTTTGACATAGGCCGGACAACCCCATATCTTAACATACTTAAGAGATGGTCTCTTCCCCTTCCATATCTCATATGGAGTGGTAGGCACTGATTTGGTAGGAACCATATTCAATAGGTGTATGGCTGTCTCAAGCGCATACCCCCATAAGGAAATAGGCAACTCAGCAGTGCTTATCATAGAGTGCACCATATCTAATAGGGTGCGATTCCTCCGCTCCGATACACCCTTGTGCTATGGTGTATAGGGAGGAGTATGCTGAGAGAGAATCCCATTCTCTTTTAGATAGTCCAGAAAATCATTGCTCAAGTATTCTCCTCCTCGATCAGATCGAAGGATCTTAATACTTTTTCCCGTTTGGTTCTCTACTTCTTGCTTATATTCTCTGAATTTCTCAAAACCTTCAGACTTGTGTTTCAACAGGAATACATGTCCGTATCTTGAGAGATTGTCGGTGAATGTAATAAAGTAGGAGGAACCATTCCTGGCATGTGTAGACATTGGACCACATACATCACTATATATCAGTCCCAAGAGTTCCGTAACTCTTTCTCCGTGTCCACTAAACGGAGTTTTTGTCATCTTACCTTTGAGACATGACGGGCAAGTGTCATAAGATGAAAATTCGAACGGTTTCAAATATACATCTTTATGTAACTTAGCTAGTCGTGTCGCATTGATATAACCTAGTCTACAATACCACAAGAAGGATTCGTTCATTTCTGAACTCTTCCTCTTGTGTGTGTTTTGCACATTAAGTACTGTAGTTTGATTGAGAACGTATATGCCATTATTTAACGAGCCTGATCCAATCAACCTTTGATTCAGGAAGATGTTCATAACATTATCCTTTACTACAAAATTATATCCCTCTTTACTTAATAAAGAAACTAATATAAGAATGCATATCAGGGTCGGAATGTAATAGCATTCGTTCAGAATCAATGTATTACCTTTTGGCAATACAAGGTGATATTCACCAACTGCTTTGGCTGCAACATTTGCACCATTCTCTACCCTTACGGAATGATCACCCTCTCCCAGTTCCCGACCTTTCCGTAGCCCATATAACATATTACATATGTGGGATCCCGATCCGATATCTAGTACCCAGGACATAGAGTGAATTGAGAAACAGTTCTCGATAACTAACACACCCAAAGAAGATGCATCAGCATGTTTATTCTTCGTTTGGGCGGCGTGAGAATCTGAATATTCTCCTATTTCCTGTTCAGTCTTATAACATTTATAAGAAAGAACGGGACCAACGTTCCCTTGCTCAGTATAATAAGCGGGTTCAGTCCAAACATCCATATTATTATCTTGATTAAGACCTGACATGGTCGCAACCAGGAGAGAGAGAAGAAAAACACTTTAGCGTATGCTCTTGCAAGATTAGATTGGTTATTATCTTATCTAATCAGGATGGTTTCCACTGTTTTTCATCAAATCTTCCTTCAAACCTAAAAAGGTAAGATTAGCCAGGATTAATTACACCTTACAAGTTCGCCAATCTTTCAGCCAGGCCAGTGTTGGTACTTTGAGGGAGGTTTCCCGTGCTTTCGCACGGACCTAATTAGAATAAACTCATTTTCCCATAGGCATAACCCCTTTAACACATTTCTAGTCACCTACTTGATCGGCTAATTGTCCTATGTAAGACTCTCCCAGGAGTAACTCTTACTCGCAGTGGGTATCAGGATCCAACTATCTCATAGGAGGTATGCAATCACAATGCAAATTTCGACTCTTGAAATTCCTGATAATGCTTTTACCCCTAACGTGCTATGACCTTAACGAAAGCCAACAAACCATAGTCCGCTAGTCAAATTGAACCCGTACATTTCTTGATTGAATCAAACCCACCCGCACGACCCTTGACGAAAGCCAACAAAGCCGTACGACTACCCTAATCCAACCGCATCATATGCTATAGATAAGCAGTAAATAGCTACCGCACACTACGCCTTGACGAAAGCCAACAAACGTAGCACGAATACCAAATATTACTTATCCGAAATGTCGGAGGGCTACACAGGTTTTTCAAAACACCATGAGCGTAATGAACTTGATATCATTGTAGAAACAAGTGATTTTTAAAAGGAGTGTTTTTTAGGCTTTTCTAGTTTCGCTAAAGAGGTCACTCCCGGTGAACGGATCTCGGCTCTTTCCTTATCGAATAAAGTACATGATATTTCAGAAATACCGCTGTACAAAGAAGGAACTATAGAAGCAATCAAAAACTAAACAATGAGTTTGTAGCATCTGCTAGTATTGCTAAAGAGGTCACTCGTGGGGAAGGGATCTCGGCTCTTTCCTTATCGAATACGGTGCTGGATATTCTACAAGAAATACCGCTATGCAAAGCAAAACTAGAGCTACCCTTTTTTATAAATTTGATTCTACAACATCTTTTAGGTTTCTTTTCTTTCATTAATCTCATTAATGAATACCATCATTTAAGCTTCCTAAGCATCATAGAAGAAACGAAAATACAACGTACGCTTATGCCATCCACATTCGCCACGGTGTCCCGTTATGCACCGTTAGGTTACTTAACTAACGGCATACCAGGGCGGGACTAGCGCGGGTGTAAAACATAAGCAATGTTAATTATATATCATATATACAATAATAAAGCATTCATCACACGCATATAATATGATCACATCACAATATACCAGCAGCAGAAGAATCATATGAAATATTGGATATACTAGGAGCTCCGTGTTTTATTTTGAGCCTGTATAAAACATGGATTTCATGGTCGCGATGAATAGCCAAACCCACATCCCTAGACCCCTACGAGAGCTGCAAGCAACCCTACCAATTCTAGGGTTAGGAGACCCGGTCTCGACTCCTCGAGGTGGCCTCCCACTGGACCCTAGAACTCGGTTACTTGTGATCCGCTCCTTGGGTCTATCCTAATGCGGAAAAGTAAATAATATACAACGGTGACATCATCCTCAACCCGGAAGTGCCCCAATAAATGAATATTACATACAATGAATTTTACATGAATGAAAATTAAAAACCCTCATCTCACATAAAACCCCCGGCTATTCAAAACACGACGATCCAATATAACATATCACAGCAACACATAATATCTCATATCATCAACGTAAGCAAGTATGCGTATCTCGATTGTCGTTGATGTATAGCAATGAAGCCGGCGATACACCACATACTACACTTACGGTCGCAGAAAAGAAAAGTTAAAAACTACAATATTTGGAATCCAAAATCATCTTAGACATCGTAAACCCGAAATATCACATATTGCGGATTTCATGCCTAACCCTATGAATTCCACATATTGTATCACATTACAGAATATATCAAGACAATGTTTAATGTTTCTATCGAATCAACATACACTCAAAAATTACCCCGTGAGCTCAAAACTTGTGCAAAGTCAAAAATGCTCAAAAACCGTGCCATAGTGTCCATGGACCGGCTGTAGAAGGAGTTAACCAATGCCTCATGAATGACACCACGGTACTACGGCAAACCCTAGGGTTCGATCGCGGTTCCGTGGGCATAGAATCGATTTAGGTTAGTATTTTCTTCTAGAGGGCCATTGGAGTACTTGCACGATTTTACGAATACGATCAACTAAGGAAAATAACAACACTTGGAAATTTCGGCGGGGTACTAGATGTCGGGTTTTGAAGTTCGTTCGAACTGCTAAACATTGTCATGGATACCAATACAGTGTTAGAATTTACGACTACGAAGCACTACGAATTAGCCCGTAATCAAAATAATCATCACATGAAAATTTAGGCTAAATAAACAATACCTGAAATCCTAAATTGAAGACAAGAGAGCACTGGGTTAATACGGGGGGGAGGGGTTGGAGGCAAGGGGGCCGAGCAGTGCTCGGCCAAAAACCGAGCACTCCCCTCCGTATTTCCCCTGTGTTCTTACAATGTCCTAAATAGTGTTCTGCAGTTGTTTAAAAAATTTTAAAACGACTTTTAAAAATTTTTCCAGAGACCAAAACCAAGGGTTTTAAATATCGTATTTCGGAGTCGATTTCGTTTTTGTAAATATATTAACACCGTGTCTAAAATTCTAGCTAGGCTCTGATTCCATTGTTGGGTTTCCCTTGCACCTAGTCTAGTCTATGGAAGCATCACTCATGCCACTTTAAAATTTAGAGAGGTGTAAAGCAAACAATCCATGAATCATTAAACTAGAATATTTAGGGCAACAACTTTTGTATCACATACAAAGAACATTCTATCCCTAAGTGTAGAGATTACAACCTTTGTAGTCTCACTTTGGTGACTCCTTGGACTTTTGAGAGTTTGGAACGGATAGCTAGCAACCCTTCTTGTCCTCGATGATCCACCCGAAGTCCCTTTTCCTAAAGCTCCTTGCTATACTTGATCCATGGAAGAAGTGTAGCAAACACCTACACAAATGGGCTAGGTGTGTATAGAATGATGAGGTGGATTGTATTTTCTAATCAAAACCCTTTCTTTTTAACTAACTCACTCAAATGAAAATTCAAGAGAGAGAGGAAGAAGAAGATAATGGTGGCTAAAGCTTTTGTCAAATGATAATAATCAACTTTTTCAATAAATGAGAAAAGAAAATATATATATTTTCTTTCTCTCATTTCAAACCATGGTTCAATAATATCTAGATATTTTCCATTTTGGTTAAAGTCCAACTGAAAATTAAACCATGGGTTTAAGTAAGGTCAAAGTCAAGAAGAGTGTAGAAAAACCCATTAAAGATTTAATTTCCATTTGCCTTTTATAATCCAAATAGAATATATATATATATATATATATATATATATATATATATATATTGAACCATGTAAGTCTTATATTGCCACCAATTGTGTATCATCAACTATGACACTATGCATGTATGTGTCCATGCACATCAACATTTGCATACATGCATGCATACATCTTCAACAAAGAAAATGGTTTAAATAAAGAATTAAACTAAAAGTCAAATGTTAAATCAACACTTGATTTAACAAACCGGTCATATCACATATGACCCGACAAATAGAAAAACGCCCGATTAACATACGGTATCAACATACTCGCATTCAATCGGGTCCCCACGCATATCTCATATGTACACCACATTGTTTCGCCTGAGCTAGGAAACTCCTGTATAGGACTCTAAGACTCGTCAATAAGCTGTCAGTGTGTGATGATCATATCAAACACTCACAAGCCGCAAGCGGTCAGCTAAACGTAACGGCTACCCGGGTATTGAGCGATCTGAAGAAAACCAACGAAGCTGTCAAAACTTCCGTCGAGCCAATCAATAACACTACCTGCACAGTCCGGTCTCTTCGTCTGATATGTCTCATATCCAGTCTAGGTGTGGTGAACGTCAGACCCTAGTAATTGATAAGTTGTGTCGATGTGAGCCTCATAACAAGTCGAGAAACTACTGATAACTCTTACCAGTAAATGTCCATCACAGCCATGGCCAGGAACTTCCAGTTATCGCCAATCGAACACAGCAAAACATCAACTCCCAATACCGGGAGAGACGAAATCCCTCCTATCGCTCATTGCCTCTATGTGATTCGGGACTGTACCCGAAAGCCACCTTTTTTCACATTCTCTTGAACGTTGTAAGGTGGAAATCAAAGCACAGTGGGAATCACACAAGACTCTATGACGATCTCGGGTCTACAGACTAACCTGTACCAGTGTCACCAGAGAACTGCTCTCTGATGATAGGTATAATACCAACTAGGAGTTCTCGGCGAGTCCGTTCAGTGTACCCAGTCTCCACTGAGCACCCGTACACCATCTTTGATGTCAAACACCGACGGATATAGGATCATCCATCGCCCATCATATGGGTCAAGATGCGTACACGCTAGTCTACTCAGGTGTATTGATGCCCTATCTTGATACACCCTCGACTAGGAATAGTTATAGGATGTACTCTTGGACTACCCTGGCCCCACTATTACGATCTGCATCATAGTCCTAGTAGTCGAGTACATATCCTAAGGGCTTTATCAGCATGTGAGAGCAAGACAGTAAACCAATACAAGTCAACATGTTTAGACAATATGAAACAATATAGCATACTATCATATCGAGCAAGAAAGTCCTCTCTCTATATATCCAAGCATCCACTATAATATACATCATATGTACAACAATGGCCTCTAGGGCATATATACGACTAACACCGACATCCTTTCCTCAAGAGTCGACTGCGAAAAGGGAAGAAATCAAACTGTAAGGGGCGGCACTACGGTCCCCTAATCAATAAGAACTGACTCTCCCGGAAAACAAAACCTGACCGCCTTCTCACCGCAGTCCAAGGACGCATAGCAAGTAGCTAACCAGTCCATGCCAAGGAGAACGTCAAAGTCCAACATATCGAGAAGGATCAAATCAACGGACGAATCTCTATCTCTAATACGAACGATACACGACTGAAACACATGTCGAGCAACAAAAGACTCTCCAACGGGAGTAATCTCAACGAGCAGCTGATCTAACAATGAAGAATCTCGGCCCAACCTTAGTACGAATTGTGTGGATACATACGAGTGCGTAGAACCAGGTTCCAACAATATGCACGCATCGAAAGAACACACCGAAAGAGTACCTGCCAGAACTGCATCCGACGCCTGCGCATCCTATGGAGTCAAAGCAAAATCTCGGGCATTTCCTCTACCGGTATCCGTCTGTCATCTGCCTCTGCCATCTCGTCCCCTCTGAACAAGAACGCCATGACCACGGCCTCTCTAAGCATCGTTCTGGCGTGGAACAACGATGGGTGTAAGAGGCAATGCTCTCGGAGGAGGTGAAGGTAGTAAGGTAACATGTGGAACTGCTACCTCGTCCTTGCATCCCTCACTACATTACCTGATGCGATGTTATAAACTCCCACGGCGAAAACATCCTGACGACGGCTGCTGACCCTGTGGGTAAGAGCTATATAACTGGCCTCGTATTAAGACATTGCTACCACCACGGCTTAGAAAGAATCTGTCGCGGCCTCTACCTGACAGCCAAAGAGTTTTTATACCAGTACGAATCCGCTTCTGTCCCGAAACGAATGAATTCTCGGCAATAAGCTCCTCTACTAGTAAGGATGCATCCATCATTGCTGCATACGTATCAAAGAGCCGGGCACCAATAGAGAGGGACAACTGAGTATCAAGGCCTCGAACGAATCTCTTGACGCGCTTCTCTTTAGTATCTACCAAATAAGGAGCATATACGGATAGCTGGGTAAACTGGATATCGTACTCGGCCACGGTCATCCCGGAAGTCTGGCGCAATGAATCAAAACTGCGAGTTTGAGCATCCCTAACGCTCTGTGGAAGGAAACGAGAAAGAAAAACCGTCGCGAACTCATGCCAGGTCATAGGAGGAAGACCTGAGGCTTGACCTCTCTCCATAGACTCGCACCAAGTCTGGGCAAGACCCTCCAGATGAAAACTAGCAAACTCGACTGATCTCGTATCGGAACATCTCAAAGAACGACAAATCCTGGCCATCCAGTCGAGGAACGACTATGGATCCTCTGCTATGTCAGTGCCTGTGAAAACCGGAGGTTTCAGCCTCATAAACTCCGATAAAGATTCGGTGATAGTCTCGGTAGTGGTAGGTATGACTTTCTAAGCAGTAGGTACAATCACTGTCCCCGTAGTATGTGGAACAACATCTGATCTTTGTTCTCGACTGGTCTTAACCAAAGATCCAACCATCTGACGCAAGTCCTGAATACTGGCCACCAGTCTAGAAATATAACTGGAGAGGGTGGATCAACCTGCTCCTGAGGGGTAGACGTACCGCCCTGGTCAGTCCTCGTCTTAGAAGAGCCTGCCCTCACCTCATCTATATGGTAGCCCTTTGGGCTCTCATAGACTTTGGCGGCATAGTGACTGGAACAACGAAAAATGATTCGATAAGAATATAGAAATCGAATATACATGGAATCAAGGAAGGAATTACAAGCAAATATGTCCTATGGTCACTTAGGCGGAGTAACGTGTTGTAAGTATGCCGCGGAACATACACACGCTACGTCACTCTGCTTAAGCTACCTACTCCATCATACCAAGGGTGATCCTACACTCCGAAAGGTAAAACCTAGCGCTCTGATGCAACTTTGCCATGACCCAATTTAGGAACGTGACCGGCACTTAAATCATTCAATGTCTAAAGGTGTAACATAATTCAAGCAAGCCGAAACCCAGAAATCTAATCCAAGAAAAGAAGTAGAGTGGTAAAACATTTGATTCAAAGCATCAGATCTCTTTTTAAAATCTCAAGTTCTTACTAAAAATTCGGCAGCAACTCCTTTGTAAAAACTGGTCCAAAACGGATCCAAAACATAGTATATAAAAAGGCATCACCAATTAGGAGCAATCTCACCCCTAAAGACGGAACACCACTACAACATATATATACGACGCCGTAGGCGAAGAAATAAGCAAATAAGAAGTGAAACAATATTACGACATAATACAAAAGTCCGCTCACACTAGCGCGACACCCAGAGTCACATATAATACAAATATCGAATCTTTCAGTCTCGTCTCTAAGTCAAATACATACAGGTGGTACATGGATAGTACTAGATACAAGATAAGATTTACTAGTAGAAGCATATGGATACTCGCAAAACCCACCTACAAAATATCTCACGCCCAAAAGTAGCGGTATCCGCAGAAATAGATGAAGTAGAGTGCCCTGCCGCGACTACACTGAGGATCAACCCAGCATGACACTGTGGCACAATGGGGGTGAGTTGCCAGCTCGTGAGTAGTAAATAACATTATACGGCGTAATCACAAGCATGTTGAAAAAGCGACAATTCCCAAGTATGCGGTCATGATGGAATATGTATAACAATATGAAATGCAGCATAATCATAATCAAGGTACAACATTTGTGTACAACAACTATATGAACAGTGCATGTCATAATAAGTCCTGAATGTGGGATAAAACAAGAGTAATCCTCAATAAATCATTATAGAAATCCGGTGTCCAACGACACCCAAAATCCCAATATTTCAGGCGTCGTCACTCTGATCGACCATCATATCCATATCATCATATAACTTCGGTCAGTATCATCCGTATATCCGCCGAGTTTCCATACGTCGCCGGTAGGTAGTGCTTCCTTGCCAGGCTCATTGTCTACTCCACGATCTTCTTGTCCTGAGGTACCTTACCGGGCCCACCACGTAACCGTAGACGGTTCGTCCTCACTCATCGAATCAGGTATACTCATCACTCATAACCGAGAAAACCCATGGTGGACACAAAATATCATATCAAGGAAAACCGCCCTTTTTAAATAATTCTAGTTTCAAAATGTACTTTCCGGTTTCCCAAATCCACGAAACAGAAATATCATGAAAATCCATATGAGAATATGACACTATAGCAATGTATGTATGATGCTAACATGATGCGTACTATTACAATGAACAATGTCTAATTGTTAATTACAAATGTGGTACAATGTAGTTGTTCAAGGAAATATCTATAGTACGCATGACATGGCAATTACCAACGGTGTCTTGGCATATAAATCGGTGCTCGTGCGACATGAACCGTTAGTAATGGTGCAGTGCCCTTTTAATAATATGTCAATGTAAAATAGGTAATGGGATGCACAATATGATACTCATGTACAAATCACAATATATAAGCATATAGCACAAGATATTGTCACTTGAATCTAGCCATCGGTGCTTAACGCCATACAGGAAATTCCTCCGTAGATGTTAAATCTACTCACCGGACGGTCTCGAGCTAAATGAATCCGACCAATTCTTCCCATTCCTAGCTACGTCCGAAGTCCTCGCAAGTGATCCTAGCATCGCATAAAACCAAAGCGCGTGAGGTTAAAAAACTTTTTGACAAGAGACGGAAACAAACGCAAAACTAACGAACTAACTCCCACAAGCTACCATGTGTTAGCTTAGCGGGCTAAATGCGTGTAGCGGCATCTTAGAGTAACCCTAAGACTACTAACTGCCTTAGACACCTAAATGAGAGTCGGATAAATCCGCATCGCACTTTACCGAAACACTTAAATTATAGCAAATCAGTTCCAGATTTTCCATGTAACACATTAGGATGTGTTTAATGGCTAATTATATTTTAATATATGGTTTTTAATAAAAAAGTTTACCAAATTGATTTTCAAATATTTTATCAAATTTAATGAATATTTTATTAGAATTTTCCTAGGCTTGCACACACATGTGCATGTAAACTAGGGTTAAAATGGGGTTAGACCATGATTAGCAACCATGGTGAACTAACCATTTTTCCTTAAGCTAATTTTAAATTTAATTAAGTCATTGTGTTTTAATTAAGTGTGTGTTTTCTTTTTTTAAAAGGAAAATGGAAATGTTTTGAATTTGGTTGACTTGGAGGGGGAGAGAGAGAGATAAATGGCATGATAGCCTTGCTATGCCTACATTTAATGAAGAGAGAGAGAGGAGGGGGTTTGACTTAGGTGTTATCATTTTCTTGCCTCTCATCCTTTTCTCACTTCTCTCATTCTCTCACTCATACACACACACACAATTGCAGCAGCAGCCCCAGCAGCCTCAGCAGCAGCAGCACCATCAGCACAAGCAGCAGCAGCAAGCTGGCAGCAGCAGCAGCAGAGAGTAACAGCAACAGCAACAGCTTCAGCAGCAACAGCAGCAGCTCCAGCAACTGCAGCAGCTCTTCTCTTCCTCTTCTCCTTCCTCCTGCTTCCAATGGTCGAGAGTGAGTTATAATTTCTGAGCCTCACTTCCTAGTTTGCTAAGTTATGTAGAATTAGCTTCGATTAGAGATAAAGGTGAGTTTTTATGCTAGTTATGATGATTAGTGTGGACTTTTGGTTAAGCGATGATTTTATTGGTTAGCCTAGCTTAGTTAAGTGTTGTTAGGGCCACTTAAACCTGGGCAAACCCCAGATTTCACCAAAATACCATAGGGTTTCTTTTTGTGCAAAATATATCGTTTATAAGTGAAATTTTATCTTTCTGTGTTCTGCTTGTGGCCCGGTTCCTTCAGAGAAAATCTGAGCAAACTGGAGCATGTACACACAGTATAGAACACACACACCAAGTACGAACCCCTACCTCCACTGTGTGGCCGCCAATTTAATCGTTTTGGCCGCAATTTGGGGCCAGATGGGGGAATTCGGTTCTGGGGTCTTGGCTAGGGTAGTCTGCTATATATTGTAGTGTTTTGGCATGTGCAATTTTGTAAGATCTCACCTGTATAAAAATCTGGGACAATATATCGTTTTTCAAGTATGTTTTGTTTGCGCGATACGTGAGTGGGTTCTGTGATCCAGCGTGTCGCGACGTGTCGGGATAGTTTTAGACGCGTTTACACACGTTTCAGCGTATCGTACACACGCGCGTTTGGTTCGCGACGCAAGTTTCCCGTTTGTTTCCGATATCACGTTTTGTAGAATTTTGCTTATATATATGGATTCCTTGTGTAAATTCCAGGTTCGCAGGCGGGTACGTCGGACGCCGCAAAGAAAGGGAAGCAAGTGGTCGGCTACGTGTAGCACGCGACCAGGTGAGTAGATTTAACATCTACGGGGAAATCGCCCGTATAGCGTTAAGCGTCAGGGCGTGATAGGATATTTAGTCGTAGATGTTCATGTGCATTAGCGTAGCATACCTTCCTTATTGTATATAGAAATGGTAGATATAGAACACTGCACTGTTATTAACGGTTAAAGCTGCATGAGCACTAATTATATGTTACATTCATACCGTTAGTGATTGCCATGACTTATGCACACTGTATATTCATACCAGTGCACACCTATATTGATATTTTCGTACCTGCGCACATGCACACTGTATAATCATACCAGTGTACGCCTATATTGATATTTTCATACCTGCGCACATCCACACTGTATATTCATACCAGTGAACGCCTATATTGATATTTTCATACCTGCGCACATGCACACTGTATATTCATACCAGTGCACACCTATATTGATATTTTCATACCTGCGGACATGCACACTGTATATTCATACCAGTGCACACATATATTGATATTTTCATACCTGCGCACACGCACACTGTATATTCATACCAGTGCACACCTATATTGATATTTTCATACATGCGCACATGCACACTGTATATTTATACTAGTGCTACACTCATATTCGCATATATATCCATTTCCACATCCATACCTACATACATACATATGTCACATACATGGATGATATTGATTTGATTTCATGAAAATAGGGACCGCGTGAGATATTTTCAAAACTGGATTCTTTTAAAAAGTGCGGTGTCCCCTTTTTACTCTTAGTGTCATACGACACATTGCATAGATTTACGCATTGTGTTTGGATTTATGTGATTTCGGGATTTGGGAACCAGGATATTATTTTAAGAAAATACGCATTGTTTTAAAAACCCGGTTTCCTTGGATATGATATTTCAGCGCGTCCACCATGCATTTTCTCGGTTCTGAGACGTGTGATATGTGAACCCGAATCGAGGAGCAGGATAAGGCCGATTGCGGGTACATGGTGGACCCGGTATGGTACCCCAGGGCGAGAACGGATTGCTGTGCAGTAGACGGTGAGCCTGGCAGTGGGACCACTACCTACCGGTGATTGGTTGGGCTTGACGGTTATCCGGAGGATACCTACCAGAGTCGATAGATGGATACGGGACGACACATACTGCCGGGGCCGGGGGCCGATTCCGCAGACGGAGCCCGTGCGCCGATCCGACTGACGTAGCCCGATACTTGAGGATTTTCATGTCGATGCTAGACACGACGATTTTATGATATTTCGAGTACCGATGTTGGGCACTCACGATTCTATGAGATTTACCGGATTTGAGGGCCGATGAGGATGACGGCGCCTGAGTTTTACCTGGATTTGGATGTACTGATGGACACCGATTATTTCCACGTTGACATTCCGTGTAGATGTTATTTATTCGTATGCTCAGCATTCAGTATTTTACATCTTATCCTGTATCTGTAGTGCCTGCTAGAATGCATTTTCTTTGCACGATTATTGCATACCTGCTCACTCTATATAGATGTTGTTAGACTGCATTTGCTATGCACGATTATTGCATACCCGCTCACTCTATATAGATGTTGTTAGACTGCATTTCCTATGCACGATTATTGCATACCTGCTCACTCTATATAGATGTTGTTAGACTGCATTTGCTATACATGATTATTGCATACCTGCTCACTCTATATAGATGTTGTTAGACTGCATTTGCTATGCACGATTATTGCATAGCTGCACACTCTATATAGATGTTGTTAGATTGCATTTGCTATGCATGACTATTGCATTCCCTGCTCATCATATAGAGATGTTACTAGATCGCACCGTTGCAAGATTATTGCTCATTTAGTTCATCATATAGATGTATCTGTTGGTATAGGTTAGAGTATCGCAGCGCGTGCATACTCGCGATTACCTTTATATGTTATTTACTATTCACGAGTCGGCAACTCACCCCCGTTGTGCCACAGTGTTTGCTGGTTGCCCTTCTGAGTTGTCGCGGCAGGCTGCTTTCTTGCATCTTTTGATACAGATACCATTGCAGTTGGCGTGCGAGCTCTTTGCTGATAGGTGGGTTTGTGTGGTATCTGTTTATTTTTCAGTTGTATACATCATTGTATCTAGTATTCTCCATCTACTTATCATGTATTGACTTAGAGACCAATTGTGAGGACGATGTATATTATTTTATACTCTGGTGTCGAGCTCGTTGTGAGCCGACTTTATTTATGCAGCTTCATCTTTTATGATAATTGTTTTCACTTGTACTATTTGTTTCTTCGCTACGGCGTCGTATACTATATTTGTAGTGATTGTTTCCGCCGTTAGGCGTGATTGCTCCCGTTTGGAATGCTTTATTTTTATTGTATATCACTTTATTCATATATTGTCTTGTACCCAATTTCGGGGCTAGTTTTTACAAAGGAAATGCTGCCAAAATATTTAAGATAATACCTTAAACTTTAAAGAATTTTACTAAATTACTTAAGGTTTTCTAAACGTTTTAATAAATGTTTTAACACTCAATACTTTTAATGGTTTTGATTTCTGGGTTTCGGCTTACTTAGTCGCGTTACGCCTGTAGACGTTACGTGGTTAAGTGCCGGTCACGGGCCGAACTTTGGGTCATGACAAAGTTGGTATCAGAGCCTAGGTTTTACCTTCGGAGTGTAGGATGACCATGGTATGATGGAGTAGGTAGCTAAAGCAGAGTGGCTTAGCGTGCGTATGTTCCGCGGCATACTCACGACACGGTACTCAGCCTAAGCGACCTTAGGATTATTGATTGAAATTCATTCATGATTGTATACATTCTTGCGATTCGATTTCTGTATCCTTATCGAATCTTACCTTCTTTTCAGCCACTATGCCGCCAAAGACTACGAGGACGCAGAGAGCGGCCGCGAGAGCCGAGATTCGAGTTGACTCGTCCCCGACGAGGACTGATCTAGGTAGTACCCCTGCTGTACCAGAGAAGACTGTTCCTCCTACGACAGATCAGATCGCCATGCTAGGGGCCGGTATGCAGGAGATGCGCCAGATGATAGAGTCGCTAGTTGAGACGCTTCGAGCGCAGCGACCAGAGGTAGCTCGACCCGTTACGGGGACCGAGATGGTACTTAGAGTACAGGCAGTTGCTCTGCAGCCACGGAGGTTATTACAGTATCGCTATCAGAGTTCATGAGGCTGAAGCCTCCAGTCTTCACGGGCACCGATGCAGCCGAGGACCCACAGACTTTCATTGATAGGATCGCCCGGATATGTCGTTCACTCAGATGCTCAGATACGAGATGGGTGGAGTTTGCGAGCTTTCGCCTGGAAACTCTTACGCAGAAATGGTGTGAATCGGTTGAGAAGGGCAGAGCAGCCGGTCTTCCTCCTATGACCTGGACAGAGTTTGTGACGGTATTTCTAGCCCGCTTCCTTCCCAGAGTGTCGGGGATGCCCGAGCACGCAGATTCGAGTCCTTGGGCCAGACGCCAGACATAACAGTGGCAGAGTACGAGGTGCTATTTACAAAGCTATCAGTTTACGCTCCATACCTAGTGGCTACTGAGGAGATGCGAGTCAAGAGATTTGTTCGAGGCTTGCTTACACCACTGTTCCTTGCGATCAGCGCCCCGCATTGCGAGACGTATGCAGCAGCTGTAGACGCAGCCCTATTGGTCGAGGAGCGCCTTGCAGAGATTTCGGTAGTTCCAGGGCCGAAGAGGGTTCGTACTGATACTCCGGCACAGAGACGGCCATTTAGGCGCCGTGACAGACACCTTGCTGGTGGCAGAGATTTGGGGCGAGGCCGGTTGTTCAGCACTTATTCCCATGAGGGTCAGCCGAAACCATCTAGATGTTTCCGATGCGGGAGTACTTATTATCGTGTTCGAGATTGCCCGGAGCCATGTGAGGGCGAGACTGCCGTACCGCGTGTCATATTTCCACCTTCTCCACCCCAGAGGACGTTGCCTATTGTACCTACTACAGCTCCGCATCAGGCTCATGTACAGAGAGGACGTGGTTGCGGAGGGTCTGTTCCTAGAGGACAAGGTGGCTGAGGCAGAGGACAGCCAGCTACCGGCAGAGTGTAGGCAGTTGCTAGTAGGGGACCGCCAGTTGCAGGCAGAGGACAGGCATGAGTTTTCACGTTGACGCATCAAGACGCGCAGGCGTCCAATGCTGTGGTCTCAGGTACCCTATCAGTATGTTCTGTTGACACACACGTGTTGTTCGATCCCGGATCCACGCACTCGTACGTTTCCAAACACTTCGTGCCGAGTTTGGGTAGAGAGTCCGGTTTGCTTGATCAGCCGCTTATTGTGACCACTCCTGTGGGAGAGTCGTTTGTTGCTAGGCACGTGTTCCGATCCTGTGTTGTCCGTATTGGCGAGAGAGAGTTGTCTGTCGACTTGATCCTTCTTGAGATGAGATGTTGGACTTCGATGTTCTTTTGTTCATGGATTGGTTAGCCACGTGCTATGCATCTGTGGACTGCCGCGAGAAGACAGTTAGATTTTGTTTTCCCGGCGAGTCGGTTTTTGTTGTGCAGGGGGACTGTTGTGCCGCCCCTCACAGTTTGATTTCTTCTCATCGCGCTGGACTGCTGTTGAGGAAGGGATGTCAGGGATTTCTAGCTTATGTTTGTGATACTAGAGCTACAAATGTTCCATTGGACCAGGTTCCGATTGTATGTGAGTTCCCTGATGTTTTCCCATACGAGCTTCCTGGGCTACCGCCTGAGCGCGATATTGCTTTCCGTATTGATTTGATTCCCGGCACGGGGCCTATTTCTATACCGCCTTACCGGATGGCCCCGGCGGAGCTTAGTGAGTTGAAGGGTCAGTTGCAAGATTTGCTGGATAATGGACTTATTCGACCCAGTGTTCTCCTTGGGGTGCTCCGGTCCTGTTTGTCAAGAAGAAGGACGGCAGTTTGCGTTTGTGTATCGACTACTGCCAGCTGAACAGGGTTACCGTGCGTAACAGATATCCTTTGCCACGCATCGACGACTTGTTCGACCAGCTTCAGGGGGCAGGATACTTTTAGAGGATCGACTTACGATCAGGATACCATCAGCTGCGGATTCGACAGGAGGATATACCGAGGACAGCTTTCCGCACGCACTACGGCCATTATGTGTTTTTGGTGATGTCGTTCAAACTCACCAACGCCCCAGCAGCGTTTATGGATTTGATGAACTGTATATTCAGGCCGTACCTTGACTTGTTCATCTTCGTATTCATTGACGATATATTGATGTATTCCCGGAGCCGAGAGGAGCATGAGCAGCACCTGCGGATCACACTGCAGACTTTGAGGGAGCACCAGCTTTTCGCAAAATTCTCCAAGTGCGCATTCTGGCTTGACAGTGTAGACTTCTTGGGTCACGTGATTACCCGAGATGGTATATGTGTGGACCCGAAGAAGATTGAGGCCGTTCAGCGTTGGCCCAGACCCACATCAGTTACGGAGATTCGCAGCTTTCTAGGACTGGCCGGCTACTACAGGAGATTTGTGCAGGATTTCTCCCGTATTGCCGCACCTTTGACCGGGTTGACCCGGAAGGGAGTTCCTTCCGATTGGACGGAGGAGTGCGAGCACAGCTTTCAGCAGCTACGGACCTGTTTGACTACGGCGCCGGTGTTATCTTTGCCTTCAGGACTAGGCAGATTTATGGTCTATTGTGAAGCTTCATGAGTGGGGCTAGGGTGCGTATTGATGCAGCATGACATGGTGATCGCATATGCTTCACGGCAGTTGAAGAGACATGAACAGAACTACCCCACTCACGATTTCGAGATGGCTGCGGTGGTCTTTTCACTCAAGATCTGGCGACATTACCAATACGGCGAGTCGTGCCAGATATTCACCGATCACAAGAGCTTAAAGTATATATTTCAGCAGCGAGACCTGAATCTCTGATAGCGCCGTTGGATGGAACTAGTGAAGGGCTACGATTGCGAGATCTTGTATCACCCGGGCAAGGTTAATGTAGTGGCGGATGCTTTAAGCAGGAGGCCCGGGGTAGTCTATCGTGTTTGAGCGCAGTGCAGAGGCAGTCGTCAGCAGATTGGCAGATATTATGCGACGGCCGAGTGCAGTTCGAGTTCACGCCGATCGAGGGACAGCTTGCGCATGTTCGTGCACGCCCACAGTTGCTTGATCGTTTATATGAGGCGCAGCACAGTGATGACCGTTGTTCAGAGATCATGGCACAGATTGGACAAGGCAGATTTTCCGAGTTCGTGATCGATGATCAGGGGATACTGCGATTTGGGACTAGACTGTGCGTACCAGATGCCGAGGGACAGCGACGGGAGATTCTTGAAGAGGCACATCGATCGGTGTATTGTGTTCATCCAGGTTCCACCAAGATGTACCATGATATGAGAGATGTTTACTGGTGGGACGGAATGAAGAGGGACATCGCGGACTTCGTGTCGAGATGCCTAACTTGCCAGCAAGTCAAGGCCGAGCACCAGAGGTCAGCGGGAGAGTTACAGCCGTTACCCATTTCGGAGTGGAAATGGGAACAGATTTCGATGGACTTCATCCTGGGTCTACCCAGGACTAGGCGAGGGTATGACTCCATTTGGGTGATCGTGGAACGTTTGACGAAAGCGGCTCACTTCCTGCCAGTGAAGACGACTTTCAGATTTGCTCAGTATGCCCAGATATACATCGACGAGATCGTACGATTGCATGGAGTCCCAACATGTATCGTGTCTTACAAAGGCACCCAGTTTACCAGCCGACTATGGCAGAGGCTTCTGGAGGCTTTGGGCACCTGCTTGAGTTTCAACACAGCATTTCATCCGCAGACCGACGGCCAGTCCGAGCGGACTATTCAAACTCTCGAGGTCATGCTCCGAGTGTGCATTTTAGACTTTGGTGGTAGCTGGGATCATCATTTACCCTTGGTGGAGTTCTCCTACAACAATAGTTTCCAGGATTCTATTCAGATGGCACCTTTCGAGGCATTGTATGGGAGGAGATGTAGATCGCCCGTCTGTTGGACAGAGCTCAGTGAGAGCAGTATTTTAGGGCCACAGATCGTACAGGAGACGACCGAGAAGATACAGCTGATTCGAGACAGGATGAGGACAGCTCAGAGCAGGCAGTGATCGTATGCTGACAGACGCCTCCGCAGACTAGAGTTCGGAGTTGGCGATCACGTTTTTCTGAGGGTCTCTCCGATGAAGCGAGTGATGAGGTTTGGACGGAAGGAGAAGCTTAGCCCCAGGTTCATAGGTCCCTTCGAGATCCTCGAGCGTGTGGGTGCAGTAGCATATCGTTTGGCTCTTCCACCCGACTTCCCAGATGTTCACCCAGGTTCATAGGTCCCTTCACAGATACCCATGACCCTTCGCACACAATTCAACATCAGACCGTTCAGCTAGAGCGCGATCTTTCATTCACCGAGCAGCCAGTCGTGATATCTGACCGGCAGGTGAAAAAACATAGATCGAAGGTCTTGCCATCAGTGAAGGTGCTTTGGCGCAGCCCAAATGGTGAAGAGATCACTTGGGAGGCTGAGGGCGAGATGTGGAAGAAATTCCCTCATCTCTCTGAAGGTATGCGCAGCTTTATATTTTAAATTCGGGGACGAATTTGTTTAAGGGGGAAGATTGTAAAACCTTAGGATGTGTTTAATGGCTAATTATATTTTAATATATAGTTTTTAATAAAAAGTTTACAAAATTGATTTTCAAATATTTTATCAAATTTAATGAATATTTTATTAGAATTTTCCTAGGCTTGCACACACATATGCAGGTAAACTAGGGTTAAAATGGGGTTAGACCATGATTAACAACCATGGTGAACTAACCATTTTTCCTTAAGCTAATTTTAAATTTAATTAAGTCATTGGGTTTTAATTAAGTGTGTGTTTTCTTTTTTTAAAAGGAAAATGGAAATGTTTTAAATTTGGTTGACTTGGAGGGGGGAGAGAGAGAGATAAATGGCATGATAGCCTTGCCATGCCTATATTTAAGGAAGAGAGAGAGAGGAGGGGGTTTGACTTAGGTGTAATCATTTCCTTGCCTCTCATTCTTTTCTCACTCCTCTCATTCTCTCACTCATACACACACAAACAATTGCAGCAGCAGCCCCAGCAGCTTCAGCAACAGCAGCAACATCAGCACAAGCAGCAGCAGCAAGCATGCAGCAGCAGCAGCAGCAAGCATGCAGCAGCAGCACCAGCTTCAGCAGCACCAGCAGCAGCTCCAGCAACTGCAGCAGCTCTTCTCTTCCTCTTCTCCTTCCTCCTGCTTCCAATGGTCGAGAGTGAGTTATAATTTCTGAGCCTCACTTCCTAGTTTGCTAAGTTATGTAGAATTAGCTTCGATTAGAGATAAAAGTGAGTTTTTATGCTGATTATGGTGATTAGTGTGGACATTTGGTTAAGCGATGATTTTATTGGTTAGCCTAGCTTAGTTAAGTGTTGTTAGGGCCACTTAAACCTGGGCAAACCCCAGATTTCACCAAAATACCATAGGGTTTCTTTTTGTGCAAAATATATCGTTTATAAGTGAAATTTTATCTTTCTGTGTTCTGCTTGTGGCCCGGTTCCTTCAGAGAAAATCTGAGCAAACTGGAGCATGTACACACAGTATAGAACACACACACCAAGCACGAACCCCTACCTCCACTGTGTGGCCGCCAATTTAATCGTTTTGGCCGCAATTTGGGGCCAGATCGGGGAATTCGGTTCTGGGGTCTTGGCTAGGGTAGTCTGCTATATATTGTAGTGTTTTGGCATGTGCAATTATGTAAGATCTCACCTGTATCAAAATCTGGGACAATATATCGTTTTTCAAGTATGTTTTGTTTGCGCGATACGCGCGATACGTGAGTGGGTTCTGTGATCCAGCGTGTCGCAACGTGTCGGGATAGTTTTAGACGCGTATACACACGTTTCTTCGTATCGTACACACACGCGTTTGGTTCGCGACGCGAGTTTCCCGTTTGTTTTCGATATCGCATTTTGTAGAATTTTGCTTATATATATGGATTCTTTGTGTAAATTCCAGGTTCGCAGGAGGGTACGTCGGACGCCGCAAAGAAATGGAAGCAAGTGGTCAGCCACGTGTAGCACGCGACCAGGTGAGTAGATTTAACATCTACGGTAAAATCGCCCGTATGGCGTTAAGCATCATGGCGTGATTGGATATTTAGCCGTAGATGTTCATCTGCATTAGCATAGCATACCTCCCTTATTGCATATAGAAATGGTAGATATATAACACTGCACTGTCACTAACGGTTAAAACTGCATGAGCACTAATTGTATGTTACACTCACAACGTTAGTGATTTCCATGACACATGCACACTATATATTGATACCAGTGCACACATATATTGATATTTTCATACCTGCGCACATGCACACAGTGTATGTTCATATCAGATTTTTGCATTTTTATACCGCCAAATTTTTATCACATTGCTTATCGGTAGGTTCTCTTGAGCCGTGTTTGCTAGTCAATTGCAGGATACAGGTTCTCGGCTCTAAACGGTGAAATTCATGGAAAAGCATGACAAAACCCGGGTTCCTACCAACCACAGATAAAACACGGGTCTCCGCTCTCTATCCGTGTTTTGCCACACACCAGTTTAAGAGACAAAATGGCAAATCAATGTCATTTTCATGCACAAGGCTCAATGGTAACACAAGATCCAAGAAATCTACGCGGAGCTCAAGAAAATCATGACAAAAGATACACATCCAATCACCTTTTGATCAACAGAAATTCTGGAAAAATCGTGAAACAAATCTGAGAAAAAAACATATACCAGACTAAAGGGCACAGAAGACCAGGGAAGCACAAAAAATCCTATGACCCAAATCCTCTAAAGCGCTATGGTTCCACGGCATAAGCATGCTTAGGCCGCGGAACCGCGGCCGAACGGCCTCCTCAGTTGACGAAACTTTAGGGTTATTTTGGTCTTTTTATGAAGAGGCAGATTGTTGCCCTAGATTTCCAGTTCCCTGCCTATAAATAGTCCAGAACTTGCTAAAGCCAAGGGTCCATAATCTTGTATTTAGAATTTTAGAATACATGTATTGTTCTTCTTCCTCCTCTCATCTCTTCTCCATTAAAAAACTTGTAGTGAGCTTTTGTGAGTGAAGAATGAATAAAGGAGTTCTTGTTCTTACCATGCTTGTCTTTTTATTTTGGTAACTATTATCGCTTTTAATTTTTCATTTGCTAAATTAGTTGTTGTTATTTGTGTTTGTTTCTTTCTTGTTCTCTTTTCCTTTATCCTTAAACAACCATGATGCTTACGCTTGATCCTTGCCGAGGTGAGGTCGCAAATAGCTAGTTGTAATCTTCTAACCTCTTTCTTTCTACCTTCCTCTTTTGTTTTATTTTCTTTTTTGTTATGATGTGTGAGTAGTCTCCATACTTGTTAGGGTAGGATAAGGGAAGTTTGAGAGAAGGAAATCTCTCTCACTCTTTCCTTGCCCAACATCTTGATTCGAACTCCCGTTAATTGAACCACAATCTGCTCCCTACGGCACCCTATCCTACATGATAGAGGTGATTCTGTAGTGAGACCGGTTGTGGTTGAATTAACCGGAGGTTCTGGCTAAGATCCAAGAACGGACGGACAAGCACCAAAAGGAAGAACTTATGCGTTGGAAAGGCTAGATTATACTCGCAAGTTCCTTCCTAGTCGTGCTAATCCCCGTTGTTGCCGATTACCGTAACACCGATATTAAGAGTGACAACGAAAGAAGTGAGCGACTCCTAACTCAAACTAACCTAATCCTAACCCTAACAAGCTCTCTTTACATATCATTTTAGCACATAGTCAATCTCAAAACAAATCTGGACATTTGGACTTAACTCGTTAAAGCACATAGAAAAAGATTCCCCTCTCCCTACGGATGACCCATACTCAACCGGCTAGCTACAAGCGAAACCGTCTTGATTGCGGTAACAAACTTAGCACGCAAAAACCTTAACAATTAAATGGCGCCGTTGTCGGGGAGACGGTAGTTTATTTCTTTGTGTAATTTCAGGTTAATTTGAGAAGATTAAGCTAACCGAAAAACAAAATAAAAAAAAATATACATTGTAAAAAAAAAAGCTTGTTATTTTTGATTAGTTTTTGTGCAAGTGTGCAGGATAAAACGAAGTTCATATTCAGTGCCAAAGACGTGGGAAGTTAGACCTATATCTTTGCGGCTACACCGCGGGTGAACAAGACGGAAAAGACGGTCTATTGAAAGATTCTGGAGCAGCTCCAGTAAGCAAATCAAGATTCAGGAGCTCCAGACAAGAAGAGGACAGCCACTGAAGCACACCCAAAAATTTCAGAGCCCCAACTCCACTATCTTGCCGCGGTTCCGCGGCAAAAGCAAGCTTAGGCCGCGGAACCGCGGCCGTTTGGCTCCTTCAGGGTGCAAAAATCTCTGTGAGTACTTCTCTTCTCTCCCCCACTCCTCTGGACTCCACTGAACTGTGTTTTCTGCAAAATTCTTTGCGCAAATTCTCTTCCCCCTTCCAATAAATTTCTTTTGTGCAGGATTCTTTGCGCCGCGCTAAAAAAATAAAAATTGATTGAAGTTGATTTGTTACTGCTTTGCATTTATTAGTACGGACTTTAAGGGGCTTGAAACCAATTCAGATTGGGTGGGGATTTCATCACCCTTCCAAGGACCCCAGAAATCACAAAAAGCATATGCATTGACCACTGTTAATTAAAAAAAATACTAGACTCAGCCCTAAGGACTTCGCGCTCAATAGGACAAAGGACTAGTTACAGGCATCGGCCGTTTATCCTATCCTGACTTTTGCAGTGTATAGGCAAGTGTTTCCAAGGCAAGTGGTTACTTAATTAGGACCACTACTTACGTAATGGGGAGCCTCCCACTTACCTGGCACTTACCTGGCCGCGATTGTTGGAGAAGAGGCGGTTTGAGGTCCTGTTTCTAGCCTTTTGGAACAGTTAGGAGCTGTCTAGGTGACCCTAGATCTAGGTGTGATTGTGCATATCTTGTTTGTGATTGCTTAAAGTCGTAAGTCCGTACATATTTCTGTAAAGCTCTTTCTAAAAAAAAAAGGAAAAAATCAAAAACTTTTATAAAAACTTGCCCTTTGTCGCCATTATCCCATTTTTCACCCTCCACCCATCGTATTTCTCCATTGACGTTTTCTTATCCTCACCTTCTCCACTTTGACTATACTAAACTCGTTTAGTGTATGTCCGCTTGGACTCGGGACACTAGCGCCCTCCTAGTCCATGTTTCGTTAGTCGCTACCGACTACGCGATCGACTCAGACGTCGAAACTCCGTCCACTCCTCTTTCACCTTTACCTTTGCCGGCCAACTCCAACGTTGACCGGAATTCTGTTCATACATCTTCACCTTCACCATCACCAACCTATTCTTCCGCGAGTCAGGATTTAATCCAAACATCTCTTTGACTACCCCAGGTTTGACTCCACCTCCTATGGAGGCAAATAACCCACCACCACCGCCTGTTGTAGCGCCGCAGCGAATCGCGCTCCAGGATCGTTTCTATCCCACCCGTTCTGCACTTCCCACCTGTCTTTCTCTTCCACCAGCCAATGGGGATAACTTTGAAATTAATCCCCACTTCATTAACATGCTTCTGCGATTTCATGGGCTTGAATCTGAAGATGCCTATATCTTCATCAACAAATTTCAAAACGTTTATGCCATGATGAAAACCAACCAGCTGTCGGACGATGCTATATGGCTACGGGTCATTCCGTTCACTTTATGCGATCTTGCTGAAAAATGGCTGTATAGCACCGCTTCGCACTCCATAACCAGTTGGGACGAGTTTGTAAAAGCGTTTCTCAAGAAATTTTATCCGAATCATAAAACCGCAAGGATCCGTAACGAAATCAACCAATTCTCTCAGCTTCCTTCTGAACCATTCTGGAAGTGCTTTGACCGGTATAAAGACCTTCTTGTTCAGTGTCCTCACCATGGTATCGAGAAATGGCAACTTTGCCAAACCTTATACGAGGGCCTGAAGCCAGCAACCAAGCAGTTGTTGGAAACCATTTGTTAGGGCTACTTCCTATCGAAATACGACGAGGAAGCGTGGCAATTCTTCGTTGACCTTGCGGAACAAACGCTACAATGGGAGAGCACCAGACCGACTTCTTCTTCTTCTACCTCCACTTCTACCGGTCAGTCTAGGGTAGGAATTCACCAACTTGATGTCTCTTTTGCGATGAAAGCTGAAATGGCTGCAATAACGAGAAAACTTGAAGCGATAGAGAGCAAATTTTCATCCCCTACGCCTGCCCCTGTTCATCCCCTTCGTACCATTTGTGCTTGTTGTTCCGATCCATCTCACTTAACCGAAGAGTGTCCTTACAATCCACCATCGCAAGGACAGGATCAGGTTAATGCTGCAATTCAACAAAGACCGAGGAATGATCCATACTCTTCCACCTACAATCCCGGTTGGAGGAACCACCCTAATTTCGCCTGGAATCAGAATCAGCATCAATTCCATGGAAACAATTTTCAAAGGCACCCTCCGCCGCAACAACAAACTCAACATCAGTTTCAGCAGCCCTTCCAACCCCAACCTTTTCAAAATCAGACGAACAACTTTGCACCCAACAATTCTTTTCCTCAAAACAACTTTGTTCCGTCAAACAACGATAAGGTTTCCTCGCTAGAATGAAGTCTGGAGGCAATCGTTAAACAATCGACACAATCCACCGCCAACATCCAGTCTTCTATTCAGTCCTTGGTGCAACACACTGCCGCTCACGGGCAAAGCATCAAAACCATCGAAGCCCAGATAGCACAACTGAATGTAGCCTTAAGCGAGCGAGAGAAGGGGAAGCTTCCGTCCCAACCACTCCCAAATCCCGGTCACCCACATAATGTACATGTTGCTCTTGAACAACAGAACCATAATGTGAGTGCCGTGACCACATTGAGATCGGGAAGGATACTGCAAAACAACATTGGCACACGAATCGACGATGACACCCCTGCCGCTTCTTCTTCTTCTTCTTCTTCGTCTTCTTCTTCTCCTTCCTCGTCTTCTGAGCTTATTCTCCATTCTTCAAAAGGCTCTTCCTCTTCTTCTGCTCTAAACGGACCCAATTCTCACTCCACGAAAACACCAGTTCTGGGATCCGTTCTAACTCCACAATCTCCTCCTCCAGCATTAGACTCAACCAATTTTAAAAACGTTCCATTTCCAAACCGGTTGAAGTCCACCAAACAAAATCCACAAATGGAGAAGATTCTGGAGTTGTTTAAGCAGGTTAACATTAACATTCCCCTTTTAGATGCTGTCCAACAAGTCCCGTCCTACGCGAAAATCTTAAAAGACTTGTGCACGAAAAAGAGGAAGTCTCAGGTACCCAAGAAAGTTTTCTTGGCTAGTGCTGTGAGTGATGCTCTTACCCAATCTTTACCACAAAAACGGAAGGACCCTGGCTATCCTACGATTTCTATTACCATTGGGGATAAGAACATCAACCGCGCACTATTAGATCTTGGTGCCAGTGTTAACCTGCTTCCGTATTCAGTATACGAGCAATTAGGCGTAGGAGAGCTGAAACCCAGACACTGTACTCTCCAAATGGCCGACCGATCGATCACCCATCCTAGGGATGAGCTAGAGGATTGTTAATCAAAGTCAGGGACTTCATATTCCCCGTTGACTTCATTGTATTAGACACACAGCCTGTAGCAAACCCCCGGAATCAAATTCCGGTGATACTCGGTCGCCCATTCCTTGCAACCTCAAATGCTGTGATCAATTGTCGCAATGGTTCGATGAACCTATCTTTTGGAAATATGACAATTGAACACAACATTTTTAGGTTGGGGAATCAGCCCTACGAACCTAATGCTCATATACTGGACGTTTGCTCAATCCAGGAGATCACTCCTGAAGAGTGTGAATTCGAGGAGTTTTTGTTCGATCACGATAACCTTAACGGCACTAGGGCGTTCCTCTTCGAACCTGCTGCTGTTTCTGCGCCCGACAACGACTACAAGTGTTTCACGTTCTCGAACGATCTTAGCCGCTCACAACCCGAGTTTGAATCCTTCGAATTTCTGGATGAGTTACCTGAACCATCCAACTCGGTCGCTTACATTCGTTTTGAACCTTTGCTGGAGTCCTTTGAGTTCGAGACCTCTTCACCAATCTTTCCTTCCATCGTTTCACCTCCAACGCTCGAACTCAAGCCTTTGCCGTCTCACCTTAAGTACGCTTACTTGGGTGAGAACGAGACCCTCCCGGTTATCATCTCGGCTTCTCTAGCTCTAGAGAAAGAGAAAGCCCTTCTTGCGGTCTTGCACAGCAATAGGCAAGCTTTTGGCTGGTCCATGGCGGACATCAAGGGGATTAGTCCCCTGATCGTTGAACATCACATTTATCTGATGGATGATGCCAAACCAGCCAGAGATCAACAAAGGCGACTCAATCCAGTCATGAAGGAGGCTGTGAAAAAGGAAATCGTGAAGTGTCTGGATAGTGGTATCATTTACCCTATCTCTGATAGCCAGTGGGTTAGCCCCATTCACGTTGTCCCCAAGAAATCAGGCATAACGGTCATTACTAACGAGGCGAATGAGTTAATCCCTACTCGCACCCAAACTGGGTGGCAAGTCTGCATCGATTACAGAAAACTCAACGCCGCAACGCGGAAGGACCACTTTTCGCTACCTTTCATTGACCAAATGCTTGAACGATTGGCCGGACATGAGTACTACTGCTTTCTTGATGGCTATTCCGGCTATAATCAGATTCCCATCGCCGAAAAAGACCAGGACAAGACCACATTCACTTGTCCTTTCGGCACGTTTGCATATCGTCGCATGCCCTTTGGGTTATGCAATGCGCCCGCTACCTTCCAGCGATGTATGATGGGAATCTTTTCAGAGATGGTGGAAAAATTTCTGGAGATCTTCATGGACGATTTCTCCATCTTCGGCGATTCCTTGAATGAGTGTTTGCTGCATCTTGACGCTGTCCTTACCCGATGTAAGGACAAGAATCTCACTTTGAATTGGGAGAAGTGCCACTTCATGGTGCGCGAAAGTATTGTCTTAGGACATATCATCTCGCAAAATGGCATAGAGGTTGACAAAGCAAAGATTGAGGTCATTTCCAATCTACCTCCTCCCAGATACGTCCGAGACATCCGAGCCTTCCTTGGCCATGCCGGTTTCTATAGACGGTACATCAAGGACTTTAGCAAGATTGCTAGGCCCTTGACTCTTTTGCTGGCCAAGGACACGCCATTCGACTTCAACTCGAGCTGTGTAACTGCGTTCGAGTCAATAAAAAGCTCGCTCACTTCTGATCCCGTTCACTCTTCTCCTGACTGGACGCATCCATTTGTGATTATGTGCGATGCATCCGACTTTGCCATCGGTGCTGTCCTTGGACAACACATCAACAAGATGCCGCACGTAATCTATTATGCTGCCGAACCCTGAACGACGCCCAACTGAATTATAAAACAACTGAGAAGGAATTCTTGGCTGTTGTATTTTCTTTAGAAATGTTCAGGCCCTACCTCATCGGCTCTCCAGTCATTGTCTACACAGACCATTCTGCTCTGCGCCGTCTTTTTGCGAAGAAAGATGCAAAATCTCGGCTAATACGTTGGATCCTCTTGCTTCAAGAGTTTGACCTTGTCATTAAGGACAAACGAGGATGTGAAAATGTAGTTGCCGACCATCTCTTACGACTTCCTTCTTCTCCTTCGCTTCAAATTCCGATCAACGACGTTTTCCCGGATGAACAGCTCTTGACAGTATCTTGCGAACCCTGGTTCGCAGATATTGTGAACTATTTAGCCACAGGATTACTACCAACTGAATGGTCACGTCAGGACAGACTTCGATTCTTATCCCAAGTAAAACACTTTTACTGGGACGAACCCTACCTGTTCAAGTACTGTCCCGACCAGATTATTCGTCGGTGTGACCCTGACGATGAATTCAAGAGTGTGCTGTCGTTTTGCTACGATCAAGCGTGTGGCGGTCATTTTGGCCCCAGAAAGACAGCAGAGAAGATCTTGCAATGTGGTTTCTACTGGCCACAACTCTTCAAAGACGCTCATGACTATTGCAAGACTTGCTCCCGGTGCCAACACTTGGGCCGGATATCCCGGAGGAACGAGATGCCGCTCCAACCAATCTCGGTTGTTGAGATTTTCGACGTTTGGGGGATAAATTTCATGGGGCCGTTTCCCAGCTCTTTCGGGAACTTTTACATCCTTCTCGCTGTTGATTACGTCTCTAAGTGGGTCGAGGCTGTGCCCAGCCGGACTAACGACAACAAGGTTGTCGTTAAGTTTCTTAAAGAAAACATTTTCTCCCGTTTTGGGCATCCCCGAGCGATCATTAGCTACAATGGAACTCATTTCCGCAATAAGACTTTCGAGGCCTTGATGCGGAAATATTCCATTAATCATAAGCTATCTACGCCCTACCACCCCCAAACCTGTGGGCTGGCCGAAGTTTCAAATCGGCAAATCAAGCAGATACTGGAGAAGACGGTTTCCAAGAACCGAAAAGATTGGTCGCTAAAACTCACTGATGCCCTTTGGGCATTTCGAACCGCTTATAAGACCGATCTTGGCATGTCTCCCTATCGGCTAGTGTACGAAAAGGGTTGCCACCTCCCTGTCGATATAGAGCATCGCGTATTTTGGGCGATAAAGGAGCTGAATCTGTCTCTCGAAGATGCGGGCAGCCATCGGAAGCTGCAGTTGAACGAATTAAGCGAGCTTAGGGATGAGGCTTACGATAATGCGGTTGTCGTTAAGAATCGAACGAAGGTGTTTCACGATAAACACCTTTTGCGCAAAACCTTCGTACCTGGTCAACAGGTACTGCTTTACGACACCCAGCTACACTTCCATCCAGGAAAGTTCAGATCTCGATGGAAAGGGCCGTATTTTGTGCGGAATGTGTATCCGCATGGCGCTGTGGATTTGGAGAATCCAAAGGACGGTTCATTTTTCAAAGTAAATGGACACCGACTTAAACCGTACCTTAGCGCCGAACCAACAGAGGAGCTCCTGGTCATACAGGAGCCGGTTTACCCTGCATAATCTTCCTCTGCCTACCACCAAACTTCGGTTATCCAGCCAATGACAGTGAGGACACTGTTCCAAATAAGTTTGGGGGTATGTATATACCATTTGGTATATATTTGTCGATATTCTTTTCCATTTTTGCTCTTTTTTCTTTTCTTTAAAAACCAAAAAAAAATGTGTATATCTAACCGACAATTTTGACCCTTCAAATGATCTCTTCATGCAATGACAGTGAGGACACTGTCCAGTTTAAGTTTGGGGGTACGCTTGGTATGCATTTCTTACCTTCGCATTCATATGTATATTTTGCATCTGCATATTAAAATCCATAAAAATCAGAAAATTTTCTAAAAACATAAAAACCTTTTTGTCAAGTTAGCTAGTGGGAGGACTCTGATTCAACATTTCGACGGTTTTGTTTGATAAAATAAGAATAACTAAATCTTATTTTTAGATTTTGAAAACCTGAAAGATAACTCTCCTTTGAAGTTAACTATAGCTGATATACGTCTTTACATCACACTACACGTGTCGCGAGTTTTGGAAATTAGATGACAAGTCTTTTATGTCTAAAAACTTTTAAATGGATAAACGATTTTCTGAGGATCAAATAGGTTTGTTCTGAAATAAGTAATATCAAGAATAGTTTATGAAGTGATGTGAATATGAAGGAATGTTATTGATGCCTTAATTGGAACTAAGTCTGAAAAATAACCCATCTGGAACTTGATTGGAATGATTACACACCGAACCCACTAAAGACGTCTTTTATCCAAAAAATAATTGAACTGCCTGTTATATCTCCGTTCGTATTGAATCATCATGATTTTCATGCCAAATTGTCTTTTGTTTTTGGACCTAGGTAACTTGAGTAATTAAGTTCGCTGGGGTGTTTCTACACCTAATGCCCTAAAGCCAACTGGTTTGGGTGCATTGGCCCAAAGCTCGTTAAGAAGCCTATAAAGTCCAGATTAAAACAAAGTCAAGCAAGTGTTCTCTCCGAGTTAAAATTCCTAATGGTTCTTTGTGTGAGAATAATCTTGATAAAAGACAGGCTTTTAAAAAAAAAATTAGCGGAGACATGAAAGGTCTTATTCTATGATAAAGACTATTGCACGTTCACAAAGGTGTGGATGAAATGAAAACAAGAAAATGTTGGAGTGAAAAATAAGACCTAGTTTCCTGTTAAGGAAGATAGAAATTCTGAAGTTGAAACCTTACTGGAAAACGAAACTTAAAAAATGCTTAACTCTTTATAAAACTTATGTGATCCTTTTTAAAATATTATTCGGGCTTTATTGTGTGACATGATGACTTTAATCGATCCTTCTGGAACTTAACTACACTATTTGCACTGCACGTAAAGACATATAAAATCTTTAGTTAAATAAGAAGCGAGGTGTGAAAAATAAGGGTTCGATAGTCTAGACTTAGGATAATAGAATTGTTATTTTCTGAAACAAAACTTTAGGGTTTGAATCATAGTTATTTTGCAAAACTAGCTTGACCGGATTTTGTGGGTAGTATCCGCTGAAAACCCTCAGGAGACAACGCTCCTCCTACTAGGGACACCAAGAGGTTTAACGGCTTGTTGCACATGCTCAGTGCAATCGCGTTCCCAGCGAAAGTGAGGTTAGGAATTTTTGTGAAAAAATTGGCTTTGCTCGGGACGAGCAAATGATAAGTTTGGAGGTATTTGTTCATATCATATTTTTGCATTTTTATACCGCCAAATTTTTATCACATTGCTTATCGGTAGGTACTCTTGAGCCGTGTTAGCTAGTCAATTGCAGGATACAGGTTCTCGGCTCTAAACGGTGAAATTCATGGAAAAGCACGACAAAACCCGGGTTCCTGCCAACCACAGATAAAACACGGGTCTCCGCTCTCTATCCGTATGTTTCCACACACCAGTTTAAGAGAAAAAATGGCAAATCAATGTCATTTTCATGCACAAAGCTCAATGGTAACACAAGATCCAAGAAATCCACACGGAGCTCAAGAAAATCATGACAAAAGATACACATCCAATCACCTTTTGATCAACAGAAATTCTGGAAAAATCGTGAAACAAATCAGAGAAAAAAACATATACCAGACTAAAGAGCACAGAAGACCAGGGAAGCACAAAAAATCCTATGACCCAAATCCTCTAAAGCGCCGCGGTTCCGCGGCATAAGCATGCTTAGGCCGCGGAACCGCGGCCATACGACCTCCTCAGTAGACGAAACTTCAGGGTTATTTTGGTCTTTTTATGAAGAGGCAGATTGTTGCCCAATATTTCCAGTTCCCTTCCTATAAATAGTTCAGAACTTGCCAAAGCCAAGGGTCTATAATCTTATATTTAGAATTTTAGAATAAATGTATTGTTCTTCTTCCTCCTCTCATCTCTTCTCCATTAAAAAAGTTGTAGTGAGCTTTTGTGAGTGAAGAATGAATAAAGGAGTTCTTGTTCTTACCATGCTTGTCTTTTTATTTTATTAACTATTATCGCTTTTAATTTTTCATTTGCTAAATTAGTTGTTGTTATTTGTGTTTGTTTCTTTCTTGTTCTCTTTTCCTTTATCCTTAAACAACCATTTTGCTTACGCTTGATCCTTGCCGAGGTGAGGTCGCAAATAGCTAGTTGTAATCTTCTAACCTCTTTCTTTCTACCTTCCTCTTTTGTTTTATTTTCCTTTTTGTTATGATGTGTGAGTAGTCTCCATACTTGTTAGGGTAGGATAAGGAAAGTTTGAGAGAAGGAAATCTCTCTCACTCTTTCCTTGCCCAACATCTTGATTCGAACTCCTGTTAATTGAACCACAATCCGCTCCCTACGGCACCCTATCCTACATGATAGAGGTGATTCCGTAGTGAGACCGGTTGTGGTTGAATTAACCGGAGGTTATGGCTAAGAGCCAAGAACGAACGGACAAGCACCAAAAGGAAGAACTTATGCGTTGGAAAGCCCAGCTTATACTCGCAAGTTCCTTCCTTGTCGTGCTAATCCCCATTGTTGCCGATTACCGTAACACCGATATTAAGAGTGGCAACGAAAGAAGTGAGCGACTCCTAACTCAAACTAACCTAATCCTAACCCTAAAAAGCTCTCTTTACATATCATTTTAGCACATAGTTAATCTCAAAACAAATCTGGACATTTGGAATTAACTCGTTAAAGCATATAGAAAAAGATTCCCATCTCCCTACGGACGACCCGTACTCAACCGGCTAGTTACAAGCGAAACCGTCTTGATTGCGGTAACAAACTTAGCACGCAAAAACCTTAACAATCAGTATACACCTATATTGATATTCTCATACCTGCGCACATGCACACTGTATATTCATACCAATGCACACCTATATTGATATTTTCATACTTGCGCACATGTCCACTGTATATTCATACCAGTGCACACATATATTGATATTTTCATACCTGCGCACATGCACACTGTATATTCATACCAGTGCACACATATATTGATATTTTCATACCTGCGCACATGCACACTGTATATTAATAACAGTGCACACATATATTGATATTTTCATACCTGCGCATATGCACACTGTATATTCATACTAGTGCTACACTCATATTCGTGTATATATCCATTTTCACATCCATACCTACATACATAAATACATATGTCACATACATGGATGATATTGATTTGATTTCATGAAAATATGGACCTCATGAGATATTTTCAAAACTGGATTCTTTTAAAAAGAGCGGTGTCCCTTTTTTACTCATAGTGTCATACGACACATTGGATGGATTTACGCATTGTGTTTGGATTTATATGATTTCTTGATTTGGGAACCGGGATATTATTTTAAGAAAATACGCACTGTTTTAAAAACCCGGTTTCTCTTGATATGATATTTCAATGTGTCCACCATGCATTTTCTCGGTTCTGAGACGTGTGATATGTGAACCCGAATCGAGGAGCTGGACGAGGCCGATTGCGGGTACATGGTGGACCCGGTATGGTACACCGGGGCGAGAACGGATCTCTGTGCAGTAGACGGTGAGCCTGGCAGAGGGACCAATACCTACCGGTGATTGGTTGGACCTGGCTGTTATCCGGAGGATACCGACAGCGTCGATAGATGGATACGGGACGACACATACTGCCGGGGCCGAGGGCCGATTCCGCAGATGGAGCCCGTGGGCCGATCCGACCGACGGAGCCCGATACTTGAGGATTTGCTAGTCGTTGCTAGACACGACGATTTTATGATATTTCGAGTGCCGATATTGGGCACACACGATTCTATGAGATTTACAGGATTTGAGGGCCGATGAGGATGACGGCGCCTGAGTTTTACTAGGATTTGGGTGTATTGATAGACACCGATTATTTCCACGTTGACATTCCGTGTAGATGTTATTTATTCCCTGCTCAGCATTCAGTATTTTACATCTCATCCTGTATCTGTAGTGCCTGCTAGACTACATTTGCTATGCACGATTATTGCATACCTGCTCACTCTATATAGATGTTGTTAGACTACATTTGCTATACACGATTATTGCATACCTGCTCACTCTATATAGATGTTGTTAGACTGCATTTGCTATGCACGATTATTGCATACCTGCTCACTCTATATAGATGTTATTAGACTGCATTTGCTATGCACGATTATTGCATACCCGCTCACTCTATATAGATGTTGTTAGATTGCATTTGCTAAGCACGACTATTGTATACCCTACTCATCATATAGAGATGTTACTAGATCGCACTGTTGCAAGGTTATTGCTCATCTAGTTCATCATATAGATGTATCGGTTGGCATAAGTTAGAGTATCGCAGCGCGTGCATACTCCCGATTACCTTTATATGTTATCTACTATTCACGAGTCGGCAACTCACCCCCATTGTACCACAGTGTTTGCTTGTTGCCCTTCTGAGTAGTCATGGCAGGCTGCTTTCTTGCATCTTTTGACACAGATACCATTGCAGTTGGCGTGCGAGCTCTTTGCTGATAGGTGGCTTTGTGTGGTATCTGTATATTTTTTCAGTTGTATACATCATTGTATCTAGTATTCTCCATCTACTTATCATGTATTGACTTAGAGACCAGTTGTGAGGACGATATATATTAATTTGTACTCTGGTGTCGAGCTCGTTGTGTGCCGACTTTATTTATGCAGCTTCATCTTTTATGATAATTGTTTTCACTTGTACTGTTCGTTTCTTGGCTACGGCGTCGTATACTATATTTATGGTGATTGTTTCCGCCGTTGGGCGTGATTGCTCCTGTTTGGGATGCTTTATTTTTATTGTATATCACTTTATTCATATAATTTCTTGTACCTGATTTCGGGACTAGTTTTTACAAAGGAAATGCTGCCTAAATTTTTAAGATAATAACTTGAAATTTAAAGAACTTTACTAAATTACTTAAGGTTTTCTAAACGTTTTCACAAATGTTTCTATTAAATGTTTTAACACTCAATACTTTTAATGGTTTTGATTTCTGGGTTTCGGCTTACTTAGTCGTGTTACGCCTGTAGACGTTACGTGGTTAAGTGCCGGTCACGGGCCGAACTTTGGGTCGTGACATTCCTACACAAGAAATCAGGGAAAGTTGTTAGCTATATGTATGCCCTAAAGGCCTTTACTGTACATCTGATGTATATTGTAGTGGATGCTTGGACATATATAGGGAGGACTTTCTTGCTCGACATGATAGTATGCTATCTAGTTGCTCTTTAACTTAACATGTACACTTATTGCATCTCTATTACATGTTGATAAAGCCCTTAGGATGAGTACTTGACTACCAGGACTATGATGTAGATCATACTAGTGGGGACATGGGTAGTCGGTAAGTACATCCTTCAAATGTTCATAGTCATCGGAGTATCGAGATAGGGCATCGATACTCCAGAGTAGACTAGCGTATGCGCTTCTTAACCTATATGATGGGTGTTGGATGATCCCATATCCATTGATGTTTGACATCAGAGAAGGTATATGTGTGATCAGTGGAGACTGGGTACACTGGACGGACTTGCCGAGAACTCCTAGATGGTATTATACCTATTGTCAGATAGCAGTTCTCTGGTGACACTGGTACAGGTTAGTCTGTTGACCCGAGATCGTCATAGAGTCTTGTGTGATTCCCACTGTACTTTGATTTCCACCATACCATGGTCAGAAGATCATGCAAAAAGGTTGTTTTTAGGTACAGTCCCGATTCATATGGAGGCAATGAGCGATAGGAGGGGATTCGTCTCTTCCGGTATTAGGAGCTGTTGTTGCGCTATGCTCGATTGGGCATAACAGGAAATCCCTGGCAAGGGTTGCTGAAATCTACTGGTAAGTTTTATCAGCAGTTTCTCGAACCGTTATGGACCTCACATCGGCATGACTTATCAGGCTTTTGGTGTCTGACATTATACCACCCCCAGGATACGATATGCGACAAATCTGACGAAGAGACCGGACAGTACGGTAGTGTTACTAATTTGATTCGCAGGAGTATGAGCAGGGTTGCTTGTTGATTTTCTGATCGCTTAATAACCGGGTGGCCTTTACGTTTAGCAAACCTCTTGCGGGTTGTGGGTGTTTGATATGATCATCGCTTACTGCCGGCGTATTCACGAGTCTTTAGAGTCCTACACAGAGGTTTTCTGGTTTATGCGAAATGTAGTATGAGCATATATGTGATATATGCCGAACCGAGATTAATGCGCGTATGTGATACCGCATTCTATTCTCGCGATATGTGATATATATGAGTTATATGAGATATAGCCGGGTTATCGGATCAAGTGTTGATTCGATAAATTGTTACATTTGATATTAGCTGGTTGTATGTGATATAGCTGGATTATTAAATCAAGTGTTGATTTAATAATTTAATGTATAATTATATATTTGATATATTGAATTACATTAACTAATATTATCTCACTTAAACATTTCTTTTTCTTACATGTGTGCATATAATATATATGTGATATATATTAATTTTTAATTTTAAGTATCATGCTAAGTTATATATGCAACTTGTGTATATGAGACTTACACCATGGCCATGATAATATTTAGGGTTTTATTTATTTTGGTAATTCAAATTTTTGTGGAATTTAGTCATGTTTGGAAACTTGGAGAAGCTCATCACAACCATTGACTTAGTCCACCAAATTTGTTTTACTTAAAAATATTTATAAACCTAACCATAATCACTTAGCCAAGATTTATTCTCTACATGGGTTAGTGTATGACACTAACTCACCATGGTTGCAATTCTAACCTCATGAGTTTTTATTCTCATCTCCACTTCATCTTCTTCTTCATTGAGAAAAAGCTTGCTAGTTTTTTTCTAAGTGAGAAAATATTGCGTGAAAAATTAATCTAAAGTGAGCCCATTTCCTGGTTCATCATCCTCTACTATATTAGCCATTTAGTTTAAGGTGTTTGCTTCACTAATCTACAATTAGTGAGGAGGTAGCATGAGCTTGAGTCTCCTCGATGTAGATCATCTTCGGCCTCGAAGACTTTGAGCAAGTTTGTTCATTTTTTCATATGAACCCTTACTAGAGTTCGGTTGTTCACTACTTTGAGCGGAGGGACTATCATACGGAGCATTAGAAGTGAAGGAACGGTCTACAAAGATTGTATTCCTCATTCACTTAGATGTAATGTTGTTTACATTGTAATTTCGTCTAAATCTCTAGTTAAGATTCTAGGGTTAGGATTCTTTAGAATGGAAAATTTTTGAAAACGGCATGGACGATGCGTCCTGAAACCTTGCTGCCGACCCAGGAGTATCTAAGTAGAGAATGCAATATCTAATTTACCATATGAAAGCAATCATACTAATAATATGTTGAAACTACCAGCTAGCAGGTTATACCGATAAGGTAATGTTTTCTAAAGTGTACGTAACATGGCAATTACCGATGAAAATGCATGTGAGTCAGCAAACAAGTGTTCGTGGACTTACACATCATCGGTCATGTTGCTGGTGTCTTAATAAACGAGATCATAATGGTAAGGAAACACACGTATAAACATGCAACGCAATGAGAACATGAATATGACGGAAAAATAAATAGTAAACGCAACATTGGGGAATATACATTTCTATGTACAAGTCATACAGTTTTGGCATTTGAAATGGTATGAATCGTGGTTTTAGAAAATAGGGGATACGGCGTTTTTAAGAAAAGGTACGTCTTTCAAGAATCTGTAGTATCCTTCGGCCTGTCTTTAAAATAATCATGATCGTTAGTTTTGAAAATAAGAATAACTCGAGCCCAGTCTAACATTTACCTGATAAACTACAGGATAAAACTAAGAGACTAGTCGAAATGATAAGGAAAACCACCTAAAGTCCGAGTTGACATATATAGTAGTCGGCGATCCCGCCTCAATAGCGTCACGTACGGTAAAAGATATAATACGACATCCTCTAATCAAGAGTGCGGATCAATCATCATATCTATGCCTCGTACGGTAAAATCCATCTTACGACGTCCCAAATCGGGGTACTTGTCAAATATCACATATATCTCATATTTTATATGGTATCATTATCATAATATCCTAAATTAGGGGTACCATTCTAAAGTCTAGTATATTCGGATACCATCAAACATATATCCGCGTGTGAATAAAACACATCGCCCAACGATCCACAATAGTATCATGTCGTATATCATATCACGATCCAATCACATATCACAATCTCACGGCATCATTCGCGATCATAACGACTCACTTCCAAGTATCATATAGTATCCTCATCATCCGTGTGTGTGTGTGTATCTGTACCAACACATATATATATATATATGCATATAAACATATACACCCAAACATAACACGTGTGTGCATGTGTGTGTGTGTGTGAACCTTTACTCTAGGGTTTACTAAGAAACTAAACTAAAAGTATTTTCTTCCATTTACACTAAAACTAACCCATGATCTCCTAAAGCCTTTTTGCTATTTATTCAAATCTCATAATATATATATATATAACACATTCACATTCTATTCTATGAAACTGCAGGGGTGCTATACGCCATCCATCCGACTTCCCCCGTAAATATACATCCACTCAACTTGATCCTTACTTGCCGTAGTGGATGTCGCCATGCTCCTCCTAGCTATCCGAAGTCCACGCGAGGGTACCTACATATATAAACACATCGTATCATAAACCGAATCGTGTATGAAAATCAAGACGGCACACGAATCACACATAGGTTAAAACCTATAGTCTACGCATGCAAAAGAAATAAACAACACCCGATATCGACGTACAAACGTCAAGTGACCGATACAAAACACAAATATAAAAACTTCAAGTCATTTAAAAGTCATAATTCAATACAGCAACTCAAGAGAATGGTTCCAGATTTTAGTTCTGGTGAAATGAGGATAAACAAGCAGTACAGAGGGTTAGTTTATGAGGTAAGTGAGCTACAGAACCAACCTAGACAACAAATACCATAATTTAGTCGGCCACACTACCCTAATAACCGGCCAGCTCGGCCTAGGGGAGCTCCGTTTGGGTTCTTCTTCACTGGGTGGTCTCATAGTGTTTAATCTAGATCAATAGGGCTGCTAGTTTTTCTTGTAACAGTCTCAGGTCACACCAGATTCCCTGTAGGCACAATTCATTCACCAAACCGAAATTATGAAACATCTAACCCAAGTTTGGTTTTGTTTCTTTTTTGATCTAGGTTTTTTACAATTAAGGAGTTTGTAGGCACCAATTACTCTCAATTGCACAATCACAACTCAAGAATTTCCTAAACTTCATCTTGGAAATTTCCAAGATCACTAAACTTTTCTAAAACACTTCTAAACTAAAATGGAAGCTAAGGGAAATCAAATACTACACTTAATGTGACAGAATTAGCTCATTTGGCAACTCAAGAATTTTCTTGAGTTGACCCTAGTGCTCAAAATCCAAACTTTCTTGGTCGATCATGCTTTTAGTGAGCTTGTGCATGAATTTTGTGAAGGGAATGCAAGGTTTTGATGTGGAATGGAGGTGTTGTGAGGAGGTAGAGGAGGTGTGGGAGAGAGGGTAGTCATTGAAGAGTTGGAAGAGAAAAATTGTGAAGAAAATGGAATGAAGAGAAATGAGGCCAAGGTCAAAGGAAACCCTCACCCTCTCTCTCTCTCTCTCTTGCCCATAACACATTCTTTATTCTTATTCTTTTACATTTCTTTTTTTTATAAAACAATGTACAAACCAAACGAAGCCATGCACAATTTAGGATTTAAGCCAAATTTTCAAAAATGTAACAAGTGTTAGCAATATGACATGGTGCAAGTCACATGCACAAAACACAATCAATGCATGATTAAGTATTAATCGAGATTAGTAATACTAACTTATATACAATTAATTGTATACAAAGTCGTAAAATTTCCAATCTTCATAAATTCTTTTAAAATCAATAATTGATATAATTTCCAAATATACACCAATTTATCGGTATATAATTATACCATATCATAAAAACCAATCCTTGCAATTAATAATCTTCAAGAAATTTATTATTTTAATTATTTAAATTCTAAATTAATATTTTATTTTCTTGAAATGTTACAGTCCTATACAGAGATTTCCTGGTTCATGCGAAACGAAATAGTAGCACATATGTGATGTGTGCGAGACCGAGATTAATGCGCGTATGTGATACCGCATTCTATTCTCGCGATATGTGATATCGGTCGGTAATATGAGATATAGCTGGGTTATCGGATCAAATGTTGATTCGATAAATTGTTACATTTGATATTAGCCGTTTGTATGTGATATAGCCGGATTATTAAATCAAGTGATGATTTAATAATTTAATATATAATTATATATTTGATATATTGAATTAGATTAACTAATATTAGCTCACATAAACATTTCTTTTTCTCACTTGTGTGCATATAATATATATGTGATATATATTAATGCACATTTTTATGTATCATGCTAGGTTATATATGCAACTTGTATGTATGAGACTTACACCATGATCATGATAATGTTTAGGATTTTATTTATTTTGGTAATTCAAATTTGTGTGGAATTTAGTCATTGTTGGAAGTTTGGAGAAGCTCGTCACAACCATTGACTTAGTCCACCAAACTTGTTTTACTTAAAAATATTTATAAACTTAACCATAATCACTTAGCAATGGTTTATTCTCTAAATGGGTTAGTCTATGACACTAACTCACCATGGTTGCAAATCTAAACTCATGAGTTTTTTTTCTCATCTCCATTTCATCTTCTTCTTCATTAAGAAAAAGCTTGCTAGCTTTTTTCTAAGTGAGAAAATATTGTGAGAAAAATTAATCTAAAATGAACCTATTTCCTACTTCATCATCCTCCACTATATTAGCCAATTAGTTTAGGGTGCTTTCTTCACTAATCTACAATTAGTGAAGAGGTAGCATGAGCTTGAGTCTCCTCGACTTAGATCATGTTCGGCTTCGAAAACTTCGAGCAAGCTTGTTCATTTCTTCATGTGAACCCTTACTAGAGTTCGGCTGTTCACTACTTGGAGCGAAGGAACTACTAAACGGAGCTTTAGAAGTGAAGGACCGTTCTACAAAGGTAGCATTCCTCATTCACTTAGATGTAAAGTTGTTTACATTGTAGTTTCGTCTAAATCTCTAGTTAAGATTCTAATGTTAGGCTTATTTAGAACGGCAAAATTTTGAAAACGGAATGGACGAAGCCTCCCGAAACCTTGTTGCTGACCTGGGGAACCCTACAAAAGTTGCACATGTCGTAGTCCTACATATAGCCCTTAAGAACCCACGACCAAGACACACACACAGACCTCCTACTCTGGCCGCAATTTGCAGCCAGGAAGATGAAATTTGTGTCCAAAAAGTGAAGGGGAGGGCTCAGGTTTGGGTTTTAGGTTCTAGGCCTCTAGACTATCTCTCAGTCATGGTAACTTCATAAAAAGCTCTCGGGGTTGTTAGCTTGTTTAAACAGAATCTTAAGTCTTAAAAAAATACGATATTAATCGCAAAACCAAAACATTAAGGTATTTTAGTGAAACTAGATAACATAGAACTTCTCTTAGAGCCTAATGAAGAGTCCAAGATCATTACCTCATCAACATGGATGAAACATAGCCATGAAAGCTCCAAGACTTCAAGGGAGGTTAAACAGGCTTAAAGAAGGGTTTAGTGAGGTTTTGTGTTGGTTTAGGCTCAAGATTAACGGGAAAATATTTTCCATGTGAAGGACTCGTGTAAAAGAAAGAGGAAGTGAATGAGAGAGTGAGTGTTGAGGGAATGAGAGAATGGAGGATGGCTCTTGGGAACCATGCTCTCTCTCTCTCTCTCTCTCTATATATATATATATATATATATATCTTCATTTAATAACCCCCTCACCTCCATGTCTCCCCATGCCCACTACTACAAATAAGGGTTGCCCCTACGGATTTATCGGTAGGGGCAACCCACTGCCCCTACGGATATATCCGTAGGGGCGAAAAAACACCCCGTAGGTGAAAAGGCCGCAGGTGCAAGTTGAAGCCCTGAACTTGCCCCTACGGGCAAAATCTTGCCCCTATGGAGTTCTGTGTAGGCCAGTTTCACCTACGGAGTAGGCCATAGGGTAAAAAAAGTTATATTATTTACGGTTTTTTTAAATATATTAACTTTATCTACGGATATAGCCGTAGGGCCACATACTATCCCCTACGGATACCTATGTAGGTACTTATCCGTAGAGGCAAAATATCAAAAATTCTGATATGTTGCCCCTACGGACAATGCCGTAGGGGCAAAGCAATGGCCCCTACGGATATGTCCGTAGGGGCACTCCCAACCCCCCTGGTACTGAGATCAGGGGGGAAATATCAGTTACTGCTGATATTTTGCCCCTACGGATATAGCCGTAGGGGCAACATGTGTACCTACGGCTTAATCCGTAGGTACACATTATCTGTATTTTTTTTAAAAAAAAGGGCTGCCTGATTTTTTCCCGCCCTATGAACAATAATATATATAACAATAAAATATAAAATTAATCATCACGCAACATTTATCGCAGTATTCATAATCACATCTCACGCATATAATATACAAAAGAAACCCAAAAACTGAATATGATATAAATATAAACCAATATCAATATCAATATCGTTTCAAAATGTAGTACAATATGTATCATATAAATAAATACATGTTTCAAAAAATAAGAATCAAAAAGCTACCCTAGCTCGGTCCAGCTCCACCTCTGATAAACGATAGAATCTGGCGCGCCTGCTACTCGGTCAATAAACCATGCAATTCGGCGCGTGCGGGAGTCTGAGCGGCCTGTGGAGCTGGCGATGTGGTCTGCGCAGCCGCCGTCGAGGTAGTAACTTGCGGAGCCACGGCTGCGGGAGTCTGAGCGGGCGGTGGAGCAATAGGACCAGTCTGCGGAACCGCAGCCGATGTAGCGGCTTGCGGAGCCGCAGCCGAAGGAGATGCCCGGCCGATGTACCCTATCGCGTCTGGACCTAACGTGTGGAGACGCTGCTATTCTTTGTGGAGCCGCTGCTATTTATGAATCCAGCTGGAATCCTCTGCATGAGTTAGTAGTCATGGATATTGATTATAAAAGAAATAGAGAGAAGAAAATAGAAATTATAGATAGTAGAATAGCACACTCATTTCAAAAATTGCACTTTGATCTTTATGTCTACATTTTATTTTTAATTACCAATGTATATCGATTTTATTCGCAAAATATCCTTTTCTGTGAGGCGGCTTGCTGGCTCAATTTCATACACCATAATAACTGCGCCGGGCTTGAAGTTGCACATTGCCCTCAAATTTAATCACCACTAATTTATGGTTTCGCAACTTTGTAGTAATCCCGAAACATGATTTATTTTCTGCAAATGCTAGAAAATTTCACTCCTTAAATTTTGCATCTTTACTCTATTTTTCACAACGGTTAATTTGTTATGTTTCACCACTTGGGTATTTAAAGAAACATCTTCTATTTTCTACCATTTGACTGAAAGTGCATGTTTTTATTGAAAATAATACAATTGCATAACCTTAAGAAAAACAACCACTCCTTTTTTTAATGAATTTAGACGGGTAATTATCCCAATTTTTTTTAAAACAAAAGAAAAACAGCGACCTATATACAAAATGGGTAAATGTCGTGATCAATAAATTACTTTCCATTTGCCGAGACATGTATTTTTGCATCATCCATACATCCTTTTCCTCTTCTTCGATGCCGTATTCTCATTATCTTTGTCTAATCCATCAGAATCTGCAATTAAATTTAATTAAACCAAATAAAATCAAAAATTAAAATCAAACAACAACAACAAAATCAATGAAATTTATACCCTACCAGAGTCTTCAAGAATATCCACATATGAATCCTATGCCTTCTTCTTTTTCTTCAAAGATCTTTTAGAAGCAGAGAATTTTGTTTTCTGGCAAGTGCTTTGAAGCTAAACACCATATTGCCTTTGTATTTGAAAACCAAAAAATGCACAGTTTGCAGATTATTGGCTATTGTAAATTCATGCCACCCATCTCCACTCATGGAAGCAACTTTGTTCTCGATGTGATGATCAACATGCCATATTTTGCCATTGTGGCTCACTAGGTTAGCCTTTTCTCTTCTCTTGGCCATCTTACAAATCTGCTTGGTAAATTTATTCGGAACCGGCTGCGAATCATTAAAAGACATGCATAAGAAAGGAAGCTAAAATACTGATATATAGCATACCGATATATCGAAACTTCAAAGTTGCGATGACAATCCAGAGATATTTATTTCTACACTCGTGGTGCACATGCGAATGCATCAGGCATCATGGACAAATATTTGAGAACATGGAAAGTATTATTAGTATAAAGTAATTAAAGCTTTTAAACACCTTGGGTAGATATTTTCTTAGTTGTTGCAATCATATCATGAGGACTAAATTTAAGATATTATATATATGCATATGTATTTTTCTAATCTAATATATTACACACATACACACACACACACATACACAGAGAACCAATTTGGTAGAAAAATCAGGTAGCAGGACCCTGAAGAAATGGAGTCCATAGCATTGCTCATCATCATCATCCATGATCCCTTTGAAGAAATATTATCAAAAGGGGAGAATAAATTGTTACTGCTAGTTAATGCTTGCAAGAAGTTGAAACGTGCGTTCAACCCATTTATATAATAATTCTCACTTCTTGTAGTATTTATTCTCCCCTTTTGATAATATTTCTTTAAAGGGATCATGGATGATGATGATGAGCAATGCTATGGACTCCATTTCTTCAGGGTGTGTGTGTGTGTGTGTGTGTAATATATTAGATTAGAAAAATACATATGTATATGTATAATAGTTTAAATTTAGTCCTCATGATATGATTGCATCAACTAAGAAAATATCTACCCAAGGTGTTTAAAAGCTTTAATTACTTTATACTAATAATACTTTCCATGTTCTCAAATATTTGTCCATGATGCCTGACGCATTCGCACGTGCACCACGTGTGTAGAAATAAATATCTCTGGATTATCATCGCAACTTTGAAGTTTCGATGTATCGATATGCTATATATCTGTATTTTAGCTTTCTTTCTTATGCATGTCATTTAATGATTCGCAGCCGGTTCCGAATAAATTTACCAAGCAGATTAGCAAGATTGTTAAGAGAAGAGAAAAGGCTAACCTAGTGAGCCACAATGGCAAAATATGGCATGTTGATCTTCACATCGAGAACAAAGTTGCTTCCATGAGTGGAGATGGGTGGCATGAATTTTATGTAGCCAATAATCTGCAAACTGGGCATTTTTTGGTTTTCAAATACAAAGGCAATATGGTGTTTAGCTTCAAAGCTTTTGATCAAAGCACTTGCCAGAAAACAAAATTCTCTGCTTCTAAAAGATCTTTGAAGAAAAAGAAGGCTGCTCAGGATTCATATGTGGAGATTCTTGAAGACTCTGGTAGGCTATAAATTTCATTGATTTTGTTGTTGCTGTTTGATTTTAATTTTTTATTTTATTTGGTTTAATTAAATTTAATTGTAGTTTCAGATGGATTAGACGAAGATAATGAGAATACGGCATCGAAGAAGAGGAAAAGGATGTATGGATGCTGCAAAAATACATGTCTCGGCAAATGGAAAGTAATTTATTGATCACGACATTTACCCATTTTTTATATAGGTCGCTGTTTTTCTTTTGTTTTAAAAAAAATTGGGATAATTACCAGTCCAAATTCATTAAAAAAAGGAGTGGTTGTTTTTCTTAAGGTTATGCAATTGTATTATTTTCAATAAAAACATGCACTTTCAGTCAAATGGTAGAAAATAGAAGATGTTTCCTCAAATACCCAAGTGGTGAAACATAACAAATTAACCGTTGTGAAAAATAGAGTAAAGATGCAAAATTTGAGTGAAATTTCCTAGCATTTGCAGAAAATAAATCATGTTTCGGGATTACTACAAAGTTGCGAAACCATAAGTTAGTGGTGATTAAAATTGAGGGCAATGTGAAACTTCAAGCCCGGCGCAGTTCTTATGGTGTATGAAATTTAGCCAGCCAGCCGCCGGACAGAAAAGGATATTTTGTGAATAAAATCGAGACACATTGGTAATTAAAAAAACAGGTAGACATAAAGATCAAAGTGCAATTTTTGAAATGAGTGTGCTATTCTACTATCTACAATTTCAATTTTCTTCTCTCTATTTCTTTTATAATCAATCTCCATGACTACTAACTCATGCAGAGGCTTCCAGCTGGATTCATAAATTCCAGCGGCTCCATAAAAATAAGGCCACTGTCAATAAATATAGACAAATACGTCATAAAAACAGTAACCAATTAACAAGTTGATTAGCATCTGGATCAAGAAAATGATAGGAAAAACAATTGACTATGATCTATAATGACAAGTCTATTACCATGACTCTCGACTAACAAAGGTGTCTTTTCGTCCTCGGTAGCTTGATAATTGATGGAGGATATAAACTTTTGACGACACCTAACGAAAAGTGGACCCTCTTTTCTTCATTAATTCACTCCCTGTGTGTGTGTTTGTTTGTTTTTTGAATTAAAGGTCATTGATTTTAGAAAGACCTGATGATATATATGTTGAATATATGTAGGGTGATATGCTTGATCACAAGAGCTTGGTGGAGGCAATAAAAAAAGTTGATGTGGTGATCTCTATGCTGGGCTACAAATATCATGGGCAGTTGGTTGATCATAAGTGCATGCTGTGTGAATAAATATTGTGTTAATTCCAAACTAAATACAAATATAACAAACTTATCAATTATATAGTATTCAATTTGATTTCAAACAAATACCAAATAAGAATTTATTGTACAGGTCCACGACTTACAATCATTCCCGCATGCGAGCACATATAAAAATCATAGTTTCTAGGATGACAAATTTTATTGTCAACTACTGTCACCACCTACAGCTAGACAATAATAAAAATTGCTATCTAAGTAAGAGCAAAAAGAATGTGTGTATATTTATGATATAGCATTCTAAAACAATATACATGCACTATATGATATATAAACATACCTGGAGGAGCGGGAGTGGCCGCTGTCCCTGATATGGACGCATCACCAACAACTAAATAATCAAACATTGACAATATAAGTAATTTTGACATAAACAGGCATGAATATCTATAATATTACATTCAAAATGGATATTAGAGAGCGCACCTGCTGTGAGAAGTGGTAAAAGTATCACCCAACTAGGGTGTAATTTACAGAATCAGTTGAAACTCTTGAAAGTCATAGAAGAACCGGACCTACACAAATCTGATGTATACTTTCCATTGGACACTAAGAAGTCTCTAAAAGAAAAAGCCAATGTGAAAGCCATCATTAGTTCATATCAGAAGATTGATGCTGAAACAGAGAACAAGGAATGTCATTTTTTTCTTCTTCTGCCACATTATTGTCTTCTCCTTCTTCTTCTGCCACATTACTGCCTTCTCCTTCTTATTATGTGCGCGTGCAAATTCAATGAAAGCAGAAACTCCAGTGACAAACATAGGTTGCATACGTTGTTGCCAATTCACATACATCCAGTTCTTAACCCAGACATACTCATGGGCCATGTTAGACTGTATCATATAAATTGTAGGTTATGATGACTATATTGAGAAATCTAAGAACGGGATGATTACTGACAAAGGAGAAAATCCGTGTATATCCTTTGTGTGTGCGTTTGTCGTTGAAAAGAATAAATTATCGATAATTAAAGTTAGATTTGAGGATACCCATGTATGAGTTGTATTCTATATATGTGTGTTTCAATTTATGATTTCGCTTAAGTGTAGGGTTGTTTTTACTTAAATGCATACATACGCACATATCAAATAAACACATGCATACATATCACATGTCACATATGTTCTCCGCCGAAAGACGCGACCGGGACGTTAGGACGTCCGGGCCTGAACATCGGGGCAGATGTTATTTTAGACTAAGATCAACTTTGTATAGTTCTATGTCACGACGAACATCGAACGTATGTTAACCGATATAAATTAACTGTTGTCGTGTAACACTTATGCTATTTTCATGTACCGGCTAAGTGAACTGCCTGAAGAAATTATATATATGGGGATTGTGATGGCTGCTGGCAAGGGATAAAAGAAGGGGCTCATTTAAAAGATGACCCGCAGCTAATGGCGCGATTCTTCTAGCTTTACCTTCTCTATCTTTTGGTTTCTTTTGTTGTTTTTCTTCGTTTTCCTTTTTGGTTATTTATGCACTTAAGTATAGATCCTTCTTCCTTTCTATCTTATTTCATTTAAATATTTTAATGAACTATTTAAAGGAAGCCCATTTTGAGAATAAATTATGGTTGAGAGAGGTAAACCACTGTTTTTAAAAATTTCGGAAAGTTTTGTTATTGGAGCAAAAAAAATTCCTTTTATGTTTTGCATTTTTTTTTGAAATAGAGAAAGAGGACATCTCATACCTATGAGTTCTAATAATATGTACATTAACTCTTCCTTTTGTACATGTCCAAAGTTCGAGTGAAGATGTAGCTCTAACATGAAACCATTTGATTCGTGTCTCGATAATTATGTCCTACACAACCTTTGGTATGGTAGGCTTCCAAGTTAATGCGACAAGCACTTAAAGAAGTATCACCATCTACTATATATCAAAAAATATAGCAAACTAGGACTAGAACTCATTTAACATTATCAACTGGTGAGATTTCAATGTCGAAAACTCCCTAAAGAGGAAAATTACTAAAAGGAAAAGACTCTTTGAACAAAACGCATCCACTAGTAATAAAAGAGATTGTATCATGCTTTAGTACCAACACACAAGCACCTACATCTTGCTATGATCATAACAACATCATGATGATTTGTCAATTGCCTTGCTCATATTATGAAATTATGAAAACCAAAACTCTAATCAAATCTCCATCTCAATAATTAAGCCGACAAAGGGAAAAATAATAACCAAAAAGAGGAGAGAGTCTTAATTTGCATGCCCAAAGTTTCATGATAGACAGAGACCAGGAGAAAAGGAGAGAGATGAGAGAAAATATCACAAGCAATGAAAAAGTTGGGAAGGTGTTGAACATCATCTTTGTAACTTGTAATATGTGGCCATTTGTCATCGATATCTAAGCTTTTCTTTATCAATGTAGAATCATTGAGTTTAGAAGAAGTTTCAAAATTAATATACTTTAAGAAGTTTTACCACCGGCTATTCGTGTAACGTCCAGTCTTTGGTGTCACACCAAATTCTTGAACCAATATGATCCTGAGACTCGATCAAGATTCTCTGGACTAAAAAATTCCAAGGAATTGCTATTTGAATTACGTTAATTTGGAACACGTTTGTATGATTGAAGCTAAGAAACAAATATATTTCAATATTATATCATGCATTGTTTTATCAAAAATAATTTTATCACATACCTTGCTATGTGCTGAAGTAGGCTATATATCTCAACAGAGAGAGAAATTTATAACCAACATGCCACGAATATTGAGATTGTAAATATATATATATATATATATATATATATATATAAGTAGACATTTGAATCTAGACAAATAGAAAACAAAACTTTATTGCTCCCTTGTCTCTTATCAAAATCATTAGAAATGTTCATTTTTAGGGGGCTCAAAATTTCCTTCACAAGCTTTAAAAGAAACCTAGAAAAATTCTCACCCCCTGCCGCAACCCCCTGTCCTAACCCTAACTTTAACCCTAACCCCAACCCCAACCGTAACCCCTTGCTGAACCCTAACCCCAACCGCAACCCCAGCCCCAGCCCCAACCGCAACCCCAACCCCAACCCCAACCGCAACCCTACGCTAACCCCAACGGATGCCTCATCGGTACCCAAACCATGAACACTAGCCCTAAAATAATCAAAAATTTGTTTCATTTAAGATTGCCTAACCTGTGCAGTGGAGGCGTCGACGATCGATCGGAGATGACGACGACGAAAGGAGGCGACAACGAAATCGGAGATGAGGAAGAACCAGACGGTGGCGACGACGAATCGGCCTGCGCTGGCGACGACGAGAACGGCGACGAAACACAGGCGATCGGCGGGAACGAGGGTTTGGGGATTTTGGGTTCGCGGGCGATGGAAAAATAAATTTTAGGTAATGAGCGTAGGGATCGATCCATGCCTTTTTAATTAAATCTCTATTTAGATGCCCCTACGGATAAGTCCGTAAGTACTTGGTTTGCGGCTCCGTAGGGGCAAACAACAATTTACGATTTAATATTTTTTAAATTAATATGTAAGGACCGTAGGTGCAACCTTTTAGCCCTACGGACTAATCCGTAGGGCCAAACTAAATCTACCCCTACGGATTTCATTATCCGTAGGGGCAACCCCCTATTTTAGTAGTGGCCCCATTAACTATCTTTTTCCTTTTAAAAAAAACCCTTTTTACTTTATATATATATATATATATATAATATATATATATATAATAAAATAATTAACATGCCATGGCAAGCAAAACAAGTTTAGCATATTCTTAATGCTTGATTAGCATGCATATGTGTGTGCATAACTATAAGAAGTACATAAATAATTAAATAAAATATTAATTAATTAAAATAAAATATTTAAAAAATAATCATTAATTAAATTTATATAAAAACCCAAATTATGTCACTTAATTAACTCAAATCACATTTTAAGGTGTTACAATCTTTCCAGCTTAAAGAAATTTGGTCCCCGAATTTAAAATCTTACTACGCGTACCTTCGAAGAGAAGAGGGAATTTCTTCCGCATCTCGCTCTCAGCTTCCCATGTGAAATCTTCGCTATTCGTTCCACTCCATAGAATCTTCACTGACGCTAAGACATTTTACCGTAGTTTCTTCACCTGTCGGTCTAAAATAAGTACCGGCTGCTCGGTGAAAGGAAGATCACGATCCAGCTGGATCGTCAGGTGCGGAATCGCATGAGAAGGATCATGAAGGTAATTTCGAAACATCGATACATTAAATACGGGGTGTACATCCGGAAAACTGGACAGAAGTGCCAAACGATAGGCAACGGTACCGACTCGCTCAAGGATCTCGAAAGGACCACATATCTGGGACTAAGCTTCCCTTTCTTTCCGAATCTCATCACACCTTTCATCGGAGAAATCCATAAGAAAACATGATCACCCACTGTCAACTTAAGTCTAAGACGACGATGGTCGGCATAAGACTTCTTCCTGCACTGGGCTACTCTCATCCTGTCCTCGATCAACTGGATATTCTCCGTAGTCTCCTAAACTAGCTATGGTCCCAAAATCCTACTCTCACTGTGTTCAGTCCAACATACTCACGATCGACACTTTCTCCCATACAAGGCCTCGAAAGTTGCTGTCACGACCAAAAGTTCTGCCCGTGACCGGCACTTAACCGCGTAACGTCTACAGGCGTAACGCGACTAAGTAAGCCAAAACCCAGAAATCAAAACCATTAAAAGTATTGAGTGTTAAAACATTTAATAGAAACATTTGTTAAAACGTTTAGGAAACCTTAAGTAACTTAGTAAATTTTTTTAAAGTTCAAGTTATTTTCTTCAAAATTTTGGCTGCATTTCCTTTGTAAAAACTAGCCCTGAAATCGGGTACAAGGCAAAATATGAGTAAAATGATACACAATAAGAAAAAAGCATCCCAAACGGGAGCAATCACGCCCAACGGCGGAAACAGTCACCACAATGATAATATACGACGCCGTAGCGAAAAATGAGTAAAAATAAGTGAAGACAATATGAAATATAAAACTGCATAAATAAACTCGGCTCACAACGGGCTCGACTCCAAAGTACAAATAATACAGATCGTCCTCACAACTGGTCTCTATGTCAATACATAAGTAGTAGATGGAGAATATTAGATAAAATGATGTATACAACTGGAAAATAAACAGATACCACACAAAAACCCACCTATCTGCAAAAGCTCACGCACCAATTGTAGTGGTATCCTGTGTCAAAAGATGCAAGAAAGCAGCCTGCCGCGACCACTCCGAGGGGCAACATGCAACACTGTGGCACAACAAGGGTGAGTTGCCAACTCGTGAATAGTAGATAACATATAAAGGTAATCGCAAGTATGCACGTGCTGCGATACTCTAACATATGCCAGCAGATAATGTCAATATGATGAATTGGATACGCAATAATCATGCCTAACAGGTGCAATTTAATAACATCAATATATATGATGAACAGGATATGCACTAATCATGCAAAAGCACTCTACCAGGTACTATAACTACAGGATTAGATGTAAAATAATGAATGCTGAGCATGAGATAAAATATCATTTACACGGAATGTCAACGTGGGAAAATAACCGGTGTCCGTCAATGCACCCAAATCCCAGTAAAACTCAGGCGCCGTCAATTTAATCGGCCCTCAAATCCTGTAAATCTCATAGAATCGTGATTTCCCAACATCGGCACTCGAAATATTATAAAGTAATCGTATCCACCATCGACACGCAAATCCTCAAGTATCGGGCTCCGTCAGTCGAATCGGCCCACGGGCTCCGTCTGCGGAATCGGCCCTCGGCCCCGGCAGTACGTGTCGTCCCGTATCCATCTATCGACTCTGGTCGGTATCTTCCGGATAACTGCCAGATCCAACCAATCACCGGTAGGTAGTAGTCCCTTTGCCAGGCTCACCGTCTACTGCTCAGTGATCCGTTCTCACCCCGGGGTACCATACCGGGTCCACCATGTACCCTCAATTAGCCTTTTCCAGCTCCTCGATTCGGGTTCACATGTCACACGTCTCAGAACCGAGAAAACGCATGGTGGACGCACTGAAATATCATATCAAGAGAAACCGAGTTTTTAAAACAGTGCGTATTTTCTTAAAATAATACCCCGGTTCCCAAATCCAGAAATCAAATAAATCTAAACCCAATGCGTAAATCCATGCAATGTGTCGTATGACACTAAGAGTAAAAGAAAGGGAAAACCGCTCTTTTAAAAAGGATCGAGTTTTGAAAATGTATCGTGCGGTCCCTTAGTTTTTAAATCATGTCAATATCACCCATGTATATGTATATAGGTATGGATGTGCAAATGGATATGTACGCAATGTGAGTGTAGCAATGTACATGTGCACTAATATGGATATACGATATATATGTGCACAAGTGTAGATATATCAAGGTAGGTATGCACTAATGTGAATATAAAGGGTGCATGTGCGCAGTTAGTGATATATCTGATAATAGGTGAATATGCGAAAAGTCATGACAATCATCAATGATGCGGTGATCCTATAGTGCAAGTGTCATGGCAATCACTAACGGCGTGAGTGTAACATACATTGAGTGCTCGTGCAGCTTAAACCGTTAGTGACAGTGCAGTGTTCTATAATTACCATTTTATATGGAACAGGAGATAGTATGCTACTATAGTATATATATATGAACACATACAACTAAAATATCTTATAACGCCCTGACTCTTAACGCCATACGGGCGATTTCCCCGTAAATGTTAAATCTACTCACCAGGTCGCGTGCTAAGTGTAGCCGACCACCTGTTCCCCTTCTTTGCGGCGTCCGACATACCCGCCTGCGAACCTGGAACTTACACAAGGAATCCATCTATAAGAAAATATCTCCCAAAAACGCGATATCTAAATCAAACGAGAAACTCGTGTCGCGAACTAAACGCGCGTGTGTACGATACGCTGAAACGTGTGTATACACGTCTAAAACTATCCCGACACGTCGCCATACGCTGGATCACAGAACCCACTCACGTATCGCGCGTATCGCGCAAACAAAACCTACTAGAAAAACGATATATCGTCCTAGATTTTGACACAGGTGAAAACATACAAAATTGCACATGCCACAGCACTTGAAAACACAGAAGACTACCCTAGCCAAAACCCTAACACCTAGCTCCCTCATCAGTCCGCAATTTGCGGCCAGAAAGAATAAATCGGCGGCCACTATTTGGGTAGGGGGTCTAGTGCTCTGGGTATGTGATCAACATCTAACAACTATGCTCCAGTTAACCCAGATTTTATCTGAAATCACCGGGTCTATAGCAGATCACAAAAAGCTAAAAATTCACTTTAAAATGTTATATTTTGCACTAAATGAAAACCTAGGGTATTTTGGTGAAATTTGGGGTTAACCTTAGTTTATGTGGCCCTAATAACACTTAACTAGGCTAGGCTAACCAATAAAATTATCCCCTAACCAAAGTCCATACAAATCATCATTTCTAGCACAAAATCTCACTTTTATCACTAACCGAAGCTACTTCTACAAATAAGCTTTAGCAAGAGGGAATTGAGTTCAGAAATTATACCTCTCTTGATCCTACGATGCAGGAGAAGGAGGAAGAGAAGAAGAAGTGCTGCCGCTGCTATTGCTGGGGTGCTGCTGCTGCTGATGCTTGCTGCTGCTACTTGAGGTTGCTGCTGTTGCTGCTTGTGCTACTGCTGTTGCCTTTGCTGCTGCTTCTTCTGCTGTGTGTGTGTTTGTGTGAGAGAGTGAAGTGAGAAAAAAATGAGAGGCAAAGAAATGAGGCTAAGTCTAGTCAACCTCTCCCCCCCTCTCTTTCTTCATTTAATGAGCATGGCTCATGCCATGAAGCCCATTCCCCCCCTCTCTCCCCAAGTCAAGACATGAAAAAAAGAAAATTCAAATCCCTTTTTTTTCCCCATTTTTAAACAACCATACTAAAATTTAAAACCCAAAACCAAGTAACTTAATTAAAATGGTTTAACCCACCATGGTTGCTAATCATGGTTTAACCCCAATTAAGCCTTAGTTTACTTGCACAAGTGTGTGCCAGCCTAGGAAAAATCTAGTAAAATATTCATTAAATAGGATAAAATCTTTAAAAATCGATTTGGTAAACTTTTTTATTAAAAACCATATATTAAAGTATAATTTGCCACTAAACACATCCTAAGGTGTTACAATCTTCCCCCCTTAAAGAAATTCGTCCCCGAATTTAAAAATATAAAGCTACGCATACCTTTAAAGAGATGAGGGAATTTCTTCCGAATCTCGCCCTCGGCCTCCCAAGTGATCTCTTCACCATTCAGGCTGCGCCAAAGCACCTTCACTGATGGCAAGACCTTCGATCTAAGTTTCTTCACCTGCTGGTCTAATATCACGACTGGCTGCTCGGTGAACGAAAGATCACGCTCGAGCTGAACGGTCTGATGCTGAATCATGTGCGAAGGGTCATGTAGGTATCTGCGAAGCATCAACACATGGAAAATGGGGTGAACATCTGGGAAGTCGGGTGGAAAAGACAAATGATATGCTACTGCGCCCATACGCTCGAGAATCTCGAAGGGACCTATGATTCTGGGGCTAAGCTTCCCCTTCCGTCCAAACCTCATCACACCCTTCATCGGAGAGACCCTCAGAAAAACATGATCGCCAACTGCGAACTCTAATCTACAGCGGCGTCTGTCAGCATACGATTTCAGCCTGCTCTGAGCTGTCCTCATCCTGTCTCGAATCAGCTGTATCTTCTCAGTCGTCTCCTATACGATCTGTGGCCTCAAAATACTGCTCTCGATGAGCTCTTTCCAACAGACGGGCGATCTACATCTCCTCCCATACAAGGCCTCGAAAGGTGCCATCTGAATAGTATCCTGGAAACTATTGTTGTAGGAGAACTCCACCAAGGGTAAATGATGATCCCAGCTACCACCAAAGTCTAAAACGCAAGCTCGGAGCATGTCCTTGAGAGTCTGAATAGTCCGCTCTGACTGGCCGTTGGTCTGCGGATGAAATGCTGTGCTGAAACTCAAGCGGGTTTCTAAGGCCTCCTAAAGCCTCTGCCATAGCCGGCTGGTAAACTTGGTGCCTCGGTCGGACACGATACACGTCGGGACTCCATGCAGTCGTACAATCTCGTCGATATATATTTGGTCATACTGAGCAAATCCGAAAGTCGTCTTCACTGGCAGGAAGTGAGCCGCTTTCGTCAAACGATCCACGATCACCCAAATGGAGTCATACCCTCGCCTAGTCCTGGGTAGACCCACGATGAATTCCATAGAAATCTGTTCCCATTTCCACTCAGGAATGGGTAACGGCTGTAGCTCTCCCGCTGGCCTCTGGTGCTCGGCCTTGACTTGCTGACAAGTCAGGCATCTCGACACGAAGTCTGCGATGTCCCTCTTCATTTCTTCCCACCAGTAAACATCCCTCAAATCATGGTACCCGGATGAACACTGTACACCGATCGATGTGCCTCCTCAAGAATCTCATGCCGCAGTCCCTCAGCATCTGGTACGCACAGTCTAGTCCCAAATCGCAGTATCCCCTGATCATCGATCACGAACTCGAAAAATCTGCCTTGTCCAATCTGTGTTATGATCTCTGAACAACGGTCATCACTGTACTGTGCCTCATGTATACGGTCAAGCAACTGTGGGCGTGCATGAACATGTGCAAGCTGTCCCCCGATCGGCGTGAACTCGAACTGCACTCGGCCATCGCATAATATTTGCCAATCTGCTGACGACTGCCTCTGCACTGCGCTCAAACACGATAGACTACCCCCGAGCCTCCTGCTCAAAGCATCCGCCACTACATTAGCCTTGCCCGGGTGATACAAGATCTCACAATCATAGTCCTTCACTAGTTCCATCCAACGGTGCTTCCGGAGATTCTGGTCTCGCAGCTGAAATATATATTTTAAGCTCTTGTGATCGGTGAATATCTGGCACGACTCGCCGTATAGGTAATCTCGCCAGATTTTGAGTGCAAAGACCACCGCAACCATTTCCAAATCGTGAGTGGGTAGTTCTGTTCATGTCTCTTCAACTGTCGTGAAGCATACGCGATCACCCTGTCATGCTGCATCAATACGCACCCTATCCCCACTCGAGAAGCATCACTATAGACCACGAATCCGCCTGATCCTGAAGGCAATGATAACACCGGTGCCGTAGTCAAACAAGTCCTTAGCTGCTGAAAGCTATGCTCGCACTCCTCCGTCAAATCGAAAGGAACTCCCTTCCGGGTCAACTCGGTCAAAGGTGCAGCAATACGGGAGAAGTCCTGCATAAATCGCCTATAGTAACAGGCCAATCCTAGAAAGCTGCGGATCTCAGTAACTGATGCGGGTTTGGGCCAACTCTGAATGGCCTCGATCTTCCACGGGTCTACACATATACCATCTCGTGTAATCACGTGACCCAAGAAATCTACGCTGTCAAGCCAGAAGGCGCACTTAGAGAATTTTGCGAAAAGCTTGTGCTCCCTCAAAGTCTGCAGTGTGATCCGCAGGTGCTGCTCGTGCTCCTCTATGCTCCGGGAATACACAAGGATATCGTCAATGAATACGATGATGAACAAATCAAGATACAGCCGAAAAATACGGTTCATCAAGTCCATGAATGCTGCTGGGGCATTGGTGAGTCCGAACGACATCACCAAAAACTCATAATGGCCATAGCGCGTGCGGAAAGCTGTCCTCGGTATATCCTCCTGTCGAACCCGCAGCTGATAGTATCCTGATCGCAAGTCGATCCTCGAAAAATATCCTGCCCCTCGAACAAGTCGTCGATGCATGGCAAAGGATATTCCACACGGTAACCCTGTTCAGCTGGCGGTAGTCGATACACAAACGCAAACTGCAGTCCTTCTTCTTGACAAACAGGACCGGAGCACCCCAAGGAGACAAACTGGGTTGAAAAAGTCTCTTTTCCAGCAAATCTTACAACTAACCCATCAACTCCCTGAGCTCCGTCGGGGCCATCCGATAAGGCGGTATAGAAATAGGCCCCATGCCGGGAATCAAATCAATGTTGGAGATAGTGCCCTCAGAGTCAATTATTGGATCACAGGCACGTGATTGCAATGATTGAGGGAGGACCTATCCCGATAGGACAGTCTTACTCGAGATGATAGTATGCTATCTGGTTTACCTTTATCATCGTGTACTACTTTAGGTGACCTGGCAGGTCGCTATTGCACGTTGATAGAGCCCCTAGGATTCTTGCTTGACTGCCAGCAGTATGAGGGCGATCATATAAGTGAGAGCTGGAGTCTATAAGCACATCCTTAGATGGTCCCTAGTCATGGGAGTTTCGAGACAGGGCATCGATTCTCCAGAGTAGACTAGTGTATACAGTCGAGACCCCGACGAGGGGCGGTGGCCGGTCTCACAGGCCACTGGTGTCAGTTGGTTCACCTAAGATGTATACAGGTGCTCATTGGGTTATGAGTACACCGGACAGGACTCGCCGGGAACATGCTAGTTGGTCTTATACCTGACGTCAGATAGCAGTTCCCTGGTGACATGTGTACAGGTTAGTTCATCGACCTGGGAATCGTCATTTGTCTCGTGTGAGTTCCTACTGTACTTTGATTACTACCCTACCACGGCTCAAAGGAGTCATGCAAACAGGTTTTAGTTGGGTACAGTCCCGAGCCACATGGAGGCAGTGAGTGGATCTTCGGGGGTTCGTCTCTCCCGGTATTGGGGGTGAGGTCGCGCTGTGTCTAGGAGAGCCATTACACGAAGTCCTTGGCCAAGGCAGGAGATTTACTGGTAGGTATTCCAGTAGTATCTCAGGGTGTTCTGGGCTACACTCCGACACGACTTGTACCGCTTTTGGGGGTCTGACTTTTACCAACTCCCTAGGCCCGCTATGCGATGCTCGTAGACGAACGGACCGGACTGTACGAATATTGTCACTGACAGGCTCAGTAGGGTGTCAGGATGAGTTCGCTCATCGACGTCCCTTTTGGTCAATAGCTGGTGGCCTGTTACGTATTGGCTTATACCTCTGACGTGCTAGTGGTTAAATCCACAGCCATAGTATTGACGAGTCTTTAGAGTACACCACACTTTCAGTTACTCAAGCTTTCGGGCGAAACGCTGTAGAGGCCGTATGGAGATATGGCAGGGTCCGATCAGATACGTGCGGTATTGCACGGATCAGGATCGGACGGTTTGTACTAGAGGCCGTATAGTTATATGGCAGGGTTCGATCAGATACGTGCGGAATTGCACGGATCAGGATCGGACGAACATTACTAGCCGGCTTTGTTTTAAGCCGGATCCTAGTATAGTACAGTGTAGATTTTGTCTCTTTGCATTTGTATCCGGACGGAATACAGATGCGGGTGTGTATGCACAGTATCGGGGTTTTCCTGTAATTTATTACGGGACCAGTTTTATGGAGTTGTCAGTTTGCATTCCGTTCCGGCCGGTTTTCCTTTGTTCTTTCCCTGCGGGACTTTTCCGATGGAGGGGGTTATTTGCAATTGTGCAAATAACATTTGTGGAGGGGGTTTCTTGCAATTGTATTCTTTATGATATGTTAAGCATCTTTCTTCTATCACTTGCATTAATTGTGATTTGAATGGGTATGGGTTGATTAAAGTGATAAGTATGGTTGATGTTTGGATATGGTCACCTCTTGCTTTATACTACCATCACCTCCCTTCATGCTACATATCCCTTCCCTCCACCATTCCTAAATTGGCCGGCCACATTTTGGAGAGAGGGGAGAAAATGAGAGGTTTCATTTTGGTGAGGAAATTTCATCATCTCATTCCATGCTTGATAAATGAGAGTTCCACTTGAAAGTTCCAATCCATTCCTCCATCAAGGCAACATAACCCCAAAGAGACAAGCATCATCTACACTACATTATACAACACATCTTGGGCATGTCGACTTGCCGGCTTCATGCCCGAGTTGCCTCGGTATAGAGGCGGGAGCCCGTAAAAGAAACAGGCGATGTGGTGCCCTTCCGGCGAGGAGGCGACGACCGGAGTTTCCGCGAGAGATCGGGACGATGACGAGAAGACCGGAGGACTCGGATCACTCGGTATATCTCTTCCCATCTTGTAGTTAGCTAGAACTAGTTTAATGGTCCGATCCGGGTGTTTAGTGCGCGGTGGTGCCGGTTTGCAAAGTTCGCAAAATTAAAGTTTATCACCGTTTCCGCATTTGGCCGTCGGATTGACGACCGGGGCGCCGCCGTGCACTTACAGTGGTATCAGAGCCTCGCCATTAACTTCGTCTAGCTTTGTTTGATGTGTTTTACATTTCCGATCGACCAAAATTCCAAAACTTGCATTTTTGTTCACATCAGTTTTCTGTTGAAATTTTTTGGTCTCGAAAATTTTTTCAGGTTGTCTCAGAATGATGTGCAAAGAGTTCTAAGAACACTGGAAAAATTCGACAACACGATCCCTCCGTACGACCGCGGAACCGCGGCCATTACCACTCTGGAGGCCGCGGATCCGCCGCATGAATGAGGGATCATGTCATCATTTTTTTGCAGTGGGCTTGTGGGCTAAAATTAGGGGTTTTGGAATATTAAAATTGGGCCCAGATTTTCTGTGAGTGCTACAGTATTGCTTGGGGGCCCACTTGTTAATTTTTGATTGATCGGATATTTTAAACACATTTTTCACAGTATTTACATTATATCTGCGACCGTGAATGTTACTCGATCGGTAAATCCGGTCTAACTGCTATAGCCCGGTTAGACGGATTTGCGAACGTGACTTTCATGTTGATGTTCTGTGTTTTCCTGTGATGTTGCGGATCGGTCGTGGGGGATAGCCTGGATGCAATGCTAGTACAGTTTCTGTTGTATTATGTACATTTGATATTGCGGGGCGAGCGTCCGACATGTGGACTGCCGTCACTGCCTGTTTGTATTATTATTTTGGGGCACGACCTGGTTGCGGTCGATGTACCCGTTGTATGTATATTTTACTTTCTGTACTAGGTTTACCCCGCGGCGGGGTGCACGGATAGCCGGGTTCTGGAGGGAAACAAGCCCGCATCTCATGGCATTGGGACGGAAGGGGCTTCAGTCTGGAATTGGCGGGCTATTCGCCGCACTCATAGGGGGTACAGGTTGACCCAGGAGGGGTGCCCAAGTTACCGGATTCCGTGAAGTGATGGGTGGTCCATTCACGGTGCTGAAGGGGGCTGCCTCGCTTCAGGTTTTGGCGGGTGACTTGCTGCGCCCGTAGGGGTCTAGGATTTCATTGCACAGGCTATCCACACGACCAGGGGAACGTCGGGTTTCAGTAGTGGCTCTGTGAAACCCGGGGATCCCAGATATCTGTATTGTTCTGTGCTGCTGTACATTTCTGTGATGTTGCATTTCTTATCACGCCTTGAGCGAAATATAATATATTGGTATATATATTAGTAGATGTTGTATATGTTTTTCATCCGCGCTAGTCCAGTCCCCGCTCTGCCGTTAGTTAGCTAACCTAACGGGTGATGACGGGACCCAGTGGCGAATGCGGATGGCATATACGTACGTCAGTATATTTTCGTTCTTTGTGGTGTGATCAATTGATGGGACTGCGTTGATTCGGATCAATGCAAGTTAAAACAAACCTATTCTGATGTTGTTGGAACACTTTTCAAAAAGCTGTTATTGCAAGGACGTTCACTTTTGTTTTGCATCGTGGTATTCATTTGGAATATCCTGCTCCTCAGTCGACGAGGCAAGGGCCGAGATCCCTTCACCGGGAATGACCCCTTGGACAGAAGTTTGCGTCAGGGCATTAACTTCACTATAGCCGATTACTTTTGCTTTGCACAGTGATATTCGGTTATGAATATCCAGCACCCCATTCTACGGGGAAAGAGCCGAGATCCCTTCACCGGGAGTGACCTCTTTAGTAAAGGTTTTCGTCACTATATTTTCTAAAAAGCTATCCGTTCCTTCAACGATATCAAGTTCATTACGTTAAAGGTTTTCGCCAGAAACCATTCGTAGCCCTCCGTCGTTTCATGTGGATAGTCAATAGTATTCAAGCTGTGTATGTTGGCCAAAGTCAAGGCACAGTGATTGGTAGCTATTGGGTATTCATATGCAGCATAGATAGATGCGTTGGTTTGGGACAGTCGTACTGCTATTTTGGCCAAAGTCAAGGGTAGGTACGGGTGGATTCAAATTAACCTGGAGAATGACGGGTTGAACTTGACATGTGACTTATGATATGTTGGCCAAAGTCAAGGTCATAAGAGCATGGGGTAGAAATCACATCGGGAGTTTCAAAAGAACTGAAACTTGTCAGATATGCGCATACCTTCTGGAGTGTGATACCGTGAGCGGATTCCGTCACGTTATCATGCGATGATAGTTGGATCCCGATTCCCACTGATGAGTTGGTTTACTCCTCGGGTGACCCCGACTAATTCTTCTTTCAGGTTTGGAGGAGAATTTGAGGTACAGTGGGAGGTTTCCAGATTAGATAAAGTGATAACCATTCTGATCTAGGTTAGAGTGCACGCTGAGTGTTTCTTTTCTCTCTCTCTCTGGCAGCGACCATTGACCCGACCCTAAGACTATGACTCAGAGACCAAGTTGACCGAACCTTCTTAACACTGGCTTTTGGATTGTCAGAGTTGCAGACCTCATTGCCACTCCTACTTTTACCCTTTTCTCCAGGACACCCCGTATTACTACGAACGTCCACTTCCATTGGACAAAACCATCGTATGGTTATATACGAAATCGAAAGAATTTATTCGAGGATGGTTTCCGGTTTTGGAGAAAACGGATGGGATTATTCAGTTGTCTTTTCCTTTTACCTTCTCTCAGGTTGCGAGTACTCATTGGTTTAGAGGATAGTACACCTATTACGCAAATTGGATAGTCTTCTTCCAAACCTTAGGCTGGTGCCGACCGGTAGGGAATGAAGAAAACCAATAAGCATAACGATGGTGTGTAGAAGGTATTAAGTTCAGACAAAGCAAGGGATTAGTAAGAGGGCAAAGTAAAATGCGACTGATATTCACGACCAAACCAAGTATTTCTTCGCCAATCCTAAATTACCTTTGTATTTCTCCAGGACACTCCGTATCACTTCGAAGATCCACAGTTTATTGGATACTCCATCGTATGGTTATATACGAACTCGAAAGGAACTTGTTCCAGTTCGGGGATGGATTCTGGCCCAGGAGAAATAGGAATAAGGTTTATTCGGTTGTCTTTTATCCTCACCTTCTCTCGCATTGCGAGTGCTCCTAGGACCAGGGCAGTACACCCATTATGCTTATTGGATAGTCTTCTTCCAAACCATAGGCTGGTGCCGAACGGTAGGGAAGGAAGAAAACCATTTGGCCTAAGGGGTGTGCAGAAGGTAATGACTAAAGACATATAAAGGGATTTGGAGAGGTGGCAAAGAATTATACGGTTATAGTTGTGAATCTGGATAATGGTAGAGGCATTACTAGGAATACCAGGATACCCCATCGAAACATTTCAATGTTTCAGTTCACTGTGTACTGTTAATAGAAAACTGATTTCCCGATTAGACACTTACTCCCGGGTATGTATTTACCAGGATGGATTCTCACATCTGTATGGTTTTACAGATGGTGAGTGGGAGTAAGTTATTGGGAATTAGGTGATCATCCTCATTATATCGGGATTCGTTATAATTGGTGATATCTGAGGAAGTCACCTGGGTTGTTTGCCGGTTGGCAAACATTTGGTTTTGGATATCCGCTGTTATGCACCAATTTCAAATTGATATATCTGTACGTCTATTTTCATAGAGTGAGATATACCTTTTGATATTATGTCGATGACATTTACCTATATCAGTGGATGGTTAGGTAAGGAGCATTAAACAACGGTGTAATTCTTCTTGACCATAAGTACAGCTTTCAACCTACGACACACAGTGAAAGAGTTGTTAGACTCAGCGGACTTATACAGAGTATTGTATGTTGTCCAGTGTCCATTAGGACAGAGGGGTTGGTTCTCTTACTATATTCTGTTTACTTTTAACTTCTCTAGTTCTTAGACATGTGTTTCGTTGAAACACAGGGTCTAAGTTTTGAGGAGTTATAGGTATTTGAATAGAGTAGAGAACCAGGTGTAGCAAGTATCGGGATTCTTCAAGGTGATCGAAGATGTAGATACTTGTGTATGGTATTCAGTTGATAGTAATGATAAAGAGAACTTGCTTCTCTTTCAGGTTACTCATAATTGGAAGCATTCCTAAGTTGAGTAACGCTGATCGGCCTCTTTCCATTTAGTAGACATGCACTGGAGACAGCTGCATGATTTGAATCTGGCTCAATTAAATCTGTGCCTCTGGTTCTATATTGGATATAGTACAGTTCATATCTTAACATTGTTAAGGTACGGGGAGTTGTCCGGCTTATGATTAAAACCAGACACTGGACAGCTCAAGGCGCGTTTCTGTAATGGCCGTTTGTGGGTTGACCCAGGCTGTGACGAGGGTTGACTTTCTACCATCTGGGAGAACAATAGTAATATTGTTCTAGACTCGCCACAGTTTTAATAAAAATGGATTTTTTTTTCCAGAAAACAGTAGTGGGAGTATGGTAGAACTGGAAGTGATTCCAGAACAGCAAACGATTACTGAAGATTTGATAAGGAACCTAAAGATTCAATATGGATTGACATTCCATTGGCCACTCCGCAGATACGGTGGGTAACTTCAGGCACCCGAGAGGTACTCCGGTAGCCTCAAGGACGGTGACAGGGAAGTTCTTGTTTACCCACACTTGCCATTGTTGTTGTTCCAGGCTACGAGACCCAACATGAAGATGAGTATAGCGTCGTTCTAAACTAGCTTTAGAAGTGCACGTTTATATGACTCTGCCAGAGGGTTGTCGTAGTCAGTGGGAGCAGCGGAAGCATTGGTGGACATCAGGCTTATGTCTATTTATAAACGAAAGCAAATATAGCGGAGATAGATCATCTATTTCTGATGTGACAGTCATAAGTTTGACGTCATCAGAATAGGGGATGGATCTGTTGAAAAGGTAGTAGGGTGTGATATCCGGGTTTTGGATGACATACACAAAGTAGGAAAAGAAACTCCTATACTACGATCGGTTATACTTTGGTCGTCACACAGTGTTTTCTCCACAAGGGACTTGGACACAATATTAGACATACTGGTTACTAGATCTATGGTTTTAGATCTAGATTTGGGTGGTTTCCCAATCAGGGTACTTTGACAGCATTCTAAGAGTATTTAGAATGGACGACTCCTAGCACGGTAGTGTACCTGCAGGTAATGGAGTCACCCTCTCTAAAGGTGTCTCATAGACTAAAGTAGAGAGGGATATGCATGATTGGCAGATCACTTGCTTAGGCAATTGAGTCAATCATGAGATGTCAAGTACCACACCAGATGTTGTTCTTACACTAGATGCAATAAGTTGACATTGATCCAATCCTGGAGAAACAGTCGGAAGCAGTTTTAGAACATAAGTGGATGTTCTAGGGATATGATAACGATAGCCTCATTTGGGAGACAGTTATCATTCCAGGCTTCCAAGGTAACATGGACGACAAGGAGGTTGTCAGAGTTATAGTTTTCCTTCTGACGAGGGGCAGTATTTTGGACAGGTGGTCCAAGGAAATACTAAGGGTGGCATGGCGCAGGATACTGATTAAGTTCAGTTGACGATACAGTCTAAGAAGTTTGGATTTGGAGTTCATTTATGAGCTCGGTCCCATCAGACATCCAGACACTCTAAGACAGGTATTGCTCATTTTGGGAGATGGCTTTCTCCGCGAACTTGAGATATAGAGAGACATAGAAAGAAACATCTAGGCGGATCCACTCACTGAGGTTAATCCTCGAACGCAAAAGTTTCGCAAACATGCTTTGTGAGACTGACTAGTAGAGGAGTTGGGTGTTCGGTATCACACGGGTTGTGAGTATGCGACATCGCAATAATTAGCCTTGAGTGCAAGTGGGAGATTGTTGGAGATAGTGCCCTCAGAGTCAATTATTGGATCACAGGCACGTGATTGCAATGATTGAGGGAGGACCTATCCCGATAGGACAGTCTTACTCGAGATGATAGTATGCTATCTGGTTTACCTTTATCATCGTGTACTGCTTTAGGTGACCTGGCAGGTCGCTATTGCATGTTGATAGAGCCCCTAGGATTCTTTCTTGACTGCCAGCAGTATGAGGGCGATCATATAAGTGAGAGCTGGAGTCTATAAGCACATCCTTAGATGGTCCCTAGTCGTGGGAGTTTCGAGACAGGGCATCGATTCTCCAGAGTAGACTAGTGTATAAAGTCAAGACCCCGACGAGGGGCGGTGGCCGGTCTCATAGGCCACTGGTGTCAGTTGGTTCACCTAAGATGTATACAGGTGCTCATTGGGTTATGAGTACACCGGACAGGACTCGCCGGGAACATGCTAGTTGGTCTTATACCTGACGTCAGATAGCAGTTCCCTGGTGACATGTGTACAGGTTAGTTCATCGACCTGGGGATCGTCATTTCTCTCGTGTGAGTTCCCACTTTACTTTGATTACTACCCTACCACGGCTCAAAGGAGTCGTGCAAACAGGTTTTAGTTGGGTACAGTCCCGAGCCACATGGAGGCAGTGAGCGGATCTTCGGGGGTTCGTCTCTCCCGGTATTAGGGGTGAGGTCGTGCTGTGTCTAGGAGAGCTATTACACGAAGTCCTTGGCCAAGGCAGGAGATTTACTGTTAGGTATTCCAGTAGTATCTCAGGGTGTTCTGGGCTACACTCCGACACGACTTGTACCGCTTTTGGGGGTCTGACTTTTACCAACCCCCTAGGCCCGCCATGCGATGCTCGTAGACGAACGGACCGGACTGTACGAAAATTGTCACTGACAGGCTCAGTAGGGTGTCAGGATGAGTTCGCTCATCGACGTCCCTTTTGGTCAATAGCTGGTGGCCCGTTACGTATTGGCTTATACCTCTGACGTGCTAGTGGTTAAATCCACAGCCATAGTATTGACGAGTCTTTAGAGTCCACCACACTTTCAGTTACTCAAGCTTTCGGGCGAAACGCTGTAGAGGCCGTATGGAGATATGGCAGGGTCCGATCAGATACGTGCGGTATTGCACGGATCAGGATCGGACGGTTTGTACTAGAGGCCGTATAGTTATATGGCAGGGTTCTATCAGATACGTGCGGTATTGCATGGATCAGGATCGGACGAACATTACTAGCCGGCTTTGTTTTAAGCCGGATCCTAGTATAGTACAGTGTAGATTTTGTCTTTTTGCATTTGTATCCGGACGGAATACAGATGCGGGTGTGTATGCACAGTATCGGGGTTTCCCTGTAATTTATTACGGGACCAGTTTTATGGAGTTTCCAGTTTGCATTCTGTTCCGGCCGGTTTTCCTTTGTTCTTTCCCGGCCGGACTTTTCCGATGGAGGGGGTTATTTGCAATTGTGCATATAACATTTGTGGAGGGGGTTTCTTGCAATTGTATTCTTTATGATATGTTAAGCATCTTTCTTCCATCACTTGCATTAATTGTGATTTGAATGGGTATGGGTTGATTAAAGTGATAAGTATGGTTGATGTTTGGATATGGTCACCTCTTGCTTTATACTACCATCACCTCCCTTCATGCTACATATCCCTTCCCTCCACCATTCCTAAATTGGCCGGCCACATTTTGGAGAGAGGGGAGAAAATGAGAGGTTTCATTTTGGTGAGGAAATTTCATCATCTCATTCCATGCTTGATAAATGAGAGTTCCACTTGAAAGTTCCAATCCATTCCTCCATCAAGGCAACATAACCCCAAAGAGACAAGCATCATCTACACTACATTATACAGCACATCTTGGGCATGTCGGCTTGCCGACTTCATGCCCGAGTTGCCTCGGTATAGAGGCGGGAGCCCGTAAAAGAAACAGGCGATGTGGTGCCCTTCCGGCGAGGAGGCGACGACCGGAGTTTCCGCGAGAGATCGGGACGATGACGAGAAGACCGGAGGACTCGGATCACTCGGTATATCTCTTCCCATCTTGTAGTTAGCTAGAACTAGTTTAATGGTCCGATACGGGTGTTTAGTGCGCGGTGGTGCCGGTTTGCAAAGTTCGCAAAATTAAAATTTATCACCGTTTCCGCATTTGGCCGTCGGATTGACGACCGGGGCGCCGCCGTGCACTTACAATCAATACAGAAAGAAATATCGCGCTCGGGCGGTAGCCCAGGAAGCTCGTCAGGGAACACATCAGGGAACACATCAGGGAACTCGCAAACAATCAGAACCTGATCCAACGGAACCTTTGTAGCTCTAGTATCGCAAACATTGGCGAGAAATCCCTGACATCCATTCCTCAAAAGCTGTCCAACGCGAAAAGAAGAAATCAAACTGTGAGGGGTGGCACCACGGTCCCCCTGCACAATAAAAGCCGACTCGCCGGGAAAACAAAATCTAACTATCTTCTAGCGGCAGTCCACAGACGCATAGCACGTGGCTAACCAATCCATGCCCAAAAGAAAGTTGAAGTGCAACATCTCAAGAAGGATCAAGTCGACAGGCAACTCTCTCTCACTAAAACGGACAACACAGGATCGGAACACGTGTCTAGCAACAAACGACTCTTCCACAGGAGTGGTCACAACAAGCGGCTGATCAAGCAAACCGGACTCTCTACCCAAGCTCGTCACGAAGTGTGTGGAAACGCACGACTGCGTGGATCTGGGATCAAACAACACGTGTGCATCAACAGAACATGCTGATAAGTTACCTGAGACAACAGCATTGGATGCCTGCGTATCCTGATGCATCAACACGAAAACCCGTACCTGTCCTCCACCTGCGACTAGCGGTCCGCTACTAGCAACTGGCTGCACTCTGCCTGTAGCTGGCTGTCCTCTGCCTCGGCCGCCTCGTCCTCTATGAACAAACCCTCCGCGACCACGGCCCCTCTGTGCATGTGTCTGGCGCGGATCAACAGTACGTATAATATGCAACGCCCTCTGGGATGGAGAAGGTGGAAGTGTGACGTGTGGTACAGCAGTCTTTCCCTCACATGACTCCGGGCAATCTCGAACACGATGATAAGTACTCCCGCATCGGAAACATCTGTATGGTGTCGGCTGACCCTCCTGGGGATAAGTGCTGAACAACCGGCCTTGCCCCAAGTCTCTGCCACCTGTAATGTGTCTGTCGTGGCGCCTAAATGGCCGTCTCTGTGCCGGAGTATCAGTACGAACAGTCTTTGGCTCTGGAACTACCGAAGTCTTAGCAAGGCGCTCCTCGACTAATAGGGTTGTGTCTATAGCTGCTGCATAAGTCTCGCAATGCTGAGCGCTGATCGCAAGGAACAGTGGTGTAAGCAAGCCTCGGACAAATCTCCTGACTCGCATCTCCTCAGTAGCCACTAGGTATGGAGCGTAAACAGATAGCTCGGTGAACAGCACATCGTATTCTGCTACTGTCATCTCTGGCGTCTGGCGTAAGGACTCGAACCTGCGCGTTCGGGCATCCCTGACACTCTGGGGAAGGAATCGGGCTAGAAATACCGTTACAAACTTGGTCTAGGTCATAGGAGGAAGACCTGCTGCTCTGCCCTTCTCGATCGATTCACACCATTTCTGCGCAAGACCTTCCAGGCGAAAGCTCGCGAACTCAACCCATCTCGCATCTGAGCATCTAAGTGAACGACATATCTGGGCCATCCTATCAATGAAAGACTGTGGGTCCTCGGCTACATCGGTGCCTGTGAAGACCGGATGCTTCAACCTCATAAACTCGGATAGCGATACTGTAATGACCTCTGTAGCTGTAGGGGCAACTGTCTGCACCGTGGGTACCATCGCGGTCCCTGCAACAGGTGGAACTACCTCTGGTCGCTGCGCTTGAAGTGTCTCAACTAGCGATCCCATCATCTGGCGCATCTCCTGTATACCGGATCCCATCATCTGGCGCATCTCCTACATACCAGCCCCTAGCATAGCAGTCTGGTCTGTCGAAGGAGGAACAGTCTGCTCTGGTGAAACTGGTGTACTGCCCGGGTCTGTCTTCATCACAGACGAATCAACTTTAATCTCGGCTCTCGTGGCCTCTCTCTGCTGTAAGTCCACGGTAGCGCCCCGGCCGTCTCACAGACGCCAAATGCGGAACAAAAACTTTTACAACTGGCGCTATCGCGTACTATAACCCGGATTTGCCATTAAAGCAAAACTAACAAACTACAAAGTGGGTAGAAATGTTATACCGAACGATCCGAGTCCTTCGGTCTTCAACCATCATCCCACGCTTTGTTGCGGCTGCTCCGATCTCCTGAATCTCCAGTCTTCTCATCCAGGTGGCACCACGTCGACGGATCTTTAAACGGGCTCCCGCCTCTGAACTGAGGCAACTCGATTATCAAGTTTGCTAAAAGAGATGACAAAGATTGATGTAGAGAATGATTAGAACACTTTGCCTCGTTACGTCCAAAGCTATGGACGAACGGTTAATGAAGTTGCCATTTGAATCGGGTAAATGAGAAATCGACTATTCTAATTTTCATGAACCAAACTCTATTCTTTTCTTTTGCAAAAAACAATCCTCTCTCTCAAATGAGAGGGCCGACCACATATAGATGGTGGGGGGATGAGTGTAGGAGGGGGAAGGTGACCATTAACATAATGAAAAGAGTGAGTCACAATAACACCTAGCTTTAACATTTAATGCATCAATGAGTCACCTTAACCTACTCACCAAAATCATTAACGCAACAATTAATGCCAAGATGAGTCACTAATCTAGAAGCTTCTAGAGCCACGACTCGCCCTCATGACTCACCCGAGAGAAGAAAAGATAAATCCATCTTTAACCGAATGTTAAAGACGGGTGATAGAAAACTGGAAACTGGAAACTGGCAACTTCCAAAAGTGATCCCGAAACGAATTTCAGGATAACCCCGTAACAGTATAAACATACCCGCATTTGTATTACGACCGAATACAAATGCAACTGAGACAAACATATTATATCTACACAGTATAATACTCGAATCCGGCTTAAACCAAAGCCCACCAGTATTATTTTCCCGAAATATGACACGTGCATAAAGGCACGTGCATTTTCCGAACCCTGCCATAAAACGATACAGCTTCTATAACGTTTTGCCCAAACTTGGGAAACGGTCTGTGGGGGACACTAATGACTCATCAACACACTGGCACTGGGTATAACCACTAGCACGACAGAGGTACAAGCTGTACGTAACGGTTGCCTATGTATTGATTGGAAAGGAAACTGACGAGCGAACTCATCCATAAACCCAACTGAGCCTGACAGTGACAATATCCATACAGTACGGTCCGTTCATATAAAGAGTATCGCATATCGAGTTTAGAGGGGTGGATAATGTCAGACCCCTAATAACGCGATAAATCGTGTCGGCATGAAGCCCATCACCATCTGAGAAACTACTGATCCAAATCAGTAATTCTCCACTACCTCGGCCAAGGATTTCTAGTGATGGCCACCCGTACACTGTGCGACATCAACCTCCAATACCGGGAGAGTCGAATCCCCGACGATCCGCTCACTGCCTCCATGTGGCTCGGGACTGTACCCAAAAAATACCTGTTTGCACGTCTCCTTTGAACGTGGTAGGGTAGAAATTAAAGCACAGCGGGACTCTCACGCGACAAATGATGATCTCAGGTCGATAAACTAACCTGTACACAAGTCACCAGGGAACTGCTATCTGACTATATGTGTAATACCAACTAGCATGTTCCCGCGAGTCCTATCCGGTGTACTCATAACCCAATGAGCACCTGTATACATCTTAGGTGAACCAACTGACACCAATGGCTTGTGAGACCGGCCATTGCCCCTCGTCGGGGTCTCGACTGTATACACTAGTCTACTCTGGAGTATCGATGCCCTGTCTCGAAACTCCCACGACTAAGGACACTTTAACGATGTGCTTATAGACCCCAGCTCCCACGTATATGATCACCATCATACTGTTGGCTGTCAAGCAGAATCCTATGGGCTCTATCATCATGCAATAGTGAACTAAACCATGTATATGATGATAAAGACAAACCAGATAGCATACTATCATCTCTAGCAAGACTGTCATATCGGTATAGGTCCTGCCTCAATCATTGCAATCTCGTACCTGCGATCCAATAATTGACTTTGAGGGCACTATGTCCAACAATCTCCCACTTGCACTTAAAGCTAATTATTACGATGTCGCATACTCACAGCCCATGTGATACCGATCATCCAACTCCTCTACTAATCAGTTTCACAAAGCTAGTTTGTAAAACTCTTGTGCTTGAGAAATAGTCTCAGTGAGTGGATCCGCCATGATGTTTCTTTCTATGTCTCTCTTAATCTCAAGTTCGCGGAGGAAGCCATCTCCCGAATTGAGTAATACCTGTCTTAGAATATTTCTGAATATCTGATGGGACCTAGTTCATAAATGAACTCCAAATCCAAACTCCTTTAGACTGTATCGATAACTGAACCTAATCAGTATCCAGCACCATGCCTCCCACAGTATTCTCTTGGACCACCTGTCCAAAATACTGTCCCTCGTCAGAGAAAGAACTATAACTCTGACAATCACTCTGTCATCCATGTCATCTTGGAAGCCTGGAATGATAACCGTCTCCCGAAGGAGGCTGCTGTCATCAAATCCGTAGAACATGCACTTATGTTCTAAAACTGCTTCCTTATGTTTCTCCAGGATTGGATTAATATAAACTTATCGCATCTAGTGCAAAAAACAACATTTGGTGTGGTACTTGACATCTCATGATTGACTCAATTGCCTAAGCAAGTAATCTGGCAATCATGCACATCCCTCTCTCCTTTAGTCTCTAAGACACCTTTAGAGAGGGTGACTCCATCACCTGCAGGTACACCACCATGCCAGGAGTCATCTATTCTAAAATACTATTAGAATATTGTCAAAGTACCCATATTAGGAAACTACCCAAATCTAGATCTAAAAACCATAGATCTAGTAATCAGAATGTCTGATATTATATCCATATCCTTGTAGAGAAACAACTGTGTGACGACCACAGTACAACCGATCGTAGTATAGGAATTTTACTTCCTACTCTGTGTATGTCATCCAAATACCAGGACATCACACCCTACTACCTTCTTACCAGATCCATCCCCTATTCTGATGAAGTCAAACCCATGACTGTCACATCAAAAATAGATAATCTTATCTACGCTATATCTGCTCAAGCCTATAAATAGACATAAGCTACTTGCCCACTATGCTTCCGCTGCTCCCACTGACTACGATAACCCTCTGGCAGAATAATATGTACGTACACTTCTAAAACTAGTTTAGAACGACGCTATACTTATTCTCCTGCCGGGTCTCATAGCCTGGAACAACCGTAGTGTCAAGTCTGGGTAAACAAGAACCTCCCTGTCACCGTCCTTGAGGGTACCGGAGTACCTCTCGGGTGTCTGAGGTTACCCACCATATCTGCGGAGTGGCTATTGGAATGTCAAAACCTGATTGAATATATAGGTCCTATTAAATTTTCCGTAATCGTTTGCGGTTCTGTAATCACTTCCAGTTCTACCATACTCCCACTACTGTTTTCTGAAAAAATACATACTAAAACTGTGGCGAGTCAAGAACAATATCACTATTGATCTTCCAGATGGTAGAAATGTCAACCCTCGTCAAAGCCAGGGTCAACCCACAAACTGCTATTACAGAAACGTGCCTTGAGTTATCCAGTGTCTGGTTTTAAGTATAAGCTGGACAACTCCCTGTATCTTAACATCGTTAAGATATGAACCATTCTATATACAATATAGAAATAGAGGCACTAATTTAATTGAAACCAGATTCAAATCATGCAGCTGTCTCCAGTGCATATCAACTTAATGAAGAGAGGCTAATCAGCATTACTCAACTTAGAAATCCATCCAATTATGAGTAACCTGAAAGAGAAACAAGTTTCTCAAAACCGTTACTATCAACTGAATACCAATCACAAGAATCTACATCTTCGATTTCTTTGAAGAATCCTGATACTTGCGACACATGGTTCTCTACTTTATTCCTATACCCATAACTTCTTATAACTTAGACATTGTATTTCTACGAAACACTTATCTAAAAACTAGAGAAGTCACAAGTAAACAGAACATAGTACGAGGACATGCCCCTTTGTCCTAACGGACACTGGAAAATATACAATACTCTGTATAAGTCCTCTGAGTTGAATAACTCAAAACCTGTGCATCGTAGGTTGAAAACTGTACCCAGGCGATTTCTTTAAATATCACCAATTACAACGAATTCCGATATAATGAGGATGATCGCCTAATTTCCAATAACTTACTCCCACTCATCATCTGTAAAACCATACAGATGTGAGAATGAAACCTGGTAAATACATACCCTGGAGTAAGTATCTAATCGGGAAATCAGTTTTCCATTAACAATGTACTGAAACATGAAAATGTTTCGTAGGGGTATCCTGGTATTGTTAGTAATGCCTCTTCCATAAACCAATTCATGAGTTTAACCGTATATTACTTTGCCATCTCTCAAAATCGCTTTATTTGTCTTTATTCATTACCTTCTGTACACCATCGTTAGGCTAAGTGGTTTTCTTCCTTCCCTACCGTTCGTCACCAGCCTATGATTTGGAAGAAGACTATCCAGTAAGCATAATAGGTGTACTCTCCTAAACAAAGGAGTACTCTCAACTTGAGAGAAGGTGGTGATAAAAGACAACTGAATAATACCTTCTTCTATTAAAGGTGAAATAGGAGTGGCGATGAAGTACGTGGTTTGGTCGTGAATGATAGCAGTCGCAATTTACTTTGCCCTCTTTCTAATCCCTTTATTTTGTCTTTAGTTATTACCTTCTGTACACCCTACTTAGGATAATTGGTTTTCTTCATTCCCTACCTTTCGGCATCTGCCTATGGTTTGGAATAAGACTATCCAATAAACGTAATAGGTGTACTCTCCTAAATCAAGGAGCCCTCGCAACCTGAGAGAAGGTGATAATAAAAGGCAACTGAATAAACCAATTCTATTTCTCCTGGAGCTGGATCCATCCTCGAAGAAGTCCTTTCGAGTTCGTATATAACCATACGATGGATCTATGCAATGGAAGTGGATGTCCGTAGTAATACGGGTGTTCTGAGAAATACAAAGGGTAAAAGAAGGAGCGGCAATGACTTATGGAACTTGGACAATCCAAAAGTCAGTATTTTAAGAAGGTACGGTCAACTTGGTCACTGAGTCATAGTCTAGGGTCGGTCAAAGGTCGCTGCCAAAGAGAGAGAGAAAAGAAACACTCTGCGTGCACTCTAACCTAGATCAGAATGGTTATCAATTTATCTAATCAGGAAACCTCCCACTGTAATCTCAAATTCTCCTCCAAACCTGAAAGAAGAATTAGTCGGGATCACCCGAAGAATAAACCAACTCATCAGTGGGAATCGGGATCCAACAATCATCGCATGATAACTTGATTGTAGCTACTCAAGTTATTACACTCCCGAAGGTATACGCATGCCTGGCAAGTTTGATGTATGTTTGAAACTCCTGATATGATTTTTGCCCCATACTCTTATGACCTTGGCGTTGGTCAAAATATCATAAGTCACATGCCAAGTTCTACCCGTCACTATCTAGGTCAATTTGAACCCACCCGCACATGCCCCTGACGTTGGCCAAATGGCAGAACGACTGTCCCAAACCAACTCATCTATCTATGCAACAGATGAATACCCAGCAGCTACCAAACACTATGCCTTGGCGTTGGTCAAAATACATAGCTTGAATACTACTGAATACCTAAAAGAAATGACGGAAGGCTACGGCTGGTTTTTGGCGAAAAACCTTTAACGTAATGAACTTGATCTCGTTGAAGGAACCTGATAGCTTTTTATAAAAATATAGTGATGAAAAACCTTTTGCTAAAGAGGTCACTCCCGGTGAAGGGATCTCGGCTCTTTCCTCATGGAATGAGGTGCAGGATATTCCAACTGAATACCGCGATGCAAAGCAACTTGTAATCGACTATATTGAAGTTATTACCTTGGCGTAAACTTCAGCCCAAAGGGTCACTCCAGGTGAAGGGATCTCGGCCCTTGCCTCGTGGAATGAGGTGCAGGATATTCCAACTGAATACCGCATTGCAAAACAAAAGGAAACATCTTTGTAATAACACCTTTTAAAATTTGTTCCAACAACATCAAATATAGGTTTGTTTTATCCTTGCATTGATAAAAATCAATGCAATCCCATCAATCAATCACACCAGAAAAGAACGAAAATAAAATGTACGTATATGCCATCCGCATTCGTCACTGGGTCCTGTCATCACCCGTTAGGCTACTTAACTAACGACAGAGCGGGGGCTGGACTAGCGCGGGTGTAAAATATATACATCTAATAGTATATATACCAATATACAATAATCGCTCCAGGAGTGATAATATGAAACATTACAGAAAAGTAATAAGCATCACAGAACAATACAGATAATCTAGGATCTCCGGATTTCATAGAGCCGCTATTGAAACCCGACGTTCCCCTGGTCGTGTGGATAGCCTGTGCAATGAAACCTAGACCCCTACGGGTGCAGCAAGTTACCCGCCAAAAACCTGAAGCGAGGCAGCCCCTACAGCAAAATGAATGGACCACCCGGCACTTCACGGAATGCGGTAACTTGAGCACCCCTCTTTGGGTTAACCTGTACCCCCTACGAGTGTGGCGAATAGTCTGCTAATTCTAGAGTGAGGCCCCTCTGCCTCTCAAAGCCATGAGATACAGACCCGTTGCCCTCCAGAACCCGGCTATCCGTGTACTCCGTCGCGGGGTAAACCTAGTACAGAAATAAAAATATGTACAACGGGTACATCGACCTCAGCCTGGTCGTGCCCCAAAAATAATATTATACAAACAGGCAGTGACGGAAGTCCACATGTTGGACGCTCGCCCCGCAATATCAAATGTACAAATAAATCCAAATAGCACTACCATTGCACACTGCTATTGTTTATTATATGTATGCCCTAGAGGCCATTACTGTACATAGGATGTGTATTGTAGTGGATGCTGGGACATATATAGAGAGGACTTTCTTGCTCGACATGATAGTATGCTATCTGGTTGCTCTTTATCTTAACGTGTACACTGATTATCTCTCTGTTACATGTTGGTAAAGCCCTTAGGATGTGTACTTGACTACCTGGACTATGATGCAGATCATACTAGTGGGGAAATGGTAGTCCATAAGTACATCCTTCAAGGTCCCTAGTCATGGGTGTATCGAGACGGGGCTTCGATATACCAGAGTAGACTAGCGTATAACTTCTCGACCCATACAGATGGGCGATGGATGATCCCATATCCATTGGTGTTTGACATCAGAGATGATATACGGGTGCTCAGTGGAGACTGGGTACACTGGACGGACTCGCCGAGAACTCCCAGATGGTATTATACCTTACGTCAGATGGCAGTTCTCTGGTGACACTGGTACAGGTTAGTCTGTAGACCCGAGATCGTCATAGAGTCTTGTGTGATTCCCACTGTGCTTTGATTTCCACCTTACCACGTCCAAGAGGGCGTGCAAAACGGTGGTTTTTGGGTACAGTCCCGAATCACATGGAGGCAATGAGCGATAGGAGGGGATTCGTCTCTCCCGGTATAGGGAGTTGATGTTGCGCTGTGTTCGATTGGCTATAACCGGAAATCCCTGGCCAGGGTTGCTGAGATTTACTGGTAAGTGTTACCAGTAGTTTCTCGAACTGTTATAGACCTCATATCGACACGACTTATCGAGCTAATGGGGTCTGACGTTTACCACCCCTAGGCGAGATATGCGACATATTAGACGATCAGACCGGACTGTACGGTAAGTGTTACTGGTTGGATTCACAGGAGTGTAAGCGGGCTTGCTCGTTGATTTTCTGATTGCTCAATACCCGGATGGCCGTTATGTTTAGCAGACCGCTTGCGGCTTGTGGGTGCTTGATATGATCATCATCTGCTGCCGGCGTATTGACGAGTCTTTAGAGTCCTACACAGAGGTTTCCTGGCTCAAGCGGAACGAAATAGGAGCGCATATGAGATATGTGCGGGACCGAGAATAATACCAGTATGTGATACTGTATTCTATTCTCGCGATTTGTATCATTGGACGGTTATATGAGATATAGCCGTGTTACCGAATCAAGTGTTGATTCGATACATTGATACACTAAATATTAGTCGGTTATATGCAGTATGACCGGATCATTAAATGAAGCGTTGATTTAATGATTTAATGCATAATTATATATTTGATATATTACTTTGCATTAACTAGTATTGGTTCACTTAAGATGGATTTTCTCACTTGTTGTGCACATTATATATATATGATATAGTTTTGTGCACAAGTTTGTATCATGTTTGATGATACATGCAACCATGGTTGAGTGTAGAGAATAAACTATGATTAGGTTAATGGTTAGGATTAAGGAAAGAAACAAAAATGGTCAAAGCTTTTCAAAGCTTCAAGATAAATCCAAAGAAAGCCACCATTTCATTTCTTGCCAAAAAGAATAAATAAATAAATGAATAAGTAAAAACATCGCATACCTAACCAAATGAATTCCTTAAACATCACATGCCTAACAATTATAAACCCCGCATTTTAGTCTCATTTATCGAAAACTCTTTTCAATATCAAGTCGGGCAATTCAACAAGATTCCCGACATTTTGATCGAATGCTCGTCGCAAACTTCAGTAGACAGCCGCACCCCCCGATACCGTCGACGAAGTGCACTAAGGCGGAACACCGCTGCCGCGAGCACCCGAACGGATGCTTTTTGGCGACGGGGTTCTCCTACAGTCACTTGGTCGGGGCTATAGGGTGTAGCTGTCTATTAAGTTTACCGGCGAGTATCCGCGTACGCTACGCGATTGCGACGGACTTTTGATCGCATCAAAATTCCGTGGAAACCGAACAAGTGAGACTAAACTGCGATGTTTATAACATTCATTCAGTTATCTCATAACTATTTGTGGATTCCAAATATTGTAGTTTTACACTTTCTTTTCTGTGACCGTAAGTGTAATATGTGATATCGCCGGTTTCGTTGCTATATGTCAACGACAATTGGGATACGCATGTTTACTTACGTTGATGACATGTGATGTTATGTGTTGCTGGATATGTTATATTGGATCGTCGTGTTTGAATAGCCGGGTTTTTTTTATGTGAGATGAGTGTTTTTCGTTTTCATTCATGTAAAAACTTGTATGTAATATTCTTTTATTGGGGCACTTCCAGGTTGCGGAAGATGTCACCCTTTGTATATTATTTACTTTTCCGCACTAGGATAGACCCAAGGAGGAGGGCACAAGTAACCGGGTTCTGGAGTTCAGTGGGAGACCAACTCGAGGAGTCGAGTCCGGGTCTCCTAACTCTAGAATTGGTAGGGTTGCTTGCCGCTCTCGTAGGGGTCTAGGGGTGTGGGTTTGGCTATTCATCGCGACCGTGGAATCCGTGTTTTATACTGGCTCGTATTGAAAACACGGGCGTCCTAGTATATCCAATGTTTCATATGTTTCTTCTGCTGCGATATCTGTGATTTGATCATTTGATGTTCTGTGATAAATATTGTATATAGAATATACGATATATTATATAGACGTTACTTATGTTTTACACCCGCGCTAGCACTGGCCCGCTCTGCCATTAGTTACCTAACCTAACGGTGCATGAGGGGACATCGAGGCGAATGCGGATGGCATATGTGTACGTCGGATTCATCTGTGATGTTTAGGTGATTTAAATGATGGGACTTCATTAATGATATTAATGAAAGAAAAGAAACCTAAGATGTTGTGGAATCGAACTTTCAAAAACAGGTAGATACAGTTCTTGCTTTGCATCGCGGTGTTCCTTGTAGAACATCCTGCACCTTATTCGATAAGGAAAGGACCGAGATCCCTTCACCGGGAGTGACTCCTTTAGCAATAACTGGCAGATGCTACAACCCTCGGTTTGTCTTTTGATTGCTTCTATAGTTTTTGCTTTGCACAGCGATAGATATGATATATCCCGCACCTCATTCGACGAGGAAAGGGTCGACGATCCCTTCACCGGGAGTGACCCATTTAGCAAAACTAGAAAAGCCTAAAAACACTCCATTTTAAAATCATTTGATTCAACAACGATATCAAGTTCATTACGCAATAGGTTTTCAGAAAAACCTGTCGTAGCCCTCCGTCATTTCAGATAAGTAGTAGTTAGTATTCGTGCTACGTTTGTTGGCCTGCGTCAAGGCGTAGTGTGCGGTAGCTAACTAGTATTTATCTGCTTATGCATATGATGCAGATTGGATTAGGGTAGTCGTGCGACTTTGTTGGCCTGCGTCAAAGGTCGTACGGGTGGGTTTAATTCAATCAGGAAATGACGGGTTGAACTTGACTAGCGCACTATGATTTGTTGGCCTGCGTCAAGGTCATAGGACGCTAGGGGCAAAATTATCGGGAATTTCAAGTGTTGAAATATGCAATGAGATTGCATACCTTCTATGAGATAGTTGGATCCCGATACCCGCTTTGAGTAAGAGTTACTCCTGGGAAAGTTTTACACTTTACAAATAGCCGATCTAATAGGTGTCTAGAAAGGTGTCAACGGGGTTACGCCTCTGGGAAAATGTGGTTTACTGTAATTTGGTCCGTGCGAAAGCACGGGGAACCTCCCTCAAAGTGCCGACACTGGCCTGGCTGAAAGATTGGTGAACCTGTACCGTGTAATTAATCCCGGCTAGTCTTTCCTTTTAGGGTTTGAAGGAAGATTTGATAAAAACAGTGGGATCCATCCTGATTAAATAAAATAATAACCAATCTGATCTTACAACAGTGCACGCAGAGTGTTTTCTTTTCTCTCTCTACAGGTAGCGACCATATCACGCCTTAATCAAGATAATAATACGGATATATTGACTGAACCCGCTTGTTATACTGAGCTGGGGAACATTGGTCCTGCTCCAACTTATAATTGTTATAAGACAGAGCAGGAAATTGGGGATTACCAGAATTCCCGTGCCGCCCAAACGAAGAAAGTGCATACCGATGCATCATCTTCGGGTGTGTTCATTACAGAGAACTGTTTCTCAGTATCTTTTACGTCCTGGGTATGTGATACCAGATCAGGATCCCGCATATGTAATTTGTTACATGGGCTACAGAAAGGTAGAGAACAGAGAACGGGTGATAAGTTTCATGAGGCAGAAAACGGTTCAAGTGTTGCAGCCAGGTCTGTTGGTCACTGTCACCCTGTATTACCAGAATACATTGATTCTGAACAAATGTTATTAGATACCGAACCTAATATACAAAATCATATCAGTCTCTTTATTTAAATAAAGAAAGGATATAATTTTGTATTGTTGGATAATGTCTTGAACATTTCCTATATCAAGAGTTGATCGGTTCAGGCACTTTATCTAAAAGCATTAATGTTCTAAATCAAACTTCAGTTCTTAGTATATAGAACACACACAAGTGGAAGAGTTCAGAAATGAACGAATCCTTCTTGAGGTATTGTAGACTAGGTCATATCAATGCTACCCGACTAGCTTAAGTTACATAGAAGATGCATATTTAAATCAGTTTGAATTTACATCTTATGAAACTTGCGAGTCATGTCATAAAGATATAATGACCTCAGCTCTGTTTATTAGAAACAGAGAAAGAGTTAGTAAACTCTTGGGACTGATACATGATGATGTATGTAACGTCCCCTATCTACACATGCCAGGACCAGTTCTTTGTACTTCATTACATTCTCTGATGATCTCTCAAGATTCAGTTATATGTTCCTGTTGAAACACAAGTCCGAACCTTTTGAGATATTCACAGAATATAAGTTAGAAGTAGAGAACCAATACGGGTATAAGTATTATGTCCTTTGATGAGATCAAGGAGGAGAATACTTGTGCATAGAATTCCTGGACTATTCTAAAGTAGAATGAGATTCTCTCTCAGCATTACTCCTCCGTATACACCATAGCATGATGGTATATCGGGGCGGAGCAATAACACCCTATGTGATATGGTGTGCTCTATGATGAGTACTACTGAGTTTCCAATTTCCTTTTGGGGTTTATGCACTTAAGAAGCTGCATACTTATTGAATTAGGTTCGAATCAGATCACAGCCTACCACTCCATATGAGATATGGTATGGGAAGAGCCCATGTCTTAAGCTAGTTAAGATTTGGGGTTGACCGGCCTATGTCTAAAAGCAAAATCCGGACAAGCTCGAGGCCAGGTCTGTTATGTAGAACTGGAAAGTTTCCAGCTATACAAACTACAGCAGATGATTTGATAGAACCAAAGGATTCAATAGTAACCAACGAACCTCAGCCTCTCCGCCGATCTAGCAGGATGCCTCACCTACCTGAGAGATACTTCGGTTTCTCTATAACAGTGGGAGCGAGGATTGCATCATGAGATGATGACCCAACTAGTTTTGAGCTGGCCATCAGGAGTGGGACTCTGCAAGAATGGCTGGTTGCTTAGCGATATGAGATGGAATCCTTATACACCAACAATGTATGGACTTTAGTTGCTTTATCTGAAGGGTTAAATCCCCATCAGGAGCAAGTATATCTTGAGAAGATTACTTGGTGTAGATGTAAAAGTTGAGACTTTCAAAGCTAGACTTGTTAAAGGTTTTCATCATCGACCAGACGTGGATAATGATGAAACCTTTTCCAGTGCCTATGCTTAAGTCCATCCGGATCCTACTTGCCACGGCTACATACCATGACTACGATATCTGGTGGTTGGGTATCATGACTGCTCTTCTAAATGATATTTTAGAAGAGAGAGTCTATAAGCACATAGTCAGATGGCTTCGTAAACAGTGGGAGCAGCGGAAACGTGTACAAGATGCTTTATAGGATAAAGCAGGCATCGCGGAGTTGGAACATCTGTTTTGATGAGATAGTGAAAGAGTTTGACATCATCAAAATGGTAGATGAACCTTGTATATACAAAAGGGTAGTAGGGAGTATGGTGGTGATCCTCGTAGAGTACATGGATGACATACTCTTGATGGGGAAGGAGTTTCCTATGCTATGCTCGGTCAATCTCCGCTTATCACAAGGATTCTCCATATAGGATCAAAGTGATACCTCCTAAATACTGAGTTTTGATCTATGAGATAGAAGTAATTGGATGTTAGGATTCTCACTAGTTGTAGTGAGATGGTATCAAACGATCCTGGGGAGAATCACTGGAAGGGTTCCAGGGTGATAAAGACGACTGAATGTCAGTCACAGGCATTGTCTTTACCCTCAGTAAAGGGACGGTATGTTGGAAGAGTTCCAAGCTAGATACCGTGGCATACTAGACGATTAAGGATGGATACATCGCTACTTAAGATGCTACCAAAGAGGCTGTCTGGGTGTATATTAGTTCATGAGATGAACTCAGTTCCTCCCATTGTGTGACAATGGAGTTACGGCTTATGCCAAGGAACGTCCGTCCCATCAGTGATCCAGACATATTCTAAGGCAGCATCACCTGATCATGGAGATGGTTGATCTCCAGGGTGATCGAGGTTAAAAGAGCAGACCCAGAAGATAACACGGCGGATCCACTCACAAAGGCCTTTTCCCAGAGAGAGACTTTTATGGGATGGTTGAGTATGAGATACTGCAACAACTGCTACAGATGGCCCTAGTGCAAGTGGGAGATTGTTAGTTATATGTATGCCCTAGAGGCCATTACTGTACATAGGATGTATATTGTAGTGGATGCTGGGACATATATAGGGAGGACTTTCTTGCTCGACATGAAAGTATGCTATCTGGTTGCTCTTTATCTTAACGTGTACACTGATTGTGTCTCTGTTACTTGTTGGTAAAGCCCTTAGGATGTGTACTTGACTACCTGGACTATGATGCAGATCATACTAGTGGGGACATGGTAGTCCATAAGTACATCCTTCAAGGTCCCTAGTCATGGGTGTATCGAGACGGGGCATCGATATACCAGAGTAGAAAAGCGTATACATTCTCGACCCATACAGATGGGCGATGGATGATCCCATATCCATTGGTGTTTGACATCAGATATGATATACGGGTGCTTAGTGGAGACTGGGTACACTGGACGGACTCGCCGAGAACTCCCAGATGGTATTATACCTTACGTCAGATGGCAGTTCTCTGGTGACACTGGTACAGGTTAGTCTGTAGACCCGAGATCGTCATAGAGTCTTGTGTGATTCCCACTGTGCTTTGATTTCCACCCTACCACGTCCAAGAGGGCGTGCAAAATGGTGGTTTTTGGGTACAGTCCCGAATCACATGGAGGCAATGAGCGATAGGAGGGGATTCGTCTCTCCCGGTATAGGGAGTTGATGTTACGCTATGTTCGATTAGCTATAACCGGAAATCCCTGGCCAGGGTTGCTGAGATTTACTGGTAAGTGTTACCAGTAGTTTCTCGAACTGTTATAGACCTCATATCGACATGACTTATCGAGCTACTGGGGTCTGACGTTTACCACCCCTAGGCGAGATATGCGACATATCAGACGATCAGACTGGACTGTACGGTAAGTGTTACTGGTTGGATTCACAGGAGTGTGAGCGGGCTTGCTCGTTGATCTTCTGATCGCTCAATACCCGGGTGGCCTTTACGTTTAGCAGACTGCTTGCGGCTTGTGGGTGCTTGATATGATCATCATCTGCTGCCGGCGTATTGACGAGTCTTTAGAGTCCTACACACAGGTTTCCTGGCTCAAGCGAAACGAAATAGGATCGCATATGAGATGTGTGCGGGACCGAGAATAATACCAGTATGTGATACTGTATTCTATTCTCGCGATTTGTATCATTGGACGATTATATGAGATATAGCCGGGTTACCGAATCAAGTGTTGATTCGATACATTGATACACTAAATATTAGTCGGTTATATGCAGTATGACCGGATCATTAAATCAAGCGTTGATTTAATGATTTAATGCATAATTATATATTTGATATATTATTTTGCATTAACTAGTATTGGTTCACTTAAGATGGATTTTCTCACTTGTTGTGCACATTAAATATATATGATATAGTTTTGTGCACAAGTTTGTATCATGTTTGATGATACATGCAAACTTGGGTATGTGTTTGCTTTAAACTATGATTAGGTTAATGGTTAGGGTTTCATTTACTTATTCATTTATTTATTTATTCTTTTTGGCAAGAAATGAAATGGTGGATTTCTTTGGATTTATCTTGAAGCTTCTTTAAGCTTTGAAAAGCTTTGACCATTTTTGTTTCTTTCCTTAACCCTAACCATTTACTTTAACCATAGTTTATTCTCTACACTCAACCGTGGTTGCATTATGATAACTTCACTTGATTTATCATTTGATTTTATTATTCTTATCATATTCTTTTTCTTCTTCTTCTTCTTCTTCAAGAAGAAGAAACCTTACAAGCTTTAATGGTGCTATGAGGAAAAGAGTGAGAAATCCAAATCTAAAGTGAACCCACTTCCTATTTCTTCATCCTCTACCACTTGCCAAGTAGTATAGGGTGTTTTCTTCACAAGTTTCATGACTTGGTGAAGTTGGAGCTTGATCTTGTGTTGCCTCGACGTAGATCATCTTCGGTAACAAAGTCGACGACCTAGCCCGATCATTTCTTCGACGAAACCATCGCTATAGTCCGGGATCCGATGATCGCAGCGGAGGGACATCATCACGGAGCTAAGGAAGTGGAGGACCGGATCTACAATGGTTGTAGTCTCTTTCACTTAGCAGTAAAGTTTTTTACTAGCTTGTAGTTTCGCCTATTCTCTAATTAACGATCTAGTTTAGGGTTTCTTGGCACCGGAAAATTTTGAATTTGGTATGGTCGATGCCTTCTGAGACCTATTGAGTGTCCCTAGGAACCCTACAGCTATCCACCACGACAAATCCGCAACAACACAGAACATCAACGCGAATGTCACGTTCGCAAATCCGTCTAAAAGGACTATAGCAATTAGATGCAATTTACCGCTCGAATGACATTCCCGGTCGGAGATATAATATAAGTACTCCATACTAACAAGTTTAAAATTTCGATCGACAAAACTTCCCGAAGTGGGCCCCACGTATATCTGTTGTACAGTAACAAAATCTGGGCCCAAAAGAACAGTACCAGAAACCACAAATTATCATGTAGAAACAACAGAAGTAACATGGTCCACTAAGTCACCAATACGGCCGCGGTTCCGCGGTGATTTGGTCGACTCAGTGGGTTGTTTTTCTTCTGGTTCCTTAGAAAAGCTTGCTTAATTTTCTGGTATATGCAAAATAATTTTTAGACCCTTTTAAAAAACGACAGAAACATTAACATGAAATTTTGCGGTTTTCGAAAATCCGTTCGATCGATGTTTTAAACGCGTTAGCACAAGTTAGTATAACTTAATGGTGAGGCTCGGATACCACTTTAAGTCCATGGTAGCGTTCCGGCCGTCTAACAGTCGCCAAATGCGGAAAAAAAACTTTTACAACTGGTGCTGTCGTGTACTATAACCCGGATCTGCCATTAAAGTTAAACTAATAAACTACAAAGTGGGTAGAAATGTTATACCGAACGATCCGAGTCCTTCGGTCTTAAACCATCATCCCACGCTTTTTTGCGGCTGCTCCGATCTCCTGAATCTCCAGTCTTCTCGTCCAGGTGACACCACGTCGACGGATCTTTAAATGGGCTCCCGTCTCTGATCCGAGGCAACTCGATCATCAAGTATGCTAAAAGAGATGACCAAGATTGATGTAGAGAATGAGTAGAACACTTTGTCTCGTTACGTCCAAAGCTATGGATGAACGGTTAATGAAGTTTCCATTTGAATCGGGTAAGTGAGAAATCGGCTATTCTAATTTTCATGAACCAAACTCTATTCTTTTCTTTTGCAAAAAACAATCCTCTCTCTCAAATGAAAGGGCCGGACACATATAGATGGTGGGGGGGTGAGTGTAGGAGGGGGAAGGTGACCATTACCATAAGGAAGAGAGTGAGTCACAATAACACCTAGCTTGAACATTTAATGCATCAATGAGTCACCTTAATCTCGTCACCAAAATCATTAATGCAACAATTAATGCCAAAATGAGTCACTAATCTAGAAGCCTCTAGAACCACGACTCACCCTCATGACTCACCCGAGAGAAGAAAACATAAATCCGTCTTTAACCGAATGTTAAAGACGGGTTATAGAAAACTGGAAACTGGAAACTGGCAACTTCCAAAAGTGATCCCGAAACGAATTTCAGGATAACCCCGTAACAGTATAAACATACCCGCATTTGTATTACGACCGAATGCAAATGCAACTGAGACAAAGATATTATATCTACACAGTATAATACTCGGATCCGGCTTAAACCAAAGCCCACCAGTATTATTTGTCCGAAATATGACACGTGCGTAAATGCACGTGCATTTTCCGAACCCTGCCATCAAACCATACGGCCTCTACAACGTTTCGCCCGAACTTGGAAAACGGTCTGTGGGGGACTCTAACGACTCATCAACACACTGGCACTGGGTATAACCACTAGCATGTCAGAGGTACAAGCTGTACGTAACGATTGCCTATGTATTGATTGGAAGGGAAGCTGACGAGCGAACTCATCCATAAACCCTACTGAGCCTGACAGTGACAATATCCGTAAAGTCCGGTCCGTTCGTCTAAAGAGTATCGCATATCGAGTCTACGGGGGTGGATAAAGTCAGACCCCTAATAACGCGATAAATCGTGTCGGCATGAAGCCCATCACCATCTAAGAAACTACTGATCCAAATCAGTAATTCTCCACTACCTCGGCCGAAGATTTCTAGTGATGGCCACCCGTGCACTGTGCGACATCAACCCCCAATACTGGGAGAGACGAATCCCTGACGATCCGCTCACTGCCTCCATGTGGCTCGGGACTGTACCAAAAAAATACCTATTTGTACGTCTTCATTCAGCGAGGTGGGGTAGAAATCAAAGCACAGTGGAAACTCACACGAGACAAATGACGATCTCAGGTCGACAAACTAACTTGTACACATGTCACCGGGGAACTGCTATCTGACGATATGTATAGTACCAACTAGCATGTTCCCGGCGAGTCCTGTCCGGTGTACTCATAACCCAATGAGCACCTGTATACATCTTAGGTGAACCAACTGACACCAATGGCTTGTGAGACCGGACATTGCCCCTTGTCGGGGTCTCGACTGTATACACTAGTCTACTCTGGAGTATCGATGCCCTGTCTGAAAACTCCCACGACTAGGGACACTTTAAGGATGTGCTTATAGACCCCAGCTCCGACGTATATGATCACCATCATACTGCTGGCTGTCAAGCAGAATCCTATGGGCTCTATCATCATGCAATAGTGAACTAAAGCATGTATACGATGATAAAGACAAACCAGATAGCATACTATCATCACGAGCAAGACTGTCATATCGGTATAGGTCCTGCCTCAATCATTGCTATCACGTACCTACAATCCAATAATTGACTTTGAGGGCACTATATCCAAAATCCGTGCCCTCGTAGTCTTTGGTGGCATAATGGCTGAAAGGAAAGTAGGATTCGATGAGGATACGAAAATCGAATCACAAGAATGTATATAATCATGAAGGAATTTCAATCAATAAGTCCTAAGGTCGCTTAGGCGGAGTACCATGTCGTGAGTATGCCGCGGAACATACGTACGCTACGCCACTCTGCTTCAGCTACCTACTCCATCATACCAGGGTCATCCTACACTCCGAAAGGTAAAGCCTACGCTCTGATACCAACTTTGTCACGACCCAAAGTTCGGCCCGTGACCGGCACTTAACCACGTAACGTCTACAGATGTAACGCGACTAAGTAAGCCGAAACCCAGAAATCAAAACCATTAAAAGTATTGAGTGTTAAAACATTTAATAGAAACATTTGTTAAAATGTTTAGGAAACCTTAAGTAACTTAGTAGAATTCTTTAAAGTTCAAGTTATTTTCTTCAAAATTTTGGCAGCATTTCCTTTGTAAAAACTAGCCCCGAAATCGGGTACAAGGCAAAATATGAGTAAAATGATACACAATAAGAAATAAGCATCCCAAACGTGAGCAATCACGCCCAACGGAGGAAACAATCACCACAATGATAATATACGACGTCGTAGCGAAGAATGAGTAAAAATAAGTGAAGACAACATGAAATATAAAACTGCATAAATAAAGTCGGCTCACAACGGGTTCGACACCAAAGTACAAATAATATACATCATCCACACAACTGGTCTCTAAGTCAATACATAAGTAGTAGATGGAGAATACTAGATACAATGATGTATACAACTGGAAAATAAACAGATACCACACAAAAACCCACCTATCAGCAAAAGCCCACCTATCAGCAAAAGCCCACGCGCCAACTGTAGTGGTATCTGTGTCGAAAGAAGCAAGAAAACAGCCTGCCGCGACCACTCCGAGGGGCAACCTGCAACACTGTGGCATAACGGGGGTGAGTTGCCAACTCGTGAATAGTAGATAACATATAAAGGTAATCGCAAGTATGCACGTGCTGCGATACTCTAACATATGCCAGCAGATAATGTCTATATGATGAACTGGATACGCAATAATCATTCCTAACGGGTGCAATTTAATAACATCAATATATATGATGAGCAGGATATGCAGTAATCATTCAAAAGCACTCTTCCAGGTACTATAACTACAGGATGAGATGTAAAATAATGAATGCTGAGCATGGGATAAAATATCATCTACACGGAATGTCAACGTAGGAAAATAACCCGTGTCTATCAATGCACCCAAATACTAGTAAAACTCAGGCGTCGTCACTCTAATCGGCCCTCAAATCCTGTAAATCTCATAGAATCGTGAGTGCCCAACATCGGCACTCGAAATATCATAAAGTAATTGTGTCCAGTATCGACACGCAAATCCTCAAGTATCGGACTCCGTCAGTCGGATCGGCCCACGGGCTCCGTCTGCGGAATCGGCCCTCGGCCCCGGCAGTACATGTTATCCCGTATCCACCTATCGACTCTGGTCGGTATCCTCCGGATAACCGTCAGGTCCAACCAATCACCGGTAGGTGGTAGTCCCTCTGCCAGGCTCACCGTCTACTGCATAGCGATCCGTTCTCGCCCCAGGGTACCATACCGGGTCCACCATGTACCCGCAATCGGCCTTGTCCAGCTCCTCGATTCGGGTTCACATGTCACACGTCTCAGAACCGAGAAAACGCATGGTGGACGCACTGAAATATCATATTAAGGGAAACCAGGTTTTTAAAACAGTGCGTATTTTCTTATAATAATACCCTGGTTCCCAAATCCAGAAATCACATAAATCCAAACTAAATGCGTAAATCCATGCAATGTGTCGTATGATACTAAGAGTAAAAGAAAGGGAAAACAACTCTTTTAGAAAGGATCTAGTTTTGAAAATGTCTCGTGCGGTCTCTCAGTTTTTAAATCATGTCAATATCACCCATGTATGTAACTTACGTATGTATATAGGTATGGATGTGTGAATGGATATGTACGCAATGCGAGTGTAGCAATGTATATATGCACTAATATGGATATATGATATATATGTGCACAAGTGTAGATATATCAAGGTACGTATGCACTAATGTGAATATAATGGGTGCATGTGCACAGGTAGTGATATATCTGATAATATGTGAATATGTGGCAAGTCATGACAATCATCAATGATGCGGTGATCCTATAGTGCGAGTGTCATGGCAATCACTAATGGCGTGAGTGTAACATACATTGAGTGCTCGTGCAGCTTAAACCGTTAGTGACGGTACAGTGTTCTATAATTACCATTTTATATGCAACAGGAGATGGTATGCTACTATAGCATATATATATGAACACATACAACTAAAATATCCTATAACGCCCTGACGCTTAACGCCATACGGGTGATTTCCCCGTAGATGTTAAATCTACTGACCTGGTCGCGTGCTAAGTGTAGCCGACCACCTGCTTCCCCTTCTTTGCGGCGGTCGACGTACCCGCCTTCGAACCTGGAATTTACACAAGGAATCCATATATAAGCAAATATCTCGCTAAAACGCGTTATCGAAATCAAACGAGAAACTCGCGTCGCGAACTAAACACGCGTGTGTACGATACGCTGAAACGTGTGTATACACGTCTAAAACTATCCCGACACGTCACGATACGCTGGATCACAGAACCTACTCACGTATCGCGCAAACAAATCCTACTAGAAAAACGATATATCGTCCCATATTTTGACACAGGAGAAAACATACAAAATTGCATATGCCACAGCACTGGAAAACACAGCAGACTACCCTAACCAAAACCCTAACACCTAGCTCCCTCATCTGGCCGCAATTTGCGGCCAGAAAGAATAAACCGTCGACCACTATTTGGGTAGGGGTCTGATTGTTAGAGGTTCTGCGTGTTCAAGTTCTAGTTTAAATACCGCAATCAAGACGGTTTCGCTTGTAGCTAGCCGGTTGAGTACGGGTCGTCCGCAGGGAGATGGGAGTCTTTTTCAAAGTGTTTTAACGAGTTAAGTCCTGTTTTCAGATTTTGTTGGATTATCTAAGTGTTGAGTTGATATTTAAAGAGAGCTTGTTAGGGTTAGGATTAGGTTAGTTTGAGTTAGGAGTCTCCACATCTTTCGTTGCCCCTCTTAATATCGGTGTTACGGTAATCGGCAACAACGGGGATTAACACGACTAGGAAGGAACTTGCGAGTATAAGCTAGGCTTTCCAACGCATAGTCCTTCCTTTTGGTGCTTGTCCGTCCGTTCTTGGCTCTTATCCATAACCTCCGGTTAATTCAACCACAACTGGTCTCACTACGGAATCACCGCTATCATGTAGGATAGGGTGCCGTAAGGAGCGGATTGTGGTTCAATTAACGGGAGTCGATTTAAGTTGTTGGGCAAGGAAAGAGTGAGAGGGATTTCCTTCTCTCAAACTTCCCATATCCTACCCTAACAAGTATAAAACTACTCACTCTTCATGATAATGAAAAACAAACCAAAACAAAAGAGGAAGATAGAAAGAAGGAGATTAGAAGAATACGACTAACTATTTGCGACCTCACCTTGGCGAGGATCGAGCGTAAGTATCATTGTCGTATGAATGATAAAGAAAAAGAGAGAAGAAAGAAACAACAAGAAAATAACAACAACTACTTAACAATTAAAATTACAACAAGTAAAGAAAGAGCAAGACAAGCATGATAATAAAATGATCTTCTTTATTTACCATTCCTCCCTCACAAAGCTCACTACAAGTTTAATGGAGAAGAGATGAGAAGAAGAAGAACACGTGAACTAAAACCTAGAAAAAGAAAATACAAGAATGGACCCCTTCCTTCACAAAGTTCTGGGCTATTTATAGGCCAAAAAATGAAAACCTAGGGCAACCACCAGAACACCTGTACAATGACCAAAATACCCCCCAAAACCCTGCGCATGCGGCGCCAGTACAGCCGCGGATCCGCGGCCTAGACCCCCCTTTTGCCGCGGATCCGCGGCCCTTTGGAGGAATTGGGGCTTCTGCTTTTTTGGGCTTTCCTGGTTTGCTGTGTACATTATTCAGGCATATGTATTTTATCAATTTGGCTCCACGATTTTTCTAGAATTTCTGTTGAGGGAAAGGTGGACTTTTTGTCAAGATTTTGTCATGATTGCCTCGAGCTCCGCGTAGATCTCTTGGGTCTTGTGCTACCATTGAGCCTTGTGCATGAGAATGACATTGATTTGACATTTTGTCTTCCTAAACTGGTATCTGGCAACATACGGATGAAGAGCGGAGACCGTGTTTTCTCAGTGGTTGGCAGGAACCCGGATTTTTTCGTGTTTTTCCATGAATTTCACCGTTTTAGAACCGAGAACCTGTATCCTGTAATTGACTAGCAAACACGGCTCAAGAGTATCTATGGATATGCAATGTGATAAAAATTGGGCGGTATGAAAATGCAAAATTCTTATATGAACAAATACCCACAAACTTATCATTTGCTCGTCCCGAGCAAAGCCAATTTATTCACAAAAAATTTCCTAACCTCACTTTCGCAAGGAACGCGATTGCACTGAGCATGTGCAACAAGCCGTTAAACCTCCAGGTGTCCCTAGTAGGAGGAGTGTTGTCTCCTGAGGGTTTTCAGCGGATACTACCCACAAAATCCGGTCAAGTTGGTTTTGTAAAATAACTAAGCTTCAAACCCTAAAGTTTTGTTTTAGAAAATAACAATTCTATAATCCTAAGTCTAGACCATCGAACCTTTATTTTTCACACCTCGCTTCTTATTTAACTACAGATTTTATATGTCTTTACGTGCAGTGCAAATAGTGTCGTTAAGTTCCCGAAAGGTCGAATAAAGTCATCATGTCGCACAATAAAGCCCAGATAACAATTTAAAAAGGATCACATAAGTTTTATAAAGAGTTAAGCATTTTTCAAGTTTCGTTTTCCAGTAAGGTTTCAACTTCAGAATTTCTATCTTCCATAACAGGAAACTAGGTCGTATTTTTCACTCCACCTTTTTCTTGTTTTCATTTCATACACACCTCTGTGAACGTGCAATAGTCTTTATCATAGAATAAAACCTTCATATCTCCGTTTAAATTTTTTTATAAAAGCCTGTCTTTTATCAAGATTATTCTCACACAAAGAACCGTTAGGAATTTTAACTCGGAGAGAACACTTGCTTGACTTTGTTTTAAAACTGGACTTTCTAGGCTTCTTAGCGAGCTTTGGGCCAATGCACCCAAACCAGTTGGTTTTAGGGCATTAGGTGTAGAAACACCCCAGCGAACTTAATTACTCATGTTACCTAGGTCCAAAAACAAAAGACAGTTTGGCGTGAAAATCAGATGATTTAATACGAACGGAGATATAACCGGCAGTTCAATTATTTTTTTGGATAAAAGACGTGTTTAGTGGGTTTGGTGTGTAATCATTGCAATCAAGTTTCCGATGGGTTATTTTTCATACTTAGCTCCAATTACGGCATCAATAACATTCCTTCATATTCGCTTTACTTCATAAACTATTCTTGACATTACTTATTTCAGAACAAACCTATTTGATCCTCAGAAAATCATTTATCTGTTTAAAAGTTTAAACATGAAAGACTTGTCATCTAATTCCCAAAATCTTACGACACGTGTAGTGTGATGTAAAGACGTATATCAGCTATAGTTAACTTCAAAGGAGAGTTATCTTTCAGGTTTTCAAAATCTAAACATAAGATTTAGTTATTCCTATTTTTTCAAACAAAAACCGTCCAATGTTGAATCAGAGTTCTTCCACAAGCTAACTTGACAAAAAAGTTTTTATATTTTTTTTAGAAAATTTTCAAATTTTTATGGATTTTATGGATATTAATATGCAGATGCAAAATATACATATGAATGCGAAGGTAAGAAATGCGTACCGAGCGTACCCCCAAACTTAAACTGGACAGTGTCCTCACTGTCGTTGCATGAAGAGATCATTTGAAGGGTACAAATTGTCGGTTAGCGATACACAAATTTTTATTTGTTTTTGTGTTTTTAAAGAAAAGAAAAAGAATATACACAAATATATACAAAATGGTTTGTACATACCCCCAAACTTATTTGGAACAGTGTCCACTGTTCTTGGCTGGATAACCGAAGTTTGGAGTTAGGCAGAGGAAGATCATTCAGGGTAAACCGGCTCCTGTAAGAACAGGAGCCCCTCTGTTGGTTCGGCGCTAAGGTACGGTTTGCATCGGTGTCCATTTACTTTGAAAAGAGAACCGTCCTTAGGATTTTCCAAATCCACGGCGCCCTGCGGATACACATTCCGCACAAAATACGACCCTTTCCAGCGAGATCTGAGCTTTCCAGGATGGAAGTGAAGTCGGGTGTCGTAAAGCAATACCTGCTGACCAGGTACGAAGGTTTTGCGCAAAAGGTGTTTAACGTGAAACACCTTCGTTCGATTCTTAACGACAACCGCGTTATCGTAAGCCTCATCCCTAAGCTCGTTCAGTTCGTTCAACTGCAGCTTCCGATGGCTGCCCGCGTCCTCAAGAGACAGATTCAGCTCTTTTATCGCCCAAAATGCGCGATGCTCGATTTCAACAGGAAGGTGGCAGGCTTTTCCGTACACAAGCCGATAGGGAGACATGCCAAGGTCGGTCTTATAAGCGGTTCTAAATGCCCAAAGGGCATCAGTGAGTTTCAGAGACCAATCCTTACGGTTCTTGGAAACCGTCTTCTCCAGTATCTGCTTGATTTGCCGATTTGAAACTTCGGCCTGCCCGCAGGTTTGGGGGTGGTAGGGCGTAGAGAGCTTATGATTAATGGAGTATTTCCGCATCAAGGCCTCGAAAGTCCTATTGCAGAAATGACTTCCATTGTCGCTAATGATCGCTCGGGGGTGCCCAAACCGGGAGAAAATGTTTTATTTAAGGAACCTAATGACAACCTTGTTGTCCTTAGTCCGGCTGGGCACAGCCTCGACCTATTTAGAGACGTAATCAACAGCTATAAGGATGTACAAGTTCCCAAAAGAGCTGGGAAACGGCCCCATGAAGTCTATCCCCCAAACATCGAAAATCTCCACAACCAAGATTGGTTGGAGCGGCATCTCGTTCCTCCGGGATATCCGGCCCATGTGTTGGCACCGGGAGCAAGTCTTGCAATAGTCGTGAGCGTCTTTGAAAAGTTGTGGCCAGTAGAAACCACATTGAAAGATCTTCTCAGCTGTCTTTCTGGGCCCAAAATGCCCGCCACACGCTTGATCGTGGCAAAATGACAGCACACTCTTGAATTCCTCGTCAGGGACACATCGACGAATAATCTGGTCGGGACAGTACTTGAACAAGTAGGGTTCGTCCCAGTAAAAGTGTTTTACTTGGGATAAGAAGCGAAGTCTGTCCTGACTTGACCATTCAGTCCGTAGTAATCCCGTGGCCAAATAGTTCACAATATCTGCGAACCAGGGTTCGCACGATACTGTCAAGAGCTGTTCATCCGGGAAAACGTCGTTGATCGGAATTAGAAGCGAAGGCGAAGAAGGAAGTCGTGAGAGATGGTCGGCAACTACGTTTTCATATCCTCGTTTGTCCTTAATGACAAGGTCAAACTCTTGAAGCAAGAGGATCCAACGTATTAACCGAGATTTTGCATCTTTCTTCGCAAAAAGATGGCGCAGAGCTGAATGGTCCGTGTAGACAATGACTGGAGAGCCGATGAGGTAGGGCCTGAACTTTTCTAAAGCAAATACAACAGCCAAGAATTCCTTCTTAGTTGTTGTATAATTGAGTTGGGCGTCGTTCAGGGTTCGGCTCGCGTAATAGATTACGTGCGGCGTCTTGTTGAAGTGCTGTCCAAGGACAGCACCGATGGCAAAGTCGGATGCATCGCACATAATCTCGAATGGGTGCGTCCAGTCAGGTGAAGAAAGAACGGGAGCAGAAGTGAGTGAGCGTTTCAGTGACTCGAATGCAGTCACACAGCTCGAGTTGAAGTCGAAAGGCGTGTCCTTGGCCAGCAAAAGAGTCAAGGGCCTATTAATCTTTCTAAAGTCCTTGATAAACCGTCTATAGAAACCGGCATGGCCAAGGAAGGCTCGGATATCTCTGACGCATCGGGGAGGAGGCAGATTGGAAATGACCTCAATCTTTGCTTTGTCAACCTCTATGCCATTTTGCGAGATGATATGTCCTAAGACAATACCTTCGCGCACCATGAAGTGGCATTTCTCCCAGTTCAAAGTGAGATTCTTGTCCTTACATCGGGTAAGGACAGCGTCAAGATGCAGCAAACACTCGTCAAAGGAGTCGCCGAAGATGGAGAAGTCATCCATGAAAATCTCCAGAAAATTTTCCACCATGTCAGAGAAAATTCCCATCATACACCGCTGGAAGGTAGCGGGCGCATTGCATAACCCAAAGGGCATGCGTCGATATGCAAACGTGCCGAAAGGACAAGTGAAAGTGGTCTTGTCCTGGTCTTTTTCGGCGATGGGAATTTGATTATAGCCGGGGTAGCCATCAAGAAAGCAGTAATACTCATGTCCGGCCAATCGTTCAAGCATCTGGTCAATGAAAGGTAGCGAAAAGTGGTCTTTCCGCGTTGCGGCGTTGAGTTTTCTGTAATCAATGCAAACTCGCCACCCAGTTTGGGTGCGAGTAGGGATTAACTCGTTCGCCTCGTTGGTTATGACCGTGATGCCCGACTTCTTGGGGACAACATGAATGGGGCTAACCCACTGGCTATCAGAGATAGGGTAAATGATACCACTATCTAGACATTTGACGATCTCCTTCTTCACAGCCTCCTTCATGACTGGATTAAGACGTCTTTGTGGATCCCGGGCTGGTTTGGCATCATCCATCAGATGAATGTGATGCTCAACGATCAGGGGACTAATCCCCTTGATGTCCGCCATGGACCAGCCAAAAGCTTGCCTGTTGCTGTGCAAGACCGAGAGAAGGGCTTTCTCTTGCTCTGGAGCTAGAGAAGCCGAAATGATGACAGGGAGGGTCTCGTTCTCACCTAAGTAGGCATACTTAAGGTAAGACGGCAACGGCTTGAGTTCGAGCGTTGGAGGTGAAATGATGGAAGGCAAGACTGGTGCAAAGGTCTCGAACTCAAAGGACTCCAGCAAAGGTTCAAATCGAGTGTAGGCAACCGAGTCGGATGGTTCAGGTAACTCATCCGGAAAGTCGAAGGATTCAAACTCGGGTTGTGCGCGGCTAAGATCGTTCGAGAACGTGAAACACTCGTATTCGTTGTCGGGCGCAGAAACAGCAGCAGGTTCGAAGAGAAACGCACTAGTGGCGTCAAGATTATCGTGATCAAACAGAAACTCCTCGAATTCACACTCTTCTGGTGTGATCTCCTGGATCGAGCAGACGTCTAGTATATGAGCATTAGGTTCGGCGGGCTGATTCCCTAACCTAAAAATGTTGAGTTCAATCGTCATATTTCCAAAAGAGAGGTTCATTGAACCATTGCGACAATTGATCACAGCATTTGAGCTTGCGAGAAATGGGCGACCAAGTATCACCGGAATTTGATTCCGGGGGTTAGCTACAGGCTGTGTATCTAATACAATGAAGTCAACGGGGAATATGAAGTCCCCGACTCTTATCAATACATCCTCTAGCTCACCCCTAGAATGGGTGATCGATCGGTCGGCCATTTGGAGAGTGCAGTGTGTGGGTTTCAACTCTCCGACGCCTAATTGCTCGTATACTGAATACGGAAGCAAGTTAACACTGGCACCAAGATCTAATAGTGCGCGGTTGATGTTCTTATCCCCAATGGTAATTGAAATCGTAGGACAGCCAGGGTCCTTCCGTTTTTGTGGTAAAGATTGGGTAAGGGCATCACTCACAGCACTAGCCAAGAAAACTTTCTTGGGTACCTGAGACTTCTTCTTTTTCGTGCACAAGTCCTTTAAGATTTTTGCGTAAGACGGGACTTGTTGGACAGCATCTAAAAGAGGAATGTTAATGTTAACTTGCTTAAATAACTCCAGAATCTTCTCCATTTGAGGATTTTGTTTATTAGATCTCAACCGGTTTGGAAATGAAACATTTTGAAAATTGGTTGAGTCTAATGCTGGAGGAGGAGATTGTGGAGTTGGAACGGATCCCAGAATAGGTGTTTTCGTGGAGTGAGAAGTGGGTCCGTTCAGAGAAGAAGAGGAAGGAGAGCCTTGTGAAGAACGGAGAATAGGCTCAGAAGACGAAGAAGAAGAAGGAGAAGAAGAAGAAGAAGAAGAAGAAGCAGCGGCCGGGGTGTCATTGTTGATCCATGTGCCAATGTTGTTTTGCAGCATCCTCCCCGATCTCAGTGTAGTCATGGCACTCACATTATGGTTTTGTTGTTCAAGAGCAACATGTGCATTATGTGGGTGACCGGGATTTGGAAGTGGCTGGGACGGGAGCTTCCCCTTCTCTCGCTCGCTCAAGGCCGCGTTCAGCTGTGCAATCTGGGCCTCGATGGTCTTGATGCTTTGCCCGTGTGCGGCAGTGTGTTGCACTAAAGATTGAATCGAAGACTGGATGTTGGCGGTGGATTGAGTCGATTGTTTAACAAACGCCTCCAGACTTCGCTCGAGCGAGGAAACCTTATCATTGTTTGACGGAACAAAGTTGTTTGGTGGAAAAGAGTTGTTGGGTGCAAAGTTGTTCGTCTGGTTTTGGAAAGGCTGGGGTTGGAAGGGCTGCTGATATTGTTGTTGAGTTTGTTGCTGCGCTTGCTGTTGCGGCGGAGGGGCCCTTTGGAAATTGTTGCCCTGGAATTGATTCTGATTCTGATTCCAGGCGAAATTGGGGTGGTTCCTCCAACCGGGATTATAGGTGGAAGAGTATGGATCATTCCTCGGTCTTTGCTGGAAGGCAGCATTAACCTGATCCTGTCCTTGCGGGGGTGGGTTGTAAGGACACTCTTCGGTCAAGTGGAAAGGATCGGAACAACAAGCGCAGATGGTACGAAGGGGGAGAACAGGGGTGGGGGCAGGAGCAGAAAATTTGTTCTCTATTGCTTCAAGCTTTCGTGTTATTGCAGCCATTTCAGCTTTCATCGCAATAGAGACATCAAGTTGGTGGATTCCTACCCTAGACTGACCGGTAGAAGTGGAGGTAGAAGAAGAAGAAGTCGGTCTGGTGCTCTCCCACTGTAGCGTTTGCTCCGCAAGATCGTCAAAGAACTGCCATCCTTCCTCGTCAGATTTCGATAGGAAGTGGCCCTGACAGATGATTTCCAGCAACTGCTTCGTTGCTGGGTTCAGCCCCTCGTATAAGGTTTGGCAAAGTTGCCATTTCTCTATATCGTGGTGAGGACACTGAACAAGAAGGTCTTTGTACCGGTCAAAGCACTTCCAGAAGGGTTCAGAAGGAAGCTGGGGGAATTGGTTGATTTCATTTCGAATTCTTGCGGTCTTATGATTCGGATAGAATTTTTTCAGAAACGCTTTAACAAACTCGTCCCAGCTGGTGATTGAGTAGGAAGCGGTGCTATACAGCCATTTTTCAGCGAGATCGCATAAAGTGAACGGATTGACCCGTAGACGTATAGCATCGTCCGACAGCTGGGTGGTTTTCATCATGGCACAGACATTTTGAAATTTATTGATGAAGATATAGGCATCTTCAGACTCGAGCCCATGAAAACGTGGAAGCATGTTGATGAAATGGGGCTTAATTTCAAAGTTGTCCCCATTGGCCGGAGGAAGAGAAAGGCAGGTGGGAAGTGCAGAACGGGTGGGGTAGAAACGATCCTGGAGTGCAATTCGCTGCGGCGCTACAACAGGCGGAGGTGGTAGGATATTGGTCTCCGTAGGAGGTGGAGCCAATCCAGCGGTGGTCAAAGAGATGTTCGGATTAGATCCCGACATCGCGGAAGAAGAGGTTGGTGAAGGTGAAGGTGAAGATGTATGAACAGAATTCCGGTCAACGTCGGAGTTGGCCGGCAAAGGAAGGGGTGAAAGAGGAGTGGACGGAGTATCGACTTCGGAGTCGATCGCGTAGTCGGTAGCGACTAACGTAACGCGGACTAGACGGGCGCTAGTGTCCCGAGTCCAAGCGGACATACACTAAACGAGTTTAGTATAGTCAAAGCGGAGAAGGTGAGGGTAAGAAAACGTCAAAGGAGAAAGGCGATGGGTGGTGGGTGAAAAATGGATTTTGGCGACAAAGGGCAATTTTTTTAAAAGTTTTTTTCTTTTTTTCTTTTTTTTTTCTTTTAGAAAGATTTTTACAGAAATATGTACGGAAATACGGCTTAAGCAATCACAAACAAGATATGCACAATCACACCTAGATCGAGGGTAACCTAGATCTACTAGACCTGCTCCTGAACTTGATTGTCGAAGTTAAACAGTGTCGAGAAACAGGCTTAAAAATACACTGATCACGAGGCCGGGTAAGTGCAGAGATAAGGGGAGGTTGTCCAACGCTTTCGCGAAGTTCCTTAATTAAATAACCCTTTCTCTTTCGGCGGTTGCGCCTTTAACACTTTCCTAGACACCCCGTAAACAATTTACGGTTAAGCGAGTTTCTAAACACGGTTTATCTTCTCCTAATGAGCGCGAAGTCCTTAGGGCTGAAGTCTAGTATTTTTTTAATTTACAATGGACAATGCATATGCTTTAGTGATTTTTGGGGTCCTGGGTAGGGTGATGAAATCCCCACCCAATCTGGATTGGTTTCAAGCCCCTTAAGTCCGTATTAAAGAAATGCAAAGCAGTAACAAATCAACTGCAAACAATTTTTATTTTTGCGGCGCAAAGAATCCTGCACAAGAACAGTTTATTGGAAGGGGGAGAAGAATTTGCGCAAAGAAAGCTGCAGAAAACACAATTCAGTGGAGTCCAGGGGAGTGGAGAGGAGCAGAGAGACTTACAGAGAAAAGATGGCAGCCCAAGGCTACCAAACGGCCGCGGATCCGCGGCCTAAGCCCTCTATTGCCGCGGATCCGCCGCAGGAACAGAGAGTTGGGGCTTCGTTTTTCTGTGGTGACCTCCTGTTGGTGTCTTCTGCCTGTCTGGATGTGTGGAATTCTGATATGCTCACTGTATATGCTCCAGATTTTTACAGTAGACCGGATGCTTCGTTTTTGTCCGTCGCGGTGTAGCCGCGAACTGTGGGTCTATCTTCCCACGTCTTTGGCACTGTACTTGAACTCCGTATTTTCAACGTCTTGGCCACTGAACTCGAACCTTGTATTTTCCTGCACACTTGCACAAAAGCTAATCAAAAATAACAAGATGATTTTTTACAAAGTATATTTTTTTTCGTTTTTTTTTCGTTACAAATTAACCCGAAATTACACAAAGAAATAAACTACCGTCTCCCCGGCAACGGCGCCATTTGATTGTTAGAGGTTCTGCGTGTTCAAGTTCTAGTTTAAATACCGCAATCAAGACGGTTTCGCTTGTAGCTAGCCGGTTGAGTACGGGTCGTCCGCAGGGAGATGGGAGTCTTTTTCAAAGTGTTTTAACGAGTTAAGTCCTGTTTTCAGATTTTGTTGGATTATCTAAGTGTTGAGTTGATATTTAAAGAGAGCTTGTTAGGGTTAGGATTAGGTTAGTTTGAGTTAGGAGTCTCCACATCTTTCGTTGCCCCTCCTAATATCGGTGTTACGGTAATCGGCAACAACGGGGATTAGCACGACTAGGAAGGAACTTGCGAGTATAAGCTAGGCTTTCCAACGCATAGTCCTTCCTTTTGGTGCTTGTCCGTCCGTTCTTGGCTCTTATCCATAACCTCCGGTTAATTCAACCACAACCGGTCTCACTACGGAATCACCGCTATCATGTAGGATAGGGTGCCGTAAGGAGCGGATTGTGGTTCAATTAAAGGGAGTCGATTTAAGTTGTTGGGTAAGGAAAGAGTGAGAGAGATTTCCTTCTCTCAAACTTCCCTTATCCTACCCTAACAAGTATAAAACTACTCACTCTTCATGATAAGGAAAAACAAACCAAAACAAAAGAGGAAGATAGAAAGAAGGAGATTAGAAGAATACGACTAACTATTTGCGACCTCACCTTGGCGAGGATCGAGCGTAAGTATCATTGTCGTATGAATGATAAAGAAAAAGAGAGAAGAAAGAAACAACAAGAAAATAACAACAACTACTTAATAATTAAAATTACAACAAGTAAAGAAAGAGCAAGATAAGCATGATAATAAAATGATCTTCTTTATTTACCATTCTTCCCTCACAAAGCTCACTACAAGTTTAATGGAGAAGAGATGAGAAGAAGAAGAACATGTGAACTAAAACCTAGAAAAAGAAAATACAAGAATGGACCCCTTCCTTCACAAAGTTCTGGGCTATTTATAGGCCAAAAAATGGAAACCTAGGGCAACCACCAGAACACCTGTACAATGACCAAAATACCCCCCAAAACCCTGCGCATGCGGCGCTAGTACGGCCGCGGATTCGCGGCCCTTTGGAGGAATTGGGGCTTCTGCTTTTTTGGGCTTTCCTGGTTTGCTGTGTACATTATTCTGGCATATGTATTTTATCAATTTGGCTCCACGATTTTTCCAGAATTTCTGTTGAGGGAAAGGTGGACTTTTTGTCAAGATTTTGTCATGATTGCTTCGAGCTCCGCGTAGATCTCTTGGGTCTTGTGCTACCATTGAGCCTTGTGCATGAGAATGACATTGATTTGACATTTTGTCTTCCTAAACTGGTATCTGCCAACATACGGATGAAGAGCGGAGACCGTGTTTTCTCAGTGGTTGGCAGGAACCCGGATTTTTTCGTGTTTTTCCATGAATTTCACCGTTTTAGAACCGAGAACCTGTATCCTGTAATTGACTAGCAAACACGGCTCAAGAGTATCTATGGATATGCAATGTGATAAAAATTGGGCGGTATGAAAATGCAAAATTCTGATATGAACAGGGTCTCGTGCTCTGGGTATGTAATCAACATCTAACAACTATGCTCCAGTTAACTCAGATTTTATCTGAAATCACCGGGTCTATAGCAGATCACAAAAAGCTAAAAATTCACTTAAAAACGTTATATTTTGCACTAAATGAAAACCTAGGGTATTTTGGTAAAATCTGGGGTTAATCTTAGTTTTTGTGGCCCTAATAACACTTAACTAGGCTAGGCTAACCAATAAAATCATCCCCTAACCAAAAGTCCACACAAATCATCATTTCTAGCACAAAATCTCACTTTTATCACTAACCGAAGCTACTTCTACACATAAGCTTTACCAAGAGGGAATTGAGTTTAGAAATTATACCTCACTTGACCCTACGATGCAGGAGAAGGAGGAGGAGAAGAAGAAGTGCTGCTGCTGCTGCTGCTGGGGTGCTGCTGCTGCTGATGCTTGCTGCTGCTGCTTGAGGCTGCTGCTGTTGCTGCTGTTGCCTTTGCTGCTGCTTCTTCTGCTGGTGTGTGTGTGAGAGAGAGTGAAGTGAGAAAAAAAATGAGAGGCAAAGAAATGAGGCTAAGGCTCGTCAACCCCTCCCCTCTCTTTCTCTTTCTTCATTTAATGAGCATGGCTCATGCCATGAAGCCCATTCCCTCTCTCTCTCTCACCAAGTCAACACAAGAAAAAAAGAAAATTCAAATCCCTTTTTTTGCCCATTTTTAAACAATCATACTAAAATTTAAAACCCAAAACCATGTAACTTAATTAAAATGCTTTAACTCACCATGGTTGCTAATCATGGTTTAACCCCAATTAAGCCTTAGGTTACATGCACAAGTGTGTGCTAGCTTAGGAAAAATCTAATAAAATATTCATTAAATAAGATAAAATATTTGAAAATCGATTTGGTAAACTTTTTATTAAAAACCATATATTAAAGTATAATTAGCCACTAAACACATCCTAAAGTGTCACAGTTGGCATCTGAATCGTCTCCTGAAAACTGTTATTGTAAGAGAACTCTATGAAGGGAAAGTGACGATCCCAATTGCCATAAAAAATAAGCATGCACACTCGACGCATATCCTCGAGAGTCTGTATAGTCCGTTCTGATTAACCATCGGTCTGCAGATGGAAAGCGGTGCTGAAACTCAAACGGGTAATCAAAGTTTCCTGAAGTTTATGCTAAAGACGGCTGGTAAACTGGGTGCCGCTGTCGCATACAATGCTTGTCAGAACACCATGCAACCGCACAATCTCATCAATGTACAGCTGAACATACTGAGCAAATCTGAAAATGGTCTTTACTGGGAGGAAGTGAGCCCTTTTGTCATCCGGTCAACAATCACCCAAATGGAGTCATACCTCAACTGATCCTAGGTAGACCTATAATACAATCCATGGAGATCTGCTCCCATTTTCACTCTGGAATAGGCAAAAGCTGCAACTCTCCCGCTGGTCTCTGATACTCAGCCTTGACCTGCTGGCAAGTCAGGCATCCTGAAACGAAGTCAGAGACATCTCTCTTCATCCGTTCCCATCAGTAGATATCGCTCAAATCACGATAAATCTTGGTGTAACATGGATGAATGTGTAAGTCCACGTTACCTCTCCCGGTTCTTTCGGGGTTGCGGAAACGGTGAAAAACGATTTTAGGGTTTAGGGTAACATGGACTAGAAAACCCGGATCTTTGCTAAACAACACACTAGCAACTACTATGAGCTTTACCTAATCGGTTAGGGGTTATACCTTAACTTGAACTCCTTCTCTTCGACTCCTTATGGTGGTCGGATCGGCCTCACCTCATCGTCTCCTTGTGCCGAAGATGGATCCACCCGAGGGCCTCTACCTTGAGCTCCTTCCTCGAACTTGAGGTAACTATAGTATTAGATTTGCTAAACCTTCAACCTTAGAATGAGTAGAGAGTGGCTTTGGTGTTTTATCTCAAAGGAAATGGTTTTCAACTCATGAGAGGGATTTTCCTTGAGCTAGAGGAAGAGGAAGAGCAAAGGATGAGAGAGAATGAGAATGAGATTATGATAAGAATTTTGCAACCATATCCAATATATGTGAATTATCAAATTAATAATATTAATCAAAATGAAAAAGGTGATGGTTGGTTTGATAAGACCATTATCATTTCATATTTAATGATTTTGCTAAGATCAAAGAGCATCTTTGGTATGAAATGATGATGGTCAAAGTTTCAACCTTTGTCAACAAGTCAACCTTAGTCAAAATGTCAACAACCCTAACCATAACTCAATTTCCTTTAATTAATATTATTAATTGATATTTCACACATTCATTAGGGTTTGGAAAAAGACAACCGTCAACTGTGCATACACACCCATACCAAAACCCTAATGAGAATCCTCTGCCTCAGTCAACTGTGCATACACACCCGTATCCATGTTCCGAGGAACACGAATACAATGAGATAAAACTAACCGCAAAACATATACTAGGATCTGGCTTAAACCAAAGTCCGCTAGTAATAACTGTCCGGACACCAAACGTGCACAAGTGCGCGGATGTGAACGAACCCCGTTGCAAAACCATGCGACCTCTACTCTGTTTTGCCTAAAGGCGAATAACCCTCTATGTGGGACTCTAAAGACTCAACACTACGCTGGCAGTGGGTTTAACCACAGACCGCAAGCGGCACTAGCTGTATGTAACGGTTCCCAGGTAGATGCCGATAAGAAGACTGATGAGGTGAACCCATCCAAACTCCTACTGAGCTTGTATGTGACAATCTCCGTACAGTCCGGTCTGTTCGTCTGAGAATATCGCATGGCGGGCCTAGGGGGTGGTAAACGTCAGTCCCCTAATAGTGGTGCAAGTCGTGCTGGAGTGTAGCCCAGAACACCCTGAGATATCACTGGAAACCTACCAGTATATCTCGCTAGCCCTGGCCAAGGACTTTGTGTAATGGCTATCCTAGACACAGCACGATATCAACCCCCAATACCGGGAGAGATGAATCCTGTCTAACCGTCACTGCCACCAAGTTCTTCGGGACTGCACCCAACTACTACCTGTTTGCATGACTCCTTTGAGCCGTGGTAGGGTAGTAATCAAAGTACAGTGGGAATACACTCGAGGGGAAGTGACAGTGTCAACTCAGCGGACTAAGCTGTACTTATATCACCTGGGAACTGATAACTGACGATAGGTATAGTACCAACCAACAGTTCCCGACGAGTCCTGTCCAGTGTACTCATAACCTAACGAGTACCCGCATACTATCTCAAGAACGACGTACTGACGGCTATGGGACAGACCGTCTCCCCTGCTGGGATGAGAAGCGCATACGCTAGTCTACTCCGGAGTATCGATGCCCTGTCTCGATAATCCCATAACCAGGGACGTGTATATAAGGATGTGCTTGTAGATTACCCAGCCCCGACGAGTGTGACTGCCATCACAACGCTGATAATCAAGCAAAGATCCTAAGAGCTCCACTAATGTGTATAGGTGATATACTAAAAGAAACACATGTACAGATTAAAGCAGAGACAAACCAAGTAGCATACTACCTTTTCGAGCAAGATTGTCTATAGAACTGTGAATATCCCAAGCTTCCATCAAGTAATATACATACTAGTATGATACAGTAATGGCCTCTAGGGCATATACACTAACAGAATGCTGTATACTGACTGATGTGCCTCTTCTAGGATCTCGTGTCTCAACCCGTCGGAATCTTTTATACATAGATGGGTCCCAAAACGTTGCACACCCTGGCTATCAATCACAAACTCCGAATCTCTTCCCAACCAGACATGCTCCATAATATCAGACAAACATGCATCGTCGGACTGGGCCTCTCGAATGCGATTAAGCAGAAGTGGACGGGTGCAGACGAGAGCAAGCTGCCCTCTGGTGGAAGTGAACTCGAATAGTACTCTACTGTCGCATAAGATCTGCCAATCTGTAGATGACTGTCTCTGAACCACGCTCAAATAGAACAAGCCACCTCCGAGCCTACGACTATCTCTCAGTCATGGCAACTTCATAAAAAGGTCTCGGGGTTGATAGCAGATTTAAACAGAACCCTAAGTCTTAAAAAAATACGATATTAACCACTAAACCAAAACATTAAGGTATCTTAGTGAAACTAGATAACATAGAACTTCCCTTAAAGCCAAATTAAGAGTTTAAGATCATTACCTCACCAAAACTTGGATGAAACCCTAGCCATGCAAGCTCCAAGACTTCAAGGGAGGTTAAACATGCTTAAGGAATGGTTTAGTGAGGTTTTTGTGTTGGTTTAGGCTCAAGGTTAGTGGGAAAATATTTTTCAGGTGAAGGATTTGTGTAAGAGGAGGAAGAAGAAGTGGAATGGAATGAGAGAGTGAGTGTTGAGAGAATGAGAGAATGGGGAATGGCTCTTGAGAACCATGCTCTCTCTCTCTCTCTCTCTCATAATTTAATGACCCCCTCACCTCCATGTGTCCCCATGCCCCATTCTTTATCTTTTTCCTTTTAAAAAAACCCTTTTTACTTAATATATATATATATAACATAATAAAATAATTAATACGCCATGGCTAGCAAAACAAGTTTAGCATATTCTTAATGCAAGATTCGCATGCACATGTGTGTGCATAACTACAAGTACATAAATAATTAAATAGAATATTAATTAATTAAAATAAAATATGTGAAAAAATAATTATTAATTAAATTTATTTAAGAACCCTTATTAGGTCGCTAAATTAACTCAAATCGCGTTTTAAGGTGTTATAGACAAGTTTCATAAGATGAAAATTCAAAAAGATCCAAATATCCATTTTTTTGTAACTTGGCAAGTCTTCTCTTATTGATATGACTAAGTCTACAATACCATAAGTAGGTATTATTCGTATCAGAACTCTTCCACTTGTGTGTGTTTTGTACATTAAGAACTGTGTTTTGATTTAGAACATAGATACCATTACATAGTGTACTGATTAGTCTAAAATATTGCACATTTGTATGAATATTTTCCCTACTATTGTTAAGTGCTAAAAGATGTTAATTGTAAATAGAGAACATATGTAGGTTTATTTGTAAAAGTTTATTATCATATGTTTTTACACTTAAAATTAATATAATTAGGGAAAATATATGCATATAATATTTAAATGAAATAATAAAAATTAAAATATGCATATCATATCAAATGTTCTTAATCAATATTCTTAATATTTAATATCATATAAATGGTTAGAATAATATCTCAAAAATACCAAATGCTACTCACACTTTGAGTTGAGATATTGTGCAGGGATTAACTCAGGTCTAAAATCCAAGTCAAATCGGAATATCGGAACCGAATCTGCCAAATTTTAAAAGAAAAATGAGGAATCATGCAACGGAAGAGACTTAGAGCGATATTTTCATAATTTATATATCAAAAAGATCTCCACACGTCGACACAAAAAGCCATAAGAAATCACAAAATCTAGTTCCACTATGATGCGACTGATCCATGGCCAAACATAGCTATATGCAGCGGTTTCGCGGCTCTTTGATAGCTATTGGATGAAAGATTTTTTGGATATTATCTTAACCGCATCGACTCATATATGGAATCTAGGATTTTTGGTTTCTAGGACTATATAAAGGACCGAGAGCTGTACATTCGGAGATCATCATCGAAGAGATCAAGAGATCCAAGTATCCGAGTTATCATCATCTATTCATCTACCTCTAACAAAAGGGAGATCTAGAGTAAAACTAGGCTTCTTGTAATCTACTTTCTAAGGAGAATTGTAAATGCAATAGTTGATTAATATAGGAAGTTTTTTTTTATTTCATTTTTCATTTATTTTCCGCATTTAATTTCAAAGTTACTTTTTACGCATTACTTTTCTGCATCTTAATTTTCTTTCATTCTTCTTCAACCTTTCTTCTAAATCACCAGCCATGAGCGAGTAATTCCTAACTTGCTAGGGTTTGCAGGATAGGGTAGAATAATGGATGAAAAAATCTCTTAACTTCTTTTATACATTTTAAAGTTTATAAACTTTAGCAAAATAAATGTTAACCTCTTTATCGGGCGCGCTACCAATTTATTAATAGTGACGACCATGATTTGAGATTGGTTAAATACATTTTTTGTGAAGGGCTTGACATGAATAGAGATCAATGGACGGATAAGGGTTAGTAGTTGGAAAGCCTAATTCCTTCCAAAAAGCCTAATCCACATTCATCACTATCACTCAAGTTTTAAACTATTAAAAGATCAAAGTGTCATTTTTAATTATTCATCTATTACTACTATGTCCTATGAACCCTACAAGCCTTTTTATTATAAATTTTATATCCGTTTCAAAATATAATGACAAACAATCACCGATCTTTCATCAACTCGTCTAAAGCAAGAAAAGAGTTCACGTTTCCATGCGGACGACCTGTAGTCATCGCGGCTAGCTACTAGCGACACTGTCTTGATTGCGGTTATTTACAAAACACTACTTTTCGCACGATCAATCAAATAGCGCCATTGCCGGGGAAACGATCATAAATTTTTTTCTTGTTATTCGGTTTGATTTCTTATAAAATCCAGCAAATATAAAATAAACGAGAACCAAAACCGCAACTTTTGTTTTTAACGGTTATTGTGCGAGTTTTGCAAAGGAATTTGGAGTAACTGGAGCACAGAAACAGAGATTGAGAGACTTTCAATGTGGACCAGAGGAGCATAAGGGTGCTCTAAAGATTAATTGGAAAACGATCCTTCCATACGGCAGCGGAACCGCGGCAATAGGGTGCAGTTGGCGGCGGAACCGCGTTCTCTTGGTGGAATTGGGCCCCAAAAATCCTCAGGTACTATATTATCTTTCTCTTTCCTCTAAAGCTCCAATAATCTAATTTTATTTGTAGGATTATTTGCAAATATCACCGCTAAAAAAATCTTTTTGTGTGTTTTGGTTTCGGTTTGTTTTTGCATACTTAAATCGGACTTTAAGGGGCAATAAACCCAAACTCAGATTAGGTGGGGATTTCATCACCCTTCCTAGGCCCCACAAATCACAAACGAGCATACTCTTACCCTATATTAATTAAAAAATATCTAGACCAAGTCTCTAAGGACTGTCACGCTCAATTAGGACAGAGGTGGGTTGTGGGTAATCTATTGCTTATCCGCATTTCTTTTGTGGTGTCTAGGTAAGTTTGAATAAGGAAAGCGGTTACTTAATTAGGCACGCTATTTTGGTGATTCGTATAGCACATACCTCCTACTTATCTAGCACTTACTTGGCTGCAAGATTGATACGGAGGTGGTAGAGGATTGATTCTATGACTTATCCTTTGGAAGTCTAGGAGCGGTCTAGTGACTTGACTTAGGTGACCCTGGCTCTAAGGATTGATTGTGTATTTTGTGATTTGTTGAGTCAAGCCTCACGTCCGACATTTTTTCGAAACAAACCTTCTAAAAATTGTTTTCATACACGCTTCGACGTGCACTAAACCCTCTTAGTGCATGATCGGCTGGACACGAGATTCTAGTGCTCGTCTTTTCCATATTTTTTCTATCTACTCCGAAGCCGGTATATCTTCATCTTCTATTTCTCCTCCACCTACCACATCTTCCGAGATGGACAGATCTCCATTGGGATTAACGATACCACCCTGCCACCACCCGTAGGTGTGCAAAATCCACCGTACATCTCTCTCCAAGAAAGATGCTACCCCGTACATGGACCGCTTCGTACTTGTTTGTCTCTTCCACCAGCCATTGGGGATAATTTCGAAATTAAACCCCACTTCATCAACTTGTTGCCCAAATTTCGCGGGTTTGGATTTGAAGATGCATACGTTTTTATAACCAAGCTCGAAAACGTATGTGCAATGATGAGCACAACCCAATTTTCAGGGGATGATCTGCGATTACGTCTTCTCCCTTTTCCTTGTGCGATCTAGCAGAAAAGTGGTTTATAGCACTGCCGCGCATTCTATCACTAAATGGGATGAATTTGTTATAGCGTTCCTTAAATAATTCTATCCTCATCATAAGACTGCTCGTATTCGAAGCGAGATTAACCAATTTGCCCAACTTCCCAACGAAAACTTTTGGAAATGCTTTGAACAGTGTAAAGATCTTCTTGTCCAATGCCCTCATCACGGAAATGATAGATGGAAACTTGGCCGAATTATATATAAGGGTGTTAATCAACTGACAAAACAAATGCTTGAAACCATTTGTCAATGTCATTTCATGTCAAAAGACGATGGTGAAGCACGGCAATTTGTGGAAGATCTTGCCGAACAAACATTACAGTGGGAGAGCACTGGACAAACATCATCTTCATTTAGGGCAGTTATCCACCAGCTTGATGCTTCCATCGTAGTGAAAGCCGAAATGGCCGCGATGCAAAAGAAACTCGAGGCTATGGAATGCAAGTTCTCTTCAGCCTCCCTAAACTAAGTTACACTCCCAAAACTGTGTTGTTGCTATTTTGACCTATCACATTTAACAGATGAATATCTTTTGAATCCTCCTTCTCAAGGTCATGAACAAACCATTGCTGTTTTCCAGTAACAACCTAGGAATGGCCCTTATTTGTCTACATATAATCAGGGATGGAGGAATCATCCAAATTTTGCTTGGAATTAAAACCAATCTCAGAATCAAAATCGGTTCCTAAGTCAAAATAACTATCAAAGGCTTCCTCCACAGCAACAACCACCACAAGAACAAATTCAGCAGCCCTTTCAATCGTAAGCTTTTCAAAATCCGGCCAACAAATTTGCTTCTTATAACAATATTTCGACGGCCGATACCAATAAAATCTCTGCACTCGAACGAAGCTTAGAAACGTTTATTAAACATTCCACACAAGCGACGGCTAATTTAACATCATCTATCCGAACGCCGATGTAACAAACTGCTTCCCACGATGAAAGCATAAGATCGATAGAAGCACAAATTGCACAGTTAAATGCCGAAATGAGTGAGAGAGAAAAAGGGAAACTTCCATCTCAATCTTTACCAAATCCGGGCCACTCACAAAGTGCAAATAGCATCCTTCAAAATCATAATGTGAGTGTCGTAACTAAATTGTGAGTGGGAAGAGTGCTGAACAATCATGTTGGTGAACAAGTTGAAGTTGATGATATTAATGAAACCCCGGCTACTACTTCTACTCCTACTTCATCTAGTCCACCATCTTCGTCTGAGCCTATTCTTCGTTCTTCACTAGGCTCGAACCCTCATCCCATTTCATTGAAGGAATTACCATCTACGACCATCCCAAATCCAATTTTAAGATCCATTCCATCCCCACAAACTTTTCCTCAAATGTTGGACCCAACCCTTATTGATAAAGCTCCTTTTCGAAATAGGTTGAGGGGCAACAGACCAAGTCCACAAATGGAAAAGATTGTGGAAATTTTTATGCAAGTTAACATAAATATTCCTCTCTTAGATGCTATCCAACAAGTTCCATCCTATGCGAAAATTCTAAAGGACTTGTGAACTAGGAAAAGGAAAATCCAATTGCCTAAAAAGGTTTTTCTTAGCGAGTAATATGAGCAATGCTCTTACCTAACATGTGCCCAAGAAACGTAAGGACCCCGGTTTTCCTACAATATCTATTACAATTATGGGTAAAAATATCAATCGAACTCTACTCGATTTAGGTGCTAGTGTTAACTTGCTTCCGTATTCTGTTTATGAGCAATTAGGCATAAGAGAGTCGAAACCTGCTCACTGCACTCTCCAGATGGCCGATCGATCTATCACCCATCCTACGGGTGAGCTAGAGGACATGTTAATCAAAGTTGGGGAATTTATTTTCCCTGTAGACTTTATAGTTATAGATACATAGCCTGTTGCAAACCTACGAAACCAAATTCTGGTGATTCTAGTTCGACCTTTTTTAGCAACTTCCAACGTGATAATCAATTATCGTAATGGTTTAATGAACTTGTCCTTTAGGAAGATGACAATTGAGCTTAACATTTACTAGTTAGGAAGTCAACCCTCCGAACCTTATGCTCATATGATTGATGTGTGTTCTGTCAAAAAGATAGCAATTTGAGGAGCTTCACGATACTGATCTAGCCACCACTAGTGCATCATTGTTTGATCCTGCTATTTATTATACACATGAGGACTCTCCTGTCGACAAGTCCACACCCAAGTCTGAATACTTTGACTTGTCGAATGATTTAGTCGAACTATCCGAGTATGATACTTTTCTTCCTGATGAGATTATCAATTAGAATATTGATGAAAGTTTTGAAGAAATTTTCTGTTACGACCCGAAACGGCTCGTGACTGGCACTTGAATGATATGAAGTCTATAGGACCCCATCTAATTCAAGTAAGCCAAGAAATCCCAGAAATCTAATCAATTAAAAGAAAGAAGTGAAGAAAACATGTTTTGAAACAAGGTTTTTTTTTAAATAATATAAGCCGAATATGCATTTTAAAATTTCAAGTCTTTTCTGAAAATTTCGGCAGAGTTTCCTTTATAAATACTGGCCCCAAACGGGATACAACATGAATAATATATGCACAATGATAATAGGCATCCCAAAGCGGGAGCTAGCTCTCCGTCAATCGACGGTCATAACCATGCAAGAGATATAATATACAACGCCGAAGGGCGAGGATCAAAACTCAAAAAGAAACTCAAAATCATCAAGAAAGCCATAATACTACAACGCGCGACTCTAAGGTCGAAATAATACACAACCGGTTTTCTAAGTCTGAAATAAATATACAAGTCTGGTTGATGGAGTTTACTAGATACAACTGAAATAAATACATGTAGAATGGTGGTCACGATGCAAGTGAACCCACTTACCAAAGCAATAGCCCAGAAATGGAAGTAGTGTGCCAGAAAGCCGCAATGAAACCTGTACGGCAAAACCTGCAAGAACTGTGGCACAATAGGTGTGAGTTCCCAACTCGTGAGTAGAAAACATCAGAGAGCAGAAATCGTATGTTTGACTCCATCCTAGGTCAATACGATCAGTAATATAAATATATCCTCAATATGATAAAACCTGAAGCATGAAAAGGTGGCAAGGATAAATATCAATACCAAGTGTAATACTAAGTGCTCGTGTCAGTGCCTCAGGTAGCAACATATCATAAACAAGAGGTGTGACCAATGTAATCATCATGAAATCAGTGCAAACTATATCATGAAGTCTATAAGTATGTGGATATCATCCAACTATGAAATCAATGCCTGAATGCATGTGGATCTCGTCCACGTGTCAACAAATGACATAACAACATTATGCATGTAAAATTCATAAAAGCATATGCATGAAAGTATGAGGATATAAATCAACGTGTGTCCCTCGCAACACATCAAAATCATGGAACTTGAGTGTCCAGCATCGACACTCGAAACATCATGAAACCCGTGTCCAGCATCGATACGTAAATCCTCATATATCTCGGGCTCCGTCTGCTGGATCGGTCCGCGGGCTCCGGCAGAACGGATCGGCCCATATCCATCTTTAGACTCCGGTCGGTATCCTACAGATAACCACCAGGTCCAACCAATCACAGGTAGGTACTCGCCACTCTGTTAGGCTCATCGTCTACTCCACGAAAACATTCTCGCCCCAGGGAACCATACCGGGTCCACCATGAACCTGCAAACGGATCATCCGCCTCCTCGAATCGGGTTTCATATATCACACGTCACAGAACCGAGAAAACTCATAGTGGACGCACTGAAATATCATATCAAGAGAAACCGGGTTTTAAAATAATACATACTTTCTTTTGAAATAACCACGGTTCTCAAATCCAGAAATATCATAGAAACAATATATCTAAATGCGTATAATCATAAAGCATGAAGTATGCGACATATAATAGAAATATAAGCATATCCGTATATCATGCAACATAAAATAGTAAGATGCACCTATCGAAGGAAAACAGCTCTTTTAAATGAATCCAGTTTAAAAATATATCATACGGTTCCCAAATCTCCAAAATCAAACCAGAATCATCTATGTATGTACAAATATGTATGTATGTAAGTATGAGTGTACAATATGTATGTACACAAGTATGTCATGCAAGGAGTCATATCCTGATGCAACAGTCTTACTGTGTAGTGACATGGCAATTATCGATGATGAAGTGTGTGAGCCGGCAAACAGGTGTACGTGGAACATACGCACTATCGATAATGGTGCTGGTGTCCTGACAGCATGGGTTTAATATAACAATAAACACATTTAAATATGCAATGGGATGCGAATAGCAAGAATATGCAGAAAATGAATAATAAATACAATAGTGAAGAATCTACATCAATATATATATGTCATACAGTTTTGCCATTTGAAATAACACGAATCGTGGTGTTTAGTAAAATAAGGGCTACGGTGTTTTAAGAAAAGATGCATCTTTTGAAAATATCCGTATAATCCCTTGGCTTGCCTTTAAAATACTCACGATTCGTTAGTTTTGAAATAGGTATGACTCGAGTCTTGTCTAACATCAAGTAAAATACAGGACTAAACGAACAGTCTAATCGAAAGGGTAAGGGAAAACCACCTAGGGCTGAGTCGATATATATATATATATATATATATATATATATATATAATAGTCGGTGATCCCACTTCAATAGTATCACATACGATACAATATACAATATGACATCCTAGAGTCATGTGTGCGGATCTATCATCAATATATAGCTCGTACGTAAATCCGTCGTACGGCATCCCAATCTGGGTACGGTTCAAATATCACATTTATCTCACCATTTATCTGGTATCCTTATAATCATATCTCATGAATTGGGGTACTGATCTAAGTCTAGTACAAACAGATACCATAAATATATATATATATATGCGTGTATGAAAACACACGCCTAAAGGCCCGCTATAATCTCGTGGCATATTTCCTAATAAGAATCAAAACATATCACCGATCTCATGGCACCATGTCTAATCGACTCATCTCCAAATACCATACACAATCCTCATCATCCATGTGTAGGTATACGTGTGTGTGTATATATATATATATATATATATATATATATGTCTTGTCCCATACCGTTGTATGTATATATATAAATATACGTATGCCCATATACGCACAAGTAATAACAATAATGCATGCAAGGGTGTGTGCGCATGTGTCCAAACCTATTCTATGGTTCACGACTAAGAAATCAACCACCACACTATCATCCAAATTCACAACACATATATAAATATATAACATATCATCAACTACACTACGAACTGCGAGGGTGCTATACGCCATCCACCCGACTTCCCTCGTAGATGTGTATCTACTCACCTTGCTCTTCGCTTGCCGTTGCCGACGTCGCCACACGGTTGCTTGTCATCTTGAAGTCCTTATGGGGGTACCTACAAGTCACAACGTATCGTATCGCTTTAAAATCCAAATGAAAACCAAATCGACACGCTAAAAGCCTATAGGTTAGAACCTGCAGACTACCCATATCAAACCACCAAACAACCCTCGAATTCGTCGTACAAATGTCAAGTGATAGAGGTAAAACACAAATACTATAATCCAAAATCCAAAATACGAAAAATTTAACCCCGAATTAAAACAACAACTCATGAATTTAGTCCTAAATTTTACCTAAGGTCAAATCAACCAATTTTGCATATGTGGAGGGTCTAGATTATAGATATTGGAGCCATGAAACAAATACGAGCCAAAATTCCCAAGGTTAGGCCATAAATTGCAGCCAGAAGGATTATTTCTCCGGCCATAGTGAGGGCTTAGGGGCTAGGGTTTCAGTGGAGGGTGATTGAAAGAATTGTTGTTAACCGCAATCAAGACGGTGTCGCTATGTAGCTAGCCGGTTGAGCACGGGTCGATCCACAGGGAGATGGTGGTATTTTACCTTCTTGTTTTAGACGAGTCAATAAAGAATTTGTGTATGAGTTGTTCGATTCTATCCTAAGTGTATTATTTGCAAGTATAAAGTTGTTAAGAAAAAGATACGAGATTATAAGCTAAAGAAATCCGTACTCAAAACCTTTGAGCCGAATCTTGACCAATTGAAGCTAGAGCAATCGGCAACAACGTGGATTAGGGGATTTAAGCGCGGTATTCATGGAATACGGCTTATTTACCCTTGTCCTTCCGTTCTTGTCTCTTGCTTTCGCCTCCGGCCAAACCGAACGCAACCGGTCGCGGTTAGAAATCACCGTTACCTTGTCAGGGTACGGTGCCTAACGGAGCGCTTGCGTATGGTTTGGGCGGAGTTCAATGGAAAATACGGGAAAAGGAAATGGGTAAAGAAATGTTAACTTATAATACCGTATTTCTTCTTAACAATAATAATTACATTCATTCACAAAAGAGAACCAAAAAGAGAGAACAAAAAGAAAAGAACAAAGAAAAGAAAAGATTACAAACAAGTAATTAAAGTGCATGAATATAAATTGCAAGAAAGTAAAGCAAGGTAATAAAAAGCAAGTAATAAATAAGCAAATAAAAAGAACAAGAAACTAGAACTCAAGACAAGCATGTGATCAATAGCCAACCCTTAAACTTGCAAGCTCAATCAAGAGGTTGAAAGATCAAGGGAAGGGTAGAGAACGCATGTGAAATGAAGTGCTAATTCCATGAAAGAATACGACCCTTGAGATCAATAACTAACCCTTAACCATTCAAGCTCAATGAAGAGGTTGAATGATGAAGAGAAAGCAAGAATCTCAAGGGGAAGAAGAAACAAGAGAGAATGATACAAAAAGCCCTCATCTTCATTGATCTCCCACTCAAAAAGCTCTCACTACAATTTTCATGGAAAAAGAAATGAAGAAGAAGAAGAAGAAAACTAAATCCTAACAAAAAGAGGAACAAAAGAATGACCCTTGGTTGGGCTCAGATCTGCTGTATTTATAGGCAGGGAAAATGAAATCTAGGGCAACAAACTGGACCCATGTGAAAAAAAATACCCACAAAAGTTGACAAGCTGCGGCGCCCGTACGGCCGCGGATCCGCCGCCAATACCCCCTATTGGCCGCGGATCCGCGGCCCTATGATGGAGTTAGGGCATGGGCTTTTCAGTACGGCCCTGGTCTGCTGTCCCCTTCAGTGTGGTACATATATTTTCTTAAAATACATTCACATTTCTTCCAGAATTTCTGTTGAGGAAAGGTGGACTTTTGTGGATGCATTTGTCATGATTGCCTCGAGCTCCGCGTAGATTTCTTGGAACTTGTTGTTGCCATTGAGCCTTGTGCATGAAGGTGACATTGATTTGACATTTTGTCTTCCTAAACTGGTATCTGGCAACATACGGATGACGAGCGGAGACCGTGTTTTCTCAGTGGTTGGCAGGAACCCGGATTTTGTCGTGTTTTCCATGAATTTCACCGTTTTAGAACCGAGAACCTGTATCCTGCAAATATGTAACAAACACGGATTAAAAGCACCTACCTATAAACAACCGAGCGTAACAATGGGCAGTATAAAATGCAGTATTCTGTGATGAACAGAGGGTCCTAAGTTGCCTGCATGTATCACTGTCTTTCCTAAATAATTTTTAGGTCACCCGGGTGTTAGCAGATTACCAAAAACCATCACATTTCCAACAATTTCCAATATCTGCAGATTTCAAAGTTCATATTTGGGAGTTAAGTCTTAGATTTTAGTCCAAAATGATATCACTAGAGGGGTTTTAAGGTCATTACTAATCTCTATTACACATCACAACTCAAGAGTTCATCAAACCATAACTAGAAATTTCCAACCCTCACTAAACGACACTAAATCGGTTCTAATCAAACATGGATGTAAAAGCAATGGAAAAACTATGCTAATGGTAAAGGGAATACCTCATTTGGCACTCATGAATTCCCTAGAGCACCAAAATGCAAACTTTCTTGGTCCAAAGTGTAGCTCGAGAGCTTGTGCACAATTTTTGTGAAGAGGAGATGATGTTTTGGTGTTGTTTGATGATGATTTGAGGGTTTGAAGTGGAGGTGGAAGACGGGTGCTGCCATGGGCTGAAAAAAGGAGAGGGATAAGATGAAGATGAAGAAAGAAATAAGAACCCAAGACCATGCTTTGACCCATCACCCTCTCTCTCATGCTCATCCCTCATTCTTTATTCATTTTCTTTTTTCTTTTTTTTCTTTTCTCTTCTCATTTAAACACAACCCATGCATGAAAAATGAGAAAGCCATGATAATGATGTAACAAGTGTTAAATTGACATGGTGCATGTTTTGCAGAAAACAAGCTTAATACGCGATTAGCGATATTTAACCGCGATTAGCATTAAAATAGTGTAAAATAAATCATAAAATTTCATAATTTGCTTAAATCCAATAAAGCGCCCTCATTTCAGTTATTTCAGTAATTTTCCAATTTTTTCCTAATTTATCGGTATTTAATTATACCGCCTTATTAAAATATTCAATATAATATTATTTAATTATAAAAATCCCCAAAAATAATATTTTATTTTTCTGAAATGTTACAATCTTCCCCCCTTAAAGAAATTCGGTCCCCGAATTTAAATTTAAATCCCCCAAATACTAAAACATTTCAGTAAAAAGTCCAAGTCGTCGGGGCTCCGAAATCATCAATACATAAAACGCATCGTAGCGTAACGCATGCGCATGAAAAATTAGCATATAACTCAAAATCAAAATCAGAACTCCGTCAAGCATCTCGCCATCATCGGAGTTATGGCAAAGACACCAAAGTCAAAGCCCAAAACTAAAACCAACATGATATACATCAAAACTATAACACGTACATAGTACGCGTCGGTGTAAACTCATCAAAATATCTAAAAGAAATGCATGCCAAACTCTTTTCAAATTGATGTGCGATGTGCGTATTACTGCATAGTGGCGGACGTTTATTGCAAGAAAATAACTATATGTATGTATATATATCATATATCCTTTGTTTAACATACACTTCTCGCCGTTTTGAAAATAATTTAGAAGGGTTTCCTTGTTTTAAACGTTTCATGTCATATCAGATACGTAGGTAAATACTGAGACTATAGCTCTTTTTTGGAAATCCCATCGATAACTATCAAAGCATGCAAAATATATCCGGGTACTGTCCTCTGACTAGTCCTGCTCAGTACGAAAACAAATGGCAAATATCATAAAAACGTACTGCACCATAAGAAATCAATCCCAAAATGTGCATATGAATGCTACGCGTGTCTGGTCCGCACGGAAATCGAAACCCATGAATGTGCCATACATGTGCACAGAAACAACATCTAAGTGCATCGGGTGTGCACGAAACATCTGTCAAGGGAAACGGTTGTGCCTGACAGTAAAATCAGGTGCATCAGATATGCACGAAGAATCTCAATTTAGTGCATCTAGTGTGCCCCAAAATCGCATCAAGCGCCCAAGGATGCGCAAGAATCCAAATCAAGTGTACGAAAAAAAATATCGAATCTCAAAATCGAAATCGACGGTATACAATAAACCTCAATCCAAATCAGGTATACCACGGTATATAATCTCAAAATCGTGTGCATCAGCATGCACAAATCAAATCAAAACACTAAAAGTGCATGGAAACTATACCGAAAGTACAAGTCAAATCATATGCATATCATAGGCATGAAATCAAAATCAACCTCTCGACAGATATCAAATCGAAGTCTGGTGCAACTGTGGTGCACAAAATCTCAGTCACGGAAATAAATCATCCAAAATACCGAAATTCAAGGTGACAGATACGTGATAATCGAATCACCAAATCACAAATCATAAATACCGTCGTCGATATGTCCTTCCTTTGCAGTGGAGAAGGTGTCGGCGCATCCAAAGCTAGCAGAGCAAGATATCTACTTGCCTCCTGTTCATGGTCTGGCGCCTGGTGCTTTTAGGATCTTGTCTCTCACTGCGAATTTCTAGATATATAGCTCCTCGGCTCAACGGCCCAAAGTGGAATGACGACGGAAATAGTACCGCTCTGGCACATCCACTAAAGATCTCTAGCCAACTATCTCGTCGACGATGCCAAACTCTGGCCCACTGGGTGTGTGTAAAATGACCGCTCCTGGGTCCAAGTCTTCTCGTAGTATTCCAGAAAGGTTCTGTCGAAATCTCTCCCAAATCTCGTTTCTGCCGAACTTCTCGGAAGCCATCGTCTTTTACTAAATCAATTCCTTATTTCGGAATGGCTGCATACTCATCTCGACTCTTTCTGGAAGGTATATCCATATATAACGCCTCTGTATGCGTATCACATCTCTGATGTCAGCGCAGTGGAATGTCATCTCATCAAGATCTCGTGCGAACCGCTTACTCCACTTTTCTCAAATGTCGACTGCTTCGGAATCGTCTCTTCGTGGCTGCATGGACTGTGCTCCAACGGCTATACTCGTATCCGGAGTCTCCAAAGCAATGTATCCTATCACATGATATCTGAATTATGTTGAACCTTTCGATCGATTCGTCAAAGTTCCATAATCCCCCAAGAGCTCAACATCTTGGATATAGTTTAATAGTATTACATTACATGCCACAGCACCTGTCGACCAACCGTAGAAGGGCAAACCCAAGCCTCACAAAGGGCACCGCTGAACTGCCGCAAACCCTAAGGTTCAAAGGCGTTCTATGGTCATTACGTCGAGTTAGGGTTTCATTCTTCTAGAGGCTCCATAGTATTACTTGCATTTGTCACTGAATATTTTAAACTTGGAAAATGGTCTTCTGAAATTCGTTCGTCTCTATCGACGCCCAACGTACCTGCGTGAAGTCGTCTCTAGCTGGAATCAATCAATCCGATGACCTCGCATCGGGGTAGGCAACGTATCACATGTCCTAGTCCTTCCTCCATAGGTGACTAGCGATCTTCTATCATATCTCTAAGTACAACTCGTGCGGCAATAGCTCCAAACATCTGTGACGATATCTCGTCATTCGCAGCAACAACTGGCTCATTTGTCTGCACGCTGAATAGTGCCTCAATCATAAATTAATCGGTACATCGACAGTCATCACATTTCGGTTGGCCTCAAGCAGTATCCTGATCCTCTGGTGCTGATTTGCACGTCCGAGAAATCTCATAAAAGCGATCAATCAAACGCTCATGGCACGAAAACACAATAAAATGACACCTCTATGCAATTGTGTGTCCCTGGAATCACGCCCTGGTCAGTCCTCGTCCGTGACGAGCTCGTCCTGACGCAACTCTAGCCGTAGCCCTCTCTGTCCGTGCAATCGTGTCAGCAAAACCATAACTAACATCGATGAGGATAGATCATAGGAATGAATATAATACCGTGCAAGGAAATGTACATCCTAAGGCTCCTTAAGTGGAGTAGCGTATCGTAAGTATGCCGCGGACCATATATACGGTACGTCACTCTACTGAAGTCACCTACTCCATCAACCAAGGTCAACCTATGCGACGAAAGTTCGGGGGTAATACCCCCTCGACTAAGTCTAAGTTCCGTAAGGTCAAGCCTAAGTTCCGAATATATACAACGCTCTAGGTTTCGCATAGTCAAACTTAGACTCGAACTGAGGTTAACCTAGCACTCTGATACCAACTTTATCATGACCCGAAATAGCTCGTGACTGGCACTTGAATCATATGAAGTCTATAGGACCCCATCTAATTCAAGTAAGCCAAGAAATCCCAGAAATCTAAACCATCAAAAGAAAGAAGTGAAGAAAACATGTTTTGAAACAAGGAGTTTTTTAAAATAACATAAGCCGAATATGTATTTTAAAATCTCAAGTCTTTTCTGAAAATTTCGGCAGAGTTTCCTTTGTAAATACTAGCCCCAAACGAGATACAACATGAATAATATATGCACAATGATAAAAGGCATCCCCAAGCGGGAGCTAGCTCTCTGTCAATCGACGGTCACAACCACGCAAGCAATATAATATACAACGCCGAAGGGCGATGATCAAAACTCAAAAGGAAACTCAAAATCATCCAGAAAGCCATAATACTACAGCGCGCGACTCTAAGGTAGAAATAATACACAATCGGTTTTCTAAGTCTGAAATAAATATACAAGTCTGGTTGATGGAGTTTATTAGATACAACTGAAATAAATACATGTACAATGGTGGTCACGATGCAAGTGAATCCACCTACCAAAGCAGTCACCCGGAAATGGAAGTAGTGTGCCAAAAAGCCGCAATGAAACCTATACGGCAAAACCTGCAAGAACTGTGGCACAACGGGGGTGAGTTGCCAACTCGTAAGTAGAAAACATCACAGAGCAGAAATCGTATGTATGACTCCATCCTAGGTCAATACGATCAGTAATATACATATATCCTCAATATGATAAAGTCTACAGCATGAAAAGGTGGTAAGGGTAAACATCTATACCAGGTGCAATACAAAGTGCTCGTGCCAGTGCCTCAGGTAGAAACATATCATTAACATGAGTTGTGACCAATGTAATCATCATGAAATCAGTGTCAACTATATCATGAAGTCTATAAGTATGTGGATATCATCCAACTATGAAATCAATGCCTGAATTCATGTGGATCTCGTCCATGTATCAACCAATGACATAACAACATTATGCTTGTAAAAGTCATAAAAGCATATGCATGAAAGTATGAGAATATAAATGAACGTGTGTCCCTCACGACACATCAAAATCATGGAACCTGAGTGTCCAGCATCGACACTCGAAACATCATGAAACCCGTGTCCAGCATCAACACATAAATCCTCATATATCTCGGGCTCCGTCTACGGGATCGGCCCGCGGGCTCCGGCAGAACGGGTCGGCCCATATCCATCTCTCGACTACGGTCGGTATCCTCCGGATAACCGCCAGGTCCAACCAATCACCGGTTGGCACTCGCCACCCTGCTAGGCTCATCGTTTACTCCACGAAAAACATTCTCGCCCTGGGGAACCATACCGGGTCCACCATGAACCCGCAAATGGATCATCCGCCTTCTTGAATCGGGTTTCACATATCACACATCTCAGAACAGAGAAAACACATGGTGGACGCACTGAAATATCATATCAAGAGAAACCGGGATTTTAAAACAATACATACTTTCTTTTAAAATAACCACGGTTCTCAAATCCAGAAATAACATAGAAACAACATGTCTCAATGCGTAAAATCATAAAGCATGATGTATGCGACATATAATAGAAATGTAAGCATATCAGTATATCATGCAACATAAAACAGTAATATGCATATATCGAAGGAAAACCGCTCTTTTAATGAATCCAGTTTAAAAATATATCATGCGGTTCCCAAATCTCCAAAATCAAGTCAGAATCATCTATGTATGTACAAATACGTATGTATGCAAGTATGAGTGTACATTATGTATGTACACAAGTATGTCATGCAAGGAGTCATATCCAGATGCAACAGTCCTACTGTCTCGTGACATGGCAATTGTCGATGATGAATTGTGTGAGCCGGCAAGCAGGTGTACGTGGAACATACGCATCACTGATAACGGTGCTGTTGTCCTGACAGCATGGGTTTAATATAACAATAAACAAATTTAAAAATGCAATGCGATGCGAGTAGCAAGAATATACGGAAAATGAATAATAAATACAACAGTGAAGAATCTACATCAATATATATACATGTCATACGGTTTTGCCATTTGAAATAACACGTATCGTGGTGTTTAGTAAAATAAGGGCAACGGTGTTTTAAGAAAAGATGCGTCTTTTGAAAATATCCGTATAATCCCTTGGCCTGTCTTCAAAATACTCACGATTCGTTAATTTTGAAATAGGTATGACTCGAGTCTTGTCTAACATCAAGTAAACTACAGGACTAAACGAACAGTCTAACCGAAAGGGTAAGGGAAAACCCCATAGGGCTGAGTCGATATATATATAAATATAATAGTCGGTGATCCCGCCTCAATAGTATCACATACAATACAATATACAATATGACATCCTGGAGTCAAGAGTGCGGATCTATCATCAATATATAGCTCGTACGTAAATCCGTCGTACGGCATACCTATCTGGGTACGGGTCAAATATCACATTCATCTCACCATTTATCTGGTATTCTTATCATCATATCTCATGAACTGGGGTACTGATCTAAGTCTAGTACAAACAGATACCATATATATATATGTGTGTGTGTGTGTGTGTGTGTGTATGTATGAAAACACATGCCTAAAGGCCCGCTATAATCTCATATCGTATATCATAATACGAATCAAAACATATCACCGATCTCATGGCACCATGCCCAATCTCATCGACTCATCTCCAAATACCATATACAATCCTCATCATCCATGTGTAGGTATACGTATATATATATATATGCCTAGTCCCATACCGATGTGTGTGTGTATGTATATATATAAATATACGTATCCCCATATACTCACAAATAATAACAATAATTAATGCAAGGGTGTGTGTGCGTGTATGCAAACCTATTCTATGGTTCGCGACTAAGAAATCACACACGAAACTATCATCCAAATTCACAACACATATATAAATATATAACATATCATCAACTACACTACGAACTGCGGGGGTGCTATACGCCATCCACCAGACATCCCTCGTAGATGTGTATCTACTCACCTTGCTCTTCGCTTGCCATTGCCGACGTCACCACACGCTTGCTTGTCGTCTCGAAGTCCTTATAGGGGTATCTACATGTCACAACGTATCGTATCGCGTTAAAATCCAAATCAAAACCAAATCGACACGCTAAAAGCGTATAGGTTAGAACCTACGGACTACGCCTATCAAACCACCAAACAACCCTCGAATTCGTCGTACAAACGTCAAGTGATCGAGGTAAAACACAAATACTAAAATCCAGAATCCAAAATACAAAAAATATAACCCCGAATAAAAACAGCAACTCGTGAATTTTGTCCCAGATTTTACCCTAGGTCAAATCGGCCAATTTTGCATATGTGGAGGGTCTAGATTTCAGATACCGGAGCTATGAAACAAATACGAGCCAAAATGCCCCAGGTCTGGCCGCAAATTGCGGCCAGAAGGATCAATTCTGCGGCCATGGTGAGGGCTTAGGGGCTAGGATTTCAGTGGGGGGTCCTAGGTTGCCTGCATGTATCACTGTCTTTGCTAAATAATTTTCAGGTCACCCGGGTGTTAGGAGATTACCAAAAACCATCACATTTCCCACAATTTCCAATATCTGCTGATTTCAAAGTTCGTATTTGGGAGTTAAGCCTCAGGTTTTAGTCCAAAATGATATCACCAGAGGGGTTTTAAGGTCACTACTAATCTCCATTACACATCACAACTCAAGAGTTCCTCAAACCCTAACTAGAAATTTCCAACCCTCACTAAACGACATTAAATCGGTTCTAATCAAACATGGATGTAAAAGCAAAGGAAAAACTATGCTAATGGTTAAGAGAATACCTCATTTGGCACTCATGAATCCCCTAGAGCACCAAAATGCAAACTTTCTTGGTCCAAAGTGTAGCTTGATGGCTTGTGCACAATTTTTGTGAAGAGGAGATGATGTTTTGGTGTTGTTTGATGATGATTTGAGGGTTTGAAGTGGAGGTGGAAGAGGAGTGCTGCCATGGGCTGAAGAAAGGAGAGGGAGAAGATGAAGATGAAGAAAGAAACAAGAACCCAAGACCATGCTTTGACCCCTCACCCTCTCTCTCTCATGACCATCCCTCATTCTTTATTCATTTTCTTTTTTCTTTGTTTTCTTTTCTCTTCTCATTTAAACACAACCCACGAATGAAAAATGAGAAAAAAGCCATGATAAAGATGTAACAAGTGTTAAAATGACATGGTGCATGTTTTGCACAAAACAAGCTTAATGCGCGATTAGCGATATTTAAACGCGATTAGCATTAAAATAGTGTAAAATAAAACGTAAAATTTCATAATTTGTTTAAATCCTATAAAGCACCCTCATTTTAGTAATTTCAGTAATTTTCAAAAATTTTCCCAATTTATCGGTATTTAATTATACCGCCTTATTAAAATATTCAATATAATATTATTTAATTATAAAAATCCCCAAAAATAATATTTTATTTTTCTGAAATGTTACATTTTCGGCGAAGAACTCACATTCCTAAAAGACATGGGTGTTGTGATGAATCAACCTCCACCCAAAGAAACAGAACTGCCACCCCTTCTTCTTATCCCATACGAGAATGCAACTATGCCACCTATTCCTTATCTTTCATATTCTCGGTTTCATCCACCATCACTGTTTCGTCTCTACCAATCGAGATGTAAATCCGTTCAATTACACCTGTTATCTCTTCCCCACTTATTCACGTCTATATGTAACATGATCTTCTACCAACCATGGTGTTACATTGATAAAATATTTAAATGGTTGGTGTTGACTTTTGGTCTTTGTAAAACTTTATATAGACTAATAATATTTCTCCCCTCTTATGTTAAATTTCAATGCTTAAAAATACCGTTTTACTTAAGTTTGGGGGGGAGAAAAATATTTTGGCTCTTAAAAGAAAAACAAATTTTTACACAACTGTGAGCCAAAAATAAGTTTGGGGGAGGATTTCACTGTCAATTACTTTTGTCCCCTTTTGCTAATCATTGAGAACTTTTTCTCCCAAGTCTACAGGTCTTGATATTAAAAGATGATATCAATAAGAAAACCGCTGCAAATAGGTTTGGGGAGGTTTGTGCTTATTCATGCATCGTTTTCAATTATACTAAATAAAAGCACTAAATTTTTTTGATAATAAAAGTTATAAAGTGAAAATACATATGAAAGATAAGAAGAAATTTAAGAAATGCAAGAAAATTAGAAGTTTTTAAAACGAAGCTAGTAATAGGTAGTCTTGAGCTATTGTCCCAATGGTTAGTAAGATGAAGAGAATCACTGATCTGAAAGTATGTTTTAGCACCGCTACTTGGTTTTTAGAGTCATCAAGTATGCAATTTTAAAAAATCTAGTAGGCTAAGCTATACTAACCTAGAATCGAACGAGAGAATTAGGGTTTGATAGCATGTAAACAAACTTTACACTAAGTGAATAGAGAATACAACTTTTGTAGACCGGTCATTCACTTCCAAAGCTCCAAGTAGTAGTCCTTTAGCTCTAAATAGTGGTCCCTAGAACTCTTCTTAGGCTCCACTTGGTGAAAGAAACGATCTTTCTACGTCGTCATCGAGGCCGAATATGATCCACCTTGAAGTTACTCTAACTCAAGCTACCTCTTTGCAAATTAAGAAATTAGTGAAGCAAACAACCCAATCTTATAGGCTAGATGAGAATAGGTTGATGAAGTAGGAATTTTGCTCACTTTAGAAATCACATTCTCTTTTTCTTTTCTCACCTCATGAAAAGCTAGAGAGCAAAAATGAGATGAAGAAGATGAACTAGGGTGAGGGAAAAATCTTAAGTGATGTTGTAGAGAGTTAACCAGGGGCTAAATATAATGGTTGGATTTTAAAATATCTAGAATAAAACAAAATTAGTGGAATGATTTATGGCTTCTAAATGGTTCCACAAGCATCTAAGCCATGCTCATTTTCCACCTAATTTTGAATTAACTATTAATAAATAATCACTCAAGTAACTTTAGTCTTAGTGTGAGTCTCACACACCCATGTCCAATGCATCATCCACCATGGCATAATATATAAATACATATATTAATATATATCACATATATATTAAATATATTTCAAAGAGAAGAAATTCTTTAAATGAGCACAATATTAGTTAATATATATTAATATATCAAATATAAAAATATAAATCAAATTATTAAATCAACACTTGATTCAATAATCCGGTTATATCATATATAACCGACTAATATCAATTAAATGTATATCACATATAACATATCATTGAATACACACATGATACAACAATCCGGTTATATCATATATAACCTAACCGACATCACATAACGCGAGATTAGAATACTGTATCACATATTTGTATTCAATCAAGCTCCCGCACATATTACCATGTGTGCCCTACTTCGTTTCGCTTGAGCTAGGAAAGCTCTGTGTTGGACACTAAAGACTAGTCAATCCGCCAGTAGTAGGTAATGATCACATCAATCAACCACAAACCGTCAGCGGTACTAGCTGGACGTAACGGCTACCCAGGTATTGAGAGAATAGAAGATCAACAAGCACGCTTGTCCAAACTCCTACAAACCCTATAAGCAACACTTACCGTATAGCCTGGTCTCTTCGTCTTATATGTCGCATACCAAGACTATGGGTGGAATCGTCAGACCACAGTAACATGATAAGTCATGCAGATGTGTGGTGTTCATACCAGAATATTGCATTTAATACCGCTCATTCTTCTGCTCGTTTGTTTATAGGAAGGTGCTTTTGATCCGTGTTTGCTACATATTTACAGGTTACAGGTTCCTAGTCCAAAATGACCAACCATACAAAATCTCCACAGTTACGCCAAAATCCAGAACATCTGCCACAAACAGACACAAGCCGGGTTCCGGTCATCCGTATCCGTCCAGTGCCGCTTACCGGTTCAAGAGAAAAGACAAATAACAGTGGTCATTCGTGTCTCGGACAAGCGCAGAGTACGAGTGGGGTGGTAAAAGATTCAATGGGTGCACGAAGCTCACGGGAGATAAATGTCTAATGAATTAAAAGTGAAGCCATTTTGGACTGCTGCAAATCTGAAGAAATTTTGGAAGCGATTTGCAATTTAGGACAAGTAGAACAACAAAAGAAAGAAACAGAAGAAACCATGGAAAAATTGACAAACACATCCCTCAATCCCACCGCGGAACCATGGCTAATTGGCCATGTTTGCGGCGGTTCCACGGCCGAGTTGACTCGGCGTCAGATTAAAGTTTGAGGTTATTTTGGTCATTGTATTAAGGCTCAGAATATGGGTCTAGGGTTTCAACTCTCTGCCTTTAAATACTCCAGTTTTGTGCCCAAGTGAGGATGCTTCTTTTTAGTTAGAATTAGTGTAGTTTAGTTTGTATCTTCTTCATCTTCTTCATCTATTCTCCATGAAAGTGTAGTGAAACCGCTTGAGTAGAAAATCAATGAAATGAAGGTTTTTATTTAACTTGTATCTTTATTTCCTTGTATTGTAATTTCATTTCTTGTCTTGTAATTTTAATTTCTAGTGTAATTTTATTTCTTGTTGCTAAGTTGTTGTTATTTATTGTTTTGTTTTCCTTTTCTTCTTATCCATATTTTTAAGCCTTGATACTCGAAGGACTTTCTTACTTAGGTGAAGACCCAAGTAGTTAGCTTGTTACCATTTTGTAAAACCATATTTTTTCCTTTCTTTCTTTGATTCCTTCTTGTTTTGTTTTGTTTTTCATTTAAATGTGTGAATAATTCCACACATCTTAGGGGCTAAGGAAGGTTAGTATGAGAGACGGAAAAATCCCTTGTGCTTCTCTTCGCCAAACACCTTGAAACGAACATAGACCAAACAAACGCAACCACCTCACTTAGGCGCGCGATACGTGACATATAGTGGCGACCTAAGTAGAGAAGTCCTTTGGGCGTGTAAGTGCACGGCGGCGCCCCGGCTGTCAATCCGACGCCGGAATGCGGAAGCGATGATTTACTTTAACTTTTAAACCGGCACCACCACGCACTAAAAACCCGGATCGTGCCATTAATCTAGTCCTAGCTAACAAGGGAACGGGGTAGAGAGATATACCGAGCGATCCGTGTCCTTCGGTCTTCTCGCCGTCGTCCCGATCTCGCCGCGGAATCTCCGGTCTTCACCTCCTCGCTGGAAGGGCACTACGTCGCCGGCTTCTTTTACGGGCTCCCACCTCTGGACCGAGGCAACTCGGGCACGAAGTTGGCGAGCCGACGTGCCCAAGATTTGCTGTAGAAAACGTGTAGTGCTCTATGTCTCATTTGGGGTATTGGAAGTTTCCTTTGGTGGAGGAAATGAACTGTTGAATTTTGGAGATGAACTAGGGGATTTTTGCAAACAAGAGGAGAACAAAATCCCACCCAAAAATATTGGGCAGCCCCCCTTCCCTCTATGGCCAGCCACTCTTCTCCAAGAATGAGAATGGGGAGATAGCCAAAAAGAATGAAATGAGTGAGCCAAAGAAAAAACAAGCAGGAGAGAGAAAAAGGGTGATGATGAAAAGCAATGATCACAATAAAACCCTCACTCAAAATCAACCAATCATAACTACAAAAAGTCATGCAATCATGAACTTATGAAGTCAAGAAGTCAAGGGATGGTGCAATCATCATGACACTACAGTGTGCAAAGACAACCCTCCAAAATGCTTATTTGAACAAATGCAAATAAGCCCACCTCCACCAAACTTCAGCCAATGAAAGATACAAAGAAATAAGGCCGAAACGGAAAACAAACTGGCAACTCAAAAAACTGATCCCGTAATAAATTACAGGAAAAACCCGCTACTGTATATAGATACCCGCATTTGTATTCCGACCGAATTACAAATGCAATGAGACAAAATCTACACTGTACAATACTAGGATCCGGCTTAAACCAAAGCCCGCTAGTATTATCCGTCCGATCATGATCCGTGCAATACCGCACGTATCTGATCAATCCCTGCCATATCTCCATACGGCCTCTACAGCGTTTCGCCCAAAACTTGAGAAACTGGTCTGTGGGGGACTCTAAAGACTCGTCAATACTATGGTTGTGGATTTAACCACTAGCACGTAAGAGGTATTAGCCTATACGTAACGGGCTACCAGGTATTGACCAAAAGGGATGTCGATGAGCGAACTCATCCTGACACCCTACTGAGCCTGTCAGTGACAATATCCGTACAGTCCGGTCCGTTCGTCTATGAGCATCGCGTGGCGGGCCTAGGGGGTTGGTAAAAGTCAGACCCCCAATAGCGGTACAAGTCGTGTCGGAGTGTAGCCCAGAACACCCTGAGATACTACTGGAATACCTACCAGTAAATCTCCTGCCTTGGCCAAGGAATTCGTGTAATGGCTCTTGTAGACACAGCGCGACCTCACCCCCAATACCGGGAGAGACGAACCCATGAAGATCCGCTCACTGCCTCCATGTGGCTCGGGACTGTACCCAATTAAAACCTGTTTGCACGTCTCTTTTGAGCGTGGTAGGGTAGTAATCAAAGTACAGTGGGAACTCACACGAGACAAATGACGATCCTCAGATCGATGAACTAACCTGTACACATGTCACCAGGGAACTGCTATTTGACGTCAGGTATAAGACCAACTAGCTTGTTCCCGGCGAGTCCTGTCCGGTGTACTCATAACCCAATGAGCACCTGTATACATCTTAAGTGAACCAACTGACACCAGTAGCTTGTGAGACCGGCAACCGCCCCTCGTCGGGGTCTCGACTGTATACACTAGTCTACTCTGGAGTATCGATGCCCTGTATCGAAACTCCCACGACTTGGGACCTTTTAAGGATGTGCTTATAGACTACCAGCTCCCACGTATATGATCGCCCTCATACTGCTGGCAGTCAAGCATGAATCCTAGGGGCTCTATCAATGTGTAATAGCGACCTGTCAGGTCACCTAAAGCAGTACACGATGATAAAGATAAACCAGATAGCATACTATCATCTTGAGTAAGACTGTCCTACTGGGATAGGTCATCCCTCAATCATTGCAATCACGTGCCTGTGATCCAATAAGTGACTCTGAGGGTACTATCTCCAACAATCTCCCACTTGCACTCAAGGCTAATTATTGCGATGTCGCATACTCACAGCCCGTGTTATACCGAACACCCAACTCCTCTACTGGTCAGTCTCACAAAGCTCGTTTGTGAAACTATTGCGTTCGAGGAATAGCCTCAGTGAGTTGATCCGCTGTGATGTTTCTTTCTATGTCTTTCTATATCTCAAGTTCGCGGAGAAAGCCATCTCCCGAAATGAGCATAACCTGTCTTAGAATGTGTCTGGATGTCTGATGGGACCTAGCTCATAAATGAACTCCAAATCCAAACTTCTTAGACTGTATCGTCAACTGAACTTAATCAGTATCCTGCGCCATGCCTCCCTCAGTATCGCCTTAGACAACCTATCCAAAATACTACCCCTCGTCAGAAGGAAAACTATAACTCTGACAACCTCCCTATCGTCCATGTCATCTTGGAAGCCTGGAATGATAACTGTCTCCCGAAGGAGGATACTGTTATCATATCCCTAGAACATCCACTTATGTTCTAAAACTGCTTCCGCTCGTTTCTCCAGGATTGGATCAATATCAATTTATTGCATCTACTGCAGAAACAACATCTGGTGTGGTACTTGACATCTCATGATTGACTCAATTGCCTAAGCAAGTGATCTTCCAATCATGCACATCCCTCTCCACTTTAGTCTGTAAGACACCTTTAGAGAGGGTGACTCCATCACCTACAGGTATACTACCTTGCCAGGAGTCATCCATTCTAAAAACTCTTAGAATGCTGTCTAAGCACCCTGATTGGAAAACTACCCAAATCTAGATCTAAAATCGTAGATCCAGTAACCAGAATGTCATGATATATTGTATCCAAGTCTTATGTGGAGAAACCACTTTGTGACAACCAAAGCATAACCGATCGTAGTATAGGAATATCACTTCCTACCCTGTATATGTCATCCAAATACCAGGACATCATACCCTACTACCTTCTTAACAGATCCATCCCCTATTCTGATGAAGTCAAACCTATGTCTGTCACATCAAAAATAGATGATCTATCTCCGCTATATCTGCTTTAGTATATAAATAGACATAAGCCACTTGTCCACCAATGCTACCGCTGCTCCCACTGACCACGACAACCCTCTGGCAGAGTCATATACACGTACACATCTAAAACTAGTTTAGAACGACGCTATACTCATCCTCCTACCGGGTCTCACAGTCTGGAACAACAGCAATGGCAATTCAGGGTAAACAAGAACCTCCCTGCCACTGTCCTTGAGGCTACCGGAGTACCTCTCGGGTGCCTGAGGTTACCCACTGTATCTACGGAGTGGCTAATGGAATGTCAAGCCAGATTGAATCTTTATGTTCTTATCAGATCTTCAGTAATCGTTTGCGGTTCTCGAATCACTTCCAGTTCTACCATACTCCCACTACTGTTTTCTGAAAAAATTCATTTTTGTTAAAACTGTGGCGAGTCAAGAACAATATCATTATTGATCTTCCAGATGGTAGAAAGTCAACCCTCGTCATAGCCTGGGTCAACCCACAAACAGCCATTACAGAAACATGCTTGAGTTATCCAGAGTCTGGTTTTAAGCATAAGCCGGACAACTCCCTGTACCTCAACATCGTTAAGATACGAACTGTTCTATATCCAATATAGGACCAGAGGCACTGATTTAATTGAACCAGATTCAAATCATGTAGCTGTCTCCAGCGCATGTCAACTATATGGAAGGAGGCCGATCAGTGTTACTCTACTTAGGAATACTTCCACTTATGAGCAACCTGAAAGAGAAGCAAGTTCTCTTAATCATTACTATCAACTGAATACCCTACACAAGTATCTACATCTTCGATCACCTTGAAGAATCCCGATACTTGCAACATCTTGTTCTCTACTCTATTCTTATACCTATAACTTCTCAAAATTCGGACCTTGCGTTTCCACGAAACACCTGTCTAAAAACTAGAGAAGTCATAAGTAAACCGAATTTAGTACGAGGACCAACCCCTCTGTCCTAATGGATGCTAGACAACATACAATACTCTGTACAAGTCCCTTGAGTCTAATAACTCACTCCCTGTGTGTCGCAGGTTGAAAACTGTACTTATGGTTAAGAAGAATTACACCGCTGTTTAATACTCCTTACCTAACCATCCACTGATATAGGTAAATGTCATCGACATAATTTCAAAAAGGTATATCTCACTCTTTTAAAATAGACGTACAGATATATCAACTTAAAATTGGTGCATGACAGCGGATATTCAAAACCAAATATTTGCCGATCGGCAAACAGCCCAGGCGATTTCCTTAAATATCACCAATTACAACGAATTCCGATATAATGAGGATGATCACCTAATTCCCAATAACTTACACCCACTCATCATCTGTAAAACCATACAGATGTGAGAATCATACTTGCTAAATACATACCCTGGAGCAAGTTTCTAATTGGGAAATAAGTTTTCTTTTAACAGTACACAGTGAAACTGAAACATTGAAATGTTTCGATGGGGTATCCGGGTATTCCTAGTAATGCCTCTTCCATTATCCAGATTCACGACTGTAACCGTATAATTCTTTGCCAGCTCTCTAAATCCCTTTATATGTCTTTAGTCATTACCTTCTGCACACCCATTTAGGCCAAATGGTTTTCTCCCTTCCCTACCTTTCGGCACCAGCCTATGGTTTGGAAGAAGACTATCCAACAAGCATAATGGGTGTACTGTCCTCATCCTAGGAGCACTCGCAATGCGAGAGAAGGTGAAGATAAAAGACAACCGAATAAACCTTATTCCTATTTTTCCTGAACCAGAATCCATCCCCGAACTGGAACAAGTTCCTTTCGAGTTCGTATATAACCATACGATGGAGTATCCAATAAACTGTGGATCTTCGTAGTGATACGGAGTGTCCTGGAGAAATACAAAGGTGATGTGGGAGTGGTAATGAAATACTTGGTTTGGTCGTGAATATCAGTCGCAATTTACTTTGCCCTCCTTCTAATCCCTTGATATGTCTTTACTTAATACCTTATGTACACCATCGTTATGCTAATTGGTTTTCTTCATTCCCTACTAGTCGGCACCTGCCTACGGTTTGGAAGAAGACTATCCAATTTGCGTAATAGGTGTACTATCTCCTAAACCAAGGAGTACTCGCAACCTAAGAGAAAGTAAAAGGAAAAGACAACTGAATAATCCTATCCGTTTTCTCCAGAACCGGAAACCATCCTCGAATAAATTCCTTCGAGTTCGTATATAACCATACGATGGTTTTGTCCAATGGAAGTGGACGTTCGTAGTAATACGGGGTGTCCTGGAGAAAAGGGTAAAAGTAGGAGTGGCAATGAGGTTTGCAACTCTGACAATCCAAAAGCCAGTGTTTAAGAAGGTTCGGTTAATTTTGGTCTCTGAGTCATAGTCTAGGGTCGGGTCAATGGTCGCTGCTAAAGAGAGAGAGAGAGAAAAGAAGCACTCAGCGTGCACTCTAACCTAGATCAGAATGGTTATCACTTTATCTAATCAGGAAACCTCCCACTGTACCGTCAAATTCTCCTCCAAACCTGAAAGAAGAATTAGTCGGGATCACCCGAGGAGTAAACCAACTCATCAGTGGGAATCGGGATCCAACTATCATCGCGTGATAACGTAACGGAATCTGCTCACGTTATCACACTCCAGAAGGTATGCGCATATCTGGCAAGTTTCAGTTTCTTTAGAAACTCCCGATGTGATTTTTGCCCCATGCTCTTATGACCTTGACTTTGGCCAACAAATTATAAGTCACATGTCAAGTTCTACCCGTCATTCTCCAGGTTAATTTAAGCCCGCCCGCACAAGCACTTGACTTTAGCCAACAAGGCTATACGACTGACCCAAACCAACGCATCTATCTATGCTGCACATGAATACCCAATAGCTACCAATCACTATGCCTTGACTTTGGCCAACAAACATAGGTTGAATACTATTGACCACCCATATGAAACGACGGAGGGCTACGAATGGTTTCTGGCGAAAACCTTTAACGTAATGAACTTGATATCGTTGAAGGAACCGGATAGCTTTTAAAAATATAGTGACGAAAACCTTTGCTAAAGAGGTCACTCCCGGTGAAGGGATCTCGGCTCTTTCCCCGTAGAATGAGGTGCAGGATATTCCAACTGAATACCGCGATACAAAGCAAAAGTAATCGGCTATAGTGAAGTTATTGCCCTAATGCAAACTTTTGTCCAAGGGGTCACTCCAGGTGAAAGGATCTCGGCCCTTGCCTCGTCGACTGAGGAGCAGGATATTCCAACTGAATACCACTGTGCTAAACAAAAGAGAACGCCCTTGCAATAACAGCTTTTTGAAAAATGTTCCAACAACATTAAATTAGGTTTGTTTTTAACTTGCATTGATCCGAATCAACACAGTCCCATCAATTGATCACACCAATAAAGAACGAAAATAATGACGTACGTATATGCCATCCGCATTCGCTACTGGGTCCCGTCATTACCCGTTAGGTTAGTTAACTAACGACAGAGCGGGGACTGGACTAGCGCGGATGCAAAACATATACAACATCTGCTAGTATATATATCAATATATAATATTTCGCTTAAGGCGTGATAAAATACAACATCACAGAAATGTACAGCATCACAGAACAATACAGATATCTGGGATCCCCGGGTTTCACAGAGCCGATACTGAAACCCGACGTTCCCCTGGTCATGTGGATAGCCTATGCAATGAAATCCTATACCCCTACGGGCACGGCAAGTTACCCGCCAAAACCTGGAGCGAGGCAGTCCCCTTCAGCAACGTGAATGGACCATCCAGCACTTCACAGAATTCGGTAACTTGGGCACCCCTCCTTGGTCAACCTGTACCCCCTACGAGTGCGGCGAATAGCTCACCAATTCTAGAGTGAGGCCCCTTCCTTCTCAATGCCATGAGATGCATACCCGTTGCCCTCTAGAACCCGGCTATCCGTGCACCCATCCGTGGGGCAATCCTAGTACAAAAAGTAAAATATACATACAACGGGTACACCGACCGCAACCTGGTCGTGCCCCAAAAAAATAATATACAAACGGGCAGGGAAGGCAGTCCACATGTCGGACGCTCGTCCCGCAATATCAAATGTACATAATACAACAAAAATTGTACTAACATTGCATCCAGGCTATCCCCCACGACCAATCCGCAACATCACAGAACATCAGCATGAATGTCACGTTCGCAAATCCGTCTAACCGGGCTATAGCAGTTAGACAGGATTTACCGATCAAGTGACATTCACGGTCGCAGATATAATGTAAATACTGTGAACTAATGTGTTTAAAATTTTCGATCGATCAAATTTATCGAAGTGGGCCCCAAGCACTACTGTAGCACTCACAGAAATTCGGGGCCCAAAAAGAATGTTCCAAAACCCCTATTTTCAAAACAGAAACACTCTATAGAAATTTGACACACTGAACTGTAAGGACTGCGGCGGAACCGCGGCCCAAGCATGGGTTCGGCCGCGTTTCCGCGGTCGTATAGTGTGTTCACGTGATCAAATTTCTACAGAAGTCTTAGAATTCCCTGCACATCATTTTGCAACTACCTGAAAAAATTTTGGAGCCAAAAAAAATTCGACAGAAACTGATGCACATGAAAACGCGGCTTTTGGAATTTTGTTCGATCGGAAATGTAAACACATTAGACAAAACTAGAATAGGTCAATGGCGAGGCTCAGATACCACTGTAAGTGCACGGCGGCACCCCGGCCGTCAATCCGACGCCGGAATGCGGAAGCGATGATTTACTTTAACTTTTAAACCGGTACCACCGCGGACTAAAAACTCGGATCGTGCCATTAATCTAGTCCTAGCTAACAAGAGAACGGGGTAGAGAGATATACCTAGCGATCCGTATCCTTAGGTCTTCTCGCCGTCGTCCCGATCTCGCCGCGGAATCTCCGGTCTTCACCTCCTCGCCGGAAGGCCACCACGTCGCCGGCTTCTTTTACGGGCTCCCACCTCTGGACCGAGGCAACTCGGGCACGAAGTTGGCGAACCGACGTATCCATGATTTGCTGTAGAAAATGTGTAGTGCTCTATGTCTCATTTGGGGTATTGGAAGTTGCCTTTGGTAGAGGAAATGAACTGCTGAATTTTGGAGATGAACTAGGGGATTTTTGCAAACAAGAGGAGAACAAAATCCCACCCAAAAATATTGGGCATCCCCCCTTCCATCTATGGCCGGCCACTCTTCTCCAAGAATGAGAATGGGGAGATAGACAAAAAGAATGAAATGAGTGAGCCAAAGAAAAAACAAGCAAGAGAGAGAAAAAGGGTGATGATGAAAAGCAATGATCACAATAAAACCCTCACTCCAAATCAACCAATCATAACTACAAAAAGTCATGCAATCATGAACTTATGAAGTCTAGAAGTCAAGGGATGGTGCAATCATCATGACACTACAATGTGCAAAGACAACCCTCCAAAATGCTTATTTGCACAAATGCAAATAAGCCCTCCTCCACCAAACTTCAACCAATGAAAGATACAAAGAAATATGGCCGAAACGGAAAACAAACTGGCAACTCCAAAAACTGATCCCGTAATAAATTACAGGAAAACCCCGCTACTGTATATACATACCCGCCTTTGTATTCCAACCGAAATACAAATGCAATGAGAAAAAATCTACACTGTACAATACTAGGATCCGGCTTAAACCAAAGCCCGCTAGTATTATCCGTCCGATCATGATCCATACAATACCGCACGTATCTGATCAAACCCTGCCATATCTCCATAAGGCCTCTACAGCGTTTCGCCCGAAACTTGAGAAACTGGTCTGTTAGGGACTCTAAAGATTCGTCAATATTATGGTTGTGGATTTAACCACTAGCACGTCAGAGGTATTAGCCTATACGTAACGGGCTACCAGGTATTGACCGAAAGGGATGTCGATGAGCGAACTCATCCTGACACCCTACTACGCCTGTCAGTGACAATATCCGTACAGTCCGGTCCGTTCGTCTATGAGCATCGCATGGCGGGCCTAAGGGGTTGGTAAAAGTCAGACCCCCAAAAGCGGTACAAGTCGTGTCGGAGTGTAGCCCAGAACACCCTGAGATACTACTGGAATACCTACCAGTAAATCTCCTGCCATGGCCAAGGACTTCGTGTAATGGCTCTTGTAGACACAGCGCGACCTCACCCCCAATACCGGGAGAGACGAACCCCAGAAGATCCGCTCACTGCCTCCATGTGGCTCGGGACTGTACCCAACTAAAACCTGTTTGCACGTCTCCTTTGAGCATGGTAGGGTAGTAATCAAAGTACAGTGGGAACTCACACGAGACAAATGACGATCCTCAGGTCGATGAACTAACCTGTACACATGTCACCAGGGAACTGCTATCTGACGTCAGGTATAAGACCAACTGGCATGTTCCCGGCGAGTCCTGTCCGGTGTATTCATAACCCAATGAGCACCTGTATACATCTTAGGTGAACCAACTGACACCAGTGGCTTGTGAGACCAGCCACCGCCCCTTGTCGGTGTCTCGACTGTATACACTAGTTTACTCTGGAGTATCGATGCCCTGTCTCGAAACTCCCACGACTAGGGATCTTTTAAGGATGTGCTTATAGACTACCAGCTCCCACACATATGATCACCCTCATACTGCTGGCAGTCAAGCATGAATTCTAGGGGCTCTATCAACGTGTAATAGCGACCTGTCAGGTCACCTAAAGCAGTACACGATGATAAAGATAAACCAGATAGCATACTATCGTCTTGAGTAAGACTGTCCTACTGGGATAGGTCCTCCCTCAATCATTGCAATCACGTGCCTGTGATCCAATAATTGACTCTGAGGGCACTATCTCCAACAGGGCACACTACAATGTGACATGTAGCTGTGACTTAATTGGATACATGATTGTGGGTGTTTGGCCTAGAGTTAGAAATAAGCGCATGTAGCGGAAGGACAAGGGGCACTAGGAATGTATTTAGTGTTGGAAAGCTTGCTTAAACTCGTAAATCCCATTCCTATGTCCTCCTAATCCACGCTACGTTCAACTATCCCAACATCGTAATAAGAATGGCAAAAGACAATTACAAGACTAATCCTAACTTTACTAACCAACCTTAACCCTTAAAAGCATACTTGAACATTAATACGAGCACTTTGGATGGAATTGAACGTAACACATACACATTCTTAATTGACTCATCTAAGACAAGAACGAACATACAACCATTTTCCTGTGGATCGACCCGTGCTCAACCGGCTAGCTGTAAAGTGACACCGTCTTGATTGCAGTAAGTAAAGAACAGAGTAGAATGCATATCATAAAACGTATCGCGTTTCACTACAATCAAATAGCGTCGCTGCCGGGGAGACGGTAACATATTTCTTTCTTGTTATTCAGGTTAACATATTTTTTTATGTATATATAAAATAATAAATATAACAAAAAAACCATTTTGTTATATTTGATATTTTTTGTGTGCAAGTGTGCAGGCTATCTGGGGCAAGTATAGTAATCAAATAAGAAATCAGAGCATTTTATTTTGGATTAGAGAATAAAGGGAGTGCAGTGACTAAAGACGAAGCCTCAGCTCCATAGTTTGATCGCGAAACCACGGTCAAAGCTTTGATTTCGCGGCGGTTCCACGGTTGTATTGAGGCTTCTGAGCCCCAATTTTTTTCTACCCTTTCTCTTTCTTTTTATCTCCTTTATGAACCCTATTGAACTGTATTTTCTATAGGTTTCTTTGCACAAATTGCGCCGCTGCCAAATAAATTTTTTGTTGTTTTTGATTTCGTTTTTTTACAGCTTTGCATATAATAATACGGACATAACGGGGCTTAAACACCAATTAAGATTGGGTTCGGATTTCATCACCATTCCTAAAACCCCACAAATCACAAAAATCATATGCATTACCTTGAGTTAATAAAAAATATCTAGACCAAATCTATAAGGACTTATCGCGCTCATTTAGGACAAGTGCAGGTTGCGGTGAATCGGTCGTTTAAACTTGAGTTTGTGGTCCTAAGATAGACATGTGAGGAGGTAATTTTAAAAGGCCTGTCTCACGATGATTCGTGAGCGGAACCCTCCTTACCTCACTTGTACTTACCTGGCCACAATCGGCAGTGAAGAGGCGATTCGAGGGTTATCCAGCAACTTGTTGCTTGGAAGTCTAGAAGCGGTCTAGTTGGACTTTTAAGACCCTAGCTCTAGGTGTTGTTTGTGCATATTGTGATTGTGTTTATGCTTGTATAAAGTTTAGTCCCATAATTCCGTATTCTTTCAAAAACCAAACAAATAATTTCAAAAACTCCAAAAACACAACAAAGAAAAACAAAACAAAACAAAAATTTATAAAAATTCACCCACTTTCCCCCTCCCTACCTTTTCGTAACATGGGTACACCAAAACGACCAACTCTTGCCGAACTTTAGTACACACAACCAGACATTTCTTCATACGGTTCTTGCTTCGGTCGAACTTCGAACGATCCATCCATGCCCAAAATTTCGTTGAAAGATCGGATAGACGCGTCCAGGACAAACAATTAAACTCCGCAATCCACTTCGTATCAACTGTAAGTCAATGTTCAACACCCCAATACTTGTGGGGAGGCGGAAATATGAAAAACGATCTTGTTCTATGATTAAACATCGAATAACCGTATGAATCGTTTTCTAAACAATACTTAAAAAAACCTATAGAGTTCTAAACTACTATGTTAAGAGATTATACCAAACGGTTCTAGTCCTTCGTCTTTATGTTATCTACGGCCTCTTTGGATCTCCATGTCCTCCTCGTCTTCCTTCCGTGATAGACGATCCACCCGAGAACCCTAATCCAAGCTATAACCTCTAAACTTGAGGTTACTTAGTTTCTCTAGTTGCTAAATAGAGTAGCTAAGGTGATGTAGAGATAGGTTATAGAGTAATTAGTCTTTCCTAATCCTTGTTCTCAACTCATGAGGGGTAGGATTAGGCTTTGGTGAAGGAGAGAGAACTTAAAGAGAGAGAGTGAGAAGATGATAATGATAATTATCATAATAATGAAATATCTTCTCACTAGATATATGAAATATAATGAATTAAAAGAAATGAATAATATGAGATTATTCATCATGTTTCATAAATGCTAGTGGGTGATTCATTATGTGAGTCATTAAGCATTTAATAATGCATTAATGACATGATGAATCACTCACAATGAGTCACTAAATTATTAAATGAAAATGCCACCTCTCCTTCCAAGTCACATCCTTCTAGAAGCTTCTCGGAAAATTACGAGAACGCCCCTCTCATCCGTGAAAACAAGGAAAAACTTTAGACTGTATAAATCCAATAACCTGATACTAGAATCTGGCTTAAACCAAAGCCGGCTAGTAAAAACTGTCCGAATGTCGTACGTGCGTTTAAACATGTATGCGTCTGAACCTTTGTCGTAAAACCATACGTCCTCTATATCTTTTCGCCTGGATTTGGGAAATCTCTGTGTGGGACTCTAAAGACTCGACTACTACGCTGGCAGTGGGTTTAACCACAGACCGCAAGCGGCACTAGCTGTACGTAACGGTCCACAGGTAGTTGTCGATAAGAAAGCCGATGAGGTAACCCAACTGAAATCCTACTGAGCCTGTCCGTGACAATATCCGCGCAGTCCGGTCTATTCGTCTAAGAGTATCGCATGTCTGGTCTCGGGAGGTGGTGGACGTCAGACCCCTAATAACCGTGCAAGTCATGCCGGTATGGCTCTATCACCATCCGAGAATCTACTGATCAATCTATCAGTAATTCTCAATCAACCCTGGCCAGGGACTTATGGTAATGACCAACCGATCACCGTGCGATATCAACTCCCTATACCGGGAGAGACGAATCCCTAACAGTCACTCACTGCCTCCACGTGGCTCGGGACTGTGCCCAACTAAAACCTGTTTGCACGACTCCTTTGAATCGTGGTAGGGTAATAATCAAAGCACAGTAGGAACTCACACGAGACAAATGATGACCTTAAGTCAACGGACTATCTGCACACATGTCACCTGAGAACTGCTATCTGACGTTGGGTATAATACCATCCAGTCAGTTCTCGTTGAGTCCTGTCCGGTGTACTCACACCCAGTGAGCATCTGTATACAATCTTAGGTGTACTCCACCAATGGCTGCGGGACCAGTCCGTCGTCCCTCCTCAGGATCTAGATATGTATACACTAGTCTACTTCGGAGTATCGATGCCCAATCTCGATACTCCTGTGACCAGGGACATCTAAGGATGTTCCTATTGACTATCCAGCTCCCACAAGTATGACTGCCATCACAATGCCGGTAGTCAGGCAAACACCCTATGGGCTTTATCAACATACATATATAAATACCAAGTAAAATATATCATACGTTAAGATAAAGACAAACCAAATAGCGTACTATCATATCAAGCAAGACTGTCATGTACATACATATCCCAAGCAACTTATACAATGTAGGCCTCTAGGGCATATATATCCAACATCAACCATTTCAAAGATTCACCCCTTCTCATGTTGATAACCCATTTGAGAGTCATGTTGAAACTCCGAGACGAATGTCCATTGCTGAACATATTGAACAATCCCGTAGCTGATCGTTCATGCCTTTCACCACTCCAAATTCTGTAGGACAACAATTTCAATCATCTTCATATCAGAATGTTGATCCTAATCATGCCCAATTTTCACATCCATTAAATTCCTATCAATCCTATCCAAATTTTACACCTCCCCTAGACATTGCTTCTGAATAGCCATTTGGGAGTTTCACGTATCCAAACAACTTTGAATCTTTTACTGAAACCCCCTCCTAACCTATGTCTAGTCTTGAGCGAACTTTGGAAGAATTTCGGGTAGCGTCATGCCAAATAGGGAAAGTGAATGCGTCCATGGCCGCCCTTATACAATCTTGTGAACCGACAACTATTTTCCAAGTAGCCCTGAATTTTCCAATGTATGATGAGGCGATAGCACAGATTGAGGATTTGAGTAGTGAGAGTGAGCAGTACATCTTTCCAAATCAAACCTACCCGTTCCAAATTAAATTCCACAACTCCGGTTTCGAAAGTCTATCGAGTGTCCCACATGAATCACCAATTGAAGATAGAACGTTTGATAAGTTGTGCGACTTTGTAGTGTTTTATTTACCTGATTATAAAGGGTCCAATTCAAGTGAAACTAATCCCAATCCTTTTGATCTCTACACCTCCAAGCTAAAACCTGAATAGATAGAAATCCATGCTTTTGAAAAGGTGTCTGAGAAATTTTATTTTCACTTGATTGAGGATATCGACGCCGGGAATACTTTTGATGATGAACCCACAGTTTTGGATGAGTTTTTCTCACCAATTCATCATGTCCTTTCACTTCCGTATGGGCATCATCCCGAACCATTAATTGTTTTTTCCGAACTCCATATGCGCCCGGAAATTGTTGATGATGAATGCATGGATGAGCTAAATTTTGAGAAGAATTTTGACGATAGTATTGAGGATGAAACAGTTTTACTTGATGAGTCGGATTTTCCAATTCATCATGTCCCTTTCATTGACTGTGCACACTCTCCTGAACGTTTAAGCGATTCCATTCCTCAATCACTCCCCTCCATCCTTTCTATTGTTCCCACCTTATAAGACACCGTATCACCTTCATTTCCTGTGTCTGGTTTACCAAATCCGGTCGGCCTATGTTTTCTTACGAATCTTGAGTGGTTTGACCCCATTTCTCTACGGGTTGATAGATTAGTATAATCAATTTTTACACATAGTTCATTACAAATTGTACTAATTTATTCACTCCATTCCACCTTCAAGTTCGTATTCCATTTTTTTGCCTTCCGCCATTCTTTTCATACACCTAGACCGTACGCCACTTCCATCTCCACACGTCTTGTTTATTTTCCATTTCTTTTCTCTACGCATTCTTTCACCAGCCTGCACTTTATCACGATTAAATTTTTGAATGGTTAGTGCTAACTTTTGGCTTGTGTAAGGCCTTGTATAGATTGATACTGTTCTCTCTACCCTAACTCTGAATTTTAACGCTTAAACAGTGGCAACACTGTTTCATTTAAGTTTGGAGGGACCTTTTTGTGTATATATATTTTGTTTGCTTTTTCCTTTATATACAAAAAAAGGGAGCGTCTACAATTTTGACACTCTTGGTGTAGCATGAAAGTGAGGGCACTGTCAAGTTTAAGTTTGGGGGTGTGCTCGGTAATCTTTCTACCTTTACATTCATGTGTATATTTTGCATTTGCATACTTATTAAAAACCCACAAAAAATCAAAAAGGTTTCCAAAAATATAAAAATTTTGTCGTCAAGTTAGCTAATATGGTAACTGAGATTTGTACTCCGAAAATATAGTTGATATGTTAGAAATAACTAAATCCTAGGCTTAGGAATTGAGAACCCTAAAAATAACCCTCCTTCTGTTTAATCTTGGTAATTATACGTCCGTGCAGTTTTTTTAGAAGCAGGTAATCTTGAGTTCAGTTCTTGAGTTAAGTCGAGATGAAGCGAAAGTATTGAAAGCTTTATTGAAGGATAAGTCTGAAAAATAGTTCGTATTCTTAAGTCCAAATTTAGAAAGTTTATACCCTACAAACTGCACATACACGCATCTTGAAATTTGAGATACTAGAGGATACCTAGAAATACTCTTGCCAGAAAATCTAGTATGAAAGAAAAAACGGTATTTAAAGCTAACCACCAAAAGTGCATCATTGAAAAATATATCCGGTCTTGAAAAGAAAAAGAAAAAGAAAAATAAAGAAAAAAATTAAATTACAAGACCTAAAAAATGCTATTTACGCTTTATGCTCAAACATTCAGTAATCGGCTGTTAGTACCTCAAGAAGCATTAATAGTCGCATGAAAAATGTGTGAGCAAATCCGTCCATCACTAATGAAAAGAAGTAGTATTAGGTATTATGGCAAGGGTACTATAGCTTGAATTGAATTCTTAAGTGTAGGGGTGAAAATTTATACACACGTAGGTGTATATTATCGATGTTTGGAGGAAATATAGGAATAAAGAATAAGAATTATGTTTCTGTAAAGTTGATAAAAATTCCGGATTGGAGACCGCACTTTTGAAGGAAAACTTAGGAGAAACTGAGATCTTTCTAAACTGTAAAAAAGTATAGGATCTTGGGTTGAATAATTAGGAGATGTGAAACATAAGGGTTGGATATTTCTAAAATAGGATGATAGAATTTCTAACTTAGATGCTAAACTGCAGGAGTAGAATCGACGTTAACTTTTGAAACTAGCTTTACGGGATTTTATGGGTGTTATCCGCTGAAAAACCCTTAGGAGACAACACTCCTCTTAATAGGGACACCTAGAGATTTAACGGCTTGTTGCACAAGCTCAGTATAATCGTGTTCCCTGCGAAAGTGAGGTTAGGACTTTTTGAAAATAATTGGTTTCGCTCGGGACAAGCAAAAGTTAAGTTTAGGGGTATTTGTTCAAACCGGAATATTGCATTTAATACCGTTCATTCTTCTGCTCGTTTGTTTATATGCAGGTGCTTTTGATCCATGTTTGCTACATATTTACAGGTTACAGGTTCCCAGTCCAAAATCACGCAAATCATACAAAATCTCCACAGTTACGCTAAAATCCAGAACATCTGCCACAAACAGATAAAAGCCGGGTTTTGGTCATCCGTATCCGTCCAGTGCCGCTTACCAGTTCAAGAGACAAGACAAATAACAGTTATCATTCGTGTCTCGGACAAGCAGACAGCACGAGAGGGGCAGCCCAAGATTCAATGTGTGCGCGGATCTCGAGGGAGATAAAGGTCAAATGAATTAAAAGTGAAGCCATTTTGGACTTTTACAAATCTGAAGAAATTTTGTAAGAGATTTGCAATTTGGGTCATATAGAACAACAGAAGAAAGAAACACAAGAAACCATGGAAAAAATGACAGACCAATCCCTCAATCCCACCGCGGAACTGCGGCCAATTTGCCATGTTTGCGGCAGTTCCGCGGTCGAGTTGACTCGGCGTCAGATTAATGTTTGAGGTTATTTTGGTCATAGTATTAGGTCTCAGAATATGGGTCTAGGGTTTCAGCTCTCTGCCTATAAATACTCCAGTTTTGTGCCTAAGTATGGATGCTTCTTTTTAGTTAGAATTAGTGTAGTTTAGTTTTTATCTTCTTCATCTTCTTCTTCTTCTATTCTCCATGAAAGTATAGTGAGTGCTCTTAAGTGGAAAATCAATGAAAATGAGGGATTTTATTTAACGTGAATCTTTATTTTCTTGTATTGTAATTTCATTTCTTGTCTTGTAATTTTAATTCCTAGGGTAATTTTATTTCTTATTGCTAAGTAGTTGTTGTTATTTATTGTTTTTTTTCGTTTTCTTCTTATCCGTATTTTCAAGCAATGTTACTCGAAGGAGTTCCTTTCTTAGGTGAGGACCCAAGGTAGTTAGCTTGTTATCATTTTGTAAAACCGTATTTTCCTTTCTTTCTTTGCTTCCTTCTTATTTTGTTATGTTTTTCATTTAAATGTGTGAATAATTCCACACTTGTTAGGGGCTAAGGAAGGTTAGTATGAGGGGCGGAAAAATCCCTCGTGCATCTCTTCGCCAAACACCTTGAAACGAACTTAGACTAAACAAACGTAACCCCCAAACTTAGGCGTGCTATACGTGACATATAGCCGCGACCTAAGTCGAGAATTCATTTTGGCGCACTACAACGTAACATGTAGTTATGACTTAATTGGATAGATGGTTGTGGGTGTTTGGCATAGGGTTGGAAATAAGCGCACATAGCAGAAGGAAAAGGAACACTAGGAATGGATTTAGCATTGGAAAGCTTGCTTAAACTCGCAAATCCCATTCCTATGTCCTCCTAATCCCCTCTACGTTCGGCTATCGCAACATCGTTTTAAGAATGGCAAAAGACAAGTACAAAATTAATCCTAACTCTACTAACCAACCTTAACCCTAACAATCTTACTTGAACATAAATATGAACACTTAGGATAGAATTGAACATAACACATATACATTCTTAATTGACTCATCTAAGACAAGAACGAACATACAAACATCTCCCTGTGGATCGACCCGTGCTCAACCGGCTAGCGGTAAAGTGACACCGTCGTGATTGCGGTATGTAGAGAAAATAGTAGAACCCATATCATAAAACGTATCGTGTTTCGCTGACAATCATTTGGCCTATAACCGTTCAAGAAACTACTGATAACACTTACAAGTAAATCTTATCATTTCTGGCCAGGGACTTGCTGTTATAGCCAATCAAGCATAGCGCAACATCAACTCACAATACCGGGAGAGACGAAACCTTTCCTATCGCTCATTGCCTCCATGTGACTCGGGTCTGTACCTAAAATCCACCTGTTTGCAGGACTCTTTTGAGTAGTGGTAGGGAGGAAATTAAAGCACAGTGGGAACCGCACAAGACTCTATGACGATCTCGGGTCTATAGACTAACCTATAAAAGTGTCACCAGAGAACTGCTATTTGACGATAGGTATTGTACCAACTAGGAGTTCTCGGCGAGTCATGTTCGGTGTACCCATTCTCTAATGAGCACCTGTGTATAATTTTTGTTGTCAAACACTAATGGTTGTAGGATCAACCATTGCCCCAATACAGGGTTAAGAAACGTACACACTAGTCTAAACTGGAATATCGATTCCCTGTCTCAATACCCACAAAACTATGAACTATTAAAGGATGTACTTATTGTAAGTGCACGGCGGCGCCCTGGCCGTCAATCCGACGGCCAAATGCGGAAACGGTGGTAAACTTAAATTTTTGCGGACTTAGCAACCGGCACCACCGCGCACTAAACACCCGGATCGTTACCATTAACTAGTCTAAGCTACTAAACAAGATGGGTTAGAGATATACCGACGATCCAAGTCCTCCGGTCTTCATCTCCACTCCGATCTCCTCGCGGGATCTCCGTCCGTCTCCTCCTCGTCGCCGGAAGTGCACCACATCGCCTACTATGTATACGGGCTCCCACCTCAATGCCGAGGCAACTCGGGCACGATGCTGGCTAGTCAACGTGCCCAAGATTCGTTGTAGAATATGTAGTAGAACTTGTGTCTCCTTATGGGGTAGTGGAGATGCCATTTGGTGGAGGAAAAGAGAGCTTGGAGAGAGGTGGGGAAAATGTAGCATACCAAAATGAGAGTAACATTTTCCACCACCAAAATGAGAAATGAATCCCATCCCCTAATAGGAATGGCCGGCCCCCCTCCTTCATATGTGATTGGAGAGAGAGAGAGAACAACAAGGGGGTGGGTGGAAAAAGAGAGAGAGAGAGAGAATGGTTATCATTCAAAAGAAATCATCACAAAGAAAAGTCCTCACTCAACAACCATACCCCTCAACATCATCAACAATCATGACCTTAAAAGTCAAGCCATGATGGAGTCAAAACAAGTCAATGATGGTGCTCATCATGAAAACCATCATGATGCAACAAGATGCAAAGAACCCCCTCCACTAATGCCTATTTGCAACAATGCAAATAAACCCTCCTCCACCAATCTTCGGCCAATGAACGGAACAATGGAAATTGGCCGAAACGGAAAGCAAACTGGCAACTCCAGAAAACTGGTCCCGTAATAAATTACAGGAAAACCCCGATACTGTGCATACACACCCGCATTTGTATTCCGACCGAAATACAAATGCAATGAGACAAAATCTACACTGTACTATACTAGAATCCGGCTTATACCAAAACCGGATAGTAATATCTGTTCGATCCTGATGCGTGCAATACCGCACGTATCTGATCGAACCCTGCCATATAACCATACGGCCTATAGTACAAACTGTCCGATCCTGATCCGTGCAATACCGCACGTATCTGATCGGACCTTGCCATATCTCCATACGGCCTCTACAACCTTTCGCCCGAAAGCTGAGTAACTGAAAATGTGGGGGACTCTAAAGACTCATCAACACCTCGGTTGAGGATTTAACCACTAGCACGTCAGAGGTATAAGCCAATACGTAACGGGCTACCAGGTATTGACTAAAAAGGACGTCGATGAGCGAACTCATCCTGACACCCTACTGAGCCTGTCAGTGACAATATCCGTGCAGTCCGGTCCGTTCGTCTATGAGTATCGCATGGCGGGCCTAGGGGGTTGGTAAAAGTCAGACCCCCAAAAGCGGTACAAGTCGTGTCGGAGTGTAGCCCAGAACACCCTGAGATACTACTGGAATACCTACCAGTAAATCTCCTTGCCTTGGCCAAGGACTTTGTGTAATGGCTCTCCTAGACACAGCACGACCTCACCCCCAATACCGGGAGAGACGAACCCCTGAAGATACGCTCACTGCCTCCATGTGGCTCGGGACTGTACCCAACTAAAACCTGTTTGCACGACTCCTTTGAGCCGTGGTAGGGTAGTAATCAAAGTACAGTGGGAACTCACACGAGACAAATGACGATCCCCAGGTCGATGAACTAACCTGCACACATGTCACCAGGGAACTGCCATCTGACGTCTGGTATATGACCAACTAGCATGTTCCCGGCGAGTCCTGTCCGGTGTACTCATAACCCAATGAGCACCTGTATACATCTTAGGTGATCCAACTGACACCAGTGGCTTGTGAGACCGGCCACCGCCCCTCGTCGGGGTCTCGACTGTATACACTAGTCTACTAATGGAGTATCGATGCCCAGTCTCGAAACTCCCACGACTAGGGACCTTTTAAGGATAAGCTTATAGACCCCCAGCTCCCACTTATATGATCGCCCTCATACTGCTGGTGGTCAAGCAAGAATCCTAGGGGCTCTATCAACGTGTAATAGCGACGTGTCATGTCACCTAAAGCAGTACACGATGATAAAGGTAAACCAGATAGCATACTATCATCTCGAGTAAGACTGTCCTACCGGGATAGGTCCTCCCTCAATCATTGCAATCACGTACCTGTGATCCAATAATTGACTCTGAGGGCACTATCTCCAACAATCTCCCACTTGCACTCAAGGCTAATTATTGCGATGTCGCATACTCACAGCCCGTGTGATACCGAACATCCAACTCCTCTACTAGTCAGTCTCACAAAGCTCGTTTGCGGAACTATTGCGTTCGAGGAATAGCCTCAGTGAGTGGATCCGCTTAGTTGTTTCTTTCTATGTCTCTCTATATCTCAAGTTCGCGGAGAAAACCATCTCCCGAAAAGAGCAATACATGTCTTAGAACGTGTCTGGATGTCTGATGGGACCTAGCTCATAAATGAACTCCAAATCCAAACTTCTTAGACTGTATCGACAACTGAACTTAATCAGTATCCTGCGCGCCATGCCTCCCTCAGTATTGCCTTGGACCACCTGTCCAAAATACTGCCCCTCATCAGAAGGAAAACTATAACTCTGACAACCTCCTTGTCGTCCATGTCACCTTGGAAGCCTGGAATGATAACTGTCTCCTGAATGAGGCTGTCGTTATCATCTCCCTAGAACATCCACTTATGTTCTAAAACTGCTTCCGACTGTTTCTCCAGGATTGGATTAATGTCAACTTATTGCATCTAGTGCAAGAACAACATCTGGTGTGGTACTTGACATCTCACGATTGACTCAATTGCCTGAGCAAGTGATCTGCCAATCATGCCCGTCCCTCTCCCCTTTAGTCTGTAAGACACCTTTGGAGAGGGTGACTCCATTACCTGCAGGTACACTACCGTGCCAGGAGTCGTCCATCCTAAATACTCTTAGAATGCTGTCAAGTACCCTGATTGGGAAACCACCCAAATCTAGATCTAAGACCATAGATCTAATAACCAGTATGTCTGATATAAAATCCATTTCCTTTGTGGAGAAACCACTGTGCGACGACCAAAGTATAACCGATCGTAGTATAGGAATTTCTTTTCCTATTCTATGTATGTCATCCAAATACCAGGATATCACACCCTACTACCTTCTCAACAGATCCATCCCCTATTCTGATGACGTCAAACCCATGACTGTCACATCAGAAATAGATGATCTATCTCCGCTACATCTGCTCTAGTCTATAAATAGACATAAGCAACCTGTCCACCAATGCTTCCGCTGCTCCCACTGACTACGACAACCCTCTGGCAGAGTCATATAGACGTACACTTCTAAAACTGGTTTAGAACGACGCTATACTCATCCTCCCGCCGGGTCTCGTAACCTGGAACAACAGCAATGGCAATTGTGGGTAAACAAGAACTTCCCTGTCACCGTCCTTGAAGCTACCGTAGTACCTCTCGGGTGCCTGAAGTTACCCACCTTATCTGCGGAGTGGCCAATGGAATGTCAATTCAGATTGAATCTTTAGGTTCCTTATCAAATCTTCAGTAATCGTTTGTGGTTCTGGAATCACTTCCAGTTCTACCATACTCCCACTACTGTTTTCCTGAAAAAATCCATTTTTAATTTAAAACTGTGGCGAGTCAAGAACAATATTGCTATTGTTCATCCAGATGGTAGAAAGTTAACCCTCGTCATAGCCTGGGTCAACCCACAAACAGCCATTACAGAAACGTGCCTTGAGTTGTCCAGTGTCTGGTTTTAATCATAAACCGGACAACTCCCCGTACCTTAACATCGTTAAGATATGAACTGTTCTATATCCCATATAGGACCAGAGGCACTGATTTAATTGAACCAGATCCAAATCATGCAACTGTCTCCAGTGCATGTCAACTAAATGGAAGGAGGCCAGATCAGCGTTACTCAACTTAGGAATACTTCCAATTATGAGTAACCTGAAAGAGAAGCAATTTCTCTTAATCATTACTATCAACTGAACACCATACACAAGTATCTACATCTTCGATCTCTTTGAAGAATCCCGATACCTGCTATACCTGGTTCTCTACTCTATTCAAATACCTATAACTTCTCAAAATTCAGATCCTGTGTTTCCACGAAACACCTGTCTAAAAACTATAGAAGTCATAAGTAAACCGAATATAGTACGAGGACCAACCCCTCTGTCCTGACGGACCCTGGACATCATACAATACTCTGTACAAGTCCCTTGAGTCTGAAAACTCATTCACTGTGTGTCGTAGGTTGAAAACTGTACTTATGGTCAAGAAGAATTACACCGCTGCTTAATGCTCCTTACCTAACCATCCACTGATATAGGTAAATGTCGTAGACATAATTTCAGAAAGGTATATCTCACTCTATGAAAATAGACGTACAGATATATCAATTTGAAATTGGTGCATAACAGCGGATATTCAAAACCAAATATTTGCCGACCGGCAAACAACCCAGGTGATTTCCTCAAATATCACCGATTACAACGAATCCCGATATAATGAGGATAATCACCCAATTCCCAATAACTTACTCCCACTCATCATCTGTAAAACCATACAGATGTGAGAATCAAACCTGGTAAATACATACCCTGGAGCAAGTGTCTAATCAGGAAATCAGTTTTCTTTTAACAGTACACAGTGAACTTGAAACATTGAAATGTTTCGATGGGGTATCCCGGTATTCTTAGTAATGCCCTTTCCATTATCCAGATTCACAACTGTAACCGTATAATTCTTTGCCACCTCTCCAAATCCCTTCATATGTCTTTAGTCTTTACCTTCTGCACACCCTTTTAGGCCAAATGGTTTTCTTCCTTCCCTACCGTTCGGCACCAGCCTATGGTTTGGAAGAAGACTATCCAATAAGCATAAGGGGTGTACTGTCCCAATCCTAGGAACACTCGCAATGAGAGAGGGTGAAGATAAAAGACAACCGAATAAACCTTATTCCTATTTCTCCTGAACCAGAATCCATCCCCGAACTGGAACAAGTTCCATTCGAGTTCGTATATAACCATACGATGGAGTATCCAAATAAACTGTGGATCTTCGTAGTGATACGGAGTGTCCTGGAGAAATACAAAGGTGATGTGGGAGTGGTAACGAAATATTTGGTTTGGTCGTGAATATCTGTTGCAATTTACTTTGCCCTCTTACTAATCCCTTGCTTTGTCTGAACTTAATACCTTCTGCACACCATCGTTATGCTAATTGGTTTTCTTCATTCCCTACCGGTCGGCACCAGCCTAAGGTTTGGAAGAAGACAATCCAATTTGCGTAATAGGTGTACTACCCCTAAACCAAGGAGTACTCGTAACCTGAGAGAGGGTAAAAGGAAAAGACAACTGAATAATCCTATCCGTTTTCTCCAGAACCTGAAACCATCCTCGAATAAATTCCTTCGAGTTCGTATATAACCATACGATGGTTTTGTCCAATGGAAGTGGACGTTCGTAGTAATACGGGGTGTCCTGGAGAAAAGGGTAAAAGTAGGAGTGGCAATGAGGTCTGCAACTCTGACAATCCAAAAGCCAGTGTTTAAGAAGGTTCGGTCAACTTGGTCACTGAGTCAAAGTCTTAGGGTCGGGTCAATGGTCGCTGCCAAAGAGAGAGAGAAAAGAAACACTCAGCGTGCACTCTAACCTAGATCAGAATGGTGACAATTTATCTAATCTGGAATCCTCCCACTGTACCTCAAATTCTCCTCCAAACCTGAAAGAAGAATTAGTCGGGGTTACCCGAGGAGTAAACTAACTCATCAGTGGGAATCGGGATCCAACTATCATCGCATGATAACGTGACGGAATCCGCTCACGTCATCACACTCCAGGTGGTATGCGCATATCTGGCAAGTTTCAGTACTTTTGAAACTCCCGATGTGATTTCTGCCCCATGCTCTTATGACCTTGACTTTGGCCAACATATCATAAGTCACATGTCAAGTTCTACCCGTCATTCTCCAGGTTAATTTGAATCCACCCGTACATACCCTTGACTTTGGCCAAAATGGCAGTACGACTGTCCCAAACCAACGCATCTATCTATGCTGCATATGAATACCCCAATAGCTACCAATCACTGTGCCTTGACTTTGGCCAACATACACAGCTTGAATACTATTGACCACCCATATGAAACGACGGAGGGCTACGAATGGTTTCTGGCGAAAACCTTTAACGTAAAGAACTTGATATCGTCGAAGGAACGGATAGCTTTTAAAAATATAGTGACGAAAACCGTTGCTAAAGAGGTCACTCCCGGTGAAGGGATCTCGGCTCTTTCCACGTAGAATGGGGTGCAGGATATTCCAAATGAATACCGCGATGCAAAGCAAAAGTGATCGGCTATAGTGAAGTTATTGCTCTGACGCAAACTTTTGTCCAAGGGGTCACTCCCGGTGAAGGGATCTCGGCCCTTGCCTCGTCGACTGAGGAGCAGGATATTCCAACTGAATATCACGATGCAAAACAAAAGTGAACGTCCTTGCAATAACAGCTTTTTGAAAAGTGTTCCAACAACATCAGATTAGGTTTGTTTTTAACTTGCATTGATCCGAATCAACGCAGTCCCATCAATTGATCACACCAAAAAGAACGAAAATATACTGATGTACGTATATGCCATCCGCATTCGCCACTGGGTCCCGTCATTACCCGTTAGGTTAGCTTACTAACGACAGAGCGGGGACTGGACTAGCGCGGATGCAAAACATATACAACATCTACTAATATATATACCAATATATTATATTTCGCTCAAGGCGTGAATAAAATGCAACATCACAGAGAATGAACAGCATCACAGAAACAATACAGATATCTGGGATCCCCGGGTTTCACAGAGCCACTACTGAAACCCGACGTTCCCCTGGTCGTGTGGATAGCCTGTGCAATGAAAACCTAGACCCCTACGGGCGCGGCAAGTCACCCGCCAAAACCTGAAGCGAGGCAGCCCCCTTCAGCCCCGTGAATGGACCACCCAGCACTTCACGGAATCCGGCAACTTGGGCACCCCTCCTGGGTCAACCTGTACCCCCTACGAGTGCGGCGAATAGCCCGCCAATCCTAGAGTGAAGCCCCCTCCGTCTCAATGCCATGAGATGCGGGCTTGTTGCCCTCCAGAACCCGGCTATCCGTGCACCCCTCCGCGGGGCAATCCTAGTACAGAAAGTAAAATATACATACACCGGGTACATCGACCGCAACCAGGTCGTGCCCCAAAATAATAATACAGTCAGGCAGTGACGGCAGTCCACATGTCGGACGCTCGCCCCGCAATATCAAATGTACATAATACAACAAAACTGTACTAGCATTGCATCCAGGCTATCCCCCACGACCGATCCGCAACATCACAGCAAATACATAGAACATCAACGTGAAAATCACGTTCGCAAATCCGTCTAACCGGGCTATAGCAGTTAGACCGGATTTACCGATCGAGTGACATTCACGGTCGCAGATATAATGTAAATACTGTGAAAAATGTGTTTAAAAAATTTCCGATTGATCAAACAATTAACAAGTGGGCCCCAAAGAAAACTGTAGCACTCACAGAAACAATTGGCCCAACTTTAATATTCCAAAGCCCATATTTTAAGCCCAGAAGGCCTCTGTAAAAAAATGGTGAAGTGATGTGAATAGTGCGCGGCGGAAGGGCCGCACAAAGGTGGTTTTCGCGGCGGTTCCGCGCTCCAACTGTGGAGTTACTTCGTCAAATTTTTACAGAACTCTTAGATTTTCCAGTACATCAATATTTTATAACCTGAAAAAATTTTCGAGACCAAAAATTTTCAACAGAAACTGATGCGAACTAAAATGCAGTTTTGGAACTTTTTGATCGATCGGAAATGCAAACACATTACACAAAGTTAGACTAAGTTAATGGCGAGTCTCTGATACCACTGTAAGTGCACGGCGGCGCCCTGGCCGTCAATCCGACGGCCAAATGCGGAAACGGTGGTAAACTTAAATTTTTGCGGACTTAGCAACCGGCACCACCGCGCACTAAACACCCGGATCGTTACCATTAACTAGTCTAAGCTACTAAACAAGATGGGTTAGAGATATACCGACGATCCAAGTCCTCCGGTCTTCATCTCCACTCCGATCTCCTCGCGGGATCTCCGTCCGTCTCCTCCTCGTCGCCGGAAGTGCACCACATCGCCTACTATGTATACGGGCTCCCACCTCAATGCCGAGGCAACTCGGGCACGATGCTGGCTAGTCAACGTGCCCAAGATTCGTTGTAGAATATGTAGTAGAACTTGTGTCTCCTTATGGGGTAGTGGAGATGCCATTTGGTGGAGGAAAAGAGAGCTTGGAGAGAGGTGGGGAAAATGTAGCATACCAAAATGAGAGTAACATTTTCCACCACCAAAATGAGAAATGAATCCCATCCCCTAATAGGAATGGCCGGCCCCCCTCCTTCATATGTGATTGGAGAGAGAGAGAGAACAACAAGGGGGTGGGTGGAAAAAGAGAGAGAGAGAGAGAATGGTTATCATTCAAAAGAAATCATCACAAAGAAAAGTCCTCACTCAACAACCATACCCCTCAACATCATCAACAATCATGACCTTAAAAGTCAAGCCATGATGGAGTCAAAACAAGTCAATGATGGTGCTCATCATGAAAACCATCATGATGCAACAAGATGCAAAGAACCCCCTCCACTAATGCCTATTTGCAACAATGCAAATAAACCCTCCTCCACCAATCTTCGGCCAATGAACGGAACAATGGAAATTGGCCGAAACGGAAAGCAAACTGGCAACTCCAGAAAACTGGTCCCGTAATAAATTACAGGAAAACCCCGATACTGTGCATACACACCCGCATTTGTATTCCGACCGAAATACAAATGCAATGAGACAAAATCTACACTGTACTATACTAGAATCCGGCTTATACCAAAACCGGATAGTAATATCTGTTCGATCCTGATGCGTGCAATACCGCACGTATCTGATCGAACCCTGCCATATAACCATACGGCCTATAGTACAAACTGTCCGATCCTGATCCGTGCAATACCGCACGTATCTGATCGGACCTTGCCATATCTCCATACGGCCTCTACAACCTTTCGCCCGAAAGCTGAGTAACTGAAAATGTGGGGGACTCTAAAGACTCATCAACACCTCGGTTGAGGATTTAACCACTAGCACGTCAGAGGTATAAGCCAATACGTAACGGGCTACCAGGTATTGACTAAAAAGGACGTCGATGAGCGAACTCATCCTGACACCCTACTGAGCCTGTCAGTGACAATATCCGTGCAGTCCGGTCCGTTCGTCTATGAGTATCGCATGGCGGGCCTAGGGGGTTGGTAAAAGTCAGACCCCCAAAAGCGGTACAAGTCGTGTCGGAGTGTAGCCCAGAACACCCTGAGATACTACTGGAATACCTACCAGTAAATCTCCTTGCCTTGGCCAAGGACTTTGTGTAATGGCTCTCCTAGACACAGCACGACCTCACCCCCAATACCGGGAGAGACGAACCCCTGAAGATACGCTCACTGCCTCCATGTGGCTCGGGACTGTACCCAACTAAAACCTGTTTGCACGACTCCTTTGAGCCGTGGTAGGGTAGTAATCAAAGTACAGTGGGAACTCACACGAGACAAATGACGATCCCCAGGTCGATGAACTAACCTGCACACATGTCACCAGGGAACTGCCATCTGACGTCTGGTATATGACCAACTAGCATGTTCCCGGCGAGTCCTGTCCGGTGTACTCATAACCCAATGAGCACCTGTATACATCTTAGGTGATCCAACTGACACCAGTGGCTTGTGAGACCGGCCACCGCCCCTCGTCGGGGTCTCGACTGTATACACTAGTCTACTAATGGAGTATCGATGCCCAGTCTCGAAACTCCCACGACTAGGGACCTTTTAAGGATAAGCTTATAGACCCCCAGCTCCCACTTATATGATCGCCCTCATACTGCTGGTGGTCAAGCAAGAATCCTAGGGGCTCTATCAACGTGTAATAGCGACGTGTCATGTCACCTAAAGCAGTACACGATGATAAAGGTAAACCAGATAGCATACTATCATCTCGAGTAAGACTGTCCTACCGGGATAGGTCCTCCCTCAATCATTGCAATCACGTACCTGTGATCCAATAATTGACTCTGAGGGCACTATCTCCAACACTTATGGACCACCCTGGCCCCACTAGTATAATTTGCATCATAGTCCTGGTAGTCCAGTACATATCCTAAGGGCTTTATCAACATGTATCAGAGAGACTGTATAACAATACAAGTATACATGTTAAGATAAAGAGCAACAAGATAGCATACTATCATTTTGAGCAAGAAAATCATCTATATATATGTCCAAGCATCCACTATAATATACAATAATGTACAATAATGGACTTTAGAGCATACATATGACTAACATAATCTGCGGATAGAAATAAATCTGAAAAATAGTCCATATTCTTAAGTTCAAATTTCTGAATGTTGATACCCTAATATACGCACTTGCACACATCTTGAAACTTTGGATAGTAGAGTATACCTTGAAATGCTCTTGTCTAAAAGCCTTAGTATGAAGGAAAAATTTTTCAGAAAAATATAATTGACACATAAAGTATAAATGGTGAAGAAAAATGAATACTAGTTTTGTAATTACTTAAGGCAACATAAAAAAATATAGCGAGGGTGCCTTATCACCTAGTGCCTTAAACCAACTGGTTTCGGAGTCACTGCTAAGCCTTAGGTGTTGCAAGACTAGGATATTGCTAATTACACCTAAGTGAATGAGCTCATTTGGTAATCGGTTGGTTAGTATCTCAAGAAGTATTAACGGTCGCATGAAGAATGTGTGAGGAATTCCATCTAAAAACATTCACCGACTAAAAAGTACTAAGGAAAATGGACAAGGGTATGATAGCTTGAATTGAATTCTCTAAGTGTAGGGATGACTTTTACACACACGTATGGGTATATGATCAATGTTTGGAAGAAATGTCGGGTGGAAGACTAAATAGGATGTTTTATTGAGGGATGATGTGATTTATGATATTTTTCATGACTATTAAGATAGGCTCATAGCAACTAAAAAGCCTGTATAGTTTGAAACTCTTATTTTCAAGTTCTTACTTTTATATGTTCCTAATCTTTGTATGTAATTTTAATCTTCTTTATTTTATAATGGGATTTTATGGGTGCAATCCACTGAAAACCATCAGGAGACAACACTCCTCCTACTAGGGACACCTAGAGATTTAAAGGCTTCTTGCACATGCTAAATGCAATCGTGTTGCCTAAGAAAGTGTGCTGCTTAGGTTTTTCTTTTTTTCTTTAATAACTAGTTTGCTCAGGACGATCAAAGATAAGTTTAGCGGTATTTGATTAGTTTAAAATATTCCACATTTGTATGAACATTTTCTCTACTATTGTTCGGTGCTAAAAGACGTTAATTATAAATAAAGAACATATGTGGGTTTATTTGTAAAAGTTTATTATCATATGTTTCTATATTTATAATTAATATAATTAGGGAAAATATATGCATATAATATTTAAATGAAATATTAAAAATTAAAAAATGCATATCATATCAAAAATTCCTAATCAATATTCCTAAGATTTAATATCATATAAATGGTAAGAATAATATCTCAAAAATACCAAATGCTACTCATACTTTGATTTGAGATATTATGCAGGTATTAGCTCACGTCTAAAATCCAAGTAAGAGATCCAAGTCAAATCGGTATATCAGAATGGAATCTGCCAAATTTTAGAAGCAAATCGAGGAATCAAGCAACGGTAGAGACTCATAGCGATATTTTCAGAATCTATACATCAAAAGGATATCCAGATGTCGACACAAAAAGACAAAAGAAATCTCAAAACCTAGTTCCACAAAGATGCGGCTGAACCGCAGCCAAACTGTGCTATATGCGGAGGTTCCGCGGCTCTTTGATAGCCATTGGATGAGAGATTTTAGGGATATGATCTTAACTACATCGACTCACATATAAAATCTAGGGTTTCTGGTTTCTAGGGCTATATAAAGGATCGAGAGCTGTACATTCGGAGATCATCATCGAAGAGATGAAGAGATCCAAGCATCCGAGTGATCATCATCTATTCATCTACCTCCAAAAAGAGAAAGATCTAGAGCAAAACAAGGGTTCTTGTAATCTACTTTCTAATGAGAATTGTAAATGCAATAGTTGATTAATAAAGGTAGTTTTTATTTTAATTCTTCTTGCATTTATTTTCCGCAATTAATCTCCGCTTTACTTTTTACGCATTACTTTTCTGTATCTTAATTATGCTTTCGTTTTTCTTCAACCTTTCTTCTAAATCATTAGCCATGAGCGAGTAATTCCTAGCTTGCTAGGGTTTGTAGGATATGGTAGGATAATGGATGAAAAAATCTCTTAACTTCTTTTATACATTTTAAAGTTTATAAACTGTAGCAAAACAAATGTTAGTCTCCTTATCGGGCGCACTACAAATTTATTGATAGTCCTGACCACGATTTGAGATTGGTTAAATACTTGTTTTGTTATGGGCTTGACATGAATAGAGATCAATTGATAGACAAGGGTCGGTAATGGGAAACCCTAATTCCCTCCAACAACCCTAATCCACATTCATCACTATCACTCTAGTTTTAAACTATTAAAAGATAAAAGAGTCATTTTTAATTATCCATCCATTACCACTAAGTCTTATTAACAATACAAGCCTTTTTATTATAAATTTTATATCCATTTTAAAATATAACAACAAAAAATCACCCATCTTTCATCAACTCGTCTAAAGCAAGAAAAGAGTTCATGTTTCCCTGCGGACGACCCGTACTCATCGCGGCTAACTACAAGCGACACCGTCTTGATTGCGGTTATTTACAAAACACTACTTTTCGCACCATCATGTACCTTCTGTAAGCAATACCTGATTAAGGTAAATGTTCATGGCATTTCTATCTAGAACAAACTTATACCCTTCTTCTTTAAGTATAGAAATTAATATGATGTTGCAAAGCATGAAAGGTATATAGTCGCAGTTGTTCATATCATAGTACTGCAACTTGGCAAAACTAGGTGATATTTACCGACGGTCGCAACATCAACCTATGCTCCGTTCCCTACTTTGAGGGGCATATCAGCAGGTCCAACCATCCTACTTTTTCTCAATCCCTGTAATATATTACAGATATTAGATCCTGATTCGGTATCTAGTACCCAGGAGGTCGGGCTGACCGAAAAACAGTTCTCAATAACAAGAACAACTAAAGGAGATGAAATAGTATGCTTCTTCTTCAGCGCCATCATCAAGGAATTCATGCAATCCTCTTTCCCTTACTCATTTTCATAACATGTGTCATACGTCAGAGCCGAACCGATGTTACCCACCCCTGAATAAGAATTAGGATCTGTCAAGTCATACATTTTTTCATCTTGATAAAGGCGTGACGTAGTAGCTATAATTAGGAGAGAGAAAAGAAACACTCAGCGTATGATTTCACAAGTTTAGATTTGTTATTATTTTATTTAAACAGGAAGGCTCTCACTGTTTCCTCGAATTCTCCTTTAAACCATAAATAGAGAAATAGTTGGGATCTTGTACGCTCTATAAGTTCGCTAACCGTTCAGCAGGCAAGTGTTGGTACTCCGAGGGAGCCTACACGTGCTTTCACACGGACCTAATTAAATAAACTCATTTCCATAGAGGCATAACCCCATTAACACCTTTCGTGACACATAATGGGTTATCTAGTTGTGAAGTGAAAGTCTCCTGAGAGTAATCCTATTCATCAGTGGAATCGGGACCCAACTATCATCGTGCGATAACCTAGATGGAAGCTACTCTAGTTACCACACTCCAGGAGGTAAGCAACACTAACAAGTTTCCTGTATATTTGAAACCCCCAATATAATTTTTACCCTTAACGGCTTATGACCATGACTAGGTCAACAAACCATAAACCGGTAGTCAAGTTCAACCCTTAGTTTTCTTTATTTCATTAAACCCACCCATACGAGCCCTTGACTAGGTCAACAAGGCCGTATGACTTTCCTAACCAATCGTATCTCTATGCATAGAAAAGCACTACTTAGTTACCTTACACTACGCCTTGACTGGGTCAACAAATGCAACATGAATACTAAATACTACTAATCTGAAATGATGGAGGGCTACATCTGGTTTTTGACGAAAAACCATTAACGTAATGAACTTGATATTATTTAAGGAAACTGGTGATTTCGAAAATGAGTGGTTCAAGCTCAATTTTGAAAACTTTTGGTTTTGTGAAAAGCCGAGTAATTTTGAAAAGAACCGAGTGGTTTTGAAATTTGATTCCAACAACAACCCTTTTTTGGTTTATTTTCTTGTATTAATTAGAATTAATGTGGTCCCATAAATTATTCCTGAGCATCACATATAAAAATCAAAATAGAATGTATGCATATGCCACCCGCATTCGCCACGGGGTCCGGAGATATCACCGTAAGGTTACATAACTTATTGCAGTGCATGGGCATGGCTAGCGTGGGTGGAAAATATATACAATATTTATATATATGATCACAGGAAGGTAATAAACATCACAGGCATGCGATAAATAGGATGGAATTAATTGATAAAGTAGGATCCCCCATGTTTCGTTTGAGCCAAAAACGAAAACCGACGCTCCCCGGTCTTATAGATAGCTCAAACATCACCTGTACCAAAGACCGCATCGAGCATGGCAACCTAGCCGTCAATTCTAGAAGTGAGGTAACCATCACTCAATAAAAAGAGCAGGCCACCGCCACTTCATGGAATCCGACAACATGAGCACTCCAGCGTATGTCTATCCTATACCCCTACAAGTGCGGCAAATAGCCCGCCAATTCTAGAGTGAGGCGGCTCGAACTCGCCACTACGAGATGACCACCTAGCACACTCTAAAACACGGCTATTTGAGCACTTCTCCATGGGCAATCCTAATACATGAATGAATAAATATACAATGGTAATATCGACCTCAACCCGGTCATGTTCCAATAAAACAATATACAACAAGCGGTGACGACGACGACAATCCGGCCGCTCGCCCCGAATATACAAATATACATCCATTAGTAAGATGAGGGGGCTATCCACCACAACTATCTGTCTAATCCATCACACAATATATAACAACAGAAAGAGCACGTATTTGTAACCCCATCTAATCGACCTATAGCAATTAGAAAACGTATAGAAACACAAATACGAACTCAAAGAAATTAAACGTGTTAGTTATATGTATGCCCCAGAGGCCATTATTGTTCATATGATGTATATTATAATAGATGATTGGATATATATAGTGAGCACTTTCTTGCTCGATATGATAGTATGCTATCTGCTTTCACTTTATCTTAACATGTTAATGAATATTTTTTTTTGATCACGTGTTGATAAAGCCCTTAGGATATGTACTCGTCTACTAGGACTATGATGAGATCATACTAGTAGGGCCAGGGTAGTCAACGAGTATATCTTATAACTGTTCCTAGTCGAGGGTGTATCGAGACAGGGCATCGATACTCCAGAGTAGACTAGCGTATACGCATCTTGACCCCATATGATGGGCGATAGATGATCCTATATCCATTGGTGTTGGACATCAAAGATGGTGTACGGGTGCTCAGTGGAGACTGGGTACACTGAACGGACTCACCGAGAAATCCTGGATGGCATTATACCTATCGTCAGATAGCAGTTCTCCGGTGACACTGGTACAGGTTAGTCTTTAGACCCAAGATCGTCATAGAGTCATGTGTGATTCCCACTGTGCTTTGATTTCCACCTTACCACATCCAAGAGGGCGTGCAAAACGGTGGCTTTTGGGAACAGTCCCGAATCACATGGAGGCAATGAGCGATAGAAGGGGTTTCGTCTCTCCCGGTATAGGGAGTTGATGTTGTGCTGTGTTCGATTGGCTATAACTGGAAGTCCCTGGCCAGGGCTGATATAGAGTGCTGCTGGTAAGTGTTATCAGTAGTTTCTCGACTGGTTATGAGCCTCACATCGACACGACTTATCGGTTACTAGGGTCTGACGTTTACCACCCATAGACTAGATATGCAACATATCAGGCGAAGAGACCGGACTGTACGGTAGTGTTTACTGATTGGATTTGCAGGAGAATGTACAGGCTTGCTTGTTGATCTTTTGATTGCTCAATACACGGGTGGCTGTTACGTTTAGCTGACCGCTTGCAGCTTGTGGGTGTTTGATATAATCATCACCTACTGCAAGCGTATTGACGATTCTTTATAGTCCTACACAGAGGTTTCCTGGCTCAAGCAAAACGGAGTAGGAGCACATATGTGATATGTGCGGGATGGAGAATAATACGATATGAGATACTTTATTCTATTCTCGCGATATATGATATCGGCCGGCTATATGTGATATAGCCGGGTTATCAGATCAAGTGTTGATTCGATGAATCGGTCCATGTTATCGGTTATATGCTATAAAGCCGGATTGCTGGATAAAGTGTTGATTCGATAATTTAATGTATAATTTTATATGTAATATATTACATTATGTTAACTAATATAATCTCACTTTATCGATTCATTTTCTCACCGGATAATGTAGGGTTCCTAGGCACCCTAGTGAGGTCTCACAAGTGATCAAACATGCAAATTTCTAAAAATACGGTGCCGAGAAACCCTAGAACGGATCGTTAACTAGATATATATAGGCGAAGCAAGCATGTAATCAACTTAAATGCTAAGGGAAAGTGACTACAACCTTTGTAGATCCGGTCCACCACCTCCTAAGCTCCGTGATGAAGTGCCCTCGCTGTCCAAATCGTATCTTGGGCTCTAGCGTCGGCTTCATCGGAGGAAAAACGGGCTAGGTCATCGACGACGTGCCGAAGATGATCTACGTCGAGGCATCGCTAGAACAAGCTCCAACTTCACCAAGTCGGGAAAACTTGTGAAGGAAACACCCTATACTACTTGGCAAGAGGTAGAGGATGAAGAAATAGGAAGTGGGTAGACTTTAGTTTTGGATTTCTCACTAGCTTTCATCACTTGCCATTGGAGTAGCAAGCTTTCTCCATGGAAGAAGAAGATGAAGAAGAAGAAGAAGATATGATAAGTTCTTTTTAATTAGATAAAATAAATCAATACTTATCATACTTTCAACCATGGTTTAGTGTAGAGATTTAACTAAGGTTAGATAAGTGGTTAGGGTTAGAGAAGAGACAAAAATGGTGGACTTAGTCAAGGTTTCAAGAAGTTTCAACTAAAAAACAAAACAAGTCCACCATTTATCTTTCTCTTTATCTTTTCTAAATGAAATAAATAAAAAGATAAATGAATAAGCAAATGAAAAGATACCCTAACCACTAACTAACCATGGTTCAATACTTTACACAAAACCAAGAAAGAATGTATCATCAAACAAGATACAATGATGTGCACAAAAATATATCACATATACAATGTGCAATACAAGTGAGTAAATCCATTTAAAGTGAACCAATACTAGTTAATGCAAAGTAATATATCAAATATATAATTATACATTAAATCATTAAATCAACACTTGATTTAACGATCCGGTCATATCGGATATAACCGACTAGTATCATATGTATCGGCTTATCGGATCAATCCTTGATTCGATAACTAGGTTATATCGCATATAACCATTCGACACATACATCGCGAAAATGAAATACGGTATCACATACACGAATTATTCTCGGTCCCGCACATATCTCATATGCGCTCCTATTTCGTTTCACTTGAACTAGGAAACCTCTGTGTAGGACTCTAAAGACTCGTCAATACGCCGGCAGCAGATGATGATCATATCAAACACCCATAAGCCGCAAGCGGTCTGCTAAACGTAACGGCCACCCGGGTATTGAGCGATCAGAAGATCGACGAGCAAGCCCGCTCACACTCCTGTGAATCCAACCAGTAACACTTACCGTACAGTCCGGTCTATTCGTCTGATATGTCGCATATCTCGCCTAGGGGTGGTAAACGTCAGACCCCAATAGCTCGATAAGTCATGCCGACTTGAGATCCATAACATTCGTGAAACTACTGATAACTCTTACTAGTATATCACAGCAACCCTGGCCAGGGATTTCCTGTTATGGCCAGTCGAGCATAGCACAACATCAACCCCCAATACCGGGAGAGACGAATCCCCTCCTATCGCTCATTGCCTCCATGTGAATCGGGACTGTACCCAAAAACCACCTGTTTGCACAACTCAGTAGAGCCGTGGTAGGGTGGAAATCAAAGCACAGTGGGAGACACACAAGACTCTATGACGATCTCGGGTCAACAGACTAAGCTGTACCAGTGTCACCAGAGAACTGCCATCTGACGTGAGGTATAATACCATCTGGGAGTTCTCGGCGAGTCCGTTCAGTGTACCCAGTCTCCACTGAGCACCCGCATACCATCTTCGATGTCAAACACCAATGGATATGGGATCATCCATCGCCCATCGCATGGGTCGAGAAGATATGCGCTAGTCTACTCTGGAATATCGATGCCCCGTCTCGATATTCCCACGACTATGAACAATGAAGGATGTACTCATTGACTACCCAGGCCCCACTAGTATGATCTGCATCATAGTCCTGGAAGTCGAGTAAACATCCTAAGGGCTTTATCAACATGTAATCAGAGAGAGACAGAAAGTATACATGTTAAGATAAAGAGCAACCAGATAGCATACTATCATGTCGAGCAAGAAAGTCCTACCTATATATGTCCCAGCATCCACTACAATATACATCCAATGTACAGTAATGGCCTCTAGGGCATACATATAACTAACAATCTCCCACTTGCACTAGGGCCATATGTAGCAGTGGTTGCAGTATCACATACTCAACCATCCCATAAAGTCTCTCTTTGGGAAAAGGCCTTCGTGAGTGGATCCGCCGTGTTGTCCTCTGAGTCTACTCTCCTAACCTTGATCATCCTGGAGATCAACTATCTCCATGATCAGGTGATGCTGCCTCAGAATATGTCTGAGTCACTGATGGGACCAGGGTTCCTGGGTCGAAGCCACACTTCCATTGTCACACAATGGTAGGAACCTAGTTCATCCTATGAACCTATATACACCCAAACTGCCTCTTTGGTAGTATCTTTAATAGCGATGTTACCAGCCTTTATCGTCTAGTTTGCCACAGTATCTTGCTTGGAACTTTTCCAACATACCGTCCCTTTACTGAGGGTAAAGACAATGCCTATGACTGACATTCAGTCGTCTTTATCACTCTGGAACCCTTCCAGTGATTCTCCCCAGGATCGATTGATACCATCTCACTACAACTAGTGAGTATCCTAACATCCAATTGGATCTATCTCATAGATCCAAAGCTTAGGATTTAGTAGGTATCACTTTGATCCTATATGGAAAATCTTTGTGATAAGCGGAGATTGATCGAGCGTAGCATAGGAAACTCCTTCCCTAACAAGAGTATGTCATCCATGTACTCTACGAGGATCGTCACCATACTCCCTATTACCTTTCTGTTTATACAAGGTTCATCTACCATTTTGATGATGTCAACTTCTTTGACTAATCCATCAAAACAGATGTTCCAACTCCGCGATGCCTGCTTTATCACATAAAACATCTTGCACACGTTTCCGCTGCTCCCACTGTCTACGAGGCCCTCTGGCTGTGTACTTATAGACGCACTCTTCTAAAACATCATTTAGAAAAGCAGTCATGGCACCCAACCACCAGATATCGTAGTCATGGTATGTAGCCGTGGCAAGTAAGATCTGGATGGACTTAAACATAGTCCATGGAAAAGGTTTCATCATTATCCGTGCCTGGTTGATGACGAAAAACTTTAACAAGTCTAGCTTTGAAAGTCTCAACTTTTCCATGTACACCAAGTAATCTTCTCAAGATATACTTGCTCCTGATGGGGATTTAACCCTTCAGTTATAGCAACCAAAGTCCATACTTTGTTGGTGTATAAGGATTCCATCTCAGATCACTAAGCATCCAGCCATTCTTACAGAGTCCCTACTCTCGATGGCCTGCTCGAAACTAGTTGGGTCATCATCTCATGATGCAATCCTTGCTCCCACTGTCATCGAGAAACCGAGGTATCTCTCAGACGGATGAGGAACCCTGCTAGATCGGCGGAGAGGCTGAGGTTCGTCGGGAACTATAGAATCTTATGGTTCTGTCAAATCATCAACTGCAGTTTTGTATAGCTGGAACCTTTCCAGTTCTACAGAACTGATCCTGCCTCGATCTTGTCCGGATTTTTCTTCAAACATAGGCCGGACAACCCCAAATCTTAACTCGCTTAAGAGACGGGTTCTTCCCATACCATATCTCATATGGAGTGGTAGGCACTGATTTGATTCAAACCTAATTCAATAGGTATGCAGCTTCTCAAGTGCATAACCCCAAAAGGAAATAGGTAACTGAGTAATACTCATCATAGAGCACACCATATCTAATATTGTGCAATTGCTCCGCCCTGATACACCGTTGTGCTGTGGTGTATTCAGAGGAGTAACACTGAGAGAAAATCTCATTCTCCTTTAGAATAGTCCAGGAATTCTATGCACAAGTATTCTCCTCCCTGATCTTATCATAGGACATAATACTTATACCCGTATTTTGGTTCTCTACTTCTAAATTATATTCTGTGAATATCTCAAAAGGTTCGGACTCATGTTTCAATAGGAACATATGACTGAATCTTGAGAGATTATCAGAGAATATAATGAAGTATAAAGAACCAGTCCTGGCATGTGTAGACAGGAGACCTTACATACATCATCATGTATCAGTCCCAAGAGTTCACTAACTCTTTCTCTGTTTCCAATAAACAGAGCTATGGTCATATTATCTTTGTGACATGACTGGCAAGTTTCACAAGATGTAAATTCAAACTGATTTAAATATACATCTAAATGTAACTTCAGCCAGTCGGGTCGCATTGATATGACCTAGTCTACAATGCTTCAAGAAGAATTCGTTCATTTCTGAACTCTTCTTCTTGTGTGTGTTCAGTATACTAGGAACTGTAGTTTGATTTAGAACGTTAATGCTTTTAGATAGCGTGCCTGAACCGATCAACTTTTGATATAGGAAATGTTCAAAACATTATCCATCAATACAAAATTATATCCTTTCTTTACTAATAAAGAGACTGATATGATTTTGTATATCAGGTTCGGTATCTAATAGCATTTGTTCAGAATCAATGTATTCGTAATACAGGGTGACAGTGACCAACAGACTTGGCTGCAACACTTGCCCCGTTTTCTGTCTCATGAAACTTATCACCCGTTCTCAGTTTTTCTACCTTTTTGTAGCCCTATGTAACAGATTACATATCTGGGATCCTGATCCGGTATCATTTATCCAGGATTCAGAGGATACTGAGAAACAGTTCTTTGTAATGAACACACCCGAAGGAGATGCATCATATGCACTGTCTTCGTTTGGGCGGCATAGGAATTCGGGTATTCCCTATTTCCTGCTCTGTCTTATAACAATTATAAGTTGGAGCGGGACCAACGTTCCCCAGCTCAGAATAACAAGCGGGTTCGGTCAATACATCCATTTTATTATCTTGATTAAGGCGTGATATGGTCGCTACCAGGAGAGAGAGAGAAGAAAACACTCTGCGTGCGCTCTTGCAAGATCAGATTGGTTATATATTTTATCTAATCAGGATGGCTCCCACTGTTTTTATCAAATCTTCCTTCAAACCCTAAAAGGAAAGACTAGCCGGGATTAATTACACTCTACAAGTTCGCCAATCTTTCAGCCAGGCCAGTGTCGGTACTTTGAGGGAGGTTCCCCGTGCTTTCGCACGGACCTAATTACTGTAAACCTCGTTTTCCCAGAGGCGTAACCCCGTTGACACCTTTCTAGACACCTACTTGATCGGCTAATTGTAAAGTGCAAAACTCTCCCAGGAGTAACAATTACTCGCAGTGGGTATCGAGATCCAACTATCACATAGAAGGTATGCAATCTCATTGCAAATTTCAACACTTGAAACTCCCGATAAAGGTTTTTACCCCTAGCACCTATGACCTTAACTATGGTCAACAAATCATAAGTACTAGTCAAGTTCTACCCGTCATTTCGTGATTAATTAGACCCACCCGCATGACCATTAACTAAGGTCAACAAAGTCACGCGACTGTCCTAACTAATCGCATCACATGCGGTGTAGGAAGGCATCACTTAGCTACCGTACACTGTGCCTTGACTATGGTCAACAAACACAGCACGAATACTAAGTACTCTACTTCCTAAAATGACGGAGGGTTGCGGCTGGTTTTTGTGAAAACCTTTAACGCTTTGAACTTGATCTAGTTGCGGAATCAAATGGTTTTTAAATGGAATGTTTTTGAGGCTTTTCTAGTTTTGCTAAAGGGGTCACTTCCGGTGAAAGGATCGTCGGCCCTTTCCTCGTCGAATGAGGTGCGGGATATATCATATATATCACTGTGCAAAGCAGAAACTATAGAAGCAATCAAAGGACAAACCGAGTGTGTAGCATCTGCCAGTTATTGCTAAAGGAGTCACTCCCGGTGAAGGGATCTCGGTCCTTTCCTCATCGAATAAGGTGCAGGATGTTCTATAATGAACACCACGATGCAAAACAAGAACTGTAGCTACCTGTTTTTATTTTGAAATTCGATTCCACAACATCAATTAGGTTTATTTTCTTTCATTAATCTCATTAATGAATATCCCATCATTTTAGTCCACCTAACCATCACAGATAAATATAACGTACGCTTATGCCATCCGCATTCGCCTCGATGTCCCGTCTGCACCGTTAGGTTAGGTAACTAACGCCAGAGCGAGGCAGGGCTAGCGCGGGTGTAAAACATAAGCAACGTCTATATAATATATCATATATACTATATATAATACCTGTCACAGAACATCACATGATCACAGATAAATCACAGCAGAAGAAACATATGAAATATTGGATATACTAGGACGTCCGTGTTTTCAATACGAGCCAGTATAAAACACGGATTCCATGGTCGTGATGAATAGCCAATCCCACACCCCAAGACCCCTACGAGAGCGGCAAGCAACCCTACCAATTCTAGGGTTAGGAGACCCGGACTCGACTCCTCGAGTTGGTCTCCCTCTGGACCCCAGAACCCGGTTACTTGTGCTCCCCTCCTTCGGTCTATCCTAGTGCAGAAAAGTAAATAATATACATCAACGGTGACATCTTCCGCAACCTGGAAGTGCCCCAATAAAAGAATATTACATACAAGTTTTTACATGAATGAAAATGAAAAACACTCATCTCACATAAAAAAACCCCGGCTATTCAAACACGACGATCCAATATAATATATCCAGCAACACATAACATCACATGTCATCAACGTAAGTAAATATGCGCATCCCAATTGTCGTTGACATATAGCAACGAAACCGGCGATATCACATATTACACTTACGGTCACAGAAAAGAAAGTGTAAAACTACAACAGTTGGAATCCGCAACCTCCTCAGACATCGTATGCCTGACCAAATGAATTACTTAGACATCGCATGCCTAACAATTATAAACCCCGCATTTTAGTCTCATTATCGAAAAATCTTTTCAATATCAAGTCGGGCAATTCAACAAGATTCCCGACATTCTGATCGAATGCTCTTCGCAAACTTTAGTAGGCGGCCGCAACCCCGATACCGTCGACGAAGTGCAGCAAGGCGGAACACCGCTGCCGCGAGCACCCGAACGGATGCTTTCGGCGACGGGGTTCTCCTACAGTCACTTGGTCGGGGCTATGGAGTGAGGCTATCTATTAAGTTTACCCGGCGAGTATCCGCGTACGCTACGTGATTGCGACGGACTTTTGATCACATCAAAATTCCGTGGCAACCGATCAAGTGAGACTAAACTGCTATGTTTATAACATTCATTTAGTTATCTCATAACTACTTGTGAATTCCAATTATTGTATCTCATTCCGGATAAACAGAAAATGTTAAACTTTCCGATTGAATATTCGAACACCCAAGTTTTCCCGAAACAGGTCAACACATGAAATAAGTCTAACAACATTCTGTTCGTGCCTCAGTACCAACGGTCCAGCCGTAGAAGGGTCAAGCCAACGCCTCAAATGTGGCACGCCGTACTGCCCCAAACCCGAAGGTTCAAAGGGCAGTTCAAGACGGTCACATAATCGAGTTAAGGTTTGTTGTCTTCTAGAGGGTCCATCGAGTTACTTGCACTACTTAGAACGTCTTTAAACTACGGAAAAATCCAACACTTGGAAATTTCCCGACAGGTGAAAAATTGGGTATTTATATCCGGTCGAACTTTTTAACATATTCTAAAATTTATCCGGAAAGCCACACAGACAAAATTTGATACTCCGATCGAAACACCGAATCCCCAAAACAATCCCAGAAAATACAACTCTGGAATAAATATTAAAAACATCCAGAACACATAAGAAACACCAACAGAAACAACTGAAGAAAAACCACATCCTAATCATCACAGACGGCCGCGGAACCGACGCAAAAGGGGGGTCAACGCCGCGGTTCCCCGGCCGTACTGTTGAATTAGGTTGTCGTTTTCTCCAGTTTTTCTTAGAATTTCCTGCAAATTTCTCTGCATATTTTTAATTCCAAAAAATCCACATTTTACAGAAATGTCCATAGAGCATGTTAAGGGTTTGGGTTTCGGGTCGATCGGACATCAAATTCCGTCGGGACTTCGCCTAAGGCTCTAGCTAGGCTCTGATACCAATGTAGGGTTCCTAGGCACCCTAGTGAGGTCTCACAAGTGATCAAACATGCAAATTTCTAAAAATACGGTGCCGAGAAACCCTAGAACGGATCGTTAACTAGATATATATAGGCGAAGCAAGCATGTAATCAAATTAAATGCTAAGGGAAAGTGACTACAACCTTTGTAGATCCGGTCCACCACCTCCTAAGCTCCGTGATGAAGTGCCCTCACTGTCCAAATCGTATCTTGGGCTCTAGCGTCGGCTTCATCGGAGGAAAAACGGGCTAGGTCATCGACGACGTGCCGAAGATGATCTACGTCGAGGCATCGCTAGAACAAGCTCCAACTTCACCAAGTCGGGAAAACTTGTGAAGGAAACATCCTATACTACTTGGCAAGAGGTAGAGGATGAAGAAATAGGAAGTGGGTAGACTTTAGTTTTGGATTTCTCACTAGCTTTCATCACTTGCCATTGGAGTAGCAAGCTTTCTCCATGGAAGAAGAAGATGAAGAAGAAGAAGAAGATATGATAAGTTCTTTTTAATTAGATAAAATAAATCAATACTTATCATACTTTCAACCATGGTTTAGTGTAGAGATTTAACTAATGTTAGATAAGTGGTTAGGGTTAGAGAAGAGACAAAAATGGTGGACTTAGTCAAGGTTTCAAGAAGTTTCAACTAAAAAACAAAACAAGTCCACCATTTATCTTTCTCTTTATCTTTTGTAAATGAAATAAATAAAAAGATAAATGAATAAGCAAATGAAAAGATACCCTAACCACTAACTAACCATGGTTCAATACTTTACACAAAACCAAGAAAGAATGTATCATCAAACATGATACAATGATGTGCACAAAAATATATCACATATACAATGTGCAATACAAGTGAGTAAATCCATTTAAAGTGAACCAATACTAATTAATGCAAAGTAATATATCAAATATATAATTATACATTAAATCATTAAATCAACACTTGATTTAACGATCCGGTCATATCGGATATAACCGACTAGTATCATATGTATCGGCTTATCGGATCAATCCTTGATTCGATAACTAGGTTATATCGCATATAACCATTCGACACATACATCACGAGAATGAAATACGGTATCACATACACGAATTATTCTCGGTCCCGCACATATCTCATATGTGCTCCTATTTCGTTTCGCTTGAACTAGGAAACCTCTGTGTAGGACTCTAAAGACTCGTCAATACGCCGGCAGCAGATGATGATCATATCAAACACCCACAAGCCGTAAGCGGTCTGCTAAACGTAACGGCCACCCGGGTATTGAGCGATCAGAAGATCGACGAGCAAGCCCGCTCACACTCCTGTGAATCCAACCAGTAACACTTACCGTACAGTCCGGTCTGTTCGTCTGATATGTCGCATATCTCGCCTAGGGGTGGTAAACGTCAGACCCTAATAGCTCGATAAGTCATGCCGACTTGAGGTCCATAACATTCGTGAAACTACTTATAACTCTTACCAGTATATCACAGCAACCCTGGCCAGGGATTTCCTGTTATGGCCAGTCGAGCATAGCACAACATCAACCCCCAATACCGGGAGAGACGAATCCCCTCCTATCGCTCATTGCCTCCATGTGAATCGGGACTGTACCCAAAAACCACCTGTTTGCACAACTCAGTAGAGCCGTGGTAGGGTGGAAATCAAAGCACGGTGGGAGACACACAAGACTCTATGACGATCTCGGGTCAACAGACTAAGCTGTACCAGTGTCACCAGAGAACTGCCATCTGACGTGAGGTATAATACCATCTGGGAGTTCTCGGCGAGTCCGTTCAGTGTACCCAGTCTCCACTGAGCACCCGCATACCATCTTCGATGTCAAACACCAATGGATATGGGATCATCCATCGCCCATCGCATGGGTCGAGAAGATATGCGCTAGTCTACTCTGGAATATCGATGCCCCGTCTCGATATTCCCACGACTAGGAACAATGAAGGATGTACTCATTGACTACCCAGGCCCCACTAGTATGATCTGCATCATAGTCCTGGAAGTCGAGTAAACATCCTAAGGGCTTTATCAACATGTAATCAGAGAGAGACAGAAAGTATACATGTTAAGATAAAGAGCAACCAGATAGCATACTATCATGTCGAGCAAGAAAGTCCTACCTATATATGTCCCAGCATCCACTACAATATACATCCAATGTACAGTAATGGCCTCTAGGGCATACATATAACTAACAGATAATACATTGATATATATGCGATATATGTTAATTGTATTATTTTCTTTTGTTGCAAAATATATTATATATGTGATATATAATATTGTATCAAGTTATGATTATAAATACAACATGATTTGTGGAGATTAAACAAGTTAGGGTTTGATTTGGGTTAGCATTTGGGTTAGCTTTTTCATGAAGCTTCTAGAAGCTTTATTTTGTTTTAAGCTTAGATATTTTGTATTGATATTTTGTGTACATATATCTTAACCCAACCCAAACCTTTTACCCTAGTTAATTCTCTACAAGGGTTAAGGCTTCATACTTAACCCATGGTTGGATTTGTAACCAGTAACAATTATTCATTATTCATCACAAAAGCTTTTCTTCTTCTTCTTTCTTGAAAAAGCTTGCTAGCTTTTTATATATGATGATTTAGTGTGAGAAATAGAAAACAAAAGAAAGCTAAATTCCTACTTCATCATCCTCTTCTATTCTAGCCACTTAGATTAGGGTGTTCACTTCTCTAATACTTGATTAGAGAAATGGGAGCTTGAGTTTGAGATTGTTCAAGGAAGATCATCTTCGAAAAGGAAGACTTTAAGCAAGAATGGATCATTCGACTTATGGAGGCTCTCTTGAGTCCGGGAGATCATGGATCGCGGTGAAGGGACTTCTACTCAGAGCTTATGAAGTGAAGGAATGGACTACAATGGTTGTAATCCCTCTCTCTTAGATGTAAAGTTGTTTACATGCTTTGTTAAACCTAATTATCTAGCAAAGATCCTTGTTTTAGGGTGTTCGGCACTTGAAAATTTTAAAATTCGGCATGGTTGATGCCTTATAGAACCTTGTGATAGTGCTTAGTAACCTAACAGTGGTATCAGAGCCTAACTAGATCATTAGGCGATGTGTAGACGAATTTAAAAGTCCGATTGAACCTCGAAACGTCGTATTTGACCCCCTCTCTGGAAATTTTTTAAAAGGTGGTTTTTTCCACATTAAAAATACTCAAAAAATCAAGCAGGTAATTCTATGGATAACTGTGAAATACGAATCCCTGATTCCTTCATGTGGCCATGGAACCGCGGTAATACAAAGCTTTTCGCGGCGGTTCCGCGGCCGTACATGGGTATCAGGGATTGATATTACTAGGGTTTATCCGTATGTATTACTACATGCTTGTGGGAATTTTTAATTTTACTCAAGTGTTGAGTTTTCTGGAGATCTTTTGTATTCGTTGATTCGATCGGAAAGTTTAAAATTGTCTATTTATCTGGAATGTGATACAATATGTGGAATTCGTATAGTTAGGCGTGAAATGCGAAATATGTGATATTTCGGATTTAAGATGTCTAAAGTGATTGTGGATTCTAAATGTTGTAGTTTTACACTTTCTTTTCTGTGACCGTAAGCGTAGTATGTGGTGTATCGCCGGCTTCGTTGCTATACATCAACGACAATCGGGATACGCATACTTGCTTACGTTGATGATATGAGATATTATGTGTTGCTGTGATATGTTATATTGGATTGTCGTGTTCTGACTAGCCAGGGGTTTTATGTGAGATAAGGGTTTTTTATTTTCATTCATGTAAAATTCATTGTATGTAATATTCTTTTACTGGGGCACTTCCGCGATGAGGTTGATATCACCACTGTATATTATTTACTTTTCCGCATTAGGATAGACCCGAGGAGGGGAGCACAAGTAACCGGGCTCTAGTGTCAAGTAGGAGGCCATCTCGAGAAGTCGAGACCGGGTCTCCTATCCCTAGAATTGGCAGAGTTGCTTGCCGCTCTCGTAGGGGTCTAGGGATGTGGGTTTGGCTATTCATCGCGACCGTGGAATCCGTGTTTAATACAGGCTCGAAATAAAACACAGACGTCCTAGTATATCCAATATTTCATATGTCATCTTCCACTACAATGTTCTGTGATGAGATCATATTACTGCCTGAGACGAATGCTTATTCTATATATATATATGATGATATATAAATATTACTGCTTTCGTTTCTTCTATGTAGCTTAGGAAGCTTAAATGATGGGTTTTACTAATGAGATTAATAAAAGAAAATAAACCTAAAAGATGTTGTAGAATCAAAACTTTATAAAAAAAAGGGTAGCTACAGTTTTGCTTTGCACAACGGTATTTGTGAAATATCCTGCACCTTATTCGATAAGGAAAGAGTCGAGATCCCTTCACAAGGAATGACCTCTTTAAAAAAACTGGCAGATGCTACAAACTCACGGTTTAGTTTTTGATTGCTTATATAGTTCTTGCTTTGCACAGCGGTATTTATGAAATATCCTGCACCTTATTCGATAAGGAAAGAGCCGAGATCCCTTCACCGGGAGTGACCTCTTTAGCGAAATTAGAAAAGCATAAAAAACATTCCTTTTCAAAATCACTTGTTTCTACAACGATATCAAGTTCATTACGCTTATGGTTTTCTGAAAAACCTGTATAGCCCTACGTCATTTCAGATAAGTACTACTTAGTATTCGTGCTATGTTTGTTGACTATGTTAAGGCGTAGTGTGCGGTAGCTAATTAGTGCTTCTCTGCTAAAACATGAGATGTGCTTGGATTAGGGTATTTGTACGACTTTGTTGACTATGTTAAGAGTCATTCAGGTGGGTTTAATTCAATCGGGAAATGACGGGTTGAACTTGGCTAGCAATTATGATTTGTTGACTATGTTAAGCTCATAAGTTGTTAGGGGCAAAAATATTATTGGGAATTTCAAATGTTGAAATTTGCAATGAGATTCCATACCTTCTATAAGATAGATGGATCCCGAAACCCACTGCGAGTAAGAGTTACTCCTGGAAGAATTTTACGCAGGACAATTAGCCGATCAAGTAGGTGTCTAAAAACGTGTTTAATAGGGTTATGCCTCTTGGAAAAACCAGGTTTATTTTAATTAGGTCCGTGCGAAAGCATAGGGAACCTCCCTCAAAGTACAAACACTGATCTGGTTGATGATTGGCGAACTTGTAGGATGTAATTAATCCTGGCTAATCTTACCTTTTACGATTTGACGGAAGATTTGATTAAAACAGTGGGAGCCATCCTGATTAGATAAGATAATAACCAATCTAATCTTGCAAGAGCGCACGCTAAAGTGTTTTCTTCTCTCTCTCTCCAGGTAGCGATAATATCAGGCCTTAATCAAGATAAAAATATGGATGTATTAACCGAACCCGCTTGTTATACTGAGCAGGGGAATGTTGGTTCCGTTCTTTTTTATAATTGTTATAAGACTGAACAAGAAATAGGGGAATACCAGAATTCACACGCCGCCCAAATGAAGAATAAACATGTTGATGTATATTCTTCGGATGTGTTAGTTACGGAGAACTGTTTCTCAGTTCACTCTACGTTCTGGGCATTAGATACCGGATCAGGATCCCACATATGCAATATATTGCATGGGCTAAAGAAAGGTAGAGAACTGGGAATGGGTGATCATTCCGTAAGAGTAGGGAATGGTGCAAATGTTGCAGCCAAAGCAGTTGGCGAATATCACCTTGTATTACCAAGTGGTAATAAATTTATTCTGAACGAATGCTATTATATACTGAACATGATATGCAATATTATATCAGTTTCTTTATTAAGTAAAGAAAGATATAATTTTGTAATAATGGATAATGTTATGAATATCTTCCTAAATCAAAAGTTTATTGGATCAGGCTCGTTAAATAATGGCATATACGTTCTAAATCAAACACGGTTCTTAATATACAGAACACACACAAGAGGAAAAGTTCAGAAATAAATGAATCCTTCTTATGGCATTGTAGACTTGGTCACATCAATGCGACACGACTGGCCAAATTGCAAAAGGATGGATATTTGAATCCGTTCGATTTTTCAACTTGTGACACTTGCCAGTCATGTCTCAAAGACAAGATGACCAAAACTCCATTTAGTGGACACGGAGAAAGAGTTACAGAACTCTTGGGACTGATACATAGTGATGTATGTGGTCCCATGTCTATACATGCAAGGAACGGTTCCTCATACTTCATTACATTCACTGACGATCTCTCAAGATACGGACATGTGTTCCGGATAAAACACAAGTCTGAAGCTTTTGAGAAATTCAGGGAATATAAGCAAGAAGTAGAAAACCAAATGGGCAAAAGTATTAAGATCTTTCGATATGATCGAGAAGGATAATATTTGAGCAATGAGTTCCTAGATTATCTAATAGAGAATGGGATTCTCTCTCAGCTTACACCTCCCTATACACCACAGCACAACGGTGTATCGGAGCAGAGGAATCGCACCCTACTAGATATGGTGTGCTCCGCTGAGTTGCCTATTTCCTTTTTGGGTTATGCGCTGGAGACAACAGCATACCTATTGAATCAAGTTCCATCTAAATCTGTACCTACCACACAACATGAGATATGAAGTTGGAAGAGACCATATTTTAAACGAGTTAAGATATGGGGTTGTCCGGCCTATGTCAAAAGGCAAAATCCGGACAAACTCGAGGCACGATCAGTTCTTTGCAAATTTGTGGAATATCCTAAGAATTCACAAGGATATATTTTCTACAACACTGACAAACAAAAGGTATTTGTTTCTCAATATGCCACCTTTTTGGAAAAGGAATTTCTTGCAAAAGAAATTAGTGGCGAAAAGGTCGAACTGGAAGAAGTTCCAGCAGCACAAAATGCAACTGAAGATTTAATGGAACCAGAGAATTCAGTAGTTCCCGATGAACCCCCGCCTCTCCGCCGATCTAGTAGGGTTCCTTATCCACCTGAGAGATACTACGGTTTTCCCTGTCGATGGTGGGAGTGAGGATTGCATCATGAAAGATGATGACAAAACTATCTTCGAGCAGGCCATCATGAGTGGGGACTCTGTGAAATGGCTAGATGTAATGCGATCTGAGATGGAATCCATGTACACCAACAAAGTATGGACTTTGGAAGTTGCTCCTGAAGGGGTAAAACCCATTGAGAGCAAATGGATCTTTAAGAAGAAACTTGGTGTAGATGGGAAAGTTGAGACTTTCAAAACTAGACTTGTTGCAATGGGTTTTCGTCAACGACCAAGTGTTGATTATGACGAAACCATTTCTCCACTGGCTATGCATAAGTCCATCTGGATCCTACTTGCCATTGCTGTATACCACGACTACGAAATCTGGCAGATGGATCTTAAGACCGCCTTTCTAAATGGTGATTTAGAACTGTGCGTGTACATGACTCAGCCAGAAGGCTTTGCAGATAGTGGGAGAAGTGGAAAGGTGTGCAAGTTGCTTAAATCCATCTACGGGTTAAAGCAGGCATCGCGGAGTTGGAACATCTGCTTTCATGTTGTAGTCAAAGAGTTTGACTTCATCAAAAACGTAGATGAACCTTGTATATATAAAAAGATTGCAGAGAGTAAGGTTGTCTTCCTCGTATTGTACGTCGATGACATACTCTTGATAGGAAATGATGTTCCTATGCTGCAATTGGTCAAGCTCTTCTTATCACAAAGATTCTCAATGAAAGATCTAGGTGATGCCTCCTGCATACTGGGAATTAAAATCTATAGAGATAGATCAAAACGGATACTGGGATTGTCCCAATCCAGGTACATTGACATCGTACTAAAGAGGTTTAGTATGGAAGAATCCAATCTTGGGAATTTACCTACTATCTCTAGACTCACTCTCTCTAAAGAGATGTCTCCCAAGACTGATTTGGAGAGAGCTCGCATGAAAGGGATACCCTATGCTTCGGCAGTAGGCTCTATCCTGTACGCGATGCTATGTACCAGACTCGATGTAGCATACTCACTAAGTGTAGTGAGTAGGTATCAAGCAGATCCTGGAGAGAATCACTGGACAGCTGTGAAGAACATTCTCAAGTACTTGAGAAGGACTAAAGAGATGTTCTTGGTGTATGGTAACGGAGAACTCCAGGTGGAGTCCTTTACCGATTCGAGCTTCTAAAGTAATAAGGATGACTCTAAGTCGCACTCGGGATTTGTCTTTACCCTAAATAAAAGGGCGGTTTGTTGGAAGAGTTCCAAACAGGAAACCGTGGCAGACTCGACGATGGAGGCTGAATACATCGCTGCCAAAGAGGCTGTCTGGATAAAGAAGTTCATCACTGAACTTGGTGTAGTTCCGTACATTGAATATCTAATACCTCTGTATTTTGATAACAATGGAGCCGTGGCTTTGGCCAAGGAAACCAGGTCCTATCAGAAGTCCAGACATATTCTGAGGCGGTATCACCAGATCCGAGAGATAGTTGATCGCCGGGAGATCGAGGTCAGGAGAGTTGATACGAAGGATAACACAGCGGATACACTCACAAAGGCCATTTCTCAGATACAATTTAAAAGACTCTTCGAGATGTTGGGTATGAGATACTACAACAGCTGGCCTTAGTGAAAGTGGGAGATTGTTAGTTATATGTATGCCCTAGAGGCCATTGTTGTACATGTGATGTATATTATAATGGATGCATGGATATATATAGAGAGGAATTTCTTGCTCGATATGATAGTATGCTATCTGGTTTCACTTTATCTTAACATGTTAACGAATACTGTTTTGTGATCACGTGTTGATAAAGCCCTTAGGATATGTACTCGACTTCTAGGACTATGATGAGATCATACTAGTGGGGCCAGGGTAGTCATCAAGTACATCTTATAACTGTTCCTAGTCGAGGGTGTATCGAGATTGGGCATCGATACTCCAAAACAGACTAGCGTACACGCATCTTGACCCATATGATGGGCGATGGATGATCGCATATCCATTGGTGTTGGACATCAAAGATGGTATACGGGTGCTCAGTGGAGACTGGGTACACTGAACGGACTCGTCGAGAACTCCAGGATGGTATTATACCTATCGTCAGATAGCAGTTCTCCGGTGACACCGGTACATGTTAGTCTGTAGACCCAAGATCGTCATAGTGTCTTGTGTGATTCCCATTGTGCTTTGACTTCCACCTTACCACGTCCAAGAAGGCCTGCAAAACGGTGGCTTTTGGGTACAGTCCCGAATCACATAGAGGCAATGAGCGATAGGAGGGATTTCGTCTCTCCCGATATAGGAAGTTGATAGTGTGCTGTGTTCGATTTCCTATAACTGGAAGTCCCTGGCCAGGGCTGATATAGAGTGCTGCTCGTAAGTGTTATCAGTAGTTTCTCGACTGGTTATGAGCCTCACATCGACATGATTTATCGGTTACTGGGGTCTGACGTTTATGTAACATTTCAGAAAAATATAAAATATTGTTTTTTTGAATTTAATATTAAAATAATATATTTCGCGAAAATTACCGCTTTGCGAATTTGAGGTTTTCGTAAAATGTATAAATGTATATCGATAGTTTTAAAGTAATTGGGAGATTAAAATAATTTGTTCATTTAAAAATATTGTGGTGATGGAATTTGTTAGCATTCTTTTTGGCCATATTTAATGTATTGAATTTGTGTATGCATTAATTTATTTGTGCATGTATTTGGTGGCTTTTCCTGGGAAATTTCGAAATGGGAATTTCATTGGGCAGTGGGAATTTATTGGAATTTGGGTGAGTTATTTGTTTACTTTACATTAATTTAGGCATGGGCTTTTTTTTCAAGACTCATGCTTTGGTTTTTAATGTTCTTTGTCAAGTTAAGGATATTTTGGGTTGATATTTGTGTGATCTTTCTCTTTGAATGGCTGTGGGTTTTCTTGGATAATTTTTTTTCTTTTATTGCATTGATTAATTTATTAGGTGGATATCCATTATTCATCAATTCATTACACTCACCAACACTTGCTTACACTCACCACTTCATTTTCCTTTAACCTCACCACTCACCAAATTTCCAGCAAGCAATTTCGAAATCCCAGAGAGAAACTTTCTAGTGATGGCCGAGCCCTTTTTATGCAGCCATTTTTTTTTGATTTGTGCAGAAATCTCTTGCTCACATATTTCCCTTCTTGGCTACTTCAATTTACCTCCATCCAATTCCTTGGATGCCTTGAGGCAAAATATCCTACACTCTCTCTACCTCTTTCTTGGTAATCTAGGTTAGCAAACTGGATGTCCGAGTTGCCTCGGTTTTGAGGAGGGAGCCCGTACAATGAATCCTCGACGTACCTCCTCTTTGACGAGCTTGACCGGAGGGTGAATTTTGTCGAGGCAGCCGTAACATGCTTAGGACTGAGATTGAAGACCGCAGGACACGGATCGATCGTTATAATTTCTTAAACCACTTTTACAGTTTACTAGTATAGGGTTATTGGTACGTTGGGGTTTTAGGCTTGGCGGTTTTCATGAATAGCGACCCTAATTAGAGTTTTAGCTATATTTCCGGTATAGGGATTCTTAGTTTTTGAGACTTGATACGGTATTTGGTCGTTGGATGTTTGTACATCAACGACAAGAGTTGCTTGATTGTTTTGCATGTGTAGGCTATAGGTTCTAACCTATGAGCACACCGCGTGCCGTATTTGGATTATGGAATTTGATGTTAATAGCTTTGCGAATTCATATATATTGTAGGTACATACACGTGGATTCCGAGATGATGAAGTACATCGACTACAGCTAAGCAAGGAGTTTAGCAGGTGAATAGATTTATATCTACGGGGAAGTCGGGTTGATGGCGTATAGCACCCCCGCAAACATTGATATGGAATATCGTTTGATTATTTTTATCTTGATAAATGATATGTGACGGACATGATTATAGGATTTATAAACGATAATATGATAGAAATTGATACTAATGGACATATTGACATATGAGAATATGGTATGATAAGTGTATCATGATGGCTACAAATTGAAAGAGAACAAGTGTGACGTTTATATAATGTGATTGCAACATATTAATGTGATGAACGAGTATACGATGTGATATAATGACTTAGTGTGATATGTCATTTTATGGATTCGAGTCGATATGAGATTGTTGATACCTTTGTAGGTTTCCCTGATACAAGTTTGACATGGATGTGACCTGAGGGATAGGTATATATATTTATATGGATAATGAATGCATAATGAGTGATATGCCGTACGAGATTTAGATCCGTACCCCTGATGTTGTATAGGTTGATAGAATTCCTATTTGGTTAATACTGCCGTACGTTAGATTACCGTACGCGATGATTTTTACTTGTTGATTTATCCATACCCCTGATTAGAGAATGCCGTACGATGGATTGTACCGTACGTGATGTTGTGAGGCTGGATGCCGATTGATAGATTCACCGACTCGGTCTGGTTGATATGTATACCTTATAGCATTTGATTCACTATATGCAGTGTGCTGCATTCATGCTATTCTCATTGCATTTCATATACCTGTGCTAGTACACCTAAACCATTATCGATGATGCGTATGTTACACTTACACCGATTGCCGGCTCACACACTGTCATCATCGATAATTGCTATGTCATTCACACAGTAGAATTGCTACATCATTCTATGATGTACTTGCTATGCTCACATCACTATGCTATGTTGCATGATATACTTGCTATGTTCATATCACTGTTCCACATTTCATAAGATATACGAACATGCTCACATCCTGTTATATGTTGCATACCTTGCTACAGCTACATGCACATCATACATACATACTGACATGTACACCCACATATCTCGCTATATTTGCATATACCCCTAAGTGGTATTGTTTTGACATGTGATATTGAGACGTTGCTTATTGTGATATTGTGCTTATGAGATGCATCATGCATACTTGCTTACATGTAGATACTTATACCTTGCAACAGTTACATGTACACCTCATATGATGCTGCACTTGTTTTTCGGAGAATTTAGGAACCACATGATATATTTTAAAGCTGGATTCATTTAAAAGAGTGGTTTTCTTTAATATGCTCATATTATTGTTTTATGTTGCATATATCAGTTTTCATGGATTTACGCATTGAGATATGGATTTCATGTGATTTATGAATTTGAGAACCGTGGGGGTATTTCAAGAAATTATGTGTTGTTTGAAAACCCGGTTTCTCTTGATATAATATTTCAGTGCATCCACCATGTGATTTCTCGGTTCTGAGATTTGCATATGAAACCCGATTCGAGGAGCGGGAGGCACCGTCTGCGGGTACATGGTAGACCCGGTTTGGTACCCCGGGGCGAGAGATGATATCGTGGTGTAGACGATGTGCCTGATAGAGGGACCACTACCTACCGGTGATATTATTTGGACTCGGCGGATATCTGGGGGATACCGACCGGAGTCATATTCAGACATGCTACATGGATTTCGGGTGTCGATGTGGACACTCAGGTTCTATGAGATGTACTGACAGCAGGGCCGGTCATGGTGACAGCGCCTGACAGACGAGGATTTACGTGTCGCTCTGGACACAGGTTTCATGATATTTCGACTGGTCGACTTTAGACACTCTGATTCCATGATTTGATATGTCGTTGATGGACACACATTCTTTGATATCCTCGTATTTACCTGCATATACTTTTATGATATTTACATGCAGGAGTTGTTGTGTCAGTGGTTGACACCTGGACGAGATCCACCTGCATGCATGCATTGATTATATTGTTCGACGAGATCCACCTGCATACATGCATTGATTATATTGTTGGATGATATCCACTAGCTGTTAGGCATTTATTATCTGTGGGCACATATGCAGATACGGTCACCCTAGATATCATAGTATTACCTTTATGATATAGTTAACCTAAGAATCCTTGTTTATTTTGATTTCTACCTGTTGATGTTTTTCTATTCACGAGTTGGCAACTCACCCACGTTGTGCCACGATTCTTGCAGGTTGTTCACTTGGATCAGTAGCGGCATTGCTGGCACACAGCTGTTTTCGGGTGACTTGCTTGTGGTGGGTGGTACATGTTGGATAGTGCCCCTCTTGTATTTCTTATTCATATTGTATCTAGTCACTCCATCAAATCAGAAAATAGTAATTGTATATGTTGCAGACTTAGAAGACTTGTAGTTGCGAGACTTGAGCGATGAGTTTTATGTTCGCTTTTGGGGTTGAAGTCTTGCTTTACTTTTCCTTGTGTGGATCTTCGCCATTGGGCGTCGTATACTTGTTATTTATGCTTGTGGTGGTTGTTTCCGCCGTTGGGCGTGATTTGCTCCCATTTGGGGATGCTTTATTATTTTCTGTGTTGTACCCATTTTCGGGGTTAGTTTTAAAAAGGAGATGCTGCCCAAATTTTTAAAAGACAAAACATGATTTACTATACCTTTATTTCAAAGCTTCACCTCTTTATTTCTTAAAAAGGTCTAGATTTCTGGGTTTCCGCTTACTTGAATTACGTTACGCCTATAGACGTTGCGTGATTTAAGTTCTGGTCACGAGCTAATATTTTGGGTCGTGACAGTTTACGACCCCTAGACTAGATATGCAACATATCAGGCGAAGAGACCGGACTGTACGGTAGTGCGTACTGATTGGATTTGCAGGATAATGTACAGGCTTGCTTGTTGATCTTCTGATTGCTCAATACAAGGGTGGCTGTTACGTTTAGCTGACCGCTTGCAGCTTGTAGGTGTTTGATATGATCATCACCTACTGCCGGCGTATTGATGATTCTATAGAGTCCTACACAGAGGTTTCCTGGCTCAGGAAAAACGGAGTAGGAGCATATATGTGATATGTGCGGAACCGAGAATAATACGATATGAGATACCGTATTCTATTTTCGCGATATATGATATCGGCCGGGTATATGTGATATAGCCGGGTCATCGGATCAAGTGTTGATTCGATTAATCGGTACATATTATATTAGTCGGTTATATGCTATATAGCCGGATTGTCGGATCAAGTGTTCCTTCGATAATTTAATGTATAATTATATATGTGATATATTACATTATATTAACTAATATAAGCTCGCTTTATTGATTCATTTTCTCACCGGATAATACATTGGTATATAAGCGATATATGTTAATTGTATTATTTTCTTTTGTTGCAAAATATATTATATATGTGATATATAATATTGTAACAAGTTATGATTACAAATACAACATGATTTGTGGAGATTAAACAGGTTAGGGTTTGATTTGGGTTAGCTTTTTCATGAAGCTTCTAGAAGCTTTATTTTGTTTTAAGCATAGATATTTTGTTTTGATATTTTGTGTAGATATTTCTTAACCCAACCCAAACCATTTACCCTACTCAATTCTCTATAAGGGTTAAGCCTTCATACTTAACCCATGGTTGGATTTGTAACCAACAACAATTATTCATTTTTCATCACAAAAGCTTTTCTTTTTCTTCTTCCTTGAAAAAGCTTGCTAGCTTTTTATATGTAATGATTTAGTGTGAGAAATTGAAAACAAAAGAGTGCTAAATTCCTACTTCATCATTCTCATCTATTCTAGCCACTTAGATTAGGGTGTTCACTACTCTAATACTTGATTAGAGAAGTGAGAGCTTGAGTTTGAGACTCTTCAGGGTAGATCATCTTCGAAAAGGAAGACTTCAAGCAAGAATGCATCATTCGGCTTGTGGAGCCTTTCTTCAGTCCGGAAGATCATGGATCGCGGTGAAGGGACTTCTACTCGGAGCTTATGAAGCGAAAGAGCGGCTACAAAGATTGTAATTCCTCTCTCTTAGATGTAAAGTTATTTGCATGCTTTGTTAAACCTAATTATCAAGCAAAGATCCTCGCTTTAGGTTGTTCGGCACTTGAAAATTTTAAAATTCGGCATGGTTGATGTCTTATAGACCCTTGTGATAGTGCCTAGTAACCGAACAAAACGATGCTAAATTTTTGAGTTTAGAATTTTCCGTTTTGCCCAAATACAAAGATAACACCAAGTGAAATCTGGGAAAGAAAGTAGTTTACCAAAATCCCCATTATTAAAGCCCAAGACACTGGAGAAAGACGAGCCAAACCCAAGCAAGTACAACCGCAAAAAGCCGTTTTTTCAAATAAATTGACGGTTGGAAAGTCTTTGTTTGGGCTTGTATTACTACTGTGTTATATTCATTCCTCTAACATGTTTCTGCAATACTCCAAAAAAAAATTTCAAGACCGAAAACAATTTGACAGAAACTTGATGTTTGGGTATTGAAAATATGGAAATTTTTCGGTTCGAAACTTTAAATATCTTCTAAACTAGTTCTAGTGTTTGGGTGGCTTTGATACCATGTATGTAGATACTCCTCCTTGTGTCGCTAACTAGCGATCAAGGAGGAATACAAAACAAAAAAAATTCTATATAAAGAGAACGAACTTCTACGAGCTAGAATCGAATCTAAACACTAAATAGCTAAACTAGAGAAGGTTAACTAATAGGATAGTGATAGCTACCTTTGTAGTTATTTTCTTCGTCTTCTTTGCACTTATTTTTCTCCTAGGTCCACCCGGAACGAACATGGAGTTGGTCTTCCTTGTCGAAGATGATCCACCCGAGAAAACCCTAACCAAGGCTTTAGCTTCACACAAAAAATAACAAGTCAAGCAACTAGTGATCAAGACTTGCTAGAAATTGATCAATAGATGATATAGTGGCTAATCTCTATGTTTTTCTCTTTTTTATTTTTCCTTTCTCAACTAAAGAAAACTTAAGAAGAACGGAGAAGGAAGATAATGGAGATGGTGATGATTGAAAGTATGTCTTAGTATCTCTACTAGGTTTCAACAAGAATCAAGTATGCAATTTTAAAAAATCAAGAGGTCTAAGTCATACTAACCTTGAATCGAACTAGAGAATTAGGGTTTTAGTGTAAGCAAACAAATTCTAAACTAAGTGATGGAAGTTTACAATATTTGTAGACCGGTCCTTCACTTCTAAAGCTCCAAGTAGTAGTTCCTAGAACTCTTCTTTGACTCCACTTGAGAAAGGATCGAGCTTGTTTGTTGTCTTCAAGGCCGAAAATGATCAACCTTGAAGTCTATCTAAGTCAAGCTCACTCTTCACTAATCAAAGTAATAGTGAAGAAAACAACCTAAACTAATGGGCTAGATTTGTCACGACCCGGAAATGGCACATAACTAGCACTTGAATCACGTGAAGTCTATAAGACCCAACCGTATTCCAAGTAAGCCAAAAGCCCATAAATCTAAATCTTTTTGGGAAAATAGTGGAGGTGAAGTTTTGAAATAAAGGTATAATGAAATCAAGTTCTTTCTTTAAATGTATAAGTAATGTTATATGAAAATACAAGTGGATTATATACTATAGTTGCAAATATTTTCGTCATTTAAAATTTGGGCAGCACCCCCTTTGTAAATTTTGAACCAAAACGAATACATAGCAATAATAATAGGCATACCTAATCTGGAGCTAGCTCTTTGCCGAATTGGCGGAAACAACCACACGAATACAGATATACAACGCCTAGGGCGAAAATCAAACACAGAAAAGAAAGTAAAGAAACCAAAACTATCCAAGGAAACCAGAAATAAAGAATAAATACATATCCGTGACTTTAGGTCCGAAAGAATATACAATCTATGGTTTCTAAGTCTATCAAATATGCATGGTCTGGTTGATGGAGCTTTTAAGTAAATACAACTGAATAAATAAATACAAATGGTGGTCACGATCCAAAATACACCCACCTACCAAAGAAAATCACCCAGAAAGAAACTGTGTGCCAGCAAGCTGCTACCGAATACGTGCGGTCAAACCTGCAAGAAAACTGTGGCACAATGGGGGTGAGTTGCTAACTCGTGAGTAGAAGAAATCACCGGGTAGAAATTGGATGTATGACGATCTCTTAGGTTATACGGTAATATAATAATAATAATATAATAACATCGAATGGTATCAACGGTGATAGTGTTAACATAAGTATAATACTAATATAATCGTGTCCATGTCATAATGTGGTACCATGTAATCTGTATGTTATATATTTCTATAAGTGTATCATCCAACGTGCGTCAATCAACAGCACACCAAATAGCATAAAAACCTGAGTGCCCAGCATCGACACTCGAAAACATCATAAAAACCGTGTCCAGCAGCGACACATAAAACCTCATATCTCGGACGCCGTCTCATCGGATCGGCCTTCAAATCCATCTGGTCACAAAACTCTAGTCGGTATCCTCCAGATATTAGCCGAGCCAAAACTATCACCGGTCGGTAGTGCTCCCCTTTAGGGCCCAACCTCTCTCAATACAATCTTTTTTCCCCCAAGGTACTGTACTGGGTCCACCATGTACCCGCAGAAAGTGCCTCTTCTCTCCTCGAATCGGGTATACACATAACTCAGAACCGAGAAAATTCATGGTGGACGCCACATATCATATCAAAGAAAACCGCATTTTTTTATTTTAAAATGATCATAAGTTTTCAAAATTGACATGTGGTTTCCCAAATCCAGAAATCTCATGAAAGCCGAAATCTCATAAACATGATTCAATAATGAAACAATGAATACCGGCACAGAGCCAATCTACAGTGCATAACCAGAATGTATATATATAAATGTGGCATCTAACTATGTCAGAAATGCAATATCTAAACTAGCATGTGAGGTAATAAGTACTAAGCAATACTAATAAGCTATAAGTTGTTAGGTTATACGATGAAGTAACGGTTTCTAATGTGTACGTGCCATGGCAATTACCGATGATGAGTGTGTGAGCCAGCGGGTATGTGTACATGCAACATGCATATCATCAGTAATGGTGTATGTGTCCTAACAGACGATGTTATATAAGAGAATGAAAAGAACATGTATGTAAAATGCAAAGAAAATAATACGACCATGGAAGATAAGTAAACAGCAAACGCAACACTATAAAATATACATAACTACATACGGGCCATACAGTTATAGTATTTAAAATAGCACGAATCGTTGTTTTTAGAAAAATAGGGGGTTCTGATGTTTTGAGAAAAACATACCATTTGAAAAGCCATAGCGTCCCTTAGGGTTGTCTTTTGAAAATGCATAACGATTCGTTAGTCCTAAAAGTAGGTATGACTTTAATTATATTCTAATATCTACTTAAGTGATTAGAGGACTACAACATTTCCGAGTCGATACATCAATCAGTCGGCGATCTAGCCTCATAGTATCACGTACGGTATAGTCCATCGTACGGCATCCTCGAGTAAAGAGTGTGGAGCAATCATCATATATATCATATCTCGTATGGTATAATCCATCGTACGACATCCTCGAATCAAGAGTGTGGGCCAATCATCATATATATATATATCATATCTCATACGGTATAACCCGTCGTACGATATCATAAACAAAGGTCCGGATCTATGGTCACGTACATTCTGTTATCCCATCTAGTCGCATGTCGTCGCATGCAATGTGTATATCGCCCAATGACCATTTAGTATATCATATCATAACATGATGTTCCCATCTCAAATCAAATATCATAACCTCGTGATATCATGTCTGATGATATCGACTCATATTATTCTAACATGTCATATTCTCATCTCGTGATATCAAATCGAAATCATCTTCAAAATTATATGTGTCTATATATATATATATATCATACCAAGTGTGTGTGTGACAACATATATTACCAATGGCTCAATACTAAGAAAAACAAAAGCTAAGGGTATACCTTCCTGCGGGTACGCTTATTATAGCCTATAGTCACCTAGAACCCTATTAGCTAAGTATACATATCTAATCTTGGACTATATATAACTACATATATGTACCATATTACTATGGTTGCGGGGGTGCTATACGCCATCCACCCGACTTCCCCCGTAAATATACATCTACTCACCTACTATTCTCGCTCATGCTGAAGTCGATGAACGCCTTGCTCTCCTTTGTCGTCACGAAAGTCCACGCGAAGGTACCTATAATTCAACGCATATCAAAAATCAAATCCGAAAACTTATATGGCAAGAGAGACGTACATAGGTTAGAACCTATTGTCCACGCATGCAAGAACAACAAAACAACTCCCGACGTTGACTTACGAACGTCAAATGACCGAGTCAAAACTCAAATATGAAAAAACCAAGTTTCAAATATCATAAAATATCGCCAGAAATCATGTAAAACGACTCTAGATTTTTATTAATATAAAATTAAACTTTTTTCATACAGGGTAGGTCTAGTTATCTAAAAAGTGAGCGACAGACCATGTTTAAGACCCTAACACCAAAATTGAGCCGCAAATTGCGGCCAAAACGAATAAAACGGCGGCCAAAAGATGAAGGCCTGGGCTTGGGTTTCTAGGGTAGCTTTCTAGTGGTCTGCACATCTCACTGTATCTGCAATTTAATTTTCAGTGTCCCCAAGGCATAGAGGATTCTAATTGATCATCACATTTCAACAAGAACCCGATATCGGAAAATTCCAAGTTCATTTTTGGGACTTCTAAACTCAAGTTTAGTCCAAAATTCTTTCACTAATAGGTTTGTGGTCATTAACTAATGCTGGGTTCCTTAGCACAACTACTAGGTTTTGGAAGGCATGAACCATGCCATTTTATAAATTTTTAGTGTTCTAAATAACCCAGACCAAGGATCTAAATAGAGGATTAGGAGTAAGCAAGCATTTAATCAAAAATTACGCTAAGTGAATGAGGAATACAACCTTTGTAGACCGGTCCTTCACTTCTAAAGCTCCGTATAGTAGTCCTTTCGCCCCAAGTAGTGATCTCCGGGACTCTAGTATGGGTTCAAAGGCGAAAGGAACAAGCTTGCTTGATTTCTTCGAGGCTGAAGATAATTTACGTCGAGGAATCTCGAACTCAAGCTACCTCTTCAATAATTAGGAATTAGTGAAGCAAACAACCTAAACTAAATGGCTAATCTAGTGTAGATTAATAAAGTAGGATTTTTGCTCACTTTAGAATTATTTTTCTCACTAATTTTCTTCACATCTTGAAAACCTAGAGAACTTTCTTGAGATGAAGAAGAAGATGAAGTGTAGAATGAATGAGAGAGCCAAAGCAACTATAGGTGAGATAATATCATATATTCTATCATTTAGAGACTTAACCATGGCTAAAGATAATGGTTAGCTTAATAAATATCTAATGTAAAACAAAATTAGTGGACTAAGTCAATGGTTTCTACAAGCTTCCACTAAGTATCAACCATGATTAATTTCCACCTAATTTTGTATTTAACTTAAATAAATAAAACCCTAATTATCTAAAGTATGGTATGAGTCTCATACATCCATGTACAATATATCATCAAGCATTATACAAAGAAAGCTAAATAATATATAGCACATATATATTAAATGCACAAGTGAGAAAAAAGAAATGCTTAAGTGAGTTAATATTAGTTAATGTAAAATTAATATATCAATTATTTAATCATACATTAAATTATTAAAGCAACACTTGATTTAATAATCCGGCTATATCACATATAACCGAATAATATCATTTGTATCAACTTATCGAATCAACACTTGATTCGATAACCCGACTTTATCACATATAAACGACCGATATCACATATCGCAATATTAGAATACGGTATCACATACACGTTTTAATCTCGGTCCCGCACATATCACATATGTGCTCCTACTTCGTTTCACCTGAACCAGAAAACCTCTGTGTAAGACTCTAAAGACTCGTCAATACGCGGGCAGTAGGTGATGATCATATCAGTCACCCATAAGCCGTCAGCGATACTAGCTGGGCGTAACTGCTATCCGGGTATTGAGTGATCAGATGATTATCAAGCAAGCCTGCTCATAGTCCTGTGAATCCAATAAGTAACACTACCGTACAGTCCGGTCTCATCGTATGATATGCCGCATATCCAGCCTGGGGGTGGTAAACGTCAGACCCCAATAGATTGATAAGTCATGCCGATATGAGGCCCATAATGATTTGAGAAACTACCGATAACACTTACCAGTAAATCTCAGCAACCGTGGCCAGGGATTTCTTATTATGGCTAATCGAGCACAGCGCAACATCAACCCCCAATACCGGGAGAGACGAAATCCCCTCCTATCGCTCATTGCCTCCATGTGACTCGGGACTGTACCCAAAAACCACCGTTTTGCACATTCTCTTGAACGTGGTAAGGTGAAAATCAAAGCACAGTGGGAATCACACAAGGCTCTATGATGATCTGGGGTCACAGACTAACATGTACCAGTGTCACCAGAGAACTGCTATCTAACGTGTGGCATAATACCATCTAGGATTTCTCAGCGAGTCTTGTTCAGTGCACCCAGTCTCCACCGAGCACCCGTATACAATCTTTCATGTCAAACACCAATGGATGTGGGATCTTCCATTGCCCATCATATGGGTCAAGAAACGTATACGCTAGTCTACTCTGGAATATCGATGCCCCGTCTCGATACTCCCACGACTAGGAACAATTGATGTATGTACTTAGAGACTACCCTGGCCACACTAGTATGATCAACATCATAATCCTGGTAGTCAAGTACATATCCTAAGGGCTTTATCAACATGTAACATAGAGACAATAAGTGTACATGTTAAGATAAAGAGTAACCAGATATCATAGTATCATGTCGAGCAAGAAAGTCCTTCATACATATGTCCAAGTATCCACTATAATATACATCATATGTAAAATAATGGCCTCTAAGGCATACATACAACTAACAATCTCTTATTTGCACTAAGGCCATTTGTTGCAGCATCTCATAGTCAACGTCCCATAAAAGTCTCTCCAGGGAAAGGCCTTTGTAAGTGGATCCGCCGTGTTATCCTTCGCGTCAACTCTCCTTACCTCGATCCCATGGAGATCAACCATCTCCCTGATCAGGTGATACTGCCTCAGAATATGTCTGGATCACTGATGGGACCGGGATTCATAGGCAAAAGACACAACTCTATTGTTGTCACAATAACAGTTATTGGACGCTCAATGGTAGGAACCATGTTCATATCATGAACAAGAAATATCCGGACAACCACTTTGGCAGTATCGTTGGCAGTGATGTATTCAGCCTTTGTCGTCTAGTTCGACATGGTATCTAGCATGGAACTTTTCTAACATACCGTCCCTCCACTGAGGGTAAATACAAAGCCTGAGATTGAATGTCAGTCGACCTTATCACTCTGGAAGCTCGTATCGGTAAAGAACTTTGATTGGAGCTCACCGTTTCCAAACAGCAAGAATATTTCTTTAGTGTTTCTCAAGTACTTAAGAATGTCCTTCACAGTGTCCAATGATTCTCCTAAGATCTGATTGATTCCTGATCACTACACCTAGTGAGTTAACTACATCTTGTCTGGTACATAACATCGCATACATGATAGAGCCTACTTCCGAAGCATAGGGTATCCCATCCACGCGAGCTCTCTCCAAATCAGTCTTGGAAGACATCCTTTTGGAGGGAGTGATTCCTAAGTAAGTGGGTGAACCACCATGCTTAGAATCTTCCATACTAAACCCCTTTGGTATGGTGTTAATGTACCAGGATTTGGGACACTCCCAACATCGACATAGATCTATCTCTATAGATCGTAAGGCCCAAGATGTAGTAGGTATCATCTAAATATTTCATGGTGAATCCTCATGATAAGAGGAGCTTGACCGAGTGTAGCATAGGAACACCATTTCCTATCAAGAGTATGTCATCTATGTACAATATGAGGAAGACAATATTACTCTCTACAACCTTCTTCTATATACAAGGTTCATCTACATTTTTTATGAAGTCAAACTCTTTGACTGCCACATCAAAATAGATTTTCCAACTATGCGATACAACTTGCACACCTTTCCGCTGCTCCCACTGTCCAGAATGCCCTTTGGCTGTCATGTGCATGCTCCCTTCTAAATCACCATTTAGAAAAGCGGTCATGACGTCCAACTGCCAGATTTTGTAGTCATGTTATGCAGCGTTGACAAGTAGGATCCTGATGGACTTAAGCATAGCCACCGGAGAAAAAGGTTTAATCAAAATCCACACTTGGTTGCATGACGAGAACCTTTTGCTACAATTCTAGCTTTGAAAGTCTCAACTTTTCCATCTACACCTGGTTTCTTTCTCAAAGAACCACTTTCTCCCGATGGGTTTAACCCCTTCAGGAGCAATACCCATAGTTCATACTTCGTTGGTGTATATGGATTCCATCTTAGATCGTATTGCATCCAGCCATTTCATAGAGTCCCTACTCATGATGGCAAGCATGAACCTAGTTGGGTCACCATCTACCATGATGCAATCCTTACTACCATCGTCACTGAGGAAACCAAAGAATCTCTCTGGTGGATGAAGAACCCTACCAGATTCGCGGAGAGGCTGAAGTTCATTAGAGACTATTGAATCCTTTGGTTCAACTAAATCATTAGTTCCAGTTTGTGTAGCTGGAACTCGTTCCAGTTCTACCTCATGACCACAAATTTGTTTTTCAAGAAAATCCTTTTTCTAAAAATGTGGCATGTTGAGAAATAAAACACATTTTGTTCCTCGGTTTCTTAGAAGATATTCCCTCGCAAATGTTTGGAATATCCAACAAACTTACAGAACTCACCTTGCCTTGAGTTTGTCTAGATTTTTCCTTTCAACATAGGCCGGACAACCCCATATTTGAACTCGTTTAAGACATGGTCTCTTCCCATACCATATCGCATATGGAGTGGTAGGCACTTGATATGGTTGGAACCCTATTCAATAGGTATGCAGCTTCTTAAGTGCATAACTCCAAAAGGAAACAGGCAACTCAGTAGTACTCATCATAGAGTGCACCATATCTAATAGGGTGCGATTCCTCCTCCCCGATACACCGTTGTGCTGTGGTGTGCACTAAGGAGTAAGCTGAGAGAGAATCCCATTCTCATTTTAGAAAATCCTGGAACTCCATGTTTATGTATTCCCGTCTCCGATCAAATCGAAGGACATAATACTTTTACCCATCTGTTTCTCAACTTCAAGCTTATATTCCTTGAATTTATTAAAAGTTTCAGACTTCAGTTTCAAAAGGAACATATGTCCAAATCTTGAGAGATGGTCAGTGAATATAATGAAGTACGAGGAATCAACCCTGGCATTTGTAGACATAGGACCATATACATCACCATGTATCGGTACCTAGAGTTCAGTACCACTTTCTCTGTTTCCATTAAACAGAGTATTGGTCATTTTACCTTTGAGACAAGACGGGCAAGTATCATATGATGAAAATTCGAACGGATTCAAATATTCATCCTTATGTAACTTAGCCAGTCGTGTCGCATTGATATGAGCTAGTCTACAATACTACAAGAAAGATTCATTCATTTCTGAACTACTTCTCTTGTGTGTGTTCTATATACTTTGAACTATGGTTTAATTTAGAACATATATGCCATTACATAACTTGCCTGATCCAATCAACTCTTGATTAAGGAAAATTTTCACAACATTATCCTACAATACAAAATTATATCCTTCTTTAACTTGATAAAGAAAATGATGTAATGTTGTATTTCAGGTTCGGTATTTAATAACATTTGTTCAGAATCAATGAATTTACCACTTGGTAATACAAGGTTATATTTCCCAACTGATTTGGCTACAACAATCACACCATTCTCTGCACTTAGAGACATATCACCCAATCCCAGTTCTCTACCTTTCTATAGCCTATGATACCGATTTCATATGTTGGATCCTGATCCGGTATCTCATACCTAGGACGTAGAGAATACTGAGAAACAGTTCTCGATAATGAACACACACGAAGAATATTCATCAACATGCTTTTTCTTCGATTGGGTGGCATGGGAATCCTGGTTTTCCCCTATTTTCTGCTCAGACTTATAATAATTATAAAGTAGAGCGGTACCAACGTTCCCCAACTCAGTAAAATAAGCACGTTCGGTCAATACATCTATATTATTATCTTAATTAAGGCATGTCATGTTCGTTACCAGGAGAAAAAGAAAAAAACACTCACCGCATGCTCTTGCAAGATCAGATTGGTTATTATTTTATCTAATCAGGATGGCTCCCACTGTTTTTATCAAATCTTCCTTCAGACCCTAAAAGGTAAGACTAGCCGGGATTAATTACACCCTACAAGTTCGCCAATCTTTCGGCCAGGCCAGTGTCGGTACTTTGAGGGAGGTTCCCCATGCCTTCGCACGGACCTAATTAAAATAAACCTATTTTTCCCAGGGGCGTAACCCCCTTAACACCTTTCTAGACACCTACTTTGATCGGCTAATTGTAATGTGCAAAACTCTCTCAGGAGTAACTCTTATTCGCAGTGGGTATCGGGATCCAACTTTCTCATAGAAGGTATGCAATCTTATTGCAAATTTCAACACTTGAAATTCCCGATAATATTTTGCCCCTAGCTTCCTATGACCTTGACGAAGGCCAACAAATCATAGGCCGCTAGTCAAGTTCAACCCATACATTTCATGATTGAATTAAATCCACCCGCACGACCCTTGACGAAGGCCAACAAAGTTGCACGACTACCCTAATCCAATCGCATCACATGCTTTTAGCAGATAAGCACCAATCAGCTATCGCACACTACACCTTGATGAAGGCCAACAAAAATAGCAAGAATACTAAATAGTCCTTATCTGAAATGACGGAGGGCTACGACAGGTTTTTAAGAAAACCTTTTGCCTAATGAACTTGATATCGTTGTAGAATCGAGTGATTTCAAACGGAGTGGTTTAAACTCCGCTTTTAAAATCGAGTTTTTCAAAATAAACCGAGCGGGTGTAGCAGCTGCTAGCTTTTGCTAAAGAGGTCACTCCCGGTTAAGGGATCTAGCCACTTTCATCATCGAATGAGGTGCTGGATGTTCATCAAGGAACATCACTATGCAAAAGCAAGAACTAGAGCTACCAGTTTTGAAAATTTGGTTCCACAACTTCTTGGGTTTCTTTCCTTTTCATTAATCTCATTAATGAAGTCCCATCATTTATGCTTCCTAAGCATCACAAAAGAAACGAAAGTACAACGTACTCTTATGCCATCCGCATTGGCTATGGGGTCCCGTCATGCACCGTTAGGTTAGATAACTAACGACAGAGCGGGGGCAGGACTAGCGCGGATGCAAAACATAAGCAACGTTTATTATATATCATATATATGATATAAAGCATTCATCTCAGGAAGTTATATGATCTGAACAAAGAACATTACAGCAGAAATTAACATATGAAATATTGGATATATTAGGAGGTCCATGTTTTAAATTAAGCCAGTAAAAAACATGGATTCCACGGTCGTGAAGAATAGCCAAACCCTCATCCCTAGACCCCTACAAGAGCGGCAAGAAAACCTACCAATTCTATAGTTAGGAGATCCGGTCTCGACTCATCGAGATGGTCTCCCACTGGACTTTAGAACCCGGTTACTTGTGCTCCCCATCTTGGGTCTATCCTAATGCAGAAAAGTATATAACATACATCAATGGTGACATCATCCTCAAGCCGGAAGTGCCCCAATAAAGAAATATTACATACATGTTTTTATATGAATGAAAATGAAAAACTCTCATCTCACGCAAAAACACCCGGCTATTCAAACACGACGATCCAATTTAACATATCACAGCAACACATAACATCATATGTCATCAAGGTAAGTAAATATGAGTATCCCAATTGTCGTTGACATATAGCAACGAAACCGGCGATACACCACATATTACACTTACGGTCGCAGAAAAGAAAGTGAAAACTACAACAATTGGAATCCGCAACCATCTTAGACATCATAAACTCGAAATATCACATACATCGGATTTCATGCCTAACCATATGAATTCCTTAGACATCATAAACGCGGAATATCTCATATTCCGAATATCATGCCTAACCTTATAAACCCCGCATTTTAGTCTCAATATTGAAAAGACTTTTCAATAACCAGTCGGGTAATTCAAAAAGATTCCCGAAAACTTGATCGAATGCTCGTCGGAAACATTATTAGACGACCGCACCCTCGATGTCATCGACTTAGTGCACTTAGGCGGAACACTGTGCCCGCGAGAACCCGAGAGGATGATTTCGGCAACAGGTTTTCCTACAGTCACTTGGTCGGGGCTATGGGGCGTGGCTATGTAGTAATGTTACCCGGCGAGTATCCATGTATATAACGTCATTGCGATAGAGTTTTGATCCATATCAAAACCCCGTGGCAACCGATCAAATGAGACTAAATTGCTAGGTTTATAAAATTCAAACAAGTTTTCACAAAACTAATTATTGTGGATTTCAAATATTGTATCACATACATAAAATCTAGGTGATGTTAAACTTTTCGATCGATCGATCAACCCCCAAAAATTCTCAGAGGACACAACACTTGAGTTAAAATCAAAAATTCCCAAACAGTGCCACAAGCACATACGGACCACAACAAGATAGCACATCCCAAGCCTCACTAACGGCGCTGTGGAACCGTCGCCAAAAGCACATTTTGGCCGCGGTCGTTAGGTCGAGTTAGGGGTTCGTTTCTCTTGGGGGTCCACACAATACCCTGCACAATTTACTGAAAATTTTTGAACCCAAAAATTCCAACTTTTGAAAAATTTCATGAGAGTAATCTTGAGGTGATGTTTGATGTTCATTCGAACTCTTTAACGTCGTCTATGTTATGTGAAACGATGTTAAAATTACGACTACGAAACACTCCGAATTGCCTTTACAGAAAGATAACATCACATGCAATCTTAGTAAAAACAAATAATACCTGAAACACCAAACCCCAAAGCTTGGAGCACCAAATAAAATCGAAGCTCAAACAACTATCCAAAACTGGCCAGGCCGGTTTTTATCAATGTTTCGCCGGAATAAATCCGGCGGTTTGGGCTTATTTTTCTCTGTTGTTCATATTACATCTCATGTAACATTCTGCACTTGTTTAAATAATTTTTAGGGAACGTTTTAAAAACGAAAGAAACTGGGGATTTTGTTTTGAGGATTCGGAGATGTTTCAGTTTCGTAATTCAACTAATATCGTCTAATTCTCTAGCTTGGCTTTGAAACCACTGCTGGGTTCCTTGGCACAACTACTAGGTTTCGGAAGGCATCAACCATGCCATTTTATAAATTTTTATTGTGCTAAATAACCCAAACCAAGGATCTAACTAGAGGATTAGGAGTAAGCAAGCATGTAATCAAAACATTACACTAAGTGAATGAGAAATACAACCATTGTAGACCGTTTCTTCACTTCTAAAGCTCCATGTAGTAGTCCCTTCGCTCCAAGTAATGATCTCCCGGACTCTAGTAAGGGTTCACAAGGCGAAAGGAACAAGCTTGCTTGATATCTTCGAGGCCGAAGATGATCTACATCGAGAAATCTCTAACTCAAGCTACCTCTTCACTAATTGGAAATTAGTGAAGCAAACAACCTAAATTAAATGGCTAATCTAGTGTAGGTTGATAAAGTAGGATTTTTTCTCACTTTAGAATTATTTTTCTCACTATTTTTCTTTACCTCTTGAAAACCTAGAGATCTTTCTTGAGATGAAGAACAAGATGAAGTGTAGAATGAATGAGAGAGTCAAACAAAGCATGGGTGAGATAATATCGTATATTCTCTCATGAAAAGACTTAACCATGGCTAAAGATAATGGTTGGGTTAATAAATATCTAATGTAAAACAAAATTAGTGGACTAAGTTAGTGGTTTCTACAAGCTTCCACTAAGCATCAACCATGATTAATTTCCACCTAATTTTGTATTTACCTTAAATAAATAAAACCCTAAATACCTACAGTATAGTATGAGTCTCATATGTTAGTTGTATGTATGCCCTAGAAGCCAGTATTGTACAGATGATGTATATTATATTGGATGCTTGGACATATATAGAGATGACTTTCTTGCTCGATATGATAGTATGCTATCTGGTTGCTCTTTATCTTAACATGTATACTAGTCTCTTTATACTGTCTTATAGTTACATGTTGGTAAAGCCCTTAGGATGTGTACTTGACTACCTGGACTATGATGACGATCATACTAGTGGGGACATGGTAGTCCATAAGTACATCCTTTAAGGTCCCTAGTCGTGGGTGTATCGAGACGGGGCACCGATATACCAGTGTAGACTAGCGTATACGCTTCTCGACCCATGAGATGGGCGATGGATGATCCCATATCCATTGGTGATCAGAGATGGTATACGGGTGCTCAGTGGAGACTGGGTACACTAGACGGACTCGCCGAGAACTCCCAGATGATATTATACCTCACGTCAGATTGCAGTTCTCAGGTGACACTTGTGCAAGTTAGTCTGTAGACCTGAGATCGTCATAGAGTCTTCTTTGATTCCCACTGTGGTTTGATTTCCACCTTACCACGTCCATGAGGGCGTGCAAAACGGTGGTTTTTGGGTACAGTCCCGAGTCACATGGAGGCAATGAGTGATATGAGGGGTTACGTCTCTCCCGGTATTGGGGGTTGATGTTGCACTGCGCACGATTGGCCGTAACAGGGAAGTCCCTGGCCAGGGCTGATTAGAGATTTAATGGTAAGTGTTACCAGTAGTTTCTCGACCCGTTATGAACCTCACATCGGCACGACTTATCAGTTATTGGGGTCTGACGTTTACCACCCCTAGACTTGATATGCGACATATCAGACGAGGAGATCGGACTGTACGGGAAGTGTTGCCGATTGGCTCGACGGGAGTTGTAGCAGGTTCGCTTGTTCTCTTCTGATCGTTCAATACCCGAGTGGCCATTACGTTTAGCTGACCGCTTGCGGCTTGGGGTGCTTGATACGATCATCGCCCACTGCCGGCGTATTGACGAGTCTTAGAGTCCCATAAAGGAGTTACCTAGTCCATGCGAAACATTGTGGAGCGCGTATGCGATATGCGCATGGGCCCGGTTTAGATGCGCGTATGAGATACCGTATATTGATCGGACGGCTTGCTTTTGGTTAGGGTCATATGTGATATGGCCGGATTGATAAATCAAGTGTTGATTTATCATTTAACCATTAGTTTCTCACTTGAAATCCTTTCTTGAGTTTGATAGATGTATGCATGCATGTATGCCTTCTTTATAGATTCATGCACATATGGATGTACACACACACACACATACATACATACATCCTTCATGGTTTTACATACATGAAAATGGTGGCAATATAAGACTCACACCATGGTTTTATATATGGATTTTATTGCATTTGATTTAAAACAAAAAAGGAAAAATAAAATGGTTATCATTGATTTGTTTCTACACTCTTCTTTTGACCTAACCATTCTCACCCACCTTTTAACCTTGGGTAAACTTTACTTTTGTGTTTTAACTCAAGTTCAATAAGATATTCATTGTTTAACTATGGTTTGAGATGAGAACATGAAAATATATATACATATATTTTCATTTTTCTCAAGGGATTATTATTCTTTTCACTCTTGAAAAAGGATAGCCATCATCTTCTTCTTCCTCTCTCATTTTGCTCTCTAGATTTTTGTAGTGAGCAATATACTCATCAAGAAAGGATTTTGAAGTGAGAAAGAGAACCACAACACCATTCTACACAAGTCTAGCCCACTTGTTTGGAGTGTTAGCTTCATTTCATTCTTTTGATCGGGTGAAGTTGCAAGCTTGGACAAAGCGGACTCCGGGTGGATCATCGGTGACCTAGAGGAGTTCAAGCGGAGCTTTTCCAAACCCCAAATAGCCGAGGAGTCTAGAGTTGGGAGCTACAAAGGTTGTACACTCAAAACCCTAGCTTTTCTTGCTTATGTTGATGTGCAAAAATTTGAAACCCTAATTTTCTAGGAACGATTCAATGTTCGTTAACTTAGCACCCTAAAAAATTCCATCTTTAGTACATGTGATGCTTCCAATCCCTTCATGAGGTGCTAGGCTAACCCAACATTGGTATCAGAGCTGACCTAGAACATTAGGCGACACTTTAGCGAAGTCAAAACTCCGATCGAACCGAAATACGACCTTTTCGGACACTCTCTGGACATTTTTTAAAACCTGGTTATTTTCAGAATTAAAAATATGTAAAAAATTCAGCAGGTAAATATAAGAATTACTGTAAAAAACGATGCAGTGAACAGTCTTTCTTGCCGCGGAAACGCGGCCTAAGCTTGCTTGGGCCGCTGTTCCGCGGCCGTACACATCAATCACTGCATGATTTTTATACAGTAATGCTTCTTTCTGCTTGTATATTTTTTAGGGTATTTTTAATCTGAATTTTGTGCTGTTTGTTCTGGAGATGGTTTTGGACTCGTCGATTCGATCGGAATTTTCATTTCGTGTCTTTTCCGAGTAAATTAGAAAGTATTGAAGTGTTCGAACGAGTATCATTTGCTCACTTTTCACGGGGTTTAAATATTTTGGAAATACGTGCAAGTTTTGTGGTGGACCCTCTAGAAGACAACAAACCTTAACTCGATTATGTGACCGTCTTGAACTGCCCTTTGAACCTTAGGGTTTGGGGCAGTACGGCGTGCCACATGTGAGGCGTTGGCTTGACCCATGTAACGTTTTGAAAATAGTTTCGGTGAAATTTCGGAAAATCGGTAAAATAAGGGGTGTTTTCCGTAAAAAAGTCAAAATACAAATATCTTTATTGTAAAATTAAACACACATATTCTAGCTATGAAATTGCTATTAATTGGTGTTTATTGAGCCACTGGTAAAATTTCTAATTTTCTGAAAAATTTTCCGAAATTATTTATTTTAATATTATTTTAAGCTGTTAAAAATATATTAAATTAGCGATAAATACAAATTTGAATAGGCTAATTACACACTATAGAACTATGACAACTAAAATCTAGTAAGTAATATAAATTTTTAGCAATTTATTTTAAGTTCTAATTGGTCATAATTAAGGGAAAACTAAAATTTTAATAAAATAAACTAAATCTTGCAATTTGGTAACTTGAGGGGGTCTTTTTGCATGGGATTTTTTTTGGCAACCTCTCACAAATCCTCACACCTCATTTGGGCTGAGCCCACTACTGGAATTCTCCCCCCAAATTTTTCCCTTCAACTCATTTGTGTGTGAGGAAATAGGGATGAAAGTGTAGGATTTAAATTTATTAATTTGGAGGCATGGTGTATCTTGATATGAGAGGGGTTTGACTTTGAAATTTACCCACAAATCACCCACACACCACCCCATTCCTCCTCTGGTCGAATTCTGCAGCCACTCCCCCTCCATTTTCCCCTTCTCATTTTCCTTCAAATTCCATCAAAAAATCATCCAAAATGCTTCAAAAATCCCACAAAATCAAAATCGAATCCCTATCCATTTTTACTTGACCATTCTAGTATGGATCTAGAGAACAAGATGGCAATTTTAGAGGCTAGATTTCAAGTTGGATCAACGGGTTGTGAGGTATAAAAATCTTGACCCTTTTGTTAAATTGTTTGTTATTACCTTAATTCAACTAAATTAGATGATAAATATGGTATTTATTACAAGGTTTAACCTTCAAGAGAAGGGTTTCTAAAATTCTAGTTAGGATTTTACTACATCATTAGGGTTTGATCATTGGTTTATGGTTGTGATGGGTAGATTAACTTGTTGTGGCATGCTAAAATGTAAGCTTGTTGCTATATTACAATTGTTTTTTTTTTAAAAATTGTCCAATTTGCATAATATTGCAAACTAGGTTTTTAGATTTAATTCAAAATGTGAGATTAAAAATATGGTTAGGGTTTCATCACATCATTAACATTATAATGAGTGGTTTAATACCTTAGGTTATGCAAAACCAAGCTTAGTTGTTGAATTGTGAATTTTACCTTGAAAATTGTCAAAATTGGATAAATTGCATACTAGAATTTTGGGGTTAATGAAATTTAATGAGATTAAATTGCGAAAATGGTTTGTATGGATTATTTAAGATGTTTAATAAGTATTTTGGCCATTTGAATCGTTAAAATTTGTAGATTGGTTAAAACATCATGTTTTGAACCAAAATGGGAATTTGTGCTAACTAGATTTTTGGAAAATAAAACGATTGGTTTAATGTTATGGTTTTGACGAATTAAACCCTATTTCTTATACAGTTAGTGAGTTTTGAAACCATGATCGGTGTGTTTTATGTTTTTCTCGATGGTTTGACGTTTGTACATCGACATCGTGGGTTGGTTTCGCTATTCTTGCATGCGTAGGCGATAGGTTTTGACCTATGCATGATACGCGTGCCGATTTGATTTTCGTATGCCGTTTAGATTTCGAATTTGGTTAATGCGATACGGTGCATTATGATATGTAGGTAACCCATGCGGATTTCGAGACGACAAGCAAGCGTGTGGCGACATCGGCACCGGCGAGCGAGGACCAGGTGAATAGATTTATATCTACGTGGAGAAGTCGGGTGGATGGCGTATAGCACCCCCGCAGTTCGTGGTGATGTTTACGAATACGTATACACACTTTTATTTTTTGTTGATATGAGACTTGATGATAAAGGTGAATTCTAGGTGTTCATGGATTAGTTTAGTGTTAGTTGCGAAACCCTAGAGTAGTTGTTACACCCACGCACGCACACACACACATGCATACATCTATGTTATTACCTGTGCGTATATGGGGAGATGTGTTTGTGTGTTCACCTGGGTATGGGACTAGGTGTTCACATATTGGATTTGCGGATGATACTTTGGATTGAGATGAGTCGATGAGATTTGAGTTGAGGCCGTGAGATCGGTGATGTGGCAGGATTCGTACTTGAGATACGTCGTGATGTTATAGCGGATCTTTGAATGACATTGCCATGTGAATAGTGATATTAGTAGTGTACTAGACGTAGATCACTACCTCAGATGATGATCTTGATAAAAAGGATACCAGATGAACAGTGTGATGAGTATGATATTGACCCGTACCTAGATTTGGGGATGCCGTACGACGGATTTACGTACGAGCTATATTTTGATGATTGATCCGCACTCTTGACTTGGGATGTCTGATTATAGATATAGTATCGGATATGATATTATTGAGGCGGGATCACCGACTATACATATACAGGTATGTATATGTATCGACTCAGATGATAGGCGGTTTCCTTACCTGTAGTTCAGCTTGTTAATTCAGCCGTATAGTTTAGTGTAGTTGTTAGATTAGATTAGACTCCTATCTATTTCAAAACTAGCGGATCGTGGGTATTTTAAAAGACAGGTCAAGGGATCTACGGATATTTCAGAAGACGTATCCTTTCTTAAAACTACCGTAGCCCTATTTTCAAAACCCCACGATTCGTGTTATTTCAAATGGCACCATTGTTTAATAGTTATCTCCCGCTCATTTTGGTTGCTCGCTCCGCATCGCATACTTACATTGTTATTTCATATTGCATTGTTGACATTATGCTGTTAGGACACCAGCACCATTACCGATGATGCGTATGTACCACGTACACTTACTTGCCGGCTCACACACATCTTCATCGGTAATTGCCATGTCACGTACACCTTAGAAAATATTATTGTTTAACTTAGCTTGATAGCTAGTAGTTTGACATAATATTAGTGTACTTATCTTATATGCCAGCTTAGATATTGTAGTTATTACTTGTCACTTCATGCATACTGTTATTTATTGTTATGCCGTATTCATGGATTCTTATGCCTATATTCATGGGTTTATATGCTATTGATGATTTGGATTCGAATTTCTATGAGATTTTCTAGATTTGGTGGAAAACCGCAAAACTTGTATAAGCTTCTTCCCTCTCTTTTAAATAAAAAGTGCGGTTTTCCCATGATGTATGAGTCGTCCACCATGAGTTTGCTGATGGATTTTGAGACCCGATTCGAGGAGTGGAGGAACCGTTTCGGGTACATGGTGGGCCCGGTGCGGTACCCCGGGGCAAGAGGATCGTGTTGTTAACGTTGAGCCTGGCAGGGGAGCACTACCGACCGGTGATATTACCCGACGCGTTGGATATCCGGAGGATACCGTTGTGGTCTTGAGATGGATGGTAGGGGCCGGTCTGGACTGACGGCGCCCTAGATATTGTGATTAAGATATTGAGATTTCGAGATATTGAGGTACAGAGACTGTGATACAGAGATATCGATATATTGGGATTACGTTTTGTGCCGATGCTAGGCACTGTTTTATGCTGATTTCATTATGATACCTCATTTTAAAAAATACAAAGGAAATCTCACTAAAATATGAAAACGGTTTCTTCATTTACATGTATTCTGTTTTCATGTATTCATACCTCATTCATATGATATATTGCTACCTGAGGAACTGACACAGGCACATGAGATTACACTCAGGTTAGATATTTACCCTAGCCATTTTTATAGGCTGCATGTTATATATATATTTGAGGATATATTATGATCGTTGACCTAGGATTGCGTTATTTATGCGATTTCTCTGCGTAGATGTTTTTCTATTCACGAGTTGGCAACTCACCCCCGTTGTGCCCCAGTTTCTTGCAGGTTTTGCCGTACAGGTTTCATTACGGCTTTGCTAGCACCGCTTCCCATTTTTTGGGTGACTTGCTAGTAGGTGGGTTTACTTGGTATCGTACCCATCATATTACTTTGTATAATATTATTCAGTTGTATCTAGTAAATTCCATCAACCAAACATGTATTTATTTTTGAGATAGAGACCAGTGATGTTATTCTTTCGACCTTAGAGTCGCGCGTTATATTTCTGTGGATTTCTTGTTGTTTTGAGTTCTTTTGAGTTTTGATCCTCGCCCTTGGCGTTGTATATTATATTTCTTGTGTGGTTGTGACCGTCGATTGACGAAGAGCTAGCTCCCGCTTGGGGATGCCTTTTTGTTGATTTTGTATACTATTCATGTTGTATCCCGTTTGGGGCCAGTTTTACAAAGGAGACTCTGCCTAAATTTTCAGGAAATATTTGATGTTTTTAAAAAGGCATAATTCGGCTTATGCTATTAAAACTATTTGATTTAAATTGGTTTTCCTTCACTCTACTACTTTTCTTGGTTTGGATTTCTGGGTTTTCGGCTTACTTAGATTACGTACGCCTCGAGACGTTCGTAGTTTAAGTGCCGGTCATATTCCGTACATTCGGGACGTGACAAAGTTGGTATCAGAGCGTTAGGTTTTTACCTTCGGAGCATAGGATGACCCTTGGTTGATGGAATAGGTGACTAAAGTAGAGTGACGTACCGTAGGTATGTTCCGCGGTATATTTACGACACGCTACTCCACTTAAGAAGCCTTAGGATGTACATTTCTTTGCTCAGTATTATATTCATTCCGATCTAGCCTCATCAGTACCAGTTATGGTTTTGCTGCCACGATTACAGGCAGGGAAAGCTACAGCTAGAGTTGCGGTCAGCACGAGCTCGTCACGAACGAAGACTGACCAGGGCGAAATTCCGGCGACACACGATTGCGGAGATGTGTCTTTTTACTGTGTTTCCGCCCCACGAGCGTTTGGCGGATCGCCTTTATGAGGTTACTCGGATGTGCTGATTGACACTAGAGGATTGAGCCAACGATAGAGGCCAGCCAGATTTTGATGACCGTTGGTGTATTGCTTACTCATGATGATTGAGGCACTGTTTAGTGTGCAGACGAGTGAGCCGGTCATTGCTGCGAATGACGAGATATCGCCCCATATGTTGGAGCTATTGCAGTATAGGTTGTACTAAGAGTTGATAGAAGGTCGCTAGTCACCCGAGGATGAATGACTAGGACATGTGGTTCGTTCGCCTACCCGAAGGGAGGTCATCAGATAGATTGATTCCAGCTAGAGACGACTTCACGCGGAGACGTTGGGAGTCGACAGAGATGATCGAATGTCAGAAACCTATTATTCCAAGTTTAAAGTATTCGGAAGGGCACGCAGGCAATTCTATGGACCCTTTAGAAGAATGAAATCCTAACTCGACTTAATGACCGTGTGAAAGCCTTTGAACCTTTGGGTTTGCGGCAGTTCTACGGCGCCATTAGTGAGGCTTGGGTTTGCCCTTCTACGGCTGGACCACCGATGCTGTGGTATGTACTCGATACTATTAAACTGTGCCCAGGATGTTGAGCTCATGGGGGATTATGAGATTTTGACGACTCGATCGGGTGGCTCGACTTAATTCGGATGCTAGGTGGTGAGATGCATTTCTTGGGAGACTCCCGATATGAGGATAGCCGTTGGAGCTCAGTCCATGCAGCCGCGACGAGACGAGTCCAAAGCAGACGACATTAAAGAAAAGTGAAGTAAGAGGTTCGTACCAGATCTAGATGAGATGAAGTTCCACTCCGCCGACATCAGAGATGCGATGCGTATACCGAGGCATTGTAATTGGATATACCTTCCAGAAGGAGTCGCGGTGAGTATGCAGCCGCTCCGGAACAAGAAGCTGATATAGTAAAGGACGATAACTTCCGGACAGTGGACAGAGAGGAGACTTGGAAGAGACCTTGAGCAGGATTCCTTCCAGGACACTGCTGCAATGATCTTTACACCCAGGATCAGATGTGTCATGTGCTTTTCAGGGAGCCAGAGGCCGACGCCAGTGACATGCTGCTTTACGAGTGGTCGTGAGGATTGACCGAGAGTTGACCAGAGAAGTACCAGAACGGAATCGTCCCCGTTAGCAAACTTGACAGGGCCGATGAGCCGAAGGATCGAGAGATTGGTAATCTACAAAGAAGACTTAGACCCAGGAGTGGTCATGTTACGCACACCAGCAGGCCAGAGTTCATGATCATCAACGAGACGTCCCACTAGTGACCGCGACAGTTGGCCCGAGATTCTTAGAGGATGCACTTGAGCGGTATTATTCCGCCATTATTGATTTCGATGTTTTGGGTGATTTATTCGCTTGATTTAATTTTGATGATTGAGGATTTACGATCTTTGCACAGTGTTGCACTTGATATCGTTTTCGTGCTTTGGTTTCACATGTTTGTGATTTTATGGTTTTAGAAATTTGAGTTGATTTTGTGCGTATGCACGCACACGATTTGGTTCCTGCACTCTGTACAGTTTATATATGCTTGCAGTGCAGTGATACGCCTTTTCTGCACATAGATGCACTGGACTTCGATTTCGATTGTGATACTCGATATTTGTTTTGTGCACCTTGTGCACCTGATTTGATTTTGCGCATGTTCGGCGGTTGATATTGGATTTCATGATTTTGTGCATGATGGATGCCCCTGGTTTTGGGTTTTCGCGCATGTTGAGCTCATGTCTTGAGATGCGATTTTGGTGCACACCAGATGCACTAAATCGAGATTTTTTTTCGTGCATGTCAGATGCACCTGATTTTGATGTCAGGCACACACGTTGCCTACGACAGATGCTTTGTGCACACCCGATGCACTTAGATCTTGTTTCTGTGCACTTGTATGGCACGTATATGGATTTTGATGGTCGTGCGCACCAGACGCACGTAGTATTCATACGCGTATTTTAGGATGGATTTCTTATAGAGCAGTACGTTTTTTTATGATAATTGCGAGGTGTTTTCGTACTAAGCAGGACTAGTCAGATGACAGTATCTGAATGTATTTTACATGCATTGATAGCTATTGAAAGGAATTCCAAAAAGCGAGCTATAGTCTCAGTATTTACCTACGTGTCTGATATGACGCGAAACGTTTAAAACAAGGAAAACCCTTCTAAATTGTTTCCCAAAACGGCGGAACGTACATTTCAAACAAATGTATAAATGTATATAGTTATTTTCTTATGATAGACGTCCGCCACTGTGCAGTGTTATGTGCATTGCACGGCAACTTAAAAGATTTGGCATGCATTTCCTCCTGATGTTTACATGTATAGTTCCGATTTATAGCATATCGGTCTTGCTTTGGATTTGGCATTTGTGTCTTCACCAAGACTCCGATGATTGTGGGATGATTGACGGAGTTTTGATTTTGAGTTATATACTCATTTTTCATGCGCATGCGCTGCGCTACGACTTGTTTTACGTATTTTTGAATTTGGAGCCCCGACGACTTGATGGTTTTGCTTAGATATTTTAGTATTTGGGGGAGTTTTTAATTTAAATTCGGGGACCGAATTTCTTTAAGGGGGGAAGATTGTAACGTTTTGAAAATCGTTTCGGTGAGATTTCGGAAAATCGGTAAAATAAGGGGGGTTTTCCGTAAAAAGTCAAAATACAAATATCTTTATTGTAAAATTAAATATACATATTCTAGCTATGAAATTGCTATTAATTGGTGTTTATTGAGCCACTGGTAAAAATTTCTAATTTTCTGAAAAAAATTTCGAAATTATTTATTTTAATATTATTTTAAGTTGGTAAAAATATATTAAATTAGCGATAAATACAAATTTGAATAGGCTAATTACACACTATAGAACTATGACAACTAAAATCTAGTTAGTAATATAAATTTGTAGCAATTTATTTTAAGTTCTAATTGGTCATAATTAAGGGAAAACTAAAATTTTAATAAAATAAACTAAATCTTGCAATTTGGTAACTTGAAGGGGTCTTTTTGCATGGGATTTTTTTGGCAACCTCTCACAAATCCTCACACCTCATTTGGGCTGAGCCCACTGCTGGAATTCTCCCCCCAAATTTTTCCCTTCAACTCATTTGTGTGTGAGGAAATAGGAATGCAAGTGTAGGATTTAAATTTATTAATTTGGAGGCATGGTGTATCTTGATATGAGAGGGGTTTGACTTTGAAATTTACCCACAAATCACCCACACACCACCTCATTCCTCCTCTGGTCGAATTCTGCAGCCACTCCCCCTCCATTTTCCCCTTCTCATTTTCCTTCAAATTCCATCAAAAAATCATCCAAAATGCTTCAAAAATCCCACAAAATCAAAATCGAATCCCTACCCATTTTTACTTGACCATTCTAGTATGGATCTAGAGAACAAGATGGCAATTTGAGAGGCTAGATTTCAAGTTGGATCAATGGGTTGTGAGGTATAAAAATCTTGACCTTTTTGTTAAATTGCTTGTTATTACCTTAATTCAACTAAATTAGATGATAAATATGGTTTTTATTGCAAGGTTTAACCTTCAAGAGAAGGGTTTCTAAAATTCTAGTTAGGATTTTACTACATCATTAGGGTTTGATCATTGGTTTATGGTTGTGATGTGTAGATTAACTTGTTGTGGCATGCTAAAATCTAAGCTAGTTGCTATATTACAATTGTTTTTTTTAAAAAATTGTCCAATTTGCATAATATTGCAAACTAGGTTTTTAGATTTAATTCAAAATGCGAGATGAAAAATATGGTTAGGGTTTCATCACATCATTAACATTATAATGAGTGGTTTAATACCTTAGGTTATGCAAAACCAAGCTTAGTTGTTGAATTGTGAATTTTACCTTGAAAATTGTCAAAATTGGATAAATTGCATACTAGAATTTTGGGGTTAATGAAATTTAATGAGATTAAATTGTGGAAATGGTTTGTATGGCTTATTTAAGATGTTTAATAAGTATTTTGGCCATTTGAATCGTTAAAATATGTAGATTGGTTAAAACATCATGTTTTGAACCGAAATGGGAATTTGTGCTAACTAGATTTTTGGAAAATAAAACGATTGGTTTAATGTTATGGTTTTGACGAATTAAACTCTATTTCTTATACAGTTAGTGAGTTTTGAAACCATGATCGGTGTGTTTTATGTTTTTCTCGATGGTTTGACATTTGTACATCGACATCGTGGGTTGGTTTCGCTATTCTTGCATGCGTAGGCGATAGGTTTTGACATATGCGTGATACCCGTGCCGATTTGATTTTCGTATGCAGTTTAGATTTCGAATTTGGTTTTAATGCGATACGGTGCATTATGATATGTAGGTACCCCATGTGGATTTCGAGATGACAAGCAAGCGTGTGGCGACATCGGCACTGGCGAGCGAGGACCAGGTGAGTAGATTTATATCTACGGGGAGAAGTCGGGTGGATGGCGTATAACACCCCCGCAGTTCGTGGTGATGTATACGAATACGTATACACAATTATATTTTGATTATATATTTTGTGTTGATATGAAACATGATGATAAAGGTGGATTCTAGGTGTTCATGGATTAATTTAGTGTTAGTTGCGAAACCCTAGAGTAGTTGTTACACCCACACACGCACGCACACACATGCATACATCTATGTTATTACCTGTGCGTATATGGGGAGATGTGTTTGTGTGTTCACCTGGGTATGAGACTAGGTGTTCACATACTAGATTTGCGGATGATACTTGGGATTGAGATGAGTCGATGAGATTTGAGTTGAGGCCGTGAGATCGGTGATGTAGCAGGATCCGTACTTGAGATACGTCCTGATGTTATAGCGGATCATTGAATGACATTGCCATGTGAATAGTGATATTAGTAGTGTACTAGACGTAGATCACTACCTCAGATGATGATCTTGATAAAAAGGATACCAGATGAACAGTGTGATGAGTATGAAATTGACCCGTACCTAGATTTAGGGATGCCGTACGACGGATTTACGTACGAGCTATATTTTGATGATTGATCCGCACTCTTGACTTGGGATGTCTGATTATAGATATGGTATCGGATATGATATTATTGAGGCGGGATCACCGACTATACATATACAGGTATGTATATGTATCGACTCAAATGATAGGCGGTTTCCTTAACTTTAGTTCAGCTTGTTAGTTCAGCCGTATAGTTTAGTGTAGTTGTTAGATTAGATTAGACTCTTACCTATTTCAAAACTAGCGGATCGTGGGTATTTTAAAATATAGGTCAAGGGATCAACGGATATTTCAAAAGAAGTATCCTTTCTTAAAACTACCGTAGCCCTATTTTCAAAACCCCACGATTCGTGTTATTTCAAATGGCACCATTGTTTAATAGTTAGCTCCCGCTCATTTTGGTTGCTCACTCCGCATCGCATACTTACATTGTTATTTCATATTGCATTGTTGACATTATGCTGTTAGGACACCAGCACCATTACCGATGATGCGTATGTACCACGTACACTTACTTGCCGGCTCACACACATCTTCATCGGTAATTGCCATGTCTCGTACACCTTAGAAAATATTATTGCTTAACTTAGCTTGATATCTAGTAGTTTGACATAATATTAGTGTACTTACCTTATATGCCAGCTTAGATATTGTAGTTATTACTTGTCACTTTATGCATACTGTTATTTATTGTTATGCCGTATTCATGGATTCTTATGCCTATATTCATGGGTTTATATGCTATTGATGATTTGGATTCGGATTTCTATGAGATTTTCTGGATTTGGGGGAAAACCGCAAAACTTGTATAAGCTTCTTCCCTCTCTTTTAAATAAAAAGTGCGGTTTTCCCATGATGTATGAGTCGTCCACCATGAGTTTGCTGATGGATTTCGAGACCCGATTCGAGGAGTGGAGGAACCGTTTCGGGTACATGGTGGGTAGGGTGCGGTACCCCTGGGCAAGAGGATCGTGTTGTTGACGTTGAGCCTGGCAGGGGAGCACTACCGACCGGTGATATTACCCGACGCGTCGGATATCCGAAGGATACCATCGTGGTCTTGAGATGGATGGTAGGGGCCGGTCTGGACTGACGGCGCCCTAGATATTGTGATTGAGATATTGAGATTTCGAGATATTGAGGTACAGAGACTGTGATACAGAGATATCGAGATATTGGGATTACGTTTTGTGCCGATGCTAGGCAGTGTTTTATGCTGATTTCATTATGATACCTCATTTTAAAAAATACAAAAGAAATCTCACTAAATTATGAAAACAGTTTCTTCATTTACATGTATTCTGTTTTCATGCATTCATACCTCATTCATATGATATATTGCTACCTGAGGCACTGACACAGGCACATGAGATTACACTCAGGTTAGATATTTACCCTAGCCATTGTTATAGGCTGCATGTTATATACATATTTGAGGATATATTATGATCATTGACCTAGGATTGCGTTATTTATGCGATTTCTGTGCGTAGATGTTTTTCTACTCACGAATTGGCAACTCACCCCCGTTGTGTCCCAGTTAATTGCAGGTTTTGCCATACAGGTTTCATTACGGCTTTGCTAGCACCGCTTCCCATTTTCGGGTGACTTGCTAGTAGGTGGGTTTACTTGGTATCGTACCCATCATATTATTTTGTATAATATTATTCAGTTGTATCTAGTAAATTCCATCTACCAAACATGTATTTATTTTTGAGATAGAGACCAGTGATGTTATTCTTTCGACCTTAGAGTCGCGCGTTATATTTCTGTGGATTTCTTGTTGTTTTGAGTTCTTTTGAGTTTTGATCCTCGCCCTTGGCGTTGTATATTATATTGCTTGTGTGGTTGTGACCGTCGATTGACGAAGAGCTAGCTCCCGCTTGGGGATGCCTTTTTATTGATTTCGTATACTATTCATGTTGTATCCCGTTTGGGGGCCGGTTTTACAAAGGAGACTCTGCCGAAATTTTCAGGAAATATTTGATGTTTTTGAAAAGGCATAATTCGGCTTATGCTATTAAAACTATTTGATTTAAATTGGTTTTCATTCACTCTACTACTTTTCTTGGTTTGGATTTCTGGGTTTTCGGCTTACTTAGATTACGTACGCCTCGAGACGTTCGTAGTTTAAGTGTCGGTCATATTCCGTACTTTCGTGACGTGACAACCCTTCTACGGTTGGACCGCTACTACTGTGTCACACTTCGAGTTTTTTGAACTCCGCTCAAGTGTTGAGCTTTAGTGAATCTTCGGTATTTGATCGTTCGTTCGAAAACTTTAATACTGTCTAACTATCTGGAATGTGATGCAATGTGTGGAATTCATATTACTAGACATGAAATACGGAGTATGTGATATTTCGCATTTACGATGTCTAAAGAGAATGTGGATTCCAGATATTGCAGTTTTACACTTTCTTTTCTATGACCGTAAGTGTAGTATGTCGATATCGCCGGTTTCGTTGCTATACATCAACGACAATTGGGGTATGCATACTTACTTACATTGATAATATGAGATATTAGGTGTTGCTGAGATATGATGTGCAGGATTGTCGCGATTGAATAGCCGGTTTTTTTTATGTGAGATGAGAGTTTTATATTTTCATTCATGTAAATTCAAATGTAATGTAATATTCTTTTATTTGGGGCACTTCCGGGTTGAGGTTGATGCCACCAGTGTTGTATATTATTTACTTTTCCGCATTAGGATGGATCCAAGGACGGGAGCACGGGTGACCGGGTTCTGGGGTTCAGTGGGAGGCCATCTCGAGGAGTCGAGACCGGGTCTCCTAAACACTAGAATTGGTAGGGTCGCTTGCCGCTCTCGTAGGGGTCCAGGGTGTGGGCTTGGCTATTCATCGCAACTGTGGGATCCGTATTTTCTATTGTTGGCTAAATACTAAATACGGACGTCCTAGTATATCCCACATTATATCTATATTTCTGCTGTGATATCTGTGATGTGATCAATTGATATGTTCTGATGGATACAGTATATAGTATATATGATATATTATATAGGCGTTACTTATGTTTTACACCCGCACTAGCCCTGCCATGCTCTGTCGTTAGTTACCTAACATAACGGTGCACGAGGGGACATCGAGGCGAATGCGGATGGCGTAAGTGTATGTCGTATTTATCTGTGATGTTTAGGTGACTTAAATGATGGGACTTCATTAATGTGATTAATGAAAGAAAAGAAACCTAAAAGATGTTGTAGAATCAAATTTTCAAATAAAAGGGTAGCTACAGTTTTGCTTTGCATAGCGGTATATATGATATGCCCTGCACCTTATTCGATGAGGAAAGAGCCGAGATCCCTTCACCGGGAGTGACCTCTTTAGTGAAACTGGCAGATGCTACAACACTCGGTTTGCTTTTGATTGCTTTTGGAGTTTTGCTTTGCACAGTGATATATATGATATATCCTGCACCTTATTCGATGAGGAAAGAGCCGAGATCCCTTCACCGGGAGTGACCTCTTTAGCGAAACTGGCAGATGCTACAACACTCGGTTTGCTTTTGATTGCTTTTGGTGTTTTGCTTTGCACAATGATATATATGATATATCCTGCACCTTATTCGAAGAGGAAAGAGCCGAGATCCTTTCACCGGGAGTGACCTCTTTAGCAAAACTAATAAAAGCCTCAAAATCACTCCATTTCAAAAATTCACTTGATTCTACAACGATACCAAGTTCATTACGCAATAGGTTTTCAGAAAAACCTGTCGTAGCCCTCCGTCATTTCAGATAAATCCTACTTAGTATTCGTGCTATGTTTGTTGACCTCCGTCAAGGCGTGGTGTGCGGTAGCTAACTAGTATTTCTTTGCTTATGCATATGATGCAGATTGGATTAGGGTAGTCGTGCGACCTTGTTGACCTCCGTCAAGGGTCGTGCAGGTGGGTTTGATTCAATCAAGAAATGACGGGTTGAACATGACTTGCACCCTGTGGTTTGTTGACCTCCGTCAAGATCATAGGATGCTTAGGTCAAAATATTATCGGGAATTTCAAGTGTTGAAATTTGCAATGAGATTGCATACCTTCTATGAGATAGTTGGATCCTGATCCCCACTGCGAGTAATTGTTACTCCTGGAAGAGTTTTGTTAGTTATATGTATGCCCTAGAGGCCATTACTATACATAGGATGTATATTGTAGTGAATGCTGGGACATATATAGTGAGGACTTTCTTGCTCGACATGATAGTATGCTATCTGGTTGATCTTTATCTTAACATGTATACTGATTGTCTCTCTATTACATGTTGGTAAAGCCCTTAGGATGTGTACTTAACTACCTGGACTATGATGCGGATCATACTAGTGGGGACATGGTAGTCCATAAGTACATCCTTCAAAGTCCCTAGTCGAGGGTGTATCGAGACGGGGCATCGATATACCAGAGTAGACTAGCGTGTACCTTCTCGACCCATACAGATGGGCGATGGATGATCCCATATCCATTCGTGTTTGACATCAGAAATGATATACGGGTGCTCAGTAGAGACTGGGTACACTGGACGGACTCGCCGAGAACTCCCAAATGGTATTATACCTCACGTCAGATGTCAGTTCTCTGGTGACACTGGTACAGAGTAGTCTGTTGACCCGAGATCGTCATAGAGTCTTGTGTGGTTCCCACTGTGCTTTGATTTCCATCTTACCACGTCCAAGAGGGCGTGCAAAACGGTGGTTTTTGGGTACAGTCCCGAGTCACATGGAGGCAATGAGCGATAGGAGGGGATTCGTCTCTCCCGGTATAGGGGGTTGATGTTGCGCTGTGTTCGATTGGCTATAACAGGAAATCCCTGGCCAGGGTTGCTGAGATTTACTGGTAAGTGTTACCTGTAGTTTCTCGAAGTGTTATAGACCTCATATCGACACGACTTATCGAGCTATTGGGGTCTGACGTTTACCACCCCTAGGCAAGATATGCGACATATCAGACGATCAGACCGGACTGTACGGTAGTGTTACTGGTTGGATTCACTGGAGTGTGAGCGGGCTTGCTCGTCGATCTTCTGATCGCTCAATACCCGGGTGGCCGTTACGTTTAGCAGACCGCTTGCGGCTTGTGGGTGATTGATATGATCATTACCTGCTGCCGGCGTATTGACGAGTCTTTAGAGTCCTACACAGAGGTTTCCTGGCTCAAGCGAAACGAAATAGGAGCGCATATGAGATATGTCCGGGACCGAGAATAATGCGTGTATGTGATACCGTATTCCATTCTCGCGATAAATGTATCGATTGGTTGTATGCGATATAACCTAGTTATCGATTCAAGCATTGATTCGATAAACCGATACATAGGATACTAGTCGGTTATATGCGATATGACCGGATCGTTAAATCAAGTGTTGATTTAATGATTTAATGTATAATTATATATTTGATATATTACTTTGCGTTAACTAGTATCGGTTCACTTTAAATGGATATTCTCACTCGGATATGCACATTGTATATGTGATATACTTTTTGTGCAATTGATTGTAACATGTTTGATGCTACATGTTTGCTTTGGTTAAGTGTAAAGAATTAAACCTATGGTTAAGTATATGGTTAGGTTTTTATTTATTTATCCATTAATTTATCTATTTGTTTTGGATTAATAAAGAGAGAAGAAAACAAAATGGTTGTATTGATTCATGAAATTTCTTGAAGCTTCATTCAACTTTGACCATTTTGTCTTCATCTCCTTAACCTAACCATTCACTAACCCTAGTCTATTCTATACACCTAACTATGGTTGGAATTATGATAAGGATTCATTTTTCTTTTCAATTTAATTAACTTATCATAACATAATTCTTCTTCTTCTTCCTTTCTTCACTTGAAGAAAGCAAGCTCCATCAATGGTGATTGATGGAAATGAGTGAGAAATCCAATTCTAAAGTCTACCCACTTCCTACTTCTTCATCCTCTACCTCTTGCCAAGTAGTAGAGTGTGTTTCCTTCATAAGTTTTCATGACTTGGTGAAGGTGGAGCTTGATTTAGCGATGCCTCGACGTAGATCATCTTCGGCATGGACATCGACGACCTAGCTCGCCATTTCTCCGACGAAGCCGACGCTAGAGCCGGGAATTCATTTGAACAGCAAAGGGACTTCGTTGCGGAGCCATGGAGGTGGAGCACTGGATCTACAAAGGTTGTATTTCCGTTTCCTTTTAGTTAAGATGTTAACTAGTTTTCTTTTTCGCCTAAACTTCTAGCCAACGATCCGTAGTTTAGGGTTTCTCGGCACCGTAAATTTTGAAATTGGCATGGTTGATGCCTTGTGAGACCTCATTAGGGTGCCCAGGAACCCTACAGTGGTATCAGAGCCTAGCTAGAGCCTTAGGCGAAGTCTAGACGGAATTTGAAACCCGAACGAACCCGAAACCCAACTCAAAACTTGCTCTCTGTACTTTTTCTGAAAACGTGGATTTTTCGAAATTAAAAATATGCAGAAAATCAAGCAGGGTTTTCTAGGAATTACTGTAAATTTCGTGGACCTAATTCATCTAAACCGCCGCGGTTCCGCGGCATGAGCATGGCTCATGCGGCGGATCCGCGACCGTACGGTCGATTTACACAGTAAAAGTTTCACAGTAATTCCTCCTTAGTTGTGCTGTATTTTCTGGGATATTTTAATATTTATTATAGAGTTGAATTTTCTGGGATTGATTTGGGGATTCGGTGTTTCGATCGGAGTATCAAATTTTGTCTGTGTGGCTTTCCGGATAAATTTTAGAATATGTTAAAAAGTTCGACCGGATATAAATACCCAATTTTTCCCCTGTCGGGAAATTTCCAAGTGTTGGATTTTTCCGTAGTTTAACGATGTTCTAAGTAGTGCAAGTAACGCGATGGACCCTCTAGAAGACAACAAACCTTAACTCGATTATGTGACCGTCTTGAACTGCCCTTTGAACCTTCGGGTTTGGGGCAGTACGGCGTGCCACATGTGAGGCGTTGGCTTGACCCTTCTACGGCTGGACCGTCGGTACTGAGGCACGCACTGAATGTTGTTAGACTTATTTCATGTGTTGATCTGTATCGGGAAAAAATTGGGTGTTCGATTGTTCGATCGGAAAGTTTGACATTTTCTATTTATCCGGAGTGGGATACAATAATTGGAATTCACAAGAAGTTATGAGATAACTGAATGAATGTTATGAACATAGCAGTTTACTCTCACTTGACCGGTTGCCACGGAATTTTGATGTGATCAAAAGTCCGTCGCAATCACGTAGCGTACGCGGATACTCGCCGGGTAAACTTAATAGACAGCTTCACTCCATAGCCCCGACCAAGTGACTGTAGGAGAACCCCGTCGCAGAAAGCATCCGTCCGGGTGCTCGCGGTAGCGGTGTTCCGCCTTGGTGCACTTGGTCGACGGTGTCGGGGGTGCAGCCGCCTACTAAAGTTTGCGACGAGCATTCGATCAGGATGTCGGGAATCTTGTTGAATTAGCCGACTTGGTATTGAAAAGTGTTTTCGATTTTGAGACTAAAATGCGGGATTTATAATTGTTAGGCATGCGATGTCTAAAGAATTCATTTGGTCAGGCATGCGATGTCTGAAGTGATTGCGGATTCCAACTGTTGTAGTTTTACACTTTCTTTTCTGTGACCGTAAGTGTAATATGTGATCGCCGGTTTCGTTGCTATATGTCAACGACAATTGGGATGGACATATTTACTTACGTTGATGACATGTGATGTTATGTGTTGCTGGATATGTTATATTGGATCGTCGTGTTTGAATAGCCGGGGTTTTTTATGTGAGATGAGTGTTTTTCATTTTCATTCATGTAAAAACTTGTATGTAATATTCTTTTATTGCGGCACTTCCAGGTTGCGGAAGATGTCACCCTTTGTATATTATTTACTTTTCCGCACTAGGATAGACCCAAGGAGGGGAGCACAAGTAACCGGGTTCTGGAGTCCAGTGGGAGACCAACTCGAGGAGTCGAGTCCGGGTCTCCTAACTCTAGAATTGGTAGGATTGCTTGCCGCTCTCGTAGGGGTCTAGGGGTGTGGGTTTGGCTATTCATCGCGACCGTGGAATCCGTGTTTTATACTGGCTCGTATTGAAAACACGGACGTCCTAGTATATCCAATATTTCATATGATTCTTCTGCTGCGATATCTGTGATGTGATCATGTGTTCTGTGATAGGTACAGTATATAGTATATATGATATATTATATAGACGTTACTTATGTTTTACACCCGCGTTAGCCCTGCCCCGCTCTGCCGTTAGTTACCTAACCTAACGGTGCACGAGGGGACATCGAGGCGAATGCGGATGGCATAAGTGTACGTCGTATTTATCTGTGATGTTTAGGTACTTAAATGATGGGACATCATTAATGTGATTAATGAAAGTAAAAGAAACCTAAGATGTTGTAGAATCGAATTTCAAAATAAAACAGGTAGCTACAGTTCTTGCTTTGCACAGCGGTATATGTGATATATCCTGCACCTTATTCGATGAGGAAAGGACCGAGATCTCTTCACCGGGAGTGACTCCTTTAGCAATAACTGGCAGATGCTACACACTCGGTTTGTCTTTTGATCGCTTTTAAGTGTTTTTGCTTTGCACAGTGATATATATGATATATCCCGCACCTCATTCGACGAGGAAAGGACCGACGATCCCTTCACCGGGAGTGACTCCGTTAGCAAAACTAGAAAAGCCTCAAAATCACTCCATTTTAAAATCATTTGATTCTACAACGATATCAAGTTCATTACGCAATAGGTTTTCAGAAAAACCTGTCGTAGCCCTCCGTCATTTCAGATAAGTTGTATATAGTATTCGTGCTGCATTTGTTGGCTTTCGTCAAGGTGCAGTGTGCGGTAGCTATATGCTGCTTATCTGCCAGCATACGTTGCGATTGGATTAGGGTAGTCGTGCGGCTTTGTTGGCTTTCGTCAAGGGTCGTACGGGTGGGTTTAATTCAATCAAGAAATGTACGGGTTGAACTTGACTAGCGGGCTATGGTTTGTTGGCTTTCGTCAAGGTCATAGCACGTTAGGGGCAAAATATTATCGGGAATTTCAAGTGTTGAAATTTGCAATGAGATTGCATACCTTCTATGAGATAGTTGGATCCCGATACCCGCTGCGAGTAAGAGTTACTCCTGGGAGAGTTTTATACATTACAATTAGCCGATCAAGTAGGTGTCTAGAAAGGTGTCAACGGGGTTACGCCTCTGGGAAAACGACGTTTACATTAATTAGGTTCGTGCGAAAGCACAGGGGACCTCCCTCAAAGTACCGACACTGGCCTGGCTGAAAGATTGGCGAACTTGTAGTGTGTAATTAATCCCGGCTAGTCTTTCCTTTTAGGGTTTGAAGGAAGATTTGATAAAAAGCAGTGGGAGCCATCCTGATTAGATAAAATAAAAACCAATCTATTCTTGCAAGAGCGCACGCTGAGTGTTTTCTTCTCTCTCTCTCCAGGTAGCGACCATATCATTCCTTAATCAAGATAATAATACGGATTTTTGACCGAACCCGCTTGTTATACTGAGCTGGGGAACGTTGGTCCCGCTCCAACTTATAATTGTTATAAGACAGAGCAGGAAATTGGGGAATACCAGATTTCCCGTGCCGCCCAAACGAGGAGATTGCATGATGATGCATCATCTTCGGGTGTGTTCATTATATAGAACTGTTTCTCAGTGTCCTTTACGTCCTGGGTATGTGATACCAGATCAGGATCCCAGATATGTAATCTGTTACATAGGGCTACAAAAGGGTAGAAAAACTGAGAACGGGTGATAAGTTTCATGAGGCAGAAAACGGGGCAAGAGTTGCAGCCAAGTCTGTCGGTCACTGTCACCCTGTATTACCAATACATTGATTCTGAACGAATGTTGTTAGATACCGAACCTGATATACAAAATCATATCAGTCTCTTTATTAGTAAAGAAATGATAAAATTTTGTATTGTTGGATAATGTTTTGAACATTTCCTATATCAAAAGTTGATCGGTTCAGGCACGTTATCTAAAAGCATTGATGTTCTAAATCGAATTACAGTTCTTAGTATACAGAACACACACAAGAGGAAGAGTTCAGAAATTAACGAATCCTTCTTGAGGTATTGTAGACTAGGTCAGATCAATGCGACCCGACTGGCTGAAGTTACATTTAGATGTATATTTAAATCAGTTTGAATTTACATCTTCTGAAACTTGCCAGTCATGTCTCAAAGATAAGATGACCATAGCTCCGTTTACTGGAAACAGAGAAAGAGTTGGTTGAACTCTTGGGATGATACATGTTGATGTATGTAGGTCCCCTGTCTACACATGCCAAGACTGGTTCTTTATATTTCATTACATTCTCTGATAATCTTTCAAGATTCAGACCTATGTTCCTGTTGAAACACAAGTCCGAACCTTTTGAGATATTCACAGAATATAAGTTAGAAGTAGAGAACCAAAATACGAGTATAAGTATTATGTCCTGTGATGAGATCAAGGAGGAGAATACTTGAGCACGGAAATACTGGACTATTCTAAAGGAGAATGAGATTCTCTCTCAGCATTACTCCTCCGTATATACCATTGCACGATGGTATGTCGGGGCGGAGCAGATACACCCTATTTGATATGGTGTGCTCTATGATGAGTACTACTGAGTTACCTTTTTTCCTTAGGGGGATATGCACTTGAGAAGTTGCATACCTATTGAATAGAGTTCCAATCAAATCAGTTGCCTACCGCTTCATATGTGATATGGTAAGGGAAGAGCCCATGTCTTAAGCTAGTTAAGATTTAGGGTTGTCTGGCCTATGTCTAAAAGAAAAATCCGGACAAGCTCGAGGAAAGGTCTGTAATGTAGAATTGGAAAGGTTCCAGCTATACAAGTTACAGCAGAAGATTTGGTAGAACCAAAGGATTCAGTAGATTCCAACGAACCTCAGCCTCTCCGCCGATCTAGTAGGGTTCCTCACCCACTTGAGAGATACTTCGGTTTCTCTATGACAGTGGGAGCGAGGATTGCATCATGAGATGATGACCCAACTAGTTTCGAGCTGGCCATCAAGAGTGAGACTCTGTAAGAATGGCTGGATGCTTAGTGATCTGAGATGGAATCCATGTACACCAACAAAGTATGGACTTTAGTTGCAATATCTGAAGGGTTAAATCCCCATCAGGAGCAAGTATATCTTGAGAAGATTACTTGGTGTAGATGGAAAAGTTGAGACTTTCAAAGCTAGACTTGATAAAGGTTTTCGTCATCGACCAGGCATGGATAATGATGAAACCTTTTCCAGTACCTATGCTTAAGTCCATCCAGATACTACTTGCCACGGCTACATACCATGATTACGATATCTGGTGGTTGGGTGTCATGACAGCTTTTCTAAATGATGTTTTAGAAGAGTGCGTCTATAAGTACACAGCCAGAGGGCCTCGTAGACAGTGGGAGCAGCGGAAACGTGTGCAAGATGCTTTATAGGATTAAAGCAGGCATCGCGGAGTTGGAACATCTGTTTTGATGGATTAGTCAAAGAGTTTGACATCATCAAAATGGTAGATGAACCTTGTATAAACAAAAAGGTAGTAGGGAGTATGGTGACGATCCTCGTAGAGTACGTGGATGACATACTCTTCATAGGAAAAGAGTTTCCTATGCTACGCTCAATCAATCTCCGCATATCACAATGATTCTCCATATAGGATCAAGATGATACCGACTAAATCCTGGATTTTGGATCTATGAGATAGATCTAATTGGATGTTAGGAACCTCACTAGTAGTAGTGAGATCGTATCAATCGACCCTGGGGAGAATCACTGGAAGTGTTTCAGGGTGATAAAGACGACTGAATGTGAGTCACAGGCATTATCTATACCCTCAGTAAAGGGACGGTATGTTGGAAGAGTTCCAAGCTAGATACCGTGACATACTAGACGATAAAGGCTGGATACATCGCTACTTAAGATGCTACCGAAGAGGCTGTTTGGGTGTATATTGGTTCATGAGATGAACTACGTTCCTACCATTGTGAGACAATGGAGTTGTGTCTTATGCCGAGGAACGTCGGTCCCATCAGTGATCCAGACATATTCTAAGGCAGTATCACCTGATCATGGAGATGGTTGATCTCCAGGGGATCGAGGTCAGGAGAGTAGACTCAGAGGACAACATAGCGGATCCACTCACAAAGGCCTGTTCCCAGAGAGAGACTTTTATGGGATGGTTGAGCAAGAGATACTTCAAACCACTGCTACAGATGGCCCTAGTGCAAGTGGGAGATTGTTAGTTATATGTATACCCTAGAGGCCATTACTATTCATAGGATGTATATTGTAGTGGATGCTGGGACATATATAGTGAGGACTTTCTTGCTCGACATGATAGTATGCTATCTGGTTGATCTTTACCTTAACGTGTATACTGATTGTCTCTCTATTACATGTTGGTAAAGCCCTTAGGATGTGTACTTAACTACCTGGACTATGATGCGGATCATACTAGTGGGGACATGGTAGTCCATAAGTACATCCTTCAAAGTCCCTAGTCGAGGGTGTATCGAGACGGGGCATCGATATACCAGAGTAGACTAGCGTGTACCTTCTCGACCCATACAGATGGGCGATGGATGATCCCATATCCATTGGTGTTTGACATCAGAGATGATATAAGGGTGCTCAGTAGAGACTGGGTACACTGGACGGACTCGCCGAGAACTCCTAGATGGTATTATACCTCACGTCAGATGGCAGTTCTCTGGTGACACTGGTACAGAGTAGTCTGTTGACCCGAGATCGTCATAGAGTCTTGTGTGGTTCCCACTGTGCTTTGATTTCCATCTTACCACGTCCAAGAGGACGTGCAAAACGGTGGTTTTTGGGTACAGTCCCGAGTCAAATGGAGGCAATGAGCGATAGGAGGGGATTCGTCTCTCCCGGTATAGGGGGTTGATGTTGCGCTGTGTTCGATTGGCTATAACAGGAAATCCCTGGCCAGGGTTGCTGAGATTTACTGGTAAGTGTTACCTGTAGTTTCTCGAAGTGTTATAGACCTCATATCGACACGACTTATCGAGCTATTGGGGTCTGACGTTTACCACCCCTAGGCAAGATATGCGACATATCAGACGATCAGACCGGACTGTACGGTAGTGTTACTGGTTGGATTCATTGGAGTGTGAGCGGGCTTGCTCGTCGATCTTCGGATCGCTCAATACCCGGGTGGCCGTTACGTTTAGCAGACCGCTTGCGGCTTGTGGGTGATTGATATGATCATCACCTGCGGCCGGCGTATTGACGAGTCTTCAGAGTCCTACACAGAGGTTTCCTGGCTCAAGCGAAACGAAATAGGAGCGCATATGAGATATGTGCGGGACCGAGAATAATTCGTGTATGTGATACCGTATTCCATTCTCGCGATAAATGTATCGATTGGTTGTATGCGATATAACCTAGTTATCGATTCAAGCATTGATTCGATAAACCGATACATAGGATACTAGTCGGTTATATGCGATATGACCGGATCGTTAAATCAAGTGTTGATTTAATGATTTAATGTATAGTTATATATTTGATATATTACTTTGCGTTAACTAGTATCGGTTCACTTTAAATGGATATTCTCATCGGATATGCACATTGTATATGTGATATACTTTTTGTGCCATTGATTGTATCATGTTTGATGATACATGTTTGCTTTGGTTAAGTGTAAAGAATTAAACCTATGGTTAAGTATATGGTTAGGTTTTTATTTATTTATCCATTAATTTATCTATTTGTTTTGGATTAATAAAGAGAGAAGAAAACAAAATGGTTGCATTGATTCATGAAGTTTCTTGAAGCTTCATTCAACTTTGACCATTTTGTCTTCATCTCCTTAACCTAACCATTCACTAACCCTAGTCTATTCTCTACACCTAACTATGGTTGGAATTATGATAAGGATTCATTTTTCTTTTCAATTTAATTAACTTATCATAACATAATTCTTCTTCTTCTTCCTTTCTTCACTTGAAGAAAGCAAGCTCCATCAATGGTGATTGATGGAAATGAGTGAGAAATCCAATTCTAAAGTCTACCCACTTCCTATTTCTTCATCCTCTACCTCTTGCCAAGTAGTAGAGTATGTTTCCTTCATAAGTTTTCATGACTTGGTGAAGGTGGAGCTTGATTTAGCGATGCCTCGACGTAGATCATCTTCGGCATGGACATCGACGACCTAGCTCGCCATTTCTCCGACGAAGCCGACGCTAGAGCCCGGGAATTCATTTGGACAGCAAAGGGACTTCGTTGCGGAGCCATGGAGGTGGAGCACCGGATCTACAAAGGTTGTATTTCCGTTTCCTTTTAGTTAAGATGTTAACTAGTTTGCTTTTTCGCCTAAACTTCTAGCCAACGATCCGTAGTTTAGGGTTTCTCGGCACCGTAAATTTTGAAATTGGCATGGTTGATGCCTTGTGAGACCTCATTAGGGTGCCTAGGAACCCTACAAGTTTTACACAGGACAATTAGCCGATCAAGTAGGTGTCTACAAAGGTGTCAATAGGGTTACGCCTATGGGAAAACGAGGTTTACTTTAATTAGGTCCGTGCGAAAGCACGGGAAACCTCCCTCAAAGTACCGACACTGGCCTGGCTGAAAGATCGACAAAGTTGTAGGGTGTAATTAATCCCGGCTAGTCTTTCCTTTTAGGATTTGAAGGAAGATTTGATAAAAACAGTAGGAGCCATCCTGATTAGATAGCATAATAACCAATCTGATCTTGCAAGAGCATACACTAAAGTGTTTTCTTCTCTCTCTCTCTCTCCAGGTAGAGACCATGTCATGCCTTAATCAAGATAATAATTTGGATGTATTGACCGAACCCGCATGTTATACTGTGCTGGGGAACGTTGGTTCCATTCTTTCTTATAAGAGTTATAGGACTGAACAGGATATAGGGGAATACCAGGATTCCCGTGCCACCAGAATGAAGAAAGTATGTGTTGATGCATTTTCTTCGGGTGTGTTCGTTACAGAGAACTGTTTCTCCATTTGCCTTACGTCCTGGATATTAGATACCGGGTCAGGATCCCATATATGTAATCAGTTACATGGGCTTAGGAAAGGTAGAGAACTTGGAGAAGGTGATAAAGACATAAGAGTTGGAAATGGTGCAATTGTTGCAGCTAAGACTGTCGCGGAATATCACCTTGCATTACCAACTGGTAATACATTGGTTCTGAATGAATGCTATTACATGCCGAACCTGATATGCAACATTATATCGATTTCTTTGTTGAGTAAAGAGGGATATAATTTTGTATTACAGGATAATGTTATGAACATTTTCCGTAACCAAAAGTTGGTTGGATCAGGCACGTTGTGCAATGGCATTTATGTTCTAAATCAATCAACAGTTCTAACCATAACAAACACACACAAGAGGAAAAGTTCAGAACTGAACGAATCCTTCTTGTGGCATTGTAGACTGGGACACATCAATGCGACACGACTAGCTAAGTTGCATAAGGATGGATATTTGAATCCGTTTGGATTTTCATCTTATGACACTTGCCAGTCATGTCTCAAAGGCAAGATGACCAAAACTCCGTTTACAGGACACGGAGAAAGAGTTACGGAACTCTTGGGACTGATACATAGTGATGTATGCGGTCCCATGTCTACACATGCCAGGGATGGTTCTTCGTACTTCATTACATTCACTGACGATCTCTCTAGGTTCGGGTATGTGTTCCTGATGAAACACAAATCAGAAACTTTTGAGAAATATAGAGAATATAAACAAGAAGTCAAGAACCAAACCGGAAAAAGTATTAAAATCCTACGATCTGATCGAGGAGGTGAATACTTGAGCATTGAATTCCTGGACTTCCTAAAAGAGAATGGGATTCTCTCTCAGCTGACTCTTCCATATACACCACAGCACAACGGTATATCAAAACGGAGGAACCGCACCCTATTAGATATGGTGCGCTCTATGATGAGTGTAGCTGAGTTACCTATTTCCTTCTGGGATATGCACTGGAAACAGCAGCATACCTATTGAATAGGGTTCCTACCAAATATGTGCCTACCACCCCATATGAGATATGGGAGGGGAAGAGACCATATCTTAATTTTATAAAGATATGGGGTTGCCCGGCCTTTGTCAAAATACAAAAACCGGACAAACTCGAGGCAAGGTCTGTTTTGTGTAAATTTGTTGGATATCCCAAGCATTCGAGAGGGTATATCTTCTACCACAGTGAGGAACAAAGAGTACTTGTTGCTCAACATGCCACCTTCTTAGAAAAGGAATTTCTTGCAAAAGAGATTAGTGGCTCTGAGGTAGAACTGGAAGAGGTTCCAGATACACAAACCGCAACTGAAGATTTAGTGGAACCAGAAGATTCAGTGGCTCTTAATGAACCTCAGCCTCTCCGCCGATCTAGTAGGGTTCCTCGCCAACCTGAGAGATACTACGGTTTTCTCATGGATGGTGGGAGCGAGGACTGCATCATGGAGGATGATGACCCAACTAGCTTCGAGCAGGCCATCACGAGTGGGGACTCAGTGAAATGGCTGGATGCTATGCGGTTCGAGATGGAATCCATGTACACCAACAAAGTATGGACTTTGGAATATGCTCCTGAAGGGGTAAAACCCATTGGGAGCAAGTGGATCTTCAAGAAAAAACTTGGTGTAGATGGGAAAGTGGAGACTTTCAAAGCTAGACTTGTTGCAAAGGTTTTTTATCAAAGACCAGGTGTGGACTATGACGAAACCTTTCCTCCAGTGGCTATGCTTAAATCCATCCGGATCATGCTTTCCATCGCTGCATATCATGACTACGAAATCTGGCAAATGGATGTTAAGACCGCCTTTCTAAACGGTGATTTAGAAGAGTGCGTGTACATGACTCAGCCAGAGGGCTTCGTAGATAGTGGGAGCAGCGGGAAGGTGTGCAAGCTGCTTAAATCCATTTATGGATTAAAGCAAGCATCGCGGAGTTGGAACATCTGCTTTGACGTCGTTATCAAATAGTTTGATTTCGTCAAAAACGTAGATGAACCTTGTATCTACAAGAAGGTGGCAGAGAGTAAGGTTGTCTTCCTCGTATTGTACGTGGACGACATACTCTTGATAGGAAATGACATTCCTATGCTGCAATCGGTCAAGCTCTTCTTATCACAAAGATTCTCAATGAAAGATCTTGGTGATGCCTCCTGCATATTGGGAATTAGGATCTATAAAGATAGATCCAAACGGATATTGGGATTGTCCAAATCCAGGTACATTGACACCATAGTAAAGAGGTTTAGTATGGAAGAATCCAAGCGTGGAAACTTACCCACGATCTCTGGAGTCACTCTCTCCAAAGAGATGTCTCCCAAGACTGATTTGGAGAGAGCTGGCATGAAAGGGATGCCCTATGCTTCGGCTGTAGGCTCTATCATGTATGCGATGCTATGTACCAGACCCGATGTAGCATACTCACTAAGTATAGTGAGCAGGTATCAAGCCGATCCTGGAGAGAGTCACTGGACAGCTGTGAAGAGCATTCTCAAGTACTTACGAAGAACTAAAGAGATGCTCTTAGTGTATGGTAACGGAGAACTCCATGTGGAGTCCTTTACCAATTCAAGCTTCCAGAGTGATAAGGACGACTCTAAGTCGCAGTCGGGATTTGTCTTTACCCTTTACGGAGGGGCGGTTAGCTGGAAGAGTTCCAAGCAGGAAACCGTAGCAGACTCGACGATGGAGGCTGAATACATCGCTGCCAACGATACTGCCAAAGAGGCTGTCTGGATCAAGAAGTTCATTACTGAACTTGGAGTGGTTCCATCCATTGAGCATTCAATACCTTTGTATTGCGATAACAATGGAGCGGTGGCTTTGGCCAAGGAACCCAGGTCCCATCTGCGATCCAGGTATATTCTGAGGCGGTATCACCTGATCCGGGAGATAGTTGATCGCCGGGAGATCGAGGTCAGGAGGTTGACACGAAGAACAACACAGCGAATCCACTCACGAAGGCCATTCCCCAGATACAGTTTGAGAGACTCTTCGGGATGCTCGGTATGCGATACTACAGCAGCTGGCCCTAGTGCAAGTGGGAGATTGTTAGTTGTATGTATGCCCTAGAGGTCAGTATTGTACAGATGATGTATATTATATTAGATGCTTGGACATATATAGAGATGACTTTCTTGCTCGATATGATAGTATGCTATCTGGTTGCTCTTTATCTTAACATGTATACTAGTCTCTTTATACTGTCTTATAGTTACATGTTGGTAAAGCCCTTAGGATGTCTACTTGACTACCCGGACTATGATGAGGATCATACTAGTGGGGACATGGTAGTCCATAAGTACATCCTTCAAGGTCCCTAGTCGTGGGTGTATCGAGACGGGGCATCGATATACCAGTGTAGACTAGCGTATACGCTTCTCGACCCATGAGATGGGCGATGGATGATCCCATATCTATTGGTGTTTGACATCAGAGATGGTATACGGGTGCTCAGTGGAGACTGGGTACACTGGACGGACTCGCCGAGAACTCCCAGATGGTATTATACCTCACGTCAGATGGCAGTTCTCAGGTGACACTTGTGCAGGTTAGTCTGTAGACCCGAGATCGTCATAGAGTCTTCTGTGATTCCCACTGTGCTTTGATTTCCACCTTACCACGTCAATGAGGGCGTGCAAAACGGTGGTTTTTGGGTACAGTCTCGAGTCACATGGAAGCAATGAGCGATAGGAGGGGTTTTGTCTCTCCCGGTATTGGGGGTTGATGTTTCACTGTGCACGATTGGCCGTAACAGGGAAGTCCCTGGCCAGGGCTGATTAGAGATTTACTAGTAAGTGTTACCAGTAGTTTCTCGACCCGTTATGAGCCTCACATAGGCACGACTTATCAGTTATTGGGGTCTGACGTTTACCACCCCTAGACTTGATATGCGATATATCAGACGAGGAGACCGGACTGTACAGGAAGTGTTGCGGATTGGCTCGACGGGAGTTGTAGCAGGTTCGCTTGTTCTCTTCTGATCGTTCAATACCCGGGTGGCCGTTATGTTTAGCTGACCGCTTGCGGCTTGGGGTTGCTTGATATGATCATCACCCACTGCCGGCGTATTGACGAGTCTTAGAGTTCCATAAAGGAGTTGCCTAGTCCAGGCGAAACGTTGTGGAGCGCGTATGCGATATGCGCATGGGCCCAGTTTAGATGCGCGTATGAGATACCGTATATTGATAGGGCGGCTTGCGTTTGGTTAGGGTCATATGTGATATGGCCGGATTGATAAATCAAGTGTTGATTTATCATTTAACCATTAGTTTCTCACTTGAAATCATTTCTTGAGCTTGATCGATGTATGCATGCATGTATGCCTTCTTTATAGATTCATGCACATATGGATGTACATACACACATACATACATACATACATCCTTCATGGTTGTATATACATGAAAATGGTGGCAATATTAGACTCACACCATGGTTTTATATATGGATTTTATTGCATTTGATTTAAAACAAAAAAGGAAAAAGAAAATGGTTATCATTGATTTGTTTCTGCACTCTTCATTTGACCTAACCATCCTCACCCACCTTTTAACCTTGGGTAAACTTTCCTTTTGTGTTTTAACTCAAGTTCAATAAGATATTCATTGTTTAACCATGGTTTGAGATGAGAACATGAAAATATATATACATATATTTTCATTTTTCTCAAAGGATTATTATTCTTTTCACTCTTGAAAAAGGATAGCCATCATCTTCTTCTTCCTCTCTCATTTTGCTCTCTAGATTTTTGTAGTGCGCAATATACTCATCAAGAAAGGATTTTGAAGTGAGAAAGAGAACCACAACACCATTCTACATAAGTCTAGCCCACTTGTTTGGAGTGTTAGCTTCATTTCATTCTTTTGACCGGGTGAAGTTGCAAGCTTGGACAAAGCGGACTCTGGGTGGATCATCGGTGACCTAGAGGAGTTCAAGCGGAGCTTTTCCAAACACCAAGTAGCCGTGGAGTCTAGAGTTGGGAGCTACAAAGGTTGTACTCTCAAAACCCTAGCTTTTCTTGCTTATGTTGATGTGCAAAAATTTGAAACCCTAATTTTCTAGGAACAATTCAATGATCGTTAACTTAGCACCCTAAAAAATTCCATCTTTGGTACATGTGATGCTTCCAATTCCTTCATGAGGTGCTAGGCTAACCCAACATCATACACCCAAGTACAATATTGTTAGTTATATGTATGCCCTAGAGGCCATTACTGTACATGCGATGTATATTGTAGTGGATGCTTGGACATATATAGGGAGGAATTTCTTGCTCGAGATGATAGTATGCAATCTGGTTGCTCTTTATCTTAACATGTACACTTATTGTCTCTCTATTAAATGTTGATAAAGCCCTTAGCAAGTGTACTAGACTACCAGGATTATGATGTAGATCATACTAGTGGGGCAGAGGTAGTCGGTAAGTACATCCTTCAAATGTTCCTAGTCGTGGGTGTATCGAGACAGGGCATCGATATACAAGAGTAGATTAGCGTGTACGCATCTCGACCGATGTGATGGGCGATGGATGATCCTATATCCATTAGTGTTTGATATCAGAGATGGTATATGGGTGCTTAGTGGGTGACTAGGAACACTGAACGGACTCGCCGAGAACTCCTAAATGGTATTATACCTATCGTCAGATAGCAGTTCTCTGGTGACACTGGTACAAGTTAGTCTGTGGATCCGAGATCGTCATAGAGACTTGTGTGATTCCTATTATGCTTTGATTTCCACCAAATCACGGTCAAGAGATCGTGCAAAAATGTGGTTTTTAGGAACATTCCCCAGTCACATGGAGGCAATGAGCGATAGGAGGGGATTCGTCTTTCCCGATATAGGGAGTTGATGTTGCGCTGTGCTCGATTGGCTATAATAGGAACTCCCTGGCCAAGGCTGCTTCAGATATATACATGTAAGTGTTATCAGTAGTTTCTCGTGTAGGGTTCCTATGGACGGCAGCAAGATTTCGGGAGGCATCGTCCATGCCATTTTAAAAAAAAATCCGTTTCAAGGAACTCTAAACTAGAATCGATAACTAGAAAATAATACGAAAACGAATGTAAACCATTTTACATCTAAGCGAAATAGAAATACAACCTTTGTAGATCGGTCCTTCATTTCATAAGCGCCTTGTAGTAGTCCCTTCACTGCGATCATTGTGCTCCCGGACATTTGGACGGCTGCATGAAAGAAGGCAACGGTCTTGCTTGATGTTTTCGAGGCCAAAGATGGTCTACGTCGAGGGATTACTAACTCAAGCTACCACTTCACCAAAGTGAAGCAAACATCCTATAATGAAGTGCTAATCTAGTAGAGGATGGTGAAATAGGAAGTGGGCTCAGTTTAGAATTTCTTTTCTCACATTGCTTTCTCACTTTCATCAATCCCAGGGAAGCTTTTTCTCACGACCCGATAAGTATGGAACATGACCTGCACTTAAATTACGAAACGTCTGGAGGTGTACGTAATCTAATTAAGCCAAAACCCATAAATCCAAACCAAGTAAAGCAGTAGAGTCAAGGAAAAACAAATTTAAATCAAGTAGTTTAGCAACATAAGGAGAATATGTATTTTAAAAAAATCACAAGTCTTTTCTAAAAATTTCGGCAGAGTAACCATTATAAATACTGGCCCCGAACAGGGTACAACATGATAAATATATGCAACAATAAAAAAAGGCATCCCCAAGCGGGAGGTAGCTCTTCGTCAATCGACGGTCACAACCATACAAGCAATATAATATACAACGCCGAAGGGCGAGAATCAAAACTAAAAACAGTAAGAAGTCCATAATAATACAATGCACGACTCTAAGGTCAAAAGAATATACATCACTGGTCTTTAAGTCAATAAAATATACATGTTTGGTTGATGTAATCTGCTAGATACAACTGAATTTAATAAAGTACAATGGCGGTCACGATGCAAGTGAACCCACCTACCAAAGCAAGCACCCGGAAAGGGAGCAGTGTGCCAGCAAAACCGTAACGAAACCTGTACAGCAAAACCTGTAAGAAACTGTGGCACGACGGGGGTGAGTTGCCAACTCGTGAGTAGAAAACATCTACGAGTAGAAAATCACATGCATGACGCTATCCTAGGTCAATACGATCAATATATAAATATCCTCAATATGATAATGTCTGAAGCATGAAAATGTGGCAAGGGCAAACATCTATACCAAGTGTAATACCGAGTGCTCGTGTCAGTACCTCAGGTAGTAACATATCATATGAATGAGTTATGAATGAATAAAAACAGAATACATGAAATTGAAGAAAACTGCTTTCATAACTTAGTAAGATTTTTGTATATTTAAAACGAGATATCATCGATGAAATCAACATAAATAGTGTCTAGCATCGACAAAAATCATAAATCCCAATATCTCAATATCTCAGGCTCCGGCTATTCGGACTGGCCTGTATCAACAAATCCCAATACCTCAATATCTCTAAATCTCGGTGTCTTAAATCTCACTATCTAGGGCTCCGTCAGACCTTATCGGCCCCAATCATCAATCACACGACCACGAACGGCATCTTCCGGATATCCGACTCGGCAGGTAAAATCACCGGTAAGCAGTCTGCCCCTGTCGGGCTCATCGTCTACACCTCGAGCTTCTTGCCCCGGGATACCTTACCAGGTCCACCATGTACCCGCAGACGGTTCATCCAACTCCTCGAATCGGGTCTCGAAATCTCTCTCATAACTGAGAAAACATTATGGTGGACGACTCATACATATCAAGGAAAATCGCATTTTTCTCTTTAAAATAATTCATCAGTTTTATAAAACTTTCACACGCGGTTTCCAAATCCAGAAAATATCAAGAATAATCCGAAATCATCAAGTCACCATGTCAATAATAATGAAAACAGGCATAAATCTCCATAATACTGCTTAACCAATGAATACATGAATGCATCTGATATCATGCAATGAATGCAATAGTTAAACTAGCACATGAAAGCTATAACGTATTGCAACTATCAACTTAGCAAGCTATGCAAATGAGTAATATTCACTAAAGTGTACGTGACATGGCAATTACCGATGATGATGTGTGTGAGCGGGCAAGCAAGTCTATGTGGAATATACGCATCATCGGTATTGGTGCGGGTGTCCTAACCTCATGATCTCAATAATGGTATATGAAAACACAATATAAGCATGCGGTGTGATGAAACATCATGAATACATAGGAAGTGATGTGATAACAGCAACAATGAAAATATACCTACCCAATATACGAGTCATACAGATTGGTATAAAAACATACTCATGACTTCCCACTTTTGAAAAAGAGTATGACTCGAGCCCAGTCAAAAGGGTAAAGAAATCCGCCTAAGTCTGAGTCGATCTATACATATATATCTAGTAGTCGGTGATCTCACCTCAACAGTATCACGTACGATACAATAATAATATGACATCCTCAAGTCAAGTGTGCGGATCGAACCTCATAACTATCTCTCGTACGGTAAATCTATCGTACGGCATCCCGAATTTGGGTACGGGTCAAATATCATATTAATCTCATTATTCATCTGATATGCACATCATCACATATCGTGAGCAGGGGGGTACTGATCTATGTCTAGTACACTACTAATATCATCGACACTAATCATGATCTGGCTACTGACCTGCAGCCTCAAACAATCCGGTGTCATCCATACTTATCATCATATAGGAGTAAACATCGCCTAAGAGATCCATTATAATATCTTAACATATCATATCTCATATCTCGATATATAAGTCATCAAATACCAAAGTATATCATCAACATAGTATCGTCGTCCAACGGCCCGTTATAACATCATGACATATCTCGGTCGCGCACTAAATATCTCACGGCATTATGCCCGATCAGATCGAATCATTCCCAAATATCATATAACATTCTCATCATCCAATCATAGGAATACAAAAATAAATATGTCCCCAATACACACAAGGAAGTCAAAGTATACGAGTATGTGTATGTGCATTTATGCAAATCTTTATGCTAGGGTTTCGGGTCTAAGAAATCGACTAGAGTCCTTTCATCCATACTCGCTAACACTAACCCCTAACCTCCTAAATCTTTCTTGCTAAGGCTCATATCACATCCTAACATATAAAGGTATATATATCGTATCCCATCATATAATTCCTTACAACTTTGCGTGGGTGCTATACGCCATCCACCCGACTTCCCCCTATAGATATAAATCTACTTACCTTGCTTCTTGTGTGCCGATGCCGATATCGCCATCTTCATCTTCAACATCTTGCCATCACGTGGGTACTTCCACATATACACAATCGCAAATGCGCATTAAAACCACATCGGAAAAGCAAAACGACACGCTAAAGGACTATAGGTTAGAACCTATGGACAACGCTTTCAAAACCACCAACAATCCTCGATATCGTAGTACAAACGTCAAGTGATCGAGATGAAACACAGATACAACAATCCAGAATTCAAAATACGAGAAACAAAACCCCGAATCAAAACAGCAACTCATGAAAATTGTCTCAGATATTACCCTAGGTCAAATTAGTCAATTTTGCATATGCCAAGGGTCTACTTTACAGATACTGGAGCCACAGACGAAGCACGAACAAAAATGGTGGGACCCAGGCCACAATTTGCGGCCATCTGGGTTAAATCTGCGGCCATGTTAGGGAGGTAGGGGCTAGGGTTTTGGGCGTTGCTTCCTAGGTGCCTGCATGTATCACTGTCCTTGCTAAATAATTTACAAGTCACCTGGGTGTTAGCAGATTTCCAAATACCATCAAAATTTCACAGTTTTTCCGATATCGGGTTTCTAAATTCGTATCCCGGGTTTATTCTATGGTCACTATTAAGCCTCAATTGCACCTTTGGAATCAAATCAAAACCCTAAGCTTAACTTTAAATTTTCAAAGATCACAATTCATCACTAAATCGGTTCTAAACAAATATGGGTGCTAAAGTAAATGAAATACGATATTATTTATGAAATGATTAGCTCATTTGGCAACTGAAGAAAATTCTTGAGTTGCCCAAGTGTCTAAAATGCAAGCTTTCTTGGTCCAATGTATAGCTAGTGAGCGCATGCATTTTTTTTTATTAAAATGGGGATGGGGCTTTGATGTGGGGTTGAGGATGTTTTGCATGGTTGAAGAGGAGGTGGAGGAGGTGCTGCAATGGAATTAAGGGAGAGAGAAAGAGATGAAGAAAATGAGGGGGAGACAAAAGGGTAAGGCTCTCTCTTGACCCCTCACACTCTCTCACTTGCCCATGCTTATTTCTTTATTCATTTCCATTTTCCTTTTTCTTTTCTTTGTTTTCTTCTCTCCTCAATAGTAAATCCAAAACAAATAACCAAACACCCAAAAATCATGTATAAAAAATGTAACAAGTGTTAAAATGACATGTGCAAGTCATGTGCACAAAATACGCTTAAAACTCGATTAGCGATTTTTAATCGCGATTAGCATAAAATTAGTGTATAATAAATCGTAAAATTTCATAATTTGCGTAAATCACAAAATGAACCCTTTTTTTTAGTAATTTCCATAATTTTCCATTTTTTCCCAATATATCGGTATTTAATTATACCGCCCTATTAAAATATTCAATATCTTATTATTAATTTATAAAAATTCCCAAAAATAATATTTTATTTTTTTCAAATGTTACAATCTTCCCCCTTTAAAGAAATTCGGTCACCGAATTTAAATTTAAACCCCTCAATACTAAAACATTTCCGTAAAAAGTCTTTGTCGTCAGGGCTCTGAAATCATCAATACATATAACGCATCATAGCGCAATGCATGCGCATGAACAATGAGCAGATAACTCGAAAATAAAACTCCGTCAAGTATCCCGCAATCATCGGAGTTAAGGGGAAGACATCAATGTCTAAATCCAATACGAAAACCAATATGATATACATCAACACTATATATATAAACACCTAAAGGAAATGCATGCTAAACCGTGTTAAGTCGCTGTGCGATACGCATAACACTGCACAGTGGCGGACGTCTCTAGTAAGAAAATAACTCTCTATATATATCCTTTGTTTACATGCACGTACCGCCATTTTGAAAAAAATTTAGAAGGGTTTCCTTGTTTTAAACGTTTCGTGTCATATCAGCCACGTAGGTAAATACCGACTATAGCTCTCTTTTTGGAAATCCCTTCGATAACTATCAATGCAAGCAAACTATATCCAAGTACTGTCCTGCTCAGTATGAAAACAATAGTAAATATCATAAAAAACGTACTTCTCCATAAGAAATCAATCCCAAAATGTTCATATGAATGCTCCGTGCGTCTGTGTGCACGGAAATCAAAATCCATAAATGTGCCATACATGTGGACAGAAACAACATCTAAGTGCAACGGTTGTGCACAAAACGCCTGTCAGAGGCAACGTGTGTGCCTGACAGCAAAATCAGGTGCATTTGACATGCACGAAAAATCTCGATTTAGTGCATCTGGTGTGCACCAAAATCGCATCTCATAACATGCGCCCAACATGCGGAAAAATCCAAATCAGGTGCATCCATTATGCACGAATAAAATCTAAATCGTGTGTATCCAACAAGTACGAAATCATGAAATCCAATATCAAGCGCCGAACATGCGCAAAAATCCAATCGAAGTGCGTCAAATATGCTCAAGAATCCAATCAGGTACACGAAGTGCACAAAACAAATATCGTGTATCACAATAAAAATCCATATCTCAAATGACATCGAATCGTAGTCCGGTGCAACTGCGGTGCACAAAAACAAATATCATGAAACTCAATCATCAAAACTCAATCATGCGAATAGATGGCCTAAAATACCGAAATCAAGTATGGCGGAATAGTCCCGCTCAAGCACATCCTCTAAGAATCCTTGGCTAACTGTCATGGTCACTCATAACATGTATCGTCGACGATGTCAAACTCTGGCCTGCTAGGTGTGCACAATATGACCACTCCTGGGTCCAACTCTTCTCGTAATTTATTCCAGAAAGGTCCTTTCGAGGTCTCTCCCAAATCTCGTCTCTGTCGAACTGTCCGGAACTTATCACCCTTCACTAAATCTGTTTCTTATTCCGGAAAGGCTGCATACTCATCACGACTCCTTCTGGAAGATATATCCATATACAACGCCTTTGTATGCGTATCACATCTCTGATGTCGACAGAGTGGAATGTCATCTCATCAAGATCTCGTACGAACCTCTTACTCCAATTTTCTTTATTGTCGACTGCTTCGGACTCATCTCATCGTGGCTGCATGGAATGCACTCTTAAGGCTATACTCGTATCTGGAGTCTCCCAAGCAATGCATCCCACCATATAGCATCCGAATGAAGTCGAACCATTCGATCGATTCGTCAAAAGCTCATAATCCCCTAAGAGCTCAACATCTTGGGTACAGTTTAATAGTATAGAGTACATACCACAGCATCGGTGGACCAACCGTAGAAGGATAAACCCAAGCCTCACTAATGGCACCACGGAACTGCCGCAAACCCTAAGGTTCAAAGGTTTTCACACGGTCATTATGTCGAGTTAGGGTTTCATTCTTCTAGAGGGTCCATAGAATTTCTTGCATGTCTTTCCGTATACTTTAAACTTGGAATATGGGTTTCTGACATTCGATCGCCTCCATCGACTCTCAACGTATCTATGTGAAGTCGTCTCTAGCTGGAATCAATCTATTTGATGACCTCGCATAGGGGTAAGCGAACGTACCGCATGTCATAGTCATCCATCCTCAGGCGATTAGCGACCTTCTATCATATCTCTAAGTACAGCTCGTACTGCAATAGCTCCAACATCTGGGGCGATATCTCGTCACTTGCAGCAACTTCTGGCTCATTCATTTGCACGCTGAACAGTGCCTTAATCATCATGAATAAGCGATACATCAATGGTCATCACATTCTGGCTGGCCTCTATCAGTGGCTCAATCTTCTTGTGCAATTCTGCACGCCCGAGAAATCTCATAACAGCGATCCATCTAACGCTCATGGAGCGAAAATACAATAACACGGCGCATCTATGCAAATCGTATGTCCGTGGAATTACGCCCTGGTCGGTCCTAGTCCGTGGCGAGCTCATGCTGACCGTAACTCCAGCCATAGCTCCCACGCCCGTACAACCGTGGCAACGAAAGCATAACTAGTACTGATGAGGATAGATCATAGGAATGAATATAATACTGTGCAAGGAAATATACATCCTAAGGCTTCTTAAGCGGAGTAGCGTATCGTAAATATGTCGCGGAACATACGTACGGTACGTCACTCTACTCAAGCTACCTACTCTATCAACCAAGGGTCGTCCTACACTCTGAAGGTAAAACCTAACGCTTTGATACCAACTTTGTCACGACCCAAAAAGTACGAAACATGACCGGCACTTAAATTACGAAACCTCTCGAGGCGTACGTAATATAAGTAAGCCAAAACCCAGAAATCCAAACCAACTAAAGCAATAGAGTGAAGGAAAATCCAATTTAAATCAAGTAGTTTAGCAACATAAGCTGAATATGTATTTTAAAAAATCACAAGTCTTTTCTAAAAATTTTGGCAGAGTTTCCTTTGTAAATACTGGCCCCGAACGGGGTACAACATGATAAATATATGTAAGAATAAAAAAAGGCATCCCCAAGCAGGAGCTAGCTTTTTGTCAATCGACGATCACAACCACGCAAGCAATATAATATACAGCGCCGAAGGGCGAGGATCAAAACTGAAAACAGTAAGAAATCCATAATAATACAACGCGCGACTCTAAGGTCGAAAGAATATACATCACTGGTCTCTAAGTTAATAAAATATACATGTCTGGTTGATGGAATTTTCTAGATACAACTGAATGTAATAAATTACAATGGCGGTCACGATGCAAGTGAACTCACCTACCAAAGCAATCACCCGGAAAGGGAGCAGTGTGCCAGCAAAACCGTAACGAAACATGTACGGCAAAACCTGCAAGAAACTGTGGCACAACGGGGGTGAGTTGCCAACTCGTGAGTAGAAAACATCTACGAGTAAAAAATCGCATGCATGACACTATCCTAGGTCAATACGAGCAATATATAAATATTCTCAATATGATAATGTCTGAAGCATGAAAAGGTGGCATGGGAAAACATCTATACCAAGTGTAATACCAAGTGCTCGTGTCAGTGCCTCTGGTAGTATCATATCATATGAATGAGGTATGAATTCATGAAAACGGAATACATGTGATTGAAGAAAACTGCTTTCATAACTTAGTGAGATTTCTGTATATTTAAAACGAGGTATCATCAATGAAATCAACATAAACAGTGTCTAGCATCGACACAAAACATAAATCCTAATATCTCAATATCTCAGGCTCCGGCTATCCGGACTGGCCTGTATCAACAAATCTCAATACCTCAATATCTCAAAATCTCAGTATCTCAAATCTCACTATCTAGGGCTCTGTCAGTCCTGATCGGCCCCTATCATCAATCACACGACTACGAACGGTATCCTCCGGATATCCGACGTGCCGGGTAAAATCACCGGTAGGCAGTCTGCCCCTGCCGGGCTAATCGTCTACACCTAGAGCTTCTTGCCCTAGGGAACCTTACCGGGTCCACCATGTACCCACAGACGGTTCATCCAACTTCTCGAATCGGGTCTTGAAATCCATCTCATAACCGAGAAAACTTCATGGTGGACGACTCATACATATCAAGGAAAACCGGATTTTTCTCTTTAAAATAATTCATCAGTTTTACAAAACTTTCACATGCGGTTTCCAAATCCAGAAAATATCAAGAATAATCCGAAATCATCAAGTCACCATGTCAATAACAATGAAAACTGGCATAAATCTCCATAATACCGCATAACCAATGAATACATTAATGCATCTGATATCATGCAATGAATGCAATAGTTAAACGAGCACATGAAAGTTATAGCATATTGAAACTATCAACTTAGCAAGCTATGCCAATGAGTAATATTCACTAAAGTGTACGTGATATGGTAATTACCGATGATGATGTGTGTGAGCCGGCAAGCAAGTGTATGTGGAACATACGCATCATCGGTAATGGTGCTGGTGTCCTGACAGCATGATCTCAATAATGGCATATGAAAACACAAAATAAGCATGCGGTGCGATGAAACATCATGAATACATAGGAAGTGATATGATAACAGCAACACTGAAAATACTTACCCAATATACGAGTCATACAATTTGGTATAAAAACATACTCACGACATCCCACTTTTGAAAAAGAGTATGACTCGAGCCCAGTCAAAAGGATAAGGGAATCCACTTAAGTCTGAGTCGATCTATACATATATATCTAGTAGTCGGTGATCTCGCCTCAACAGTATCACGTACGATACAATAATAATATGACATCCTCATGTCAAGAGTGCGGATCTAACCTCATAACTATCTCTCGTACAGTAAATATATCGTACGGCATTCTAAATCTGGGTACGGGTCAAATATCATATTAATCTAATTATTCATCTGATATCCACATCATCACATATTGTGAACAGGGGGTACCGATCTAAGTCTAGTACACTACTAATATCATCGACACTAATTATGATCTGGCTACTGATCTATAGTCTCATACAATCCGGTGGCATCCATACTTATCATCATATAGGAGTATACATCGCCCAAGCGATCCATTATAATATCTTAAGATATCATATCTCATATTTCGATACATAACTCGTCAACTATCATAATATATCATCAACATAGTATCGTCGTCCAACGACCCGCTTTAACATCATGACATATCTCGGTCGCGCACTAAATATCTCACGGCTTTATGCCCGATCAGATCGACTCATTCCCAAATATCATATAACATTCTCGTTATCCAATCATAGGAATACAAATAAAAATATGTTCCTAATACACACAAGGAAGTCAAAGTTTGCGAGTATATGCATGTTCATGTAAGCAAATCTTTACCCTAGGGTTTCGGGACTAAGAAATCGACTAGAGTCCTTTCATCTATACTCGCTAACACTAACCCCTAACCACGTAAAGCTTTCATGCTAAGGCTAATATCAAATCCTAACATATAAAGGTATATATATCGTATCCTGTCATATAATTCCTTACAATTTTGCAGGGGTGCTATACGCCATCCACCCGACTTCTCCCTGTAGATATAAATCTACTCACCTTGCTTCTTGTGTGCCGATACCGATGTCACCATCTTCATCTTCAATGTCTCGCCATCACGTGGGTACCAACACATATACACAATCGCAAATGCGCATTAAAACCACATCGGAAAACCAAAACGACACACTAAAGGCCTTTAGGTTAGAACCTATGGACGACACTTTCAAAACCACCAACAATCCTCGATATCGTCGTACAAACGTCAAGTGATCGAGGTAAAACACAGATACAACGATACAGAATTCAAAATACGAGAAACGAAACCCCGAATCAAAACAGCAACTCGTGAAAATGGTCCCAGATTTTACCCTAGGTCAAATTAGTCAATTTTGCATATGCCAAAGGTCTATTTTACTGATACTGGAGCCACAGACGAAGCACGGACAAAAATGGGGGGACCCAGGACGCAATTTGCGGCCATCTGGGTTAAATTTGTGGCAAAGTTGCGGAGGTAGGGTCTAGGGTTTTTAGGTGATGCTTCCTAAGTGCCTGCATGTATCACTGTCCTTGCTAGGTAATTTTCAGGTGACCCGGGTGTTAGCAGATTTCCAAATACCATCAAAATTCACAGTTTTTCCTATATCAGGTTTCTAAATTCGTATACCGGGTTTATTCTATGGTTTCAGTCCACAATACAATCTCCACAGGGGTTTAAGGTCACTTTTAAGCCTCAATTGCACCTTTGGAATCAAATCAAAACCCTAAGCTTAACTTTAAATTTTCAAAGTTCACAATTCATCAATAAATCGGTTCTAAACAAATATGGGTTCTAAAGTAAATGAAATACGATATTATTTGTGAAAGTATTACCTCATTTGGCAACTCAAGAAAATTCTTGAGTTGCCCAAGTGTCCAAAATGCAAGCTTTCTTTGTCCAATGTGTAGCTAGTGAGCTCATGCATCTTTTTATTGAAATGGCGATGGGGTTTTGATGTGGGGTGGAGGATGTTTTGCATGGTTGAAGAGGAGGTGGAGGAGGTGCTGCCATGGAGTTAAGGGAGAGAGAAAGAGATTAAGAAAATGATGGGGAGACAAAAGGGTAAGGCTCTCTCTTGACCCCTCACACTCTCTCACTTGCCCATGCTTTTTTCTTTATTAATTTCCATTTTCCTTTTTCTTTTCCTTGTTTTCTTCTATCCTCAATAGCAAACCCAAAATAAATAACCATACACCCAAAAATCATGTAGGAAAAATGTAACAGGTGTTAAAATGACATGAGCAAGTCATGTGCACAAAACACGCTTAAAGCCCGATTAGCGATTTTTAATCGCGATTAGCAAAAAATTAGTGTATAATAACGTAAAATTCCATAATTTGCATAAATCACAAAAAGCACCCTCCTTTTTAGTAATTTCCATAATTTTCCAAATTTTTCCCAATTTATCGGTATTTAATTATACTGCCCTATTAAAATATTCATTATTTTATTATTAATTTATAAAAATTCCCAAAAATAATATTTTATTTTTTTGAAACATTACACTTTTCTTTTTGGAGGAAAAAGATCAAGAAAGAAGAACATAATGAGCTTAATCCAAAGTGAGATAAGAAATCATGGATGAGTGGGTATCATATACGAACTCATGTAGAGACACAACCATGGCTAATTATAGTGGTTAGGTTAATAAATATCCTAAGTAAAATAAAACTAGTGGACTTGGTCAATGCACTCACAAGCTTCTCAAAGCTTCATGCACTTTGAACAAAAATCCACTAATTTTGGATTACTTTAAATATTAAACACCCACCACTATAATTAGAATGGTGTATGTCTCATAAATCCATGCATAGTGTATCAACAACCGTGAAACACACAAATAAATAATGCACATCAATATATATCACATATATATTACATATACACACAAGTGAGAAAAGAATGCTTAAGTGAGTCAATGTTAGTTAATGTAAATTAGTATATCAAATATACAATTATGCACTAAATTATTAAATCAACACTTGATTTAATAATCCAGCTATATCACATATAACCGACTAACACTAAATGTATAACCTTATCGAATCAACACTTGATTCGATAACCTGGCTATATCACATATAACCGACCGATACAAAAGTCGCGAGAATAGAATACGGTATCACATACACGCATTATTCTAGGTCCCGCATATATCACATATGCGCTCCTATTTCGTTTTGCCTGAGCCTGTAAAACCTCTATGTATGACTCTAAAGACTCATCAATACGCCGGCAGTAGGTGATGATCAAATCAAGCACCCACAAGCCGTCAGAGGTACTAGCTGGACGTAACGGCTACCCGGGTATTGAGCGATCAGAAGTTCAGCAAGTAAGCCCGCTCCAACTCCTACAAAAGCTTGACAGTAACACTACCGTAAAATCCGGTCTCCTCGTCTGATATGTCGCATATCAATCCTAGGGTGGTAAACGTCAGACTCCAAAGACCGATAATTCATGCCGTTATGAGGTTCATAACGGGTCGAGAAACTACTGGTATTACTTACCAGTATATCTCTAAACTAGCCATGGCCAGGGACTTCCTTTTTATGGCCAATCGAGCACAGCGCAACATCAACCCCCAATACCGGGAGAGACGAAACCCCTCCTATCTCTCATTGCCTCCTTATGACTCGGGACGGTACCCAAAAACCACCATTTTGCACGCCCTCTTGGACGTGGTAAGGTGGAAATCAAAGCACAGTGGGAATCATACAAGACTCTATGACGATCTCGGGTGTACAGACTAACCTATACCAGTGTCACCAGAGAACTGCCATCTGATGTGAGGTATAGTACCATCTGGGAGTTCACTGCGAGTCCGTCCAGTGTACCCAGTCTCCACCGAGCACTCGTATACCATCTCTGATGTCAAACACCAATGGATATGGGATCATCTATCGCCCATCTATATGGGTCGAGAAGGTATACGCTAGTCTACTCTGGTATACCGATGCCCCGTCTCGATACACCCACGACTATGGACATTAAAGGATGTACTTATGGACTACACTGTCCCCACTAGTATGATCTATATCATAGTCCAGGTAGTCAAGTGCACATCCTAAGGGCTTTACCAACATGTAACAGAGAGATAATTAGTATACACGTTAAGGTAAAGAGTAACCAGATAGCATACTATCATGCCGAGTAAGAAAGTCCTTCTTATATATGTCCAAGCATCCACTACAATATACATCTCATGTATAGTAATGGCCTCTAGGGCATACATATAACTAACAATCTCCCACTTGCACTAGGGCCATCTGATAGCGGTGGTTGTAGTATCACATACTAAACCATCCCATAAAAGTCTCTTTCTGGGAAAAAGGCCTTTGTGAGTGGATCCGCCGTGTTGTCCTCTGAGTCTACTCTCCTAACCTCGATCCCCTAGAGATCAACCATCTCCATGATCAGGTGATACTGCCTTAGAATATGTCTGGATCACTGATGGGACGGGCATTCCTAGGCTTAAGCCATAACTCCATTGTCACACAGTGGTAGGAACGAAGATCATCTCATGAACTAATATACACACAGAATACCTTTTTGGTAGCATCTTTGGCAGCGATGTATCCAGCCTTTATCGTCTAGTATGCCACGGTATCTATTTTGGAACTCTTCCAACATACTGTCCCTCCAATGAGGGTAAAGACAATGCCTGTGACTGACATTCAGTCGACCTTATCATTCTGGAAACTTTCCAGTGATTCTCCCCAGGATCGATTGATACCATCTTACTACACCTAGTGAGAATCCTAATATCCACTTAGATCTATCTCATAGATCCAAAACCCAAGATTTAGGAGTTATCACCTTGATCGGTTATGGAGAATCAATGTGATAAGAGGAGATTGACCGAGTGTAGCATAGGAAACTCCTTCCCTATCAAGAGTATGTCATTCACGTACAATACGAGGATCATTACCACGCTCTCTACTACCTTTTTGTATATTCAAGGTTCATCTACCATTTTGATTAAGTCAAACGTTTCGACTACTTCATCAAAACAGATGTTCCAACTCCGCGATACTTGCTTTATCCCATAAAGTAACTTGCAAACGTTTCCGCTGCTCCCACTGTCTACGGAGCCGTCTGGCTGTGTACTTATAGACGCTTTATTCTAAATCAGTATTTAGAAAAGCAGTCATGACACCCAACCACTTGATATCGTAGTCATGGTATGTAGCAATGGCAAGTAGGATCTGGATGGACTTAATCATAGTTACTAGAGAAAAGGTTTCATCTTAAACCACACCTTGTCGATGATGAGAACCTTTTACAACAAGTATAATTTTGAAAGTCTCAACTTTTCCATCCACACCAAGTAATCTTCTCAAGATACACTTGCTTCTGATTGGAATTTAACCCTTCAGATATAGCAACCAAAGTCCATACTTTATTGGTGTACATGGATTCCAACTCAGATCGCTAAGTATCCAGCCATTCTTACAGAGTCACCACTCTTGATGGCCTGCTTGAAACTAGTTGGGTCATCATCTCATGATGCAATCCTGCTCCCACTGTCATAGAGAAACCAAAGTATATCTCAGGTGGGTGACAAACCCTACCAGATCGGCGAACAGGCTGAGGTTCGTTGGGAGCTATTGAATCCTCCGGTTCTTCCAAATCATCAGTTGTAGTTTGTATAGCTGGAACTCCTTCCAGTTCTACCACATGACCACTAATTTGTTTCCAAAATAAATTCCTTTTCTAAAAAGGTGGCATGCCGAGAAATAGAACACCTTTTGTTTCTCGGTGCGGTAGAAGATATTCCTTTGCGATTGCTTAGGAAATCCAACAAACTTCAACAGAACTGACCTTGCCTCGAGCTTGTCCGGATTTTGCTTTTAGACATAGGCCGAACAACCCCAAATCTTAAATTACTAAAGACATGGGCTCTTCCCATACCATATCTCATATAGAGTGGTAGGCACTGATTTGATTGGAACCCAATTCAATAGGTATGCAGCTTCATAAGTGCATAACCCCCAAAAGGAAATAAGCAACTCAGTAGTACTCATCATAGAGCATACCATATCACATAAAGTGCTATTGCTCCCCCCAATACACCATTGTGCTGTGGTGTATACGGAGGAGTAATGCTGAGAGAGAATCTCATTCTCCTTTAGAATAGTCCAGGAGTTCCGTGCACAAGTATTCTCCTCCCTGAACACATCAAAGGACATAATACTTATACCCGTTTTGGTTCTCTACTTTTGACTTATATTCATTGAGTTTCTCAAAAGCTTCAGCCTTGTGTTTCAACAGGAACATATGTCCGAATTATGAGAGATCATCAGTGAATGTAATGAAGTACAAAGAACCAGACCTGGCATGTGTAGACCGGGGACCTACATACAACATCATGTATCAATCCTAAGAGTTCACTAACTCTTTTTCTGTTTCCAGTAAACGGAGCTATGGTCATATTATCTTTGTGACATGATTGGCAAGTTTCACAAGTTGTAAATTCAAACTGATTTAAATATGCATCTAAATGTAACTTAGCTGGTCGGGTCGCATTGATATGACCTAGTCTACAATGCCTCAAGAAGGATTCTTTCATCTCTGAACTCTTCCTCTTGTGTGTGTTCTGTACGTTAAGAACTGTGTTTTGATTTAGAACGTATATGCTTTTAGATAACGTGCCTGAACCGATCAACTTTTGATATAGAAAATGTTCAAAACATTATCCAACAATACAAAATTATATCCTTCTTTACTAAATAAAGAGACTGATATGATGTTGTATATCAGGTTCGGTATCTAATAACATTCGTTCAGAATTAATTTATTTGGTAATACAGGGTGATAACTGCCAATACCTTGGCTGCAACAATTGCACCGTTTCCAACTCTTGAAATTTTTATCACCCGTTCTCAGTTCTCTACCTTTCTGTAGCCCATATAACAGATTACATATATGAGAGATCCTGATCCGGTATCTCACATCCAGGACGTAGAAGATACTGAGAAACAGTTCTCGGTAATGAACAAACCTGAAGAAGATGCATCATCATGCACTTTCTTCATTTGGCCGGCACGGGAATTCTGGTAATCCCCTATTTCCTGCTCGGTCTTATAACAATTATAAGTGGTAGTGGGACTAACGTTCCCCAGCACAGTATAACAAGCGCGTTCAGTCAATACATTCGTATTTTTATCTTGATTAAGGCGTGACATGGTCGCTACCTGGAGAGAGAAAGACGAAAACACTCTGCGTGCACTCTTGCAAGATCAGATTGGTTATTATTTTTATCTAATCAGGATGGCTCCTACTATTTTTATCAAGTCTTCCTTCAAACCCTAAAAGGAAAGACTAGCCGAGATTAATTACACCCTACAACTTCTCCAATCTTTCAGCCAGGCCAGTGTAGGTATTTTGAGGGAGGTTCCCCATGCTTTCACACGGACCTAATTAAAATAAATCTCGTTTTCCCAGAAGCGTAACCCTGTTGACACCTTTCTAGACACCTACTTGATCGGCTAATTATAATGTGTAAAACTCTTCAAGGAGTAACAATTACTAGCAGTGGGTATCGGGATCCAACTATCTCATAGAAGGTATGCAATCTCATTGCAAATTTCAACACTTGAAATTCCCGATAATTTTGCCCCTAACGATCTATGACCTTGACATGGTCAACAAACCATAGACCGCAAGTCAAGTTCAACCCGTTATTTCCTGATTGAAACAAACCTACCAGTACGACCCTTGACAAGGTCAACAAGGCCGTATGACTACCCTAATCCAATCTGCATCTTATGCATAAGCAGATAAGCAACCACACACTATGCCTTGACAAGGTCAACAAACGCAGTACGAATACTAAATACTACTTATCTGAAATGACGGAGTGCTACAACAGGTTTTTGCGAAAACCTTTTGCGTAATGAACTTGATATCGTTGTAGAATCAAGTGATTTTGAAAAGGAGTGTTTTTGAGGCTTTTACTAGTTTTGCTAAATAGGTCACTCTCGGTGAAGCGATCTCGGCTCTTTCCTCGTCGAATGATGTGCAGGATATTCACAATATCACTATACTAGAAAAGCAATAAAAAGACAAAACCGAGGGATGCAGCATGAGCCAGTTATTGCTAAAGAGGTCACACCTAGTGAAAATATCTCGGCTGTTTCCTTATCGAATAAGGTGCAGGATGTTCTACAAGGAACACCGCTATGCAAAACATGAACTATTGTGTAGGGTTAGCTTAGCACCTTTTGAAGGTTTTGGCAAGCATCAATCATGCTACATTAAAATTTTTGGGGTGCTAAACAAACCCTAACAAAGATCATAACTAGAGACTTAGGGTTAAACAAGGTATGTTAACACTTTACATCTAAGTGAACAAGGAATATAACCTTTGTAGACCGATCCTTCACTTCAATAGCTCCGTGTAGAAGTCTCTTCGCTGCGATCACGATCGTCCAGACTCTAGAGAGGCTCCCATGAAGAAACAAACAAGCTTGTTTCGAAGTCTTCGAGGCCGAAAATGATCTACGTCGAGGAGACACTAGCTCATGCTGTCTCTTCACTAATTGTGTAGATTAGTGAAGCAAACACCCTAAACTAAATGGCTAATAGTATAGGATGATGAAGTAGGAAGTGGGCTCACTTTAGATATACTTTTCTCATAAGTTTCCATCACTTTTGAAAAAGCTAGCAATCTTTTCTCACTTGATGAAGAAGAAGAAGATGAATGAACTCATGAGATTAGAAATGCAACCATGGGTGAGTATATCATACATCTAACCCTTGTAGAGAATTAGCCATGGTAAGGGGTTAAAGGTTAGGTCACAAAATATCTTAAGGGAAACAAAGGAGTGGTCATAGTCAATGCTTATCCACAAGCTTCTAAAAGCTTCTAGCAATGATTTAATCCACTAATTTGTAATTACTTAATGATAAATAAAACCCTATCATGGTGTAAGTCTCATACATACATGTTGCATGTATAATCTAGCTTGACACAATAATATATATCATATATATATTATATTCTAAAAGAATACAATTAATATATATCACATATATATCAACGTATCAAAAAGTGAGAAAAGAAATCTTAAGTGAGCTAATATTAGTCAATGTAGTATAATATATAAAATATATAATTTTACATTAAATTATTAAATCAACTCTTCATTTAATAATCTGGCTATAATACATATAACCGACTAATATCATATATCACGAGAATAGAATACGGTATCACATACTCGCATTAATCTCGGTCCTACACATATCACATATGTGCTTCTACTCCGTTTCGCATGAACCAGGAAACCTCTGTGTAGGACTCTAAAGACTCGTCAATACGCCGGAAATAGGTGATGATCATATCGAACACCCACAAGCCACAAGCGGTCTTCTAAACGTAACGACCATCCGGGTATTGAGCGATCAGAAGATCAACAACCAAGCCTGCTATAGCTCCTGCGAATCGAATCAGTAACACTACCGTACAGTCCGGCCTCTTCGTCTGATATGTTGCATATCACAGCCTGGGGTGGTTTAATGTCAGACCACAATAGCCCGATATGTCATGCCGATGCAAGGTCCATAACGGTTCAAGAAACTACTGGTAACACTTACCGATAAATCTCAGAAACCCTGTCCAGTGATTTCCTGTTATGGCCAATCGAGCACAGCGCAACATCAACCCCAAATACCGGGAGAGACGAAACCCCTCCTATCGCTCATTGCCTCCAGGTGATTCGGGACGGTACCCAAAAGTCACCATTTTGCACGATTTCTTGACCGTGGTATGGTGGAAATCGAAGCACAGTGGGAATCACACAAGACTCTATGACGATCTCGGGTCTATAGACTAAGCTGTACCGGTGTCACTAGAGAACTGCTATCCGACGATAGGTATAATACCATCTAGGTGTTCTCGGCGAGTCCGTCCAGTGTACCTAGTCTCTACTGAGCACCCGTATGCCTTCTCTGATGTCAAACACCAATGGATATAGGATCATCCATCGCCCATCATATGGGTCAAGAAGCGCATACGCTAGTCTACTCTGGAGTACCGATGCCCTGTCTCGATACTTCTACGACTAGGAACATTTGAAGGATGTACTTATCGACTACCCTGTCCCCACTAGTATGATCTGCATAATAATCCTGGTAGTCAAGTAATCATCCTAAGGGCTTTATCAACATGTGACCACAAAACAGTATTTGTTTACATGTTAAGATAAATTGCAACCAGATAGCATACTATCATGTCGAGCAAGAAAGTCCTTCCTATATATGTCCAAGCATCCACTACAATATACATCGCATGTACAGTAAGGGCCTCTAGGGCATACATATAACTAACAATCTTCCACTTGCACTAAGGCCATTTGTTGTAGTATCCAATATCCAACAATTTAGCAGAGGTTATAGTATCCCATACTCAACCATTGTAGAGAAGTCTCTCTAGGGGTAAGGCCTTTGTGAGTGGATCCGCTGTGTCTTCCTTTTGGTCCACTCTCCTAACCTTGATCCTTTGGAGATCAACCATTTCCCTGATCAGGTGATACTTGCCTCAGAATATGACTGGAACGCTGATGGGACCTGCGTTCCTAGGCCTAAGCCATAACTCCATTGTTGTCACAATAACAGTTATTAGACGCTTAATGGTAGGAACCTTGTTTATCTTATGAACAAGAAATGTCCAGACAACCACTTTGGTATTGTCGTTGGTAGCAATGTATTCAGCCTTTATCGTCTAGTATGTCACGGTATCTAGCTTGGAACTCTTCCAACATACCGTCCCTGCACTTAGGGTAAAGACAATGCCTATGACTGACTCTCAGTTGAACTTGTCACTCTGGAAGCTGGAACAAAGAACTTTCTTTTAGTTCTTCTCAAGTACTTAAGAATGTCCTCTACAGCCGTCCAGTGATTCTCTCCAAGATCCGATTGATTCCTGATCACTATACCCAGTGAGTCATCTACATCTAGTCTGGTACATAACATCGCACACTCTGATAGAGCCTACTGCCGAAGCATAGGATATCCTTTGCATGCGATCTCTCTCCAAATCAGTATTGGAGAGAGTGATCCATGAGTACGTGGGCAAACCACCATGCTTAGAATCATCCATACTAAACACCTTTAGTATGGTGTTTATGTACCTGGATTTGGGACACTCCCAACATCCTCATAGATCTATCACCATAGATCATAATCCACAAGGTGTAGTAGGTATCATCCAGATCTTATGTTGAGAATCTCCGTGATAAGAGAAGCTTGGCCGAGTGAAGCTTAGGATACCATTTCCTATCAGGGTATGTCATCTACGTACAATACGTGGAAGACAACCTTACTCTCTACAACCTTCTTGTATATACAAGGTTCATCTACCATTTTGATGAAGTCAAACTCTTTGACTATCACATTAAAACAGACGTTCCAGCTTCCTGAACCCGGTTGGGCCATCATCTCATGATGCAATCCTCGCTCCCACTGTCACCGAGAAGATCGTAGTATCTCTCGAGTGGATGAGAAAACCTAGCAGATTTGCGGAGAGACTGAGGTTCGTCGGAAACTATTGAATCCTTTGGTTTTACCAAATCATCAGCTGTTAGTTTGTCTAGCTAGAACTTCTTCCAGTTCTACTTCATGACCACTTAATTTCTTCACAAGAAATTCCTTTTCTAAAAAGGTTGCATGCTGAGAAACAAAACACCTTTTGCTCCTCGGTTAGGTAGAAGATATTCCTTTACTAATGTTTGGGATATCCCGACAAACTCTCACAACTGACCTTGCCTCGAGCTTGTCCGGATTTTGCTTTTCAACATAGGCCAGACAACCGCATATCTTAACTCATTTAAGACATGGTCTCTTCCCATACCATCTCATATGTAGTGGTAGGCCCTAATTTTCATGGAACCCTATTCAATAGGTATGCAGCTTCTCCAGTCCATAACACCCAAAAGAAAATAGGTAACTCTGCAGTACTCATAATAGAGAGCACCATATCTCATAGGGTGTGATACCTCCGCCCCGATACACCGTTGTGCAGTGGTGTATACGAAGGAGTGATTTGTATGATGTTTTGTGATCAAAGAATTGTTAACCGAAATCAAGAACGGGTCGGTCCACAGGGAATTTGTGTATTTTCTATTTGTTCGATCGAGTTAATTCCAATTTGGGTTGGATTGATTTATCACTAAAAACTAAGGTTGATCTAGACTAGGATTAAAACCTTTCTAGGGTTAGGTTTAGGTTAAGTTTGGAAAGTTAATATTCCTCACCGCTTTCTATGCTCTAATTAAGATCTATTAGGTGTTATGGTGATAATTAATAAAGTGGATTAGTTCCATCGGGAAGAAACTAGGTTTCATCTCTAGGTTCTTGTCCTTCCTTTCTTAATTCTTACCTTAACCTCCATGGAAAACATATACAACCGGTCTTTTTAAACTACGGTATCACCACAACCTCATGGGATAGGGTGCCGTAGTGAGCGGTGTGTGTATGTATGCATGGAGTCCTATAAAAATATTTGATGGGCAAGAAAGAGGTGAGAGATTTTCATCTCTCAAACCTCTCCTATTCCTAACCCTAACAAGTGAGGAACTACTCACTCGTTAGGGAATTGATTAAAAGAAACATTTTTTATCTAGGCAAATAATTAAAAGTTCTAAACTAATTAATTAGGGCAGATAATAAAATTACTAAACTACGGCAGAAAAGAAATTAACTAGGGCATAAAAAATCGTACTTTATTTGATGCTCTCTTCAAACATTTACAGTGAATTAAAATTCTGAAATAGATAAAAAAAAGAGGCATGCTCTCAAAAAGAGCGTTAGGGTTTCTATTTATAGATTATAGAAACCCTAGGGTTACATCAGATTCATATCTGCATTTACAAATTTACCCCTAAAAAGCCTAGTCAACGCAGCGCCACACCGTTAGAAAATGCACCGACACGTGTTCACCATGGCCGCGGGTCCGCGGCCAGAAGGCATGTTTGGCCGCGGATCTGCGGCCATGTTGTGGTCTTCTTGGTTGGATTTTTCTGGGCTTCTTCTGGTTGCATTTGGCTTCTTGTTTCTTCACTTGGTTTCTCAGATTGTCTTCTACTTTTCTTCCGGATTTCCATAGTGCATAATGTCGTGGACTTTTACCGTTTGCTTCGTGTCGAAGTCGTGAACCTTGCGATGCCTTTGTACTTTGTGAAATTGTCCATTGATCTTCGTGTATTTTTCAAACTGTAGGCATGATCAAGATTCTTCCATTTGTTGCTCGTAGTCTCACTTTTGTATCGTCTTTTCATCATTTTAACTGTTTTGTTCCGAGAACCTGTAAACTGCAACTATGTAGCAGACATGGATCAAAAGCACCTGTTTATTTGTAAAATGAATAAGAATGGGGAATATAATAATGAAAAATTATAATATGCACAAATTCCTCTAAACTATCTTTTGCTCGTGCTCGAGCAAAACTAGTTTTATTAACGAAAAAAACCTACCCTCACTTTCACAGGGAAACGCGATTGCACTTAGCTCGTGCAACAAGCCGTTAAACCTCTAGGTGTCCCTAGTAGGAGGAGTGTTGTCTCCTTAGGGTTTTCGGCGGATACTACCCATAAAATCTTATCAATTCAGCCTATTTGACTTTTATTCTCCAATTCAGTTTTTCTAACAAGAAACTCAATTATCTACAACTCAGAAATTATCAACCCGTATTTTTCACGCTTCCTTATCATTTAACTTAAGATTATATATATTTTGTAGATTTACTTTTAGCTTTTAGCATCTTTTATGTTTTCCTTCTAAAGTTCCATCTCAACTTAGGAATTTTTTATCATCTTTACTAAAGATATAATTCCTATTTTTCATTCCTATCTCTCATCCAAACCCCAATCATATACCCCTACGTGTTTGTAAGTATCACCCCTAAACTTGGAAATTCAATTCAAGCTCTTATACTCTTGTCCATCGTCCAAAGTACTTTTAGTTGGTGATTTTTTAGATGAAATTGCTCACACATCCTTCATGCGACCGTTAATACTTCTTGAGGTACCAACGACCGATTACAAAATGTGTTTGCACATTAAAGCGTAATTCCTAGTCTTGTAACACCTAAGACTTTAGCAGTGACTCCCAAACCAGTTGGTCTAAGGCACTAGGTGATAAAGCACCCTCGCTAAATATTTTTTTCTATTTATGCAGCCTTAAGTAATTACAAAAACCAGTGTTCATTTTTTTATCTCTTAATTCACACTTGTATTTTTATTTTCCTTCATACTAAGGATTTTAGACAAAAGCATTTCGAGGTATTCTCTACTATTCCAAGTTTCAAGGTTCGTGTTTGTGCAAGTTGTAGGGTATATATTTTCAAAATTAAGACTTAAGCTTAGGCATTATTTTTCAGACATACACTTAAATAAAAGTTTCAATACTCTTCCTTTACTTTGACCTAGCCCAAGAAGTGAACTCAAAATTTACCTATTTCTAAGTAAACTACAAAGACCTATATTTTCTACCGTTAAATTTTAAGAAAGGTTAATTTTAGGGTTTTAATTTACTAAGTCTAGGATCTAGTTTTTCCTAGCTAGTTAACCGTCTTGTTAAACTTAAGTCAATTATGGCCAAAATTGAATTTTCTCAATTTTTATAATTTTTAATTTTTTTTATGGATTTTAAAATAAGTATGCAAATGCAAAATTATACATATGAATGCGAAGGAAGAAGGCTTACCGAGCACACCCCCAAACTTAAACTTGACAGTGTCCTCACTGTCAGGCTACACCAAGAGGGTCAGAATTGTCGGCACTCCCCTGTTTTTTTTTATTATTATTTTCTTTATTGTTAACAGAAAAACCAAAAAAATATATATATACAAAAAGGTCCCTCCCAACTTAAGTGAAATAGTGTTTCCACTGATGAAACATTAAAGTTCAGAGTTAGGGAGGAGAAAAACACAGTATCAAGTTATACAAGGCCTTACACAGGCCGAAGGTTAGCACCAACCATTCAAAAATTTTATCGTTATAATTGTGTGGGTGGTGAAAGAATAGAGTGTAGAGAAAAGAAATGAGACACACACGAGACCGTATGGGAAGAAAGGTAGAATATGGTCTCAGTATATTAGGAGAAGAGTGGCGGAAGAGAGAAAGAAGTGTAGTACGAACTTGAGGGTGTAAATTGAGTGAATAAATTAGTACAAATTGTGATGACCGATGTGTTAAAAGTGATTGTGCTAATCTATCAACCTGTCGAGAAATGGGGTCAAATCCCTCAAGATTTGCGAGAAAACATGGGTACGTTGAACTTGGTAAACCATCCATTGAAAATGGAAGCGTGACGGATTCTTGCGCGGTCGAAACGAGGGAAAGGACGAAGGGGAGTGATTTAGGAAGGTCTCATTCTAACCTTAGTAAGCGTTTGTAAGGTGAGACGGCAACAGCTTGAGTTCGAGTTTCAGAGGTGAAACAATTGAAGGTGAAATTGGTGAAACTGTCTCGAACTCGAAAGATTCCATCAATGGTTCGAAATGACTGTAAGCAACCGAGTATGATGGTTCAACTAACTCATCTGAAAATTCAAAGTACTCAAACTCGGGCGATGAGTCTTCAAAATCATCCGAAAATGTGAAACACTCGTAATCGTTATCGGTTATGAGGACCGTGTCAGATTCAAGGAGGAACGCACTAGTGGCGTCAAAACTGCTGTTATCGAACAGAAATTTTTCAAGCTCACAGTCCTCCTGCGTGATCTCTTGCGTGGTCGGAATGATGGAAAGGATGAAGGGGGTGATTTAGGAAGTATAACGGTTAAAGGTTCAGGAGGATGAATTGGAAAATCCGACTCATCAAACAAAACTGGTTCATCCTCAATACTATCCTCAATACTCTCCTCAATACTATCCTCGTAATTCTCCTCAAATGTTATCTCATCCATGCAATTATCATCAAAATAAAGACGCATATGAAGTTCGGGAGAAACATTTAATGACTCGGGATGATGAATTGGAGAGAAAAATTCAGTCAAATATGCGGGTTCATCATCCAAAGTATCCCTGCGTCAATATCCTCAATCAAGTGAAAATCAATTTTTTCGGACACCTCATCAAAAGCATGGATATTTATCAATTCAGGTTCAAGATTGGAGGTGTAGAGGTCGAAAGGATTGGTGATGGTTTCACTCGAAAGGGACTCTTCACAATCTGGCAAATCAAGCAATACAAAGTCGCACAACTCATTAAACGTTTTATTTTCAACTGGTGAATCATTTGGGACACTTGATAGATATTCAAAACTGGAGTTGTGAGATTCAATTGGTGATGGGTAGGTTTGATTTGGATGGGTGCACCGCTCACTCTCTCCACTCAAATTCTCAATCTGTCCAACCGCCTCATCATACATTGGAATTTTTTGAGCTAGTTGGAAACTAGCTACCGGGTCACTAGGTTGTATAAGAGCAGCAATGGACGCATTCAAATTCCTCATCTGTTGGTTTGTCGCTACAATATAAGCTTCCAACGACTGTTCCAGACTAGACATGGGTTGTGAAGGGGTTTCAGTAAAAGATTCAAAGTTGTTTGGATACGTGAAACTCCTAAATGGTTGTGTAGAAGCAATGTCTAGGGAAGGTGCGAAAGTCGGATAGGACTGGTAGGAATTGAATGGTTGGACAGGCGTAGGATCAACATTTAGATAAAAAGCTGAATGGACTTGTTGATCCAAAGAACTGGAAGTGTTGAAAGGAATGAAAGATCGGTTATGAGATTGTTCAATATGTTCAGCAATAGACATGGGTTTCGGAGTTACAACAGAACTCGAAAAAGTAGTATCAACGTAAGAAGGTGGTGAAGGTTGAAATGGTTGATACAAAGTGGATTGCGGAGTTAAACTGTTTCTCCTAGACGCTTCTATTCGATCTTTCAAAGAAATTTTGGGCATGAAGCGGTCGTCCGTAATTCAACCAAAACAATTCGTGTAGGAAGCAATGTTTGGATGAGGGTACCAAAGTTCGGCAAGAGTTTTGTGAGGTGGGGTACCCATGATGCAAGAAGGAGAAGAAAAAGAATATGGATGCTAGTGGGGTGCAATGGATTTCTAGCGACAAGTGGCAAGTTTTTCTGTAAAAATTTCTGTTTTGTATGTTTTTTTATAAGGAGCTTTTTGCAAAAAGATCTTTATAAGAAACTTAGACACACGTTTAAGCAATCACAATATGCACAATCAAGCCTAGATCTAGGGTCACCTAGGTCAACTAGACTGCTCCTAACTGTTCCAAAGGGCAAGATGTGAGGACTTCAAATCGCCTCTTCACCGCCAATTGTGGCCAGGTAAGCACAAGTAGAGAAAAGAGGGATCCGCTCAAGAATCACCGTGAGACGGGCCTTTTAAAGTTACCTTTCCCCACCTGTCTAGTCTAGACACCACAAAGTCAGGTTTAGATCAATGATCGATGCCTACAACTATTCCTTTGTCCTATTGAGCGTGAAGTTCTTAGGACTGAGTCTAATCTTTTTTAATTAACTTGATTGTCAATACAATATGCTTTATGAGATTTTTGGGATACTGGGAAGGGTAATGAAATCCCCACCCAATCTGGATTGGTGTTCAAGCCCCTTAAAGTCAATTTAGATATGCAAAGCAGTAAACACAATCAAACACTTGCAAAGAATTTTTTATTGCAGCGCAAAGAATCCTGCACAAGATCAAGTTATTGGAGAAGGGGAGAAGTTTTTGCGCAAAGAATCCTGCAGGAAAATTTTACAGAAGAGATAATGGGGTTCAGTAGAAGAAAAGAAGCTTACAGAGGAAATTTTCTTTGCTGACGTCACCAAGGAACCGTGGATGCGCGGCCAAAAGGCACTATTTGCTGCGGTTCCGCTGTCTGCTAATCAGTTCAGTTCCCGAAATTTTTTTTCTCCTCTGTTCTGATTTTTCTCTGTTGTTCAGATCTTCTTTTTTCTGTTTTGCACTTTGGATTTTTCCAGATCTGAATTCGTTCGTCAATCCTGCACAATTCAAACGAAAACACCCTTCACAAAATAACAAGATGATAAATTTTTTATATTTTTATTTTAGTTTTCAGTTTTTATGATTTTTCAATTTTTGTAATAACCCGAAATTACAAAAAGAAAATAACTACGCCATCCCCGGCAACAGCGCCATTTGATTTGTATGAAGTTTTGTGATCAAAGAATTGTTAACCGCAATCAAGAACGGCGTCGCTTGGTAGCTAGCCGGTGAGTACAGGTCGGTCCACAGGGATTTTGTGTATTTTCTATTTGTTCGAACGAGTTAATTCCAATTGGGGTTTAATTGATTTATCACTAAAAACTAAGGTTGATCTAGACTCGGATTAAAACCTTGCTAGGGTTAGTTTCAGGTTAAGTTTGGAAAGTCAATATTCCTCACCGCTTTCTATGCCCTAATTAAGATCTATTAGGTGTTATGGTAATAATTATTAAAGTGGATTAGTACCATCGGGAAGAAACTAGGTTTCTTCTTCTAGGTTCTTGTCCTTCCTTTCTTAATTCTTACCATAACCTCCATGGAAAACATATACAACCGGTCTTTTTAAACTACGGTATCACTGCTACCTTGTGGGATAGGGTGCCGTAGTGAGCGGTGTGTGTATGTATGCATGTAGTCCTATAAAAATATGTGATAGGCAAGAAAGGGGTGAGAGATTTTCATCTCTCAAACCTCTCCTATTCCTAACCCTAACAAGTGAGGAACTACTCACTCATTGGGGAATTGATTAAAAGAAACATTTTTTAACTACGCCAAATAATTAAAATTTCTAAACTAATTAACTAGGGCAGATAATAAAATTACTAAACTACGGCAGAAAAGAAATTAACTAGGGCATAAAAAAACTTACTTTATTTGATGCTCTCTACAAACATTTACAGCGAATTAAAATTCTGAAATAGATGAATAAAAAGAGGCATGCTCTCAAAAAGAGCATTAGGTTTTCTATTTATAGATTATAGAAACCCTAGGTTTACAACCGATTCATATCTGCATTTACAAATTTACTCCTAAAAAGCCTAGTCAACGGACCGCCACACCGTTAGAAAATGCACTGACACGTGTTCACCATGGCCGCAGAGCCACGGCCAGAAGGCATGTTTGGCCGCGGATTTGCGGCCATGTTGTGGGCTTCTTAGTTGGATTTTTCTGGGCTTCTTGTTTCTTCACTTGGTTTCTCAGATTGTCTTCTAGTTTTCTTCCAGATTTCCACAGTGCATGTAAGTGCACGGCAGCGCCCCGGACGTCTGTACAAGGCCAAAATGCGGAAACAAAACTTTTCTTAAACTTTGAAACGGGCGCTACCGTGTACTAAAAAAAACAGATCGGGCCATTAACCTAATGCTAGCTAACTAGAGAAGGGGTACAGAGATATACCGAGCCATACATGTACTTCGGTCTTCTCGTCGTCATCCCGATCTCCCTGCGGAATCTCCGGTCTTCACCTCCTCGCCGGAAGGGCACCACATTGCCGGGTTCTTTTACGGGCTCCCACCTCTGTACCGAGGCAACTCGGGCATAAAGTTGGCGAGTTGACGTGTCCAAAAATGCTGTAGGCTAAGTGTAGATCACTTTGTCTCAAAGGGTTATGAAGTTGCCATTAGGAGTGGAGATTGAGAAGAAACCTTTTGGAGATGAACTTTTATGGAGCTAAAGAATTTTGGTGTAAGCAAAAGAGAATAATTTTCACACCAAAAAAAATGGACAGCCCTCTCAAGATGTGGCCGGCCCCAAGTGATGGAGAGAAAAGGGAGGTCAAGAAAATATCATCATGAGCAAAAATGAAATGAATGATAATCATGAAAATGATTCACAACCAAGTCCACTCCACATCAACCATCTCATCTCAAAAGTCAAGCAATCATGAACATAGAAGTCAAATGATGGTTGAACCATCATGAAGCTATCAACTTACAAGAAACACCCTCCACTTTGATAATTTGCACATTCGCAAATAAGCCCCTCCACACCAATTTTCAGCCAAAGAAAGACACAAAGGAAAATGGCCGAAACGGAATGCTAACTGGCAACTTCAAAAAACTGATCCCGTAATAAATTACAGGTAAACCCCGCGACTGTATATACATACCAGCATTTGTATTCCAACCGAATACAAATGCAATGAGACAAAATCTACACCGTACAATACTAGGATCCGACTAAAACCAAGACCTGCTATTATTATTCGTCCGATCATAATCCATGGAATACCGCACGTATATGATCGAACCCTGCCATATATCCATACGACCTCTACAGCGTTTCTCCCGAAACTTGAGAAACGGTCTGTGGGGGACTGTTCATACCAGAATATTGCATTTTATACCACCCATTCTTATGCTCGTGTGTTTATAGGTAGGTGCTTGTAATCCGTGTTTGTTACATATTTACAGAGTACAGGTTTTCCAGTACAAATATTGCAAATCAAGACAAAATCTCCACAGTTACGCCAAAAGCAGAACATCTGTCACAACAGATAAAAGCCGGGTTCTGGTCATCCATATTCGTCCAGTGCCGAGTACCAGTTCCAGAGACAAGATATATGACAATGGTCATTCGTGTCTGGGACAAGCACAGAGCACGAGGGGAGCTGCACAAGAATCAATGGGTGCGTGGAGCTCGAGGGAGATGAAGTCAAAAGTGAAAAATATAATGCAATCTTGGACTAAGAAATCTGAAGATATTCTGGAATATTTTGTACAGTTTAAAGTTTGCAAACACAAGGACAATTGAAACCAGGGAAGCATCCAAAACCCGACCCCCTAATTCCTCCATATGGCCGTGGATCCACGGCCAATAGGGGGTATTGGCCGCGGATCCGCGGCCATTATGACTCCTCTCTCTGTCAAGTTTTGGGGGTAGTTTGGTACTTTTATTTAGGGGAAGATTGTTGCCCTAGGTTCCCATTTCCCCACCTATAAATACCCCAGAACTGAGCCAATTCTAGTGTTCATTTCTTTAGCCTCTTTTTGTTAGTTTTAGTTCTTCTTCTCCTTCTTCTTCATCTTTTCTCCATGAAAATTGTAGTGAGAGCTTTTTTGAGTGGAAGATTAATGAAGATGAGGGCTTTTGTATCATTCTCTTTTGTTTAACTTCCCCTTGAGATTCTTGCTTTCTCTTGATCTTTCAACTTCTTCATAGAGCTTGAAAGGTTAAGAGTTTGTTATTGATCTCAAGGGTCGTATTTTCTTATGGAATTAGCACTTCATTTCACATGCGTTCTCTACCCTTCTCTTGATCTTGCAACCTCTTGATTGAGCTTGCAAGTTTAAGGGTTGGCTATTGATCCCATGCTTGTCTTGAGTTCTAGTTTCTTGTTCTTTTTATTGCTTATTTATTACTTGCTTTTTATTACCTTGCTTTACTTTCTTGCAATTTATATTCATGCATTTAATTACTTGTAATCTTTTCTTTTCTTTGTTCTTTTCTTTTTGTTCTCTCTTTTTGGTTCTTTTTTGTGAATGAATGTAATTATCATTCTTAAGAATAAATACGGTATTGTAAGTTAAGATTTTCTTTTCTCATTTCCTTTTCCCGTTATTTTCCATTGAACTCCGCCCAAACCATACGCAAGCGCTCCGTTAGGCACCCTACCCTAACAAGGTAACGGTGATCCCTAACCGCGACCGGTTGCGTTCGGTTTGGCCGGAGGCGAAAGCAAGAGACAAGAACGGAAGGAAAAGGGTAAATAAGCCGTATTCTACGAATACCGCGCTTAAATCCCTAATCCACGTTGTTGCCGATTGCTCTAGCTTCAATTGGTCAAGACTCGGCTCAAAGGTTTTGAGTACGGATTTCTTTAGCATATAATCTCGTATCTTTTTCTTAACAACTTTATACTTGCAAATAATACACATAGGATAGTCTTGAACAAACATACACAAATGCTTTATTGACTCGTCTAAGACAAGAACGGAAATACAACCATCTCCCTGTGCATCGACCCGTGCTTAACCGGCTAGCTGCATAGCGACACCGTCCTGATCGCGGTAAACTTTAGAACTTTGAACATCCGACACGCCAAAGGCGTGCGATCAAATGAACCATGGGTACGCCGAACTCGGTAAGCTTTCTTCTTTCTCGTTATTTTTCAGTTTAGGACTAATTATACCTAATTTGGATAGGTAATTGCTTGTTTTTTGTAGCAAATGAGTTACTTATGAAATTTTGGTCATTTAAATTTTTTTCCCTATTTTTCAATTTTTTAATATTATTTTAAGCCGGTAAGAAAATATATTAAATTAGCGATAAATACAAATTTAATTGGGCTAAATTTAGGCTCTAAATTAATGTTAATTAAAATCTAGTTGTAACATAAATTTTTAGTATTTTATTTTGATTTTTAACTAATTTTTGTTATAGAAAACGAAATTTATCGAATTTAAACTAAAACTTGCAATTTTGGACTTGTAGGGGGTCTTTTTGCATAAAATTAACTCGGTTAGGATACTGGTGTGCTCGGTAAGCTTTCTTCCTTTGCATTCATTTGTATATTTTGCATTTGCATACCTTATTAAAAACCCACAAAAAAATTGAAAATTTTCCAAAAATATAATAATTTTGTCGTCAAGTTAGCTAATAGGGTAACTTAGATTTTTATTCCGAAAGTTTAGTTGATATGATAGAAATAACTAAATTCGAGGCTTAGGGATTGAAAACCCTAAAAATAACCCTCATTCTGTCTAACTTTGGTAAGTATACGTCTTTACAGTTTTTTTGAGAAATAGGTAATCTTGAGTTCAGTTCTTGAGTTAAGTCAAGATGAAGGGAAAGTATTGATGCTTTACTGAAGGATAAGTCTGAAAAATAGTTTATTTTCTCGAGTTCAAATTTAGAAAGTATATACCCAACAAACTGCACTTACACGCACCTTGAAACTTGGGATAGTAGAAGATACCTTAAATACTCTTTCCTGAAAGCCTAGTATGAAAGAAAAAAACGGTATTTAAAGCTAAACACCAAAGGAGCATGTTGAAAAATATATCCAGTCTTGAAAAAGAAAAAGAAAAAGAAAAAAAGAAAAAAAAATAGAATAAAGTCAAGACCTGGAAACTGCTATTTACGATTTAAAGTTCACACATTCAGTAAACGGTCGTTAGTGCCTCAAGAAGCATTAATAGTCGCATGAAAAGTGTGTGAGCAAATCCGTCCATCCTTAATGAAAAGAAGTAGTATTAGGTATTAGGGCAAGGGTATTATAGCTTGAATTGAATTCTTGAGTGTAGGGGTGCAAATATACACACACGTAGAGGTATACAATTGATGTTTGGATAAGAGATAGAAATAAAGAATAAGACTTGTGTTTTCTGTAAAGTTGATAAAAATCCCTGATTTAAGACCACACTTTTGAAGGAAAACTCAGGAGAACCAACATCTTTCTAAACTTTTTTGGAACGTATAGGATCTAAAGTTAAAACAGATAGGAGGTGTGAAACATAAGGGTTGGATATTTCTAACTTAGGATGATAGAATTTCTAACGTAAATACTAAATTGTAGGAGTAGAATCGATGTTAACTTATGACACTAGCTTGACGGGATTTTGTGGGTGTAATCCGCTGAAAACCCTCAGGAGACAACACTCCTCCTACTAGGGACACCTAGAGGTTTAACGGCTTGTTGCACGCGCTCAGTGCAATCGCGTTCCCTGCGAAAGTGCGGTTAGGACTTTTTTGTGAATAATTGGTTTTGCTCGGGACGAGCAAAAGTTAAGTTTGGGGGTATTTGTTCATACCAGAATATTGCATTTTATACCACCCATTCTTATGCTCGTGTGTTTATAGGTAGGTGCTTGTAATCCGTGTTTGTTACATATTTACAGAGTACAGGTTTTCCAGTACAAATATTGCAAATCAAGACAAAATCTCCACAGTTACGCCAAAAGCAGAACATCTGTCACAACAGATAAAAGCCGGGTTCCGGTCATCCATATCCGTCCAGTGCCGAGTACCAGTTCCAGAGACAAGACATATGACAATGGTCATTCGTGTCTGGGACAAGCACAGAACACGAGGGGAGCTGCACAAGAATCAATGGGTGCGCGGAGCTCGAGGGAGATGAAGTCAAAAGTGAAAAAGATAATGCAATCTTGGACTAAGAAATCTGAAGATATTCTGGAAGATTTTGTACAGTTTAAAGTTTGCAAACACAAGGACAATTGAAACTAGGGAAGCACCCAAAACCCGACCCCCTAATTCCTCCACATGGCCGCGGATCCGCGGCCAATATGGGTATTGGCCGCGGATCCGCGGCCATTATGACTCCTTTCTCTGTCAAGTTTTGGGGGTAGTTTGGTACTTTTATTTAGGGGCAGATTGTTGCCCTAGGTTCCCATTTCCCCACCTATAAATACCCCAGAACTGAGACAATTCTAGTGTTCATTTCTTTAGCCTCTTTTTGTTAGTTTTAGTTCTTCTTCTCCTTCTTCTTCATCTTTTCTCCATGAAAATTGTAGTGAGAGCTTTTTTGAGTGGAAGATTAATGAAGATGAGGGCTTTTGTATCATTCTCTTTTGTTTAACTTCCCCTTGAGATTCTTGCTTTCTCTTGATCTTTCAACTTCTTCATTGAGCTTGAAAGGTTAAGAGTTTTTATTGATCTCAAGGGTCGTATTTTCTTATGGAATTAGCACTTCATTTCACATGCGTTCTCTACCCTTCTCTTGATCTTGCAACCTCTTGATTGAACTTGCAAGTTTAAGGGTTGGCTATTGATCCCATGCTTGTTTTAAGTTCTAGTTTCTTGTTCTTTTTATTGCTTATTTATTACTTGCTTTTTATTACCTTGCTTTACTTTCTTGCAATTTATATTCATGCACATAATTACTTGTAATCTTTTCTTTTCTTTGTTCTTTTCTTTTTGTTCTCTCTTTTTGGTTCTTTTTTGTGAATGAATGTAATTATCATTGTTAAGAATAAATACGGTATTGTAAGTTAAGATTTTCTTTTCTCATTTCTTTTTCCCGTTATTTTCCATTGAATTCCGCCCAAACCATACGCAAGCGCTCCGTTAGGCACCCTAACCTAACAAGGTAACGGTGATCCCTAACCGCGACCGGTTGCATTCGGTTTGGCCGGAGGCGAAAGCAAGAGACAAGAACGGAAGGACAAGGGTAAATAAGCCGTATTCCACGAATACCGCGCTTAAATCCCCTAATCCACGTTGTTGCCGATTGCTCTAGCTTCAATTGGTCAAGACTCGGCTCAAAGGTTTTGAGTACGGATTTCTTTAGCTTATAATCTCGTATCTTTTTCTTAACTTTATACTTGCAAATAATACACATAGGATAGTCTTGAAGAAACATACATAAATTCTTTATTGACTCGTCTAAGACAAGAACAGAAATACAACCATCTCCCTGTGGATCGACCCGTGCTCAACCGGCTAGCTGCATAGCGTCACCGTCCTGATCGCGGTAAACTTTAGAACTTTGAACATCCGACACGCCAAAGGCGTGCGATCAAATGGCACCGTTGCCGGGGAGACGGTAGCGTATTTTCTTTCTTGTTATTCGGGTTAATATTCTTTTTGTATATATTTATAAAAAAAATTATTCTTTTTGTTTTTTTTTGATCATTTTTGTGGGCAAGAGTGCAGATTTTTGCAGATTTGCAAACTGCGATTGTGGGGAGCAAAGTGTACATTCAATGCTAAGGTGATTGCAAAGTACAGTGCCAAAGATCCGGGTAGTTTGAACCGCGCAAGCGAACTTTTCAAGCTTACCGGATTTGATTCAACGGGGGTTTCCTAACCCAAAAACTTAACGGTACGTACTTTACTAACACCCTCTTCTCAAATCCGACGCGTCCAATATACTATTCTTTGCAGGATTCTTTGCAAGTTCGCTAACAAACGCTAAAAATTGACTAACCCGTATTTGTTGCAGTGCCGCGCTTAAACTAAAAAACGATTTTTTGATTCTTTATAGAATTTTTATTGAATTGCGCGTTGCATACATTAATACGGACTTAAGGGCAAGCGAACCCCACAATATACGGTAAAGGATTTCATCACCTTTTCCGTGGCCCACAAATCACGAATTTGAGCATAACGTTTACCCGCACAAATTTTAAAAGAAATTAGACTTTAAGCCTTAAAGACTTCGCGCTCACTAGGAGGAGTTAACTGTGTTTAGAACCTCGCTTAACGGTATATTGTTTACGGGGTGTCTAGGAAAGTGTTAACGGCGAAACCGCCAAAAGAGAAAGGGTTATTTAATTAAGGAACTTCGCGAAAGCGTTGGAAAAGCTCCCCTTATCTCTGCACTTACCTGGCCTCGTGATCAGTGTATCTTGAGCCCGTTTCTCGACACAGTTTTACTTCGACAATCAAGTTCTGGAGCAGGTCTAGTTGACCTAGGTGAACCCTAGAACGATTAGGTGTGTGGTATTTTCGTGTCGTGGTTGTTTTTGTCCCTATTCTTTTTTGTGTGTATATTTCATTCTTTTGTTAATATCTTAAAAAAAAAATTTTAAAAAAAAAAACACATCCTTTTCCCTCTCCTTTTCTCTGCCTTTCTTTCTTTCTCTCTTCATATCATGGGTACCCCACCTCGTAAAACTCTTGCCGAACTTTAGTACCCACAACCAGACATTACTTCTTACGGTTCTTGCTTTGGCCGAACGTCAAACGATCCCTCCATGCCCAAAATCTCTTTGAAAGATCGGATAGACGCGTCTAGGACAAACACTTGCCCTTCGCAATCCACTCTGTATCAACCTTTTCAACCTCCCCCACCCGCTTATGTTGATACCCCTTTTGCAAGTCATTCTTCGTCCATCGCTGAACGTATTGAACAATCCCGTAGCCGATCTTGCACTCCTTTCACCACTTCAAATTCTTGGGATCAACAATTCCATTCACCTTCCTATCCAAATGTTGATCCTGCTCCTATCTAGCCATTCAATTCCGACCATTCCTACCCTACTTTTTCACCTTCCCTAGACATTGCTTCAGAACCGCCATTTGGGAGTTTTCAGTATCCAAACAACTTTGAATCTTTTACTGAAACCCCTTCCCAACCCATGTCTAGTCTGGAACAGTCTTTGGAAGACTTTAGGGTAGCGTCGTACCAACAGAGGATGGATTTGGATGCGTCCATGGCCGCCCTCATACAACCTAGTGACCCGGTAGCTAGTTTTCAACTAGCTCCAAATTTTCCAATGTATGAAGAGGCGGTCGGACAGGCTCTGAATTTCAGTGGAGAGAGTGAGCTGTACCCCCTTCCAAATCAAACCTACCCGTTTCAAATTGAATCCCACAACTCTTGTGTTGAAAGTTTATCAAGTGTCCCAACTGCATTATCAATTGAAGATAGAATGTTTAATGAGTTGTGCAACTTTGTAGGGTTTGATTTGCCAGATTATGAAGGGACCTTGCCAAGTGAAACCACAAACAATCCTTTTGACCTCTACACCTCCATCTTAGAACCTGAATTGATTGAAATCCATGCTTTTGATGAGATGTCGGAGAAAATTGACTTTCACTTGATTAAGGATATTGACGCCGGGAATATTTTGGATGATGCACCTGTAGATCTGGCAGAGTTTTTCTCTCCAATTCATCATCCCGAGTCATTAACTGTTTTTCCCGAACCCCATATGCGTCTGAATTTTGAAGAGAAATGCATGGATGTGCTAAATTTTGAGGAGAATTTTAAGGATAGCTTTGAAGATGAACCAGTTTTAATTGATGAGTCGGATTTTATAATTCATCCTGTTCCTTTCATTGACTGTGTGCACCCTCCCGAAACCTTAACCGATACCCCTCCTCGATCACTTTCCTCCATCCTTTCCATCGTTCCGACCTTGCAAGAAGCCGTCTCACTTACATTTCATATGTCTGGTTTACCGAGTTCGGCGTACCCATGGTTTCTCACGAATCTTGAGGGATTTGACCCCATTTCTCGACGGGTAAATATATTAGCACAATCGCTTTTCACACATCGGTCATCACAAATTGTGCTAATCTATTTACTCCATTTGCACCCTCAAGTTCGTATTCCACTTCTTTTTCCCTTCCGCCATTCTTCTTCCTCTCATATACCGAGACCGTATACCACTTCTATCTCTATACAGTCTTGCGTATTCTCCATTTCTTTTCTCTACGCCTTCTTTCACCAGCCACTACTTTATCACGATAAGATTTTTGAATGGTTGGTACTAACTTTTGGCCTATGTAAGGCCTTGTATAGCTTGACACTGTTCTTTCCCCCCTAATCCTGAACTTCATCGCTTAACAGTGGAAACACTGTTTCACTTAAGTTTGGGGGGAACCCTTTTTGTGTATATATTTTTTTTTCCCTTTTTGTTTTGTATATAATTTGTTTTTAGGGAGCGCCGACAAATTTTGACCCTCTTGGTGTAGCCTGACAGTGAGGGCACTGTCAAGTTTAAGTTTGGGGGTGTGCTCGGTAAGCTTTCTTCCTTCGCATTCATTTGTATATTTTGCATTTGCATACCTTATTAAAAACCCACAAAAAAATTGAAAATTTTGCAAAAATATAAAAACTTTGTCGTCAAGTTAGCTAATAGGGTAACTTAGATCTTTATTCCGAAAGTTTAGTTGATATGATAGAAATAACTAAATTCGAGCCTTAGGGATTGAAAACCCTAAAAATAACCCTCATTCTGTCTAACTTTGGTAAGTATACGTCCTTACAGTTTTTTTGAGAAATAGGTAATCTTGAGTTCAGTTCTTGAGTTAAGTCAAGATGAAGGGAAAGTATTGATGCTTTACTGAAGGATAAGTCTGAAAAATAGTTTATTTTCTCGAGTTCAAATTTAGAAAGTATATACCCTACAAACTGCACTTACACGCACCTTGAAACTTGGGATAGTAGAAGATACCTTGAAATACTCTTGCCTGAAAGCCTAGTATGAAAGAAAAAACGGTATTTAAAGCTAAACACCAAAAGAGCATGTTGAAAAATATATCCGGTCTTGAAAAAGAAAAAGTAAAAGAAAAAAAGAAAAAAAATAGAATAAAGTCAAGACCTGGAAACTGCTATTTACGCTTTAAAGTTCACACATTCAGTAATCGGTCGTTAGTGCCTCAAGAAGCATTGATAGTCGCATGAAAAGTGTGTGAGCAAATCCGTCCATCCTTAATGAAAAGAAGTAGTATTAGGTATTAGGGGAAGAATATTATAGCTTGAATTGAATTCTTGAGTGTAGGGGTGCAAATATACACACACGTAGGGGTATACAATTGATGTTTGGATAAGAGATAGAAATAAAGAATAAGACTTGTGTTTTCTGTAAAGTTGATAAAAATCCCTGATTTAAGACCACTCTTTTGAAGGAAAACTCAGGAGAACCAACATCTTTCTAAACTTTTTTGGAACGTATAGGATCTAAAGTTAAAACAGATAGGAGGTGTGAAACATAAGGGTTGGATATTTCTAACTTAGGATTATAAAATTTCTAACGTAAATACTAAACTGTAGGAGTAGAATCGATGTTAACATATGACACTAGCTTGACGGGATTTTGTGGGTGTAATCTGCTGAAAACCCTCAGGAGACAACACTCCTCCTACTAGGGACACCTAGAGGTTTAACGGCTTGTTGCACGCGCTCAGTGCAATCGCGTTCCCTGCGAAAGTGCGGTTAGGACTTTTTTGTGAATAATTGGTTTTGCTCGGGACGAGCAAAAGTTAAGTTTGGGGGTATTTGTTCATACTAGAATATTGCAGTTTATACCACCCATTCTTATGCTCGTGTGTTTATAGGTAGGTGCTTGTAATCCGTGTTTGTTACATATTTACAGAGTACAGGTTTTCCAGTACAAATATTGCAAATCAAGACAAAATCTCCACAGTTACGCCAAAAGCAGAACATCTGTCACAACAGATAAAAGCCGGGTTCCGGTCATCCTTATCCGTCCAGTGCCGAGTACCAGTTCCAGAGACAAGACATATGACAATGGTCATTCGTGTCTGGGACAAGCACAGAGCACGAGGGGAGCTGCACAAGAATCAATGGGTGCGCGGAGCTCGAGGGAGATGAAGTCAAAAGTGAAAAAGATAATGCAATCTTGGACTAAGAAATCTGAAGATATTCTGGAAGATTTTGTACAGTTTAAAGTTTGCAAACACAAGGACAATTGAAACCAGGGAAGCACCCAAAACCCGACCCCCTAATTCCTCCACATGGCCGCGAATCCGCGACCAATAGGGGGTATTGGCCGCGGATCCGCGGCCATTATGACTCCTCTCTCTGTCAAGTTTTGGGGGTAGTTTGGTACTTTTATTTAGGGGCAGATTGGTTCCCTAGGTTCCCATTTCCCCACCTATAAATACCCCAGAACTGAGCCAATTCTAGTGTTCATTTCTTTAGCCTCTTTTTGTTAGTTTTAGTTCTTCTTCTCCTTCTTCTTCTTCTTTTCTCCATGAAAATTGTAGTGAGAGCTTTTTTGAGTGGAAGCTTAATGAAGATGAGGGCTTTTGTATCATTCTCTTTTGTTTAACTTCCCCTTGAGATTCTTACTTTCTCTTGATCTTTCAACTTCTTCATTGAGCTTGAAAGATTAAGAGTTTGTTATTGATCTCAAGGGTCGTATTTTCTTATGGAATTAGCACTTCATTTCACATGCGTTCTCTACCCTTCTCTTGATCTTGCAACCTTTTGATTGAGCTTGCAAGTTTAAGGGTTGGCTATTGATCCCATGCTTGTCTTGAGTTCTAGTTTCTTGTTCTTTTTATTGCTTATTTATTATTTGCTTTTTATTACCTTGCTTTACTTTCTTACAATTTATATTCATGCACTTAATTACTTGTAATCTTTTCTTTTCTTTGTTCTTTTCTTTTTGTTCTCTCTTTTTGGTTCTTTTTTGTGAATGAATGTAATTATCATTGTTAAGAATAAATACGGTATTGTAAGTTAAGATTTTCTTTTCTCATTTCCTTTTCCCGTTATTTTCCATTGAACTCCGCCCAAACCATACGCAAGCGCTCCGTTAGGCACCCTACCCTAACAAGGTAACGGTGATCCCTAACCGCGACCGGTTGCGTTCGGTTTGGCCGGAGGCGAAAGCAAGAGACAAGAACGGAAGGACAAGGGTAAATAAGCCGTATTCCACGAATACCGCGCTTAAATCCCCTAATCCACGTTGTTGCCGATTGCTCTAGCTTCAATTGGTCAAGACTCGGCTCAAAGGTTTTGAGTACGGATTTCTTTAGCTTATAATCTCGTATCTTTTTCTTAACAACTTTATACTTGCAAATAATACACATAGGATAGCCTTGAACAAACATACACAAATTCTTTATTGACTCGTCTAAGACAAGAACGGAAATACAACCATCTCCCTGTGGATCGACCCGTGCTCAACCGGCTAGCTGCATAGCGACACCGTCCTGATCGCGGTAAACTTTAGAACTTTGAACATCCGACACGCCAAAGGCGTGCGATCAGGGACTCTAAAGACTCGTCAATACTTTGGTTGTGGATTTAACAACTAGCACGTCTGAGGTATTAGCCATACGTAACGGGCTACCAGGTATTGACCAAAAGGGACGTTGATGAGCGAACTCATCCTGACACCCAACTGAGCATGTCAGTGACAATATCCGTACAGTCCGGTCCGTTCGTCTATGAGCATCGCATGGCGGGCCTAGGTGGTTGGTAAAAGTCAGACCCCCAAAAGCGGTACAAGTCGTGTCGGAGTGTAGCCCAGAACATCCTGAGATACTATTGGAATACCTATCAGTAGATCTCCTGCCTATGCCAAGGACTTCGTGTAATGGCTCTCCTAGACACAGCGCGACCTCACCCCCAATACCGGGAGAGACGAACCCCTGCAGATCCGCTCACTGCCTCCATGTGACTCGGGACTGTACCCAACTAAAACCTGTTTGCACGACTCCTTTGAGCCGTGGTAGGGTAGTAATCAAAGTACAGTGGGAACTCACACGAGACAAATGACGATCTTAGGTCGATGAACTAACCTGTACACATGTCACCACGGAACTGCTATCTGACGTCTGGTATAAGACCAACTAGCATGTTCCCGGCGAGTCCTGTCCGGTCTACTCATAACCCAATGAGCACTTGTATAAATCTTAGGTGAACCAACTGACACCGGTGGCTTATGAGACCGGCCACCGCCCCTCGTCGGGGTCTCGACTGTATACACTAGTCTACTCTGGAGTATCAATGCTCTATCTCGAAACTCCCATGACTAGGGATCTTTTAAGGATGTGCTTATAGACTACCAGCTCCCACGTAAATGATTGTCATCATACTGCTGGCTATCAAGCAAGAATCTTAAGGCTCTATCAACGCGCAATAGTGACCTGTAAGGTCACCTAAAGCAATACACGATGATAAAGATAAACCAGATAGCATACTATCATCTTGAGTAAGACTGTTCTAATGGTGTAGGTCCTCCTTCAATCATTGCAATCACGTGCCTGTGATCCAATAATTGACTCTGAGGGCACTATCTCCAACAATCTCACACTTGCACTCAAGGCTAATTATTGCGATGTCGCATACTCATAGCCCGTGTGATACCGAACACCCAATTCCTCTACTAATCAGTCTCACAAAACCCGTTTGCGAAACTAATGCGTTCGAGGAATAGCCTCAGTGAGTGGATCCGCCCTAATGTTTCTTTCTATGTCTCCTTTTATCTCAAGTTCGGGGAGAAAGCCATCTCCCGAAATGAGCAATACCTGTCTTAGAATATGTCTGGATATCTGATGGGACCTAGTTCATAAATGAACTCCAAATCCAAACTTCTCAGACTGTATCTTCAACTGAACTTAATCAGTATCCTGCGCCATACCTCCCTCAGTATCCGCTTGGAGCACCTGTCCAAAATACTGCCCCTCGTCAGAGGGAAAACTATAACTCTGACAGTCACTCTGTCATCCCGGTCACCTTGGAAGCCTGGGATGATAACCGTCTCCCGATTGAAGCTGTCGTTATCATATCCCTATAACATCCACTTATGTTCTAAAACTGCTTCCGAATGTTTCTCCACGATTGGATCAATATCAACTTATTGCATCTACTGCAAAAACAACATCTGGTGTGGTACTTGACATCTCATGATCGACTCAATTGCCTAAGCAAGTGATCTGCCAATCATACACATCCCTCTCCCCTTTAGTCTGTAAGACTCCTTTAGAGAGGGTGACTCCATCACCTGCAGGTATACTACCATGCCAGGAGTCGTCCATTCTAAAACACCTTTAGAATGCTGTCTAAATACCCAGATTGGGAAACTACCCAAATCTAGATCTAATACCATAGATCCAGTAACCAGAATGTCTGATATGAAATCCATTTCCTTTGTGGAGAAACCACTGTGTGACAACCAAAGTATAACCGACCGTATGTCACGTCCCGAAAGTACGGAACATGACCGGCACTTAGACTACGAACGTCTCGAGACGTACGTACCCTAAGTAAGCCGAACCCAGAAATCCATATCAAGAAAAGTAGTAGAGAGTAGGGAGAACCATATGTAAATCAACCAGTATGCAACATAATATACATAGCCTAAAGGCGAGGATCACAACAGAAAAGGAAACTCAACAGCATGAAATCCACAGAAATATGACGCGCGACTCTAAGGTCGAAAGAATAAACATCACTGGTCTCTATCTCAAATAAGTACATGTTTGGTTGATGGAACTTCTAGATACAACTGAAATATAATATACAATGTATAATGATGGGTACGATACAAATAAACCCACCTACTAGCAAGTCACCCGAAAGAAGCAGTGCTCGCAATGCCGTAATGAACCCTGTACGGCAGAACCTGCAAGAAACTGGGGCACAACGGGGGTGAGTTGCCAACTCATGAGTAGAAAAAGATCTACGAACAGAAAATCGCATGTATGACGCAATTCTAGGTCATATGATCAGAATATATAATCCTCAAGTATATAACCAGCAACCTATAACAATGGCTAGGGTAAATATCTAACCCAAGTATAATCGCATGTGCCCGTGCCAGTGCTCAGGTAGCAATGTATCATATGAATAATGTATAAATGCATGAAACAGAATGCATGTACTGAAGAAAAGTGCTTTCACAAATTTGTGTGATTTCTGTATTTTTAAAATGAGGTATCATAATGAAATCAGCATAAAACAGTGCCTATCATCGGCACAAAACATAAATCTCAATATCTCGATATCTCTGTATCACAATCTCTGTACCTCAATATCTCGAAATCTCAAGATCTCAATCATAATATCCAGGGTGCCGTCGGTCCAGATCGGCCCCTACCATCCATCTCAAAACCACGACGGTATCCTCCGGATATCCGACGCGTCGGGTAAAATCACCTGTCGGTCGTGCTCCCCTGCACAGGCTCAACGCCATCTCCTGCGATTTTCTTGCCCCGGGGTACCGCACCGGGCCCACCATGTACCCAAAACGGTTCATCCGCCTCCTCGAATCGGGTCTCGAAATCCATCAGCAACCTCATGGTGGACGACTCATACATCATGGGAAAACCGCATTTTTATATAAAAAGAGAGGAAGCAGTTTATATATGTTTTGCGGTTTTCCTCCAAATCCAGAAAATATCATGGAAATCCGAATCATCAATAGCATGCAAACCACGAATATAAGCATGAGAATCCATGAATGCAGCATATAATGACAACAGTATACATGAAGTGACAAGTAATAACTACAATGTCAAGCTGGCATATATAGCAAGTACACTAATATCATGTCACTACTAGATAATCAAGCTAAATCAAGCAATAATGTTCTCTAAGTGTACGTGATATAGCAATTACCGATGAAGATGTATGTGCGTCGGCAAATGAGTGTACGTAGTACATACGCATCATCGGTAATGGTGCTGGTGTCCTAACATCATCATATCAATAATGGAATATGAATCACAATAGTATGCGAAGCAGAGCAACAATAATAATATGCGGGAGCTGAATACTAACACAATGGTAGCTAGACGGCATCTAATGTCATAAGAGTCATACAGCTACGCCAACTATAAGGCTGAGCTAAAAAGCTAACTGCAGGTAAGGGAAACCGCCTAACCTCTGAGTCGATACACACACACACACATATATATATATATAGTCGGTGATCCTGGAATTACACCGATTCTAACTTTCAGGTGTTATACTGGAATCTGGGTTAGATCTAGGGTAAACTGGTCTCAACATTACCTAATTGGGCTATACAAACCATTACAATCAATACTTGGCCAAATCTCACTCAAATTCTCCTAAACCAGCATTAATCTACTTAATAATGCTAACTTTTCAGCTAAACAACTATAACTTAGCAAGATAGGAGTTGGGTTGTGAGATTATACCTCAAGGGTCCTAGAATGAAGGAGGAGGAGGTGGGGGAGTGAGTTGGTGCTGCTGAAGTTCCTGCTTGTGGCTGTTCTCTGTTGCTGGAATTGTTGCTGGTTCTGTAGCTGCTGCATGCAAATTTCTTTTGCACCCTCTCTGTTGCTGTTTGCCTACAGCAGTGGCTGTTGCTGTTGTTGCTTTGGTGTTGTGGGAGTGGTGGTGTGGTGGTGTGGTGGTTGAAGCTTTTGTTGCTGCAGAAGGGGCTGATGTAGCTGCTGAAGTGAGGAAATTGGGGCTGATGTAGCTGCTGAAGTGGCTGTTTCAGCAGGTGATGTGTTGATATGGGGGCTGAAGTTGTGCTGATGTGAGTGTGTAGGAGTTGGGCTATGGGGTTAGGGGCTGGTGTAGGGTTGGCTGAAGTGTTGTTTCAGCTGCTGATGTTGGCTGAAGTTGGATATTGGGGCTGATGTGTGAGAGGGAGTAAAAGAGCACAAGGGTTTATGAAGTGGAATGGATCAGGGCACACCCTAACCACATCTCTCTCTCTCTCCAAAATAATGCACAACCAACATGGCTCTCTCTCTCTCTCTACACAAGGTCAATCCTAACCCTAATCACCATCAACCAAGCTAAAAGCCCTTAATTAAGCTAATTAACCTAACCAAATGGGTTAAACCATCATGGACATCTAAACATGGTTCAACCCTAGGCTACCATGAGTCCAAAACATGAAACAAGTGTGACAAGTGTAGAGAATGTTATATGCACATTTTGCACAAAAAAGCCAAAAATCCAATTAGCGATTTTTAATCGTGATTAATATTAAAATAGCATATACTTAACATAAAAACTTAAAATGGCATATTTCCACAAAATAACCTATTTTAGAATTTCCAAAATTTTCTCCGGAATTTTCACCATTTATCGGTATTTAATTATACCGAAATATTAAAATATTCATTAAAAATAAATATTAAATTATGAAAATTCCCAAAAATAACATTTTCTTTTTTTTGAAATGTTACACCGTAGTATAGGAATTCACTTCCTACTCTGTGTATGTCATCCAAATACCAGGCCATCACACCCTACTACCTTCTTAACAGATCTATCCTCTATTCTGATGAAGTCAAACCTATGACTGTCACATCAGAAATAGATGATCTATCTCCGCTACATCTGCTTTAGTCTCTTAATAGACATAAGCCACTTGTCCACCAATGCTTCCGCTGCTCTCACTGACTACGACAACCCTCTGGAAGAATCATATACACGTGCACTTCTGAAGCCAGTTCAGAACGACGCTATACTCATCCTCCTGCCGGGACTCACAGTCTGGAACAACAGCAATGGCAAGTCAGGGTAAACAAGAACCTCCCTGTCACCGTCTTTGAGCATACCGAAGTATCTCTCGAGTGCCTGAGGTTACCCACCATATCTGCGGAGTGGCCAATGGAATGTCAAACCAGATTGAATCTTTAGGTTCTTATCAAATCTTCAGTAATCGTTTGCGGTTCTGGAACCACTTCCAGTTCTACCATACTCCCACTACTGTTTTCTGTAAAAATCCATTTCTTTTAAAACTGTGGTGAGTCAAGAACAATATCACTGTTGATCTTCCAGATGGTAGAAAGTTAACCCTCGTCATAGCCCGGGTCAACCCACAAACAGCCATTACAGAAACGTGCCTTGAGTTATCCAGAGTCTGGTTTTAAGCATAAGCTTGACAACTCCCCGTACCTTAACAATGTCAAGATATGAACTGTTCTATATCCAATATAGAAACAGAGGCACTGATTTAATTGAACCAGATTCAAATCATGCAGCTGTCTCCGGTGCATGTCAACTAAATGGAAAGAGACCGATCAGCGTTACTCAACTTAGGAGTGCTTCCAATTATGAGTAATCTGAAAGAGAAACAAGTTTCTCAAAACCATTACTATTAACTGAATACCATACATAAGTATCTATATCTTCGATCACCTTGAAGAATCCCGATACTTGCAATACCTGATTCTCTACTTTACACTTATACCTATAACTTCTCAAAACTCAGACCTTGTGTTTCTACGAAACACTTGTCTAAGAACTAGAGAAGTCATAAGTAAACCGAATATAGTACGAGGACCAACTCCTCTGTCCTAATGGACAACATACAATACTCTGTATAAGTCCCCTGAGTCTTATAACTCAAACTCTGTGTGGTATGTTGAAAACTGTACTTATGGTTAAGAAGAATTACACCGCTGTTTAATACTCCTTACCTAACCATCCACTGATATAGGTAAATTTCATGGACATAATTTCAAAAAGGTATATCTCACTCTATAAAATTAGACGTACAGATATATCAATTTGAAATTGGTGCATAACAGTGGATATTCAAAACCAAATATTTGTCGTCCGGCAAACAACCCAGGTGACTTCCTCAAATATCACCGATTACAACGAATCCCGATATAATGAGGATGATCACCCAATTCCCAATAACTTACTCCCACTCATCATCTGTAAAACCATACAGATGTGAGAATCAAACCTGGTAAATATATACCCTGGAGCAAGTGTCTAATTGGGAAATCAGTTTTCCTTTAACAGTACACGGTGAAACTGAAACATTGAAATGTTTCGTAGGGGTATCCTGTTATTCCTAATAATGCCTCTTCCATTATCAGATTCACAACTGTAACCGTATATTTCTTTGCCATCTCTCCAAATCCCTTCATATGTCTTTAGTCATTACCTTCTGTACACCCCTTTAGGCCAAATGGTTTTCTTCCTTACCTACCGTTCGTCACCGGCCTATGGTTTGGAAGAAGACTATCCAATAAGCATAACGGGTGTACCGTCCTAATCCTAAGAGCACTCGCAATGCGAGAGAAGGTGAAGATAAATGACAACCGAATAAACCTTATTCCTATTTCTCCTGAACCAGAATCCATCCCCGAACTGGAACAAGTTCCTTTCGAGTTCGTATATAACCATATGATGGAGTATCCAATAAACTGTGGATCTTCGTAGTGATACGGAGTGTTCTGGAGAAATACAAAGGTGAAGTGGGAGTGGTAATGAAATACTTGGTTTGTTCGTGAATAGCAGTCGCAATTTACTTTGCCATCCTTCTAATCCCTTTATTTGTCATAACTTATTACCTTTTGTACACCACACTTAGGCTAATCATCTTTCTTCATTCTATACCGTTCGGCACCAGCCTAAGGTTTGGAAGAAGACTATCCAATAGGCGTAACGGGTGTACTATCCCCTAATCCAAGGAGCACTTGAAACCTGAGAGAAGGTAAGAGGAAAACACAACTGAATAATCCCATTCGTTTTCTCCCGAACAAGAAACCATACTCGAATAAATTCTTTCGAGTTCCTATATAACCATACGATGGTTTTATCCAATGGAAGTGGACGTTCGTAGTAATACGGGGTGTCCTGGAGAAAAGGATAAAAGTAGGAGTGGCAATGAGGTCTGCAACTCTGATAATCCAAAAGCCAGTCTTATAAGAAGGTTCGGTTAATCTTGGTTACTGAGTCATAGTCTAGGGTCGGGTCATGGTCGCTGCCAAAGAGAGAGAGAAAAGAAACACTCAGCGTGCACTCTAACCTAGATCAGAATGGTTATCAATTTATCTAATCAGGAAACCTCCCACTGTACCGTCAAATTCTCCTCCAAACCTGAAAGAAGAATTAGTCGGGATCACCTGAGGAGTAAACCAACTCATCAGCGGGAATCGTGATCCAACTATCATCGCATGATAACGTGATGGAATCCACTCACGCTATCACACTCCAGAAGGTATGCGCATATCTGGCAAGTTTCAATTTCTTTAGAAACTCCCGATGTGATTTTTACCCCATACTCTTATGACCTTGACTTTGGCCAACAAATCATAAGTCACATGTCAAGTTCTACCCGTCATTCTCCAGGTTAATTTGAACACACCCGTACCTACCCTTGACTTTGGCCAACAAGGCAGTACGACTGTCCCAAACCAACGCATCTATCTATGCTGCATATGAATATCCAATAGCTACCAATCACTGTGCCTTGACTTTGGCCAGCAAACACAGCTTGAATACTATTGACTATCCATATGAAATGACGGAGGGCTACGAATGGTTTTTGGCGAAAAACCTTTAACGTAATGAACTTGATATCGTTGAAGGAACCGGATAGCTTTTATAAAAATATAGTGACGAAAACCTTTGCTAAAGAGGTCACTCCCGGGGAAGGGATCTCGGCTCTTTCCCCGTAGAATGAGGTGCAGGATATTCCAACTGAATACCACGATGCAAAGCAAAAGTAAACGATTATAGTGAAGTTATTTCCCTGACGCAAACTTCTGTCCAAGGGGTCACTCCCGGTGAAGGGATCTCGGCCCTTGCCTCGTCGACTGAGCTGCTGGATATTCATAACCGAATACCAATGTGTAAAACAAAAGATAACGTCCTTGCAATAACATCTTTTTGAAAAATGTTCCAACAACATCAGAATAGGTTTGTTTATCTTGCATTGATCCGAATCAATGCAGTCCTATTAATTGATTACACCAATAAAGAACGAAAATAATGATGTACGTATATGCCATCCGCATTCGCCACTGGGTCCCGTCATTACCCATTAGGTTACTTAACTAACGACAGAGCGGGGACTGGACTAGCGCGGATGCAAAACATATACAACATCTACTAGTATATATATCAATATATAATATTCGATCAAGGCGTGATAAAATGCAACATCACAGAAATGTAATAAGCATCACAGAACAATACAGATATCTGGGATCCCCGGGTTTCATAAAGCCGCTACTGAAACCTGACGTTCCCCTAGTCGTGTGGATAGCCTGTGCAATGAAATCCTAGACCCCTACGGGAGCGGAAAGTTACCCACCAAAACCTGAAGTGAGGCAGCCCCCTTCAACAATGTGAATGGACCACCCAGCACTTCACGGAATCCGGTAACTTGAGCACCCCTCCTTGGGTCATCCTGTACCCCTTACGAGTGCGGCGAATAGCCCGTCAATTCTAGAATAAAGCCCCCTCCGTCTCAACGCCATGAGATGCGGGCCTGTTGCCCTCTAGAACCCGGCTACCCGTGCACCCCTCCGTGGGGTAATCCTAGTACAGAAAGTAAAATATACACAACGGGTACATCGACCTCAGCCCGGTCGTGCCCCAAAAGAATAATATACAAACAGGCAGTAACTTTTAGTGTATATGCCCTAGAGGCCATTACTGTATCATACTAGTTTGTATATTACTTAATGGAAGCTAGGGATATTCACCTTGTATATACAATCTTGCTCAAAATAGTAGTATGCTACTTGGTTTGTTTCTACTTCAATGTGTACATGTGTTTATTTTAGTATTGTTAGTGTATATGCCCTAGAGGCCATTACTGTATCATACTAGTTTGTATATTACTTAATGGAAGCTTGGGATATTCACAGTTGTATATACAATCTTGCTCGAAATGGTAGTATGCTACTTGGTTTGTCTCTGCTTTAATATGTGCATGTGTTTCTTTTAGCATATTGCTGGTATACATATTAGTGGAGCCCTTAGGATCTTTTCTTGATTACCAGCGTTGTGATGGCGCTCGCACTCGTGGGAGCTGGGTAATCTATAAGCATATCCTTATACAGGTCCCTGGTCGTTGGACTATCGAGACAGGGCATCGATACTCCGGAGTAGACTAGCGTATGCGCTTCTCATCCCAGTGTGGGGGACGGTCTGTCCCACAGCCGTTAGTACGTCGTACTTGGGATAGTATGCGGGTGCTCGTTAGGTTACGAGTACACTGGACAGGACTCGTCGGGAACTGTTGGTTGGTAATATACCTATCGTCAGTTATCAGTTCCCAGGTGACATGAGTACAGCTTAGTCCGCTGACTTGACACTGTCACTTCGCCTCGAGTGTGTTCCCACTGCACTTTGATTACTACCCTACCACGGCTCAAAGGAGTCGTGCAAACAGGTAGTTTTTGGGTGCAGTCCCGAAGCACTTGGAGGCAGTGACGGTTAGACAGGATTCGTCTCTCCCAGTATTGGGGGTTGACATCGCGCTGTGTCCAGGAGAGCCATTACACGAGTAGTCCCTGGCCAGGGCAAGCGAGATATACTGGTAGGTTTCCAGTGTTATCTCAGGGTGTTCTGGGCTACACTCCGACACGACTTGTACCGCTATTAGGGGACTGACGTTCACCGCCCCCCTAGGCCCGCAATGCGATGTATCAGACGAACAGACCTGTAACATTTTAAAAATAATTAAATAAATAATTAAATGAATAAAAGTGTTTAAGTGAATTTTAGGATTTTCGGTAAAGTAAAATGTATTTTTCGTAAAACCAAACCGTGATTGTTTTTCACTATAAATTTAAAAATATCTATTTTAATTATGAAATTACTAGTAAATAGTGTTTATTTAGCCACTTATAAATTTTTGGTTTAATAAAATATTTTTCCTAAATTAATTATTTTAAATATTAACATAAGCTTTATTTTTACACTAAATTAGTGTAAATTACAAATTTAAATGGTTTTATTTGTAAAAATGAACCATGGCATATTAGAATTTAGTGTGTATCATGCAAAATTTATTTGCAAATTTTTCCTTGTTTCTAGATCTTTCTTGAGTTATTTTAGAAAAGAATTAAAAGAAAATGAATAAAGCATGAAAAGACATTAAGATGATGACATTTTGGAGAAGTTTCTACACCATTTTTCATGTGTTTCTCCCTCTTCCCCTTATTGTGGCCGGCCTCCCCATCACCATGGCTACCCCCCCCCCATTTTCCACCTCATTTTTATTCAAAAATCATCAAAAATACTACAAAAACCCAATTTAAATTCAACAAAAACCTAATTATTTCATACCCTTTATTCTCTACTCTTCTCTACATGGATTTTGGAGTGGGAAAGCATGTATTTTTGAGGCTCATTTTCAAGTTTGGGCATGAGGTTGTGGAGGTATAAATCCTTCTCTTTTGTTTTATTTCTATTAGATATTTCTTTTAAAGCATAATTAGATTAATTAGATTAATTCTTGTTGCAAATTCTAAAATTCAAGTTAGGGTTTGAAAATTCAAGAGGTGGTTTTTGTTAATTAATTAGGGTTATAATATCTAGTTTAACATCTTTTAGTGTGGAAAATTCTTGCATGGTGGTGGTATAATAAATTGTTGATCGAAATTGTTTAATTTAAACTATTTAGCTAACTAGATTTTTTCTAAAATGTGTTATGGGTAAAATAAAATTCTTATTAAGGGTGTTATCATTAGATGGTAATTTTAGTGAGAATATTAGCATATTAATTGAATGAAAAACCTAGTTTGATCACTAGATTATTTTGATAATTGGAAAAATAGTAATAAAATGCTATTATTTTGTAAACTAGATTTTAGGAATTTCTAAATAAATGTGATTAAAAATATAATTATAGTTTCATTACATCATTATCATCATAAATTGTGGTTTAAGTGATTAATTTATGCAAATCATGTTTTGAGGTGGAATTGTGGTATTTTGCTTGGAAAATGTTAAAATTGTTAAAAGTTGCAAACTAGAAATTTCAAATAAATGCAAAATTGTGTAATAAAAATATAGTAATGGTTTGTATAGTCTAGTAATGCTATTTAATGAGTTTTATGACCATTGGTTTCATTTAAATGTCAAGTTTCGATGAAAAACGGTAAATTGGCATTTTCGGGTTTTTCGAAAACGGACGATTTGATCGATTTTAGTGTTTCGATGAATTTGATCATGTTTTACAATATAAGTAATGTGTTTTAAAATTACAAGTTGTTTGATGATGTTATCTCGATCCATCGGAGTTTGTACGCCGATATCGAGCGGTATTTGGTTCTTTTGCGTGGACGGGACATAGGTTTTAACCTGTGCTTGCTCTTCGTATCGTTTGACTTTTGTATGTGATTCGGTTTACGATGCTATTTATATGTTTGCGTCTAGGTACCCTCACGTGGACTGCGGGCGATGAAGAGGAGGATGGCGACACTGTCTTCGGCAGAAATGGACCAGGTGAGTAGATGCATATCTACGGGGGGAAGTCGGGTGGATGGCGTTTAGCACCCCCGCAACGTAGAATAGGAATAGTACTTATTGATATTAGGAAACCAGACGTGACCCTAGTAGGACCCTAGTATTGACCCTAGGCTGGACTAGACCAATTTAGGAAAACTATATCAGAGGATGAGTACCTTGGAAGAGGTTCGTAGGTTTCAGATAGAAACACACCAGCGCACACACTGAAAATCGACATGGGGTATGTGTATGTGTATATATATAGAACTAGGTATAGGTATATACATATATATACAACACATATAGGTGATTCAGTGATGTGATATGATATCCGAGGTATGATGAAATAGTATAACTGGGCTTGATGCCGTGATTTTTGACTATACAGTCGTAATAAAGTTTAGCGGATCATTAGGGAATGAGATAATGAACTTGAATATATAAATTACAAAGAGTGGTGGTGATATTGATGTACATGGGACGCTAGAATAGTACTCGGACTGTAACTTGTGAATGATTACGATATGATATATGTATAACTTGATTTCGACATTATATTGGTGTGACCTGATGCCGATATCATATGAGTATGACTTAATCACAATATGATACATACGACATTATACGAATGAGGAGACACCTAGGAGATACTTGACCGTACCCCGACATTGGGATGCCGTACGATGGATTTTACCGTACGAGGCTTAGATTTGATGATTGATCCGCACTCTTGATTCAAGGAAGCCGTACTACGTACGTGACGCTGTTGAGGCGGGATCGCCGACTAATAGAGATATTAATTCAGACCTTAGGTAGACTCTTATTTCTATTGACTAGTTCTTAGGTTTAGTTTTCCTTAGGAGGTTAGATGGACACTAGGTTAGGTTCGAGTCATATAGTGGTAGCAGTATTAGTATATTAAATGAGTAGGTAATATACATTCGTCTTTACTTTCACACTGTAATCATAATGTTGCATGTTCATACATATGTTGCTATAAATAGTATAAACCTTACCTGTTAGGACACCAGCACCATTACCGATGATGCGCATATTCCACGCACACTTATTTGCCGGCTCACACACATCATCATCGGTAATTGCTATGTCACGTACACTTTAGATCATATTATCTTTTATTGATAGAATCAGTTAACAATTAAACCGATGTAGTATTGTGATCACTCTCTGATGTTAAGTATAAGACATGACATTCATTACTTAGACATTCATGCATTCATATTTTCGTGTTATCATGAAGTATTATGGGCATATGCCGACACTTATCATATAGTACTCATGATTTTGAGGTTTGGATTTCTATGAGATTTCTGGATTTTTGGGGAAAACCGCAAAAATATATAAAAACTTCTCTCTCTCTCCTCTTCTCTTTTTTTTAAAATAAGATGCGGTTTTCTCGTGATGTATGTGTCGTCCACCATGAGTATTTCATGTTTTCTGATGGATTTCGAGACCCGATTCGAGGAGTGGATGAACCGTCTCGGGTACATGGTGGGCCCGGTATGGTACCCCGGGGCAAGAAGATCGAGTTGTAGACGATGAGCCTGGCAGGGGAAGGCTACCTACCGGTGATGTCTGGCGCGGCGGATATCCGGAGGATACCGACCGTTGTCGTGGGATTTGATGATATGGGCCGATCCGGACTGACGGAGCCCGACATATTGATACTTGAGGTTACATGTGTTGTGTCGATGCTTGACACGGATTTCCATGGATTTCATTGTTGAGATTTCAGATGCTTATACACACTTTACTATGATAACGGCTAAAGGTTCTCATACATATATATCTGGATTTCAGGATTTGTGACTTTACATTCATGGTGCATGCATTTCATTTCATATGACTTAGTACTATATGAGGCACTGACACGACACGGAGTATTTGCACTTACACGTAGTATTACCCTGCTATTACTAGATGTTTGGGATATAGTAGTGTATTATTATGACCTAGGATAGCGTCGTGCATTCGATTTCTTTTCGTAGATGTCTTCTACTCACGAGTTGGCAACTCACCCCCGTTGTACCAAATTCTTTACAGGTTCGATGTACAGGTTTCCCGTGGCAGCTTGTTGGCACATCTTTTCTTCAGGGCGATTGGCACGGTAGGTTGGTTCACTTGTATCCGAACCACCATTGTACTTTTATTCATTCATTTGTATCTAGTAAGCTCCATCAACCATATTTGTATTACTTGATAAGTTATTGGACCAGTCTTTTACTTTGACCTTAGAGTCGCGCCTGTATTATTCTGATCTGGTGGTTTTGCTTTCTTTTGAGTTTTGAGCCTCGCCCTCTGGCGTTGTATATTATTGTGCTTGTTGTGGTTGTTTCCGCCTGTTGGCGTTGATGCTAGCACCCGTTTGGGGATGCTTTTTATTGTTTATTCATATTATACTTGTTGTACCCGTTTGGGGGCCAGTTTTTACAGAGGAGACTCTGCCGAAATTTTTGGTAAAATTTGCTGATGTTTTTTTTTACTTGTTTTCTTTTCTTTTCTTCTTTTTCTTCTTTTATGGTTTAGATCTCTGGGCTTCGGCTTAGTTAGGTCACGTGGCGCCTCTAGACGCTTCGTAATCTAAGTGCCGGTCACGTTCCGTACTTTCGGGTCGTGACAAAGTTGGTATCAGAGCGCTAGGTTTAACCTTGTATAAGTCTAGGTGACCCTTGGTTGATGGAGTAGGCGAGTTAGGTAGAGTAACGTACCGTGGGTATGGTCCGCGACATACTTACGATACGCTACTCTGCTTAAGGAGCCCTAGGATTTACATTGTTTGCACCGTATTTCATTCGTTCCTTTGATCTATCTTCATCAATGTCGGATGGTGGTTTCTGTTACCACGGGCAGAGGGAGATGCGGCTCGAATGCAGTAATCATTAGAGTATTGGTTATTCTTGAGGACTGAAGTATTGCTTAGCGTGCGGATGAAGGGTATTCACATGCCGTCCGGATGAAGTTAAAGGGTTCAAACGATTATCAGAAAACCATTTCCTAAGTTTAAAGTATTCGGAAGAACATGCAGGTATTTCGATGGACCCTCTAGAAGAATGAAACCCTAACTCGACATAATGACCACGAGAACGCCCTTGAACCTTAGGGTTTACGGCAGTTCCGCTGTGCCATTAGTGAGGCTTGGGTTTGCCCTTCTACAGCTGGATCATCGATGCTGGGGTATGTACCGGATATTTTTAAACTGTACTTGAGTTTTGAGCTCTCGGGGAATTATGGGATTTTGATGGATCGATCGAGAAGTTTAATGTAGTCCGGATATCAAGTGAAGGGATCGACTATGTGGGAGACTCTAGACATGAGTATTGCCGTTGGTAGCGCAGTCAGCACACCTATGAAAGAACGAGTTCGAAGCGGTCGACATCAGAGGAAAGAGGCGCACATTGACGATAGTATTTACGATTGTGATTTAGTGATTTGAATTTCCTATTTTCGTTGATTGGATTTTTGTATTTTGAGGACTTGTTCTACGATTGGTATTTCCTGTGTGTACCTTCATTCTATCTGTGTTTCTTATGTCAGTTGTATTGATGTGGTTTAGTACGCACCCAGTACACTTGATTTGGTTTTATATATTTTTTTTAGATTTTTGATTTGATTTCGTGCATAGGGGTTACACGTGATTTTGACATATGTTTCGACCTAATTTTCATGCATTTTTGTGCTGTGATTTCGATTTTGATATTCAATGTATGTTTTCGTGCTCCATGTGCACCTGATTAGGATTCTTGCGCATACTTGGCGCACTTGATGCGATTTTGTGCACACCAGATGCACTAAATCGGAGTTTTGTGCAGATTAGATGCACCTGATAGTGAGTCGTGCACGCCCGTTGCACTTGACAGATATTTTTGGTGCACACCTGTTGCACTTAGTTTTGTTTTGTGGGTATTCATGGTTTCTGCATTTGGTTTCGATTTCAGTGCGCACCGGACGCATATGACATTTTATTGAAGTGATTGGGATTGATTTTAGTTTGAGCAGTATGTTTTCATGATCATTATTATTTGAGTTACTAACCAGGAGGGACGTGTATGTTAAATAAAAGATATATATGTAGCTATATTTTTAAAAAAATTAAACGTCCGCTACTTAGACCGTGACACGTGCATTGCACGGCGATTTTCAAGAAGGGGTTTTTGTATGCTGCTTTATTATGATGATTCGGCGATTTTACTAGTATGCGAACTATATATAAGTTATAGATTGATGTATATTACGATGGTTTTCACATTGGGTTATGATATTTCATTATCGCCATAACTCCGATGATTGCGTCATGCTTGACGGAGTTGATTTTCGTTATGTATTAATGATTTCGGAGCCCCGACGATTTGAGTATTTTGCTAAATGTTTTAGTATTTGGAAGGGGAGTGTTAATTTAAATTCGGGGACCGAATTTCTTAAAGGGGGGAAGATTGTAACATTTTAAAAATAATTAAATAAATAATTAAATGAATAAAAGTGTTTAAGTGAATTTTAGGATTTTCGGTAAAGTAAAATGTATTTTTCGTAAAACCAAACCGTGATTGTTTTTCACTATAAATTTAAAAATATCTATTTTAATTATGAAATTACTAGTAAATAGTGTTTATTTAGCCACTTATAAATTTTTGGTTTAATAAAATATTTTTCCTAAATTAATTATTTTAAATATTAACATAAGCTTTATTTTTACACTAAATTAGTATAAATTACAAATTTAAATGGTTTTAATTTGTAAAAATGAACCATGGCATATTAGAATTTAGTGTGTATCATGCAAAATTTATTTGCAAATTTTTCCTTGTTTCTAGATCTTTCTTGAGTTATTTTAGAAAAGAATTAAAAGAAAATGAATAAAGCATGAAAAGACATTAAGATGATGACATTTTGGAGAAGTTTCTACACCATTTCTCATGCGTTTCTCCCTCTTCCCCTTATTGTGGCCGGCCTCCCCATCACCATGGCTGCCCCCCCCCCCCATTTTCCACCTCATTTTTATTCAAAAATCATCAAAAATACTACAAAAATCCAATTTAAATTCCACAAAAACCTAATTATTTCATACCCTTTATTCTCTACTCTTCTCTACATGGATTTTGGAGTGGGAAAGCATGTATTTTTGAGGCTCATTTTCAAGTTTGGACATGAGGTTGTGGAGGTATAAATCCTTCTCTTTTGTTTTATTTCTATTAGATATTTCTTTTAAAGCATAATTAGATTAATTAGATTAATTCTTGTTGCAAATTCTAAAATTCAAGTTAGGGTTTGAAAATTCAAGAGGTGGTTTTTGTTAATTAATTAGGGTTATAATAGCTAGTTTAACATCTTTTAGTGTGGAAAATTCTTGCATGGTGGTGGTATAATAAATTGTTGATCGAAATTGTTTAATTTAAACTATTTAGCTAACTAGATTTTTTCTAAAATGTGTTGTGGGTAAAATAAAATTCTTATTAAGGGTGTTATCATTAGATGGTAATTTTAGTGAGAATATTAGCATATTAATTGAATGAAAAACCTAGTTTGATCACTAGATTATTTTGATAATTGGAAAAATAGTAATAAAATGCTATTATTTTGTAAACTAGATTTTAGGAATTTCTAAATAAATGTGATTAAAAATATAATTATAGTTTCATTACATCATTATCATCATAAATTTTGGTTTAAGTGATTAATTTATGCAAAATCATGTTTTGAGGTGGAATTGTGGTATTTTGCTTGGAAAATGTTAAAATTGTTAAAAGTTGCAAACTAGAAATTTCAAATAAATGCAAAATTGTGTAATAAAAATATAGTAATGGTTTGTATAGTCTAGTAATGCTATTTAATGAGTTTTATGACCATTGGTTTCATTTAAATGTCAAGTTTCGATGAAAAACGGTAAATTGGCATTTTCGGGTTTTTCGAAAACGGACGATTTGATCGATTTTAGTGTTTCGATGAATTTGATCATGTTTTACAATATAAGTAATGTGTTTTAAAACTACAAGTTGTTTGATGATGTTATCTCGATCCATCGGAGTTTGTACGCCGATATCGAGTGGTATTTGGTTCTTTTGCGTGGACGGGACATAGGTTTTAACCTGTGCTTGCTCTTCGTATCGTTTGACTTTTGTATGTGATTCGGTTTACGATGCTATTTATTTGTTTGCGTCTAGGTACCCTCACGTGGACTGCGGGCGATGAAGAGGAGGATGGCGACACTGTCTTCGGCAGACATGGACCAGGTGAGTAGATGCATATCTACGGGGGGAAGTCGGGTGGATGGCGTTTAGCACCCCCGCAACGTAGAATAGGAATAGTACTTATTGACATTAGGAAACCAGACGTGACCCTAGTAGGACCCTAGTATTGACCCTAGGCTGGACTAGACCGATTTAGGAAAACTATATCAGAGGATGAGTACCTTGGAAGAGGTTCGTAGGTTTCAGATAGAAACACACCAGCGCACACACTGAAAATCGACATGGGGTACGTGTATGTGTATATATATAGAACTAGGTATAGGTATATACATATATATACAACACATATAGGTGATTCAGTGATGTGATATGATATCCGAGGTATGATGAAATAGTATAACTGGGCTTGATGCCGTGATTTTTGACTATACAGTCGTAATAAAGTTTAGCGGATCATTAGGGAATGAGATAATGAACTTGAATATATAAATTACAAAGAGTGGTGGTGATATTGATGTACATGGGACGCTAGAATAGTACTCGGACTGTAACTTGTGACTGATTACGATATGATATATGTATAACTTGATTTCGACATTATATTGGTGTAACCTGATGCCGATATCATATGAGTATGACTTAATCACAATATGATGCATACGACATTATACGAATGAGGAGACACCTAGGAGATACTTGACCGTACCCCGACATTGGGATGCCGTACGATGGATTTTACCGTATGAGGCTTAGATTTGATGATTGATCCGCACTCTTGATTCAAGGAAGCCGTACTACGTACGTGACGCTGTTGAGGCGGGATCGCCGACTAATAGAGATATTGATTCAGACCTTAGGTAGACTCTTATTTCTATTGACTAGTTCTTAGGTTTAGTTTTCCTTAGGAGGTTAGATGGACACTAGGTTAGGTTCGAGTCATATAGTGGTAGCAGTATTAGTATATTAAATGAGTAGGTAATATACATTCGTCTTTACTTTCACACTGTAATCATAATGTTGCATGTTCATACATATGTTGCTATAAATAGTATAAACCTTACCTGTTAGGACACCAGCACCATTACCGATGATGCGCATATTCCACGCACACTTATTTGCCGGCTCACACACATCATCATCGGTAATTGCTATGTCACGTACACTTTAGATCATATTATCTTTTATTGATAGAATCAGTTAACAATTAAACCGATGTAGTATTGTGATCACTCTCTGATGTTAAGTATAAGACATGACATTCATTACTTAGACATTCTTGCATTCATATTTTCGTGTTATCATGCAGTATTATGGGCATATGCCGACACTTATCATATAGTACTCATGATTTTGAGATTTGGATTTCTATGAGATTTCTGGATTTTTGGGGAAAACCGCAAAAATATATAAAAACTTCTCTCTCTCTCCTCTTCTCTTTTTTTTAAAATAAGATGCGGTTTTCTCGTGATGTATGTGTCGTCCACCATGAGTATTTCATGTTTTCTGATGGATTTCGAGACCCGATTCGAGGAGTGGATGAACCGTCTCGGGTACATGGTGGGCCCGGTATGGTACCCCGGGGCAAGAAGATCGAGTTGTAGACGATGAGCCTGGCAGGGGAAGGCTACCTACCGGTGATGTCTGGCGCGGCGGATATCCGGAGGATACCGACCGTTGTCGTAGGATTTGATGATATGGGCCGATCCGGACTGACGGAGCCCGACATATTGATACTTGAGGTTACATGTGTTGTGTCGATGCTTGACACGGATTTCCATGGATTTCATTGTTGAGATTTCAGATGCTTATACACACTTTACTATGATAACGGCTAAAGGTTCTCATGCATATATATCTGGATTTCAGGATTTGTGACTTTACATTCATGGTGCATGCATTTCATTTCATATGACTTAGTACTATATGAGGCACTGACACGACATGGAGTATTTGCACTTACACGTAGTATTACCCTGCTATTATTAGATGTTTGGGATATAGTAGTGTATTATTATGACCTAGGATAGCGTCGTGCATTCGATTTCTTTTCGTAGATGTCTTCTACTCACGAGTTGGCAACTCACCCCCGTTGTGCCAAATTCTTTACAGGTTCGATGTACAGGTTTCCCGTGGCAGCTTGTTGGCACATCTTTTCTTCAGGGCGATTGGCACGGTAGGTTGGTTCACTTGTATCCGAACCACCATTGTACTTTTATTCATTCATTTGTATCTAGTAAGCTCCATCAACCATATTTGTATTACTTGATAAGTTATTGGACCAGTCTTTAACTTCGACCTTAGAGTCGCGCCTGTATTATTCTGATCTGGTGGTTTTGCTTTCTTTTGAGTTTTAAGCCTCGCCCTCTGGCGTTGTATATTATTGTGCTTGTTGTGGTTGTTTCCGCCTGTTGGCGTTGATGCTTGCACCCGTTTGGGGATGCTTTTTGTTGTTTATTCATATTATACTTGTTGTACCAGTTTGGGGGCCAGTTTTTACAGAGGAGACTCTGCCGAAATTTTTGGTAAAATTTGCTGATGTTTTTTTTTTACTTGTTTTCTTTTCTTTTCTTCTTTTTCTTCTTTTATGGTTTAGATCTCTGGGCTTCGGCTTACTTAGGTCACGTGGCGCCTCTAGACGCTTCGTAATCTAAGTGCCGGTCATGTTCCGTACTTTCGGGTCGTGACAAGACCGGACTGTACGGAGACTGTCACATACAGGCTCAGTAGGAGTGCAGATGGGGTTCACCTCGTCAGTCTTCTTATCGACATCTACTTGGGGACCGTTACGTACAGCTAGTGCCGCTTGCGGTCTGTGGTTAAACCCACTGCCAGCGTAGTGTCGAGTCTTTAGAGTCCCACACAGAGAGCTATTCGCCTTTAGGCAAAATGAGTAGAGGTCGCATGGTTTTGCGACAGGGTTCGTTCGCATCCGCGCACTTGTGCACGTTTGCTGTCCGGACAGTTTATACTAGCGGGCTTTGGTTTAAGCCGGATCCTAGTATATGATTTGAGATTGGTTTTTCTCAGTGTATTCGTGTTCCTCGGATCACGAATGCGGGTGCGCATGCACAGTTGCTTGAGATTGGGGGAGAGGACCTTGTTTAGGGTTAATGGCTATTGTCATTTTATTAACCCTATTGCTTATGTGTGTATTATAGTTAGTTGATAATTAGCTTAATAATTGTGCATGGTTGTTGTTGTTGACTTTTTGACATCATTGACTTGTTGACCTAGGTTGACACTTTGACCATCATCATTTCTTTTGGAAGATGCTCTTTGATCTTTGCAAAATTGAAATGATAATGGTCATGTCATGATTTACCATGACAATTTTCAAGCTAATTATTCAATTAAAATTATTCACACATATTAGTGAGAATGGCTCAATTATTTTCTCATTCTCTCATATCATTTCTCTCTCTTGCTCATCCTCTCCCTCAAGCTCTCTCCCTCTCATGTGTTGAGAAACAAAAAGCTTGAGAAAAACCCTCACTTGATCTTCTCTACTCTCTTCTAGGGTTCAAGTCTTAGCATTTCTTGCACTCTAGTTACTCCTAGCTTGGAGTTGAAGCCAAAGGTCGAGGCTTTCGGGTGGATCCTTCTTTGACGGGTGAGGACAAGCAAGGTGACCTCTTTCTACCATTCCAAGGAGCAAGGAGAGAAGGACTTTGAGCTCAAGGTATAACCTTTCCATCACTTAGCTACTTTGTAGTTAGCTTTAGCAAGTTTATGTTTAGCAAAGATCCTTAAAGCTTGGTCCATGTTGCCTATAGTTGATAAAAATCCAATTTTTATTATGTTTTCCGCCTCCCCGTAAGCACCGGGGTGGGCAACGTGGACTTACAGTGGTATCAGAGCCTAACTAAACATAAACTAGCTAAGTAGTTAAGTGTAACGAAGTTTCAAAACCGGAAAATCGAAAAACCAAACTCGCAAAACCCTAAGTTTCTGTTAATTTTTTTTTCTGGTCAAAATAAAATTTATTTTATACCAAAAATTATCTCAGGGTTTTGGTAAGAACACCACCAAAAACGAGACAGAGAGTCGACCAAATGGCCGCGGATCCGCGGCAATAGGAAGCTATTGCGCCGCGCATCCGCGGCCGTCTTGTCTCCTCTCTGCCTCGATTTTGGTGCAGTGTGTTTCTGTGTTGGTTTTGTGATTTTTAGGATATGTTATATGTGCCCAGATTTTCCAGAACTAAAATTTACTTTTGGGGGCCTATAAATCCGTATTTTTCCGGAACTTCACTACACTTTAACTATATCGGTTATATCTGTGATGCTTGCATGTATTGAACGTCGGCTAATCGCTATAAGTCGATTAGTCGGGGTTATACATCTCTGTGATCTGTGATTGTTGTTGGTTTGTGGATATGAATGGATTGGATTGTCGCGGGTGAATAGCCGGGGTGGATGTGAGATGAGCGTTATTTTTCTTTCATTCATTTGTAACATGTAAATTGATGTAATAATATTATTTGTATGGCCGCACAACCGGGTCGGGGTTGTAGCCGTCATTGTATAATTCTTTTTACTGTTTTTGCTCCTAGGATAGACCTACGGAGGGGGTGCACAAACTACCGGGTATCTCGAAGTGCTGAGTGGCCTACTCATGGTGGTGAGGGAGGTTGCTTCGCTTCGGGTGCTTGGCGGGTAGTTTGCCGCACCCGTAGGGGTCTTGGGTAGGGTTTTGGCTATTCATCGCGACCGTGTAATCCGCTTTACATTGCAGGCTCGAACGCATTGCGGATTCCTAGTATATCCAATGTATTCATCTGTGATCTGTAATGTTTATCATTGCTATATATTTATATATAATAACTATTTAGGCGTTGCTTATGTTTTACAGCCGCGCTAGCCCAGCCCCCGCTCTGTCGTTAGTTAAGTAACCTAACGGGTGATGACGGGGCCCCGTGGCGAATGCGAATGGCATAAGCGTACGTCATATTTTGGTTGTTTTCTGCAATGGTAGGATTAAATGATGGGATGCATTAAAAGAACTAATGCAAGAAAATAAACCAAGTAAAAGTCGATTGGAACACTTTGAAAACCGCTCGGTTCTTTTCAAAACTAAACTTTTAAACGCGGAGCTTGAACCACTCCTTTTAAAAGCTATCTCGTTCCATCGATTATATCAAGTTCACTACGTTCACGGTTTCGCCAAAACCATTCGTAGCCCTCCGTCATTCCACATGAATGGTCAAAAGTATTCAAGCTATGTATTTTGGCCAAAGTCAAGGCATAGTGATTGGTAGCGTTTGGGTATACATGTGCAGCATAGATAGATGCGTTGATTTGGGACAGTCGTGCTGCCATTTTGGCCAAAGTCAAGGGTAGGTACGGGTGGGTCCAAATTAACCAGGAGAATGACGGGTAGAACTTGACATGTGACTTATGATATTTTGGCCAAAGTCAAGGTCATAAGAGCATGGGGCAAAAATCCACATCGGGAGTTTCATAAGTACTGAAACTTGCTAACCTTGCATACCATTTGGAGTGTGATGATTCTGGTAGGATTCCTTCGGTTTTATCACGCGATGATATTTGGATCCCGATCCTACTGTGAGTATATGCTACTCCTCGGGAAAACACTCACTTAACGATCAATGCTATAAACCTAGTAGGTGCCTAGAAAGGTGTTAGCGGGGCTACGCCCACAGGGAAAAGAAGTTACTTAATTAAGGAACTTCGCGAAAGCGTTGGAAAACCTCCCTCGAAGTACCGACACTGGCCTGGCTGAACGGTTAAGCAAGTATTGTACGGTGAGAGTAATCCTGACTAATCCTTTCTTTACGGTTTGAGAAGGGATTCGAGAGACAGTGGGAGCCATCCAGTTTAGACAAATTAAAAACCACTCTAAACTTGCAAGAGCATCATGCTAAAGTGTTTCTTTTCTCTCTCCTAATTGCAGCGACCATTCAAGATGACCGGACTTAAGTTATTATTAGATAAAAATAAACTGACAGGGCCAAACTACAAAAATTGGCTCAGGAATGTCAAGATGGCTATCACTTATGACAAGTTGGGGTATGTACTTACCACCAAAGCTCCCCCTGTCCCAGGTCCCACCTCCAGCGTCGCGGATGTAGAAATCCGTAAGACATGGGAGATAGATTGCGCGAGGGCCAGATGCCTCGTACTAGCCTCGATGGACAACGAACATCAGAGGAGGCACGAGAATATGGACCTAGAGTCCATATTTCTCCATACAAAAGAACTGTATGGAGAGCAGTCTCGTATCGCAAGATACGAAGTGTCGAAGAAGCTTTTTTCGGCAAGATTGGCCGTCGGATCATCGGTAGCGGAACACGTGCTTAAGATGATTGGCTACATTGAGGAGCTCGCGGACCTTGGGACCACGTTGGAGAATGAACTCTATACTGATTTGATTCTCCAGTCCCTTCCTTCCACTTACGCCCAGTTCATTCTTAACTTCAACATGCAAGGAAAGGAGGTTGAACTTTCCGAACTTCTGAACATGTTGAGGATTGCTGAGGGCACCCTACAAGGGTAGGGAGACATCCACTTTGTTTGTAGGAGGATCTTCCTCTTCTAGGTCCAGGGCGAAAGCCAAGGGCAAGAAGAAGAAAGCCCCCGCCAAACCAAGAGGCGGTGTCAGTAAAGTGGATACGAAGGGAAAAGGAAAAGCAACAAAGGTAGCGGGAAAGCTGGTGGGGAAGGAAGAATGCTTCTACTGTCACAAAAGTGGTCACTGGAAACAGGATTGCAAGGCTTGGAAAGCCAAAACACAGGATTTGAAGCGAGTTGCAGCTTCAGCTTCAGGTGTGTATGTTTTTGAAAACTGTCTATCAATAAACTCTACTTCCTGGGTATTGGATACCGGATCAGAATCTTATATCTGTAATTCTTTGCAGGCGTTGAGAAAGCGTAGAGTTTTGAAGGCAGGTGATATGACCATCAGAGTTGCGAACGGTGCTAGCATGGATGCTGAGGCCGTGGGGGATTATCACCTGGGATTGTCAGATGGACATTTTTTGGTTTTGCGTAGTTGTTATTATGTACCAAATGCAACCTGTAATATCATTTCTGTATCTTTATTGTCTAAAGAAGGTTATGAATTTTCATTTGTAAGTAATGTAGTGAACATTCACCTTAATCAAGCTTTGATTGGGTCAGGTACATTGAACAACGGTATATACGTATTAAACCAACCACAGATTTTCAATGTCCAGAATACACACAAAAGAAAGTCTCCAGAAATCAATAAAACTTTCTTATGGCATTGTAGACTGGGTCACATCAATGAGAGAAGGTTGACTAAGTTACACACAGAAGGATATTTGGATTCATTCGAATATCAATCGTATGCAACTTGTCAATCCTGTCTCAAAGGAAAGATGACAAAGACTCCGTTTACAGGACACGGAGAAAGAGCGAGCGAGCTCTTGGGACTCGTACACAGCGACGTGTGTGGTCCAATGTCTACACATGCGCGAAGCGGTTATTCTTACTTCATTACTTTTACGGATGACTTTTCAAGGTACGGTTATGTCTTCTTAATGAAACATAAGTCCGAGGCTTTTGAAAAATTCCAGGAATATAAGAATGAAGTAGAAAAACAAACAGGCAAAAGTATCAAGATCCTAAGATCGGATCGAGGAGGAGAATACTTAAGTGCCGAATTCCTGAATTACTTAAAAGAGAATGGAATTCTCTCTCAGCTTACTCCTCCATACACTCCGCAACATAACGGTGTATCGGAGAGACGGAACCGAACCCTATTGGATATGGTACGGTCCATGATGAGTAATGCTGAGTTGCCGCGATCGTTTTGGGGATATGCGCTAGAATCAGCTGCATACCTTTTGAACCGGGTTCCGACTAAGACTGTGCCCACTACACCATATCAAATGTGGTGTGGAAAGAGACCCTATCTTAATCACATTAAGACATGGGGATGTCCAGCTTTTGTAAGAAAGCAGCATGCGGACAAGCTCGAGGCACGCTCAGTACAGTGCAAGTTTGTGGGATATCCAAAGAACTCCAAGGGATATTACTTCTATTGCGAAGAGGAACAAAAAGTCCTTGTTTCTCGCCATGCCCACTTTCTAGAACATCAGTTCATAGAAAAAGAATTAAGTAGGAGCGCGATAGAACTGGAAGAGATTCCAGAACCGCAAGCTATTACTGAAAGCTTAGTAGAACCAAAGGGTTCGAAAGATCAGGACATTCCTACGCCACTCCGCAGGAGTAGTAGGCAGTCTCATCCGTCCGAGAGGTACTACGGTTTTCTCATTGACGGGGATAGAGAGGACTGCATCATAGATTGTGATGAGCCTACTAGCTTCCAGCAAGCCATTCAGAGCGTCGACTCGGTAAAATGGCTGGATGCAATGCGGACCGAAATGGAGTCCATGTACACCAACAAAGTATGGACGTTGGACATTGCTCCAGACGGGGTAAAACCCGTAGGATGCAAGTGGATCTTCAAAAGGAAGATTGGTGTAGATGGACAGGTTGAGACCTATAAAGCTAGACTGGTAGCAAAGGGTTTTCGTCAGCGACCTGGTTTGGACTATGACGAAACCTTTTCTCCAGTAGCTATGCTGAAATCCATTCGGATCCTTCTTGCCATTGCTGCCTTCCACGATTATGAGATTTGGCAGATGGACGTAAAGACAGCTTTTCTAAATGGTCATTTAGAGGAGTGTGTCTATATGGATCAGCCAGAGGGTTTCATTCAGAGTGGGAGCAGCGGAAAGGTGTGCAAGTTGCTTAAGTCCATTTATGGACTAAAGCAGGCATCGCGGAGTTGGAACATCTGTTTTGATGAGACGGTCAAGGAATTTGGCTTTATCAAAAATCCAGATGAACCGTGCATCTATTGTAGATTTGTAGCGAGAACTGTGGTATTCCTCGTTTTATACGTGGAGGACATTCTCTTAATAGGAAATGACATTCCTATGCTACAATCTGTCAAGGGGTTCTTGTCACACAGGTTCTCCATGAAAGACCTGGGTGATGCCTCATACATTCTGGGTATCCGGATCTACCGTGACAGATCCAAGAGGATATTGGGACTTTCACAGTCCAGGTACATCGACACCATACTGAAGAGATTCAGTATGGAAGATTCCAAGCGTGGTAATTTACCGGCTTGTCACGGGATCACCCTCTCCAAAGAGATGTCTCCCAAGAATGATTTGGAGAGGGATCGCATGTCTATTATACCCTACGCTTCTGCGGTAGGCTCTATAATGTATGTGATGTTGTGTACCAGACCGGATGTGGCTTATGCACTGAGTGTAGTAAGCAGGTATCAGTCAAACCCAGGGGAGAAACATTGGATAGCAGTAAAGAACATTCTCAAGTACCTGAGAAGGACTAAGAAGATGTTCTTGGTGTATGGCGGAAAAGACCTACAGATTGAGGCCTTTGCTGACTCCAGCTTCCAGAGTGACAAGGATGATTCCAAGTCCATGTCGGGTTTTGTATTGACCCTCAATGGAGGGGCGGTGTGTTGGCAGAGCTCCAAACAGGAAACCGTTGCTGACTCAACAATGGAAGCGGAATACATCGCTGCATCTGATGCCGCAAAAGAAGCTGTCTGGATGAGGAAGTTCTTGAGAGAACTTCAGGTGGTTCCGTCCATTGTTGACCCAATACCTCTGTATTGCGACAACAACGGGGCTATAGCTTTAGCGAAGGAACCCAGATCCCATCAGAAATCCAGACACATCTTAAGGCGGTATCACCTGATCAGGGAGATCATGGATCGCCAGGAGATCGAGGTCCGGAGAGTTGCATCAGAGGATAACACAGCAGATCCATTCACCAAGGCCTTGCCCCAGACTCAGTTCGAGCGGCTGATCGAGATGATAGGTCTTCGATACGCCAGTACATGGCCTTAGTGCAAGTGGGAGATTGTTAGTGTATATGCCCTAGAGGCCATTACTGTATCATACTAGTTTGTATATTACTTAATGGAAGCTTGGGATATTCACAGTTGTATATACAATCTTGCTCGAAATGGTAGTATGCTACTTGGTTTGTCTCTGCTTTAATATGTGCATGTGTTTCTTTTAGCATATTGCTGGTATACATATTAGTGGAGCCCTTAAGATCTTTGCTTGATTACCAGCGTTGTGATGGCGCTCGCACTCGTGGGAGCTGGGTAATCTATAAGCATATCCTTATACAGGTCCCTGGTCGTTGGACTATCGAGACAGGGCATCGATACTCCGGAGTAGACTAGCGTATGCGCTTCTCATCCCAGTATGGGAGACGGTCTGTCCCACAGCCGTTAGTACGTCGTACTTGGGATAGTATGCGGGTGCTCGTTAGGTTACGAGTACACTGGACATGACTCGTCGGGAACTGTTGGTTGGTAATATACCTATCGTCAGTTATCAGTTCCCAGGTGACATGAGTACAGCTTAGTCCGCTGACTTGACACTGTCACTTCGCCTCGAGTGTGTTCCCACTGCACTTTGATTACTACCCTACCACGGCTCAAAGGAGTCGTGCAAACAGGTAGTTTTTGGGTGCAGTCCCGAAGCACTTGGAGGCAGTGACGGTTAGACAGGATTCGTATCTCCCGGTATTGGGGGTTGACATCGCGCTGTGTTCAGGAGAGCCATTACACGAGTAGTCCCTGGCCAGGGCAAGCGAGATATACTGGTAGGTTTCCAGTGTTATCTCAGGGTGTTCTGGGCTACACTCCGACACGACTTGTACCGTTATTAGGGGACTGACGTTCACCGCCCCCTAGGCCCGCCATGCGATGTATCAGACGAACAGAACGGACTGTACGGAGACTGTCACATACAGGCTCAGTAGGAGTGCAGATGGGGTTCACCTCGTCAGTCTTCTTATCGACATCTACCTGGGGACCGTTACGTACAGCTAGTGCCGCTTGCGGTTTGTGGTTAAACCCACTGCCAGCGTAGTGTCGAGTCTTTAGAGTCCCACACAGAGAGCTATTCGCCTTTAGGCAAAATGAGTAGAGGTCGCATGGTTTTGCGACAGGGTTCGTTCGCATCCGCGCACTTGTGCACGTTTGCTGTCCGGACAGTTTATACTAGCGGGCTTTGGTTTAAGCCGGATCCTAGTATATGATTTGAGATTGGTTTTTCTCAGTGTATTCGTGTTCCTCGGATCACGAATGCGGGTGCGTATACACAGTTGCTTGAGATTGGGGGAGAGGACCTTGTTTAGGGTTAATGGCTATTGTCATTTTATTAACCCTATTGCTTATGTGTGTATTATAGTTAATTGATAATTAGCTTAATAATTGTGCATGGTTGTTGTTGTTGACCTTTTGACTTCATTGACTTGTTGACCTAGGTTGACACTTTGACCATCATCATTTCTTTTGGAAGATACTCTTTGATCTTTGCAAAATTGAATTGATAATGGTCATGTCATGATTTACCATGGCAATTTTCAAGCTAATTATTCAATTAAAATTATTCACACATATTAGTGAGAATGGCTCAATTATTTTCTCATTCTCTCATATCATTTCTCTCTCTTGCTCATCCTCTCCCTCAAGCTCTCTCCCTCTCATGTGTTGAGAAACAAAAAGCTTGAGAAAAACCCTCACTTGATCTTCTCTACTCTCTTCTAGGGTTCAAGTCTTAGCATTTCATGCACTCTAGTTACTCCTAGCTTGGAGTTGAAGCCAAAGGTCGAGGCTTTCGGGTGGATCCTTCTTTGACGGGAGAGGACAAGCAAGGTGATCTCTTTCAACCATTCCAAGGAGCAAGGAGAGAAGGACTTTGAGCTCAAGGTATAACCTTTCCATCACTTAGCTACTTTGTAGTTAGCTTTAGCAAGTTTATGTTTAGCAAAGATCCTTAAAGCTTGGTCCATGTTGCCTATAGTTGATAAAAATCCAATTTTTATTATGTTTTCCGCCTCCCCGTAAGCACCGGGGTGGGCAACGTGGACTTACAAGTATATCGCCTATACACATTAGTGGAGCCCTTAGGATCTTTGCTTGATTACCAGCGTTGTGATGGCAGTCACACTAGTGGGGCTGGGTAATCTATAAGCACATCCTTATGCAGGTCCCTGGTCGCAGGACTATCGAGACAGGGCATCGATACTCCGGAGTAGACCAGCGCATGCGCTTCTCATCCAAGTGTGGGAGACGGTCTGTCCCACAGCAGTCGGTACGTCATACTTGAGAGAGTATGCGGGGGCTCGTTGGGTTTACGAGTACACTGGACAGAACTCGTCGGGAACTGACTAGTTGGTATTATGCCTATCGTCAGTTATCAGTTCCTAGGTGACATGAGTACAGCTTAGTCCGCTGACTTGACACTGTCACTTCGCCTCGAGTGTGTTCCCACTGTACCTTGATTACTACCCTACCACGGCTCAAAGGAGTCGTGCAAACAGGTGGTGGTTGGGTGCAGTCCCGAAGCACTTGGAGGCAGTGACAGTTAGACAGGATTCGTCTCTCCCGGTATTGGGGGTTGACATCGCGCTGTGTCTAGGAGAGCCATTACACGAGTAGGCCCTGGCCAGGGCAAACGAGATATACTGGTAGGCTTCCAGTGTTATCTCAGGGTGTTTTGGGCTTCACTCCGACACGACTTGTACCGCTATTGGGGGACTGACGTTTACCGCCCCCTAGGCCCGCCATGCGATGTATCAGACGAACATACCGGACTGTACGAAGAATGTCACATTCAGGCTCAGTAGGAGTTCAGATGGGTTTCGCCTCGTCAGTCTTCTTGTCGGCATCTACCTGGGGACCGTTACGCACAGCTAGTGCCGCTTGCGGTCTGTGGTTAAACCCACTGCCAGCGTAGTGTCGAGTCTTTAGAGTCCCACACAGAAAGCTATTCGCCTTTAGGCAAAAGAGTAGAGGTCGCATGGTTTTGCGACAGGGTTCGGTCACTTCCGTGCACTTTTGCACGTACAGTGTCCGAATAGTTTACACTAGCGGGCTTTGGTTTAAGCCAGATCCGAGTGTACCTTTTGGGATTGGATTTATCCAGTATGCATTCGTGTTCCTTGGAACGCGGATGCGGGTGTGTATGCACAGTTGACGGAGAGACAGAGGCAGGGGATTCTTATTAGGGTTGTTGACCGTTGACAGTTGACTATTGACTTTTTGCTCAACCCTAATGAGAATATGATATGTGATTAACAATTATATTAATTAAGTATTATGGTGACATGGTTGTTGAGGGGTTGACTTTGTTGACTTGTTGACTTTGTTGACCGGTTGACTAGGTTGGACTAGTTGACCATCATGATGACAATGGCTATCATTTCATGGCAAAGACTTTTTACTTGCTTGTTTCTTTTATGAGAAATGAGCGCATGAAATGATTTAGCCATTTTGACTTGAACCATTTTACACAATACTTGATTATTATTTTTGTGATGATGGTTTTGGATTATGAGAGCCAAATGAGAAAAGTATTCTCTCATTCTTTCATACTCATTCTCTCTCTTGTTCTTGAGCTCTCATCTTCCTCCTCTTGCTCTTCCTCTCTTGATTCTATGGTTCACTTGTCTCATGAGTTGAGAACCAAGAACCATAGATAAAATCCCATACAAACTCTTCTCTACTCACTCTAGTTCACAAGGTTTAGCAAACCGAGTGAACTAGTTTCTGCAAAGTTCGAAGAAGGAGCCAAAGGTTGAAGCTTTCAGGTGGATCTATCTTCGGCGCATGGAGACGACGGGGAGAAGCCGATTCGGACGACCATCGAAGCTTGAAGACGAAGGAGTTCGAGAAAAAGAAAGGTATAACCACCTAACCGAGTAGTTAGCAACTCGTAGTTAGGTTGTTAGTTAGATGTTCAACAAAGATCCGGTTTTTGAGTCCATATTACCACCTCTAAGAAAATTGTTTTTCACCAAATTCCGCATGCCCGAAAGTACCGGGAGAGGTAGCATTGACTTACAGTGGTATCAGAGCCTAGTTAAACTCTATCTAACATATTGGCAAAGTAGCTAGAAGATCGATCAAAGGAAAAGTCGCAAAACGAACCCCGTTTTTTTTAAACTTTCTGTCGATTTTAAAAGTGCTGGAAATTTTTTTTGAGATACACCAAAAATCGACTCAGGGTTTTCTGAAGAAACTGCAAAAATTTGACCCCCTAACTCGATCAAAGCGCCGCGGTTCCACGGCGGGAGCTTGCTCCCGCCGCGGAACTGCGGCCGAGTTGACTCGGTCATGGGGTTTCTTCTTTGCAGTTTGCTCATAGGGGTATTTTGGGATTTTTGAAATATATATTTTCTGCCCAGATTTTCCAGAACGAAAATTTTATTTTTGGGGTCCTGAAAATCCGTATTTTTGATCGAACTTCTAAAAGACTTTAGCTGACGGGTTTTTCTGTGATGTTATATTTGTATTGAACGTTTGCTAATCGCTATATGTCGATTAGTGGGGGTTATACAAATCTGTGATCTGTAATGTTGCTGGAATGTGTATATGAATATGTTGGATTGTCGCGGGTGAATAGCCGGGGGTTGTGAGACGAGAGTTTTCTTTTCTTTCAATTCATGTAAATTTGTAAATTGATGTAATAATTATTTGTATGGCCGCACAACCGGGTCGGGGTTGTAGCCGTTATTGTATAATTTCTTTTAACTGTTTTTGCTCCTAGGATAGACCCATGGAGGGGGTGCACAAACTACCGGGTATGCCGAAGTGCCGAGTGGCCTACTCACGAAGTTGAGGGAGGTTGCTTCGCTTCGGGTACTTGGCGGGTAGTTTGCCGCACCCGTAGGGGTCTTGGGTGGGGTATTGGCTATTCACCGCGACCGTGTAATCTGCTTTTCGTTACAGGCTCGTACGAATTGCGGATTCCTAGTATATCCAATGTGTTCATCTGTGATCTGAAATGGCTATCATTGCAATATATCTATATATGATATTATTTAGGCGTTGCTTTTGTTTTACAGCCGCGCTAGCCCAGCCCCCGCTCTGTCGTTAGTTAAGTAACCTAACGGGTAATGACGGGGCCCCGTGGCGAATGCGAATGGCATAAGCGTACGTCATATTTTGGTTGTTTTCTGCAATGGTAGGATTAAATGATGGGACGCATTAAAAGAACTAATGCAAGAATATCACGCATTAAAAGAACTAATGCAAGAAAATAAACCAAGTTAAAATCATTGGAACACTTTCGGAAAACCACTCGGTTCTTTTCAAAACTAACTTTTAAATGCGGAGCTTGAGCCACTCCTTTTAAAACCTATCTCGTTCCATCGATTATATCAAGTTCACTACGTTCACGGTTTTGCCAAAACCATTCGTAGCCCTCCATCATTTCAGTTAAATATTCGGTAGTATTCAAGCTATGTATTTTGACCTCACGCCAAGGCATAGTGATTGGTAGCTGCCGGATATTTATCTGTTGCATAGATAGAATGCGTTGGTTTGGGACAGCCGTACTACCATTTTGGCCTACGTCAAGGGTAGGTACGGGTGGATTCAAATTAACCTGGATAATGATGGGAAGAACTTGACATGTGACTTATGACATTTTGACCTCACGCCAGGGTTATAAGAGCATGGGGCAAAAATCCACATCGGGAGTTTCAAAAGAACTGAAACTTGCCAGTGTTGCATACCATTTGGAGTGTGATGATTCTGGTAGGATTCCTTCAGTTTCGTCACGGGATGATATTTGGATCCCGATCCTACTGTGAGTATATGCTACTCCTCGGGAAATTTCTCACTAAACGATCAATGCTATAAACCTAGTAGGTGTCTAGAAAGGTGTTAGCGGGGCTACGCCCCCAGGGAAAAGAGGTTATTTAATTAAGGAACTTCGCGAAAGCGTTGGAAAACCTCCCTCGAAGTACCGACACTGGCCTGGCTGAACGGTTAAGCAAATATTGTACGGTGAGATTGATCCTGACTAATTCTTCCTTTTTGGTTTGAGGAGGGATTCGAGAAACAGTGGGAGCCATCCTATTTAGACAAACTAAAAACCACTCTAAACTTGCAAGAGCATCATGCTGAGTGTTTCTTCTTCTCTCTCCTAATTGCAGCGACCAATCGACATGACTGGACTTAAGTTAATTCTAGATAAAAGTATACTGACAGGGCCAAACTACAAAGATTGGCTCAGGAATGTCATGATGGCAATCACTTACGACAAGCTGGGGTATCTTCTTACCACCAAAGCTCCCCCTGTCCCTGGTCCCACTTCCAGCGTCGCGGATAAGAAAATCCGTAAGACTTAGGAGATTGATAGCGCGAAGGCCAAGTGCCTCGTACTTGCCTCTATGGACAATGAACATCAGAGGAGGCACGAGAATATGGACTTGGAATCCATATTTCTTCATACAAAAGAACTGTATGGAGAGCAATCTCGTATCGCAAGATACGAAGCGTCGAAAAAGTTATTTTCGGCAAGGATGGCCGTCGGATCATCAGTAGCAGAACACGTGCTTAAGATGATCAGCTACATTGAGGAGCTCGCGGACCTAGGGACCACATTGGAGAGTGAGCTCTATACGGACTTAGTTCTCCAGTCCCCTCCTTCCACTTACGCCCAGTTTATACTGAACTTCAACTTACAAGAAAAAGAAGTTGAACTTTCAGAGCTCCTCAACATGCTGAGGAGCGCAGAGGGCACCCTACAGAAAGGTAGGGAAACATCCACTTTTTTTGTAGGAGGATCATCTTCTTCTAGGTCCAAGGCGAAAACCAAGGGAAAGAAGAAGAAAGCCACCGCCAAACCAAGGGGCGGTGTTAGTAAAGTGGATACGAAGGGAAAAGCTAAAGCAACAAAGAAGGCGGGGAAGCTTGTGGATAAGGAAGAATGCTTCTATTGTCATAAGAAATGACACGGGAAGAATGATTGCAGGGCCTGGAAGGCCAGAACACAGGAATTGAAGCAGGTTGCAGCTTCAGCTTCAGGTGTGTATGTTATTGAAAACTGTCTTTCAATAAACTCTACTTCCTGGGTATTGGATACCGGATCAGGATCTCATATCTGTAATTCTTTGCAAGCGTTGAGAAACCGTAGTGTTTTGAAAGCAGGTGACATGACCCTCAGAGTTGCGAACGGAACTAGCATGGATGCTAAAGCCGTGGGGGACTATCACCTGGGAATGTCAAATAGACATATTTTGGTTTTGCGTAATTGCTTTTTTGTACCCAACGCAACTTGTAATATCATTTCTGTATCTTTAGTTTCAAAAGAAGGTTATGAATTTGCGTTTGTAAGCAATGTTGTAAACATTCACCTTAATCAAGTTCTGATTGGGTCAGGTACATTGAGCAATGGTATATACGTATTAAACCAACCACAGATTTTCAATGTCCAGAATACACACAAAAGAAAGTCTTCGGAAGTAAATCAAACTTTCTTGTGGCATTGTAGACTGGGTCACATCAATGAGAGAAGGTTGACGAAGTTACATACAGAAGGATATTTGAATGCGTTCGAATATCAATCGTATGCCACTTGTCAATCCTGTCTCAAAGGAAAGATGACAAAGACTCCGTTCACTGGACACGGAGTAAGAGCGAGCGAGCTCTTGGGACTCATACACAGCGACGTGTGCGGTCCAATGTCTACACATGCGCGAAGCGGTTATTCTTACTTCATTACTTTTACGGATGACTTTTCAAGGTACGGTTATGACTTCTTAATGAAACATAAGTCCGAAGCCTTTGGAAAGTTCCAGGAATATAAGAATGAAGTAGAAAAACAGACCGGCAAAAGTATCAAGATTCTAAGATCGGATCGAGGTGGTGAATACTTGAGTGCCGAGTTCCTGGACTACTTAAAAGAGAACGGAATTCTCTCTCAGCTTACTCCTCCATACACTCCGCAATATAACGGTGTATCGGAGAGACGGAACCGAACCCTATTGGATATGGTACGGTCCATGATGAGTAACGCTGAGTTACCGCGATCATTGTAGGGGTATGCGCTAGAATCAGCTGCATACCTTTTGAACCGAGTTCCCACTAAGACTGTGCCTACCACACCTTATGAGTTATGGAGTGGGAAGAAACCCTATCTTCAATATCTGAAGATCTGGGGATGACATTCTCTTAATAGGAAATGACATTCCTATACTACAATCTGTCAAGGGGTTCTTGTCACACAGGTTCTCCATGAAAGACCTGGGTGATGCCGCATACATCCTGGGGATCCGGATCCATCGTGATAGATCCAATAGGATATTAGGGCTTTCACAGTCCAGGTACATCGACACCATACTGAAAAGATTCAGTATGGAAGATTCCAAGCGCGGTAACCTACCGGCTTGTTACGGGATCACCCTCTCTAAAGAGATGTCTCCCAAGACTGATTTGGAGTGGGATCGCATGTCTATTATACCCTACGCTTCTGCGGTAGGCTCTATAATGTATGCGATGTTGTGTACCAGACCGGATGTTGCTTATGCACTGAGTGTGGTAAGCCGGTATCAGTCAAACCCTGGAGAGAAACACTGGATAGCAGTAAAGAACATTCTCAAGTACCTGAGAAGGACTAAGGAGATGTTCTTGGTGTATGGAGGAAAAGACCTCCAGATCGAGGCCTTTGCTGACTCCAGCTTCCAGAGTGACAAGGATGATTCTAAGTCCATGTCGGGTTTTGTCTTTACCCTCAATGGAGGGGCGGTGTGTTGGAAGAGTTCCAAACAGGAAACCGTTGCAGACTCGACGATGGAAGCGGAATACATCGCTGCATCTGATGCCGCAAAAGAAGCTGTCTGGATAAAGAAGTTCTTGAAGGAGCTTCAGGTGGTTCCGTCCATTGTTGATCCAATACCTCTGTATTGCGACAACAACGGGGCTATAGCTTTAGCGAAGGAACCCAGGTCCCATCAGAGATCCAGACACATCTTAAGGCGGTATCACCTGATCAGGGAGATCGTGGATCGCCAGGAGATCGAGGATCGGAGAGTCGCTTCAGAAGATAACACTGCAGATCCATTCACCAAGGCGTTGCCCCAGACTCGGTTAGAGCGGCTGATCGAGATGATAGGTCTTCGATACGCCAGTACATGGCCTTAGTGCAAGTGGGAGATTGTTAGTTTATATGCCCTAAAGGCCATTACTGTATCATACTAGTTTGTATATTACTTAATGGAAGCTTGGGATATTCACCTTGTATATACAATCTTGCTCAAAATAGTAGTATGCTACTTGGTTTGTTTCTACTTCAATGTGTACATGTGTTTATTTTAGTATATCGCCTATACACATTAGTGGAGCCCTTAGGATCTTTGCTTGATTACCAGCGTTGTGATGGCAGTCACACTAGTAGGGCTGGGTAATCTATAAGCACATCCTTATGCAGGTCCCTGGTCGCAGGACTATTGAGACAGGGCATCGATACTCCGGAGTAGACTAGCGCATGCGCTTCTCATCCCAGTATGGGAGACGGTCTGTCCCACAGCCGTCGGTACGTCGTACTTGAGAGAGTATGCGGGTGCTCGTTGGGTTACGAATAAACTGGACAGGATTCGTCGGGAACTGACTAGTTGGTATTATGCCTATCGTCAGTTATTAGTTCCCAGGTGACATGAGTACAGCTTAGTCCGCTGACTTGACACTGTCACTTCGCCTCGAGTGTGTTCCCACTGTACTTTGATTACTACCCTACCACGGCTCAAAGTAGTCGTGCAAACAGGTGGTGGTTGGGTGCAGTCCCGAAGCACTTGGAGGCAGTGACGGTTAGATAGGATTCGTCTCTCCCGGTATTGGGGGTTGACATCGCGCTGTGTCTAGGAGAGCCATTACACGAGTAGTCCCTGGCCATGGCAAACGAGATATACTGGTAGGCTTCCAGTGTTATCTCAGGGTATTTTGGGCTTCACTCCGACACGACTTGTACCGCTATTGGGGGACTGACGTTTACCGCCCCCTAGGCCCGCCATGCGATGTATCAGACGAACAGACCGGACTGTACGAAGAATGTCACATTCAGGCTCAGTAGGAGTTCAGATGGGTTTCGCCTCGTCAGTCTTCTTGTCGGCATCTACCTGGGGACCGTTACGCACAGCTAGTGCCGCTTGCGGTCTGTGGTTAAACCCACTGCCAGCGTAGTGTCGAGTCTTTAGAGTCCCACACAGAAAGCTATTCGCCTTTAGGCAAAAGAGTAGAGGTCGCATGTTTTTGCAACAGGTCGCATGGTTTTGCGACAGGGTTCGGTCACATCCGTGCACTTGTGCACGTACAGTGTCCGGACAGTTTACACTAGCGGGCTTTGGTTTAAGCCAGATCCTAGTGTACCTTTTAGGATTGGATTTATCCAGTATGCATTCGTGTTCCTCGGAATGCGGATGCGGGTGTGTATGCACAGTTGACGGAGAGACAGAGGCAGAGGATTCTCATTAGGGTTGTTGACCGTTGACAGTTGACTATTGACTTTTTGCTCAACCCTAATGAGAATATGATATGTAATTAACAATTATATTAATTAAGTATTATGGTGACATGGTTGTTGAGGGGTTGACTTTGTTGACTTGTTGACTTTGTTGACCGGTTGACTAGGTTGGACTAGTTGACCATCATGATGACAATGGCTATCATTTCATGGCAAAGACTTTTTACTTGCTTGTTTCTTTTGTGAGAAATGAGTGCATGAAATGATTTAGCCATTTTGACTTGAACCATTTTACACAATACTTGATTATTATTTTTGTGATGATGGTTTTGGATTATGAGAGCCAAATGAGAAAAGTATTCTCTCATTCTTTCATGCTCATTCTCTCTCTTGTTCTTAAGCTCTCATCTTCCTCCTCTTGCTCTCCCTCTCTTGATTCTATGGTTCACTTGTCTCATGAGTTGAGAACCAAGAACCATAGATAAAATCCCATACAAACTCTTCTCTACTCACTCTAGTTTACAAGGTTTAGCAAACCGAGTGAACTAGTTTCTTCAAAGTTCGAAGAAGGAGCCAAAGGTTGAAGCTTTCAGGTGGATCTATCTTCGGCGCAAGGAGACGACGGGGAGAAGCCGATTCGGACGACCATCGAAGCTTGAAGACGAAGGAGTTCGAGAAAAAGAAAGGTATAACCCCCTAACCGAGTAGTTAGCAACTCGTAGTTAGGTTGTTAGTTAGATGTTTAACAAAGATCCGGTTTTTGAGTCCATGTTACCACCTCTAAGAAAATTGTTTTTCACCAAATTCCGCATGCCCGAAAGTACCGGGAGAGGTAGCATGGACTTACAGTAACGGCAGTCCACATGTCGGACGCTCGACCCGCAGTATCAAATGTACAAAATAAACCAACTGTACTACCATTGCATCCAGGCTATCAATCACGACAAATCCGCAACATCACAGCACAACACAGAACTTCAACGTCAATGTCACGTTCGCAAATCCGTCTAAAAGGGCTATAGCAGTTAGACAGGATTTACCGATCAAATGACATTCACGGTCGCAGATATAATATAAATACTGTTAGTTAACATGTTTAAAATTTTCGATCGACTAAATTTCCCGAAGCGGGCCCCAAGCACAACTGTAGCACTCAAAAACATCTGGGCTCAAAAAGAATATACCAGTAACCCTATTTCCATATCAGAGAGCCACTGTAAGCATTTGATGCAGTGAAGCCAAATTTCGGCGGCGGATCCGCGGCCAAAACGTGGTTTTAGCCGCTGATCCGCCGCGCTACAGTAACTTCAGCTTACTAAATTTTCACAGAATGCATAAAAAACCCTGCACATATTTTTACAATGTACCAAATAATTTTTAAAGCAATGAAAAAATTCGACAGAAACTTGATATGGAAACGCGGTTTTTTGAAAATCCGTTCGCTCCAACTTGTAAACACGTTAGAGCAAGGTAGAATAGGTTAATGGCCTGGCTCTGATACTAGTGTAAGTGCACGGAAGCGCCCCGGCCGTCTGTACGAGGCCAAAATGCGGAAACGAAACTTTTCTTAAACTTTGAAACGGGCGCTACCGCGTACTAAAAAAAACCCGGATCGGGCCATTATCCTAATGCTAGCTAACTAGAGAAGGGGTAGACAGATATACCGAGCGATCCGTGTCCTTCGGTCTTCTCGCCGTCATCCCGATCACCCTGCGGAATCTCCGGTCTTCACCTCCTCGCCGGAAGGGTACCACATCGCCGGGTTCTTTTACGGGCTCTCACCTCTGTACCGAGTCAACTCGGGCATGAAGTTGGTGAGTCGACGTATCCAAGAATGCTGTAGGCTAAGTGTAGATCACTTTGTCTCAAAAGGTTATGAAGTTGCCATTATGAGTGGAGATTGAGAAGAAACCTTTTGGAGATGAACTTTTATGGAGCTAAAGAATTTTGGTGTAAGCAAAAGATAATAATTTTCACACCAAAAAAATGGACAGCCCTCTCAAGATGTGGCCGGCCCCAAGTGATAGAGAGAAAAGGGAGGTCAAGAAAATGTCATCATGAGCAAAAAGGAAATGAATGATAATCATGAAAATGATTCACAACCAAGTCCACACCACATCAACCATCTCATCTCAAAAGTCATGAAATCATGAACATAGAAGTCAAATGATGGTTGAACCATCATGATGCTATCAACTTACAAGAAACACCCTCCACTTTGCTAATTTTCACATTTACAAATAAGCCCCTCAACATCAATTTTCAGCCAAAGAAAGACACAAAGGAAAATGGCCGAAACGGAATACAAACTGGCAACTTCAAAAAACTGATCCCGTAATAAATTACAGGAAAATCCCGCGACTATATATACATACCCGCATTTGTAATCCGACCGAATACAAATGCAATAAGACAAAATCTACACTGTACAATACTAGGATCCGGCTTAAACCAAAGCCCGCTAGTATTATTCGTCCGATCATAATCCGTGCAATACCGCAGGTATATGATCGAACCCTGCCATATATCCATACGGCCTCTACAGCGTTTCGCCCGAAACTTGAGAAACGGTTTGTGGGGGACTCTAAAGACTCGTCAATACTTTGGTTGTGGATTTAACCACTAGCACGTCAGAGGTATTAGCCATAAGTAACGGGCTACCAGGTATTGACCAAAAGGGACGTCGAGTAGCGAACTCATCCTGACACCCTACTGAGCCTGTCAGTGACAATATCCGTACAGTCCGGTCCGTTCGTCTATGAGCATCGCATGGCGGGCCTAGGGGGTTGGTGAAAGTCAGACCCCCAAAAGCGGTACAAGTCATGTCGGAGTGTAGCCCAGAACACCCTGAGATACTACTGGAATACCTACCAGTAAATCTCCTGACTTGGCCAAGGACTTCGTGTAAAGGCTCTTCTAGACACAGCGCGACCTCACCCCCAATACCGGGAGAGACGAACCCCTGCAGATCCGCTCACTGCCTCCATATGGCTCGGGACTGTACCCAACTAAAGCCTATTTGCACGACTCTTTTGAGCCGTGGTAGGGTAGTAATCAAAGTACAGTGGGAACTCACACGAGACAAATGACGATCTCAAGTCGATGAACTAACCTCTACACATGTCACCAGGGAACTGCTATCTGACGTCTTGTATAAGACCAACTAGCATGTTCCCGGCGAGTCCTGTCCGGTGTACTCATATCCCAATGAGCACTTGTATACATCTTAGGTGAACCAACTGACATCAGTGGCTTGTGAGACCGGCCACCACCCCTCGTCGGGGTCTCGACTGTATACACTAGTCTACTCTGGAGTATCGATGCCCTGTCTCGAAACTCCCACGACTAGGGACCTATTAAGGATGTGCTTATAGACTACCAGCTCCCACGTATATGATCGCCATCATACTGCTGGCTATCAAGCAAGAATCCTAAGGGCTCTATCAACGCGCAATAGTGACCTGTAAGGTCACCTAAAGCAATACACGATGATACAGATAAACCAAATAGCATACTATCATCTTGAGTAAGACTGTTATAACGGTATAGGTCCTCCCTCAATCATTGCAATCACGTGCTTGTGATCCAATAATTGACTCTGAGGGCACTATCTCCAACAGTGCATAATGTCGTGGACTTTTACCGTTTGCTTCGTGTCGAAGTCGTGAACCTTGCACTGCCTTTGCACTTTGTGAAATTGTCCATTGATCTTCGTGTATTCTTCAAACTGTAGGCATGATCAAGATTCTTCCATTTGTTGGTCGTAGTCTCACTTTTGTATCGTCTTTTCATCATTTTCACTGTTTATTCCAAGAACCTGTAACCTGCAACCATGTAGCAGACATGGATCAAAAGCACCTATTTATTTTTAAAATGAATAAGAATGGGGAATATAATAATGCAAAATTATGATATGAACAAGGAGTAAGCTGAGAGAGAATCACATTCTTCTTTTAGAAACTCTAGGAACTCCATACGCAAGTATTCGCCTCCTCGATCATATCGTAGGACTCTAATACTTTTACCCATTTGGTTCTCAAAAGAACTAACCTTGGCATTTGTAGACATGGGACAATATACATCATCATGTATCTGTCCCATGAGTTGAGTAACTCTTTCTCTGTTTCCAGTAAACGGAGTATTGGTCATTTATATCTTTGAGACAAGACTAGGAAGTAGCATAAGGTGAAAATTCGAACAGATTCTCATATTCATCTTTATGTAACTTAGCTGGTCGTGTCACATTGATATGACCTAGTTTACAATGCCTCAGGAAGGATTCGTTCATTCCTGAACTAATCCTCCTGTCTGTGTTCTATATGCTTTGAACTGTGGTTTGATTTAGAACTTCTATGCTATTATATAGCGTGCCTGGTAGAATCAACTCTTGATTTAAGAAAATGTTCACAGCATTATCCTCCAATACAAACTTATATCCTTCTTTAACTCAGTAAAGAACATGATGTAATGTTGTATTTCAGGTTCGGTATGTAATAACATTTGTTCAGAATCAATGTATTAATACAAGATGACATCTGCCAACTGATTTGGCTGCAACAATTGCACCATTCTCCAACACTTAGAAACACATCACCCATTCTCAGTTCTCTGTAATAAGGACACCCAAAGAATATGCATCGACATGTACTTTCTTCAAATTGCGTAGCATGGGAATCCGGATATTCCCCTATTTCCTGCTCAGTCTTATAATAGTTATAAGATTAAGCGGAAGCAACGTTCTCTTGCTTAGTATAATAAGGATGTTCGGTTAATACATCCATATTATTATCTTGATTAAGGCATGACATTTTTGCAACCTGGAGAGAGAGAGAGAAGAAAACACTCTGCGAGCGATTTTGTAAGATTAGATTTGGTTATCATTTTATCTAATCAGGATGGCACCCACTATTTTAGTCAAATCTTCCTTCAAACCCTAAAAGGTAAGATTAGCCGGGATTAATTACACCGTACAAGTTCGCCAATCTTTCGGCCAGGCCAGTGTCGGTACTTTGAGGGAGGTTCCCCGTGCTTTCGCACGGACCTAATTAAAATAAACCTCGTTTTCCCAGGGGCGTAACCCCGTTAACACCTTTCTAGACACTTACTTGATCGGTTAATTGTAATGTGTAAAACTTTTCCAGGAGTAACTCTTACTCGCAGTGGGTATCGGGATCCAACTATCTTATAGAAGGTATGCAATCTCATTGCAAATTTCAACACTTGAAATTCCCGATAATACTTTTACCCCTAGCGTGCTATGACCTTGACGCATGCCAAACAACCCATAGTCCGCCTGTCAAGTTCAACCCGTGCATTTCCTGATTGAATTAACCCAGCCGTACGACCCTTGACGCATGCCAAACAACGCCGTAAGAATACCCTAATCCAAACGCATCGTATGCTAGCAGATAAGCACTAGTTAGCTACCGTACACTACGTCTTGACGCATGCTAAACTACCGCAGAACGAATACTAAGTAGTACTTATCTGCAATGACGGAGGGCTACCCAGGTTTTTAAGAAAACCATGAGCGTAAAGAACTTGATATCGTTGTAGAATCGAGTGATTTTGAAAAGGAGTGTTTTTGAGGCTTTTACTAGTTTTACTAAAGAGGACACTCCCGGCGAAGGGATCTCGGCTCTTTCCTTATCAAATAAGGTGCAGGATATTTCACAAATACCACTATGCAAAGCAAAAACTATAGAAGAAATCAAAAGAAAAACCGTGTTTGTAGCATCTTCTAGTTTCGCTAAAGTGGTCACTTACGGTGAACGGATCTCTGCTCTTTCCTTATCGAATAAGGTGCTGGATATTCTATAAGGAATACCGCTATGCAAAGTAAAAACTATAGAAGCAATCAAAAGACAAACCGTGTTTGTAGCATCTGCTAGTTTTGCTAAAGAAGTCACTCCCAGTGAAGGGATCTCGGCTCTTTCCTTATCGAATAAGGTGCTGGATATTCTATAAGGAATACCACTATGCAAAGCAAGAACTAGAGCTACCAGTTTTTAAACAAGTTTCTACAACATATTTAGGTTTCTTTTTCTTTCATTAATCTTATTAATGAAGTCCAATTTATTTATGCTTCCTAAGCAACACAGAAGAATCGAAAGCAACAGTATTAATTATATCTCATATATATAATATATAGGCATTTGTCTCATGCATATAATATGATCACATCACATAATATCAGCAACAGAAGAATCACATATGAAATATTGGATATAATAGGAATTCCGTGTTTTAAGTTAAGCCAGTATAAAATACGGATTCCACGGTCGTGACGAATAGCCAAACCCATATCCCTAGACCCCTACGAGAGCGGCAAGCAACCCTACAAATTCTAGAGTTAGGAGATCCGGTCTCGACTCTTCGAGATGGTCTCCCACTGTACCCTAGAACCCGGTTACTTGTGCTCCCCGTCTTGGGTCTATCCTAATGCGGAAAAGTAAATAATATACAATGGTGACATCATCCTCAATCAGGAAGTGCCCCAATAAAAGAATATTACATACAATGAATTTTACATGAATGAAAATGAAAAACTCTCATCTCACATAAAAAAACCCGGCTATTCAAAACACGACGACCCCATATAACATATCACAGCAACACATAACATCACATATCATCAACGTAAGTAAATATGCATGTCCTAGTTGTCGTTGACATATAGCACCGAAACCGGCGATACACCATATATTACACTTACGGTCGCAGAAAAGAAAGTGAAAAACTACAATATTCGGAATCCACAATCACTTTAGACATCTTAAATCCGAAATATCACATACTTCGCATTTCAGGCCTAACTATATGAATTCCACATATTGTATCACATTCCAGATAAATAGACAATGTTAAACTTTCCGATCGAATAAACAAACACCCAAGATTTCCCAAATAGCTCAACACTTGAGCAGAGTTCAAAAAGTTCCAGAACATGTCACAGCCGCTATGAACCAGCCGTAGAAGGGTCAAACCAACGCCTAACATAAGGCAACGCTAAACTACCACAAACCATATTGTTCAGTGGCGGTTTTGACGGTCACATAATCGAGTTAAGGCTACGTTCTTCTAGAGGTCCACATATTCGCTTGCATGATTTTCTGAAAGTTTTAAACTCAGGAAAAATCCAACACTTGAAAGTTTTCCGATAGGGGAAAAAGTGAGTTATTGATATCCGTTTGAACCTTTTAACACGTTCTAAATTACCCGGAAAAACTTAAACGAAGATAAACATTCTGATCGAATCATCGAGTTCCCAATATTTCCCAGAAAACTCAACACTTGAGTAGAATTAAAAATTCCCAGAAGCATGAAAAAGTACCCAAGAATAAACCCCTGATGTATTAACCCCTAACTCCCAATGTTGGCCGCGGAACCACCACCGAACGCATGGTTTGGCCACGGTTCCATGGTCTCTTGAGTGAGTCATGGCTTTGTACTTCACAGTAATTCTTAGAATTCCCTGCATGATTTTCTGAGTATTTTTAATATGAAAATTTTCAACTTTTGAAAAATTTTCCAGAAAGTGTGATTTATCGGGGTTTCGAAGTTCGATCGGACTTTAAACTTCGTCTACATGACGCCTAATACTCTAGCTTGGCTCTGATACCACTGTAGGGTTAGCTTAGCACCTTGTGAAGGTTTTGGCAAGCATCAATCTGTAGGGTTCCTAGGCACTCTCAAGAGGTCTCACAAGGTATCAACTATGCCAATTTCAAAAATTACGGTGCCGAGAAACCCGACTACGGATCGTTAGCTAGAAGTTTAGGCGAAAACAAAAACTAGTTAACAACTTAACTAAATGGTAAACGGAAATACAACCTTTGTAGATCCGGTTCTCCACCTCCATGGCTCCGCGATGATGTCTCCTCGCTGTACAAATCGGATCTTGGGCTCTAGCGTCGGCTTCATCGGAGAAAAAGCGGGCTAGGTCATCGACGACGATGCCGAAGATGATCTACGTCGAGGCATCGCTAGATCAAGCTCCAACTTCACCAAGTCATGAAACTTGTTAAGAAAACACACTCTAATACTTTGCAAGAGGTAGAGGATGAAGAAATAGGAAGTGGGTTCACTTTAGAATTGGATTTCTCACTCTTTTCATCAAGTTGCCATTGATGAGGCAAGCTTTTTCTTCAAGAAGAAGATGAAGAAGAAGATGATAATATTATGATAAGTTTTTTTTTCAAAAAGAAATTAAAAATAATACTTATCATAATCAAACCATGGTCAAGTGTAGAGAATAAACTAGGGTTAGGTCAATGGTTAGGGTTAAGCATGAAGACAAAATGGTGACTTAGTCAAAGCTTCATGAAGCTTCGACATCCAAACAAACAAAGCCACCATTTTCCCTTTTTCTTTTCCAAAATAAAATAAATGAAATAAATAAATATGAAAAACAAAACCCTAACCATGGTTTAATCTTTACACAAACTCATGTAAGCATGTATCATCAAACATGATACAATCAAGTGCACAAAAGTATATCACATATACAACTTGTGAACTTCAAGTGAGAAAATCAATTTAAAGTGAACCAATACTAGTTAATGCAAAGCAATATATCAAATATATAATTATGCATTAAATCATTAAATCAACACTTGATTCAATGATCCGGTCATGTCGCACACAACCGACTAGTATATAATGTATCGATTTATCGAATCAATCCTTGATTCGATAACTAGGTTATATCGCATACAACCATTCGATACATTCATCGCGAGAATGAAATACGGTATCACATACACGCATTATTCTCGGTGCCGCACATATCTCATATGCGCTCCTATTACGTTTCGCTTGAGCCAGGAAACCTCTGTGTAGGACTCTAAAGACTCGTCAATACGCCGGTAGCAGATGATGATCATATCAAACACCCACAAGCCGCAAGCGGTCTGCTAAACATAACGGCCACCCGGGTATTGAGCAATCAGAAGATCGACGAGCAAGCCTGCTCACACTCCTGTGAATCCAACCAGTAACACTTACCGTACAGTCCGGTCTCGTCGTCTGATATGTCGCATACCTTGCCTAGGGGTGGTAAACGTCAGACCCCAATAGCTCGATAAGTCGTGTCGATATGAGGTCTATAACAATTTGAGAAACTACTAGTAACACTTACCAGTAAATCTCAGCAACCCTGGCCAGGGATTTCCGGTTATAGCCAATCGAACACTGCGCAACATCAACTCTCTATACCGGGAGAGACGAATCCCCTCCTATCGCTCATTGCCTCCATGTGACTCGGGACTGTACCTAAAAACCACCATTTTGCACGCCCTCTTGGACGTGGTAGGGTGGAAATCAAAGCACAGTGGGAACCACACAAGACTCTATGACGATCTCGGGTCAACAGACAACTCTGTACCAGTGTCACCAGAGAACTGCCATCTGACGTAAGGTATAATACCATCTGGGAGTTCTCGGCGAGTCCGTCCAGTGTACCCAGTCTCCACTGAGCACCCGTATATCATCTCTGATGTCAAACACCAATGGATATGGGATCATCCATCGCCCATCTGTATGGGTCGAGAAGGTATACGCTAGTCTACTCTGCTATATCGATGCCCCGTCTCGATACATCCACGACTAGGGACCTTGAAGGATGTACTTATGGACTACCATGTCCCCACTAGTATGATCCGCATCATAGTCCAGGTAGTCAAGTACACATCCTAAGGGCTTTACCAACATGTAACAGAGAGACAATCAGTATACACGTTAAGGTAAAGTTCAACCAGATAGCATACTATCATGTCGAGCAAAAAAGTCCTCCCTATATATATCCCAGCATCCACTACAATATACATCCAATGTATAGTAATGGCCTCTAAGGCATACATATAACTAACAATCTCCCACTTGCACTAGGGCCATCTGTAGCAGTGGTTGTAGTATCTCATACTCAACCATCCCTTAAAAGTCTCTCTCTGGGAATAGGCCTTCGTGGGTGGATCCGCCGTGTTATCCTCTGATTCTTCTCTCCTAACCTCGATCACCCTAGAGATCATCCATCTCCATGATCAGGTGACACTGCCTTAGAATATGTCTGGATCACTGATGGGACGGGCGTTCCTTGGCATAAGCCACAACTCCATTGTCACACAATGGGAGGAACAAAGTTCATCTCATGAACCAATATACATCCAGACTGCCTCTTTAGTAGCATCTTAAGTAGCGATATATCCTGCCTTTATCGTCTAGTACGTCACGGTATTTAGCTTGGAACTCTTCCAACATACCGTCCCTTTACTGAGGGTAAAGACAATGCCTGTGACTGACATTCAGTCGTCCTTATCATCCTGGAACCCTTCCAGTGATTCTCCCCAGGGTCGATTGATACCACCTCACTACATCTAGTGAGTATCCTAACATCCAATTACATCTATCTCATAGATGAAAACTCAGGATATAGGAAGTATCACTTTGATCCTATATGGAGAATCCTTGTGATAAGCGGAGATTGATCGAGCGCAGCATAGGAAACTCCTTCCCTAACAAGAGTATGTTATCCACGTACTCTACGAGGATCGTCACCATACTCCCTACTACCTTTTTGTTTATACAAGGTTCATCTACCATTTTGATGATGTCAAACTCTTTGACTACTTCATCAAAACAGACGTTCCAACTCCGCGATGCCTGCTTTATCCAATAAAACATCTTGCACACGTTTCCGCTGTTCCCACTGTTTACGAAGCTCTCTGGCTGTGTACTTATAGACGGTCTCTTCTAAAACATCATTTAGAAAAGCTGTCATGACACCCAACCACCAGATATCGTAGTCATGGTATGTAGCCGTGTTAAGTAGGATCTGGATGGACTTAAGCATAGCAACTGGAAAAAGGTTTCAGCATTATCCACGCCTGGTCAATGACGAAAACCTTTAACAAGTCTAGCTTTGAAAGTCTTAACTTTTACATGTACACCAAGTAATCTTCTCAAGATATACTTGCTTCTGATGGGGATTTAACCCTTCAGATATAGCAACCAAAGTCCATACTTTGTTGGTGTAAAAGGATTCCATCTCAGATCACTAAGCATCCAGCCATTCTTACAGAGTCTTACTCCTGATGGCCAGCTCGAAACTGGTTGGGTCATCATCTCATGATGCAATCCTCGCTCCCACTGTCATAAAGGAACCGAAGTATCTCTCAGGTGGGTGAGGAACCCTACCAGATCGGGGGAGAGGCTGAGGTTCGTTGGTAACTATTGAATCCTTTGGTTCTTTCAAATCATCAGCTGCAGTTTGTATAGCTGGAACCTTTCCAGTTGTACATTACAGACCTTGCCTTGAGCTTGTCCGGATTTTGCTTTTAGACAAAGGCCGGTTAACCCCAAATCTTAACTAGCTTAAGACATGGGCTCTTACCTTTCCATATCACATATGAAATGGTAGGCAACTGATTTGATTGGAACCCTATTCAATAGGCATGCAGCTTCTCAAGCGCATAACTCCCAAAAGGAAATAGGTAACTCAGTAGTACTCATCATAGAGCACACCTTATCATATAGGGTGTGATTGCTCCGCCCTGATATACCATCGTGCTATGGTGTATACGGAGGAGTAATGCTGAGAGAGAATCTCATTCTCCTTTAGAATAGTCCAGGAATTCCGTACTCAAGTATTCTCCTCCTTGATCTCATCAAAGGACATAATACTTATACCCGTGTTTTGGTTCTCTACTTCTAAATCATATTCTGTGAATATCTCAAAAGGTTCGGACTTGTGTTTCAACAGGAACATATGTCTGAATCTTGAGTGATTATCAGAGAATGTAACGAAGTACAAAGAACTAGTCCTGGCATATGTATACAGGGGACCTTTATACATCAACATGTATCATCCCAAGAGTTCACTAACTCTTTCTCTGTTTCCAGTAAACAGAGCTATGGTCATCGTATCTTTGTGACATGACTGGCAAGTTTCATAAGATGTAAATTCAAACAGATTTGAATATGCATCTAAATGTAACTTCAGCTAGTCAGGTCGCATTGATATGACCTAGTCTACAATACCTCAAGAAGGATTCGTTCATTTCTGAACTCTTCCTCTTGTGTGTGTTCAGTATACTAAAGAACTGTAGGTTGATTTAGAACATCAATGCTTTTAGATAACGTGCCTGAACCGATCAACTTTTGATATAGGAAATGTCCAAAACATTATCCAACTATACAAAATTTTATCATTTCTTTACTAATAAAGAGATGGATATGATTTTGTATATCAGGTTCGGTATCTAATAGCATTCGTTCAGAATCAATGTATTGGTAATACAGGGTGACAGTGACCAACAGACTTGGCTGCAACACTTGCCCCGTTTTCTGCCTCATGAAACTTATCACCCGTTCCCAGTTCTCTACCTTTCTGTAGCCCTATGTAACAGATTACATATCTGGGATCCTGATCTGGTATCACATACCCAGGACATAAAGGATACTGAGAAACAGTTCTCTGAAATGAACACACCCGAAGATGATGCATCAGCATGCACTCTCTTCGTTTGGGCGGCACGGGAAATCTGGTATTCCCCAATTTCCTGCTCTTTCTTATAACAATTATAAGTTGGAGCAGGACCAACGTTCCCCAGCTCAGTATAACAAGCGGGTTCGGCCAATAATCCGTATTATTATCTTGATTAAGGCGTGATATGGTCGCTACCAGGAGAGAGAGAGAAGAAAACACTCAGCGTGCGCTCTAGCAAGATCAGATTGGTTATTATTTTATCTAATCAGGATGGCTCCCACTGCTTTTTATCAAATCTTCCTTCAAACCCTAAAAGGAAAGACTAGCCGGGATTAATTACACACTACAAGTTCGCCAATCTTTCAGCCAGGCCAGGGTCGGTACTTTGAGGGAGGTCCCCCGTGCTTTCGCACGAACCTAATTAATGTAAACCTCGTTTTCCCAGAGGCGTAACCTCGTTGACACCTTTCTAGACACCTACATGATCGGCTAATTGTAATGTGTAAAACTCTCCCAGGAGTAACTCTTACTCGCAGCGGGTATTGGGATCCAACTATCTCGTTGAAGGTATGCAATCTCATTGCAAATTTCAACACTTGAAATTCCCGATAATATTTTGCCCCTAGCGTCCTATGACCTTGACGGAGGTCAACAAACCATAGGCTACTAGTCAAGTTCAACCCGTCATTTCTTGATCGAATTAAACCCACCCGCACGACCCGTGACGGAGGTCAACAAGGCCGCACGACTACCCTAATCCAATCTTCATCATATGCATAAGCAGATAAATACTAGTTAGTTACCGCACACTACGCCTTGACGGAGGTCAACAAACGTAGCACGAATACTAAATAGGACTTATCTGAAATGACGGAGGGCTACGACAGGTTTTTCTGAAAACCTATTGCGTAATGAACTTGATATCGTTGTAGAATCAAATGATTTTAAAATGGAGTGCTTTTGAGGCTTTTCCAGTTTTGCTAAAGGAGTCATTCCCGGTGAAGGGATCGTCGGTCCTTTCCTCGTCGAATGAGGTGCGGGATATATTATATATATCACTGTGTAAAGCAAAAACTCTTAAAAGCAATCAAAATACAAACCGAGTGTGTAGCATCTGCCAGTTATTACTAAAGGAGTCACTCCCGGTGAAGGGATCTCGGTCCTTTCCTCATCGAATAAGGTGCAGGATATATCTCATATACCGCTATACAAAGCAAGAACTGTAGCTACCTGTTTTATTTTTGAAATTCGATTCTACAACATCTTAGGTTTCTTTTATTTCATTAATCATATTAATGAAGTCCCATCATTTAAGTACCTAAACATCACAGATAAATACGACGTACACTTATGCCATCCGCATTCGCCTCGATGTCCCCTCGTGCACCGTTAGGTGTTCATATCAGAAAATTGCATTCTAATACCGTTCATTCATTATCTAATTGTTGTATTTATCGGTATTATTGACCAGTGTCTGCTCAGTATTACAGATTACAGGTATCCATGACAAAATACTGGAAATGCATCCAACAGCGCGGATATATCACTTGAGGGAAGACACTGCGACCAGAAACGCTAACCGACCGATACTTCAGGAGTTCCTTTATGCAACAAGTTGTGTACACATTTTTTTCTAAATGGTCCAACACAACAAGTGTGTACACAAGACTTTTAAGCACATGTGGATATGATTTTATATGCAATCAAGGATATGATTCTATATGCAATCAAGGATATGATTTTATATGCAATCATCAAGGATATGATTTTTTATGAAATCAAGGATATGATTTTATATGCATATGATATTATATGCATTCAAGACTAAAAAGCATGTGTTCAAATCAAAGGCAATCAAACAAATCAGCATGAGCCATAATGGGGCAGATATAAATATTTCTTTCTGAGCCTATAAATAGAGACCAGAGGGAAGAGGAAAGGGTAGCTTTTTCTTTAGTTCTATCTTAGAATTCTTGTAATTTTTCTTTTCATTCTTGAGCTCTTGCCCCTTTGTCTTGACCTTGCAACTTCTCATTTAGAACTTGCAAGCTTAAGGCTTAGGTTCTTGACTTCAAGATCTCTTGTAACAAGTTTGTTCTTCAATAAAAGTTCGTATTTTTATTACATGTCTTTTTCCACTTTACATGATTTCAATTGTGAAATTCATGCCTTGCTTTGATTTTGCAACCTCTTAAGTGAGCTTGCAACCTTAAAGCTTGGTATTTGGATCTCACACGTTGCCGGGGATTGAACACTGAGAGATAAAACGCTTGAACTCATCGGTTCTCTTTTCCTCTTTATTTCATTGCATGTTTTTATGTATCTTTTCTTTTCTTTCTTGTTAATTTGTAAATATGTGTGAGTAATCTTTTCACTTGTTAAAGGTGTAATATGTTAGATCGTATTCGAAGATTTTCTTTGTCCAAACTTTAAAACCTAAAACTTGCCTATTGAAACTTCGTGCAAATCACCCGCAACTCCGCTCACTAGGCATCCTATCCTACCCCGATAGTGATGATTCCTAATCATGACCAGATTGCCCGTGGTTTGCCGAAGGCTAAAATCAAGAGATAACAACGGAAGGACAAGGGACAAGGAAAACGGATTTAGCGAAATACTTGAAATACCGTATTTCAAGTTCCCTAATCCGCGTTGTTACCTATTGCTTTAGTATCAATACCAAGTCGGGGCTATAAGGAGTTGGCAAACATCACCTTCATACAATCTAACTTATTACTACCCTTAACAAGCCCTTTTTATTCATATCTTTGTTACGACAATTAGTTAACCAACAAATCAAAACACGGAATTAACTCGTTAAAACAAGCAATAAGAAACTTACCATCTCCCTGCGGACGACCCGTATTCATCGCGGCTCGCTACAAGCGACACCGTTTTGATTGCGGTAATTTCAGAATTCTTTTTAAACACGACACAGTTAGAGCGTGACAATCAAATGGCGCCGTTGCCGGGGAGACGGTAACGCTTTTTATACTTGTAGTTTCGGGTTAAATTTGTGCATATTCTGTATAAAACTAACTTCTAACACATTCAAACAAATAACCATTCTTTTTGAAACCAACCACAAACACAAATAAAATTCTTTTCTTCTCTGGATTTGAATTCTGCTAACACTCTGATTTTATTAATTATATGTGTTCAGAATTGTGGTTGTTAATATTGCTTTTTGGCTCAAATATCCGTATTTTTCCAACATATGCAGATTTGACGGATTTTGAGCAGCGATCATACAGAACAAAGGGGCATTTTCAAGTGCAAAGGAGGGTGAACACTCAGTGCCAAAGATCCGGGTAGTTAGACCCGCGCAAGCGAACCATTCGACCACTCAGAGGCAATATCAACACGAGTTTCTGAAACTCGTGCTTTTTGGTACGTATTTTTCTAAACTTCCCCTCTCAAACCCGACGCTCCAATATTCTTGTCTTTGCAGGATTCTTAGCAAAAATCGCCGCAAAAAGCCAAAAAAAAAAACTAACCGTATTTGTTGCAGCGCCGCATTAAAAGTAAAAAACGATAACTGATTGCTTGAAAACAAAAGTTGGTTGAATTTTGCGCATTGCATCATTTAATACGGACTTAAGGGGCTCTAACACCAATCCAGATTGGGTGGGGATTTCATCACCCTTCCTAGGACCCCAAAAATCACTAAAGCATATGCATTGTCCATTGTAAATTAAAAAAATACTAGACTTCAGCCCTAAGGACTTCGCGCTCATTAGGAGAAGATAAACCGTGTTTAGAACCTCGCTTAACGGTATATTGTTTACGGGGTGTCTATAAAAGTGTTAAAGGCGCAACCGCCGAAAGAGAAAGGGTTACTTAATTAAGGAACTTCACGAAAGCGTTGGACAACCTCCCCTTATCTCTGCACTTACCTGGCCTTGTGATCAGTGTATTTTTAAGCCCGTTTCTCGACACTGTTTAACTTCGACAATCAAGTTCAGGAGCAGGTCTAGTAGACCTAGGTTACCCTAGATCTAGGTGTGATTGTGCATATCTTGTTTGTGATTGCTTAAGCCGTATATCCGTACATATTTCTGTAAATCTCCTTCTAAAAAAATAAAGGAAAAATCAAAAACTTTTATTAAAAAAAACTTGCCCTTTGTCGCCAAATCCATTTTTCACCCATCACCCATCGCCTTTCTCCATTGACGTTTTCTTACCCTCACCTTCTCCGCTTTGACTATACTAAACTCGTTTAGTGTATGTCCGCTTGGACTCGGGACACTAGCGCCCGTCTAGTCCGCGTTACGTTAGTCGCTACCGACTACGCGATTGACTCCGAAGTCGATACTCCTTCCACTCCTCTTTCACCCTTACCTTTGCCGGCCAACTCCGACGTTGACCAGAATTCTGTTCATACTTCTTCACCTTCACCTTCGCTTTCACCAACCTCTTCTTCCGCGATGTCGGGATTCAATCCGAACATCTCTTTGACCACCCCTGGATTGGCTCCACCTCCTACGGAGACCAATATCCCACCACCTCCGCCTGTTGTAGCGCCGCAGCGAATCGCGCTCCAGGATCGTTTCTACCCCACCCGTTCTGCACTTCCCACCTGCCTTTCTCTTCCTCCGGCCAATGGGGACAACTTTGAAATTAAGCCCCATTTCATCAACATGCTTCCACGTTTTCATGGGCTTGAATCTGAAGATGCCTATATCTTCATCAACAAATTTCAAAACGTCTGTGCCATGATGAAAACCACCCAGCTGTCGGACGATGCTATACGTCTACGGGTCATTCCGTTCACTCTATGCGATCTCGCTGAAAAATGGCTGTATAGCACCGCTTCCCATTCCATAACCAGTTGGGATGAGTTTGTTAAAGCGTTTCTCAAAAAGTTTTATCCAAATCACAAAACTGCAAGGATTCGCAATGAAATCAATCAATTCTCCCAGCTTCCTTCTGTACCCTTCTGGAAGTGCTTTGACCGGTACAAAGACCTTCTTGTTCAGTGTCCTCACCACGGTATAGAGAAATGGCAACTTTGCCAAACCTTATACGAGGGCCTGAACCCAGCAACGAAGCAGTTGTTGGAAACCATCTGTCAGGGCCACTTCCTATCCAAATCTGACGAGGAAGCATGGCAATTCTTTGACGACCTTGCGGTGCAAACGCTACAGTGGGAGAGCACGAGACCGATGACTTCTTCTTCTTCTACCTCCACTTCTACCGGTCAGTCTAGGGTAGGAATTCATCAACTTGACGTCTCTATTGCAATGAAAGCTGAAATGGCTGCAATAACTAGAAAGCTTGAAGCGATAGAGAGCAAATTTTCTTCTCCTGCTCCTAGCCCTGTTCTTCCACTTCGTACCATCTGCGCTTGTTGTTCCGATCCCTCTCATTTAACCGAAGAGTGTCCTTAAAATTCTCCATCTCAAGGACAGGATCAGGTTAATGCTGCATTTCAGCAAAGACCAAGGAATGATCCGTACTCTTCCACGTACAATCCCGGCTGGAGGAACCACCCTAATTTCGCCTGGAATCAGAATCAGAATCAATTCCAAGGCAACCACTTCCAAAGGCCCCCTCCACCGCAACAACAAGCGCAACAACAAACTCAACATCAATATCAGCAGCCCTTCCAACCCCAGCCTTTCCAAAACCAGACGAACAACTTTGCACCCAACAACTCTTTTCCACCAAACAACTTTGTTCCGTCAAACAACGATAAGGTTTCCTCGCTCGAGCGAAGTCTGGAGGCGTTTGTTAAACAATCGACTCAATCCACCACCAACATCCAGTCTTCGATTCAATCTTTAGTGCAACACACTGCCGCACACGGGCAAAGCATCAAGACCATCGAGACCCAGATTGCACAGCTGAACGCGGCCTTAAGCGAGCGACAGAAGGGGAAGCTCCCGTCCCAGCCACTTCCAAATCCCGGTCACCCACATAATGCACATGTTGCTCTTGAACAACAAAACCATAATGTGAGTGCCGTGACTACACTGAGATCGGGGAGGATGCTGCAAAACAACATTGGCACACGGATCAACGATGACACCCCGGCCGCTTCTTCTTCTTCTTCTTCTTCTTCTTCTTCTCCTTCTTCTTCTTCATCTTCTGAGCGTATTCTCCGTTCTTCACAAGGCTCTCCTTCCTCTTCTTCTATGAACGGACCCACTTCTCACTCCACGAAAACACCTATTCTGGGATCCGGTCCAACTCCACAATCTCCTCCTCCAGCATTAGACTCAACCAATTTTCAAAATGTTCCATTTCCAAACCGGTTGAGATTTAATAAACAAAATCCTCAAATGGAGAAGATTCTGGAGTTATTTAAGCAAGTTAACATTAACATTCCTCTTTTAGATGCTGTCCAACAAGTCCCGTCTTACGCGAAAATCTTAAAGGACTTGTGCACGAAAAAGAGGAAATCCCAGGTACCCAAGAAAGTTTTCTTGGTTAGTGCTGTGAGTGATGCCCTTACCCAATCTTTACCACAAAAACGGAAGGACCCTGGCTGTCCTACGATTTCAGTTACCATTGGGGATAAGAACATCAACCGCGCACTATTAGATCTTGGTGCCAGTGTTAACTTGCTTCCGTATTCAGTATACGAGCAATTAGGCATCGGAGAGCTGAAACCCACGCACTGCACTCTCCAAATGGCCGACCGATCGATCACCCATCCTAGGGGTGAGCTAGAGGATGTGTTGATAAGAGTCGGGGACTTCATATTCCCCGTTGACTTCATTGTATTAGATACACAGCCTGTAGCTAACCCCCGGAATCAAATTTCGGTGATATATACTCGGTCGCCCATTTCTCGCAACCTCAAATTCTGTGATCAATTGTCGCAATGGTTCGATGAACCTCTCTTTTGGAAATATGACGATTGAACTCAACATTTTTAGGTTGGGGAATCAGCCCGCCGAACCTAATGCTCATATACCGGACGTCTGCTCGATCCAGGAGATCACCCCGGAAGAGTGTGAATTCGAGGAGTTTCTGTTTGAACGCGATAACCTTGACGCCACTAGTGCGTTTCTCTTCGAACCTGCTGCTGCTTCCGCGCCCGACTACGACTACGAGTGTTTTACGTTCTCACATGATCTTAGCCGCTCACAACCCGAGTTTGAATCTTTTGACTTTTCGGATGAGTTACCTGAACCATCCAACTCGGTAGCTTACGCTCGTTTTGAACCTTTGATGGAATCCTTTGAGTTCGAGACCTTTTCTCCAATCCAGCCTTCAATCATTTCACCTCCAATTCTCGAACTCAAGCCTTTGCCGTCTCACCTTAAGTACGCTTACTTAGGTGAGAACGAGACCCTCCCGGTTATCATTTCGGCTTCTCTTGCTCCCGAGCAAGAGAAAGCCCTTCTTTCGGTCTTACATGGCAATAGGCAAGCTTTTGGCTGGTCCATGGCGGACATCAAGGGGATTAGTCCCCTGATCGTTGAGTATCATATTCATCTGATGGATGATGCCAAACCAGCCCGGGATCCACAAAGACGTCTCAATCCAGTCATGAAGGAGGCTGTGAAGAAGGAGATCGTCAAATGTCTGGATAGTGGTATCATTTACCCTATCTCCGATAGCCAGTGGGTTAGCCCCATTCATGTTGTCCCCAAGAAGTCGGGCATCACGGTCATAACCAACGAGGCGAACGAGTTAATCCCTACTCGCACCCAAACTGGGTGGCGAGTATGCATTGATTACCGAAAACTCAACGCCGCAACGCGGAAAGACCACTTTCCGCTACCTTTTATTGACCAGATGCTTGAACGATTGGCCGGACATGAGTACTATTGCTTTCTTGATGGCTACTCTGGCTATAATCAAATTCCCATCGCCGAAAAAGACCAGGACAAGACTACTTTCACTTGTCCTTTCGGCACGTTTGCATATCGTCGCATGCCCTTTGGGTTATGCAATGCGCCCGCTACCTTCCAGCGGTGTATGATGGGAATATTCTCAGACATGGTGGAGAAATTCTTGGAGATCTTCATGGACGACTTCTCCATCTTTGGCGATTCCTTTGACGAGTGTCTGCTGCATCTCGACGCTGTCCTTACCAGATGTAAGGACAAGAATCTCACTTTGAACTGGGAGAAATGCCACTTCATGGTGCGCGAAGGTATTGTCTTAGGACATATCATCTCGCAGAAAGGCATTGAGGTAGACAAAGCAAAGATTGAGGTCATTTCCAATCTTCCTCCTCCCCGATGCGTCCGAGATATCCGAGCCTTCCTTAGCCACGCCGGTTTCTATAGACGGTTTATCAAGGACTTTAGCAAGATTGCTAGGCCCTTGACTCTTCTACTGGCCAAGGACACGCCATTCGACTTCAGCCCGAGCTGTATGGCTGCTTTTGAATCATTGAAACACTCACTCACTTCTGCTCCCGTTCTCTCTTCCCCTGACTGGACGCACCCATTCGAGATTATGTGCGATGCATCCGACTCTGCCATCGGTGCTTTCCTTGGACAACACATCAACAAGATGCCGCACGTAATCTATTACGCTAGCCGAACCCTGAACGACGCCCAACTCAATTATACAACAACTGAGAAGGAATTCTTGGCTATTGTATTTGCTTTAGAGAAGTTCAGGCCCTACCTCATCGGCTCTCCAGTCATTGTTTACACTGATCATTCTGCTCTGCGCCATCTTTTTGCGAAGAAAGATGCCAAATCTCGGCTTATACGTTGGATCCTCTTGCTTCAAGAGTTTGACCTTGTCATTAAGGACAAACGAGGATGTGAAAACATCGTTGCCGACCATCTCTCACGACTTCCTTCTTCGCCGTCGCTTCAAATCCCGATCAATGACGTTTTCCCGAATGAACAACTCTTGACAATATCTCGCGAACCTTGGTTCGCAGATATTGTGAACTATTTGGCCACAGGGTTACTACCAACCGAATGGTCAAGTCAGGACAGACTTCGCTTTTTATCCCAAGTAAAACATTTTTACTGGGACGAACCCTATCTGTTCAAGTACTGTCCTGACCAGATTATTCGTAGGTGTGTCCCTGATGAGGAATTCAAGAGTGTGCTGTCATTTTGCCACGATCAAGCGTGTGGCGGGCATTTTGGCCCCAGAAAGACAGCTGAGAAGATCTTGCAATGTGGTTTCTACTGGCCACAACTCTTCAAAGACGCTCATGACTATTGCAAGACTTGCTCCCGGTGCCAACATATGGGCCGGATATCCCGGAGAAACGAGATTCCGCTCCAACCAATCTTGGTTGTGGAGATTTTCGACGTGTGGGTGATAGATTTCATGGGGCCGTTTCCCAGCTCTTTCGGGAACTTGTACATCCTTCTAGCTTTTGATTACGTCTCTAAGTGGGTCGAGGCTGTGCCCAGCCGGACTAACGACAACAAGGTTGTCGTTAGGTCCATTAAAGAAAACATTTTCTCCCGTTTTGGGCACCCCAGAGCGATCATTAGCGACAATGGAAGTCATTTCTGCAATAAGACTTTCGAGGCCTTAATGCGGAAGTATTCCATTAATCATAAGCTATCCACGCCCTATCACCCCCAAACCTGTGGTCAAGCCGAAGTCTCAAATTGGCAGATCAAGCAGATACTGGAGAAGACGGTTTCCAAGAACCGTAAGGATTGGTCGCTGAAACTAACTGATGCCCTTTGGGCTTTTCGCACTGCTTATAAGACCGACCTTGGCATGTCTCCCTATCGGCTTGTATACGGAAAAGCTTGCCACCTCCCTGTCGAAATAGAGCATCGCGCATTTTGGGCGATAAAAGAGCTGAATCTATCTCTCGAAGATGCGGGCAGCCATCGGAAGCTGCAACTGAACGAACTGAGCGAGCTTAGGGATGAGGCTTACGATAACGCGGTTGTCGTTAAGAATAGAACGAAGGTGTTTCACGATAAACACCTTTTGCGCAAAACCTTCGTACCTGGTCAGCAGGTACTGCTTTACGACACCAGACTTCATTTCCATCCAGGAAAGCTCCGATCTCGCTGGAAAGGGCCGTATTTTGTGCGGAATGTGTATCCGCAGGGCGCTGTGGATTTGGAAAATCCAAAGGACGGTTCATTTTTCAAAGTGAACGGACACCGACTAAAACCGTACCTTAGCGCCGAACCAACAGAGGAGCTCCTATTCTTACAGGAGCCGGTTTACCCTGCCTGATCTTCCTCTGCCCACCTCCAAACTTCGGTTATCCAGCCAAGAACAGTGGACACTGTTCCAAATAAGTTTGGGGGTATGTATAAAGCCTTTTGTATATATTTGTGAATATTCTTTTCCATTCTTTTTCTTTTCTTTACAAACAAAAACAAATAAAAATTGTGTATCGCTAACCGACAATTTTTGACCCTTCAAATGATCTCTTCATGCAATGACAGTGAGGACACTGTTCAGTTTAAGTTTGGGGGTACGCTCGGTACGCATTTCTTACCTTCGCATTCATATGTATATTTTGCATCTGCATATTAAAATCCATAAAATCCATAAAAATCTGAAATTTTCTAAAAACATAAAAACTTTTCTGTCAAGTTAGCTAGTGGGAGGACTCTGATTCAACATTTCGACGGTTTTGTTTGATAAAATAAGAATAACTAAATCTTATGTTTAGATTTTGAAAACCTTAAAAATAACTCTCCTTTGAAGTTAACTATAGCTGATATACGTCTTTACATCACACTACACGTGTCGTGAGTTTTTGGGAATTAGATGATAAGTCTTTTATGTCGAAAAACTTTTAAATGGATCAATGATTTTCTGAGGATCAAATAGGTTTGTTCTGAAATAAGTAGTGTCAAGAATAGTTTATGAAGTAAAGCGAATATGAAGGAATGTTATTGATGCCGTAATTGGAACTAAGTCTGAAAAATAACCCATCTGAAACTTGATTGGAATGATTACACACCAAACCCACTAAACACGTCTTTTATCCAAAAAATAATTGAACTGCCGATTATATCTCCGTTCGTATTAAATCATCTGATTTTCACGCCAAACTGTCTTTTGTTTTTGGACCTGGGTAACTTGAGTAATTAAGTCCGCCGGGGTGTTTCTACACCTAATGCCTTAAAACCAACTGGTGTGGGTGCATTGGCCTAAAGCTCGCTAAGAAGCCTAGAAAGTCCAGATTAAAACAAAGTCAAGCAAGTGTTCTCTCCGAGTTAAAATTCCTAACGGTTCTTTGTGTGAGAATAATCTTGATAAAAGACAGGCTTTTTTAAAAAAATTTAGCGAAGATATGAAGGTTTTATTCTATGATAAAGACTATTGCACGATTCACAGAGGTGTGTATGAAATGAAAAAAAGGAAAGGGTGGAGTGAAAAATAAGACCTAGTTTCCTGTTAAGGAAGATAGAAATTCTGAAGTTGAAACTTTTTACTGGAAAACGAAGCTTGAAAAAAATTGCTTAACTCTTTATAAAACTTATGTGATCCTTTTAAAATTTTTATCCGGGCTTAATTGTGTGATATGATGACTTTATTCGACCTTTCGGGAACTTAACGACACTATTTGCACTGCACGTGAAGACATATAAAAGCTGTAGTTAAACAAGAAGCGAGGTGTGAAAATTAAAGGGTCGATAGTCTAGACCTAGGATAATAGAATTGTTATTTTCTGAAAAAAAACTTTTGGGTTTGAATCTTAGTTATTTTACAAAACTAGCTTGACCGGATTTTGTGGGTAGTATCCGCTGAAAACCCTCAGGAGACAACACTCCTCCTACTAGGGACACCTATAGGTTTAACGGCTTGTTGCACTTGCTCAGTGCAATCGCGTTCCCTGCGAAAGTGAGGTTAGGAAATTTTTTGTGAATAAATTGGTTTTGCTCGGGACGAGCAATAGATAAGTTTGGGGGTATTTGTTCATATCAGAAAATTGCATTCTAATACCGTTCATTCATTATCTAATTGTTGTATTTATCGGTATTATTGACCAGTGTCTGCTCAGTATTACAGATTACAGGTATCCATGACAAAATACTGGAAATGCATCCAACAGCGCGGATATATCACTTGAGGGAAGACACTGCGACCAGAAACGCTAACCGACCGATACTTCAGGAGTTCCTTTATGCAACAAGTTGTGTACACATTTTTTTCTAAATGGTCCAACACAACAAGTGTGTACACAAGACTTTTAAGCACATGTGGATATGATTTTATATGCAATCAAGGATATGATTTTATATGCAATCAAGGATATGCTTCTATATGCAATCAAGGATATGATTTTATATGCAATCATCAATGATATGATTCTATATGCAATCAAGGATATGATTTTATATGCAATCATCAAGGATATGATTTTATATGAAATCAAGGATATGATTTTATATGCATATGATATTATATGCATTCAAGACTAAAAAGCATGTGTTCAAATCAAAGGCAATCAAACAAATCAGCATGAGCCATAATGGGGCAGATATGAATATTTCTTTCTGAGCTTATAAATAGAGACCAGAGGGAAGAGGAAAGGGTAGCTTTTTCTTTAGTTCTATCTTAGAATTCTTGTAATTTTTCTTTTCATTCTTAAGCTCTTGCCCCTTTGTCTTGACCTTGCAACTTCTCATTTAGAACTTGCAAGCTTAAGGCTTAGGTTCTTGACTTCAAGATCTCTTGTAACAAGTTTGTTCTTCAATAAAAGTTCATATTTTTATTACATGTCTTGTTCCACTTTACATGATTTCAATTGTGAAATTCATGCCTTGCTTTGATCTTGCAACCTCTTAAGTGAGCTTGCAACCTTAAAGCTTGGTATTTGGATCTCACACGTTGCCGGGGATTGAACACTGGGAGATAAAACGCTTGAACTCATCGGTTCTCTTTTCCTCTTTATTTCATTGCATGTTTTTATGTATCTTCTCTTTTCTTTCTTGTTAATTTGTAAATATGTGTGAGTAATTTTTTCACTTGTTAAGGGTGTAATATGTTAGATCGTATTCGAAGATTTTCTTTGTCCAAACTTTAAAACCTAAAACTTGCCTATTGAAACTTCGTGCAAATCACCCGCAACTCCGCTCACTAGGCATCCTACCCTACCCCGATATTGATGATTCCTAATCATGACCGGATTGCCCATGGTTTGCCGAAGGCTAAAATCAAGAGATAACAACGGAAGGACAAGGGACAAGGAAAACGGATTTAGCGAAATACCGCAAATACCGTATTTCAAGTTCCCTAATCCGCGTTGTTACCTATTGCTTTAGTATCAATACCAAGTCGGGGCTATAAGGAGTTGGCAAACATCACCTTCATACAATCTAACTTATTACTACCCTTAACAAGCCCTTTTTATTCATATCTTTGTTACGACAATTAGTTAACCAACAAATCAAAACACGGAATTAACTCGTTAAAACAAGCAATAAGAAACTTACCATCTCCCTGCGGACGACCCGTATTCATCGCGGCTCGCTACAAGCGACACCGTTTTGATTGCGGTAATTTCAGAATTCTTTTTAAACACGACACAGTTAGAGCGTGACAATCATTAGGTTAGGTAACTAACGGCAGAGCGGGGCAGGGCTAGCGCGGGTGTAAAACATAAGTAACGCCTATATAATATATCATATATACTATATACTGTATCCATCACAGAACATCACATGATCACATCACAGATATCGCAGCAGAAGAAACATATGAAATATTGGATATGGGATCATCCATCGCCCATCTGTATGGGTCGAGAAGGTAAACGCTAGTCTACTCTGGTATATCGATGCCCCGTCTCGATACACCCACGACTAGGGACCTTGAAGGATGTACTTATGGACTACCATGTCCCCACTAGTATGATCCGCATCATAGTCCAGGTAGTCAAGTACACATCCTAAGGGCTTTACCAACATGTAACAGAGAGACAATCAGTATACACGTTAAGGTAAAGTTCAACCAGATAGCATACTATCATGTCGAGCAAGAAAGTCCTCCCTATATATGTCCCAGCATCCACTACAATATATATCCAATGTATAGTAATGGCCTCTAGGGCATACATATAACTAACACAATCATGCTACTTTAAAATTTTTGGGATGCTAAACAAACCCTAACCAAGATCATAACTAGAGACTTAGGGTTGAACAAGGTATGTAAACACTTTACATCTAAGTGAACAAGGAATACAACCTTTGTAGACCGATCCTTCACTTCAATAGCTCCGTGTAGAAGCCCCTTCGCTGCGATCACGATCGTCCGGACTCTAGAGAGGCTCCCATGAAGAAACGGACAAACTTGCTTCGAAGTCTTCGAGGCCGAAGATGATCTACGTCGAGAAGACACTAGCTCATGCTATCTCTTCACTAATTGTGTAGATTAGTGAAGCAAACACCCTAAACTAAATTGCTAATAGTATAGGATGATGAAGTAGGAAGTGGGCTCACTTTAGTTATATTTTTCTCACAAGTTTCCATCACTTTTGAAAAAGCTATCAAGCTTTTCTCAATTGTTGAAGAAGAAGAAGATGAATGAACTCATGAGGTTAGAAATGCAACCATGGGTGAGTATATCATATATCTAACCCTTGTAGAGAGTTAACCATGGTAAAGGGTTAAAGGTTAGGTCACAAAATATCTTAAGGAAAACAAAGGAGTGGACTTAGTCAATGTTTATCCACAAGCTTCTACAACCTTCTAGCAATGATTTAATTCACTAATTTGTAATTGCTTAATGATAAATGAAATCCTAACATAAACCCTAGCATGGTGTAAGTCTCAAACATACATATTGCATGTATAACCTAGCATGACACAATAATATATATCATATATATATTATATGCTAAAAGAATACAATTAATATATATCACATATATATCAATGTATCAAAAAGTGAGAAAAGAAATCTTAAATGAGCTAATATTAGTCAATGTAATTTAATATATAAAATATAAAATTATACATTAAATTATTAAATCAACTCTTGATTTAATAATCCGTCTATAATACATATAACCGACTAATATCATATATCGTGAGAATAGAATACGGTATCACATACTCGCATTAATCTCTATCCTGCACGTATCACATATGTGCTCCTACTCCATTTCTCATGAACCAGTAAACCTCTGTGTAGGACTCTAAAGACTCGTTAATACGCCGGCAGTAGGTGATGATCATATCGAACACCTACAAGCAGCAAGCGGTCTGCTAAACGTAACGACCACCCGTGTATTGAGCGATCAGAAGATCAACAAGCAAGCCTGCTATAACTCCTGCGAATCCAATCAGAAACACTACCGTACAGTCCGGTCTCTTCGTCTGATCTATCGCATATCACATCCTGGGTGTGGTCTAATGTCAGACCCCAATAGCCCGATAAGTCATGCCGATGCAAGGTCCATAATGGTTCAAGAAACTACTGGTAACACTTACCAATAAATCTCAGCAACCCTGGCCAGGAATTTCCTGTTATGGCCAATCGAGCACAGCGCAACATCAACCCCCAATACCAGGAGAGACGAAACCGCTCCTATCGCTCATTGCCTCCATTTGATTCGGGACTGTACCCAAAAGCCACCGTTTTGCACGATTTCTTGACCATGGTATGGTGGAAATAAAAGCACAGTGGGAATCACACAAGACTCTATGAAGATCTTGGATCTACAGACTAACCTGTACCAGTGTCACCAGAGAACTACTATCCGACGATAGGTATAATAACATCTAGGAGCTCTCGGCGAGTCCATCCAGTGTACCCAGTCTCTACTGAGCACCCATATGCCTTCTCTGATGTCAAACACCAATGGATATAGGATCATCCATCGTCCATCATATGGGTTAAGAAGCGCATACGCTAGTCTACTCTGGAGTACCGATGCCCTGTCTCGATACTCCAACGACTAGGACCATTTGAAAGATGTATATCAACTACCCTGTCCCCACTAGTATAATCTGCATCATAATCCTGGTAGTCAAGTAATCATCCTAAGGGCTTTATCAACATGTGATCACAAAACAATATTTGTTTACATGTTAAGATAAAGTGCAACCAGATAGCATACTATCATGTCGAGCAAGAAAGTCCTTCATATATATGTTCAAGCATCCACTACAATATACATGGCATGCACAGTAATGGCCTCTAGGGGTTACATTTAACTAACATGTAGCTACCTATTTTTTTTAAAAATTCGATTCTACAATATCTTTAGGTTTCTTTTCTTTTCATTAATCACATGAATGAAGTCTTATTATTTAAGTCACCTAAACATTACAGATAGATACGACTTACGCCTATGTCATTGGCATTCGTCTCGATGTCTCGTCATGCACTGTTAGGTTAGGTAACTTACGGCAGAGCGAGGCAGGGCTAGCGCCGGTGTAACAACCCTAATTTTCTTATACACTTTTTCCTATACAAAATTTTTCAAATATTTTTTTTCAAAAATCCACAAAGGGGTATTTTAGCCTGAGCACAAGATTTAGGTAATTATTTTTGTTTTTAATTACAAGCTACAAGAATGTAATAACTCCATTTTTAGTGTATAAGAAATTACTTTAAAATTTAATGTATACTTGGAGTATTTACTTTTGCTGCTATCATTTTAAGTAATTAAATAACACAATAATTACAAGAACGAGCTTGTAGCTCATTGGTAATACCTTGCACTGCTGAACCAAGCCACCAGAGTTCGAATCCCATGGCCCACATTATTTTTAGATTATTTTTCTTTTAAAATTCTTCGAAGCCCATCAGTCCAGAGGCCGTAACTTCCAAATATTGAACTGAACCCTAAAATGTGAGTATACCAGAGCCTACGTCAGGCGAACCCACGCCTGACGACCGCCAGACTCGGTCGGGATCGGCTGAGTCGGCCGGCAGACCGGCCGAATCTGCCGGCGCCGCCGGCCGGACTCGGCCGGACGGCCGAGCCCCCAAAATGAAAATTTTGGCTTTTCATCTTCTAAACACCCCTGTTTACTCCATTTTATTAGATCGGTTTCCGAATGTTAATTACACACAATTTAATACAAATTTTAATGATTTTTCTTTAATTTTTTCATATTTTTTTAAATAAAAACCCTTCACCTACCCTACCCTAGCCTACCGTATAAATAGACCTCCTACCCTCTACCCTCTCATCCCAAGACCCTAGGTTTATTCTCTTGAAATTTTCACAAGAAAGGTGTGCTTTGAAACCGAGTTCACGGCGAAGCGCTGACGGAATTCCGGCGACATTTCTTTGAAACAACCGGTGACGAAACAACGCCACGGCCAATCCCCTAGTTCCCCTATACTCTTTAGTATAGATCGAAACCCGTAAGTCCCGTTCTTTTCTTCTTTCTACTTCTCAAAAATACGGAATTATGAAACCCGAAGGAAATCAGAACAAACCGATTTCCGATTCGGTTTTTCTATAAAATCTCACTTGTCACTAATTGCATAATACCTAAACTTATCGATGTTGACTATTAATCACATAACAATTAATTTGGACAAAGTTTCTCACATGAAATGATAACTTTTGCAATATTGTATTCTTTTTCACATTAATACCATAATGTTTATTTTTCTTCTTCTAATCAATTCAATCATTCCTAAACACCTTCATCTTGACCACTAAACTTGTAAAAATCAATTTGAATAAGTTTTCACACATGAAAGGATAACCTTTTCAATTTACCGTATTTTCACTTTAATACCATGATGTTTAAATTTCACATTTAACCCCTTAACCTTACTATACAATTAAAGTAGAGCACAAGATAACGACCTACCTACACCCACACGTAAATACAAACCCTAAAAGAATTTCATAAAAATTTAGAATACGATAAAACAAAATTTTCATTAAAATACCATAATCTTCATAAAACCATTCTTAAAGGTTTAGATTTGTTACATTTTTACATAAATATTTCTTACTAGGAAAAATACGATAAGTTGTGGACATCGATCATTTATCTAAACTGACTTTGTGGTGTCTAGGCTAGGCAAGTGAGCTTGGGTAACTTTAAAAGACCCGCCTCACGATTCGTGAGCGGATCCCTCCCTCCTCACTTGTACTTACCTGGCCACAATTGGCGGTGAAGAGGCGATTTGAGGCTTCTAATGACTTGTCGTTTAGACCATTTAGAAATAGGCTAGTTGGCTTAGGAAACCCTAGAATCTAAAATACGGAAAATTACACTTTTCAAGAAAATACCTTTTACTTTATGAAACCGTTTTCTAAAGGATAAGTATTTTACAATCTTTGCAAAGCGCCGCTACAACCCATCTTTGGGGTACCCGTTCGGGATTGTGCTGTTTATCACGCACCCTCGGGCTAGTAGTGCGAGATTCAGACCTCCGCAAGGAGCATTCGGTCTCGAAAGGTTTAAAATACGACATCTTAAGAAAATGAGATTTTTGAAATATAAGATATTTATTAAAATTATTTTTGTATAAACATATGTATATTTATCTTTTAAATACCTATTTTATTATAATATAAATTTTCTACCTTTTTCTAAAAATCACAAAGAATATATTTTACACTAAAATACCATGAACTTCAAATAAACAATATTACAACTAGGATATTCTCACTAGAAATGTCACAATATAAAATCCACCCTCATTACAACCCTAAAGACGAATAATAAATACCTTATGCGTATTTTGAAAAGTATATAAATGTATTTTTACATAAAACCCCTCAAGTTTTGTAAATTACCCTAAAGACCCTAGCAATTATAAGGCTTCGATTCATAATTCTGATTGTCTGACTCGGGTTTGAGTCTGATTAATCTGACTTGAATATGATTCAAGTTAGCCTATAATCTACAAGTTTTCAATTCAATATGAACACATGAATCCATGAATACAATTATCAGTTTATACAATTTGGCTGAACCGAACCATGAATATATATATTCCTTTTACATGTTTCCCAGTATTTTATTTACATAACTCTACGGTTATAACCGTTTCCTGATATCATGGTTTCGGTCAGTCAGTCAATCAATCATACAACCAACACAATTTACAAGATAACAATACAAACAAGACATCGCGGGGTTTAAGTGGTAGATTGGTACGGAAGGTGTTAAAGGTGGCATGAGACGGTAAGATTAAGACACCTAACATGAATCCAATTGCCGTTGTTCCGGGTTGTATAACGGAGTCTTGTACTTCCATTTGCTCTGGTCTCTGGCATACTGAGACCCCTCTCGTATACACTAGCATCCTTCTGTACCAAGCTACAACAACAGCGTTAACATAATACTACAATAATATAACAATGTAAAACAACTATAACAGCCTCTCTCTCTCTCTTACTCTCTATCTATTCTCCTCTTATCTTTGGGACTTACCGAGCGATTTGTTCGCTGACGACATTCTGTTTCTCTCTTCTTTGAATGTCGTCAGGTGGTTTGGACCCGGCAGAAGTTAAGCCATTGCAAGAAGACTTGGAGCAGTTTACTGAAGATCCTGCACAGTAGTTCATTGTACACTTTTTCTTTCTGTACTTTTCATTTCCTGTTATGCCACTGTTTAGGCATCTTTTATTCCAGTTGTATTTCCTTTCATGCATTGTATAAAGAATGTTAATAAATAAAAGTTGCTGTTCTTTTATATCTTGTCTCTTGTGTATTTATTTTATATTGCTTAGATACGCTTAGCGTATGTACTTCTGGGTATATACGTAGCGGGCCTCGTCGCGTCCACTTCGCCGTATACCGGGAAGCGGGGCGTGACAGCCGGTGTAAAACATAAGTAACGTCTATATAATATATCTCATTTACTATACACAGTATCTATAACAACATATCAAATGATCACATCACAGATATTGCAGCAGAAGAAACATATGCAATAATGGATATACTAGGAGTTCCGTGTTTTTTTTTGAGCCTCTATAAAATATGGATTCCACGGTCATGATGAATAGCCAAACCCACCACCCTAGACCCCTATGAGAGCGGCAAGCAACCGTACCAATTCTAGAGTTATGAGACCCGGACTGGACTCCTCAAGTTGGTCTACCACTGGACTCTAGAACCCAGTTACTTGTGCTCTCTTCCTTGGGTCTATCCTAATGCGGAAAAGTAAATAATATACAACAATGGCGACATCATCCTCAATCCGGAAGTGCCCCAATAAAAGAATATTACATACATAGAATTTTACATGAATGAAAATAAACACTCTCATCTCATATAAAACCCCCGGCTATTCAAAACGCGACGATCCAATATAACATATCTAGCAACACATAACATCATATGTCATCAACATAAGTAAATATGTGCATCCTAATTGTCGTTGACATATGGCAACGAAACCAGCGATACACCACATATTACACTTACGGTCGCAGAAAAAACTAGACGATGTTAAACATTTCGATCGAATCAACAAACACCCACAGTTACCAAGAAAGCTCATCAATTGACCGTAGTTTAAAGTTATTCAACACACGCCACAGTACCAATGGACCAGCCGTAGAAGGGCAAACCCAAGTCTCATTTGTGGCGCCACTAACTACGGTAAACCCTAGGTTTTAGCCGCAGTTCCGTGGCCACATCTCGAGTTAGGATTTCATTCTTCTAGAAGGTCCATCGAATAACTTGCATGACCTTTGAAAACTTATTAACTACGGGAAAAATCCAACACTTAGAAAATTTCCCGGCAACGGTTAAAGTGGTTATTTGAAATCCGATTGAACTTTTTAACAACGTCTAAAGTATCCCAAAAACAGTTAAAATTATGACTACGAAACACTCCGAGTTGCCTTTGCATTGAGTTAATTATCACATGAAAAAGTATCAAAAATAAACAACACCTGAAACACCAAAACCCAGAGCAAAGACCAAGGAAATTTTTTTGGACCATTCCAACGTGGTATGGCCAGCCTCCTCGGAAATTATGGCCATGTGCTCGGCCAAAATCTGTGCACATGGTCCCAATTTTCTTCCATCTTCATCTACCTACCCAAGTATGATTCTGCACGTGTTTGAAAAAATTTTGGAGCTCATTTTAAAATCGACAGAAACATGGTTTTAGGGTTTCAAGTTTCGGAGTACGTTTCGTATTCGTAATCTAACATTATCCGTATAATTTTCTACCTTGGCTCTGATACCACTGTAGGGTTCCTATCGACGGCAGCAAGGTTTGGGAGGCATCGCCGATGCCAATTTTAAAAAATTGCTATTTCAAGGATCTCTAAACTAGAATCGATAACTAGAAAATAATATGGAAATGAATGTAAACCATTTTACATCTAAGTGAATTAGAAATACAACCTTTGTAGATCGGTCATTCACTTCATAAGCTCCTTGTAGTAGTCCCTTCGCTGCGATCATGGTGCTCCCGGACTCTTGGACGGCTCCATGAGAAGAAGGCAACAGTCTTGCTTGAAGTCTTCGAGGCCGAAGATGATCTATGTCGAGAGATTACTAACTCAAGCTACCACTTCACCAAAGTGAAGCAAACACCCTATATTAAAGTGCTAATCTAGTAGAGGATGGTGAAATAGGAAGTGGGCTCACTTTAGAATTTCTTTTCTCACATTGCTTTCTCACTTTTATCAAACCTTAGCAATCTTTTCTTTTTGGAGGAAAAAGATCAATAAAGAAGAAGATAATGACCTTAATCCAGAGTGAGATAAGTAACCATGGGTGAGTGGCTATTATATACTAACTCATGTAGAGACACAACCATGGCTAATTATAGTGGTTAGGTTAATAAATATCCTAAGTAAAATAAAACCAGTGGACTTGGTCAATGCACTCATAAGCTTCTCAAAGCTTCATGCACTCTGAACAAAAATCCACTAATTTTGGATTAGTTTAAATATTAAACACCCACCACTATAACTAGAATGGTGTATGTCTTATACACCTATGCATAGTGTATCAACAACCATGACACACACAAATAAATAATGCACATTAATATATATCACATATATATTACATGTACACAAAAGTGAGAAAAGAATGCTTAAGTGAGCCAATGTTAGTTAATGTAAATTAGTATATCGAATATACAATTAGACACTAAATTATTAAATCAACAATTGATTTAATAATCCGGCTATATCACATATAACCGACTAACACTAAATGTACCAACTTATCGAATCAACACTTGATTCGATAACCCGGCTATATCACAAATAACCGACCGATACAAAAGTCGCGAGAATAGAATACGGTATCACATAAACACATTATTCTCGGTCCCGCACATATCACATATGCGCTCCTATTTCCTTTTTCTTCAGCCAGTAAAACCTCTATGTAGGACTCTAAAGACTCATCAATACGCTGGCGGTAGGTGATGATCACATCAAGCACCCACAAGCCGTCAGCGGTACTAGCTGGACGTAATGGCTACCCAGGTATTGAGCGATCAGAAGATCAGCAAGCAAGCCCACTCCAACTCCTGCAAAAGACTGACTGTAGCACTACCGTACAGTCCGGTCTCCTTTTCTGATATGTCGCATATCAAGTCTACGGGTGGTAAACGTCAGACCCCAATAACCGATAAGTCATGCCGATACGAGGCTCATAACGGGTCGAGAAACTACTGGTAAAAATTACAAGTAAATCTCTAAACCAGCTCTGGCCAGCGACTTCCCTGTTATGGCCAATCGAGCACAGCGTAACATCAACCCCCAATACCGGGAGAGACGAAACCCCTCCTATCGCTCATTGCCTCCATGTGACTAGGGACTGTACCCAAAAACCACAATTTTGCACACCGTCTTGGACGTGGTAAGATGGAAATCAAAACACAGTCGGAATCACACAAGACTCTATGACGATCTCGGGTCTACAGACTAACCTGTACCAGTGTCACCAGAGAACTGCCATCTGACGTGAGGTATAATACCATCTGGGAGTTCTCGGCGAGTCCGTCTAGTGTATCCAGTCTCTACTGAGCACCCGTATACCATCTCTGATGTCATACACCAATGGATATGGGATCATCCATCGCCCATCTATATGGGTCGAGAAGGTATACACTAGTCTACTCTGGTATATCGATGCCCCGTCTCGATACACACACGACTAGGGACATTAAAGGATGTACTTATGGACTACTCTGTCCCCACTAGTATAATCTGCATCATAGTCCAGGTAGTCAAGTACACATCCTAAGGGCTTTACCAATATGTAACAGAGAGACAATCAGTGTACACGTTAAGGTAAAGACTAACCAGATAGCATACTATCATGTCGAGCAAGAAAGTCCTCTTTGTATATGTCTAAGCATCCACTACAATATACATCCTATGTATAGTAATGGCCTCTAGGGCATACATACAACTAACATCTCGACCCGTTATGATCCTTATATCGACACGACTTATCGAGTTACTGGGGTCTGACGTTTACCACCTTTAGATGAGATATGCGACATATCAAACGAAGAGACCGGACTGTATGGTAATGTTACTGATTGGATTCGCAGGAGTATGAGCAGGCTTGCTTGTTGATCTTCTGATCGCTTAATACCCGGGTGGCCGTTACGTATAGCAGACCGCTTGCGGCTTGTGGGAGATTGATATGATCATCACCTACTGCCGGCATATTGACGAGTCCTTAGAGTCCAACACAGAGGTTTCCTGGTTCAAGCGAAACAGAGTAGGAGTGCATATGTGATATGTTCGGGACCAAGATTAATACGATATATGATACTGTATTCTATTCTCGTGATTTGTGTGATCGGTCGGTTATATGTGATATAGCCAGGTTATCGAATCATGTGTTGATTCGATAAGTTGATACATATGATATTAGTCGGTTATATGTTATATATCCGGATTATTAAATCAAGTGTTGATTTAATAATCTAATGTATAATTATATATTTGATATATTAATGTGCATTAATTAATATTATCTCACATTAATATTTTTATTTCTTACTTGTTTGTGCACATTGTATATATGTGATATATATTAGTGTTGGAGATAGTGCTCTCAGAGTCAATTATTGGATCGCAGGTATGTGATTGCAATGATTGCGGAGGACCTATACCGGTAGGACAGACTTACTCGAGATGATAGCATGCTATCTGGTTTGCCTTTATCAGTCATGTACATGTTCAGGTGACTGATTACATGTTACACTTTGATAGAGCCCTTAGGATCTTGCTTTACTACCAACAGTATGATGGCGATCATATACGTGAGAGTTGGGTGGTTTATATGCTTATCCTTAATTGTGGTCCCTAGTCGTGGGAGTTTCGAGACAGGGCATCGATACTCCGGAGTAGACTAGTGTGTACAGTCGAGACCCCGACGAGGGGCGGTGGCCGGTCTCACAAGCCACTGGTGTCAGTTGGATCACCTAAGATGTATACAGGTGGTCATTAGGTTATGAGTACACCGGACAGGACTCGCCGGGAACCTGCTAGTTGGTATTATACATATCGTCAGATAGCAGTTCCCTGGTGACATGTGTACAGGTTAGTTCATCGACCGGAGGTCGTCATTTATCTCATGTGAGTTCCCACTGGGCTTTGATTTCTACCCTACCACGGCTCAAAGGAGTCGTGCAAACAGGTAGTTTTTGGGTACAGTCCCGAGCCACATGGAGGCACGTGAGCGGATCGGCAGGGGATTCATCTCTCCCGGTATTGGGGGTGAGATCGTGCTGTGTCTAGGAGAGCCATTACATAAAGCCCACGGCCGTGGCAGGAGATTTACTGGTAGGTACTCCAGTAGTATCTCAGGGTGTTATTGGGCTTCACTCCGACACGACTTATACTGCTATTGGTGTTCTGACGTTACTAGCCCCCTAGGCAGATATGCGATACTCATAGACGAACGGACCGGACTGTATATACATTATCACTGTTAGGCTCAGTAGGGTTTCTGGATGAGTTCACTCATCAGCCTCCCTTAAGGTCAGTCCATGGGCAGCCGTTACGCATAGCTAGTGCCGCTGACGGTTTGTGGTTAAACCCACTGCCAGGGTACTGACGAGTCATTAGAGTCCCCCACAGACAGTTTCCCAAGTTCGGGCGAAACGTTGTAGAGGCCGTATGCTCTTATGGCAGGGTTCGGAAAATGCACGTGCATTTACGCACGTGTCCTTTTTCGGGAAGATAATACTGGTGGGCTTTGGTTTAAGCCGGATCCGAGTATTATATTGAGTAGATATAATATCTTTGTCTCAGTTGCGTTTGTATTCGGTCGTAATACATGTTAGTGTATATGCCCTAGAGGCCATTACTGTATCATACTAGCTTGTATATTACTTGATGGAAGGTTAGGATATTCACAGTTGTATATACAATCTTGCTCGAAATGGTAGTATGCTACTTGGTTTGTCTCTGCTTTAATATGTGCATGTGTTTCTTTTAGCATATCGCTGATATACATATTAGTAGAGCCCTTAGGATCTTTGCTTGATTACCAGCGTTGTGATGGCGCTCACACTCGTGGGAGCTGGGTGATCTATAAGCACATCCTTATACAGGTCCCTAATCGTTGGACTATCGAGACAGGGCAACGATACTCCGGAGTAGACTAGCGTATGCGCTTCTCATCCCAGTGTGGGAGACGGTCTGTCCCACAGCCGTCAGTACGTCGTACTTGAGATAGTATGCGGGTGCTCGTTAGGTTACGAGTACACTGGACAGGACTCGTCGGGAACTGTTTGTTGGTATTATACCTATCGTCAGTTATCAGTTCCCAGGTGACATGAGTACATCTTAGTCCGCTGACTTGACACTGTCAATTCGCCTCGAGTGTGTTCCCACTGTACTTTGATTACTACCCTACCACGGCTCAAAGGAGTCATGCAAACAGGTAGTTTTTGGGTGCAGTCCCGAAGCACTTGGAGGCAGTGACGGTTAGACTGGATTCGTCTCTCCCGGTATTGGGGGTTGACATCGCGCTGTGTCCAGGAGAGCCATTACACGAGTAGTCCCTGGCCAGGGCAAGCGAGATATACTGGTAGGTTTCCAGTGTTATCTCAGGGTATTTTGGGCTACACTCCGACACGACTTGTACCGCTATTAGGGGACTGACGTTCACCGCCCCCCTAGGCCCGCCATGCGATGTATCAGACGAACAGACCGGACTGTACGGAGACTGTCACATACTGGCTCAGTAGGAGTTCAGATGGGGTTCACCTTTTCAGTCTTCTTATCGACATCTACCTGGGGACCGTTACGTACAGCTAGTGCCGCTTGCGGTCTGTGGTTAAACCCACTGCCAGCGTAGTGTCGAGTCTTTAGAGTCCCACACAGAGAGCTATTCGCCTTTAGGCAAAATGAGTAGAGGTCGCATGGTTTTGCGACAGGGTTCGTTCACATCCGCGCACTTGTGCACGTTTGCTGTCCGGACAGCTTGTACTAGCGGGCTTTGGTTTAAGCCGGATCCTAGTATATGATTTGGGATTGGTTTTATCTCTTTGTATTCGTGTTCCTCGGATCACGAAAACGGGTGCGTATGCACAGTTGTTTGAGACAGAGGGAGAGGACTTTAATTAGGTTTAATGACTATTGTCATTTTATTAACCCTAATGCTTATATGTGTATTATTGTTAATTGATATTAGTTTAAATAATTGTGCATGGTTATGGTTGTTGACCATTTGACCTCCTTGACTTGTTGACCTAGGTTGACACTTTGACCATCATCATTTCATTTGGAAGATGCTCTTTGATCCTTGCAAATTGCATTAAAAATGAAATGATTATGGTCATGTCTTGATTAACCATGACAATTATCTAGCTAATTATCTAATTACAATAATTCACACATATATGAGAGAATGCTTCATATTTTCTCTCATTCTATTTTTTCCTTTCTCTCTCTTGTTCTTCCTCTCCCTCAAGCTCCCCCCTCTCATGTGTTGAGAAACACTTGAGCTTGAAAAAAAGCTCTTCTTGATAATCTCTACTCTCATCTAGGGTTCAAGGATTAGCACTTCTTGCTCCCTAGTTACTTCTAGCTTGGAGTTGAAGCCAAAGGTTGAGGATGTCGGGTGGATCTTTCTTCGACGTGAGAAGACGACAAAGGTGACCTCTTTCCACTACTCCAAAGAGCATGGAGAGAAGGACATAAAGACCTAGGTATAACCTTTCTAACACTTAGCTAGTTTCTAGTTAGCTTTAGTTTGTTTTTGTTTAGCAAAGATCCTTCTTTGTCTAGTCCATGTTGCCTAAGTTGATAAAAATTTGATTTTTATTCCGTTTTCCGCCTCCCCGCAAGTACCGGGGTGGGCAACGTGGACTTACAGTGGTATCAGAGACTAACTAAACATAAACTAGCTAGGTAGTGAAAGTGTATGGAAGTTTGATCGGAAAAATCGAAAAACCAAAATCTCAAAACCCTAACTTTATGTTAAATTTTTTCCTGCTCAAAATAAAATTTATCATACTCCAAAAATCGTCCCAGGGTTTTGTGAAGAAAGCCACCAAACCCGGTCCAGTGAATCGACCAAAGCGCCGCGGTTCCGCGGCAATAGCTTGCTATTGCCGCGCAACCGCGGCCGAGTTGGCTCGTCTCTGGGTCGAGTTTGGTGCAGTGTCCTTCTGGCTTGGTTTTGGGATTTTTAAGATGGTTAATATGTGCCCAGATTTTCCAGAATAGAAATTTGTTTTTGGGGGCCTATAAATCCGTATTTTTTATCGAACTTCACTACACTTTGACTAAAGGGTTATATCTGTGATGTTTATATGTATTGAACGTCGGCTAATCGCTATATGTCGATTAGTCGGGGTTATACAAATCTGTGATCTGTATTTGATGATGGTATGTGTATATGAATGTGTTGGATTGTCGCGGGTGAATAGCCGGGGTGGATGTGAGATGAGTGTTTCTTTTTCTTTCATTCATTGTAATATGTAAATTGATGTAATATTATTTGTATGGCCGCACAACCGGGTCGGGGTTGTAGCCGTCATTGTATAATTCTTTTTACTGTTTTTGCTTCTAGGATAGACCCATGGAGGGGTGCACAAACTACCGGGTATCTTGAAGTGCCGAGTGGCCTACTCACGGTGGTGAGGGAGGTTGCTTCGCTTCGGGTACTTGGCGGGTAGTTTGCCGCACCCGTAGGGGTCTTGGGTGGGGTATTGGCTATTCACCGCGACCGTGTAATCCGCTTTTCGTTGCAGGCTCGAACAGATTGCGGATTCCTAGTATATCCAATGTATTCATCTGTGATCTGTAATGTCTATCATTGCTATATATTTATATATGATAACTATTTAGGCGTTGCTTATGTTTTACAGCTGCGCTAGCCCAGCCCCCGCTCTGTCGTTAGTTAAGTAACCTAACGGGTGATGACGGGGCCCCGTGGCGAATGCGAATGGCATAAGCGTACGTCATATTTTGGTTGTTTTCTGCAATGGTAGGATTAAATGATGGGACGCATTAAAAGAACTAATGCAAGAAAATAAACCAAGTAAAAGTCGATTGGAACACTTTGAAAACCACTCGGTTCTTTTTAAAACCAAACTTTTAAACGCGGAGCTTGAACCACTCCTTTTAAAAGCTATCTCGTTCCATCGATTATATCAAGTTCACTACGTTAACGGTTTCGCCAAAACCATCCGTAGCCCTCCATCATTTCAGTTAAATATTCGGTAGTATTCAAGCTATGTATTTTGACCTCACGCCAAGGCATAGTGATTGGTAGCTGCCGGATATTTATCTGTTGCATAGATAGAATGCGTTCGTTTGAGACAGTCGTACTGCCATTTTGGCCTACGTCAAGGGTAGGTACGGGTGGGTTCAAATTAACCGGGATAATGATGGGAAGAACTTGACATGTGACTTATGACATTTTGACCTCACGCCAAGGTCATAAGAGCATGGGGCAAAAATCCACATCGGGAGTTTCATAAGTACTGAAACTTGCTAGCGTTGCATACTATTTGGAGTGTGATGATTCTGGTAGGATTCCTTCGGTTTTATCACGCAATGATATTTGGATCCCGATCCTACTGTGAGTATATGCTACTCCTCGGGAAAACTCTCAGATAACGATCAATGCTATAAACCTAGTAGGTGTCTAGAAAGGTGTTAGCGGGGCTACGCCCACAGGGAAAAGAGGTTACTTAATTAAGGAACTTCGCGAAAGCGTTGGAAAACCTTCCTCGAAGTACCGACACTGGCCTGGCTGAGCGGTTAAGCAAGTATTGTACGGTGAGATTGATCCTGACTAATCCTTTCTTTACGGTTTGAGAAGGGATTCGAGAGACAGTGGGAGCCATCCAGTTTAGACAAACTAAAAACCACTCTAAACTTGCAAGAGCATCATGCTAAAGTGTTTCTTTTCTCTCTCCTAATTGCAGCGACCATTCAACATGACCGGACTTAAGTTATTACTAGGTAAAAACATATTGACAGGGCCAAACTACAAAGATTGGCTTAGGAATGTCAAGATGGCAATCACTTACGACAAGTTGGGGTATGTGCTTACCACCAAAGCTCTCCCTGTCCCAGGTCCCAAAACCAGTGTCGTAGATAGGGAAATCTACAAAACCTGGGAAATAGATTGCGCGAAGGCCAGATGCCTCGTACTAGCCTCGATGGACAACGAACATCAGAGGAGGCACGAGAATATGGACCTAGAGTCCATATTTCTTCATACAAAAGTACTGTCTGGAGAGCAGTCTCGTATCGCAAGATACGAAGTGTCGAAGAAGTGTTTTTCGGCAAGGTTAGCCGTCGGATCATCGGTAGCGGAACACGTGCTTAAGATGATTGGCTACATAGAGGAGCTCGCGGACCTTGGGACCACATTGGAGAATGAACTCTATACTGATTTGATTCTCCAGTCCCTTCCTTCCACTTACGCCCAGTTTATCCTTAACTTCAACATGCAAGGAAAAGAGGTTGAACTTTCCGAACTTCTGAACATGTTGAGGAGTGCTGAGGGCACCCTACAGAAGGGTAGGGAGACATCCACTTTGTTTGTAGGAGGATCTTCCTCTTCTAGGTCCAGGGCGAAAGCCAAGGGCAAGAAGAAGAAAGCCCCCGCCAAACCAAGAGGCGGTGTCAGTAAAGTAGATACGAAGGGAAAAGGAAAAGCAACAAAGGTAGCGGGAAAGCTGGTGGGGAAGGAAGAATACTTCTACTGTCACAAAAGTGGTCACTGGAAACAGGATTGCAAGGCTTGGAAGGCCAGAACACAGGATTTGAAGCGAGTTGCGGTTTCAGCTTCAGGTGTGTATGTTATTGAAAACTGTCTATCAATAAACTCTACAACCTGGGTATTGGATACCGGATCAGGATCTCATATCTGTAATTCTTTGCAGGCATTGAGAAAGCGTAGAGTTTTGAAGGCGGGTGACATGACTCTCAGAGTTGCAAACGGTGCTAGCATGGATGCTGAGGCTGTGGGGGACTATCACCTGGGATTGTCGGATAGACACTTTTTGGTTTTACGTAGTTGTTATTATGTACCAAATGCAACCTGTAATATCATTTCTGTATCTTTATTATCTAAAGAAGGTTATGAATTTGTATTTGTAAGTAATGTAGTGAACATTCACCTTAATCAAGTTTTGATTGGGTCAGGTATATTGAACAACGGTATATACGTATTAAACCAACCACAGATTTTCAATGTCCAGAATACACACAAAAGAAAGTCACCAGAAATGAATAAAACTTTCTTATGGCATTATAGACTGGGTCACATCAATGAGAGAAGGTTGACTAAGTTACATGCAGAAGGATATTTGGATCCATTCGAATATCAATCGTATGCAACTTGTCAATCCTGTCAAAGGAAAGATGACAAAGACTCCGTTCACTGGACACGGAGTAAGAGCGAGCGAGCTCTTGGGACTCGTACACAGCGACGTGTGCGGTCCAATGTCTACACATGCGCGAAGCGGTTATTCTTACTTCATTACTTTTACGGATGATTTCTCAAGGTTCGGACATGTCTTCTTGGTGAAGCATAAATCCGAAGCTTTTGAAAAGTTCCAGGAATATAAGAATGAAGTAGAAAAACAAACAGGCAAAAGTATCAAGACACTAAGATCTGATCGAGGTGGTGAATACTTGAGTGCCGAGTTCCTGGGTTACTTAAAAGAGAATGGAATTCTCTCTCAGCTTACTCCTCCATACACTCCGCAACATAACGGTGTATCGGAGAGACGGAACCGAACCCTATTGGATATGGTACGGTCCATGATGAGTAACGCTGAGTTGCCGCGATCATTCTGGGGATATGCGCTAGAAACAGCTGCCTACCTTTTGAACCGTGTTCCCACTAAGACTGTGCCTACCACACCATATAAGTTATGGAGTGGGAAGAAACCCTATCTTCAATACTTGAAGATTTGCGGATGTCCAGCTTATGTCAAAAAGCAGCATGCGGACAAACTAGAGGCACGCTCAGTACTGTGCAAGTTTGTGGGATACCCAAAGAACACCAGGGGGTATCTTTTCTATTACGCAGAGGAACAAAAAGTCCTTGTTTCTCGTAATGCCCATTTTCTGGAACATCAGTTCTTAGAAAAAGAAATAAGTGGGAGCGCAATAGAACTGGAAGAAATTCCAGAACCACGAGCTATTACTGAAAGCTTAGTAAAACCAGTGGGTTCGAAAGATCAGGACATTCCCACGCCACTCCGCAGGAGTAGTAGGCAGTCTCATCCGCCCGAGAGATACTACGGTTTTCTCATTGACGGGGATAGAGAGGACTGCATCATAGACTTTGATGAGCCTACTAGCTTCCAGCAAGCCATTCAGAGCGTCGACTTGGTAAAATGGCTGGATGCAATGCGGACCGAGATGGAGTCCATGTACACCAACAAAGTATGGACGTTGGACATTGCTCCAGATGGGGTGAAACCCGTAGGATGCAAGTGGATCTTCAAAAGGAAGATTGGTGTAGATGGACAGGTTGAGACCTATAAAGCTAGACTGGTTGCAAAGGGTTTTCGTCAAAGACCTGGTTTGGACTATGAGGAAACCTTCTCTCCAGTAGCTATGCTGAAATCCATTCGGATCCTTCTTTCCATTGCTGCCTTCCACGATAATGAGATTTGGCAGATGGTCGTAAAGACAGCTTTTCTAAATGGACATTTAGAGGAGTGTGTCTATATGGACCAGCTAGAGGGTTTCATTCAGAGTGGGAGCAGCGGAAAGGTGTGCAAGTTGCTTAAGTCCATTTATGGACTAAAGCAGGCATCGCGGAGTTGGAACATCTGTTTTGATGAGACGGTCAAGGAATTTGGCTTTATCAAAAATCCAGATGAACCATGCATCTATTGTAGATTTGTAGCGAGAACTGTAGTATTCCTCGTTTTATACGTGGATGACATTCTCTTAATAGGAAATGACATTCCTATGCTACAATCTGTCAAGGGGTTCTTGTCACACAGGTTCTCCATGAAAGACCTGGGTGATGCCTCATACATTCTGGGTATCCGATCTACCTTGACAGATCCAAGAGGATATTAGGACTTTCACAGTCCAGGTACATCGACACCACTGAAGAGATTCAGTATGGAAGATTCCAAGCGCGGTAATCTACCGGCTTGTCACGGGATCACCCTCTCCAAAGAGATGTCTCCCAAGACTGATTTGGAGAGGGATCGCATGTCTATTATACCCTACGCTTCTGCGGTAGGCTCTATAATGTATGCGATGTTGTGTACCAGACCGGATGTGGCTTATGCACTGAGTGTGGTAAGCAGGTATCAGTCAAACCGTGGGGAGAAACATTGGATAGCAGTAAAGAACATTCTCAAGTACCTGAGAAGGACTAAGGAGATGTTCTTGGTGTATGGCGGAAAAGACCTCCAGATTGAGGCCTTTGCTAACTCCAGCTTCCAGAGTGACAAGGATGATTCCAAGTCCATGTCGGGTTTTGTCTTTACCCTCAATGGAGGGGCGGTGTGTTGGAAGAGCTCCAAACAGGAAACCGTTGCTGACTCGACTATGGAAGCGGAATACATCGCTGCATCTGATGCCGCAAAAGAAGCTGTCTGGATGTGGAAGTTCTTGAGAGAACTTCAGGTGGTTCCGTCCATTGTTGACCCAATACCTCTGTATTGCGACAACAACGGGGCTATAGCTTTAGCGAAGGAACCCAGGTCCCATCAGAAATCCAGACACATCTTGAGACGGTATCACCTGATCAGGGAGATCATGGATCGCCAGGAGATCGAGGTTCGGAGGGTTGCTTCAGAAGATAACACAGCAGATCCATTCACCAAGGCTTTGCCCCAGACTCAGTTCGAGCGGCTGATCGAGATGATAGGTCTTCGATACGCCAGTACATGGCCTTAGTGCAAGTGGGAGATTGTTAGTGTATATGCCCTAGAGGTCATTACTGTATCATACTAGCTTGTATATTACTTGATGGAAGCTTGGGATATTCACAGTTGTATATACAATCTTGCTCGAAATGGTAGTATGCTACTTGGTTTGTCTCTGCTTTAATATGTGCATGTGTTTCTTTTAGCATATCGCTGATATATATATTAGTAGAGCCCTTAGGATCTTTGCTTGATTACCAGCGTTGTGATGGCGCTCACACTCGTGGGAGCTGGGTGATCTATAAGCACATCCTTATACAGGTCCCTAGTCGTTGGACTATCGAGACAGGGCATCGATACTCCGGAGTAGACTAGCGTATGCGCTTCTCATCCCAGTGTGGGAGACGGTCTGTCCCACAGCCGTCAGTACGTCGTACTTGAGATAGTATGCGGGTGCTCGTTAGGTTACGAGTACACTGGACAGGACTCGTCGGGAACTGTTGGTTGGTATTATACCTATCGTCAGTTATCAGTTCCCAGGTGACATGAGTATAGCTTAGTCCGCTGACTTGACACTGTCACTTCGCCTCGAGTGTGTTCCCACTGTACTTTGATTACTACCCTACCACGGCTCAAAGAAGTCATGCAAACAGGTAGTTTTTGGGTGCAGTCCCGAAGCACTTGGAGGCAGTGACGGTTAGACTGGATTCGTCTCTCCCGGTATTGGGGGTTGACATCGCGCTGTGTCCAGGAGAGCCATTACACGAGTAGTCCCTGGCCAGGGCAAGCGAGATATACTGGTAGGTTTCCAGTGTTATCTCTGGGTGTTTTGGGCTACACTCCGACACGACTTGTACCGCTATTAGGGGACTGACGTTCACCGCCCCCCTAGGCCCGCCATGCGATGTATCAGACGAACAGACCGGACTGTACGGAGACTGTCACATACAGGCTCAGTAGGAGTTCAGATGGGGTTCACCTCGTCAGTCTTCTTATCGACATCTACCTGGGGACCGTTACGTACAGCTAGTGCCGCTTGCGGTCTGTGGTTAAACCCACTGCCAGCGTAGTGTCGAGTCTTTAGAGTCCCACACAGAGAGCTATTCGCCTTTAGGCAAAATGAGTAGAGGTCGCATGGTTTTGCGACAGGGTTCGTTCACATCCGCGCACTTGTGCACGTTTGCTGTCCAGACAGCTTGTACTAGCGGGCTTTGGTTTAAGCCGGATCCTAGTATATGATTTGGGATTGGTTTTATCTCTTTGTATTCGTGTTCCTCGGATCACGAATACGGGTGCGTATGCACAGTTGTTTGAGACAGAGGGAGAGGACTTTGATTAGGGTTAATGACTATTGTCATTTTATTAACCCTAATGCTTATATGTGTATTATTGTTAATTGATATTAGTTTAAATAATTATGCATGGTTATGGTTGTTGACCATTTGACCTCCTTGACTTGTTGACCTAGGTTGACACTTTGACCATCATCATTTCATTTGGAAGATGCTCTTTAATCCTTGCAAATTGCATTAAAAATGAAATGATAATGGTCATGTCTTGATTAACCATGACAATTATCTAGCTAATTATCTAATTACAATAATTCACACATATATGAGAGAATGCTTCATATTTTCTCTCATTCTATTTTTTCCTTTCTCTCTCTTGTTCTTCCTCTCCCTCAAGCTCTCCCCTCTCATGTGTTGAGAAACACTTGAGCTTGAGAAAAAGCTCTTCTTGATAATCTCTACTCTCATCTAGGGTTCAAGGATTAGCACTTCTTGCACCCTTGTTACTTCTAGCTTGGAGTTGAAGCCAAAGGTTGAGGCTTTCGGGTGGATCTTTCTTCGACGTGAGAAGACGACAAAGGTGACCTCTTTCCACTACTCCAAGGAACAAGGAGAGAAGGACATAAAGCCCTAGGTATAACCTTTCTAACACTTAGCTAGTTTCTAGTTAGCTTTAGCTTGTTTTTGTTTAGCAAAGATCCTTCTTTGTCTAGTTCATGTTGCCTAAGTTGATAAAAATTTGATTTTTATTCCGTTTTCCACCTCCCCGCAAGTACCGGGGTGGGCAACGTGGACTTACAATACAAATGCGGGTATATTTATACAGTTACGGGGTTATCCTGAAATTCGTTTCGGGATCACTTTTGGAAGTTGCCAGTTTCCTATTTTCTATCAGCCGTCTTTTAACATTCGGTTAAAGACGGATTTATCTTTTCTTTGGATGAGTTTGGATGCTTCTAGAAGGTTCTAGAAGCGGTGAGGTGTTTTGTGACTCATGGTGCATTTATTGTGTTCACACTAGATATTTATTTGTGTTCACACTAGATATTTATTTGTGGTCACACTAGTTATTTATTTGTGTTCACACTACATATTTATCCTTGTGGTTACCTCCCCTCTCCTACACTCACCCCCCTACCTCTATATGATGGCCGGCCCCTCCCCTCTCTCTCATTGACTTGGTTTTTCATTTGGGGAAAAGATTATGATAGTTTTCGGGTGTATGGAAATTTCATTGCTCATTTCATTCCATCACCCGATTCAAATGGCAACTTCATTAACCGTTCGTCCATAGCTTTGGACGGAATGAGACAAAGCCATCTACTCATTCTCTACATCAATCTTGGTCGTCTCTTTTAGCAAACTTGATGATCGAGTTGCCTCGAGTCAGAGGCGGGAGCCCGTTTAAAGAATCGTTGACGTGGTGCCACCTGGACGAGCTGATCGGAGATCGACGAGATCGGAGCAGCCGCAACGGAGCGTGGGATGATGTTTAAAGAACGAAGGACTCAGATCGTTCGGTATAACCTTTCTACACTCTTTACAGTTTGTTAGTTTAGCAATAATGGCAGATCCGGGTTAAAGTATACGATAGCGCCAGTTAAAAAGTTTTGTTCCGCATTTGGCGTCTGTAGACGGCCGGGGCGCTACCGTAGACTTACAATTAGTGCACAATATTTTGTGTCATGCTAGATGATACTTGTGACATGGGTGTATGAGACACACACAAGCTTATGATAATAATTGTGTTTTTATTTGATTAAGTAATTCAAAATTGGATGGATTAAGTCATGGCTAAAAGCTTTGAGAAGCTTGATGGAATCATCGACTTGTTCACAACTTTTGTTTTACTTAAGATATTTATAAATCTAACCATTATCCTTAGTTAAGTTTAGTCTTGACATGGGTTAAGTGCAGGGTTACCTAAGACAGCAACAATGTTTCGGGAGGTATCGTCCAAGACAAATTCAAAAATTTGCCGTTTTAGCTAACCCTAACCATGAATCGTTAACTAAAAATCGACGGAAAGTAATGCAAACAACTTTGCATAAGTAAAGTGAGCAAGGAATACAACCTTTGTAGACTGGTCCTTCACTTAATTAGTTCCGTGTAGTCGTCCCTTCACTGCGATCGTGAACTCCGGACTCTTGGGAGGCTCCCTTGAAGAAACGAACTTGCTTGCTTCGAAGTCTTCGAGGCCGAAGATGATCTACGTCGAAGAGACACTAACCCAAGCTATCTCTTCACCAATTATGGAATTAGTGAAGCAAACACCCTATACTGAATGGCAAGTAGTAGAGGATGATGAAGTAGGAAGTGGGCTCACTTTAGATTTCATTTTCTCACACTTTTTCTCATATCTCTATTGAAGCTAGAAAGCTTTTAGGAAGAAGAAGAAGAAGAAGAATGAACTCATCATATGAGTTATTCAAATGAATTATTTCAACAATGGGTGAGTTAAGCCCTCATGCCTAACTCATGTAGAGAATAAACCAAGGGATAAGGTTAAGGGTTGGGTTAACAAATATCCTAAGGAAAGACAAAAGAGTGGACTTTGTCAATGTTTCTACATGCTTCATCCAAGCTTGACAACATTGACCAAGTCTTCTCTCTTTTGTTATAAGTTAAGAAATAAATAAAACCCTAACTTAACCCTAACATGGTATTAATCTCATACACCCATCTTGCATGTATCATCAAGCTTGACACAATACATGTACAAAAATATACATATCATATATATACAATGTGCACATCAAGTGAGAAAAGAAATCTTAAGTGAGCTAATACTAGTTAATGTAATGTAATATATCAAATATATAATTATACATTAAATTATTAAATCAACTCTTGATTTAATAATCCGGCTATATCATATACAACAGATTAATATTATATGAATCGACTTATCGAATCAACACTTGATCTGATAACCCGGCTATATCATATATAACCGACGGATATCACATATCGCGAGAATGGAATGCGGTATCACATACACGCATTAATTTTGGTCCCGCACATATCACATATGTGCTCCTGCTCCGTTTCTCTTAAGCCAGGAAACCTCTGTGTAGGACTCTAAAGACTTGTTAATATGCCGGCAACAGGTGATAATCATATCGAACACCCACAAGACGCAAGCGGCCTGCTAAACGTAACGGCAACCTGAGTATCGAGCGATCAGAAGATCAACAAGCAAGCTTGCTCGTACTCCTGCGAATCCAATCAGTAACACTACCGTATAGTCCGGTCTCTTCGTCTGATATGTCACATATCTCGTCCATGGGTGGTAAAAGTTAGACCCCAGTAACTCGATAAGTTGTATCGATATGAGACTCATAACGGGTCGAGAAACTACTGATATCACTTACCAGTATATCTCTAAACAAGCCCTGGCCAGGGACTTCCTATTATAGCCAATCGAGCACAACGCAACATTAACCCCCAATACCGGGAGAGACGAAACCCCTCCTATCGCTCATTGCCTCCATGTGATTCGGGACTGTACCCAAATGCCACCTTTTTGCACGTTCTCTTGAACGTGGTAAGGTGAAAATCAAAGCACAGTAGGAATCACACAAGACTCTATGACGATCTCGGGTCTACAGAGTAACCTGTACCAGTGTCACCCGAGAACTGCCATCTGATATGAGGTATAATACCATCTGAGAGTTCTCGGCGAGTCCGTCCAGTGTGCCCGGTCTCCACTGAGGACCCGTATACTATCTCTGATGTCAAACACCAATGGATATGGGATCATCCATCGCCCATCTTCATGGGTCGAGAATCTATACGGTAGTCTACTCTGGTATATCGATGCCCTGTCTTGATACATCCTCGACTAGGAACATTTGAAGGATATACTTAGTGACTGCATTTTCCCCACTGGTATAATCTGCATCATAGTCATGGTAGTCAAGTACTCATCCTAAGGGCTTTATCAACATGTAATATAGAGACAATCAGAGTACATGTAAAGATAAAGAGAAACCAGATAGCATACTATCATGTCGAGCAAGAAAGTCCTCACTATATATGTCCAAGCATCCACTACCATATATATCGTATGTACAGTAATGGCCTCTTGGGCATACATATAACTAACAATCTCCCACTTGCACTAGGGACATCTGTTCTAGTATCCCATACCCAACAATCAGCAGTGGTTGAAGTATCACATACTCAACCATCCCATAAAAGTCTCTCCTGGGAATAGGCCTTTATAAGTAGATCCGCTGTGTTGTCCTCTGTATCAACTCTCCTTAACCTCGATCTCTAAGGAGATCAACCATCTCCATGATCAGGTGATACTACCTAAGAATTTTTCTGGATCAATAATGGGACGGGAGTTCCTAGGCCTATGCCACAGCTCCATTGTCACACAATGGTAGGAGCGAAGTTCATCTCATGAACTTATATTTATCCAGACTACCTCTTTGGTAGCATCCTTGGTTGCAATGTATCCAGCCTTTATCGTCTAGTATGCCACAGTATCTAGCTTGGAACTCTTCCAACATACCGTCCCTCTATCTGAGGGTAAATACAATGCCCGTGACTGGCATTCAGTCGTCCTTACCAACCTGGAAGCTATCCAGTGATTCTCCCCAGGATCTTTTGATATATCTCACTACACCTAGTGAGAATCCTAATATCCACTTAGATCTATCTCATAGATGCAAAACCCATGATGTAGGAGTTATCACCTTGATCCTATATGGAGAATCCTTGTGTTAAGAGGAGATTGACATAGTGTAGCATAGGAAACTCCTTCCCTATCAAGAGTATGCCATCTACGTACAATACGAGGATCATCACCATACTCCCTACTACCTCTTTGTATATACAAGGTTCATCTACCATTTCGATGAAGTCAAACTCTTTGACTACCACATCAAAACAGATGTTCCAACTCCGCGATTCCTGCTTTAACCCATAAAGCATCTTCCACACGATTCCGCTGCTCCCACTTTCTACGAAGCCCTCTGCCTGTGTACTTATAGACGCTCTTTTCTAAATCACTATTTAGAAAAGTTGTCATGACACCCAACCGCCAGATATCGTAGTTATAGTATGTAGCAATGGCAAGTAGGATCCGGATGGATTTAAGCATAGGCACTAGAAAAGGTTTCATCATTATCCACACCTGGTCAATGACGAGAACCTTTTACAACAAGCCTTAGCTTTGAAAGTCTCAACTTTTCCATGTACACCAAGTAATCTTCTCAAGATATACTTTCTCCTGATCGGGATTTAACACTTCAGATATAGCAACCAAAGTCCATACTTTGTTGGTGTATATAGATTCCATCTCAGATCGCTTAGCACCCAGCCATTCTTACAGAGTCCCCACTCTTGATGGCTTTCTCGAAACTATTTGGGTCATCATCTCATGATGCAATCCTCGCTCACACTGTCATAGAGAAACCGGAGTATCTCTCAGGTGGATGAGGAACCCTACTAGATCAGCGAAGAGGCTGAGCTTCGTTGGAAACTATTGAAGACTCCGGTTCTACCAAATCATCAACTATAGTTTGTATTGCTGGAACTCCTTCCAGTTCTATCTCATGACCACTAATTTCTTCACAAGAAATTCCTTTTCCGAAAGGTGGCATGCTGAAAAACAAAACACCTTTTACTCCTCAGTGTGGTAGAAGATATTCCCTTGCGATTGCTTAGGATATCCAACAAACTTCCACAGAACTGACATTGCCTCGAGCTTGTCCGGATTTTGCTTTTAGATATAGGCCAGACAACCCCAAATCTTAACTTCCTTAAGAGACATGCTTTTCCCATACGATATCACGTATGGAGTGGTAAGCACCTGATTTGATTAGAACCCTATTCAATAGGTATCCAGCTTCTCAAGTGCATAACCCCCAAAAGGAAATAGGCAACTTAGTAGTACTCATCATAGAGCACACAATATCTCATTGTGTGCGATTGCTCCGCCTTGATGTACCAACGTATTGTGGTGTATACGGAGGAGTAATGCTGAGAGAGAATCTCATTCTCCTTTAGAATAGTCCAGGAATTTCGTGCTCAAGTATTTTCCTCCTTGATCACATCAAAGGACATAATACTTATACCCGTTTTGGTTCTCTACTTCTATCTTATATTCTTTGAATTTCTCAAAAGCTTCAAACTTCTGTTTCAACAGGAACACATGTGCGAATCTTGAGAGACCATCAGTGAATATAATGAAGTATAAAGAACCAATCCTGGCATGTGTAGACAGGGGACTTACATACATCAGCATGTATCAATCCCAAGAGTTCACTAAATCTTTCTCAGTTTCCAATAAACGAAGCTATGGTCATTTTATCTTTGTGACATGACTGGCAAGTTTCATAAGATGTAAATTCAAACCGATTTAAATATGCATCTTTATGTAACTTCAGCTAGTTGGGTCGCATTGATAAGACCTAGTCTACAATGCCTCGAGAAGGATTCGTTCATTTCTGAACTCTTCCACTTGTGTGTGTTTTGTACGTTAAGAACTGTGGTTTCATTTAGAATGTATATGCTTTTAGATAAGGTGCTGAACCGATCAACTCTTGATATTGGAAATGTTCAAAACATTGTCCAACAATACAAAATTATATCCTTCTTTACTGAATAAAGAGACTGATATGATGTTGTATATCAGGTTCGGTATCTAATAACATTCGTTCAGAATCAATGTATTTGGTAATACAGGGTGATAACTGCCAACAGATTTGGCTACAACAATTGCACCGTTTTAACTCTTAAAACTAATCACCCATTCTCAGTTCTCTACCTATCTGTAGCCCATGTAACAGATTACATGTGTGGGATCCTGATCCGGTATCTCATAACCAGGATGTGAAGGATACTGAGAAACAGTTCTCTGTAATGAACACACGCAAATAAGATGCATCATCATATATTTTCTTCATTTGGGCGGCACGCGAATTCTGGTAATATCCTATTTCCTGCTCGGTCTTAAAGCAATTATAAGTTGAAGCGGGACCAACGTTCCCCAGCTCAGTATAACAAGCGGGTTCGGTCAATACATCCGTATTATTATCTTGATTAAGGCGTGACAAGGTCGCTACTTGGAGAGAGAGAGAACAAAACACTCAGCGCATGCTTTTGCAAGATTAGATTTGTTATTAATATATCTAATCAAGATGGCTCCCACTGTTTTATTCAAATCTTCCTTCAAATCCTAAAATGAAAGACTAGCCGGGATTAATTTCATCCTACAAGTTTGCCAATCTTTCAGCCAGGCCAGTGCCGGTACTTTGAGGGAGGTTCCTGTTCATATCATAATTTTGCATTATTATATTCTCCATTCTTAGTCATTTTACAAATAAACAGGTGCTTTTGACCCATGTCTGCTACATAGTTACAGGTTACAGGTTCTCGGATTAAAAACAGTGAAAATGATGAAAAGACGATGCAAAAGCGAGACTACGACCAGCAAATGGAAGAATCTTGATCAAGCCTAAAGTTTGGAGAATAAACGAAGAATCAATGAACAAGTTCACAAAGTACAAAGGCAGCGCAAGGTTAAAGACTTCGACACGTAGCGAACGGTAAAGTCCACTGCATTATTCACTGTAGAAATCTGGAAGAAGACCAGAAGACATTCTGAAGAACAAAGTGAAGAAAACAGATTCTAAAAGCAATCTGAAGCAACAGAAGAAAAATTAGCCATCAATCCCTCAAGACGGCCGTGGAACCGCTGCCAAACAAAGCTTATGGCCGCGGATCCACAGCCATACGTTGCGCGTGCGTGGCGCGTGTCGGTGGTGTCGGTGCATCGGTGCATTACTTAGGTTTTTCTTAGGGTATATTTGTAAATACAGATGTGAGTCGATTGTAACCCTAAGCTTTCTATGCTCTATAAATAGAAATCCTAAACCTGTTTTGGAGGCATGCCTCTTTTCAAAGATCAAATAAAATTCAGAATTTCTATCATGTTTTGAGAGCATCAATAGAGTAAGTAGATTTATTTTTATTGCCCTAGTTCTTAGTTTTTAATTCTGCCTTAGTTTAAATTTATTATCTGCCCTAGTTTAAATTAGATTAGAACTTTTATTAATCTGCCGTAGCTTAGATAATTAATCTTTTTAAATCGAAAACTCAAATAAAAACATGTCTTTTATCGATCCCCTAATGAGTGAGTAGTTCCTCACTTGTTAGGGTTACGAATAGGAAAGGCTTGGGAGATGAAAATCTTTCACCCCTTTCTTGCCCATTACATATTAAATAATAGGACTCCTAGCATACATACACACACCGCTCCCTACGGCACCCTACACACGAGGTAACGGTGACACCGTAGTTTAAAAGACTGGTTGTGCATGTTTTCCATGGAGGTTAGGGTAATAATTAAGAAAGGACGGATAAGGACCTAGAGGAAGAAACATCGTTTCTTCCCAATCGTCCTAATCCCCTTTATTAATTGTTACCATAACACCTAATGAGATCTAAATTAGGGCATAGAAAGCGTTGGGAAATTTTTAATTTCCAAACTTAACCTAAACCTAACCCTAGAAAGATTCTAAATCCTAGTCTAAATCAACATAGTTTTTAGTGATAAACATCCCACACCGTTTGGAATTAACTCGTTAGAACAATTAGGAAATACACAACATCCCTATGGATCGACCTGTACTCATCCGCGAGCTACCAAGCTACGCTGTTCTTGATTGCGGTAAACAATTCTTTGATTCATGTTTTAAAAGCGCATAAGTATGCAAAATCTTTCAATCAAATGGCGCCGTTGCCGGGGATGGCGTAGTATTTTCTTTTTGCAATTTCGGGTTAATATAAAATCATAAAACTCATAAAAACTGAAAAATTAAAAAAATATAAAAATTTTATCATCTTTTTATTGTTTGAAGGGTGTTTTCGTGTGAATGTTGCAGCATCGACAAACGAGTTCGGATCTGGAAAAATCCTGAGATTAAAACAGAAAACTGAAGATCTGAACAACAGAGGATTACCAGAACAAAAGAGCAGAAGAAGTTTGGAGTCTTGAACCGCTTAGAGAACCATGATTCCGCCGCCGAACCATAGCTTGGACCGCGCTTCCGCCGCGGGTTGCTAACGTAAGCGACCCGAAACTCCACTGTAAGTCTCCTTTTTCTCCTTCTCTGAACCCCCTGATATCTCCTCTGTAAAATTTGCCTACAGGATTCTTTGCGCCAAAAATTTCTCCTCCTTCCAAGAATTGATCTTGTGCAGAATTCTTTGCGCCGTGCAAAAAAAAGATTGTTTGCAAGTGATTGTTTACTGCTTTTCATATTTTAACTGACTTTAAGGGGCTCGAACACCAATCCAGATTGGGTGGGGATTTCATCACCCTTCCCATGACCCCAAAAATCACATAAGGCATATTGAATTGTCCGTCAATTAATTAAAAAAGATTAGAATCAGCCCTAAGTACTTCGCGCTAAATAGGACAAAGGAATAGTTGTAGGCATCGACCGTTGATCCTAACCTGACTTTGTGGTGCCTAAGCTAGACAGGTAGTGAAAGGTAACTTTAAAAGGCCCATCTCACGGTAATTCGCGAGCGGATCCCTCCTTTATATACTTGTGCTTACCTGGACACAATTGGCGGTGAAGAGGCGGTTTGAGGTCCTACTTCTTGCTTTTTGGAACAGTTAGGAGCTGTCTAGCTGACTTAGATGACTCTAGATCTAGGTCTGATTGTGCATTTGTGGTTGATTGAACGTGTGTCTAAGCCTTTTATCGAAAATCTTTTTTGCAAAAAAGCTCCACATAAAAAACACAAAAGGAACAAAAGGAAAAAAGTTTTACAAAAACTTGCAACTTGTCTCTAAGAAATCCGTGCACCCTACTTACACCCACTTTCTTTCCATTGACGTTTTCTTACCTCCACATTGTGTTTTTCACCTTTTTGACTACACTACCTCTTTAGCGTATGTCCGGTTGGACGAGGGACGCTAGTGCCCGATTAGTCCGTGTCTCGTTGGTACCGACCAACGACGCTTTCAACTCCGAAGTCGAAATTCCTTCCACTACCTTACCTTCACCTTCACATTTTTCGTCTTCTTAGGAGATGTCGGGATATAATCCTAACAACACCTTACCCAGGGGACTGATTCCATCTCCATTAGGTGCGAATAACCCACAACACCCGCCTGTTGAAGCGCCCCAACGAATCGCGCTCCAGGATCTTTTCTACCCTATCCGCACCGCCTTACCTACTTGTCTTTCATTCCCACCGGCAAATAGGGACAATTTCGAGATCAAAACCCACTTCATCAACATGTTGCCAAAATTTCACGGACCGGAATCCGAAGGTGCCTATATCTTCATAAACAAATTTCAAATCGTTTGCGCAATGATGAAAACAACCCAACTTTCTGATGATGCTATAAGGCTAAGGGTCATTCGTTTCACCTTATGTGACTTAGCCGAGAAATGGTTATACAGCACAGCATTACACTCAATTAAAAATTGGGAAGAGTTTGTTAAAGCTTTTCTTAAATAATTTATCCTCATCATAAGACCGCGAGAATTCGTAATAAGATTATTCAATTTTCCCGGCTTCCTTCCGAACCCTTTTGGAAGTGTTTTGAAAGATTTAAAGACCTACTTGTTCAATGCCCTCACCATGGTATCGAGAATTGGCAACTTTGCCAAACTTTATATGAAGGATTAAACCCAGCAATGAAGCAATTTTTGGAAACCATTTGTCAATGTCGCTTTCTAACCAAATCTAGTAAGGAAGCTTGGCAGTTTCTCGACGATCTTCCTGAACAAACACTTCAGTGGGAAAGCACTAAGACCACTTCATCTTCTGTTGGTCAGTCTAGGGCTGGCTGATTCATGTCAAAAACTATCTATTAATTGCAATCAAGAACGGCGTCGCTTGGTAGCTAGCCGGTGAGTACGGGTCGGTCCACAGGGATGTTGTGAATTTCCTAGTCGCTCTAACGAGTTAATTCCGATTGTGGTCGGATTTATTATTAAATCTGAAAACTAAATCTATCTATACTAAGATTATCTAGATCTAAATCTTGCTAAGGTTAGGTTTAGGTTAAGTTTGGAAAGTCTATAAATCTCACCGCTTTCTATACCCATATGAAGATCTAATTAGGTGTTATGGTAATTATTAACAAAAGGAATTAGAATCATCGGGAAGATGTTTTCTTCCTCTAGCTTCTTGTCCTTCATTTATCAATCCTTACCTAACCTCCATGGAAAACATCACAACCGGGCCTTTATACTACGGTATCACCGCTACCTCGAGGGATAGGGTGCCGTAGGGAGCGGTATGTACATGTATGCATAGAGTCCTATGAAAATATATGACGGGCAAGAAAGGGGATGAGAGATCTTCCTCTCTCAAATCTTCCCCAGATCTAACCCTAAAAAGCGAGGAGATTACTCACTCATTAGGGAATTAAAATACATTTATCTAGGGCAGAGAATAAAAGATTAACTAGGGCAAGGAATTAAATTTAACTAGGGCAAGAATAGAGAATTAACCTAGGGCTGAAAATAAAGAACTTACAAAAATGATGCTCTGCAAAAGAATGTTGAAATTTATTAATGAAGGGAGGCATAGCCTTTACAATGATTTAGAGTTCCTATTTATAGAGGATAGGAAACCCTAGGTTACAATTGATTCGCATGTCTAAATTTACACAAATATCCATAGGAAGACCTAGTCAAAGTAGACTCTAAATTATGGTAAAAACCGTAGACCCTCACTGCACAACATGGCCGTGGAACAGCGGCCCGAGCAAGGGTTTGGCCGCGGTTCCGCGGCTAAGATAGGGAGTTGGCTTCTGGTTTATCTGGTGATGGTTCATTCTGACTTGTACTTCCTGTTTATATAGGTCTTTTCTCAGATTGACTTCTGTTTCTTCTCCAGATCATCAGTGAATAATTGTAGTGGACTTTTACTGTTTCTTCGTGTCGCTGCCTTTATACTCGGTGAACTGTTTGTTCATTGTTTCTCAAAATTGTAGGCACGATCAAGACTTCACCATTTATCATTCATAGTCTCACTTTGTATCATCTTTTTCAGCAATTTCACTGTTTTAGATCCAAGAACCTGTATCCTGTAATATGTAGCAAACATGCGTCAAAAGCAACTGTTTATTTATAAAATGAATAAGAATGGGGAATATAATAATGCAACATTATGGTATGAACAAATACCCCCAAACTTATCTTTTGCTCGTCTTCGAGCAAACTTATTTTTATTCTCTACAAAAACCTAACCGCACTTTCACAGGGAAACGCGATTGCACTGAGCTCGTGCAACAAGCCGTTAAACCTCTAGGTGTCCCTAGTAGGTGGAGTGTTGTCTCCTGAGTGTTTTCAGCAGATACTACCCACAAAATCCTATGAATTAAGCTTTTCGACTTTAATTCTCTAATTAGGGTTTCTAACAAGGAATTCTATTATCGTCGACCCGTAAATTATCCACCCATATTCTTCACACTTCCTCATCATTTAACTTAAGATTATATATGTTCTGCAGACCTACTCTACTTTCGGCATTTCTTAAGTTTTCCATCTAGGGTTCCATCTCCACTTAGGAATTTTTATCTACTCTACTAAAGATACAAGTTCTATTCTTCATTCCATTCTCTTATCTAAACTCTAATCACATATCCCCACGTGTGTGTATAAACTACCCCTACACTTAGAAATTCAAATCAAGCAATCATACCCTTGTCCGTTGTCCAAAATACTTATCAGTTGGTGAATTTTTAATTGGATTTTGCTTACACATCTTTCATACGACCGTTAATACTTCTTGAGATACCAACAACCGATTACAAGATATGTTTGCACTTTAAAGCGTAATTCCTAGTCTTGCAACACCCAAGGATTTTACCAGTGACTCCCAAACCAGTTGGTCTAAGGCACTAGGTGATGAAGCACCCTCGCTAAATATTTTTCTATTTTTACAGCCTTAAGTAATCACAAAAACCAGTGTTCATTTTTTTCTTTATTCACTTTTATTTATTTTCTTCGTACTAAGGACTTTAGACAAGAGCATTTCAAGGTCTCTTCTACTATTCCAAGTTTCAAGGTGCGTGATTGTGCAAATTGTAGGGTATACATTTTCAGAATCTAGACTTAAGCTAGGAATTATTTTTCAAACTTATACTCTAATAAGAACATCAATACTTTTCCTTTGTTTCAACTTAGCCCAAGAACTGACCTCAAAATTTGCCTATTTCTAAATAAGCTACAAAGACATATACTTTCTACCGTTAAACTTTACGAAATGTTATTTTTAGGGTTTTTAATTTACTAAGTCTATGATCTAGTTGTTCCTAGCTAGTTAACCTATCTGTCAAACTCTAGTCAAATAAGCCAAAATTGAATACAATAATTTTTATAATTTTTCAAAATTTTTCAATTTTTATGGGTTTTCAAATAAATATGCAAATGCAAAAATATATATATGAATGCGAAGGAAGAAGACGTACCGAGCATACCCCCAAACTTAAACTTGACAGTGTCCTCACTGTCATGCCACACCAAGAGGGTCAAAATTCCGGCACTCCTCTATTTATTTATTTATAATTTTTTTATATATTTTTTTTAATGTTTTGAAATTTTTTTTATTTTTTTTATAGAAAAAGAAAACAAAAATATATATACATATATACAACAAGGTTCCCCCCAAACTCAATCTTGGCCTTGCACAAGCCAAAGGTTAGCACCAACCATTCAAAAATCTTATCATGGTAATGGTCGAGTTGGTGAAAGAATGGAGTGGAAAGAAAGGAAATGAGAATCACACGAGACCGTGTGGGAAGAAAGGTAGAATATGGTCTCAGTAGAGGTGAAGAATGGCGGAAAAGAGAAAGAAGTGGAGTACGATCTTGAGGGTGTAAATTTAGGGAATAAATTAGCGCATTTTGTGATGACCGATGTGTTAAAAGCGATTATGCTAATCTATCAACCCGTCGAGAAATGGGGTCAAATCCATCAAGATTCGCAAGAAAAAATGGGTACGTCGAACTTGGTATAGGAGATGAAAGCGTAATGGTCACTTGCACGGTCGGAACAATGGAAGGTAGGGAAGGGAGTGAATTAGGGATAGTCTCATTCTCACCGTAGTAAACTGTCTCGAACTGGAAAGATTCCATCAATGGTTCGAAACGACTGTAAGCAACCGAGTCTGATGGTTCAACTAACTCATCTGAAAATTCAAAGGACTCAAACTCAGGCGGTGAGTCATCAACATCGTTCGAAAAAGTGAAGCACTCGTAATTTTCATCGGCTGTGAGAATTGTGTCAGATTCAAAGGAAAAGTTTTCAAGCTCACAGTCATCAAGCGTGATCTTGTGCGTGATCGGAACGATGGGAAGGAGGGAGGGTGATATAACAGTTAAAGGTTCAGGAGGCTGAATTGGAAAATCCGACACATCAAACAAAAATTGTTCAACCTCAATATTATCCTCAAGACTCTCCTCAATACCATCCTCAATACCATCCTCAATATTTAACTCATCCCTGCCATTATCATCAAAATCAAGACGCATATGAAGTTCGGCAGAAACAATCAATGACTCAGGATGATGAATTGGACATAACATTTCAATCAAATCTACGGGTTCATCATCCAAAATATTCCCGGCGTCTATATCCTCAATTAAGTGAAAATCCATTTTTTCTGACACCTCATCAAAAGCATGGAAATTTATCGATTTAGGTTCTAGAGTGGAGGTGTAAAGTTCAAACAGATTAAGTGTCAAGCACTACAAAATCACACAACTCATTTTTATTTTCAACAGGTGAACTATTTAGGACAATCGATGGAAAACCGGAGTTATGGGCTTCAATTGGGTATGGGTAGGTCTGATTTGGGAATGTGTTGAACTCACTCGCTCCTCTCAAATTCTCACTCTGTCCAACAGCCTCCTCATACATTGAAAAATTTGAAGCTAGTTGGAAACCAGCTACCGATTCACTAGGTTGTATAAGGGCGGATATGGATGCATCAACATTCCTTACCATTTTGTTTGTTGCTAAAATATAAGCCTCCAACAACTGTTCCAAACTAGACATGGGTTGTGAAGGGGTTTCGGTAAAAGATTCAAAGTTGTGTGGATACGTGAAACTCCCAAAAGGCTGTGTAGAAACAGTATCTATTGAAGGTGGGAAAGTCGGGTAGGACTGGTAGGAATCGGATGGATGGACAGGAGTAGGGTCAACATGTGGATAAAAAGGCGAATGGACTTGTTGATCCATAGAACTAGATGAGTTTAGTAGGTTGAAAGATCAGCTACGAGATTGAGCAATATGCTCAGCAATGGACATCGGTTTAGGAGTTACAGCAGGAGTCGAAAAAGTGGTATCAACGTATGAAGGTGGTAAAGGTTGACACGGTTGACACAAAGTGGGTTGCAACGTCGAACTATTTCTCCTAGATGGTTCTATTTGATCTTTCAAAGAAATTTTGGGCACGGAGGGATCTTCCCTAAATTGACCGAAACAATTGACGTACGAGGCAAAGTTAGGTTCGGGATACCAAAGTTCGGCAAGAGATTTATGATGTGGGGTACCCATGATAGAAGAAAGAGAAGAGAAAGAAGTTAGGTGGTGCAAGGATTTCTTAGCGGCAAAAATTTGCATGTTGTTAAAAAAAAAATCATTTTTCCTTTTTATCTTTATTTAGAACTGTTTGCAAAAAGATTTTCGAGAAAAGAGCTAAGACACACTTTCGATCAACCAAAAATGCACAATCAGGCCTAGATCTACGGTCACCTAGGTCAGCTAGACAGCTCCTAACTGTTCCAAAGGGATAGAAATAGGACCTCAAACCGCCTCTTCACCGCCAATTGCGGCCAGGTAAGTGCCAGGTAAGTGGGAGGCTCCCCGCTACAAGTAGCGGTCCTAATTAAGTAACCACTTGCCTTAGACACACTTGCCTAGACACCGCAAAGTCAGGTTAGGATAAACGGTCGATGCCAATAACTAGTCCTCTGTCCTATTGAGCTCGAAGTCCTTAGGGCTGAGTCGAGTATTTTTTTAATTAAGAATGGTCAATGCAAATGCCTTATGTGATTTCTGGGGTCCTGGGAAGGGTGATGAAATCCCCACCCAATCTGAATTGGTCAAAAGCCTCTTAAAATCCAATTAAAGATATGCAAAAAAGTAAATCACTTGCAATCAAATCATATTTATTTTATGCGCGGCGCAAAGAATTCTGCACAAGATTTGTTATTTGGAAGGGAAGATTTTTTTTTTAAGCGCAAGGAATCCTGCAGAAGATTTGACAAAAGATATATGGGGATTGGCAGAATAGGGAAATGGGGAGCAAACAGTGCAAAACACGCGCGCTGACGTGGCAAATGGACCGCGGAACCTCGGCGGGAGCACGCTTGCGCTGCGGAAGGGCGGCGGATTTGAAGCTTTAGGTATCTGAAAAAATTGTGCTGCTCTGTTGTTCTAATCCCTTTCTGTTCTGATCTACCTTTTTCTGTTTCGCACTCTGGATTTTTCCAGATCCGTCGATCCTGCAAAGATTCACAAAAAATACCCTTTCCAAAAAATAACAGATGTTATATTTTTATATTTTTTTTTTATTTTTCAGTTTTTATGATTTTTTAAATTAAGATTAACCCGAAATTGCAAAAAGCAAATAACATGCCATCCCCGGCAACGGCGCCATTTGGTTCGTGTCAAATACTATCTATTAACCGCAATCAAGAACGGCGTCGCTTGGTAGCTAGCCGGTGAATACGGGTCGGTCCACAGGGATGTTGTGAATTTCCCAGTCGCTCTAACGAGTTAATTCCGATTGTGGTCGGATTGATTATTAAATCTAAAAACTAAATCTATCTATACTAAGATTATCTAGATCTAAATCTTGCTAGGGTTAGGTTTAGGTTAAGTTTGGAAAATCTATAAATCTCACCGCTTTCTACACCCATATGAAGATCTAATTAGGTGTTATGGTAATTATTAACAAAAGGGATTAGAATCATCGGGAAGATGTTTTCTTCCTCTAGCTTCTTGTCCTTCCTTTATCAATCCTTACGCTAACCTCCATGGAAAACATCACAACCGGGCCTTTATACTATGGTATCACCGCTACCTCGAGAGATAGGGTGCCGTAGGGAGCGGTATGTGCATGTATGCATAGAGTCCTATGAAAATATATGACGGGCAAGAAAGGGGATGAGAGATCTTCGTCTCTCAAACCTTCCCCAGATCTAACCCTAACAAGCGAGAAGACTACTCACTCATTAGGGAATTAAAATACATTTATCTAGAGCATAGAATAAAAGATTAACTAGGACAAGGAATTAAATTTATCTAGGGCAAGAATAGAAAATTAACCTAGGGCTGAATATAAAAAACTTACAAAAATGATGCTCCCCAAAAGAATGTTGAAATTTATTAATGAAGGGAGGTATAGCCTTTACAATGATTTAGAGTTCCTATTTATAGAGGATAGGAAAGCTTAGGTTACAATTGATTCGCATGTCTACATTTACACAAATACCCATAGGAAGACCTAGTCAAAGTAGACTCCAAATTATGGTCAAAACCGTAGCCCCTCACTGCGCAACATGGTCATGGAACCGCGGCCCGAGCCAGGGTTTGGCCGCGGTTCCACGGCCAAGATAGGGAGTTGGCTTCTGGTTTATCTGGTGATGGTTCATTCTGACTTGTACTTCCTGTTTATATAGGTCTTTTCTCAGATTGACTTCTGTTTCTTCTCCAGATCATCAGTGAATAATTGTAGTGGACTTTTACTGTTTCTTCGTGTCGCTTCCTTTATACTCGGTGAACTGTTTGTTCATTGTTTCTCAAAATTGTAGGCGAGATCAAGACTTCACCATTTATCATTCGTAGTCTCACTTTGTATCATCTTTTTCAGCAACTTCACTGTTTTAGATCCAAGAACCTGTAAGCTGTAATATGTAGCAAACATGCGTCAAAACCACCTGTTTATTTGTAAAACGAATAAGAATGTGGAATATAATAATGCAATATTATGGTATGAACACAGGCATACATCAATTAGATATGTCGATAGCAATGAAGGCCGAGATGGCCGCACTGACGAAAAAGCTAGAAGCAATTGAGACCAAAATCTCACCGCCTTCTCCTGCCCCTGCTTTACCCCCACGAACTGTTTGTGCTTGTTCTTCGGATCCATCACATCTTACCGAAGTGTGTCCTTACAATCCACCTGTTCAAGGACAAGATCAAGTCAATTCTGTCTTTTAGCAATGACAAAGAAATGATCTATACTCTTCGACTTATAATCCTGGTTAGAGGAGTCACCCAAATTTTGCTTGGAATCAAAATCAACAATTCCAAGTAAACAACAACTTTCAAAGGCCCCCTCCTCCACAACAACAAGCACCTCCACAAACTCAATACCAGCAACCTTTCCAACCACAAACTTATCCAAACCAAATGAATAATTTTGTGCCCAACAACTCTTACCCTCAAAACAATTTTGTTCAACCAAATAATGATAAGGTTACCTCGCTAGAAAGAAGTCTAGATACCTTCCTATAGCAATCTACACTATCCGCAGCAAGGTTGGAGACTTCCATTCAATCTTTGGTGCAAAATAGTGCTTCACACGATCAAAGCATCAAATCTATTGAGGCACAAATTGCACAAGAAAATGCTCCGTTGAGCGAGCAAGAAAAGGGAAAGCTTCCATCTCAACCATTGCCAAATCCCGGTCACGCACATGTTGCATATGAACAACAAAATCATAACGTAAATTCCGTGACCACGTTGAGATCTGGAAAAGTGTTGCACAATAACGTGGGTATTAATAATGACACCCCCGCCGGTGGTTCTTCTTCATCTTCTTCATCTTCATCTTCTTCGTTAGAGCTTATTCTTCATTCTTCAAAAGGCACTACTTCTTCTACTTCGAACGGACCCACTTCTCACATCACGAACACACCATCACGGGGATCCGTTCGAACTCCACAATCGACTCCACACACATTGGACTCAACAAATTTTCAAAATGTTCCTTTTCCAAACAGGTTGAGATCTAATAAACCAACTCCATAAATGGAGAAGATTGTAGAGTTGTTCAAACAGGTTAGCATAAATATCCCTCTCTTGGATGCAATCCAACAAGTTCCTTCTTACGCGAAAATCTTAAAGTTCTTATGCACCAAGAAGAGGAAGTCACAAGTACCAAAGAAAGTTTTCGTGGCTAGTGCTGTTAGTGATACTCTTGTCCAATCTTTACCCCAAAAACACAAGGACCCCGGCTTTCCTACAATTTCGATAACAATTGGGGACAAGAACATCAATAGAGCACTATTAGATCTTGGTGCGAGTGTAAATTTGCTACCCTATTCAGTGCACGAACAATTAGGCGTTAGAGAGCTTAAACCCACTCATTGTACTCTCCAAATGGCCGACCGATCCATCACCCATCCTAGGGGCGAGTTAGAGGATGTGTTAATTAAAGTTGGGGATTTCATTTTCCCCGTTGACTTCATTGTTATTGATACACAACTTGTAGCTTACCCCCGGAGTCAAATTCCGGTGATACTTGGTCGACCATTCCTTGCGACTTCCAATGCGGTGATAAATTGTCGTAATGGTTCAATGAACTTATGTTTTGGAAATATGACGATTGAACTCAACATTTTTAAGTTGGGGAATCAGCCCTCCAAGCCTAATGATAGTATACTTGATCTTTGCTCGATCCATGAGATCACACAGGAGGACCGTGAGCTCGAAAAATTTCTATTCGATCACAGCAGTGTTGACGCCTCTAGTGCGCTCCTCCTAGAATCTAACACAGCTTTCATGCCGGAAAATGATTATGAGTGTTTCACCTTTTTGGACGATTTTGAGGACTCGCCATCCGAGTTTGAGTCTTTTGATTTTTTGGATGAGTTAGTTGAACCATCCGACTCGGTTGCATACACTCGATTTGAACCGTTGATGGAATCCTTCGAGTTTGAAACAGTTTAACCTATGTTACCTTCAATTGTTTCACCTCCTAAACTCGAACTAAAGCTTTTGCCTTGTCACCTTAAATATGCTTACCTAGGTGAGGATGAGACCCTTTCCGTTATCATATCGGCCTCTCTAGCTCTCAAGCAAGAGAAAACCCTTTTAATGGTCTTACAAAATAACCGGCAAGCTTTTGGCTGGTCTATGGCGGACATCAAGGGGATTAGTCCCCTCATAGTTGAACATCAAATACACTTGATGGATGATGCCAAGCCGGTAAGGGATCCACAAAGACGCCTCAACCCCATAATGAAAAAGGCTGTCAAGAAGGAGATTGTTAAATGTCTTGATAGTATCATTTACCCTATCTCTGATAGGCAGTAGGTTAGCCCCATTCATGTTGTCCCAAAGAAATCGGGCATTACGGTCATAACAAATGAGGCAAATGAGTTAATACCTACTCGCACCCAAACTGGGTGGCGAGTTTGCATCGACTATAGAAAACTCAATGCCGCGACAAGAAAAGACCACTTTCCTTTACCTTTCATTGACCAAATGCTAGAACGATTGGCTGGGCATGAGTTTTACTGCTTTTTGGATGGATATTCCGGCTATAACCAAGTCCCCATCGCCGAAAAGGATCAAGACAAGATCACATTTACTTGTCCTTTCCGTACTTTTGCTTATCGTCGCATGCCCTTTGGGTTATCCAATGCACCCGCTATATTTCAGCGGTGTATGATGGGGATTTTTTCAGACATGGTTGAAAGGTTTTTGGAGATCTTTATGGATGATTTCTCCATTTTTGGCGACTCTTTCGACGAGTGTTTGCTACACCTTGACGCAGTTCTTACCCGCTGTAGGGATAAGAACCTCACCTTAAATTGCGAGAAGTGCCACTTTATGGTACGAGAGGGTATTGTCTTAGGACATGTCATTTCGCAAAATGGCAAAGAGGTTGATAAAGACAAGATTGAAGTCATTTCCAATCTTCCTCCTCCTGAATGCGTCAAAGACATCCGAGCTTTCCTTGGCAATGCCGATTTTTATAGACGGTTCATCAAGGATTTTAGCACGATTGCTAGACCCTTGACTCTCTTATTGGCCAAGGACACAACATTTGATTTTGACTCAACTTGCATGGAAGCGTTCGAGTCATTGAAACACTCACTCATTTCTGCGCTCATTCTTTCATCTCCAGACTGGACGCACCCTTTTGAAATTTTGTGCGATGCATCAGATTTCGCCATTGGTGTTGTCCTTGGACAGCACATTAGTAGGATGCCGCACATAATTTACTATGCTAGCAGAACTTTAAATGAGGCCCAACTAAACTACACAACAACAGAAAAAGAATTTTTAGCGATTGTGTTTGCACTTGAAAAATTCAGGACTTATTTAATCGGCTCTCCAGTGATTGTGTATACGGACCATTCAGCTCTTCGCCACCTTTTTGCGAAGAAGGATGCTAAATCGAGGCTAATACGTTGGATCCTTTTGCTACAAAAGTTTGACCTTGATATAAGGGACAAAAGAGGATGTGAAAATATAGTGGCCGATCACCTTTCACGACTTCCTTCTTCGCCAACACTTGAAATTCCAATTAAAGATGTTTTTCCCGATCAACCACTCTTAACCGTGTCTTGCGAACCTTGGTTCGCTGATATAGTAAAGTACTTGGCCACCGGCTTGATACCTAAAGATTGGTCGAAACATGATAAACTTCGATTCTTGTCCGAAGTAAAGTTAATAGGATGAGCCGTATCTCTTTAAATACTGTTCCGACCAAATCATTCATCGATGTGTACCTAAAAATGAGTTTAAGAGTGTGCTATCTTTTTGCCACGATCAAGCATGTGGCGGGCACTTTGGCCCAAAGAAGACAACCGAGAAAATCTTGCAGTGTGGTTTCTACTGGCCAAGTCTCTTTAAGGATGCATATGAATACTGCAAGATATGCTCCCAGTGCCAACACTTGGGCTGAAATATCGTGGAGAAACGAAATACTGCTCCAACCAATTTTAGTTGTGGATATTTTTGACTTTTGGGGAATTGACTTCATGGGACCATTTCCCAGTTCCTTTGGGAATATGTATATTATTTTGGCTGTTGACTATGTGTCAAAATGGGTCGAGGCCGTGCCTAGCCGAACGAACGATAACATGGTTGTCGTTCGATTTCTTAAAGAACATATCTTTTCTCGGTTTGGGCACCCTCGAGCAATTATAAGTGATAATGGATCTCACTTCTGCAATAGGACTTTTGAGTTCTTAATGCACAAATATTCCATTACACACAAGCTGTCAACACCATATCATCCCCAAACATCTGGGCAAGCCGAGGTTTTGAATCGGCAAATTAAACAAATTTTGGAGAAGACGGTTTCTAAAAACCGTAAAGATTGGTCACACAAATTGATTGATATATTTTGGGCATTCCGTACTTCATAAAAGACCGAACTTGGTATGTCTCCATACCGGCTTGTTTATGGGAAGGCTTGCCACCTCCCAGTCGAGATTGAGCACAAGGCATTTTGGGCGATCAAGGAGTTGAATTTATCAATGGGAGATGCGGGCAGCAATGGAAAGTTGCAATTAAACAAATTAGAAGAGCTGCGGGATGAAGCTTATGATAATGTTGTCATTGTTAAAGACCGAACTAAGGTGTCCCATGACAAACACCTTATGCGCAAAACGTTTAAACCTGGTCAACAGGTTTTACTTTATGACACTCGGTTACACTTTCAGCCCGGCAAGCTAAAATCTAGGTGGAAAGGGCCATTTTTTGTACGCACTCTATATCCGCACGGTGCGGTTAACCTAGAAAAGCCGGAGGACGGTACTATGTTTAAGGTAAACGGACATCGACTGAAACCGTTCGTCACTGCAGACCTGTCGGAGGAGCTCCTGTTTTTGAAGGAGCCAATTTACACAGATTGATCTTCCTCCATTATACCCCAAAATTTTCGAGCATCTATCCAAGACTTTGTTTTAAACAAGTTTGGGGGTGTGTATCATTTGTAAATATATAAATACAAAATAACATAAAAACTAAAAAAAAAATTTGAATATAAATTTTTTTTTTCCGACATTTTTGTAAAATTGCAGAATAAATAAATAAAATAAAATTTTATTTGTAGATAAATTCCGCTTTTTGGAGGGGTTTATCTGCAAATGTCCATCATATGTCCCCATTTAAAGAACCTGAGCCCCCTTCTCTGCTCTAACCCCAATTTTCACCCTCTATCGAAACCCTAGCGCCGCCTCTGTTTTTTATGCAGCAGTTCCTCTCCGGAGCGCCGCGGAACCGCCGCCCTACCCCTGTTCGTGCCGCCGATCCGCCGCCGCCTGTTGTCTTCACCCCCTGAAACTTTCGGGGAGGTACGATATGTTCAAACCCACTCTGTCTTTTTAATTTTTAGATCTGTAGAAAACCAATGGCACATAGCATGCAGCTAGAACGCGATTTCTCACAAGTTTTCTCACATGAGGTGTACGGTTGCTATTTTGCAAACGAAATCGCACGTAGGGGTTGGAACTATTTAATATACAATCACCCTTATGTGTATGCATTGCCGGAAATAGTAAATCAATTTTACGAGTCTATGGGGGATAGGTGTGTCACCATACTTGGTTTTATTAAATTGCAATGTGATGATCGAGAAATCATCATTGATAGGGATATCATACACGAGGTCACACTAATCCCTCGCATAACTGCACATGACCAATCCCTGCAATTTGAGGATTACATGCCCTTGATGGGCAACGATTGCTCGAGGGAGCCGCGTAAGGGTATCCAAGCGAGAACCCTTTTCGCGAATGTTTTCACTGGGTGCCGGTGGACACAAAATAATATTTTCGGTAGGTCCCATAATACAACTATTTTTACACCCTCCTTGCATATTGTGCATACCCTTATGACAAATAACCCCCATTTTGATATGTGCACAGTATTGCTAAACTATATAGGTGCAGGTAAACGGGCCTCAAATTACCCTTGTCCCATGCTGGTTACACAATTATGTCGATATTTCCTCCCCGCGAAGGAGTTCGAATTTAATATGCATGGAGGCATTCCGGTCAGACCTCTTATCAAGGGCGTTTCTACGTCCTACTCACGACTGACAGATGTGTGGTCTCGAACCGAACTGGCAGAGCATGTATTTGCCCGCACACCTAGCTCTAGCTCGACAGCGAGCGAAGGAGAAATGACCCATCTCGAACATGCACAATTGATGAGGAGAGCAGTTAGGGGTATTGATGAGTTGAGAGAGCAATTTAGGGTGACAGAGCAGGGGATTCGAGCCCTGTTGGCTAGGGAGGAGCGTTCACATTCACGCCCGAAAGCGCGGCGTGGGTCCGAGCAGTGAGGGCACTGCTTTGGATAACTTTGGGGGAGATGGTGGCTGTATATAGTTATCTTTTGCATGGCATTTTTTTTAATTTTTGTATATATTTTTTCTTTTTCTTTTGCATGTTTAAATTCTGCATTGCATACTTATATAAAAATCATAAAAAATTTGAAAAATTTAAAATAAAATAATTTAGAAAAATCTAAAAATCAAATAAAACTGAAAATTTTGAAAAATTTATAAAAGTTAAAACATTCAATTTTGGTCTTAATTGACTTGAGTTTACCAAATAGGTTAACTAGTTAGGAACAACTGGTCTTAGACTTAGTAAATTAAAAACACTAAAAATAACCTTTCTTGAAATTTAACGGTAAAAAGTATATGTTTTTGTAGTTTATTTAGAAATAGGCAAATTTTGAGTTGACTTCTTGGGATAAGTTAAAGCAAGGGAAAAGTATTGATATCTTTATTAAAGTATAAGTTTGAAAAATAATTCCTAAGTTTAAGTCTAAATTCTGAAAATATATACCCTACAAATTGTACAAACACGATACTTGAAACTTGGAATAGTAGAAGAGACCTTGAAATGCTCTTGTCTAAAGTCCTTTGTAAGGAGAGAAAAATAAAATAAAAATAAAAGTATGAATAAAGAGATAAAAAAATAAACACTGGTTTTTGTAATTACTTAAGGCTGCATTAATAGAAAAAATATTTAGCGAGGGTGCTTCATCACCTAGTGCCTTAGACCAACTGGTTTGGGAGTTACTGCTAAAAGCCTTAGGGATTACAAGACTAGGAATTACGCTTTAATGTGCGAACACATTTTGTAATCGGTCGTTGGTACCTCAAGAAGTATTAACGGTCGCATGAAGAATGTGTGAGCAATTTCATCTAAAAATTCACCGATTCAAAAGTACTTTGGACGATGGACAAGAGTATAATAGCTTGATTTGAATTTCCAAGTGTAGGGGTGATATATACACGCACGTAGGAGTATGTGATTGGGGTTTAGATAAGGGATAGGAATGAAAAATAGAACTTATATCTATAATAGAGATGATAAAAATTCCTAAGTTGAGATAAAACCCTAAAAGGAAAACTTAAAAGATGCTAAAAGATCAGTAAATTTACAAGAACATATATAATCTTAAGTTAAATAATAAGGAAGCATGAAAAATACGGGTGGATAATTTCTGAGTGGAAGATAATAGAGTTCTTGTTAGATAATCAAATTAGAGAATAAAAGTCGATAAGCCGAATTGATAGGATTTTGTTGGTAGTATCCGCTGAAAACCCTCAGGAGACAACACTCTTCCTACTAGGGATACCGAGAGGTTTAACGGCTTGTTGCACGAACTCAGTGCAATCACGTTTCCCTGCAAAAGTAAGGCTAGGTCTTTTTCAAGAATAAAACTAGGTTTGCTCGAGGACGAGCAAAATATAAGTTTGGAGGTATTTGTTCATATCATAATTTTGCATTATTATATTCCCCATTCTTAGTCATTTTAAAAATAAATAGGTGCTTTTGACCCATGACTGCTATATAGTTGCAGGTTATAGGTTCTCGGATTAAAAACAGTGAAAATGATGAAAAGACGATGCAAAAGTGAGATTACGACCAACAAATGGAAGAATCTTGATCAGGCCTACAGTTTGGAGAATAAACGAAGAATCAATGAACAAGTTCATAAAGTACAAAGGCAGAGCAAGGTTAAAGACTTTGACACGAAGCGAACGGTAAAGTCCACTGCATTATTCACTGTGGAAATCTGGAAGAAGACCATAAGACATTCTGAAGAACAAAGTGAAGAAAACAGTTGCTAAAAGCAATCTGAAGCAACAGAAGAAAAATTAGCCATCAAGCCCACAAGACGATCGCGGAACCGCGGCCAAACCAAGCTTATGGCCGCGGATCCACGGCCGTGTGTTGCACGTGCGTGGTGCGTGTCGGTTGTGTCGGTGCGTCGGTGCATTACTTAGGTTTTTCTTAGGGTTTATTTGTAAATGCAGATGTGAGTCGATTGTAACCCTAGGGTTTCTATGCTCTATAAATAGAAATCCTAAACCTCTTTTGGAGGCATGCCTCTTTTCATAGATCAAATAAAATTCAGAATTTCTATCATGTTTTGAGAGCATCAATAAAGTAAGTAGATTTATTTTTATTGCCCTAGTTCTTAGTTTTTAATTCTGCCCTAATTTAAATTTATTATCTGCCTTAGTTTAAATTAGATTATAACTTTTATTAATCTGTCGTAGCTTAGATAATTAATCTTTTTAAATCGAAAACTCAAATAAAAACATGTCTTTTATCGATCCCTTAATGAGTGAGTAGTTCCTCACTTGTTAGGGTTAGGAATAGGAAAGGCTTGAGAGATGAAAATCTCTCACCCCTTTCTTGCCCATTACATATTAAATAATAGGACTCCATGCATACATACACACACCGCTCCCTATGGCATCCTAACCATGAGGTAACGGTGACATCGTAGTTTAAAAGACCGGTTGTGCATGTTTTCCATGCAGGTTAGGATAAGAATTAAGAAAGGACGGACAAGGACCTAGAGGAAGAAACACCGTTTCTTCCCGATCGTCCTAATCCCCTTTATTAATTGTTACCATAACACCTAATGAGATCTAAATTAGGGCATAAAAAGCATTGGGAAATCTTTAATTTCCAAACTTAACCTAAACCTAACCCTAGCAAGATTCTAAATCCTAGTCTAAATCAACTTAGTTTTAAGTGATAAACATCCCACACCGTTTGGAATTAACTCGTTAAAACAATTAGGAAATACACAATATCCCTATGGACCGACCCGTTCTCACTGGCTAGCTACCAAGCTACGCCGTTCTTGATTGCGGTAAACAATTCTTTGATTCATCTTTTAAAAGAGCATAAGTACGCAAAATCTTTCAATCAGTTCCCCGTGCTTTTGCACGGACCTAATTAAAATAATCCTCGTTTTTCAAGGGATTTAACCCCATTAACACCATTCTAGACACCTACTTGATCGGCTAATTGTAATGTCTAAAACTCTCCCAGTAGTAACTCTTACTCGCAGTGGGTATCGAGATCCAACTATCTCATAGGAGGTATGCAATCTCATTGCAAATTTCAACACTTGAAATCCCCGATAATAATTTACCCCGAGCGATCTATAACCTTGACAAGGTCAACAAACCATAGATAGCAAGTTAAGTTCAACCCGTCATTTCCTGATTGAATTAAACCCACCCGCATGACCCTTGAAAAGGTCAACAAGGTTACACGACTACCCTAACTCAATCGCATCATATGCTTTAGCAGATAAGCATAAATAGTTACCGCACACTACGCCTTGACAAGGTCAACAAAGGCAGCAAGAATACTATTAAGTACTTATCTGAAATGACGGAGGGCTATGACAGATTTTATGAAAACCCTTTGCGTAAGAACATGATATCGTTGTAGAATCAAATGATTTAAAATGGAGTGTTTTTTAGGCTTTTACTAGTTTTGCTAAAGAGGTCACTCCGGATGAAGGGATCATCGGCTCTTTCCTCGTTGAATGAGGAGCAGGATATTTCACAAAAACCACTATACAAAGCAAAAACTATAGAAGCAATCAAAATACAAACAAAGTATTGTAGCATGTGCCAGTTATTGTTAAAGAGGTCACTCCCGGTGGAGGAATCTCGGCTCTTTCCTTATCGAATAAGGTGCTGGATATTCTACAAGGAATATCGCTATACAAAACAACAACTAGAGCTACCTGTTTTTGAAAAATTCGATTCCACAACATCTTTAGCTTTCTTTTATTTCATTAATCTAATTAAAGAAGTCCCATCATTTTAAGTTACCTAAACATCACAGGTAAATACAGCGTACGCTTATGCTGTCGGCATTCACCTCGATGTCCCCTCATGCACCGTTAGGTTAGATAACTAACGGTAGGAGCAGGCCAGGGCTAGCGCGGGTGTAAAACATAAGCAACGCCTATATAATATATCACATATATTACATCCTGTATTCATCTCATCAATATATCCAATGATTACATCACACATATCGCAGCAGAAAGCAACATATGAATTATTTGATATACTACGATTTCCGTGTTTTAAATTAAGCCTGTATAAAACACGGATTCTACGGTCGTGACGAATAGACAATCCCATACCTCTGGACCCCTACGAGAGCGGCAAGAAACACTACCAATTCTAGAGTTAGGAGACCCGGTCTCGACTCCTCGAGACGGTCTCCCTCTGGACCCTAGAACCCGGTTACTTGTGCTCCCAGCCTTGGTTCTATACTAATACGGAAAAGTAAATAATATACAATGGTGACATCATCCTCAACCCGGAAGTGCCCCAATAAAAGAATATTACATATAATGAATTTTACATGAATGAAAATGACAAACTCTCATCTCACAAAAAAACCCCGGCTATTCAAAACACGAAGATCCAATATAACATATCCCGGCAACACATAACATCACATGTCATCAACGTAAGTAAATATGCGTATCCCAATTGTCGTTGGCATATAGCAACGAAACCGGCGATACACTACATATTACACTTACGGTCGCAGAAAAGAAAGTGAAAAAGTACAACAGTTGGAATCTGCAACCACCTTAGACATCACATGCCTAACCAAATGAATTGCTTAGACATCTCATGCCTAACAATTATAAACCCCGCATTTTAGTCTAGATCTCGAAAACACTTTTCAATATCTAGTCGGGCAATTCAACAAGATTCCCGACATTCTGATCGAATGCTCCTCGGAAACTTTAGTAGACGGCCGAACCCCCCGATGCCGTCGACGAAGTGCACTAAGGCGGAACATCGCTGCCGCGAGCACCCGAACGGATGCTTTTGGCGACGGGGTTCTCCTACAGTCACTTGGTCGGAGCTATGGGGCATGGCTATCTATTATGTTTACCCGGCGAGTATCCGCGGACGCTCCGTGATTGCGACGGACTTTTGATCACATCAAAATTCTGTGGCAACCGATCAAATGAGTCTAAACTGCTAGATTTATAAAATTCAAACTAGTTATCTCATTGTAGGGTTATATAGCATGACCACAAGGTTTAGCAAGGCATCACACATGCCATTTTATAAAATTTTGGGGTGCTATGTAACACTAACTAAGATCTTAACTAGAGAATTAGGGTAACATTACAAGTAAACAACTTTACATCCAAAAGTTAGGGATTAAAATCTTTGTAGTCCGTTCCTTCGCTTCATAAGCTCCGTGTTGAGGTCCCTTCACTACAATCATCAAGTACCCGGACTCTAGAGAGGCTCCATGAAGAGAAAGATACAAGCTTGCTTCCAATCTTCAACAATTAAGATGATCTACCTTGAAGAAACTCAAACACAAGCTCTTTCTTCACTAATCAAGTATTAGCAAAGCAAACACCCTAATCTAAGTGGCTAGAATAGATGAGGATGATGAAGTAGGAATTTTGCACTCTTTTGTTATCAATTTCTCACTTTATTTCATCACATCACATAAAGCTAGAAAGCTTTTTTCAAGAGGAAGAAGAAGAAGAAGAATATCTTTTATGATGAATAATGAATTGTTGTCTTTAAGGTTAAAATTGCAACCATGGGTTAAAGATCACATGCTTAACTCTTGTAGAGAATAAACCATGGTTGAGTTTTGGGTTGGGTTAACAAATATCTTCACAAAATATTAAAGGATGAAGACTAAAGTCAAAGTTTCAAGAAGCTTCCACAAAGCTTATCCATAACATTAACCCTAACCTGTTTTATTCTCAAAACCTTAGTTGCAATTTTAACCCTAACATGTTACAATATTATATATCACATATATAATATTTATAGTAACAAAAGAAAATATTACTATTAACATATATCGCATATATATATATCAATGTATTATCCATGTGAGAAAAAGAATTTTTAAGTGAGCTTATATTAGTTAATGTAATGTAATATATAATATAATTATACATTAAATTATCAAATCAACACTTGATCCGATAATCCGGCTATTCCACAAATTACCGACTAATATAACATGTATCAGTTCATCGAATCAACACTTGATCCGATGACCCAGCTATATCATATATACCTAGCCGATATCACATATCGCGAGAATCTAATACCGTATCGCATACACGTATTATTCTCGGTCCCACACGTATCACATATGTGCTCCTACTCCATTTTCCCTGAGCCTGGAAAACTTTGTGTAAGACTCTAAAGAATCATCAATACGCCGGCAGTAGGTGATGATCATATCAAAACACCCACAAGCTGCAAGCGATCAGCTAAACGTAACACCAACCCGTGTAATAAGCAATCAGAAGATCAACAAGCAAGCCAGTACATTTTCCTGCGAATCCAATCAGTAACACTCCCGTACAGTCAGGTCTCTTCGTCTGATATGTCGTATATCCAGTCTAGGGGTGGTAAACGTCAGACCCCAGTTACCGATAAGTCGTGTCGATATGAGGTCCATAACAGTTCGAGAAACTACTGATAACACTTACCATTAAATCTCAGCAACCCCGGCAAGGGATTTCCAGTTATAGCCAATCGAACACGGCGCAACATCAACTCCCTATACCGGGAGAGACGAAACCCCTCCTATAGCTAATTGCCTCCATGTGATTCGGGACTGTACCCAAAAGCCACCTTTTTGCACGCCGTCTTGGACGTAGTATGATGGAAATCAAAGCACAGTGGGAATCACACAAGACTCTATTACGATCTCGGTTCTACAAACTAACCTGTACCTGTGTCACCAGAGAATTGCCATCTAACATGAGGTATAATACCATCTGGGAGTTCTCGGCAAGTCCGTCCAGTGTACCCAGTCTCCACTCAGCACCCGTATACTATCTCTGATGTCAAACATCAATGGATATGGGATCATCCATCGCCCATCTTCATGGGTCAAGAAGCATACGCTAGTCTACTCTGGTATATCGATGCCCTGTCTCGATACACCTGCGACTAGGAACATTTGAAGGATGTACTTAGCGGCTATACTATCCCCACTAGTATGATGTGCATCATAGTCCTGGTAGTCAAGTACTCATCCTTAGGGCTTTATCAACATGTAACATAGAGACTATTAGAGTACATGTTAAGATAAAGAGCAACCAGATAGCATATTATCATTTTGAGCAAGAAAGTCCTCCATATATATGTCTAAGCATCCACTACAATATACTTCGCATGTACAGTAATGGACTCTAGAGCATACATATCACTAACAATCTCCCACTTGCACTAGGGCCATCTATTGTAGTATCTCATACCCAACAATCTGCTGTGGTTGAAGTATCTCATACTCAACCATCCCATAAAAATCTCTACGAGGAAATAGGCATTTATGAGTGGTTCCGCGCTGTTATCCTCTCTGTCTACTCTCCTAACCTCGATCTCCCTGGAGATCAACCATCTCCATGATCAGGTGATACTGGTTTAGAATTTGTCTGGATCACAGATGGGACGGGGTTTCCTTGGCAAAAGCCAAAACACCATTTTCACACAATGGTAGGAACGAAGTTCATCTCATGAACTAGTGTACATCAAGACTAATTCTTTGGTACCATCCTTGGTAGTGATTTATCCTGCCTTTATCGTCTAGTATGTCTTGGTATCTAGCGTGGAACTCTTCAAACATACCGTCCCTCCATTGAGGGTAAAGACAATGCCTGTGACTGACATTCAATCGACCTTACCACCCTGGAAGCTTTCCAGTGATTCTCCCCAGGATCGATTGATACCATATCACTACATCCAATGAGAATCCTAACATCCAATTAGATCTAACTCATAGATCCAAAACCAGGATTTATAAGGTATCACCTTGATCTTATATTGTAATACCCGGTTCATTCATATACGCCTATATTCGCATTTCTTTTAACCTATAAAGTTTATTTATAATTATTTATTGTTTTATAAACCCCCAATCTATTATAGTACCCCCCCTTCATTTCTTATTTATCTCTGAATTTTTATTCCTTAAGCCCGGCCTTTCCTCTTCTATTTATTTTTGGTTTATTCTTTCAGCCCATTTCCCTTTTTTTAACCAAATTTTCTTTTCCCCTAAAACCCAACTCCTTCCCAAGCCCAGCAGTTCCCCGGCCCAATCCCCTATATTTTTCCATTTGATTTTCCCTTAAATTCTGCGGCCGAAGCCCTTCAGCTCGACAGCCCTGCCCACTTCCATAAATTATAAATCATTTTACCTTAATTAATCCTAAGCCCATCCTTGGCCCAGCCCGTTCTCCTCCAACGAAACCGACCCGGCCCACACCATTCCCTTCTTCATCCCGGTGAGCATTTCCCGTGCGCCCATTCTACCTCCGTCGCCCACGCCAGCGCTCGAGCGCCGTTACCCCACGACGCGCCCTCGCGGTCCACTCAACGCACAACCCTCGCCTCCCCGATAGCATTCACATCCCCTCTCTCCTCTCCCCCACCAAGCTTGCCACCACTATGCCGATCCCTCGCCTCTCCGTCGGCCACTTCTCGAAGCATCGCCACCGTCTCGCCTACTCCCTGCTACACCTCTATTGCCTGCCCCTTGTCTCCAGCAACAAAGATCCAGCCACACCCCCAACTCCATAGCGTCGCCACCATCTTCATCAATCCAACCCAAGCGGCCATCATCGCCGACGATCGCCACCCTCACCAACACCCCACCAGCACTCAACGCCGGCGAGCCTCCGCCTTCTTGAACCACCTTGTCGACACCCTTCACCCTCCTCGTCGTCATCATCACCGTCGCCATCTCTTTCTCTCTTTTCCTCTGCTCTCTCACACTATGCTCTCTCTCTCTCTATCTAACCACTCTCTGTTTCTCTCTCCCTCACTCTCTCTCTCTCTCTTTCACTCTCTATCTCTCTGTCTCTCTCACTCTTTCTCTGTTTCTCTCTTTCACTCTCTATCTCTCTGTCTTCCTCACTCTCTCCCTCTCTCTGTGCTCCCTCTCTCTAATCTTTGTCTCTCTCTCACTCTACAACTCTCTCTCTCTCTGTCCCTCTTACTCTCTCTCTCCCTCTAACTCTCTCTATTTCTCTAAATCTCCCTCTATTCTCAAAAATTTCTCTCTCTCCCTCTCGCAGATCAACACGAGGAACAACTCGGGCGGTGATGAAAACGGTCGCACGGAGAGTAACAGGAGTGGATACGATTGTCCAAAAGGCCGAACTGTGCTGCGCCGTGCCGTGTGTGTGTCGCGCATTCGTGACGCCACTGCTACCGTGCAACCCCGAGACAATTTTAGGCAAGTATTTTACTTGCTTACATGCTATTTACTCATGTTACAATCGTAGATTACTAAAATCATGAAGTTACAATTTTAGATCAATTGTGTGCCATACCTGTTCGACGTGTGTTCCCAATGAATTTAATCACCTAATTTGACGGAACTAAGTGGTATAGTTTGGCCCGTAAGCCTATGAATCTAGTGTGTGAATTTTGTTGGATAATATGATCGTTAACGACAAAAATGAGTACCCCCAAGTTTACTAGTAAAACTGAAATTTTGTTGTACCTGAAAACCGTTAAAATCACCATAAATTATATACACACTGGAATGATACGTTCGAGGGCTCAAATCGAACTCAACTCGAAAAACTTTAATCCTATACTAGTTTCCAGATATTCCTAAAGTTAACTGTGACAATATTTGGATTGGAGTGCGATTCTGGACTGCAGTCCAGAGCGACTCCAGTTGTGGTTTACTGTCCCGTAATGAACACCACCGTGTTTCCTTAACTCGTAGGTGGCGGAACTCCGCTGTTTATTATAGGTGAATCTGTTAGCTAGACAATATAAGTGGTTCCATCTTGTTTCGTTATCGGTTGTTATTTAATCGGAAATTTAATAGATCGGGACGCATAACAGTCTCAACAGATTCAGAATCGACATACTACTATTAAACAGTGTATATCTCCTGACGTGCAGATGCGATCGAAGATCTGTCTATTGAGTTGAAAACCTTACTGAATACCCTAGATTTCATTCAACTGTAGCGTCGCAAAAATCTGATTCCAACTGGGATTAAAATGCGTTGCGAAACAGACTTCTGATTCTGAAACCGGATTTACAGCCGTGAACGCTTAAAATGAAATGGCTATAATTAATGATCCTGGAACCCGATTGGCATGAAACCAAATTCGTTGGGTAGATAACTGAACATACTATATATTCTCCGTTCATCGTTTCACTAAACTGTAACTGTATAATTTATGATATATTATTCAAGTGGTAGAGTACTAATTCATGACATCCTATACATGTTTTATATACTGTTTACGCATCATATCATACACATGTCATTGTATTGATAACCTAGTGATAACGTGCATTTACCCAGTGTTAGGTATTAGTGATGATTGTGGCAAGTACGTTATTGTTCGTGTATCAGTGAATAAGTGAAAGTGATACGTACTTGTACACAATCAGTGAACCTTATTATTCTATTGCATTGTCGACGTCTGTGAGACGCGTGTACGTGTGACTATAAGTGGTATGGGACACTTATGGAAGCTCTTACACGGGTGTCACAGATAAGGCACCAGACACTGCCATTTATCTTAGGTATTAGTCGGGATGTGCTTGATAGAGGTCCTGCCTCCAGTTCTCGTGCTGACTTGTCACAGACCGATTGGTATTTAGGGTTATGGTTAGCGTTTGATGTAGACCACGGGGTGTGGGGTAGTTTAAGTGTGAGTTCAACAAAATCTTGGGAGTCCCATGCCGGCTTATATATTTATGGAGATATATGGAGATTTACAGGGTACGTGATTATTACCGTGGTATACATGTTGGGCCCGTGGTCCCTTGCCCTTGTGTTCTACCCTTGGATGGAGGACACTCGCGAGTGGTTGACTCTCACACTTGGACTGACGATAGGCTTAGTGACCTGTACAGTGAGACTTAGAGACTGATAGGGATACTGGCATTGATATACCTTACTTACTGTGTTGACATATATGGCATATCATTCTACTGCTTTTACTGTTCCGCTGCATTGATTACTGCATGTTCATATCCATACTGCCATTGATCCACTGTTATATATACCTATTATCACTGTTAGAATTGTCATATGATTTTATATATAATATATTGCTTTTGTGTCGCTCTGACGACCTGAGTATGCATGCTCAGTGTGAGGAGAAGATTTAGCCTGGACCAGGACTAGACGTATATCACAGACACCTCGACTTGCTATCCAGAGTTATATCCAATTTGTTACCCCTCAGGTCAGTTCTTTACATTGTTTCATTCAGTTACTGCATTTCTCATTACATGCGCATCGATTACTGTTTACCATGAAAAACTAGAAGCCGAAGTGTGACTACGGCAGGACATTTCCTTGACCGTAGGAGCATGGCTGGCCTTGTCTACCCCTCGTATTCCGTATTTTGGGAAGCAGGGCGTGACATGGTTTAGTTGGTATCAGAGCCCCGGGTTTTACTTCGATTGGGATTGCAGTTTTCCGTGTAGATCTTGACAATCTATGACATCCCTCAGTCTAGTTTGTAAACTTGATATCCTTGATCCATATTCACATCGTGTGTTCAGCTATCCATTCGCTAGGGTTTCAGGTGACTTGGCAAAGTTTCGTGGTGGTAATGGTGAACCACATCACGATTACACTACCATACTCTGTTTAAGTCACTCGGAGTCATACAGTTGATTCTCCACTTATAATAAATTCATCACCCCTGGTATTCTTGAATCTTTGTCCTATCCATATTATATTTTGATTCGTATAGCTTGTGACTTATATCATCCTCAAAATTGTTGTTTCAGGATCATGTCTTCCAACGACTCTTCATCAATCTTCACTCCTCAGATTCAGACCGTCGAGATTCTGAGTGTACTGCAAGGTCTGAAGGAAGCCCAGCAGCGAACGAATGATTTGTTAGCTAAGGGACAGAGAAGGCAGGTGAATCAGGCACCAGCGGGAGTCTCCAATCATAAAGAGATCCACGTTAGACGAGGAAAAGAGAAGAAGATGAAGCGCCAATTTGTTTCTCCGCGACAGAAGCAGTAGAAGACCCCATGTTGTGGGTACTGTAAGAGGCCAGGACATCTTCAGAGGGATTGTCGCCACGCCCAAGGGAAATGTCTGATTTGCGGATCCAGCGGACATCTTATCAACGGTTGCACAGAAAGGAAAGAACTACAGGGAGGAGATTCGTCTACACTCCCTACTTCTTCCGAGTGATGGTCATTGCGTAGTTCGAACATTGAGGATAAGGCGGACCCAGCGCAGAATTCAACTCACGTGACGAGAATACAACGTTCTACTAATCAAAGAAGAATTCTCATGTTTTCGACTTTCAGTAATAATGTTATCTTTCTCTTATGAATATTTCTTTCCGTTTGAAATCTTGTATCCGTCGAACTTTTTAGTTGAATGAAATAAAACTTTGAATCGTAATGTATGTATCATTCTCTTGTCTTTCTCCTTTTCAAACTATTCATTATCACAGCACTTTTATCCTGATTTTTCAGTTCCTGCCACCGTATATCTCTCTATACTTAGTACCCTGAGCTATTTTCTTAATGTACTCCACTGTCTAATCATGGCTCTTTCTTTTCAGGCCATGACTCACCCTGGAGCAGCGTCGCATCTAGATGAGGATGCACAGTCATGCATTTTTCTTAGACCGCACACTGATGAGTTCTGATGATGAGATCAACGATCCCCCGGGTTATTTTCGGAAACAACGATTCAGAGGAAGAAGGAGTAGCCGCCCTAGAGTTTGACATGATAGGCGATTCCGACGAAGTGGAAGAAGACCCTGAAGAGAACCCGATAGAGGAAGACCCCGAGGAAGAACCGATAGAAGAAAATCCAGTGGAGGAAAACCCCATGGAAGAGAATGCAGAAGAAGAGAATCACATGGAATCGGACCTCGATGAAGAAGCTCCATCCGAGGAAGAAGGACCAGAAGGACAAGACCCTGCTGTTGAAGAACTCCCAATGGCGGTCCCCGCGAGGCGCTATGGAAATGGACGCCCCTACCTGAGCGCGCGAGCCTACCGCAACCTGCTGAATCTCCACAACCACGACTGACGGGATTTCTTTTGATGTTGTCTTATCTGGCCAAATAAATCTGTATATAGATTAGGGCCACCTTTTATCTTTGAGAATGTTTTGTTTATAATCTTCTGGAATGAAATAAATTGCGGAGTTCTCTAATTCTTCAATCTTCTTAGTTATCTTGATGCTTGATTATTTCTTCTATACAATTATTTTTCCTACTGAGATCTGTCCACCCCTACTCCTTACTTTGTCTTAACCCTCACTGAGATTAACCAGTACCACACCCGATCTTTTAGAGATCCACTCTTCATCCTCCGTCTGTGCCTCGTTTGAGATCCTTCTGGGAGGAGAAAATTTTAGGGAAATTTCCGAGTTCGCTAACCCTTCAAATTTTGATTCGTGTGATGTACCGACTGTTGTTTCCCCCACACTTTTCCTTTTGTATTCCTTTATTGCTCAACCTTACCCCAATCTCTTTGACCACTAGCCTAAAGCCGCCATACTCCGACCTTTGAATGATCCACATTTCCTTGTAATCCTTACCTTATCTAGCCCTAAACATTTTTGTGTGTTTTCCTATTACCCTATATATATTTAGAGACTTTATTATTCGAAATTTTGTTTTCATTATCTTGTATTTGTCGAAGAGAGCATGTTATTGACTGCTTAGTTTTATATATTTCAAAGAACACTACTATTATCCCTATTTTTTCAGTAGCGCAACCTTACCCCGCGCATATTTTGTTCCATGTTTCTTATTTTCACTATATGAGTTTTCTAAGTTATTTTAAAATTATTTGATCGATACAATATCCTAAAATGCTTTAACCTACCGACAAATGTTTCACTACTTTATTGCCGTTCTTTTATTTTCGGGTACGGTGCTTATGTTACTATTATTTATGATTGTGCCTTATACTTATTATTTCTGCCGTGCTACCTATGATATATTTATACGTGCACATATTTGAGTTTCGATTTTTCGAGTACGCCTCGAATGTCATTGTTCGTTATTGTTGTTATTTCTATTCTCGGATACATATAGGTTGCCTTTGTAATTGTTCCTGTCTTATACGTATTTAAACCTATATCTTTGTATGTTGTTCTTCAAATCTCTTCATCCGCCTAGTTCAAGTAAATCTTTATGCCTTAGTTTACAATATAATAGCTTTCGCCTAGGTTTGTATTACTTATCGTTTATTTTAAATTTCGAGGACGAAATTTTTGTAAGGGTGGTATGATATAATACCCGGTTCATTCATATACGCCTATATTCGCATTTCTTTTAACCTATAAAGTTTATTTATAATTATTTATTATTTTATAAACCCCCAATCTATTATAGTACCTCCCCCTACCTTTCTTATTTATCTCTGAATTTTTCTTCCTCAAGCCCGGCCTTTCCTTTTCTATTTATTTTTGGTTTATTCCTTCAGCCCATTTCCCTTTTTTTAACCAAATTTTCTTTTCCCTTAAAACCCAACTCCTTCCCAAGCCCAGCAGTTCCCCGGCGCAATCCCCTAAATTTATCCAATTGATTTTCCCTTAAATTCTGCGGCCCAAGCCCTTCAGCTCGGCAGCCCGGCCCACTTCCATAAATTATAAATCCTTTTACCTTAATTAATCCCAAGCCCATCCTTGGCCCAGCCCGTTCTCCTCCAACGAAACCGACCCGGCCCACACCATTCCCTTCTTCTTCCCGTTGCGCATTTCCCGCGCGCCCGTTCCACCTCCGTCGCCTACGCCAGCGCTCGAGCGCCGTTACCCCACGACGCGCCCTCGCGGTCCACTCAACGCACAACCCTCGCCTCCCTGATAGCATTCACATCCCCTCTCTCCTCTCCCCTACCAAGCTTGCCACCACTATGCCGATCCCTCGCTTCTCCGTTGGCCACTACTATAAGCATCGCCGCCGTCTTGCCTACTCCCTGCTACACCTCCATTGCCTGCCCCTTGTCTCCAGCCATAAAGATCCAGCCACACCCCCAGCTCCATAGCGTCTCCACCATCTTCATTAATCCAACCCAAGCGGCCATCATCGCCAACGATCGCCACCCTCACCAACACCCCGCCTGCACTTAACGCCGGCGAGCCTCCGCCGACTTGAACCACCTTGTTGACACCCTTCACCCTCCTCGTCATCATCATCACCGTCGCCATCTCTTTCTCTCTTTTCCTCTGCTCTCTCACACTGTGCTCTCTCTCTCTCTATCTAACCTCTCTCTGTTTCTCTCTCCCTCACTCTCTCTCTCTCTTTCACTCTCTATCTCTCTGTCTCTCTCACTCTTTCTCTGTTTCTCTCTTTCACTCTCTATCTATCTGTCTTCCTCACCCTCTCCCTCACTCTGTGCTCCCTCTCTCTAATCTCTGTCTCTCTCTCACTCTACAACTCTCTCTCTCTGTCCCTCTTACTCTCTCTCTCTCTCTAACTCACTCTATTTCTCTAAATCTCCCTCTGTTCTCAAAAATTTCTCTCTCTCCCTCTCGCAGATCAACACCAGGAACAACTCGGGCGGTGATGAAAACGGTCGCACGGAGAGTAACTGGAGTGGATACGATTCTCTGATTCCAAAAGGCCGAACTGTGCTGCGCCGTGCCGCGCGTGTACCGCGCGTTCGTGATGCCACTGCTGCCGTGCAACCCCGAGACAATTCCAGACAAGCATTTTACTTGCTTACATTCTATTTACTCAAGTTACAATCGTAGATTACTAAAATCATGAAATTACAATTTTAGATCAATTGTGTGGCATGCCTGTTCGACATGTGTTCCCAATGAATTTACTCACTTAATTTGACGGAACTAAGTGGTATAGTTTGGCCCATAAGCCTATGAATCTAGTGTGTGAATTTCGTTGGATAATATGACCGTTAACGACAAAAATGACTACCCCAAGTTTACTAGTAAAACTGAAATTTTATTGTACCTGAAAACCATTAAAATCGCCATAAATTATATACACACGGGAATGATGTGTTCGAGGGCTCAAATCGAAGCCAACTCGAGGAACATTAACCCTATACTAGTTTCCAGATATTCCTATACTTAAACTGTGACATTATTTGGATTGGAGTGCGATTCTGGACTGCAGTCCAGAGCGACTCCAGTTGTGGTTTACTGTCCCGTAATGAACACCACCCTGTTTCCATAACTCGTAGGTGGCGGAACTCCACTATTTATTATAGGTGAATCTGTTAGCTAGACAATATAAGTGGTTCCATCTTGTTTCGTTATCGGTTGTTATTTAATCGGCAATTTAATAGATCGGGAAGCATAACAGTCCCAACAGATTCAGAATCGACATACTACTATTAAACAATGTATATCTCCTGACGTGCAGATGCGATCGAAGATCCGTCTGTTGCGTTGAAAAAACCTTACTGAATACCCTAGATTTCATTCAACTGTAGCGTCGCTAAAATCTGATCCCAACTAGGATTAAAATGCGTTGTGAAACGGACTTCTGATTCTGAAACCGGATTTCCAGCCGTGAACGCTTAAAATGAAATGGCTATAATTAATGATCTTGGAACCCGATTGGCATGAAACCAAATTCGTTGGGTAGATAACTGAACATACTATATATTCTCCGTTCATCGTTTCACTAAACTGTAACTGTATAATTTATGATATATTATTCAAGTGGGAGAGTACTAATTCATGACATCCTAAACATGCTTTATATACTGTTTACGCATCATATCATACACGTCATTCCATTGATAACCTAGTGATAACGTGCATTTATCCAGTGTTAGGTATTAGTGATGATTGTGGCAAGTACGTTAGTGTTCGTGTATTAGTGAATAAGTGAAAGTGATACGTACTTGTACACAATCAGTGAACCTTATTATTCTATTGCATTGTCGACGTCTGTGAGACGCGTGTACGTGTGACTATAAGTGGTATGGGACACTTATGGATGCTCTTACACGGGTGTCACAGATAAGGCACCAGACACTGCCATTTATCTTAGGTATTAGTCGGGATGTGCTTGATGGAGGTCCTGCCTCCAGTTCTCGTGCAGACTTGTCACAGACCGATTGATATTTAGGGTTATGGTTAGCGTTTGATGTAGACCGCGGGGTGTGGGGTAGTTTAAGTGTGAGTTCAACAGAATCTCGGGAGTCCCATGCCGGCTTATATATTTATAGAGATATATGGAGATTTACAGGGTACATGATTATTACCGTGATATACATGTTGGGCCCGTGGTCCCTTGTCCTTGGGTTCTACCCTTGGGTGGAGGACACTCGCGAGTGGTTGACTCTCACACTTGGACTGATGATAGGCTTAGTGACCTGTACAGTGAGACTTAGAGACTGATAGGGATACTGGCATTGATATACCTTACATACTGTGTTGACATACATGGCATATCATTCTACCGCTTTTACTGTTCCGCTGCATTGATTACTGCATGTTCATATCCATACTGCCATTGATCCACTGTTATATATACCTATTATCACTGTTAGAATTGTCACATGATTTTATATATATTATATTGCTTTTGTGTCGCTCTGACGACCTGAGTATGCATGCTCAGTGTGAGGAGAAGATTTAGCTTGGACCAGGACTAGACGTATATCACAGACACCTCGACTTGCTATCCAGAGTTATATCCAATTTGTTTCCCCTCAGGTCAGTTCTTTACATTGTTTCATTCAGTTACTGCATTTCTCATTACCTGCGCATCAATTACTGTTTACCATGAAAAACTAGAAACCGAAGTGTGACTACGGCAGGACATTTCCTTGACCATAGGAGCATGGCTGGCCTTGTCTACCCCTCGTATTCCGTATTTTGGGAAGCGGGACGTGACATTATAGAGAATCCTTGTGATAAGAGGAGATTGACGGAGCGTAGCATAGGAAACTCCATCCCTATCATGAGTATGTCATCCACGTACTATACGAGGATCACCACCATACTCCCTACTACCTTTTTGTATATACTAGGTTCATCTTCCATTTTGATGAAATCAAACTCTTTGACTACCACATCAAAACAGACGTTCCACCTCCGCGATGCCTGCTTTATCCCATAAAGCAACTTGCACACGTTTCTGCTGCTCCCACTGTCTACGAAGCCCTCTAGCTGTGTACTTATAGGTGCTCTCTTCTAAATCACTATTTAGAAAAGCAGTCATGACACCCAACCGCCAGATATCGTAGTTATGGTATGTAGCAATGGTAAGTAGGATATGGATGGACTTAAGCATAGCTTTGAAAGTCTTAACTTTTCTTTGTACACCAAGTAATCTTCTCAAGATATACTTGTTTCTGATAGGGATTTAACCCTTCAGATAAAGCAACCAAAGTCCATACTTTGTTGGTGTATATGGATTCCATCTCAGATCGCTAAGCATCCAGCCATTCTTACAGAGTCCCCACTCTTGATGGCCTGCACAAAACAAGTTGGGTCATCATCTCATGATGCAATCCTCGCTCCCAATATCATAGAGAAAACGAAGTATCTCTCCGGTGGATGAGATCGGCGGAGAGGCTGAGGTTCGTTAAAAACTATTGAATCCTTCGGGTTTACCAAATCATCAGCTGCAGTTTGTATAGCTGGAACCTTTTCCAGTTCTACCTCATGACCACTAATTTCTTCACAAGAAATTCCCTTTCCAAAAGGTGGCATGCTGAGAAAAAAAACACCTTTTGCTCCCCAGTTTGGTAGAAGATATTCCCTTGCGAATGCTTGGGATATCCAACAAACTTCCACAGAACTGACCTTACCTTGAATTTGTCCGGATTTTTCTTTGTATAACCCCAAATCTTAACATCCTTAAGAGATGGGCTCTTTCCATACCATATCACATATGGAATGGTAGGTACCTGATTTGGTTGGAACCCTATTCAATAGGTATGCAGTTTCTCAAGTGCATAACCCCCAAAAGGAAATAGGTAACTCAGTAGTACTCATCATAGAGCACACCTTATCACTTAGGGTGCGATTGCTCTGCCCTGATATAACAACGTATTGTGGTGTATACGGAGGAGTAATGCAGAGAGAGAATCCCATTCTCCTTTAGAATAGTCCAGGAATCCCGTGCTTAAGTATTCTCCTCCCTGATAAAATCAAAAGACATAATACATATACCAATTTTGGTTCTCTACTTCTGAAATACAAAGAACCAGTCTGGCATGTGCAGACAGAGGACCTCATACATCATCATGTATCAATCCAAAGAGTTCACTAACTCTTTTTCTGTTTCCAATAAATAGAGCTATGTTCATCTTATCTTTGTGACATGACTGGCAAGTTTCACAAGATGTAAATTCAAACTAATTTAAATATGCATCTAAATGTAACTTAGCTAGTCGGGTCACATTGATATGACCTAGTCTACAAAACCTCAAGAAGGATATGTTCATTTCTGAACTCTTCCACTTTTGTGTGTTCTGTACATTAAGAACTGTGGTTTGATTTAGAACGTTAATGCTTTTAGATAACATGCCTGAACTAATCAACTCTTGATATAGGAAATGTTCAAAACATTATCCAACAATAAAAAATTATATCCTTCATTACTAAATAAATAGACTAATATGATGTTGTATATCAGGTACGGTATCTAATAACATTCATTCAGAATTAATGCATTTGGTAATACAGGGTGATAACTGCCAACTGCTTGGCTTGCAACAATTGCACCGTTTCCAACTCTTGAAACTTATCACCCGTTATCAGTTCTCTACCTATCTGTAGCCCATGTAATAGATTACATATGCGGGATCCTGATCTGGTATCTCATACCGAGGATGTAAACGATACTAAGAAACAGTTCTCGGTAATGATCACACCCGATGAAGATGCATCAGCATGCACTTTCTTCCTTTGAGCGGCACGAGAATTCTGGTAATCCCCTATTTCCTCCTCAGTCTTACAACATTTATAATTTGGAGCGGGATGATCGCACGCTTTTGGCATGTCGGATGTTCAAAGTTCTAAAGTATAACCGCGATCAGGACGGTGTCGCTATGCAGCTAGCCGGTTGAGCAAGGGTCGATTCACAGGGAGATGGTTGTATGTCCGTTCTTATTTTAGACGAGTCAATAAAGAATTTGTATGAGTTTGTTCAATCTAACCTATGTGTATTATTTGCAAGTATAAAGTTGTTAAGAAAAAGATACGAAATTGTAAGCTAAAGAAATCCGTACTCAAAACCTTTGAGCCGAGTCTTGACCAATTGAAGCTAGAGCAATCGGCAACAACGTGGATCAGGGGATTTAAGCACGGTATTCGTGGAATCCGGCTTATTTACCCTTGTCCTTCCGTTCTTGTCTCTTGCTTTCGCCTCCGGCTAAACCGAACGCAACCGGTCGCGGTTAGGAATCACCGTTACCTTGTTAAGGTAAGGTGCCTAACGGAGCGCTTGCGTAACGTTTGGGCGGAGTTCAATGGAAAATAACGGGAAAAGGAAATGAGCAAAGAAATGTTAACTTACAATATCATATTAATTCTTAACAACAACAATAATTACAACCATTCACAAAAAGAACCAAAAAGAGCAAAAGAAAAGAACAAAGAAAAGAAAAGATTACAAGTAAGTAAATGCATGAATCTAAATTGCAAGAAAGTAAAGCATGAATGTAAAGCAAGTAATAAAAAGCAAGAAAGAAAGAACTAGAAACTAGAACTCAAGACAAGCATGGGATCAATAGCCAACCCTTAAACTTGCAAGCTCAATCAAGAGGTTGCAAGATCAAGAGAAGGGTAGAGAACGCATGTGAAATGAAGCGCTAATTCCATAAGAAAATACGACCCTTGAGATCAATAACTAACCCTTAACCTTTCAAGCTCAATGAAGAGGTTGAAAGATCAAGAGAAAGCAAGAATCTCAAGGGGAAGTTAAACAAAAGAGATTGATACAAAAACCCTCATCTTCATTAACATCCACTCAATGCTCTCACTACATTTTCATGGAGGAAGAATGAAGAAGAAGAAGAAGAAGAAGAAGAACTAAAACAACACTAAAGAGGAACAAAGAATGAACACAAAAATTGGACCCTTGGCTTAGCTCAGTTCTGGAGTATTTATAGGCTGCTTACAGAAACCCTAGGGCCAAATTCTGACCCCATATGAAATCCCAAAAATACCCCCAAAAGATGACAGAATGAGGAGGCTATATGGCCGCGGAACCGCGGCCTAGACCCCCTATTGGCCGCGGTTCCGCGGCCATGTAGTGGAGTTGGGTTGTGGGTTTTTGTCGTTTTCCCTGGTTTCATTTGTCCCTGTGTTTGAAATCTTAAAACTGCACAAAAGTCTTCCAGAATATCTTTAGAATTCTTAGTCCAAGATTGTACTCTTTTCTTTACTTTTGACTTTATCTCCCTCGAGCTCCGCGCACCCATTGATTCTTGTGCAGCCCCCCTCATGCTATGTGCTTGTCCTAGACACGAATGACCATTGTCATATGGCCTGTCTTTGGAACTGGTACTCGGCACTGGACGGATATGGATGACCGGAACCCGGCTTTTATCTGCTGTCAACAGATGTTCTGTATTTGGTGTAACTGTGGAGATTCTGTCTTGATTTGCGATATTTGGACTGGAAACCTGTAATCTGTAAATATGTAACAAACACGGATTAAAAGCACCTACCTACAAACACACGAGCGTAAGAATGGGCGGTATAAAATGCAATATTCTGGTATGAACAAATACCCCCAAACTTAACTTTTGCTCGTCCCGAGCAAAACCAATTATTCGCAAAAAAGTCCTAACCACACTTTCGCAGGGAAGGCGATTGCACTGAGCACGTGCAACAAGCCGTTAAACCTCTAGGTGTCCCTAGTAGGAGGAGTGTTGTCTCCTGAGGGTTTTCAGTGGATTACACCCACAAAATCCCGTCAAGCTAGTGTCATAAGTTAACATCGATTCTATTCCTACAGTTTAGTATTTACGTTAGAAACTCTATCATCCTAAGTTAGAAATATTCAACCCTTATTTCTCACACCTCCTATCTATTTAACCTTAGGTCTTATACGTTCCAAAAAGTTTAGAAAGATGTTGGTTCTCCTGAGTTTTCCTTCTAAAGTGCGGCCTCAAATCAGGGATTTTTATCAACTTTACAGAAAACACAAGTCTTATTCTTTATTTCTATCTTTTGTCCAAACATTGATCGTATACCTCTACGTGTGTGTATATTGGCACCCCTACACTCAAGAATTCAATTCAAGCTATAATACCCTTGCCCTAATACCAAATACTACTTCTTTTCATTAAGGATGGACGGATTTGCTCACACACCTTTCATGCGACTATTAATGCTTCTTGAGGCACTAACGACCGATTACTGAATGTGTGAACTTTAAAGCGTAAATAGCAGTTTCCAGGTCTTGATTTTATTCTATTTTTTCTTTTTCTTTTTTCTTTTTCTTTTTCAAGACCGGATATATTTTTCAATATGCTCTTTTGGTGTTTAGCTTTAAATACCGTTTTTTCTTTCATACTAGGTTTTCAGGCAAGAGTATTTCTAGGTATCCTCTACTATCCTAAGTTTCAAGGTGCGTGTACGTGCTGTTTGTAAGGTATATACTTTCTAAATTTAAACTCAAGAAAAGAAATTATTTTTCAGACTTATCCTACAGTAAAGCTTTAATACTTTTCCTTCATCTTGACTTAACTCAAGAACTGAACTCAAGATTACCTATTTCTCAAAAAAAAACTGTAAGGACGTATAATCACCAAGTTTAAATAGAATGAAGGTTATTTTTAGGATTTTCAATCCCTAAGTCTAGAATTTAGTTATTTCTATCATATCAACTAAACTTTCGGAATAAAGATCTAAGTTACCCTATTAGCTAACTTGACGACAAAGTTTTTATATTTTTTGGAAAATTTTCGATTTTTGTGGGATTTTTAATAAGGTATGCAAATGCAGAATATACAAATGAATGCGAAGGATGAAAGCTTACCGAGCACACCCCCAAACTTAAACATGACAGTGCCCTCACTGTCAGGCTACACCAAGAGGGTCAAAAATGTTGGCGCTCCCTAGAAACAAATTATATACAAAACAAAAAAAAGGAAAACAAAAAAATATATACAAAAAAGGAGTCCTCCCCAAACTTAAGTAAAACAGTGTTTCCACTGTTAAGTGTTGAAGTTCAGGATTAGGGAGGAAAGAGAACGGTATCAAGCTATACAAGGCCTTACATAGGCCAAAAGAGAGCACCAACCATTCAAAGATTTTATCTCTATAATGTGCTGGTTGGTGAAAGAACGCGGATAGGTAAGAAATGGAGAATACGCGAGACCGTATGGAGATAGAAGTGGTATACGGTCTAGGTATATGAGAAGAAAAATGGCGGCAGGGAACAAGAAATGGAGTACGAACTTGAGGGTGAAAATGGAGTGAATAAATTAGCACTAGTTGTGATGACCGATGTATAAAAAGCGATTGTGCTAATCTATTAACCCGTCGAGTAATGGGGTCAAATCCCTCAAGATTCGTGAGAAACCTTGGGTACGCCGAACTTGGTAAACCAGACATATGAAATGAAAGTGAGACGGATTCTTGCAAGGTCGGAACGATGGAAAGGATGGAGGTAGGTGATTGAGGAAGGTTATCGGTTAAAGGTTCAGGAGGGTGTACACAGTCAATGAAAGGAACAGGATGATTTAGAAAATCCGACTCATCAATTAAAACTGGTTCATCCTCAAAGCTATCCTCAAAACTATCCTTAAAATTCAGCTTATCCATGCAAATTTCATCAAAATCAAGACGCATATGGGGTTCGGGAAAAATATTTAATGACTCGGGATGATGAATTGGAGAGAAAAACTCAGCCAAATCTGCGGGTTCATCATCCAAAATAGTCTCAGCGTCAATATCCTCAATCAAGTGAAAATCTATATTCTCAGACACCTCAACAAAAGCATGGATATCGATTAATTCAGGTTCTAGAGTGGAGGTGTAGAGGTCAAAAGGATTGGGTGTGGTTTCACTTGGCAAGGTCCCTTCACAATCGGGTAAATCAAACACTACAAAGTCGCACAACTCATTAATCATTCTAGCTTCAATCGGTGAATCGTTAGGAACACTAGCTAGACATTCAAAACTGGAGTTGTGGGATTCAAGTTGAAATGGGTAGGCTTGATTGGGAAGGGGGTATAGCTCACTCTCACCACTCAAATTCACAGCCTGTCCTACCGCCTCTTCATACATTGGAAAATTTGGAGCTAGTTGAAAACTAGCTACCGGGTCACTAGGTTGTATGAGGGCGGTCATGGACGCATTCAAATCCATCATCTGTTGGTACGACGCTACCCTAAAGTCTTCCAACGACTGTTCCAGACTAGACATGGGTTGTGAATGGGTTTCAGTAAAAGATTCAAAGTTGTTTGGATACTGAAAACTCCCAAATGGCGGTTCTGAAGCAATGTCTAGGGAAGGTGAAAAAGTAGGGTAGGATTGGTAGGAATTGAATGGCTGGACAGGAGCAGGATCAACATTTGGATAGGAAGGTGAATGGAATTGTTGATCCCAAGAATTTGAAGTGGTGAAAGGAGTGAAAGATCGGCTACGGGATTGTTCTGTACGTTCTGCAATAGACATAGGTCTTGGAGTTGCAACATGACTCGAAGAAGGGGTATCAACGTAAGAAGGGGTGAATGTTTGAAATGGTTGATACGAAGTGGATTGCGGAGTCAAATTGTTTGTCCTAGACGCGTCTATCCGATCTCTCAATGAAACTTTGGGCATAGAGGGGTCGTTCGATGTTCGGCCAAAGCAAGAACCGTAAGAAGAAATGTCTGGTTGTGGGTACCAAAGTTCGGCAAGAGTTTTGCGAGGTGGGGTACCCATGATATGAAGAGAGAAAGAAAGAAAGAAAGGCAGAGAAAAGGAGGAGGGAAAAATGTGATTTTTTTTTAATTTTTTTTTTAGATATTAACAAAAGAATGAAATATACACACGAAAAGAATCTGGACAAAAACAATCACGACACAAAAATACCACACACCTAATCGTTCTAGGGTTCACCTAGGTCAACTAGACCTGCTCCAGAACTTGATTGTCGAAGTAAAACTGTGTCGAGAAACGGGCTCAAGATACACTGATCACGAGGCCAGGTAAGTGCAGAGATAAGGGGAGGTTTTCCAACGCTTTCGTGAAGTTCCTTAATTAAATAACCCTTTCTCTTTTGGCTGTTTCGCCGTTAACACTTTCCTAGACACCCCGTAAACAATATACCGTTAAGCGAGGTTCTAAACACAGTCAACTTCTCCTAGTGAGCGCGAAGTCCTTAAGGCTTAAAGTCTAATTTCTTTTAAATTTTGTGCGGGTAAACGTTATGCTCAAGTTCATGATTTGTGGGCCACGGAAAAGGTGATGAAATCCTTTACCGTATATTGTGGGGTTCGCTTGCACTTAAGTCCGTATTAATTGATGCAATGCGCAATTCAATAAAAATTCTATAAAGAATCAAAAAATCGTTTTTTAGTTTAAGCGCGGCACTGCAAAAAATACGGGTTAGTCTATTTTTAGCGTTTGTTAGCGAACTTGCAAAGAATCCTGCAAAGAATAGTATATTGGATGCGTCGGATTTGAGAAGAAGGTGTTAGTAAAGTACGTACCGTTAAGTTTTTGGGTTAGGAAACCCCCGTTGAATCAAATCCGGTAAGCTTGAAAAGTTCGCTTGCGCGGGTCAAACTACCCGGATCTTTGGTACTGTACTTTGCAATCACCATATCCTTGAATGTACAGTTTGCTCCCCACAATCGCAGTTTGCAAATCTGCAAAAATCTGCACTCTTGCCCACAAAAATTATATAAAAAAAAACAAAAAGAATATATTTTTTTTATAAATATATACAAAAAGAATATTAACCCGAATAACAAGAAAAGAAATAGGTTACCGTCTTCCCGGCAACGGTGCCATTTGATCGCACGCTTTTGGCGTGTCGGATGTTCAAAGTTCTAAAGTATAACCGCGATCAGGACGGTGTCGCTATGCAGCTAGCCGGTTGAGCACGGGTCGATCCACAGGGAGATGGTTGTATGTCCGTTCTTGTTTTAGACGAGTCAATAAAGAATTTGTTTGAGTTTGTTCAATCTAACCTATGTGTATTATTTGCAAGTATAAAGTTGTTAAGAAAAAGATACGAAATTGTAAGCTAAAGAAATCCGTACTCAAAACCTTTGAGCCGAGTCTTGACCAATTGAAGCTAGAGCAATCGGCAACAATGTGGATTAGGGGATTTAAGCACGGTATTCGTGGAATCCGGCTTATTTACCCTTGTCCTTCCGTTCTTGTCTCTTGCTTTCGCCTCCGGCCAAACCGAACGCAACCGGTCGCGGTTAGGAATCACCGTTACCTTGTTAGGGTAGGGTGCCTAACGGAGCGCTTGCGTAACGTTTGGGCGGAGTTCAATGGAAAATAACGGGAAAAGGAAATGAGCAAAGAAATGTTAACTTACAATATCGTATTAATTCTTAACAACAACAATAATTACAACCATTCACAAAAAGAACCAAAAAGAGCAAAAGAAAAGAACAAAGAAAAGAAAAGATTACAAGTAAGTAAGTGCATGAATTTAAATTGCAAGAAAGTAAAGCATGAATGTAAAGCAAGTAATAAAGAGCAAGAAAGAAAGAACTAGAAACTAGAACTCAAGACAAGTATGGGATCAATAGGCAACATTTAAACTTGCAAGCTCAATCAAGAGGTTGCAAGATCAAGAGAAGGGTAGAGAACGCATGTGAAATGAAGCGCTAATTCCATAAGAAAATACGACCCTTGACATCAATAACTAACCCTTAACCTTTCAAGCTCAATGAAGAGGTTGAAAGATCAAGAGAAAGCAAGAATCTCAAGGGGAAGTTAAACAAAAGAGAATGATACAAAAACCCTCATCTTCATTAACATCCACTCAATGCTCTCACTACATTTTCATGGAGGAAGAATGAAGAAGAAGAAGAAGAAGAAGAAGAAGAACTAAAACTACACTAAAGAGGAACAAAGAATGAACACAAAAATTGGACCCTTGGCTTAGCTCAGTTCTGGAGTATTTATAGGCTGCTTACAGAAAGCCTACGGCCAAATTCTGACCCCATATGAAATCCCAAAAATACCCCCAAAAGATGACAGAATGAGGAGGCTTTATAGCCGCGGAACCGCGGCCTAGACCTCCCATTGGCCGCGGTTCCGCGGCCATGAAGTGGAGTTGGGTTGTGGGATTTTGTCGTTTTCCCTGGTTTCATTTGTCCTTGTGTTTGAAATCTTAAAACTGCACAAAAGTCTTCCAGAATATCTTCAGAATTCTTAGTCCAAGATTGCACTCTTTTCTTTACTTTTGACTTTATCTCCCTCGAGCTCCGCGCACCTATTGATTCCTGTACAGCCTCCCTCGTGCTTTGTGCTTGTCCTAGACACGAATGACCATTGTCATATGGCTTGTCTTTGGAACTGGTACTCGGCACTGGACGGATATGGATGACCGGAACCCGGCTTTTATCTGCTGTCAACAGATGTTCTGTATTTGGTGTAACTGTGGAGATTCTGTCTTGATTTGCGATATTTGGATTGGAAACCTGTAATCTGTAAATATGTAACAAATACGGATTAAAAGAACCTACCTATAAACACACGAGCGTAAGAATGGGCGGTATAAAATGCAATATTCTGGTATGAACACGGGACCAACGTTCCCTAGCGCAGTATAACAAGCGTGTTCGGTCAATACATCCGTATTATTATCTTGATTAAGTCGTGACATGGTCGCTACCTGAGAAGAAAACACTCAGCGTATGCTCTTGCAAAATTAGATTGGTTATTAATATATCTAATCAAGATGGTTCCCACTGTTTTAGTCAAATCTTCCTTCAAACCCTAAAAGGAAACACTAGCCGGGATTAATTACATGCTACAAGTACGCCAATCTTTCAGCCAGGCTAGTGCCGGTATTTTGAGGGAGGTTCCCCGTGCTTTCGCACGGACCTAATTAAAATAAACCTCATTTTCCCAGGGGCATAACCCCGTTGACATTTTTCTGGATACCTACTTGATCGGCTAATTGTAATGTGTAAAACTCTCGCAGGAGTAACTTTTACTCGCAGCGGGTATCCGGATCCAACTATCTCATAGGAGGTATGCAATCTCATTGCAATTTTCAACACTTGAAATTCCCGATAATATTTTGCCCCGAGCGATCTTTGACCTTGACAAAGTCAACAAACCATAGACCACTTGTCAAGTTCAACCCGTCATCTACTGATTGAATTAAACCTACCCGCATGACCCTTGACAAGGTCAACAAGGTCGCACGACTACCCTAGTCCAATCGCATCATATGCTTATACAGATAAGCAGTAATCTGCTACCGCACACTACGTCTTGATAAGGTCAACAAACGCAGCACGAATATTAACTATTACTTATCTGAAATGACGGAGGGCTACGACAGGTTTTTAAGAAAACCCTTTGCATAATTAACTTGATATCGTCGTAGAATCGAATGATTTTAAATGGAATGTTATTGAGGCTTTTCTAGTTTTGCTAAAGAGATTATTCCCGGTGGAAGGATCATCGGCTCTTTCCTTATCGAATAAGGTACAGGATATTTCAGAAATACCACTATGCAAAGCAAAAACTATAAAAGCAATCAAAAAATAAAACCGTGTTTATAGCATCTGCTAGTTTTCACTAAAGAGGTCACTCCCGGTAAAGGGATCTCGGCTCTTTCCTTATCGATATGGTGCTGGATATTCTACAAGAAATACCGCTATGCAAAGCAAGAACTAGAGCTACAAGTTTTTAAGCAAGTTTCTGTATGGTTCCTAGGCTCACTAATGAGGTTCTACAACTGATCAAACAGGTCCAATTCAAAATTTTCATGTGCCAAAGAAACCCTATGCAAGATCGATAACTAGAGGTAAGGAGAAATATGCAAGTAAACAACTTTATTGCTAAGTAAAAAGGGCTACAACCTTTGTAGATCCGGTCCTCCACTTCTCTAGCTCCGTGTTGACGTCCCTCCGCTGCGATCATCGGAATCCAGGACTCCCTTGTCGGTTTCATCGGAGAAATGGTCGGGCTAGGTCGTTGACTTCGATGCCGAAGATGATCTACGTCGTGGCAACTCAAGATCAAGCTCCATCTTCACTTGGTCATGAACCTTGTGAAGAAAACGCACTCTACTACATGGCAAGTGGTAGAGGATGAAGAAATAGGAAGTGGGTTCACTTTGGAATTGGATTTCTCACTTAGATTCATCACTTGGAAATTTCTAGCAATGGTTTCTTCTCTTCATGAAGAAGAAGAAGAAGAAGAAAGAAAAGAAAGTGAATTATGAATAATAGAAAATTGAGTGATCCTTATCAATTAGCAACCATGGGTGAGTGTAACTAGTGTAGAGACTAAACTAGGTTTTAGGCTAATGGTTGGGTTAAGAATAAAACAAAATGGTTTAGACTTTGTCAACGATGCTATGAAGCTTCAAGCCAAAATGAGAAAAGCCACCACCATTTTGTTTTTGTTTCTTGCCAAAAATAAATAAATGAAATAAGTAAATAACGCAAATGAAACCCTAACCATTAGCTAAACATGGTGTATAGCACACACCCAAGTTTGCATGTATCATCAAACATGATACAAACTAGTGCACAAACATATATCATATATATACAATGTGCACATCAAGTGAGAAAATCCATCTTAAGTGAACAAATACTAGTTAATGTAAAGTTATATATAAAATATATAATTATACATTAAATCATTAAATCAACACTTGATTTAATGATCTGGTCATATCGCATATAACCGACTAATATCAAGTGTATCAATGTATCGAATCAACACTTCATTCGGTAACCCGGCAATATCTCATATAACCGTCCAATGATACAAATCGCGAGAATAGAATTCAGTATCACATACTGGTATTATTCTCGGTCCCGCACATATCTCATAAGCGCTCTTATTTCGTTTCGCTTGAGCCAGGAAAGCTATGTGTAGGACTCTAAAGACTCGTCAATACGCCGGCAGTAGGTGATGATCATATCAAACACCCACAAGTCGCAAGCGGTCTGCTAAACGTAACGGCCACCCGGGTATTGAGCGATCAGAAGATCAACGAGCAAGCCCGCTCACTCTCCTGTGAATCTAACCAGCAACACTTACCGTACAGTCCGGTCTGTTCGTCTGATATGTCATATATCTCGCCTAGGGGTGGTAAACGTCAGACCCCAGTTGCTCGATAAGTCATGCCGATGTAAGGTCCATAACAAGCGTGAAACTACTGATAACTCTTACCAGTAAATCACTGCAACCCTGGCCAGGGATTTCCAGTTTTGGCCAGTCGAGCATAGCGCAACATCAACCCCCAATACCGGGAGAGACGAATCCCCTCCTATCGCTCATTGCCTCCATGTGAATCGGGACTGTACCCAAAAGCCACCTGTTTGCACGACTCAGTAGAGCCGTGGTAGGGTGGAAATCAAAGCACAGTGGGAGACACACAAGACTTTATGACGATCTCGGGTCAACAGACTAAGCTGTACCAGTGTCACCAGAGAACTGCCATCTGACGTAAGGTATAAAACCATCTAGGAGTTCTCGGCGAGTCCGTTCAGTGTACCCAGTCTCCACTGAGCAACCGCATACCATCTCTGATGTCAAATACCAATGGATATGGGATCATCCATCGCCCATCACATGGGTCAAGAAGATATACGCTAGTCTACTCTGGAATATCGATTCCCCGTCTCGATATTCCCACGACTAGGAACATTGAAAGATGTACTCATGGACTATCCAGGCCCTACTTGTATGATCTACATCATAGTCCTGGAAGTCGAGTACACATCCTAAGGGCTTTATCAACATGTAACAGAGAGACTGAAAGTATACATGTTAAGATAAAGAGCAACCAGATAGCGTACTATCTTGTCGAGCAAGAAAGTCCTACCTATATATGTCCCAGCATCCACTACAATATACATCCAATGTACAGTAATGGACTCTAGGGCATACATATAACTAACAATCTCCCACTTGCACTAGGGCCATCTGTAGCAGTGGTTGCAGTATCTAATACTCAACCATCCCATATAAGTCTCTCTCTGGGAAAAGGCCTTTGTGAGTGGATCCGCCGTGTTGTCCTCTGAGTCTACTCTCCTAACCTCGATCACCCTGGAGAAAACAACTATCTCCATTATCAGGTGATGCTGCCTCAGAATATGTCTGGGTCACTGATGGGACCAGGGTTCCTGGGCCAAAGCCACACTTCCATTGTCACACAATGGTAGGAACCTAGTTCATCTCATGAACCAATATACACCCAAACTTCCTCTTTTGTCGTATTTTTAATAGCGATGTTACCAACCTTTATCGTCTAGTCTGCCACGGTATCTTGCTTGGAACACTTCCAACATACCGTCCCTCCACTGAGGGTAAAGATAATGCCTGCGACTGACATTCAGTCGTCCTTATCACCCTGGAACCTTTCCAGTGATTCTCTCCAGGATCGATTGATACCATCTCACTACAACTAGTGAGAATCCTAACATCCATTTAGATCTATCTCATAGATCCAAAACCCAGGATTTAGGAGGTATCACTTTGATCCTATATGGAGAATCCATGTGATAAGAGGAGATTGACCGTGCGTAGCATAGGAAACTCTTTTCTTATCAAGAGTATATTGTCCACGTACAATACGAGGATGACCACCTTACTCTACTACCTTTTTGTATATACAAGGTTCGTCTACCATTTTGATGAAGTCAAACTCTTTGACTACCACATCAAAACAGACGTTCCAACTCCGCGATACCTGCTTTAATCTATAAAGCAACTCGCACACGTTTCCACTGCTCCCACTATTTACGAAGCCCTCTGGCTGTGTACTTATAGACGTTCTCTTCTAAATCATTATTTAGAAAAGCAGTCATGGCACCCAACCACCAGATATCGTAGTTATGGTATGTAGCAATGTTAAATAGGATCCGGATGGACTTAAGCATAGCTACTGAAAAAGGTTTCATCATTGTCCACGCCTGGTCGATAACGAAAACCTTTAACAAGTCTAGCTTTGAAAGTCTCAACTTTTCCATCTACACCAAGTAATCTTCTCAAGATATAGTTGCTCCTGATAGGGATTTAACCTTTCAGATATAGCAACCAAAGTCCATACTTTGTTGGTGTACATGGATTCCATCTCAGATCACTAAGCATCCAGCCATTCTTACAGAGTCCATACTCTCGATGGCCTGCACGAAACTAGTTGGGTCATCATCTCATGATGCAATCCTCGCTCCCACTGTCATCGAGAAACCGAAGTATCTCTCAGGCAGGCGAGGAACCCTGCTAGATCGGCGGAGAGGCTGAGGTTCGTTGGGGACTTATTGAATCCTTTGGTTCTGTCAAATCATCAGCGGCAGTTTGTTTGGCTGGAACCTTTCCAGTTCTACAGAACTGACCTTGCCTCAATCTTGTCCGGATTTTTCTTTTGACATAGGCCGGACAATCCCAAATCTTAACAAACTTAAGATATGGGCTCTTCCCAATCCATATCACATGTGAAGTGGTAGGCAACTGATTTGATCGGAACCCAATTCAATAGGTATGCAGCTTCTCAAGTGCACAACTCCAAAAGGAAATCGGTAACTCAGCAGTACTCATCATAGAGCACACCATATCTAATATGGTGCGATTGCTCCGCCTGATACACCATTGTGCTGTGGTATATTCAGAGGAGTAACACTGAGAGAGAATCTCATTCTCCTTTAGAATAGTCCAAGAATTCCATGCTCAAGTATTCTCCTCCCTGATCCCATCATAGGACATGATACTTATACCCGGTTTTTGGTTCTCTACTTCTAACTTATATTCTGTGAATATCTCAAAAGCTTCGGACTTATGTTTCAACAGGAACAAATGGCTGAATCTTGAGAGATTATCAGAGAATGTAATGAAGTACAAAGAACCGGTCTTGGCATATGTAGACAGGGGACCTTCATACATCATCATGTATCAGTCCCAAGAGTACACTAACTCGTTCTCTGCTTCCAATAAACAGAGCTATGGTCATCTTATCTTTGTGACATGACCGGCAAGTTTTCACAAGATGTAAATTCAAACAGATTTAAATATGCATCTATGTGCAACTTAGCTAGTCGGGTCGCATTGATATGACCTAGTCTACAATACCATAAGAAGGAATCGTTCATATCTGAACTCATCCTCTTGTGTGTGTTCTGTATACTAGGAACAGTAGTTTGATTTAGAACATCAATGCTTTTAGATAACGTGCCTGAACTGATCAACTTTTGATATAGGAAATGTTCAAAACATTATCCAACAATACAAAATTATATCCTTTCTTTACTAATAAAGAGACTGATATGATTTTGTATATCAGGTTCGGTATCTAATAGCATTTGTTCAGAATCAATGTATTGGTAATACAGGGTGACAGTGACCAACAGACTTGGCTGCAACACTTGCACCGTTTTCTGTCTCATGAAATTTATCACCCGTTCTCAGTTCTCTGCCTTTCTGTAGCCCTATGTAACAGATTACATATCTGGGATCCTGATCCGGTATCAGATACCCAAGACGCAGAGGATACTGAGAAACGGTTCTGTGTAATGAACACACCCGAAGGAGATGCATCATATGCACTTTCTTCGTTTGGGCAGCATGGGAATCTTGGTATTCCCCTTTTTCCTGCTCTGTCTTATAACAATTATAAGTTGGAGCGGGACCAACGTTCCCCAGCTCAGTATAACAAGCGGGTTCGGTCAATTCATCAATATTATTATCTTGATTAAGGCGTGATATGGTCGCTACCTGGAGAGAGAGAGAAGAAAATACTCTGTGTGCGCTCTTGTAAGATTAGATTGGTTATTTATTTTATCTAATCAGGATGGCTCGCACTGTTTTTATCAAATCTTCCTTCAAACCTTAAAAGGAAAGAATAGCTGGGATTAATTACACTCTACAAGTTCGCCAATCTTTCAGCCAGGCCAGTGTTGGTACTTTGAGGGAGGTTCCCCGTGCTTTCGCACGGACCTAATTAAAGTAAACCTCGTTTTCCCAGATGCGTAACCCCGTTGACACCTTTCTAGACACCTACTTGATCGGCTAATTGTAAAATGCAAAAATCTCCCAGGAGTAACAATTACTCTCAGTGGGTATCGGGATCCAACTATCATATAGAAGGTATGCAATCTCGTTGCAAATTTCAACACTTGAAACTCCCGATAAAGGTTTTTACCCCTAGCACTTATGACCTTAACTATGGTCAACAAATCATAAGCACTAGTCAAGTTCTACCCGTCATTTCATGATTAATTAGACTCACCCACATGACCCTTAACTAAGGTCAACAAAGTCACGTGACTGTCCTAACTAATCGCATCATATGTGGTGTAAGAAGACATCACTTAGCTACCGTACACTGTGCCTTGACTATGGTCAACAAACACAGCACGAATACTAAGTACTCTACTTCCAAAAATGACGGAGGGTTGCGGATGGTTTTTAGGAAAACCTTTAACGCTTTGAATTTGATCTCGTTGCGGAATCAAATGGTTTTTAAATGGAATGTTTTTGAGGCTTTTCTAGTTTGCTAAAGGGGTCACTCCCGGTGAAGGGATTGTCGGCCCTTTCCTCATCGAATAAGGTGCAAGATATATCATATATACCGCTGTGCAAAGAAGAAACTATAGAAGCAATCAAAATACAAACCGAGGGTTGTAGCATTTGCCAGTTATTGCTAAAGGGGTCACTCCCGGTGAAGGGATCGTCGGCCCTTTCCTCATCGAATAAGGTGCAGGATATATCATATATAACGCTGTGCAAAGCAAGAACTGTATCTACCTGTTTTATTTTTGAAATTCGATTCCACGACATCTTTTAGGTTTATTTTCTTGCATTAATCTCATTAATGAATGTCCCATCATTTAAGTCCACCTAAACATCACAGATAAATATAACGTACGCTTATGCCATCCGCATTCGCCTCGATGTCCCGTCTGCACCGTTAGGTTAGGTAGCTAACGCCAGAGCGAGGCAGGGCTAGCGCGGGTGTAAAACATAAGCAACTTCTATATAATATATCATATATACTATATACAATATCTATCTGAACATATCACATGATCACATAACAGATAACGCAGCAGAAAATATCATATGAAATATTGGATATACTAGGACGTCCGTGTTTTTAATACGAGCCAGTATAAAACACGGATTCCACGGTCATGATGAATAGCCAATCCAACAACCTAGACCCCTATGAGAGCGGCAAGCAACCCTACCAATTCTAGAGTTAGGAGGCCCGGACTCGACTCCTCGAGATGGTCTCCCACTGGACCCTAGAACTCGGTTACTTGTGCTCCCCTCCTTGGGTCTATCCTAATGCGGAAAAGTAAATAATATACATCAACGGTGACATCTTCCGCAACCTGGAAGTGCCCCAATAAAAGAATATTACATACAAGTTTTTACATGAATGAAAATGAAAAACACTCATCTCACATAAAAAAAACCCGGCTATTCGAACACGACGATCCAATATAACATATCCAGCAACACATAACATCACATGTCATCAACGTAAATAAATATGCCCATCCCAATTGTCGTTGACATATAGCAACGAAACCGGCGATATCACATATTACACTTACGGTCACAGAAAAGAAAGTGTAAAACTATAACAGTTGGAATCCGCAACCTCTTTAGACATCGCATGCCTAATCAAATGAATTCCTTAGACATCGCATGCCTAACAATTATAAACCCCGCATTTTAGTCTCAATATCGAAAACACTTTTCAATATCAAGTCGGGCAATTCAACAGGATTCCCGACATCCAGAACGAATGCTCGTCGCAAAATTTAGTAGACGGCCTCACCCCCGATGCCATCGATGAAGTGCACCAAAGCGGAACACCGCTGCCGCGAGCACCCGAACGGATGCTTTCGGCGACGGGGTTCTCCTACAGTCACTTGGTCGGGGCTATAGTGTGTGGCTGTCTATTAAGTTTACCCGGCGAGTATCGGTGTACGCTACGTGATTGCGACGGACTTTTGATCACATCAAAATTCCGTGGCAACCGATCAAGTGAGACTAAAGTGCTAGATTTATAATATTCAAATCAGTTATCTCATAACTCCTTGTGGATTCCAAATATTGTATCACATTCCAGATAAATAGAAAATGTTAAACTTTCCGATCGAACAATCAAACACACAAGTTTTCCCAAAACAGCTCAACACATGAAATAAGTTTAAAAACATTCACTTCATGCCACAGTACCAACGGTCCAGCCGTAGAAGGGTCAAGCCAACGCCTCACATGTGGCACGCCGTACTGCCCCAAACCCTAAGGTTCAAAGGGCAGTTCAAGACGGTCACATAATGGAGTTAAGGTTTGTTGTCTTCTAGAGGGTCCATCGCGTTACTTTCACTACTTAGAACATTCTCAAACTACGGAAAAATCCAACACTTGGAAATTTCCCGGCTGGGGAAAAATTAGGTATTTATATCCGGTTGAACTTTTTAACATATTCTAAATTATTCGGAAAAACACATAGACAAAGTTAGACAATCCGATCGAATTTACGAACTCCCAATACAACCCAGAAAACTCAACTCTTGAGTAGAAGTTAAAAATTCCTAGAAAATACAGCACTAACAGTTAGGAATTACTGTGCAATTTCCAAAAAGTAATGTGACTGTATGGCCGTGGAACCGCCGCACGAGCCATGCTCATGCCGCGGTTCCGCGGCGCTTTAGTGGACTCAGGAGCACGTACTGCACAGTATTTCTTAGAAAACCCTGCTGATTTTTATGCATATTTTTAATTCACAAAAATCCCAGTTTTGAAAAATTGTACAGAGAAGGGTTTACAATTAGGGTTTCGGGTTCGATCGGACTTCTAACATCGTCTACACTTCGCCTAAGGCTCTAGCTAGGCTCTGATACCACTTTAGGGTTCCTAGGCACATTAATGAGGTTCTACAACTGAACAAATATGTCCAATTCAAAATTTTCATGTGCCAAAGAAACCCTATGCAAGATCAATAACTAGAGGTAAGGCGAAACATGCAAGTAAACAACTTTATTGCTAAGTGAAAAGGACTACAACCTTTGTAGATCCGGTCCTCCACTTCTCTACTCCCTGTTGACGTCCCTCCGCTGCGATCATCGGAATACCGGACTCCCTTGTCGGTTTCATCGGAGAAATGGTCGGGCTAGGTCGTTGACTTCGATGCCGAAGATGATCTACGTCGAGGCAACTCAAGATCAAGCTCCATTTTCACTTGGTCATGAACCTTGTGAAGAAAACGCACTCTACTACATGGCAAGTGGTAGAGGATGAAGAAATAGGAAGTGGGTTCACTTTGGAATTGGATTTCTCACTTGGATTAATCACTTGGAAATTTCTAGCAATGGTTTCTTCTCTTCATGAAGAAGAAGAAGAAGAAAGAAAAGAAAGTGAATTATGAATAATAGAAAATCAAGTGATCCTTATCAATTAGCAACCATGGGTGAGTGTAACTAGTGTAGAGACTAAACTAGGGTTTAGGCTAATGGTTGGGTTAAGAATAAAACAAAATGGTTTAGTCTTTGTCAAAGATGCTATGAAGCTTTATGAAGCTTCAAGCCAAAATGAGAAAAGCTACCACCATTTTGTTTTTGTTTCTTGCCAAAAATAAATAAATGAAATAAATAAATAAGGCAAATGAAACCCTAACCATTAGCTAATCATGGTGTATAGCACACACCCAAGTTTGCATGTATCATCAAACATGATACAAACTAGTGCACAAACATATATCATATATATACAATGTGCACATCAAGTAAGAAAATCCATCTTAAGTGAACAAATACTAGTTAATGTAAAGTAATATTTCAAATATATATATATATACATTAAATCATTAAATCAACACTTGATTTAATGATCCGGTCATATCGCATATAACCGACTAATATCAAGTGTATCAATGTATCGAATCAACGCTTGATTCGGTGACCCGGCTATATCTCATATAACCGTCCAATGATACAAATCGCGATAATAGAATTCAGTATCACATACTGGTATTATTCTCGGTCCCGCACATATCTCATACGCGCTCCTATTTCGTTTCGCGTGAGCCAGGAAACCTCTGTGTAGGACTCTAAAGACTCGTCAATACGCCGGCAGCAGGTGATGATCATATAAAACACCCACAAGCCGCAAGCGGTCTGCTAAACGTAACGGCCACCCGGGTATTGAGCGATCAGAAGATGAACGAGCAAGCCCGCTCACACTCCTGTGAATCCAACCGGCAACACTTACCGTACAGTCTGGTCTGTTCGTCTGATATGTCGCATATCTCGCCTAGGGGTGGTAAACGTCAGACCCCAGTAGCTCGATAAGTCATGCCGATGTAAGGTCCAAAACAAGCGTGAAACTACAGATAACTCTAACCAGTAAATCACTGCAACCCTGGCCAGGGATTTCCAGTTATGGCCAGTCGAGCATAGCGCAACATCAACCCCCAATACCGGAAGAGACGAATCCCCTCTTATCGCTCATTGCCTGCATGTGAATCGGAACTGTACCCAAAAACCACCTGTTTGCATGACTCAGTAGAGCCGTGGTAGGGTGGAAATCAAAGCACAGTGGGAGACACACAAGGCTCTATGACGATCTCGGGTCAACAGACTAAGCTGTACCAGCGTCACCATAGAACTGCCATCTGACGTAAGGTATAATACCATCTGGGAGTTCTCAGCGAGTCCGTTCAGTGTACCTAGTCTCCACTGAGCACCCGCATACCATCTCTGATGTCAAACACCAATGGATTTGGGATCATCCATCGCCCATCACATGGGTCGAGAAGATATACGCTAGTCTACTCTGGAATATCGATGCCCCGTCTCGATATTCCCACGACTAGGAACATTGAAGGATGTACTCATGGACTACCCAGGCCCTACTAGTATGATCTACATCATAGTCCTGGAAGTCGAGTACACATCCTAAGGGCTTTATCAACATGTAACAGAGAGACTGAAAGTATACATGTTAAGATAAAGAGTAACCAGATAGCATACTATCATGTCGAGCAAGAATGCCCTACCTATATATGTCCCAGCATCCACAACAATATACATCCAATGTACAGTAATGGCCTCTAGGGCATACATATAACTAACAGTTTCTACAACATCTTTAGGTTTATTTTATTTCATTAATTTGATTAATGAAGTCCCATTTTATTATGCTTCACAAGCATCATATTTGAAACGAAATCAGCAATATAACATATATCTTATATATATAATATAAACATTCATCTCAGGCAGTAATATGATCTCATTACAGAACATTGCAGCAGAAGAAATACATATGGAATATTGGATATTCTAGGAAATCCGTGTTTTATGTTATGCCAGTATAAAACACGGACTCCACGGTCGCGATGAACAGCCAAACCCATATCCCTAGACCCCTACGAGAGAGGCAAGCAACCCTATCAATTCTAGAGTTAGGAGACCCGGTCTTGACTCCTTGAGATGGTCTCCCACTGGACCCTAGAACCCGGTTACTTGTGGTCCCCGCCTTTGGTCTATCCTAATGCGGAAAAGTAAATAATATAAAATGGTGACATCATCCTCAACCCGTAAGTGCCCCAATAAATGAATATTACATACAATTGAATTTTACATGAATGAAAAAGAAAAACTCTCATCTCACATAAAAACCCCTGGCTATTCAAAACACGACGATCCAATATAACATATCGCAGCAACACATAACATCACATATCATCAACGTAAGTAAATATGCGTATCCTAGTTGTCGTTGACATATAGCACCGAAACCGGCGATACACCACATATTACACTTACGGTCGCAGAAAAGAAAGTGAAAACCTACAACAATTGGAATCCACAATAACTTTAGACATCTTAAATCCGAAATATCACATACTTCGTATTTCATGCCTAACTATATGAATTCCACATATTGTATCACATTCCAGATAAATAGACAATGTTAAACTTTCTGATCGAATAAACAAACACCCAAGATTTCCCAAATAGCTCAACACTTGAGCGGGGTTCAAAAAATCCTAGAACATGTCACGGCCACTATGAACCAGCCGTAGAAGGGTCAAACCAATGCCTCACATGTGGCAACGCTAAACTACCACAAACCATATGGTTCAGTGGCGCTTTTGACGGTCACATAATCGAGTTAAGGTTACGTTCTTCTAGAGTGTCCACAAATTCGCTTGCATGATTTTCTGAAAGTTTTAAACTCACGAAAAAATCCAACATTTGAAAGTTTTCCGACAGGGGAAAAAGTGACTTATTGATATCCGTTCGAATATTTTAACACGTTCTAAATTACCCGGAAAAACTTTAACAAAGTTAAACTTTCCGATCGAATCAACGAGTTTCCAATATTTCCCAGAAAGCTCAACACTTGAGTAGAATTAAAAATTCCCAGAAGCATGAAAAGTATCCAAGAATAAAGCCCTGAAGTATTAGCCCCTAACTCCTAAAGTTGGCCGCGGAACCGCCGCCAAACGCATGGTTTGGCCGCGGTTCGGCGGTCAATTGAGCGAGTTATGGCTTCGTACTTCACAGTAATCCTTAGAATTCCCTGCATGATTTTCTGAGTATTTTTAATATGAAAATTTTCAACTTTTGAAAAAATTTCCAGAAAGTGGGATTTTTCGGGGTTTCGGAGTTCGATCGGACTTTAAACTTCGTCTAGACAAAACCTAATGCTCTAGCTTAGCTCTGATACCACTGTAGTGTTGTCTAGCACGACGACAAGTTTTAGCAAGTCATCACACATGCCATTTTATAAAATTTTGGGGTGCTATGTAACCCTAACCAAGATCTTAACTAGAGAATTAGGGTAAACATTACAAGTAAACAACTTTACTTCTAAGAGTTAGGGATTACAATCTTTGTAGCCCGTTCCTTCGCATCATAAGCTCTGTGTTGAGGTCCCTTCACTGCGATCATCAAATACCCGGACTCTAGAGAAGCTCCATGAAGAGAAAGATACAAGATTACTTCCAATCTTCAACAACTAAGATGATCTATCTTGAAGAAACTCAAACCCAAGCTCTTTCTTCACTAATCAAGTATTAGCAAAGCAAACACAGTAATCTAAGTGGCTAGAATAAATGAGGATGATGAAGTAGGAATTTTTCTCTCTTTTGTTTTCAATTTCTCACTTTATTTCATCATATCACATAAAGCTAGAAAGCTTTTTTCAAGAGGAAGAAGAAGCAGAATTTCTTTTGTGATGAATAATGAATTGTTGTTTTTGAGGTTAGAATTGCAACCATGGGTTAAAGATCACATCCTTAACCCTTGTAGAGAATAAACAATGGGTTGAGGTTTGGGTTGGGTTAATAAATATCTTCACAAAATATCAAAGGATGAAGACTAAAGTCAAAGCTTCAAGAAGCTTCCACAAAGCTTATCTATAACATTAACCCTAATCCAAACCCTAACCTGTTTTATTCTCAAAACTTTATTTGCAATTTTAACCCTAACATGTTACAATATTATATATCACATATATAATATTTATAGTAACAAAAGAAAATAATACAATTATGCTATATCGCATATATATCAATGCATTATCCATGTGAAAAAAAGAATCTTTAAGTGAGCCTATATTAGTTAATGTAATGTAATATATCAAATATATAATTATACATTAAATTATCATATCAACACTTGATCCGATAATCCGGCTATTTCACAAATAAATGACTAATATAATCTGTATCAGTTCATTGAATCAACACTTGATCCGATGACCCGGCTATATCACATATACCCGGCCGATATCACATATTACGAGAATCTAATACGGTATCGCATACACGTATTATTCTCGGTCCCGCACATATCACATATTTGCTCCTACCCCGTTTGCCTGAACCAGGAAACCTCTGTGTAGGACTCTAAAGAATCGTCAGTATGCCGGCAGTAGGTGATGATCATATCAAAATACCCACAAGCTGCAGGCGGTCAGCTAAACGTAACAGCCACCCGTGTATTGAGCAATAAGAAGATCAACAAGCAAGCGTGTACATTCTCCTGCGAATCCAATCAGTAACACTCCCGTACAGTCCGGTCACTTCGTCTGATATGTCGCATATCCAGTCTAGGGGTTGTAAACGTCAGACCACAGTAACCGATAAGTCGTGTCGATATCAGGTCCATAACAGTTGGAGAAACTACTGATAACACTTACCAGTAAATCTCAGCAACCTTGGCCAGGGATTTCCAGTTATAGCCAATCGAACATGGCCCAACATCAACTCCCTATACTAGGAGAGACGAAACCCCTCCTATCACTCATTGCCTCCATGTGATTCGGGACTGTACACAAAAGCCACCGTTTTGCATGCCCTCCTGGACGTGGTATGATGGAAATCAAAGAATAGTGGGAATCACACAAGACTCAATGACGATCTCGGGTCTACAGACTAACCTGTACCAGTGTCACCAGAGAACTGACATCTGACATGAGGTATAATACCATCTGGGAGTTCTTGGCGAGTCCGTCCAGTGTACCCAGTCTCCACTGAGCACTCGTATACTATCTCTGATGTCAAACATCAATGGATATGGGATCATCCATCGCCTATCTACATGGGTCAAGAAGCATACTCTAGTCTACTCTGGTATATCGATGCCCTGTCTCGATACACCCGCGACTAGGAACATTTGAAGGATGTACTTAGCGACTACACTGTCCCCAATAGTATGATCTGCATCATAGTCCTGGTAGTCATGTACTCATCCTAAGGGCTTTATCAACATGTAACGTAGAGACTATTAGAGTACATGTTAAGATAATGAACAACCAGATTGCATACTATCATGCTGAGCAAGAAAGTCCTCCATATATATGTCTAAGCATCCACTACAATATACATCGCATGTACAGTAATGGCCTCTAGGGCATACATATCACTAACACTCGTAACTACATTTGTGGATTCCAAATATTGTATCCCATCACATAATATCCGGACGGCGTTAAACTTTTCGATCGATTCATCAAAGTCCCACAATTTCCCGACAGCTCAACACTTGAGCACAGTTTTAATAATACCCATAAGATGCCACAGTACGTATGAACCAGCCGTAGAAGGGTCAAAACAACGCCTCACATGTGACAATGCTGAACTACCACAAACCCTAGGGTTTAGTGGCAGTTCTGACGGTCACATAATCGAGTTAAGGTTTCGTTCTTCTATCGGGTCCACAGAATCACTTGTATATTTTTCTGAATACGTTAAACTTGGAAAAATTTGTTTTTGACATTCAATCGAACTTTTTAATTTCGTCTAGACAATATGTGAATCACCCTAAAAATTTTTAAAACTATGAATACGAAACACACCGAATTGCTAATAGTGTAAGATTACATCACATGTAAAATTAGCAAAAACAAAAAACACCTGAAACACCAAAACCCAGTCTCTGGAACACAGACAAAATTTCAGGGGGGACTGCTCGGATTTGGCCGAGATCAAGGGTATGGTGGCCGGCCGCTTTTTCTCTAAAATGCCTCAAATTTTGTCAGTGTTCATGTTATATCCCATATAGAACTCTATACTTGTTTAAAAAAAAATTGACAACTTTTCGAATTCGTCAGAGAGCAGGTTAAGGCGTTGGAAGTTTCGCAGTTTTTTGGTTTCGTAATCTTAACAAAATCCGTATAAATTTCTACAATGACTCTGATACCATTGCAGGGTTACCTAAGACGGCAGCAAGGTTTGGGGAAGCATTTTCCATGCCAAATTCAAAAATTTTCCGTTTTAGCTAATCCTAACCATGAATCGTTAACTAGAAATCGACGGAAAGTAATGCAAACAACTTTGCATATGTAAAGTGGGCAAGGAATACAACTTTTGTCGACAGGTCCTTCACTTCGTTAGCTCCGTGTAGTCGTCCCTTCGCTGCGATCGGGAACTCTGGACTCTAGAGAGGCTCCCTTGAAGAAACGAACATGCTTGCTTCAAAGCCTTCGAGGCCGAAGATGATCTACGTCGAGGAGACACAAACCTAAGCTATTTCTTCACTAATTATGGAATTAGTGAAGCAAACACCCTATACTAAATGGCAAGTAGTAGAGGATGATGAAGTAGGAAGTAGGCTCACTTTAGATTTCATTTTCTCACACTTTTTCTCATATCTCCATTGAATCTAGAAAGCTTTTAGGAAGAAGAAGAAGAAGAAGAATGAAGTCATCATATGAGTTATCCAAATGAATTATTGCAACCATGGGTGAGTTAAGCCCTCATGCCTAACTCATGTAGAGAATAAACCAAGGGGTAAGGTTAAGGGTTGGGTTAACAAATATCCTAAGGAATGACAAAAGGGTGGACTTGTCAATATTTCTACAAGCTTCATCCAAGCTCGACAACATTGACAGAGTCTTCTCTCTTTTGTTATAGCTTAAGAAATAAATAAAACCCTAACTTAACCCTAGCATGGTATTAATCTCATACACCCATCTTGCATGTATCATCAAGCATGACACAATACATGTACATAAATATACATATCACAAATATACAATGTGCACATCAAGTGTGAAAAGAAATGTTAAGTGATCTAATACTAGTTAATGTAATATAATATATCAAATATATAATTATAAATTAAATTATTAAATCAACTCTTGATTTAATAATCCGGGTTTATCATATACAACCGACTAATATTATATGAATCAACTTATCGAATCAACACATGATCTAATAACCTGGTTATATCATATATAACCGACTGATATAACATATCACGAGAATGGAATGCGGTATCACATACACGCATTAATCTCAGTCCCGCACATATCAAATATATGCTCCAACTCCGTTTCGCTTGAGCCTGGATATAGGGTTCCTAGGCACTCTTGTGAGGGTTCATAAGGCATCAAACATGCCCGAATAAAATTTTAGACGTGCCGAACAATCCAAAGCCAGGATCTTTGCTAGATTATTAGGGTTTAACATGCAAGTACACATCTTTACTACTAAGTGTGAGGGATTACAACCTTTGTAGTCCGCTCCTTCGCTTCATAAGCTCCGAGTAGAAGTCCCTTCGCCGCGATCCACGATCTCCCGGACTCAAGAGAGGCTCCACGACTCGAACGATCCATGCTAGCTTGTAGTGTTCCGCTTCTCCGATGATCTACGTCGAAATTGCTATAACTCAAGCTCTCCCACTCTAATGAGCTGAACACCCTAATCTAATGGGCTAGATTAGATGAGGATGATGGAGTAGTAATTATGCTATCTTTTTATATCAATTTCTCACAAGAAATTATCACCAAAGGAAAATCTAGTGAGCTATTTCAAAAACTCAAGAGAGAAGAAGATGAAGAATAATGAGATTATCCTTTTGTGATGAATAATGATAAGAGTATATCAATAATAATGCAACCATGGTTAATGATGACAAGGATAACCCTTGTAGAGAGTTAACTAAGGCTAGGGTTTGGTTGGGTTAAGAAATGAGTCATAAGAAAATATCTATCATAATATCTTCTTCATGATAAATGGAATGCGTCTAGATGGTGCAAGAAGAAGCTAACCGTAATCAAACCCTAATCTCTTTTTATCATCACTAAACATGTTTCATTATTAATCATATCATGTTACTATAATATATATCACATATATATTATATTTGTAACAAAAGAGAATAATACAATTAATATATATCGCATATATATCAATGTATTATCTAGTGAGAAAATGAAATAATAAAGCGAGCCAATATTAGATAATATAATACAATATATCATATATATTATTATACATTAAATTATCGAATCAACACTTGATCCGACAATCCGGCTATATCGAATCTAACCGACAAATATATCATGTACCGATTCATCGAATCAACACTTGATCCGATGATCCGGTTCATATCTAAATATCGCGAGAATATAATACGGTATCTCATATCGCATTATCCTCGGTCCTACACATATCACATATGTGCCTCTACTCCATTTTTCCTGAGCCAAGAAACCTCTGTGTAGGACTCTAATGAATCGTCAATACGCCGGTAGCAGGTGAAGATCATATCAAATACCCACAAGCTGCAATCGGTCAGCTAAACATAATATCCACACAGGTATTGAGCAATCAGAAGATCAAAAAGCTAGCCTGTACGTTCTCCTGTGAATCCAATCAGTAACACTCCCGTACAGTCCGGTCTATTCGTCTGATATGTCGCATATCAAGCCTAGGGGTGGTATACGTCAGACCCCAGTAACCGATAAGTCGTGTCGATGTGAGTCTCATAACGGGTCGAGAAACTACTGGTAACACTTACCAGTAAATCTCTATATCAGCCCTGGCCAGGGTTTTCCAGTTATAGCCAATCGAACACAGCACAACATCAACTCCCTATACCGGGAGAGACGAATCCCCTCCTATCGCTCATTGCCTCCATGTGATTCGGGACTGTACCCAAAAGCCACCGTTTTGCACGCCCTCTTGGACGTGGTAAGGTGGATATCAAAGCACAGTGGGAATCACACAAGACTCTATGACGATCTCGGGTCTACAGACTACCCTGTACCAGTGTCACCGGAGAACTGCCATCTGACGTGTGGTATATCACCATCAGGGAGTTCTCGGCGAGTCCGTCCAGTGTACCCAGTCTCCAGTGAGCACCCGTACACCATCCTTGATGTCAAACACCGATGGATATAGGATCATCCATCGCCCATCATATGGGTCAAGATGCGTATACGCTAGTCTACTCTGGTGTATCGCTGCCCTGTCTCGATATACCCTCGAATAGGAACAGTTATAGGATGTACTCATCGACTACCATGGCCCCACTAGTATGATCTCATCATAGTCCCAGTAGTCGAGTACAGATCCTAAGGGTTTTATCAACATGTGAGAGTAAGACAGTAAACCAATACAAGTCAATATGTTAAGATAAAGTGAAACCAAATAGCATACTATCATGACGAACAAGAAAGTCCTCTCTGTATATATCCAAGCATCCATCATAATATACATCATATGTACAACAATGGCCTCTAGGGCATATACGTAACTAACAATCTCCCACTTGCAATAAGGCCTGCTACTGTAGTATCTCATACCTAGCATCCCGAATAATCTCTCAAACTGTATCTGGGGAATAGCCTTCGTGAGTGGATCCGCAGTGTTGTCCTTCGTATCTACTCTCCTGACCTCGATCTCCCGGCGATCAACTATCTCCCTGATCAGGTGATACCGCCTCAGTATATGTTTGGACTTCTGATGGGACCTGGGTTCCTTGGCCAAAGCCACAGCTCCATTGTTATCGCAATACAGTGGTATTGGATGCTCAATGGATGGAACCACACCAAGTTCACTAATAAACTTCTTCATCCAGACAGCCTCTTTGGCAGCATCGTTGGCAGCGATATATTCAGCCTCCATCGTCGAGTCTGCAATGGTATCCTGTTTGGAACTCTTCCAACATACCGCCACTCCATTGAGGGTAAATACAAATCCCGAGTGCGACTTAGAGTCTTCCTTAACACTTTTGGAAGCTGGAATCGGTAAAGGACTCCACCCGGAGTTCTCCGTTACTATACACCAAGAACATGTCTCTAGTCATTCGCAAGTACTTGAGAATGTTCTTCATAGCTGTCCAGTGACTCTCTCCAGGATCTGCTTGATACCGACTCACTACACTTAGTGAGTATGCTACATCGGGTCTGGTACATAGCATCGCATACATGATAGAGCCTACTGCCGAAGCATAGGGTATACCTTGCATGCGAGCTCTTTCCAAATCAGTCTTGGGAGATATTTCTTTGGAGAGAGTGAGTCCAGAGATCGTGGGTTGGTTCCCACGCTTGGATTCTTCCATACTAAACCTCTTTAGTATGGTGTCAATGTACCTGGATTGGGACAATCCCAGTATCCGTTTAGATCAATCTCTATAGATCATGATTCCCAATATGCAGGAGGCATCACCTAGATCTTTCATTGAGAATCTTTGTGATAAGAAGATCTTGACTGATTGCAGCATAGGAATATCATTTCCTATCAAGAGTATGTCATCCACGTACAATACAAGGAAGACTACCTTACTCTCTGCTACCTTCTTATAGATACTAGGTTCATCTAAATTTTTGATGAAGTCAAACTCTTTGACTACAACATCAAAACGGATGTTCCAACTCCGCGATGCTTGCTTTAACCCATAAATGGATTTAAGCAGCTTGCACACCTTTCCGCTGCTCCCACTATCTACGAAGCCCTCTGGCTGAGTCATGTATACGCACTCTTCTAAATCACCGTTTAGAAAGGCGGTCTTAATATCCATTTGCCAGATTTCGTAGTCATGGTATGCAGCGATGGAAAGTAAGATCCAGATGGACTTAAGCATAGCCACTGGAGAAAATGTTTCGTCATAATCCACACCTGGTCGTTGACGAAAACCCTTTGCAACAAGTCTAGCTTTGAAAGTCTTAACTTTTCCATCTACACTAAATTTTTTTTTAAAGATCCACTTGCTCCCAATGTGTTTTACCCCTTCAGGAGCATTCTCCAAAGTCCATACTTTGTTGTTGTACATGGATTCCATCTCAGATCGCATTGCATCCAGCCATTTCACAGAGTCACCACTCATGATGTCCTGCTCGAAACTAGTCGGGTCATCATCTTCCATGATGCAATCCTCACTTCCACCATCAATGAGAAAACCGTAGTATCTCTCAGGTAGTTGAGAAACCCTTCTAGATCGGCGGAGAGGCTGGGGTTCGTCGGGTACTACTGAATCCTCTGATTCTAATAAGTCTTCTGTTATAGTTTGTGTCGCTGGAATCTCTTCCAGTTCTACCTCAATGCCACTAATCTGTTTCATAAGAAAACATTTTTCTAAGAAAGTGGCATGTCGAGAAACAAACACCTTTTTTTCCTCGGGGTGGTAGAAGATATACCCTTGTGAATTTTTTAGACATCCTATAAACATACATAAGACAGATCTTGTCTCGAGTTTGTCCGGATTTTGTCTTTTGACATAGGCCGGACAACCCCATATCTTAATGTAATTAAGATGTGGTCTCTTCCTTTTCCATATCTCATATGGAGTGGTAGTCACATATTTGGTAGGAACTCTATTCAATAGGTCTATGGTTGTCTCAAGCGCATACCCCCATAAGGAAATAGGTAACTCAGCTGTACTCATCATAGAGCGTACCATATCTAATAGGGTGCGATTCCTCCGTTCCGATACACCGTTGTGCTGTGGTGTATAAGGAGGAGTAAGCTGAGAGGAATCCCATTCTCTTTTAGATAATCTAGGAACTCATTGCTTAAGTATTCTCCTCCTCGATCAGATCGAAGGATTTTAATACTTTTGACCGTTTGGTTCTCCACTTCGTGTTTATATTCTCTGAATTTCTCATAAACTTTAGACTTGTGTTTCATCAGGAACACATGTCCGTATCTAGAGAGATCGTCAGTGAATGTAATGAAGCAGGAAGAACCGTTCCTGGCGTGTGTAGACATGGGACCGCATACATCACTATGTACCAGTCCTAAGAGTTCCGTAACTCTTTCTCCGTGTCCACTAAACGGAGCTTTGGTCATTTTGCATTTGAGACATGAATGGCAAGTATCGTAAGATGATAATTCGAACGGGTTCAAATATCCATCTTTATGTAACTTAGCTTGTCGTGTCGCATTGATATGACCAAGTCTACAATGCCACAAGAAGGATTCGTTCATTTCTAAAATTTTCCCCTTGTGTGTGTTTTGTATATTGAGGACTGTATTTTGATTGAGAATGAATATGCCATTATGTAACGAGCCTGATGCAATCAACTTTTGATCTAGAAATATGTTCATAACATTATCCTTTACTATAAAATTATATTTTTCTTTACTTAATAAAGAAACTGATATAATGTTGCACATCATGTTCGGTATATAATAGCACTCATTCAGAATCAGTGTATTACGACTTGGCAATACAAGGTGATATTCGCCAACTACTTTGGCTTCAATACTTGCACCGTTTCCTACTTGAACGGAATGATCATCTTTTCCCAGTTCTTTACCTTTCCGTAGCCCATGTAACAATTTACATATGTGGGATCCTGATCCGGTATCTAATACCCAGGACGTAGGGTGAACTGAGAAACAGTTCTCAATAACTAACACACCTGAAGAAGATGCATCAACATGCATGTTCTTTTGGGCGGCTTGAGAATCCAGATATTCTCCTATTACCTGTTCAGTCTTATAACTCTTATAAGAAAGAACGGGTCCAACGTTCCCCTGCTCAGTATAATAAGCGGGTTCAGTCAATACATCCATATTATTATCTTGATTATGGCCTGACATGGTCACTACCTGGAGAGAGAGAGAGAAGAAAACACTTTAGCGTATGATCTTGCAAGATTAGATTGGTTATTATCTTATCTAGTCAGGATGTCTCCAACAGTTTTTATCAAATCTTCCTTCAAACCCTAAAAGGTAAGATTAGCAGGGATTAATTACACCCTACAATTTCGTCAATCTTTCAGCCAGATCAGTGTCGGTACTTGAGGGAGGTTCCCCGTTGTCACGACCCGAAAGTACGGAACGTGACCGACACTTAGATTACAAAGCGTCTAGAGGCGCAACGTAACCTAATTAAGACGAAGCCCAGAAATATAAACCATAAAAAGAAGAAGAAGTAAAAGAAAACATGAAGAAAACAAGTTTAAAGCATCATCCAATTTTCTTAAAAATTTCGGCAGAGTCTCCTTTGTAAAAACTTGCCCCAAACGGGTACAAACAAGTATAAATACATATAAACAATAAAAAGGCATCCCCAAGCGGGAGCTAGCTCTATGCCAACAGGCGGAAACAACCACACCAATGCACAATAGTATACAACGCCAAAGGGCGAGGCTCACAACATAAAAAGGAAACAAATCCACCAGATACCATAATAATACAAGCGCGACTCTAAGGTCGAAATAATAACTTGTCCAGTAAACTAATAAGTAATACAAGTTTGGTTGATGGAGCTTTCTAAATACAAATGAAATAATAAAAGTACAATGGCGGTCCAGATACAAGTGAATCAACCTACCGTGCAAATCACCCTGAATGAAAAGATGTGCCAGCAAGCTGCCAGGAAAACCTGTACATCGAACCTGTAATAAAATTTGGAACAACGGGGGTGAGTTGCCAACTCGTGAGTAGAAGATATCTGCGAAAAGAAATCGAATGCACGACACTATCCTAGATCATAATAATATACTAATATAATACTAATCAGCTAGTAATGGCGGGGTAATAAACTACGTGTAGAGCAAAAGCTCCGTGCCCGTGTCAGTGCCTCAAATAGTAATATGTCATGTGAATGAGTATGCATGCACCATGAATGTAAAACAATAAATCTTGAAATCTGGATATATCTGTATAAGAAATCTTTAGCTTTTATCAGGGTAAAATTTGTATAGAAATCTGAAATATCAACGATGAAATCCATGGAAATCTGTATCAAGTATCGACACAAAATACGTAAATCTCAAGTCTCAATACCTCATAATCTCAATATCTAATAGTCTCAATATCTCGGGCTCCGTCAGTCCGGATCGGCCCATATCATCAAATCTCACGACAATGGTCGATACCCTCCGGATATCCGCCGCGCCAGACATCACCGGTAGGTAGTCCTCCCTTGCCATACTCATCGTCTACAACTCGATCTTCTAGCCCCGGGATACCATACCGGGCCCACCATTTACCCGAGACGGTTCATCCACTCCTCGAATCGGGTCTCGAAATCCAACAGAAAACAAGAAATCTCATGGTGGACGACACATACATCACGAGAAAACCTCATTTTATCTTTTTTAAAAAGAGAGGAGGAGAGAGAGAAGTTTTTATATATTCTTGCGGTTTTCCCCGAAATCCAGAAATCTCATAGAAATCCAAAATCCAAAAATCATGAGTAAGTATATGATAAGTGTCGGCATATGCCCCATAATACTGCATGATAACATGAAAATATGAATGCATGAAATGTCTAAGTAATAAATGCCATGTCTATATTAACACCAGAGAGTAATCACAATATTATATCGATCTAGCTGTTAGCTGATTGTATCGATAAAAGGTAATACGATCTAAAGTGTACGTGACATAGCAATTACCGATGATGATGTGTGTGAGCCGGCAAATAAGTGTGCGTGGAATATGCGCATCATCAGTAATGGTGCTGGTGTCCTAACGGGTAAAGTTTTATTCTGATTATAGAAACATATATATGAACATGCAACATTATGATTACGGTATGAATGTAAAGACGGATGTGTAATAACCACTCATCTGTGATATACAAGTAAAACTACAACTATATGACTCGAACTTACACTAGTGTCCATCTAACCTCCTAAGGAACTAAACCTAAGAAACTAGTTGATAAGAAATAGGAGTACACCTAAAGTCTGAATCCATATCTCTAATAGTCGGCGATCCGGCCTCAATAGCGTCACGTACGTAGTACGGCTTCCTCGAATCAAGAGTGCGGATCAATCATCACATCTATGCCTCGTACGGTAAAATCCATCGTACGGCATCCCAATATCGGGGTACGGGTCAAGCATCACCTACGTGTCTCATCATTCGTATAATACCATCATCAATCATGTCATGATCAAGGTACTGTACTATAATCGCATACATCAATCATATATCATTGCCAGCATAAATATACATCGTTAATTTATCTTCAGAAATATCATGCCACATGTATCATATTATGATTAGGTCACACTTATATCATATCGTAATCAAGTCACATCTATATGATATCTTAATCAAGTCACACATATATGATATCGAAATCATGTCACACGTATATGATGTCGTAATCAAGTCACACATATAGCATATCAGAATTTCAGGCACAGGTTACGGTATGGGTTCTATTTTAGAGTCCCATGTACTTCAATATCATCACCACCCTTTATTATTTATGTATACCTATCCATTATCTCATTTTCTAATGATCCGCTAACATCATAACACGACTGTATAGCCAAGAATCACGGCTTCAAGCCCAGTTATATTGTTTCATCCCCGTGTATCATATCACATCCTTGTATCACATATACGTATTGTGTATATATATATATATATATACCTGCACCTAGTCCTATATATATTTACACATACACGTATACAGCACGTCGAGTCTCAGTATGTGCATGTGTGTGTATCTACCTGAAACCTACGAATCTCCTCCATGATATTCATCCTCGGGTAAGGTCTTTCTAAAACAATCTAGTCCAACCTAAGGTCATTACTAGGGTCCTACTCACCGAAATACTAAAGTCACGTCTGCCTTCCTAATGACAATAAGTACTTATTCCTATTCTACGCTTGCGGGGGTGCTAAACGCCATCCACCCGACTTCTCCCCGTAGATATACATCTACTCACCTGGTCCTTATCTGCCGAAGACGATGTCGCCATCCTCTTCTTCCTCGTCCGAAGTCCACATGAGGGGTACCTATACGCAAACACATATAATATCGTAAACTAAATCACTGAAAAAACCAATACGACACACGAAACACGCATAGGTTAAAACCTATGTCCTCCTCATGCAAAAGAACCAAATATCGCTCGATATCGGCGTACAAACGCCGATTGATCGAGATAAACATCAAAAAACAACTCATAGTTTTAAAACTCTTCACTTATAATACAGAACATGATTTAATCCATCGAAACCCTAAAAATCGAACAAATCGTCCGATTTCGAAAAACCCGAAAATGCCAATTTACCGTTTTACTTCAAAACTTACTATTTAAATGAAACTAATGGTCATAATACTCATTAAATAGCATAACTAGATTATACAACACATTACTATATTTTTAACTCCCCAATTGTATTAATTGGAAAATTCTAGTTTGCAAATAAACCAATTTTGAAACCTTGCAAGAAAAATGTCACAATATCACATCTAAACTGGATTTTGCATGAATTAATGGATTAAACTACAATTCATGATGATAATGATATAATTAAACCATAAATTATATTTTAAATTTCATTTATTTAAGAATTTCCAAAATCTAGTTAGCAAAATATCATTTTTCTCACAATTTCTCAATTATTAATAAAAACTAGTAACCAAATTAAGTCTTTCATTCCATTAACAAGTTAATATCCTCATTAAAACCACAATCTAGTGTTACAAATATTAATTGGAATTTTATCTCACCAATATATACAATATATAGAAATCTAGTTTTCAAAATTGTTTAAATTAAACAATTTTGGATCAATAATTTACAATATATCAACCATGCATGATTTTCCATTTCTAAAAGTGTTAAACAAGTTATTATAACCGTAATTAATTAATAAAACCATAACTTGATTTTACAAACCCTAACTTGAATTTTAAAACTTGTAAATAGAATTAATTTATTAAATCTAAACATGCTTAAATGAAACATCTAATAACAATAAATCAAAAGATTAAGATTTATACCTCCACACATGAAATTCAAACATGAAAATAAGCCTCCAAAATGATGGTTTCCATCTCCATGATCCATGCCAAATAGGTTAAAGAATATTGGATAAAGATTGAATATGGATTTTGAGATTTATTTTCGAATTTTTGATGGAATTTTGTTGATTTTTTATGCAAAGTGAAGTGGGTGGATTTTTGGGGTAGCCATGGGGAGCAGGCCGGCCACACCGTGGAGGAGAGGGAGAAAAAGAAATGAGTGAGAATGATGTAGAAACTTCCCCCCAAAATATCACCACTTTATGTCTTTTCATTAATTTCTTATTTAATATTTTTCTTCTTCAAAAATTGATCCTAGAAAAATCTAGAATCATGAAAATATTTGAGAAAGAATTTTTCATAAAAACACTTGATTCTAATATGGCATGGCACATTTTGTAAAATTAAGCCATTTCAAATTTGTAATTTACACTAATTTAATGCATAAATAAGCTTATGTTAATATTTAAAATAATTAATTTAGGAAAAATTGTTAATTAAACTAAAACTTTATAAGTGACTAAATAAACACCATTTACTAGTAATTACAAAATTAAAATAGGTATTTTTAAATTTATAATGAAAAATAATTACGGTTTAGTTTTACGAAAAATACGTTTTACTTTACCGAAATTTATAAAATTCACTTAAACGATTTATTTATTTAATTATTTTTAAAACGTTACACCCGTGCTTTCGCACGGACCTAATTAAAGTAAACCTCATTTTTCCAGAGGCGTAACCCCGTTAACAATTTTCTAGACACCTACTTGATCGGCTAATTGTCCTGTGTAAAACTCTCCCAGGAGTAACTCTTACTCGCAGTGGGTATCGAGATCCAACTATCTCATAGGAGGTATGCAATCTTATTGAAAATTTCAACACTTGAAATTCCCGATAATTCTTTTACCCCTAGCGTGCTATGACCTTGACGCATGCCAAACAACCCATAGTCCGCTAGTCAAGTTCAACCCGTACATTTCGTGATTGAATTAAACCCACCCGTACGACCCTTGACGCATGGCAAACAACGGCATACAAATACCCTAATCCAATCGCATCTCATGCTACAGATAAGTAATAATCAGCTACCATACACTACGCCTTGACGCATGCCAAACTACAGCAGCACGAATACTAAATATTACTTATCTGAAATGACGGAGGGCTACGCAGGTTTTTCAGAAAACCATGAGCGTAATGAACTTGATATCGTCGTAGAATCAAGTGAATTTTGAAAAGGAGTGTTTTTGAGGCTTTTCTAGTTTCTCTAAAGAGGTCACTCTCGGTGAAGGGATCTCGGCTCTTTCCCCATCGAATAAGGTGCAGGGTATATCATATATACCGCTGTGCAAAGCAAAAACTATATAAGCTGTCAAAAACTAAACCGTGAGTTTGTTGCATCTTCCAGTTTCACTAAAGAGGTCACTCCCGGTGAAGGTATCTCGGCTCTTTCCACATCGAATAAGGTGCAGGGTATATCATATACCGCTATGCAAAGAAAAACTGTAGCTACCCTTTTTATAAAGTTTTGATTCTACAACATCTTTTAGGTTTCTTTTCTTTTTATTAATCTCATTAATAAAACCCCATCACCTTATGATTCCTAAGCATCACAGAAGAAACGAAAGCAGTAATATTTATATATCAGCATATATATAGTATAAGCATTCGTCTCAGGCAGTAATTTGATCTCATCACAGAACATTGCAGCAGAAGAACATATATGAAATATTGGATATACTAGGACGTCCGTGTTTTCAATACGAGCCTGTATAAAACACGGATTCCATGGTCGCGATGAATAGCAAAACCCACATCCCTAGACCCCTACGAGAGCGGCAAGTAACACTACCAATTCTAGGGTTAGGAGACCCGGTCTCGACTCCTCGAGATGGCCACCCACTGGACCCTAGAACCTGGTTACTTATGCTCCCCTCCTTGGGTCTACATAATGCGGAAAAGTAAATAATATCCACTGGTGACATCAACCTCATCCCGGAAGTGCCCCAAATAAAAGAATATTACATACAAATGAATTTTACATGAATGAAAATAAAAACCCTCATCTCACATAAAACCCCTGGCTATTCAGAATACGACGATCCAATATAACATATCACAGCAACACATAATATCACATATCATCAACGTAAGTAAGTATGCATACACCGATCGTCGTTGATGTATAGCAACGAAGACCGGCAATACAATTACATACTACACTTACGGTCACAGAAAAGAAATTGTAAAACTATAACAATTGGAATCCACAATCACTTTACACATCGTAAATCCGAAATATCACATACTTCGCATTTCATGCCTAACTGTATGAATTCCACATATTGTATCGCATTCCAGATAAATAGACAGTATTAAAGTTTCTGAACAGATAATCAAATACCTAAAATTTCCTAAATTGCTCAACACTTGAGCGGAGTTCAAATAATCCCAAAAAATGTCACAGTACCGATGATCCAGCCGTAGAAGGGTCAAGCCAAAGCCTCACATGTGGCACGCCGTACTACCCTAAACCCTAAGTTTTAGAGGCAGTTCAAGACAGTCACATAATCAAGTTAAGGTTTGTGTCCTTCTAGAGGTTCCATCGTGTTACTTGCACATTTTTCCGAAAGATTTAAACCCGATAAAAATTCAACACTTGAATATTTTTTGTGCCAGGAAAAAGTGAGTTAATGATATCCGCTCGAACTTTTTAACAGTTTCTAAATATCCGGAAAACATAACGAATTTAAATTTTCCGATCGAATCAACGATTATAAAATAAACCCCAGAACACTCAACCCTTGAGTCAAAATAAAAATACCCAGAAACTATATAAGCATTAAAAAAGAATTACTGTGAAATAAAAATAGTCAAATCAAGCTGTACTGCCGCGGAACCGCGGCCCGAGCAAGGTACGGCCGCGATTCCGCGGCTGTCTGTACGGATGACGTCATCGTATTTCACTGTTATTCTTATTTTTGCCTGCTGAATTTTTTAGGTATTTTTAATTCAGAAAATATCGCATTTTTGAAAAATATCCAGAGATGGGTTGATTTCGTAGTTTCGGGGTTCGTTCGGAGTTTTAACTTCGTATACACGTCGCCTAATACTCTAGCTAGGCTCTGATACCACTGTAGGGTTCCTAAGCACTCTTGTGAGGGTTCATAAGGCATTAAACATGCCCGAATAAAATTTTAGACGTGCCGAACAACCCAAAGCCGGGATCTTTGCTAGATTATTAGGGTTTAACATGCAAGTAAACATCTTTACTACTAAGTGTGAGGGATTACAACCTTTGTAGTCTTCTCCTTCGCTTCATAAGCTCGGAGTAGAAGTCCCTTTGCCGCGATCCATGATCTCCCGGACACAAGAGAGGCTCCAGGACTCGAACGATCCATGCTAGCTTGTAGTGTTCCGCTTCTCCGATGATCTACGTCGAAATTGCTATAACTCAAGCTCTCTCACTCTAATGAGGTGAACACCCTAATTTAATAGGCTAGATTAGATGAGGATGATGGAGTAGTATTTTTGCTATCTTTTTATATCAATTTCTCACAAGAAATCATCACCAAAGGAAAATCTAGTGAGCTATTTCAAAAACTCAAGAGAGAAGAAGATGGAGAATAATAAGATTATCCTTTTGTGATGAATAATGATAAGATTATATCAATAATAATGCAACCATGGTTAATGATGACAAGGATAACCCTTGTAGAGAGTTAACTAAGGCTAGGGTTTGGTTGGGTTAAGAAATGAGTCATAAGAAAATATCTATCATAATATCTTCTTCATGACAAAAGGAATGCTTCTAGATGGTGCAAGAAGAAGCTAACCCCAATCTCTTTTTATCATCACTAAACATATTTCATTATTAATCATATCATGTTACTATAATATATATCACATATATATTATATTTGTAAGAAAAGAAAATAATACAATTAATATATATCGCATATATATCAATGTATTATCCGGTGAGAAAATGAAATAATAAAGCGAGCCAATATTAGATAATGTAATACAATATATAATATATATTATTATACATTAAATCATCGAATCAACACATGATCCGACAATCCGGCTATATCGAATATAATCGACTAATATATCATGTACCGATTCATCGAATCAACACTTGATCCGATGATCCGGTTCATATCTAAATATCACGAGAATATAATACGGTATCTCATATCGCATTATCCTCGATCCAGCACATATCACATATGTGCCTCTACTCCGTTTTGCCTGAGCCAAGAAACCTCTGTGTAGGACTCTAAAGAATCGTCAATACGCCGGTAGCAGGTGATGATCATATCAAACACCCACAAGCTGGAAGAGGTCAGCTAAACGTAACAGCCACCCAGGTATTGAGCAATCAGAAGATCAACAAGCTAGCCTGTACGTTCTCCTGTAAATCCAATCAGTAACAGTCCTGTACAGTCCGGTCTGTTTGTCTGATATGTCGCATATCAAGTATAGGGGTGGTATACGTCAGACCCCAGTAACCGATAAGTCGTGTCGATGTGAGGCTCATAACGGGTCGAGAAACTACTGGTAACACTTACTAGTAAATCTCTTTATCAGCCCTGGCCAGGGACTTCCAGTTATAGCCAATCGAACACGTCACAACATCGACTCCCTATACCGGGAGAGACGAATCCCCTCCTATCGCTCATTGCCTCCATGTGATTCGAGACTGTACCCAAAAGCCACCGTTTTGCACGCCCTCTTGGACGTGGTAAGGTGGAAATCAAAGCACAGAAGGAATCACACAAGACTCTATGACGATCTCGGGTCTACAGACTACCCTATACCAGTGTCACCGGAGAACTGCCATCTGACGTGTGGTATATCACCATCTGGGAGTTCTCGACGAGTCCGTCCAGTGTACCCAGTCTCCACTGATCACCCATACACCATCCTTGATGTCAAACACCGATGGATATGGGATCATCCATCGCCCATCATATGGGTCAAGATGCGTATACGCTAGTCTACTCTGGTGTATCGATGCCCTGTCTCGATATACCCTCGAATAGGAACAGTTATAGGATGTACTCATCGACTACCATGGCCCTACTAGTATGAACTCATCATAGTCCCAATAGTCGAGTACAGATCCTAAGGGCTTTATCAACATGTGAGAGTAAGACAGTAAACCAATACAAGTCAACATGTTAAGATAAAGTGAAACCAAATGGCATACTATCAAGACGAGCAAGAAAGTCCTCTCTGTATATATCCAAGCATCCATCATAATATACATCATATGTACAACAATGGCCTCTTGGGCATATACATAACTAACACTGGAAACCCCTGTGTAGGACTCTAAAGACTCGTCAATACGCCGGCAGTAGGTGATGATCATATCAAACACCCACAAGCCGCAAGCGGTCTGCTAAACGTAATGGACACCTGGGTATTGAGAGATCAGAAGATCAACAAGCAAGCCTGCTAATACTCCAGCGAATCTAATCAGTAACACTACCGTACAGTCCGGTCTCTTCGTCTGATATGTCGTCTATCTCGTCTAGGGGTGGTAAACGTCAGACACCAGTAACTCGATAATTCATGTCAATATGAGGCTCATAACGGGTCGAGAAACTACTGATAACACTTACCAGTTTATCTCTAAAGCAGCCCTGGCCAGGGACTTCCTGTTATAGTCAATCGAGCACAGGGCAACATCAACCCCAATACCCAGAGAGATGAAACCCCTCCTATCGCTCATTGGCTCCATGTGATTCGGGACTGTACCCAAAAGCCACCGTTTTGAACGTTCTCATGAACGTGGTAAGCTGGAAATCAAAGCACAATTGTAATCACACAAGACTCTATGACGATCTCGGGTCTACAGACTAACCTGTATCAGTGTCACCAGAGAACTGCCATCTGACGTGAGGTATAATACCATCTGTGAGTTCTCGGCGAGTCCGTCCAGTGTACCCAGTCTCTACTGAGCACCCGTATACTATCTCTGATGTGAAACACCAATGGATATGGGATCATCGATCGCCCATCTTCATAGGTCGAGAAGCTATACGCTAGTCTACTCTGGTATATCGATGCCCTCTCTCGATACACCCTCGACTAGGAACATTTGAAGGATGAACTTAGTAACTACACTGTCCCCACTAGTATGATCTGCATCATAGTCCTGGTATTCAAGTACTCATCCTAATAGCTTTATCAACATCTAATATAGAGACAATCCGAGTACATGTTAAGATAAAGAGCAACCGGATATCATACTATAATGTCGAGCAAGAAAGTCCTCACTATATATGTCCAAGAATCCACTACCATATACATCGTATATACAGTAATGTTCTCTAGGGCATACATATAACTAACATTAAGCATATGATGTTAACTCACCCATGGTTGCCATTCTCTTCTTGCAATTTTCCTTGGTTGCATTTCTTCATCTCCATCCTCAAGCTCACAAGCTTTTAGGAGATGATAAAAATGAGTGAGAAAATTATTTCTAAAATGAGCAAAATTTGTAGTTCATCATCCTTTACTACTAGACAATTAGTATAGGGTGTTTGCTTCACTAATTCCACAATTAGTGAAGAGGTAGCTTGGGTTGGTGTCTCCTCGATGTAGATCATCTTCGGCCTTGAAGACTTCGTGCAAGCTTGTTCATTTCTCCCAGGGAACCCATATTACAGTTCGGGAGATTACTACTCGCGGCGAAGGGACAACTACACGGAGCATTAGAAGTGAAGGACCGGTTTACAAATGTTGTATTCATCATTCACTTAGATGTAAAGTTGTTTACATATCGTTTCGTCAGATTTTCTAGTAAATATTCTAGGGTTAGGGTCAACTAGCAAGGCAAATTTTTTAAATTGGCATGAACAATGTCTCCCGAAACCTTGCTGCCGTGCTTGGCAACCCAATAGTGGTATCAGAGCCATGCTAGAAAATTAGAAAATGCTTGTTTGATTACGAAACCGAAACTACTCCGAAACTTTAAACATTGCAACCCAGTTTCTGTCGAATTTAAAACGTCTTAAAAAAATTTTAAACAACCGTAGAATGTTGTATGAGATATAACATGAACAAAGTGAAAATTTCAAGTAGTTTCATCATATTTGGGCCGGCCACAATAGATGAAAAACCGGCCACCTCGAGTCATTTTTGGAGTTTTGACTTCAAATTTTCATGGTGTTCCAGTCTCTGGGTTTTGTAGTCTCAGGGTTTTGGTATTTCAGGTGTTGCTAGTTTTTGCTAAATTTACAGGTGATGTTAACATTCTGCAAAAGCAATTCAGAGTGTTTCGTAATCGTAATTCTAACATGTCACTACTAAAATAGGGGGTTGCCCCTGCGGATAACGACATCCGTAGGGGCAGATTTAGTTTGGCCATACGGATTAATCTGTAGGGCCAAACGGTTGCCCCTACGGTCCTTACATATTTATTTAAAAATTATTAAATCTTAAATTGTTGTTTGCCCCTACGGAGCCGCAAACCAAGAACCTACGGACTTATATGTAGGGGCATCTAAATAGGGATTTAAGTTAACAGCTCAGATCGATCCCTACGCTCATTATTCTTAATTCTCGCGCGAACCCAAATTCCCAAAGCCTCGTTCCCGCCGATCGATCGTCGTTCTCGTCGTCGCCAGCGCCGCCGATTCGTCATAGCCACCGCCTGCTTTCGTCGTCGCCAGCGCCGCCTCATCTCCGTTCTCTTCGTCGCCTCTGCACAGGTACGTAAGGAAATCATCAATTACTTAAATTTTTTATTGGGGCTGGGGCTGGGGATGGTGCTGGGGCTGCGGGCTCAGGCTGGGGCTGGGGTTGGGGCTGGGGCTCAGGCTGCGGCTGGGGCTGCGATTGGGGTTGGGGCTGCGGTTAGCGTTAGGGTTGGGGGTAGGGCTCGGGCTTGGGCTGGGGCTGGGGCTGCGGTTGGGGTTGGGGTTCGGCAGGGGGTTGCGGCTGGGGTTGGGGTTAGGGTTGGGGTTGGGGTTGGGGTTAGGGTTTTGAATTTTAGGGTCTAAGTTAATTTCCATTCTAATTAGTATTAAGCTTGTTAATTGAATTGTTGATGATGATCATAAGAGGAAAATGTGTCTAGTTTGAGAAGGTGTTGGAAACTGGACTAATAATGTGGGTAAAGCCCAGTTTAATTAATAATTTTATTTGTTATTCTCAAATTTTCTTAGAAACGGGGACTGTTTTGTGGAACTTTTAGCCGTTGGGCATGTTGGGGTTTTGTTTTTGGAGTCATGGGACCTGGCATTTGGTAGGTATCCAAAGACCCCGTGTCTGATTTTGGATATTTTTGATTGATTTAAACTGTGGGTCTGAGTAGTCCCTTAATTTGATCTGGTAGGGGTTTGAGTATGCAAAGGATTTGTAGTCTGGTGGAAATTTTGAGGGTGTTTTCGATTGAATATGTTTGCTAATTGCATAAGATGCTCATATGATTCTGGATTTTGAGGATGGGCCGTTCTAATTGGAAATGCTTAGAATTGTAGGACCTTCTTTGTTTTAGCTATATATAATTGTAAAAAAAAAGACACATTTCTGATTTGAAGAAAATGAAGGGCAAGATAGGGATTTAGTTATGGATTTTACTTGGGCGACTCCTCTTTTAATACATGTCTATCTTTACAAGAATATCGTGTCACATATTCGGTTTTAGCATATGTACGCAACTGCTTTGATTATCATCATGTTATTAACATCTTGAACTTCTATCCTTTTTCTAATATGTTTCATAGTTAATATAATAATCCTTTGTCTATATTTGTTGACAGTAGCCTTTCTTTTGGATGAACATGTTTTTTGATGCATGTTTCAGTCATGTGAATTCATATGTTGTGTATAACGCTTTATGATATCAGCATCCTACATTTGTAGTTTTAATTGTTGATTGTTATAGTTGAATGCCATTGCAATAATAGTTTTTGGTAGATGAATGCCATTGCAATGTAGGATGATCAGTTCTATCAATCTTGATCTCAATGGTTTAAAATCATGTTACACATACAACACGAATGCACAACAAACTCATCATTAGAGAGTGATTCGAGATGTTCAAGTTAAAACCAATATATGATACTCGATGATAATATGAAACCTTCATATTCTCATCGATACTCATATATGAAACTAAAAGGCCACTTAGTCCCCGTCTATCGGTTAACATACGTGCGATGTTCGTCGTGACATAGAACTATACGAAGGTTGTTAAATATCGGACGATATAGCTCGATACTAACAACCGTCGTATAGTCTATGCGATGAGAAAATTCAATCGTATGTTAACCGATAGATTTGTCCCGTGTCGACAAGTTAAGAATGTATAAAGCAAACACCTTCATTCACTTGTGTTTTCGTCCGTTTCGAGATATTTCGTCGGTACCTTTCCGCTGGTTCTCCGTGTACAAAGATAGATTAGATGTTCATTTGAACATTATTTCACAGCTTTGAAATGATTATCTATTCTATTACAGTGTACTCGGAGAATAGCGGGGAGGTGCTGCCGAAATTTATTCGAAACGGTTGAAAGCACAAGTGATGGGTGTGCGCTCTATACATTCTTAGTGGGATAGAAGCCTTACCCCTGACAGCCGGAACACACACACATATAACACGAATGCACAACAAACTCATCATTAGAGAGTGATTCGAGATGTTCAAGTTAAAACCAATATATGATACTCGATGATAATATGAAACCTTCATATTCTCATCGATACTCATATATGAAACTAAAAGGCCACTTAGTCCCCGTCTATCGGTTAACATACGTGCGATGTTCGTCGTGACATAGAATTATACGAAGCTTGTTAATTATAGGACGATATAGCTCGATACTAACAACCGTCATATAGTCTATGCGACGAGAAAATTCAATCGTATGTTAACCGATAGATTTGTCCCGTGTGGACAAGTTAAGAATGTATAAAGCAAACAACTTCATTCACTTGTGTTTTCGTCCGTTTCGAGATATTTCGTCGGTACCTTTCCGCTGGTTCTCCGTGTACAAAGATAGATTAGATGTTCATTTCGACATTTTTTCACAGCTTTGAAACGATTATCTATTCTATTACAGTGTACTCGGAGAACAGCGGGGAGGTGCTGCCGAAATTTACTCGAAACGGTTGAAAGCACAAGTGATGAGTGTTCGCTCTATACATTCTTAATAGGATAGAAGCCTTACCCCTGACAGCCGAAACACACACATACAACAAGAATACACAACAAACGCATAATTAGAGAGTGGTTCGAGATGTTCAAGTTAAAACCAATATATGATACTCGATGATAATATGAAACCTTCATATTCTCATCGATACTCATATATGAAACTAAAAGCGCCACTTAGTCCCCGTCTATCGGTTAACATATGGGCGATAATTTATTCGTTTCAACGACAAACGCACACACAAAGCATATACACGGATTTTCTCTTTTGTCAGTAACTATCCCGTTTTTATATTTCTCAATATAGTCACCATAACCTACAATTTATATGTTATACAGTCTAACATGGCCCATGAGTACGTCAGAGTTAAGGACTGGATGTATGTGATTGGAAACAACGTATGCAACCTAAGCTTGTCGCAGGAGTTGCTGTTTTCATTGAATTTGTACGCGCACATAATAAGATCATAATAGAGAAGATTCTCTGTCCGTGCGATAGATGTGGCAATAAGTACTGGCAGAAGGTAGAATTGGCAGAGCTTCATATCGTAAAATATTGGTTTACTAGACTTTATACAACTTGGAAATATCACGAGGAAGGAGAAGAATGCAGTACCGCGGCAGAAGAAGAAGGAGAACACGATAATGCGGCTGGAGAAGAAGAAGAATTCGGTAATGCGGCAGAAGGAGAAGACGGTAATTTATTTTCATCAGAAGAAATGGAGGATATGGTAGAGGTTGTCCTAGGTGAATCTATTCGTACCAAAGATGACATTCCTTCCGGTTAAGGACCGCGTGCGGATAAATATGAAAATTTCATGAATGATGCTAGGAAACCAATTTATTAGAATGTGAAGTATTCCACCCTCTCATGGTTCGTCAAACTTTTCCAGATTAAGTGCCTAAATGGATGGAGCAACAAGTCATTCACAATGCTTCTTTTGTTCTTGAAAGATTCTATGCCTCCGGGAAATAACGTGCCCGACAGCTGGTACGGAGCCCAGAAGATGATGTCTGATTTGGGTCTAAAATGCGAGAAGATTCAAGTATATCCTAAAAATTCCGTGTTGTACCGGAAAGAGAATTCAGATTTGAAAGAGTGTCCAATATACGGAGAGGCCAGATATAAGCCGAAAGATTCTGATAAGAAGCCTGATATACCTGTCAAGATAGCACGATACTTTCCTATAACACAGAGGCTACAGAGGCTATTCATGTGTAAGAAAACAGCCGAGGCAATGATTTGGCATCACCGTGCTCCTCCAAGTGAAGAGGGAAAATTGAGTCATCAAAGAGATTCACCGGCATGGAAGGATTTCGATAGGAGGCACGCAATATTCAGTAGCGATCCTCGCAATGTCCGGCTCGGACTGGCTACTGCCCATTCAACTATATGGCTGGAAGTCACAGCACATGGCCCGTTGTAATGATAATTTATAATCTGTCGCCTTGGTTGGCTATAGACCAATCATACTTTATGATGCCTCTTCTTATCGACGGACCAAACTCACCGGGGAACAATATTGACGTCTATCACCGACCTCTGATCGAGGAGTTGAAATCTTTGTTCATTGATGGTGTAGTGACATATGATGCAAACACAAATACAACCTTCATACTGCGTGCGGCTTTAATGTGGACAATTAATGACTTTCCTGCGTATGGAATGCTATCAGGTTGGTCCGTACATGGTCACAAAGCATGTCCTCATTGCCATGAACACACAACATCGAAATTCTTGAATTTTAGCAGGAAGGTTTGTTATTGTGGCCATCGACGTTTCCTGCCTCCAGACCACCCCTATAGGTTAGACACGGTTCACTTTGATGGTCATCAGGAGCTTCTTGGACCTCCATCCCTATTGCCCGGAGAGGACGTGACTGCTAAATGGGATGGTTACAAAAATATGACCTTCCGGATGGATCCGACGAAACAGGTCAAACCACCATTTTGGAACAAGTTAAGCATTTTCTTTGAGCTTCCGTACTGGTCTACAAATTTAGTACGACATTGTCTGGACGTCATGCATATAGAGAAGGGAGTATCAGAGCACATACTTAACTTGCTTCTTTGTAAAGACGGGAAATCGAAAGACAACCTGAATGCTCGGATGGATCTATAAGAGTGGGGAATAAGAAGTGAATTGCACCCTAGACAGGTAGTGGGTAAACCGGGCAAGTTTGTACTTCCCAATGCTGCTTATCATATGTCACAACCGGAGAAGAAAATATTCCTGCAGGTGTTGCATGATTTGAATGTTCCCATAAGTTTCTCAGGATCATTCAGCAAGAAAATAAAAATTTTGAAGGGCAAGATCGATGGGCTGAAAAGTCATGATCACCATGTTATCATCGAGCACCTTCTTCCATTAGCCCTCAGGACTTCTCTCCCCGAATCGGTTGGTCTAGTAATCAACGACCTATGTTGTTTTTTCAGAGAGTTGTATGCTAAAACACTGTGTAGGGTTCCTAGGCACTCTTGTGAAGGTTCATAAGGCATCAAACATGCCCGGATAAATTTTTAGACGTGCCGAACAACCCAAAGCCGGGATCTTTGCTAGATTATTAGGGTTTAATATGCAAGATGATAACTTTTATCTAAGTGTGAGGGATTACAACCTTTGTAGTCCGCTCCTTCACTTCACAAGCTCCGAGTAGAAGTCCCTTTGCCGCGATCCACGATCTCCCGGACTCATGAGAGGCTCCACGACTCGAACGATCCATGCTAGCTCGAAGTATTCCAAATCTCCGATGATCTACCTTGAAGTTGCTTCGACTCAAGCTTTCTCACTCAAAAGAGTAGAACACACTAATCCCATGGGCTAGATGAGATGAGGATGAGAGAGTAGTAATTTTGCTTTCTTTTTATATCATTTTCTCATATTATTTCATCACTTAAGAAAATCTAGCAAGCTTTTCTTTCAAGAGAGAAGAAGAAGATAATGGAAAAAGAATAATCCTTTTTCTTTTGTGATGAATAGAATATAATCATATGATTGAATTATAAACCATGGTCAAGGATGAGTGGCTAAGAATGTGTAGAGAATAAACTAGGGTTAAGGTTTGGTTGAGTTAAGAATGTGTCATCAACAAATATCTTAACCATGACAAAAGAATAAAGCTTCTAGAATGTGCATGAAGCAACTAACCCAAATCAAACCCTAACCTCAATTAATCATCCTTAAACATGTTTAACAATTAATCATATCATGTCACAATAATATATAACACATATATATTATATATTTGCAACAAAAGAAAATAATACAATTAACATATATCGCATATATATCAATGTATCATCCACTGAGAAAATGAAATAATAAAACGAGCCAATATTAGATAATGTAATACAATATATCATATATATTATTATACATTAAATCATCGAATCAACACTTGAATCGATGATCCGGCTATATCGAATATTACCGACTAATATATCATGTACCGATTCATCGAATCAACACTTGATCCGATGACCCGGTTCATATACATATATCGCGAGAATATAATACGGTATCCCATATCGCATTATTCACGCTCCTGCGCATATCACATATGCGCAACTACTCCGTTTCGCCTGAGCCAAGAAACCTCTGTGTAGGACTCTAAAGAATCGTCAATACGCCGGTAGCAGGTGATGATCATATCAAACACCCACAAGCTGCAAGCGGTCAGCTAAACGTAACAGCCACCCAGGTATTGAGCGATCAGAAGATCAACAAGCTAGCCTGTGCGTTCTCCTGTGAATCCAACCAGTAACACTCCCGTAGAGTCCGTTCTGTTCGTCTGATATGTCGCATATCAAGTCTAGGGGTGGTATACGTCAGACCCTAGTAACCGATAAGTCGTGTCGATGTGTGGCTCATAACGGGTCGAGAAACTACTAGTAACACTTACCAGTAAATCTCTATATCAGCCCTGGCCAGGGACTTCCAGTTATAGCCAATCGAACACAGCACAACATCAACTCCCTATACCGGGAGAGACGAATCCCCTCCTATCGCTCATTGCCTCCATGTGATTCGGGACTGTACCCAAAAGCCACCGTTTTGCACGCCCACTTGGACGTGGTAAGGTGGAAATCAAAGCACAGTGGGAATCACACAGGACTCTATGACGATCTCGGGTCTACAGACTACCCTGTACCAGTGTCACCGGAGAACTGCCATCTGACGTGTGGTATATTACCATTTGGGAGTTCTCGGCGAGTCCGTCCAGTGTACCCAGTCTCCAATGAGCACCCGTACACCATCTCTGATGTCTAACACCGATGGATATGGGATCATCCATCGCCCATCATATGGGTCAAGATGCGTATACGCTAGTCTACTCTAGTGTATCGATGCCCTGTCTCGATATACCCTCGACTAGGAACAGTTATAGGATGTACTCATCGACTACCGCAGCCCCACTAGTATGATCTCATCATAGTCCCAGTAGTCGAGTACAGATCCTAAGGGCTTTATCAACATGTGAGAGTAAAACAGTAAACCAATACAAGTCAACATGTTAAGATAAAGTGAAACCAAATAGCATACTATCATGACGAGCAAGAAAGTCATCTCTATATATAACCAAGCATCCATTATAATATACATCATATGTACAACAATGGCCTCTAGGGCATATACATAACTAACAATCTCCCACTTGCACTAAGGCCAGCTGCTGTAGTATCTCATACCTAGCATCCCGAATAATCTCTCAAACTGTATCTGGGGAATAGCCTTCGTGAATGGATCCGCAGTGTTTTCCTTCGTATCTACTCTCCTGACCTCGATCTCCCGGCGATCAACTATCTCCCTGATCAGGTGATACCGCCTCAGAATATGTCTGGACTTCTGATGGGACCTGGGTTCCTTGGCCAAAGCCACAGCTCCATTGTTATCGCAATACAGAGGTACTGGATGCTCAATGGATGGAACCACACAAAGTTCACTAATGAACTTCTTGATCCAGACAGCTTCTTTGGCAGCATCGTTGGCAGCGATGTATTCTGCCTCCATCGTTGAGTCTGCAACGGTATCCTGTTTGGAACTCTTCCAACATACCGCCCCTCCATTGAGGGTAAAGACAAAACCCGAATGCGACTTAGAGTCGTCCTTATCACTTTGGAAGCTGGAATCGGTAAAGGACTCCACCTGGAGTTCTCCATTACCATACACCAAGAACATCTCCTTAGTCCTTCGTAAGTACTTGAGAATGTTCTTCACAGCTGTCCAGTGACTCTCTCCAGGATCTGCTTGATACCGACTCACTACACTTAGCGAGTATGCTACATCGGGTCTGGTATATAGCATCGCATACATGATAGAGCCTACTGCCGAAGCATAGGGTATCCCTTGCATGCGAGCTCTCTCCAAATCAGTCTTGGGAGACATCTCTTTGGAGAGAGTGAGTCCAGAGATCGTGGGTTGGTTCCCACGTTTGGATTCTTCCATACTAAACCTCTTTAGTATGGTGTCAATGTACCTGGATTGGGACAATCCCAGTATCCGTTTAGATCTATCTCTATAGATCATGATACCCAATATGCAGGAGGCATCACCTAGATCTTTCATTGAGAATCTCTGTGATAAGTAGAGCTTGACTGATTGCAGCATAGGAATATCATTTCCTATCAAGAGTATGTCATCCACGTACAATACGAGGAAGACAACCTTACCCTCTGCTACCTTCTTATAGATACAAGGTTCATCTATATTTTTGATGAAGTCAAACTCTTTGACTACAACATCAAAACAGATGTTCCAACTCCGTGATGCTTGCTTTAACCCATAAATGGATTTAAGCAGCTTGCACACCTTTCCGCTGCTCCCACTATCTACGAAACCCTCTGGCTGAGTCATGTACACGCTCTCTTCGAAATCACCGTTTAGAAAGGTGGTCTTAACATCCATTTGCCAGATTTCGTAGTCATGGTATGCAGCGAAGGCAAGTAAGATCCGGATGGACTTAAGCATAGCCACTGGAGAAAAGGTTTCGTCATAATCCACACCTGGTCGTTGACGAAAACCCTTTGCTACAAGTCTAGCTTTGAAAGTCTCAACTTTTCTATCTACACCAAATTTCTTTTTAAAGATCCACTTGCTCCCAATGGGTTTTACCCCTTCAGGAGCATTTTCCAAAGTCCATACTTTGTTGGTGTACATGGATTCCATCTCAGATCGCATTGCATCCAGCCATTTCACAGAGTCACCACTCGTGATGGCCTGCTCGAAACTAGTCGGTTCATCATCATCCATGATGCAATCCTCGCTTCCACCATCAATGAGAAAACCGTAGTATCTCTCAGGTGGACGAGAAACCCTGCTAGATCGGCGGAGAGGCTGGGGTTCGTCGGGTATTACTGAATCCTCTGGTTCCACTAAATCATCTGTTGTAGTTTGTTCTGCTGGAACTTCTTCCAGTTCTACCTCAGAGCCACTAATCTCTTTTGCAAGAAATTCCTTTTCTAAAAAGGTGGCGTGCCAAGAAACAAACTCCTTTTGTTCTTCGGTGTGGTAGAAGATATACCCGCGCGAATGTTTGGGATATCCAATAAACTTGCACAGAATAGACCTTGCGCCGAGTTTGTCCGGATTTTGTGTTTTCACATATGCCGGACAACCCCATATCCTAACATAATTAAGATATGGTCTCTTTCCTTTCCATATCTCATATGGAGTGGTTGGCACGGATTTGGTGGGAACCATATTCAATAGGTCTGCAGCTGTCTCCAGTGCATACCCCCAGAAGGAAATAGGTAACTCAGCTGTACTCATCATAGAGCGCACCATATCTAATAGGGTGCGATTCCTCCGCTCAGATACACCGTTGTGCTGTGGTGTATAAGGAGGAGTACGCTGAGAGAGAATCCCATTCTCTTTTAGATAATCTAGGAACTCACCGCTTAAGTATTCACCTCCTCGATCAGATCGAAGAATCTTAATACTTTTACCCGTTTGATTCTCTACTTCGTGCTTATATTCTCTGAATTTCTCAAAAGCTTCAGATTTGTGTTTCATCAGGAACACATGTCCGTATCTAGAGAGATCGTCAGTGAATGTAATGAAGTAGGAAGAACCGTTCCTGGCATGCGTAGACATGGGACCACTAACATCACTATGTATTAGTCCTAAGAGTTCATTAACTCTTTCTCCGTGTCCACTAAACGGAGCTTTGGTCATTTTTCCTTTGAGACATGAATGCCAAGTATCATAAGATGATAATTCGAACGGATTCAAATAACCATGTTTATGTAACTTAGCCAGTCGTGTCGCATTGATGTGACCAAGTCTACAATGCCACAAGTAGGATTCGTTCATATCTGAACTTTTCCTCTTGTGTGTGTTTTGTATATTCAGGACTGTATTCTGATTTAGAATGAATATGCTATTATGTAACGAGCCTGATGCAATCAACTTTTGATCTAGGAATATGTTCATAACATTATCCTGTACTACAAAATTATATCCCTCTTTACTCAATAAAGAAACTGATATAATGTTGCACATCATATTCGGTATATAATAGCACTCATTTAGAATCAGTGTATTACTACTTGGTAATACAAGGTGATATTCGCCAACTGCTTTGGTTACAATACTTGCACCGTTCCCTACTTGAACGGAATGATCACCTTTTCCCAGTTCTCTACCTTTACGTAGCCCATGTAACTGTTTACATATGTAGGATCCTGATCCGGTATCTAATACCCAGGACGTAGGGTGAACTGAGAAACAGTCTCAATAACTAACACACCCGAAGAAGATGCATCAACATGCATGTTCTTTTGGGCGGCGTGAGAATCCAGATATTCTCCTGTTTCCTGTTCAGTATTATAACTCTTATAAGAAAGAATGGGTCTAACGTTCCCTTGCTCAGTACAATAATTGGGTTCAGTTAATACATCCATATTATTATCTTGATTATGGCATGACATGGTCGCTACCTGGAGAGAGAGAGAAGAAAACACTTTTAGCGTATGCTCTTGCAAGATTAGATTGGTTATTATCTTATCTAATCAGGATGTCTCCCACTGGTTTTATCAAATCTACCTTAAAACCCTAAAAGGTAAGATTAGCCGGGATTAATTACACCCTACAATTTCGTCAATCTTTCAGCCAGATCAGTGTCGGTACTTTGAAGGAGGTTCCCCGTGCTCTCGCACGGACCTAATTAATGTAAACCTCGTTTTCCCAGAGGCGTAACCTCGTTAACACTTTTCTAGACACCTACTCGATCGGCTAATTGTCTTGTGTAAAACTCTCCCAGGAGTAACTCTTACTCGCAGTGGGTATCAGGATCCAACTATCTCATAGGAGGTATGCAATCTCATTGCAAATTTCAACACTTGAAATTCCTGATAATGTTTTTACCCCTAGCATCCTATGACCTTGACGCAGGCCAACAAACCATAGTGCGCTAGTCAAGTTCAACCCGTCATTTCTTGATTCAATTAAACCCACCCGCACGACCCTTGACGCAGGCCAACAAAGTCGCACGACTACCCTAATCGAATCTGCATCATATGCATAAACAGATATATACTAGTTAGCTACCGCACACTACGCCTTGACGCAGGCCAACAAGCGTAGCACGAATACTAAATAATATCTATCTGAAATGACGGAGGGCTACGCAGGTTTTTCAGAAAACCCTGAGCGTAATGAACTTGATATCGTCGTAGAATCGAGTATTTTTGAAAAGGAGTGTTTTTGAGGCTTTTCTTAGTTTCGCTAAAGGGGTCACTCCCGGTGAAGGGATCGTCGGCCCTTTCCTTATCGAATAAGGTGCAGGATATATCATATATACCGCTGTGCAAAGAAAAACTCTAAAAGCAATCAAAAGACAAACCGCGTTTTGTAGCATCTGCCAGTTTTGCTAAAGGAGTCACTCCCGGTGAAGGGATCTCGGTCCTTTCCTCATCGAATAAGGTGCAGGATATATCGTATATATCACTGTGCAAAGCAAAACTGTAGCTACCCCTTTTATAAAGTTTTGATTCTACAACATCTTTAGGTTTCTTTTCTTTTATTAATCACATTAATAAAAATCCCATCAGCTTATGCTTCCTAAGCATCACAGAAGAAACGAAAGTAGTAATATTTATATATCAGCATATATATATAGTATAAGCATTCGTCTCAGGCAGTAATATGATCTCATCACAGAACAATGCAGCAGAAGAACATATATGAAATATTGGATATACTAGGACGTCCGTGTTTTCAATACGAGCCTGTATAAAACACGGATTCCACGGTCGCGACGAATAGCCAAACCCACATCCCAAGACCCCTACGAGAGCGGCAAGTAACACTGCCAATTCTAGGGTTAGAAGACCCGGTCTCGACTCCTCGAGATGGCCTCCCACTGGACCCTAGAACCCGGTTACTTGTGCTCCCCACCTTGGGTCTACCTAATGCGGAAAAGTAAATAATATACACTGGTGACAGCAACCGCAACCTGGAAGTGCCCCAAATAAAAGAATATTACATTACAAATGAATTTTACATGAATGAAAATAAAAACCCTCATCTCACATAAAACCCCCGGCTATTCAGAACGCGACGATCCAATATAACATATCACAGCAACACATAATATCTCATATCATCAACGTAAGTAAATATGCGCATCCCAATTGTCGTTGACATATAGCAACGAAACCGGCGATATCACATATTACACTTACGGTCACAGAAAAGAAAGTGTAAAACTACAATATTTGGAATCCACAATCACTTTAGACATCGTAAATCCGAAATATCACATACTCCGTATTTCATGCCTAACTCTATGAATTCCACATATTGTATCACATTCCAGATAAATAAACAGTATTAAACTTTTCGAACGGATAATCAAACACCCAAAATTTCCTAAACTGCTCAACTCTTGAGCGGGGTTCAAATAATCCCAGAATATGTCACAGTACCGGTGATCCAGCCGTAGAAGGGTCAAGCCAACGCCTCACATGTGGCACGCCGTACTGCCCCAAACCCGAAGGTTCAAAAGGCAGTTCAAGACGGTCACATAATCGAGTTAAGGTTTGTTGTCTTCTAGAGGGTCCACCGCTTAACTTGTACAATTTTCCGAAAGATTTAAACCCGAATAAATTTCAACACTTGAAAATTTGCCGTACCGGGAAACAGTAAGTTAATGATATCCGTTCAAATAGTTTAACAGTTTCTAAATATACGGAAAAAATACGAATTTAAAATTTCCGATCGAGTCTACTATTACAAAACAAACCCCAGAATTTTAAACACCTGGAACAGATTAAAAATACCCAGAATAGTCAGCAAGTACCTACGGTCAATACCATGAATCCACGTGTCCCAATCCTACAGTCTGGCCGCGTAACCGCCGCGAGAACCATGTTATTGCCGCGGTTCCGCGCTCCGTTGGTGGAATTGTGGGCACGTGTTTCATGGTAATTCTTAGAATTCCCTGCTGATTTTTTTACATATTTTTAATTCTGAAAAATCCCAAAATTTAAAAAATTTCCAGAGAGGGGTCAAGTTTCGTCGTTTCGGGTTCGATCGGAGTTTTAACTTCGTAAACACATCGCCTAATGCTCTAGCTAGGCTCTGATACCACTGTAGGGTTCCTAGGCACTCTTGTGAAGGTTCATAAGGCATCAAACATGCCCGGATAAATTTTTAGACGTGCCGAACAACCCAAAGCCGGGATCTTTGCTAGATTATTAGGGTTTAATATGCAAGATGATAACTTTTATCTAAGTGTGAGGGATTACAACCTTTGTAGTCCGCTCCTTCACTTCACAAGCTCCGAGTAGAAGTCCCTTTGCCGCGATCCACGATCTCCCGGACTCATGAGAGGCTCCACGACTCAAACGATCCATGCTAGCTCGAAGTATTCCAAATTCCGATGATCTACCTTGAAGTTGCTTCGACTCAAGCTTTCTCACTCAAAAGAGTAGAACACACTAATCCCATGGGCTAGATGAGATGAGGATGAAAGAGTAGTAATTTTGCTTTCTTTTTATATCATTTTCTCATATTATTTCATCACTTAAGAAAATCTAGCAAGCTTTTCTTTCAAGAGAGAAGAAGAAGATAATGGAAAAAGAATAATCCTTTTTCTTTTGTGATGAATATAATATAATCATATGATTGAATTGTAAACCATGGTCAAGAATGAGTGGCTAAGAATGTGTAGAGAATAAACTAGGGTTAGGGTTTGGTTGAGTTAAGAATGTGTCATCAACAAATATCTTAACCATGACAAAAGAATAAAGCTTCTAGAATGTGCATGAAGCAACTAACCCAAATCAAACCCTAACCTCAATTAATCATCCTTAAACATGTTTAACAATTAATCATATCATGTCACAATAATATATAACACATATATATTATATATTTGCAACAAAAGAAAATAATACAATTAACATATATCGCATATATATCAATGTATCATCCACTGAGAAAATGAAATAATAAAGCGAGCCAATATTCGATAATGTAATACAATATATCATATATATTATTATACATTAAATCATCGAATCAACACTTGAATCGATGATCCGGCTATATCGAATATTACCGACTAATATATCATGTACCGATTCATCGAATCAACACTTGATCCGATGACCCGGTTCATATACATATATCGCGAGAATATAATACGGTATCCCATATCGCATTATTCACGCTCCTGCGCATATCACATATGCGCCACTACTCCATTTCGCCTGAGCCAAGAAACCTCTGTGTAGGACTCTAAAGAATCGTCAATACGCCGGTAGCAGGTGATGATCATATCAAACACCCACAAGCTGCAAACGGTCAGCTAAATGTAACAGCCACCCAGGTATTGAGCGATCAGAAGATCAACAAGCTAGCCTGTGCGTTCTCCTGTGAATCCAACCAGTAACACTCCCGTACAGTCCGGTCTGTTCGTCCGATATGTCGCATATCAAGTCTAGGGGTGGTATACGTCAGACCCCAGTAACCGATAAGTCGTGTCGATGTGTGGCTCATAACGGGTCGAGAAACTACTAGTAACACTTACCAGTAAATCTCTATATCATCCCTGGCCAGGGACTTCCAGTTATAGCCAATCGAACACAGCACAACATCAACTCCCTATACCGGGAGAGACGAATCCCCTCCTATCGCTCATTGCCTCCATGTGATTCGGGACTGTACCCAAAAGCCACCGTTTTGCACGCCCTCTTGGACGCGGTAAGGTGGAAATCAAAGCACAGTGCGAATCACACAAGACTCTATGACGATCTCGGGTCTACAGACTACCCTGTACCAGTGTCACCGGAGAACTGCCATCTGATGTATGGTATATTACCATCTGGGAGTTCTCGGCGAGTCCGTCCAGTGTACCCAGTCTCCACTGAGCACCCGTACACCATCTCTGATGTCTAACACCGATGGATATGGGATCATCCATCGCCCATCATATGGGTCAAGATGCGTATACGCTAGTCTACTCTGGTGTATCGATGCCCTGTCTCGATATACCCTCGACTAGGAACAGTTATAGGATGTACTCATCGACTACCGCGGCCCCACTAGTATGATCTCATCATAGTCCCAGTAGTCGAGTACAGATCCTAAGGGCTTTATCAACATGTGAGAGTAAAACAGTAAACCAATACAAGTCAACATGTTAAGATAAAGTGAAACCAAATAGCATACTATCATGACGAGCAAGAAAGTCATCTCTATATATAACCAAGCATCCATTATAATATACATCATATGTACAACAATGGCCTCTAGGGCATATACATAACTAACACACTGGAGGTTGTGACGCTGGATAAACTAGAAAATTCTATTGTGTTGATATTTTGCAAGTTTGAGCGTATTTTCCCATCGTCATTCTTCGATATCATAATACACTTGACGGTTCATCTTGCAACTGAGGCTATGTTAGCCGGACCGGTACAATATCGATGGATGTATCCCGTCGAGAGGTACGTGTAATTTTTCGTTTCGCACAATTTATAAATTTATTGTTGTCCTGTATGCCTGTATTTATTTATTCAATATATTTTCATTAGGTACCTCTACACTCTTAAGAAGTATATATGCAATAAAAATCGACCAGAGGGTTCTATCATGCAAGGTTATCTTCTTGATGAAGCAACCACATTTTGTTCCCGCTATCTGGACGAGAACATTGAGACAAGACTTAACCGGCCTCGAAGAATTCAAGACGGGCCATATGTTCAAGCCGAGTATAAGAGGGTAGACATTATGTTTATCAACAAGATATAACGGTTTATCTTGCTTAATTGCGCATGTCTTGAACAAATTAGAGAGTAAGTTTTTTTTTGGATTAATTGTTATATCTGTGTTTGTGTGTGTATGAAATGATATAATATTAATGTCACCATTATTTGTCAAAAACAGAATTCATTTTAACGAGATACGTGAGGGGCATCCTGATTGGAACGAAGAACAATTGGAAAAATATCATCAGGATAATTTTTGTGATTGGGTCACAGATCATGTAAGTTATTCGAATAACATTTTATTGCTATCAGTTTTAATCTAAACTTGTATCGTTATGTATTTTTCGTAAAATTTGTTTTGTTAGATCCACGATCCGAACTTGTCTGCATCATTTGAGAGTGATTCAAGATATTTAGCTCAATTTCCTAGTATGGAGGTTGCATATTACAAAGGATTTGGTGTCCTTGGAAACAAATTCGAAGTTAAGGACATAGAAACATCTAGAACCACTCATAATAGTGGGATTGCGACTGTAGGATCGGACGGTGTGATTTATTATGGGTACTTAAATTGTATACTCGGCATCCACTATCCTGGACGATCAGAACCCTTTTATATATTCCAGTGTACTTGGTACGATACGCGAACCGATACAGATAAGTGGAGAAGCAATCTTGGGACTTGGAAAGATGAATATGGATTGACCAGTGTGAACACACTTCGATTTTATGGTCAGGAAGATCCGTTTATCTTTCCGAACCAAGCGTTCCATGTATACTACTCACAGTGTTTGAAGCATCCGGGATGGAGTGTTGTATGCCGATGGAAACCCAGAGATGTCTACGATGTCCCAGAATTCGAGGACAGCGATGAGGATGAAGAAGAGAGAAGGCTTAGAGTGCTCCGACCGTCTGTTTCGAAGGACGGGTTGTCTTCGGCCTATCATGAAGTTACGTGGGTTAGAAATGACATCGACAATGAAATCCAAGTAGATATGTATAATGCACCCACGAAACGAAAAAGGTTATCAGTAATGTTATATTATTACTTCATATTTTACGATCTATACATATATAGTCAATACTTTTAATGATTGTCTAATGCGTCCACGAACCGTTTATCTAGATTTGATGACGATGTCGGGAGCAGTGAGAGGCGGCAGGAGCTCCAGCCGCGGCAGAGGCAGAGCGGTTCTGCCGCCCGGAGAGCTCCGTAGGGAGCTTCGGAGGGCCGGTAATGCACCCAGATCGGAGACCCCTTCGGATGCCTCCTTCCGTGTGGATTTTGCCATACATCCAGGTATACTGCACGCATATCCATTTTGAATGTAATATTACAGATATCCATGCCTGTTTATGTCAAAATTACTTATATTGTCAATGTTTGATTGTCTAGTTGTTGGTGATGCGTCCACATCTGGGACAGAGGCCACTCCCGCTCCTCCAGGTATGTTTATATATCATATAGTGCATGTATATTGATTTAGAATGCTATATCATAAATATACACACATTCCGTACTGCTCTTACTTAGCAATTTTTATTATTGTCTAGCTGTAGGTGGTGACACCACCGCACCTGCGGGTATGTTTATATATCCTATAGTGCATGCATATTAATTTAGAACGTTATATTATTGATCTACACATTTTTTTTGCAATTACTTATATAATCTATTTTTAATTGTCTAATTATAGGTGGTGCGTCCACATCAGACGCAGAGGCCACTCCTGCCACTTCCATACCCTCCGCATCGTCTGCAGGTTAGTATGAATAAATATAAAATATTTATTCATTTTACATATGCTCTATAGAATAAATATGAACTTCATGGAAAATTAGCGTCAATGTTTATTTTCTAGTTGGAGGGGATCCGTCCGCATCCGGGACCCCGGCTGTTCCTCACCGGAGGATCTATCGTCCCGCTCGTGCTGCTGCCCGGGCCCAGGCTCATGCTTTAGTCACCGGAGGTATATATCACACTTCAATTTTTGTTTAATCTTGATTTCTTAATACAACTTTGTCTTAATATTGATTTTCTTGATATTTCTTGCAGACGTAGGGCCTCTCCATCCCCAGAGGGAGACTCGAGGCACGAATCAGGCCCATAGGCTGAGGCCTGACAGAGCTAGGGGGAGGCATCATTCCCCCTCTTTTTTACCTTTGACTATTGCTATACTGGTCCTCTTGCCGAGAGGTTCGGCCGGTATATGGGGGACGAGAGCTGGCTCGTGAAGAACTATCCACTTCACGTTGAGTGGGGCGAGCAGCACCGGCGCTCATTCGCCCTCTTCTTTGATCAGGCTCGGGTACGTATTATTAAATATTTTCATTTGATTTATCCAATATATTTATTAATAACATTTTCAATCTAATAAAAATGTTTTTTTTGTATTTTCAGTCGGATTACAATTTTCAGCCTATACCCGACCCTGATCACCCTGGGAGGGTGCTCGACCTTCATGCTCTGTACAATGGCCTGATGAAGAACATGCAGACAAGGTCCGATACAACAGGAATGAGCTGAAGGCCGACTGCTACTCCCTGTGGATGGCGACCCCCGAGGCAGAGAGAGCAGCCCTCCTATCTACTTCGGCATTTGCGAGAGTCGACATAGAGACATGGCCTCTATTGTACGAATATTTCGACTCCCAACGCTAACAGGTATGTATTTTAAATGTAATTCATTGTTTAGGATATAATTTATTTTTTTGTGTTCCTTAATTAGAAAACTAAATGTTAATGCGTTGTGCAGAAACAGGCCACTCAGAATACAGAGAACAGGAAGTCGGCGAAGAGGGGTCGTCCAACTTACACAGGTGGCTCGAGGAAGATTACTCGAGCCATGGAGTTATCGATAAATTACAATAGACCGACCATTGGGATATTCTGCAATATTAAGAGTTATTTTCTAATATATCTAATATTAAGAGTTATTTTCTAATATTATAGACGGCTCAGACCCTGGCGCAAGGTGGTACACCGAGCATGCTGTCTGCATATCTTGCCGTCCATGGCACCTCGACAGATCCCGCCACGGGCGAGCTTCGATATCCCGACGTCGCTACCCAGGATTATTGCGTAAGTGTTATTATTTATTCTACCCATATTTGAAATTTTAGTTTTGGAAGGTTCAAATTTAAATTTTATACTTATACTTTACTTCTTAATGTGGGTGTAGGAGCGGGTGGTTGAGCAGGCCGAGTCCTCGGGGATCGATTTTACCGGACAGAGCGATCCGAGGCTGCTGACCCCAGTCCTGGACGCCGCACACGGAGGGCACCATGGAGGTTGGGAGAGAGGCCGGGGACTGGGCCCTAGCAGGGCTCATATGAGGTTGGACTCCACCCCGGCTGTTACTTCCTCCGTCTCCAGTGAGCGACGTGTCCAGCAGGAACTGGAGAGCTTGAGGGCCACCGTTCCGGAGTTGAAAGAAATGCTGGTATGTATACTACTTTATAGTAAAATATCATGTAATATTATAGATATCAACATATCCATAATTAGTACGTAGCCTGAGCTTATTTGGTTGTAGACTTAGGTTTGATTAATCATACATACATATCTAAATAAAATAAACTACGGTTTTCCAAACTAGATATCCAAATGGGGTTTTGAAATAACTTGATAATGATACGAATTCGAATAATACACAATTCTTACATGCTTATTACACACGTTAGGTCCAAACGCGACAGGGTACATCGGCCGAGCCTCCACATGCATCTCCTTCGGCTGCGGCTCCGCATGCCACTACATCGGCTGCGGTTCCGCAGACAGCTCCTATAGCTCCACCGCCCGCTCAGACTCCCGCAGCCGCGACTCCGCAAGCCACTACCTCGACGGCGGCTGCGCAGACCACTTCGCCAGCTCCATGACCCGCTCAGACTCCCGCACGCGCTGAATTGCATGCTTTATTGACCGAGGAGCAGGCGCGCCAGATTCTAGCGTTTATCAGAGGTGGAGCTGGACCGAGCTAGGGTAGCTTTTTTATTCTTATTTTTTGAAACATGAATTTATTTATATGATACATATTGTACTACATTTTGAAACATTTTGGACGATATTGATATTGGTTTATATTTATATCCTATTCATTTTGTTGGTTTCTTTTGTATATTATATGCGTGAGATGTGATTATGAATACTGCGATATATGTTGTGTGATGATTAATTTTATAATTGATTGATGTATATATTATTGTGCACAGGGCGAGAAAAAATCAGGCAGCCCTTTTTAGAAAAAACAGATAATATGTACCTACGGATTAATCCGTAGGTACATATTTTGCCCCTACGGAGTAGACCGTATGGGCAAAATATCAGAATAACTGATATTTTCCCCCCTGATCTCAGTTTCAGGGGATTGGGTGTGCCCCTAAGGATATATCCGTAGGGGCAATAAAAAGCCCATACAGAGTTATCCGTAGGGGCCAAATATCAGGATATCTGATATTTTGCCCCTACGGATATGTACCTACGCATGTATCCGTAGGGGCTATTTCTTTGCCCTACGGATTCATCCGTAGGTACAAGTAATATATTTAAAAAAAACTGTAAATAAAATAATTTTTTTGCCCCTACGGTCTACTCCGTAGGGGATACGGGACCTATACATAAATCCGTAGGGGCAAGTTTTTGTCCGTAGGGGCAAGTTCACGGCTTCAACTTGCACTTACGGCGTTTGCACCTACAGGTTATTTTTTTGCCCCTACGAATATATCCGTAGGGACAGTGGTTTGCTCCTACGGATAAATCCATAGGGGAAACCCTTATTTGTACTAGTGTGTATTCGGGTTATTTAGACGACGTTAAAACGTTCGAACGGATATCAATAATCCATATTTTCCCTCGCTGGAAATTTTGAAGAGTTGGATTTTTTTCGAGTTTAAAATCTTAAGAAGAATGATACCAAAACTCGACTTTTTCGATCGCGGAACCGCGGTCATACCCTAGGGTTTGCCGCAGTTCCGTGGCGACATGACTGAGGCATGGGTCAGCCCTTCTACGGATGGTTCATAGGAGCTGTGGCAGTTTCTAGGTATTTTTTGAACTCCGCTCAAGTGTTGAGCTTGTTGGAAATTTTTGGTGTTTGCTTATTCGATCGAAAAGTTTAACTTCATCTAACTATCTTTGATTGTGATACAATATTTGGAATCCACATAATTAGTTATGAGATAACTAGTTTGAATTTTATAAATCTAGTAGTTTAGTCTCATGTGATCGGTTGCCACAGCTTTTTGATGTTGATCAAAAGTCCATCGCAATTATATAGTATACGCGGATACTCGCCAGGTAACCTTACTAGATAGCCACACCCCATAGTCCCGACCAAGTGACTGTAGGAAAACCCCGTCGCCAAAAACATCCGTTCGGGTGCTCGCTGATGCGGTGTTCCGCCTTAGTGCACTTCGTCGATGGCATTGGGGGTGCGGCCGTTTACTAAAGTTTGCGACGAGCATTCGATTAGATTAACTGGAATCTTGTTGAATTACCCAACAAGTTATTGAAAAGTGTTTTCAATATCAGGACTAAAATGCGGGGTTTATAATTGTTATGCATGTGATGTCTAAGGAATTCATTTGGTTAGGCATGAAATCCAAAGCACGTGATACATTGGGTTTATGATGTCTAAGGTGGTTGCAGATTCCAATTGTTGTAGTTTTTCAATTTCTTTTCTGCGACCGTAAGTGTAATATGTGGTGTATCGCCAGTTTCATTGCTATACGTCAACGACAATTGGGATACGCATATTTATTTACGTTTATGACATGTAATGTTATGCGTTATTGTGATATGTTATATTGGATCGTCGTGTTTTGAATAGACAGTTTTTTTTTATGTGAGATGAGAGTTTTTTCATTCTTATTCATGTAAAACTTGTATGTAATATTCTTTTAATGGAGCACTTCCGTGTTGAGGAATATATCGCCGTTGATGTATATTATTTTCTTTTCCGCATTAGGATAAACCCAACGAGGGGTGCACAAGTAACCGGGTTCTAGAGTCCAGTGGGAGACCATCTCGAGGAGTCGAGTCCGGGTCTCCTAACTCTAGAATTGGAAGGGTTGCTTGCCACTCTCGTAGGGGTCTAGGGATATGGGTTTGGTTATTCATGTCATGACCCGAAATGGCACGTGACTGGCACTTGAATCATATGAAGTCTATAGGACCTCATCTAATTCAAATAAGCCAAAATCTCAGAAATCTAAACCATTTAAAAGAAGAAAGTGAAGGAAAACGTGTTTTAAAGTTTGCATATAATCACTTTGAAATTCGTAGTAAACATTTTTAAAATATCGTATATTTTCCAAAAATTTCGGCAGAGTTTCCTTTGTAAATACTGGCCCCAAAAGGGTACAACATGAATAATATATAAAGGCATCTCTAAGCGGGAGCTAGCTCTTCGCCAATTGGCGGTCACAACCACGCAAGCAATATAATATACAATGCCGAAAGGCGAGGATTAGATCTCAAAAGGAAACTCAGAATCATCAACAAAAGCATAATAATACAAGCGCGACTCTAAGGTCGAAAGAATAAACACTGGTCTTCTGAGTCTAAAAAAATATACATGTCTGGTTGATGGAGTTTACTAGATACAACTGAATAACTAAAATATACAATGGTGGTCACGATGCAAGTGAGCCCACCTACCAAAGCAATCACCCGAAATGAAGTAATGTGCCAGCAAAGCCGCCAAGGAAACCTGTACGGCAAAACCTGCACGGGGGTGAGTTACCAACTCGTGAGTAGAAAATATCACAGAGCAGAAATCGTATGCATGACTCAATCCTAGGTCATACGATCATAATATATATCCTCAAATGATATAGCCTGAAGCATCTAAAATAATGGCATGGGTAAACATCTATACATAAGTGTAATATAAAGTGCTCGTGTCAGTGCCTCAGGTAGCAATATATCATAAATATGAGGTGTGAATGCAATATAATGAAAATAGAATACATCATGAATGAGAAAACTATTTTCTTAATTTAGTGAGATTTCTGTATATATAAATCGAGGTATCAGAAATGGAATCAATATAGAATTAGTGTCAAGTATCGACACAAAACATAAATCCCAATATCTCAATATCTCCGGCTCTGGCAATCCGGACTGGCCTGTATCCTCGAATCTCAATATTTAGGGCTCTGGCTATCCGGACTGGCCCATATCATCAAATCTCAAAACCTCAGGCTCCGTCAATCCGGACTGGCCTATACTCCGATCGGTATCCTCTGGATATCCGTCGAGTCACAATAAAATCACTGGTCGGTAGTGCTCCCCTGCAAGGCTCAACGCTATCATCTGCGACCATCTTGGCCCGGGATACCACACCGGGTCCACCAAGCACCCATAAACGGTCCCTCCTCCTCCTCGAATTGGGTGTATGATATCGCTCAAGAGCCGAGAAAACTCATGTTGGACATATCTCAAATCATATCATGAGAAAACCGCAATTTTCTATCTTTTAAAAAGATAGTAAGTTTATAAAATCTTTGCGGTTTCTCCAAATCCAGAAATCTCATGGAAATCCAAAATCCCAATATCAAGGGTAAATAAACAATGAAATACCAGTAACAAGTTCCATAATATTGCATGATAATAAATAAATGAATGCATCGGATATCAAGCAAGGAATGCAATAATTAAACTAGCATATGAAAGCAATCGTATTGGAACTATCAGCTAACAAGCTATGTTAATGAAATAATATTCTCTGAAGTGTATGTGACATAGCAATTACCGATGATGATGTGTGTGAGCCGGCAAGCAGGTGTACCTGGAGCATACGCATCATCGGTAATGGTGCTGGTGTCCTGACAACATGATTTTAATAATAACTAATGAAAACACAATATAAGCATGCGATGCGATGCGAACAGCAAGAATATGCATAACATGAATAATAATGCAACATATATGAGTCATACAGTTTTGACATTTGAAATAATACGAATCGTGGTGTTTAGAAAATAGGGCTACGGTTTTTTTAAGAAGAAGGTACGCCCTTTAAAATATCCGTAGTATCTCTTGGCCTGTCTTTAAAATACTCACGATTCGTTAGTTTTGAAAATAGGTATGACTCGAGTCCAATCTAATATCTACTAGTAAACTACAGGACTAAACTAACAGAATAGTCGGAAGGGTAAGAAAAACCATCTTAATCTGAGTGGATAAATATATATATACATCTAGTAGTCGGTGATCCCGCCTCAATAGTATCACGTAAGATACAATATATATATATATATATATATATATATATATATGATATCCTAGAGTCATGAGTGCGGATCTATCATCATTATTATAGCTCGTACGGTGAATCCATCGTACGGCATTCCAAATCTGGGTACTGGTCAAATATCACATTATCTTATTATTCATCTGGTATCCTTATCATCATATCCTGAATTAGGGGTACTGATCTAAAATCTAGTACAATCTGATACCATCAACATATGTATATGCGTGTGTATGAAAACACATCGCCTAAATATCCGCTATAATATCCTGTTGTATCTCATAATACAAAGAAATCACATCACCGATCTCGTGGCATCATGTCCAAATCACATCGACTCATCTCCAAGTACCATGTACTATCCTCATTATCCATGTATATGTATACAAAACAACATACATACATACATACATAGATATATATATATATACACAAACACACACACATACTCACAACAAATATGTATATATATATATATCCCCATATACGCACAAGAAATAAAATGTATGCGAGTGTGTGTGTGCGCGTGTTTGCAAATCTTTACTCTAGGGTTTCACGACAAAGAAACTAAACTAAGTTACTTATAATTACACTAAAACTAACCCATGAACACATAAACCTATCTTGAAAATCACCTATTCTCATGATAAACACGCACGCGCGCACACACACACACACACACACACACACACACACACACATATATATAAATTTAGGTATACGTATTCGTATACTACACTACGAACTGCGGGGGTGCTATACGCTATCCACCCGACTTCCACCGCAGATATATATATACTCACCTTGATCCTTGCTTGCCGAAGTCGATGTCGCCATCCTCTTCTTCATCATCCGACATCTACTTGGGGGTGCCTACATATATACGCATATAGTATCGTAAACCGAAATCGCACAACAAAACCAAATTGGCACGCGTATCACACATAGGTTAAAAACTATGATCTATGCATGCACGAATAACTAAACAACTCTCGACGATCGACGTATAAACGCGAATCAACCAAGATAAAATACAAATACAATGTTCACGTTATAAACAAGCACGAAACCAAAACAGAATCTCAGAAAACATGCTCCAGATTTTACCCTAGATGAAATTAGCCAATTTTGCATATGTGGAGGGTCTAGTTTACAGGAAATGAAGCTATGGACCAAATAAGAAGCAAAAAACCCATGACCTGGCCACAATTTACGGCCAGAAAGTGTATAATTGTGGCCACAAGAATGAGTTAGGGTCTCGGGTCATCAGGGTAGCTTCCAGGTCACCTGCTTGTATCTCCGTGTTTGCTAAATAATTCTTAGGGTCCCCGGGTGATAGCAGATTTCAATACATCACCACAATTTATACAATTTCCCGATATCGGGGTTTCTAAGTTCGGGTTAAGGGGTTAAGTCTCTAGTTTCAGTCCAATATACTATCACTAAAGGGGGGTTTAAGGTCACTACTAACTCAATTACACTATCTCACTTCAAGAATTCCTCAAAACCCTAACTTGGAATTTTCTAACCTCACTAAATATCAATTGATCACTTCTAAACATGCATGGACTCTAATGTGAAAGAAAAACTATACTAATGGTGAAGAAAGTAACTTATTTGGGAACTCAAGAAAATTCTTGAGTTGCCCCCAAGTGCTCAAAATCCAATTTTTCTTGGTCCAAAGTGCTTGTAGGGAGCTTATGCATGTTTTTAATGAAAGGGGGATGATGTTTTGATGAGAGATTGAGGGTGTTTGTTAGGTTTTAGTGGAGGTGGGAGATGAGGGCAACCATGGGAGAGGGAGATGGAAAATAAAGAAGAAAATAATAAAGGGGACAAATGGGAGCTTGGTCAATTGACCCATCACCTCTCTCTCCTTTCTCTCCCTTGCCCATACCCATTATTCTAACCATTTCCTTTTTCTTTTCTTTTCTCTTCTCTTTTCTTTCCAAAACCAAAAAAATTTAATGACCAATTAACATAACAAATGAAGCATGGTAGAATAATGTAACAAATGTGAAAAATGACTTGGTGCATGTCACATACACAAAACAAGCTTAATGCACGATTAGTGATATTTAATCTCGATTAGCATTAAAATGGAATATAATTAATTATATAAAATCTATGAATGCTCCATTCTTAAAATTTCTTCCAAATTCAATAATTTACATAATTTCCAAATATTTCCCTATTTATCGGTATATAAATATACCGCATTATTAAAATATTCATAATATTTATTATTTAATTATAAAAATTCCCAAAAATAATATTTTATTTTTCTGAAATGTTACAATTCATCATGACCGTGGAATCCGTGTTTTATACTGGCTTAAGTTAAAACCCGGAAATCCTAGTATATCCAATATTTCATATGTGATTTCTGCTGCGATATTCTGGGATGTGATCATTGTATATGATGAGATAATACTGTATATAGTATATGTGATATATTATATAGACATTGCTTATGTTTTACACCTGCGCTTGCACTGCCCCGCTCTGCCGTTAGTTACCTAACCTAACGGTGCATGATGGAACATCGAGGGGATTGCGGATGACATGAGCGTACGTTTGGATTTATCTGTGATGCTTAGGTAACTTAAATGATAGGACATTCATTAATGAGATTAATGAAAGAAAATAGACCTAAATATATTGTAGAAACTTGTTTAAAAACAGGTCGCTCTAGTTCTTCTTTGCATAGCGGTATGCCTTGTAGAATATCCAGCACTGTCACGTCCCGAAAATACGAAACATGACCGGCACTTAAACTATGAAACGTCTCGAGGAGTACGTAATCTAAGTAAACCGAAAACCCAGAAATCCAAACCAAGAAAAGTAGTAGAGTGAAGGAAAACCAATTTAAATCAAGTAGTTTTAATAGCATAAGCCGAATTATGCGTTTTTAAAAACATTAAATATTTCCTGAAAATTTCGGCAGAGTCTCTTTTGTAAATACTGGCCCCCAAACGGGGTACAACATGAATAGTATATGAAATCAATAAAAGGCATCCCCCAGCAGGAGCTAGCTCTTCGTCAATCGACGGTCACAACCACACAAGCAATATAATATACAACGCCAAGGGTGAGGATCAAAACTCAAAAGGAAACTCAAAACAACAAGAAATCCATAGAAATATAACGCGCGACTCTAAGGTCGAAAGAATAACATCATTGGTCTCGATCTCAAAAATAAATACATGTTTGGTTGATGTAACTTCTAGATACAACTGAATAAGAATATACAATGTATAATGATGGATACGATACAAATAAACCCAACTACTAGCAAGTCACCCGAAAGAAGTAGTGCCAGCAAAGCCATAATGAAACCTGTACGGCAAAACCTGCAAGAAACTGTGGCACAACGAGGGTGAGTTGCCAACTCGTGAGTAGAAAAACATCTACGAACAGAAATCGCATGAACAACGCAATCCTAGGTCATATGATCATAATATATCCTCAAATATAACCAGCAGCCTAAACAATGGCTAGGGTAAATATCTAACCCAAGTGTAATCCCATATGCCCGTGTCAGTACCTCAGGTAGCAATATATCATATGGATGATGTATGAATGCATGAAAACATAATACACGTACTAAAGAAACTGCTTTCATAAGTTAGTGAGATTTCCTTTGTATTTTTAAAATGAGGTATCATAAATGAAATCAACATAAACAGTGTCTAGCATCGACACAAAACATAAATCTCAATGTCTCAAAATCTCAGGCTCCGGCTATCCGGACTGGCCAGTATCATCAAATCTTAGTAGCTCAATATCTCGAAATCTCAATATCTTAGGCGCCGTCTGTCCAGACCGGCCCCTACCATCCATCTCAAGACCACGACGGTATCTTCCGGATATCCGACGCGTCGGGTAAAATCACCGGTCGGTAGTGCTCCCCTGCCAGGCTCAACTCTATCATCTGCGATCCTCTTGCCCCGGGGTACCGCACCGGGTCCACCAAGTACCCGAAACGGTTCCTCCACTCCTTGAACTCGGGTCTCGAAATCCATCAGCGAACTCATGGTGGACGACTCATACATCATGGGAAAACCGCACTTTTTATTTAAAAAAGAGAGAAGAAGTTTATTTATGTTTTTGCGGTTTTCCTCCAAATCCAAGAAATCTCATGAAATCCGAATCCAAATCATCAATAGCACGTAAAACCATGAATATAGGCATAACAATGAATAACAGTATGCATGAAGTGACAAGTAATAACTACAATGTCTAAACTGGCATATAACGCAGGTACACTAATATCATGTCAAACTACTAACTAACAAGCTAAGTCAAGCAATAATATTTTCTAAGGTGTACGTGATATGGCAATTACCGATGAAGATGTGTGTGAGCCGGTAAGTAAGTGTACGTGGTACATACGCATCATCGGTAATGGTGCTGGTGCCCTAACAGCATAATATGAACAATACAATATGAAATAGCAATGTAAGTATGCGTTGCGGGGCGAACATCAATAATGAGCGGGACCTAAATACTAGACACAACGGTAACTAATCTGCATTTAATATATATATACGTCATACTATGGGGCTGTTGGAGATGGTGCCCTCAGAGCCAATTATTGGATCACAGGCACGTGATTGCAATGATTGAGGGAGGACCTATCCCAGTAGGACAGTCTTACTCAAGATGATAGTATGCTATCTGGTTTATCATTATCATCGTGTACTGCTTTAGGTGACTTGACAGGTCGCTATTATACGTTGATAGAGCCCCTAGGATTCTTGCTTGACTGCCAGCAGTATGATGGCGATCATATACGTGGGAGCTGGTAGTCTATAAGCACATCCTTAAATGGTCCCTAGTCGTGGGAGTTTCGAGACAGGGCATCAATACTCCAGAGTAGACTAGTGTATACAGTCGAGACCACGACGAGGGGCGGTGGCCGGTCTCACAAGTCACTGGTGTCAGTTGGTTTACCTAAGATGTATACAGGTGCTCATTGGGTTATGAGTACACCGGACAGGACTCGCCGGGAACATGCTAGTTGGTATTATACCTGGCGTCAGATAGCAGTTCCCTGGTGACATGTGTACAGGTTAGTTCGTCGACCTGAGATAGTCATTTTTCTCATGTGAGTTCCCACTGTACTTTGATTACTACCCTACCACGGCTCAAAGGAGTCGTGCAAACAGGTTTTAGTTGGGTACAGTCTCGAGCCATATGGAGGCTGTGAGCGGATCTGCAGGGGTTCGTCTCTCCCGGTATTGGGGGTGAGGTCGCGTTGTGTCTAGGAGAGCCATTACACAAAGCCTTCGGCCGAGGCAGGAGATTTACAGGTAGGTATTCCAGTAGTATCTCAGGGTGTTCTGGGCTACACTCCAACACGACTTGTACCGCTTTTGGTGGTCTGATTTTTACCAACCCCCAAGGCCCGCCATGCGATGCTCATAGATGAACGGACCGGACTGTATGGATATTGTCACTGACAGGCTCAGTAGGGTGTCAGGATGAGTTCGCTCATCGACGTCCCTTTTGGTCAGTAGCTGGTAGCCCGTTACGTATGGCTAATACCTCTGACGGGCTAGTGGTTAAATCCACAGCCAAGGTATTGACGAGTCTTTAGAGTCCCCCACAGACAGTTTCTCAAGTTTCGGACGAAACGTTGTAGAGGCCGTATGATATATGGCAGGGTCCGATCATATACGTGCGGTATTGCACGGATCATGGTCGGACGGATCATACTAGTGGGGTTTGGTTTAAGCAAGATCCTTGTATTAGATTTGTTGGATTACTTAAGTCTCATCGCATTCGCATTCAGTCGGAATTCGGATGCAGGTATGTATATACAGGTGAGGGGTATCCTTGTGATCCGTCAAGAGTTTACTTTAGATGTTGCCGGATTTTCTTTGTTATGGAAAACATTTGGTTTAATTTTTGCTTAAGGAAATAATAAGCTAGATTTTCATCATGACAATGCATTAATGTGACATGGACTTGTATCATAAGTCATGGTCTCTTTTTTAGCAAAAGTGTCACATTAATGGATTGATTTGTGATGATATGAGAGGAAGAGAGAGAGAGGGGCTGCCATGTGGTTATGGTTAGCTCTCATATTATTTTCCTCCCTCTCTCATTTCTATCATACTTATAACAAAAGAAAAATGGATGAAACTCCATCTTCTTCCTCTTTCTTCTCTAGCTCATTGCTTCTATCAATGGCATCAACCTTAACCTCCATCCAAAGCCATGGATGCAAGAAACAAAGTGATCACAAACATTCTCTACAACACCTTGGACGCGTCGGCTAGCACACTTCGCGCCCGAGTTGCATCGGATGAAGCGGGAGCCCGTAAAAAGATTTCTCGATGTGGTGCCCTTTCCGACGAGGAGGTAAAGACCGGAGATTCCGTGAGGAGATCGAAGTGGAGGCCGAAGAACGAAGGACACGGGTCGCTCGGTATAGCTCTCCACCCTTTCTCTTGTTAGCTAGTATTATGTTAATGGTTACCATCTGGGGTTTTAGGATGCGGTAGTGCCGGTTTCTAGTTTGAAAAAAAATTTCGTTTCCGCAGTTTGGCCATGGGAAGACGGCCGGGGCGCTACCGTAGTCCTACATGGTATCAGAGCCACGCCATTAACCTAGTCAAGCTTGCTCTAACGTGTTTACAAGTTCGATCGAACGGATTTTCCGAAAACCCGATTTTCATGCATCAGTTTCTGTCGAAATGTTTTTGGCTCGAAATTTTTTTCAGGTTGTTGCAGAAGCACATACAGGCAATTATAAGAATTCTCGAAAAATTCAATGCACTTAATCCTTAGTAGGACCGCGGAATCGCGGCCAAACCCCTGTTTGGGCCGCGGTTACGCGGCAGTAGAGTGTAATCAATGCATAAAATTTTTCCAGTGGGCTTTTAGGTTGAAAATAGGGTTTTTAGAATATTCTTTTTGGGCCCAGATTTTCTCTGAGTGCTACAGTTGTGCTTGGGGCCCACTTGGGTAAATTTGATCGATCGAAAATTTTAAACATGTTAGTTCACAATATTTACATTATATCTGCGACCGTGAATGTCACTTGATCGGTAAATCCTGTCTAACTGCTATAGCCCTTTTAGACGGATTTGCGAACGTGACATTCACGTTGATGTTCTTTGTTGTGCTGTGATGTTGCGGATTGTCGTGGTGGATAGCCTGGATGCAATGGTAGTACATTTTTGTTTTATATGTACATTTGATATTGCAGGGCGAGCGTCCGACATGTGGACTGCCTTCACTGCCTGTTTGTATATTATTCTTTTGGGGCACGACCGGGCTGAGGTCGATGTACCCGTTGTATGCATATTTTACTTTCTGTACTAGGATTACCCCGCGGAGGGGTGCACGGGTAGCTGGGTTCTAGAGGGCAACGGGCCCGCATCTCATGGCGTTGAGACGGAGGGGGCTTCACTCTAGAATTGGCGGGCTATTCGCCGCACTCGTAGGGGGTACAGGTTGACCCAGGAGGGGTGCCCGAGTTACCGGATTCTGTGACGTGCTGGGTGGTCCATTCACGTTGCTGAAGGGGGCTGCCTCGCTTCAGATTTTGGCGGGTAACTTGCCGTGCTCGTAGGGGTCTAGGATTTCATTGCACAGGCTATCCACACAACCAGGGGAACGTCGGGTTTCAGTAGCGGCTCTATGAAACCCAAGGATCCCAGATATCTGGATTGTTCTGTGATGCTGATTACATTTCTGTGATGTTGCATTTTATCACTCCGTGAGCGAATATTATATATTGATATATATACTAGTAGATGTTGTATATGTTTTGCATCCGCGCTAGTCCAATCCCCGCTCTGTCGTTAGTTCAGTAAGCTAACGGGTGATGACGGGACCCAGTGGCGAATGCGGATGGCATATACGTACATCATTATTTTTGTTCTTTATTGGTGTGATCAATTGATGGGACTGCGTTGATTCGGATCAATGCAAGCTAAACAAACCTATTCTGATGTTGTTGAAACATTTTTCAAAAAAGCTGTTATTGCAAGGACGTTCTCTTTTGTTCTGCACAGTGGTATTCGGTTATGAATATCCAGCACCTCAGTCGACGAGGCAAGGGCCGAGATCCCTTCACCGGGAGTGACCCTTTGGACAGAAGTTTGCGTCAGGGCAATAACTTCACTATAGCCGATTATTTTTTGCTTTGCATCGTGGTATTCAGTTGGAATATCCTGCACCTCATTCTACGGGGAAAGAGCCGAGATCCCTTCACCGGGAGTGACCTCTTTAGCAAAAGTTTTCGTCACTATATTTTTTATAAAAAGGCTATGCAGTTCCTTCAACAATATCAAGTTCATTACGTTAAAGGTTTTTCGCCAAAAACCAGACGTAGCCCTCCGTCATTTCTTAGGGGTATTGTTTAATATTCGACCTGCGTTTGTTGACTCCGTCAAGGCGTAGTGTACGGTAGCTAAGTGGTGCTTGTTTGTTGCATAAATGGGATTGGTTAGGACAGTCGTGCGGCCTTGTTGACTCCGTCAAGGGCACGTATGGGTGGGTTTAATGCAATCCAGATAATGACGGGTTGAGCATGACTTGGACTCTTTAATTTTTTGACTCCATCAAGGTCACTTGGGTCATAGGGATAACAACACACATCGGGAGTTTCTAAAGAAACTGAAACTTACCAGGCATGCGCATACCTTCTGGAGTGTGATAATGTGAATGGATTCCGTCACGTTATCATGCGATGATAGTTGGATCCCGATTCCCACTGATGAGTTGGTTTACTCCTCGGGTGATCCCGACTAATTCTTCTTTAGGTTTGGAGGAGAATTTGACGGTACAGTGGGAGGTTTCCTGATTAGATAATGTGACAACCATTCTAATCTAGGTTAGAGTGCACGCTGTGTGTTTCTTTTCTCCTTATCTTGGCAGCGACCATGGCCTGACCCTTGACTATGACTCAATGACCAAAATTAACCGAACCTTCTTAAACACTGGCTTTTGGATTGTCAGAGTTGCATACCTCATTGCCACTCCTACTTTTACCCTTTTCTCCAGGACACCCCGCATTACTACGAACATCCACTTCCATTGGACAAAACCATCGTATGGTTATATATGAACTCGAAGGAATTTATTCGAGGATGGTTTCCGGTTCTGGAGAAAACCAATAGGACTATTCAGTTGTCTTTTCCTTTTTACCTTTTCTCAGGTTGCGAGTGCTCCTTGGTTTAGGACGGTACACCTATTACGTAAATTGGATAGTCTTCTTTCAAACCATAGGCAGGTGCCAACCGGTAGGGAATGAAGAAAACCAATTAGCCTAATGATGGTGTACAGAAGGTATTATGTAAAGACAAATAAAGGGATTAGTAGGAGGGCAAAGTAAATTGCGACTGCTATTCACGACCAAACCAAGTATTTCTTCGCCAATCCTAAATCACCTTTGTAATTCTCCAGGACACTCCGTATCAATACGAAGATCAACAGTTTATTGGATACTCCATCATATGGTTATCTACGAACTCGAAAGGAACTTGTTCCAGTTCGGGGATGGATTCTGGTTCAGGAGAAATAGGAATAAGGTTTATTCGGTTGTCTTTTATCTTCACCTTCTCTCGCATTGCGAGTGCTCCTAGGATTAGGACAGTACACCCATTATGCTTATTGGATAGTCTTCTTCCAAACCATAGGCTGGTGCCGAACGGTACGGAAGGAAGAAAACCATTTGGCCTAAAGGGGTGTACATAAGGTAATGACTAAAGACATATAAAGGGATTTGGAGAGATGGCAAAGAAATATACGGTTACAGTTGTGAATCTGGATAATGGAAGATGCATTAGTAGGAATACCGGGATACTCCATCGAAACATTTCAATGTTTCAGTTTCACTGTGTACTGTTAAAAGAAAACTGATTTCCCAATTAGACACTTGCTCCAGGGTATGTATTTACCAGGTTTGATTCTCACATCTGTATGGTTTTACAGATGATGAGTGGGAGTAAGTTATTGGGAATTCGGTGATCATCCTCATTAAATCGGAATTCGTTGTAATTGGTGATATTTGAGGAAATCACCTGGGTAGTTTGCCGGACGGCAAATATTTGGTTTTGAATATCCATTGTCATGCACCAATTTCAAATTGATATATCTGTACGTCTATTTTTTATAGAGTGAGATATACCTTTTTGAAATTATGTCTATGACATTTACCTGTATTGGTTATGTAAGAAGCATTAAACAGCGGAGTAATTCTTCTTAGCCATAAATACAGTTTTTAACCTACGACACACAGAGAATGAGTTATTAGACTTAGGGGACTTATACAGAGTATTGTATGTTGTCCAGTGTCCATTAGGACAGAGGGGTTGGTACACGTACTATATTCTGTTTACTTGTGACTTCTCTAGTTCTTAGACATGATTTTCGTAGAAATGCAAGGTCCAAGTTTTGAGAAGTTATAGGTATAAGAATAGAGTAGAGAACCAGGTGTTGCAAGTATCGGGATTCTTCAAGGTGATCGAAGATGTAGATACTTGTGTATGGTGTTCAGTTGATAGTAATGATTAAGAGAACATGCTTCTCTTTCAGGTTACTCATATCTGGATGCATTCCTAAATTGAGTAATGCTGATCGGCCTCTTTCTATTTAGTTGACATGCACTGGAAACAGCTGCATGATTTGAATCTGGTTCCAATTAAATTAGTGCCTCTGTTTCTGTATTGGAAATAGAACAGTTCATATCTTAACGATGTTAAGGTATGGGGAGCTGTCCGGCTTATGCTCAAAACCAGACACTGGATAACTCAAGGCACGTTTCTGTAATGGCTGTTTGTGGGTTGACCCGGGCTATGACGAGGGTTGACTTTCTACCATCTGGAAGATCAATAGTGATATTGTTCTAGACTCGCCACAGTTTTAATAAAAATGGATTTTTTCAGAAAACAGTAGCGGAAGTATGGTAGAACTGGAAGTAATTCCAGAACCGCAAACGATTACTGAAAATTTGATAAGAACCTAAAGATTCAATCTGTTTTGACATTCTATTGGCCACTCCGCAGATATGGTGGGTAACCTCAGGCACCCGAAAGGTACTACGGTAGCCTCAAGGACGGTGACAGGCAGGTTCTTGCTTACCCAGACTTGCCGTTGCTGTTGTTCCAGGCTGTGAGACCCGGCAGGAGGATGAGTATTGCGTCGTTCTAAACTAGCTTTAGAAGTGTACGTCTATATGACTCTACCAGAGGGTTGTCGTGGTCAGTGGGAGCAGCGGAAGCATGGTGGACAAGTGGCTTATGTCTATTTATAGACTAAAGCGGATATAGCAGAGATAGATCGTCTATTTTTGATGTGACAGTCATAGGTTTGACTTCATCAGAATATAGGATGGATCTGTTAAGAAGGTAGTAGGGTGTAATGTCCTGGTATTTAGATGACATACACAGAGTAGGAAATGATATTCCTATACTACAATCGGTTATACTTTGGTTGTCACACAGTGGTTTCTCCACATAGGACTTGGATATTATATCAGACATTCTAGTCACTAGATCTATAGTTTTAGATCTAGATTTGGGAAGTGTCCCAATCTGGGTACTTAGACTGCATTCTAAAGGTGTTTTAGAATGGACGACTCCTGCCACGGTAGTATACCTGCTGGTGATGGAGTCACCCTCTCTAAAGCTGTCTTACAGACTAAAGGATAGAGGGATGTGCATGGTTGGCAGATCACTTGCTTAGACAATTGAGTCAATCATGAGATGTCAAGTACCACACCAGATGTTGTTGACATTAATCCAATTCTGGAGAAACATTCGGAGGCAGTTTTGGAATATAAGTTGATGTTATAGGGATATGATAACGGCAGCCTCTTTTGGGAGACGGTTATCAATCCAGGCTTCCAAGGTAACCTGTATGACAGAGTGACTGTCAGAGTTGTAGTTTTCCCTCTGACGAGGGGCAGTATTTTGGACAGGTGGTCCAGGCAGATACCGAGGGAGGCATGGTGCAGGATATTGATTAAGTTCAGTTAGTGATACAGTCTAAGAAGTTTGGATTTGGAGTTCATTTATGAGCTAGGTCCCATCAAATATCCAGACATATTCTGAGAAAGGTATTGCTTATTTCGGGAGATGGCTTTCTCCACGAACTTGAGATTAAGAGAGACATAGAAAGGAACATCAGAGCGGATCCACTCACTGAGGCTATTCCTCGAACGCAATAGTTTCGCAAACGAGCTTTGTGAGACTGATTAGTAGAGGAGTTCGGTGTTCGGTATCACACGGGCTGTGAGTATGCGACATCACAATAATTTTCCTTGAGTGCAAGTGGGAGATTGTTGGAGGTAGTGCCCTCAGAGCCAATTATTGGATCACAGGCACGTGATTGCCATGATTGAGGGAGGACCTATCCCAGTAGGACAGTCTTACTCAAGATGATAGTATGCTATCTGGTTTATCTTTATCATCGTGTACAGCTTTAGGTGACCCGACAGGTCGCTATTACACATTGATAGAGCCCCTAGGATTCTTGCTTGACTGCCAGCAGTATGAGGGTGATCATATACATGGGAGCTGGTAGTCTATAGGCATATCCTTAAATGGTCCCTGGTCGTGGGAGTTTCGAGACAGGGCATCGATACTCCAGAGTAGACTAGTGTATATTGTCGAGACCCCGACAAGGGGCGGTGGCCGGTCTCACGAGCCACGGGTGTCAGTTGGTTCACCTAAGATGTATACAGGTGCTCATTGGGTTATGAGTACACCGGACAGGATTCGCCGGGAACAAGCTAGTTGGTATTATACCTGACGTCAGATAGCAGTTCCCTGGTGGCATGTGTACAGGTTAGTTAATCGAGCTGAGATCGTCATTTGCCTTATGTGAGTTCCCACTGTACTTTGATTACTACCCTACCACGGCTCAAAGGAGTCGTGCAAACAGGTTTTAGTTGGGTACAGTCCCGAGCCACATGGAGGCAGTGAGCGGATCTGCAGGGGTTCGTCTCTCCCGGTATTGGGGGTGAGGTCGCGCTGTGTCTAGGAGAGCCATTACACAAAGCCCTCGGCCGAGGTAGGAGATTTACTCGTAGGTAATCCAGTAGTATCTCAGGGTGTTCTGGGCTACACTCCGACAAGACTTGTACCGCTTTTGGGGGTCTTACTTTTATCTACCCCCTAGGCCCGCCATGCGATGCTCATAGACGAACGGACCAGACTGTATGGATATTGTCACTGACTGGCTCAGTAGGGTGTCAGGATGGGTTCGCTCATCGACGTCTCTTTTGGTCAGTAGCTGGTAGCCCGTTACGTATGGCTAATACCTCTGACGGGCTAGTGGTTAAATCCACAGCCAAGGTATTGACGAGTCTTTAGAGTCCCCCACAGACAGTTTCTCAAGTTTCGGGCAAAACGTTGTAGAGGCCGTATGATATATGGCTGGGTCCGATCATATACGTGCGGTATTGCACGGATCATGATCGGACGGATCATACTAGTGGGCTTTGGTTTAAGCCGGATCCAAGTATTAGATTTGTTGGATTACTTTAGTCTCATCGCATTCGCATTCAGTCGGAATGCGGATGCAGGTATGTATATACAGATGAGGGGTATCCTTGTGATCCGTCACGAGTTTACTTTAGATGTTGCCGGATTTTCTTTGTTATGGCAAACATTTGGTTTAATGTTTGCTTAAGGAAATAATGAGCTAGATTTTCATCATGACAATGCATTAATGTGACATGGACTTGTATCATGAGTCATGGTCTCTTTTTTAGCAAAAGTGTCACGTTAATGGATTGATTTGTAATGATATGAGAGGAAGAGAGAGAGAGGGGCTGCCATGGGGTTATGGTTAGCTCTCATATTATTTTCCTCCCACTCTCGTTTCTATCATACTTACAACAAAAGAAAAGAGGATGAAACTCCTTCTTCTTCCTCTTTCTTCTCTAGCTCATTGCTTCCATCAATGGCATCATCCTTAACCTCCATCCAAAGCCATGGATGCAAGAGACAAAGTGATCACAAACATTCTCTACAACACTTTGGACGCGTCGGCTAGCACACTTCGCGGCCGAGTTGCTTCGGATGAAGCGGGAGCCCGTAAAAAGACTTCTCGATGTGGTTCCCTTTCCGACGAGGAGGTGAGGACCGGAGATTCCGCGAGGAGATCGGAGTGGAGGCCGAAGACCGAAGGACACGGATCGCTTGGTATAGCTCTCTGCCCTTTCTCTTGTTAGCTAGTATTAGGTTAATGCTTACGATCCGGGGTTTTAGGATGCGGTAGTACCGGTTTCTAGTTCGAAAAAAATTTTTGTTTCCGCATTTTAGCCGTGGAAAGACGGCTGGGGCGCTATCGTAGTCCTACAGGGGCCATTTGAAATAACACAAATTGTAGGGTTTTGTAAATAAGGGCTACGGTGTTTTTAAGAAAACTACGCCTTTTGAAATATCCGTAGAATCCTTTGACCTGTCTTTTAAAATACCCACGATCCGTTAGTTTTGAAATAGGTTGGAGTCTAATCTAGTCTACCAACTACACTAAACTATACGGCTGAACTAACAAGTTGAACTACCGGTAAGGAAACCGCCCAACATGTGAGTCGATACATATACATACCTGTATATATATAGTCGGTGATCCCGCCTCAATAATATCATATCCGATACCATATCTATAATCAGACATCCCAAGTCTAGAGTGCGGATCAATCATCAATATATAGCTCGTACGTAAATCCGTCGTACGGCATCCCCAAATCTGGGTACGGGTCAATATCACATTATTCATCTGGTATCCTCTTTATCCAAGATCATAATCTGGGTACTGATCTACGTCTTGTACGATACTAATATCATCAATATAGTCATGATCTGACTGCTGATCTACAGCCTCATACAAACTGATATCATCAGCACATATCATCATCAAGGGGTATACATCGCCCAATACGGCTTAGTATCAATATCCTAGCATATCATATCTCATATCACGATCACATGTCGACCATTTTATTTATATCACTATTCACATGGTAACGTCGTCTAAAATCCTCTATGACATCATGACGTATCTCAAATATGAATTTTACCATATCACCGATCTTATGATCTCAAATCACATCTCATCGACTCATCTCAAATCCCAAATACTATCCTCAAATCCAGTATGTGAACACATATTCCCATACCCATGTGAACACATAAATATAATCCCAAGTATGCACATATGAAAGAAGAATGTATGGAAGCATGGGTGTGTGTGTGTATGTGTGGTGCAACCACTACACTAGGGTTTTGCAACACTAAAGTAATCCAATCACACCTAAAATCCATCTATATCATCAATGACATCAAACAATATATATAATCAATACATGTGTGTATACGTATTCGTATACATCACCACGAACTGCGGGGGTGCTATACGCCTTCCACCCGACTTCTCCCCATAGATATAAATCTACTCACCTGGTCCTCGCTTGCCGGTGCCGACGTCGCCACGCGCTTGCTTGTCGTCTCAAAGTCCACAGGGGATACCTACATATCATAACGCACCATATCGCTGTAAAATCCGACTCATGACCAAAACGACACACGAATCCCACATAGGTCAAAACCTATGGTTGCTTTCACAAATCAACCCAAAAACCCCCGACGTCGGCGTACAACCGCCAAACCAACGAGAAAAACCCAAACACACTCATTTGCACAATCACAAACACTAATTATGATATAAAATAACTTAAAATTCATAAAAATCCCCAAACTCACTTTAAAAGCCATTTTTCCGAAAATCGAGCAAGCAAAAATTACCCGTTTTAATGCAAAAATTACCCGTTTTAGTGAAACTCGACGTTTAAACAAATCTAGCGACCATAATACTTATTAAATATCTTAAATAAGTCATACAACCCATTTCAAAGATTTAATCTCATCAATTCTTATAAAACTAAAAATCCTAGTTTTGTAATTTATCTAATTTTAGCAATTTCAACTAAAATTACACAAAACAACAACTACACTTGGTTTTGCTTGGTCCAAAGGCATTAAACCACCCATTATAACATTAATAATGACATGAAACCATAATTATAATTTAATCTATAGCATTTAAAATTTTTCTAAAAACCCTAGTTAGCAAAATAGCTTAATTAGGACATTTTATAAGTAATGGTTTGTAATTAACAACTAGATTAGCTTTCTATAAGACTTAAAATGTTAATCCACATCACAAAACCATGCACAATTGATCACAACCCAATTCCACAACAAAACCCTAACTAGAATTCCTTAATTATGCAATTAAACTCATCTAAAACCTAATTAATCACTTAGTTAACTTAGATTAAAGCAACTAGACAACAAATTTAACAAAAGCATGAGATTATACCTTCCATGATTGAGATCAAACTCAAGATCTAGACCTCCAATTTGAAATCCTTGCACCAAGATCCATACTAAAAGATATGAGGGAAAATGGGTAGGGCTTTGATTTGAATTTTTGTTTGGAATTTAGATGGAAATGGGTGAATTTTTTTGAGGGAAAATGAGGGGACAAGAGGGAAGGGGGGCTGTTGTTGGGGGACTGAAATTTCGGCCAGGTGTGGTGTGGGGGGGGGGGTGAGGGAGGAGAGAGAGTGAGGTGGAGAAAGTAGGGGAAAAGTCAAAGTACACATTGACTTCTTTCATTTTCTTTTCTTTTCTTTTCAAAAAAAAAGGTGATTGGAGAGAGAGAGAAGGGGAGGGCTGTCAAGGTGGGGCCAGCCACATGGGGAGTGGGAGAGAGGGTGAGGTGTGGGTGTGTGGGTTAGGGAAAAAGATAAATGTATTACCCTAAGTCCCATTAACATTAATTTCACTTATTTGGCCATTTTTCTCCGATATATTCTAAACCGTTTTGGCAAACCATTTCGTTTCAGAAATAATATTTTACATGTCAGTTTAGTGTGTCATGAATTCTAAAATTTGTATCAACCCATTCCAATTTGTAATTTTCCCTAATTAAATGTATTAGTGACGGCTTAAAATAATATTAAAATAATTAATTTCGGAAAATTTTTCAGAAAATTTGAAATTTCACCTGTGGCTCAATAAACACCAAATACCAGCAATTTCATAGCTAGAATATGTATATTTAATTTTATAATAAAAATATTTGTATTTTGATTTTTTACAGAAAACCGCCTTGTTTTTCCGATTTTCCGAAATTTCACCGAAACGATTTTCAAAACGTTACAATCTTCCCCCCTTAAAGAAATTTGGTCCCCAAATTTAAATAAAAACTCCCCCAAAATACTAAAATATCTAAGCAAAACCATCAAGTCGTCGGGGCCCCGAAATCATAAATACATAAAACAAATCGTAGCGCAGCGCAAGCGCATGAAAAATGAGCATATAACTCAAAATCAAAACTTCGTCAAGCATCCCGCAATCATTGGAGTCATGGTAAAGATACAAATGTCAAATCCAATATCAAAACTAATATGATATAATTCGAAACTATACACGTAAATATCAAATCTATATATGTAAATATCTGAAGGAAATGCATGCCAAATCTCTTAAAGTCGCTGTGCAATGCACATAACACTGCACAGTGGCAGACGTCTATCATAAGCAAATAACCATATACATATATACCTTTTGTTTAAAATGTACGTTCCGCCGTTTTGGTAAACAATTTAGAAGGGCTTCCTTGTTTAAACGTTTCGTGTCATATTAGACACGTAGGTAAATACTGAGACTATAGCTCGCTTTTTGGAATTCCCTTCGATAGCTATCAATGCATGCAAAATACATTCAGGTACTGTCCGCTGACTAGTCCTGCTCAGTATGAAAACACATAGCAAATATCATAAAAACGTACGGCTCTATAAGAAATCAATCCCAAAATATGCATATGAAACTACGTGTGTCTGGTGCGCACGAAAATCAAAATCCATATATGAGCCATATATGCGCACAGAAACAACATCTAAGTGCATCGGGTGTGCACACAATATTTGTCATAGGCAACGTGTGTGCCTGACAACAAAATCAGGTGCATCTGACATGCACGAAAAATCTCGATTTAGTGCATCTGGTGTGCACCAAAATCGCATCTCAAACATGCGCTCAACATGCGCGAAAATCCAAGGCACGAAACTATCTCAAGTGCAACAACTGTGCAAAAATCGTAAATACTCAGTAGGTGCAACCATGGCGCGTGAAAACGATATTATGAAACTCAATCATCAAAGCCAAATCATGCGAATATATCGCTCAAAATACTAAAATCAAGTATGGTGGAATAGTCCCGCTCAAGCACATCCTCCATGAATCTCTGGCCAACTGTCATGGTCACTCATAGCATGTCTTGTTGACGATCCTGAACTCTGGCCTGCTGGTGTGCGTAACACGACCATTCCTGGGTCCAAGTCTTCTCTTAATTCATTCCAGAAAGGTCCTGTCGAGATCTCTCCCAAATCTCGTCTCTGCCGAGCTGTCCGGAAGTCATCGTCCCTTACTAGATCCGTTCTCATTCCGGAACGGCTGCATACTCATCGCGACTCCTTCTGGAAGGTATATCCAAGTACAATGCCTCTGCATGCGTATCGCATCTCTGATGTCGGCGGAGTGGAACGTCGTCTCATCAAGATCTCGTACGAACCTCTTACTCCACTTTTCTCTAATGTCGACTGTTTCGGACTCGTCTCGTCGTGGCTGCATGGACTGAGCTCTAACGGCTATCCTCGTATCTAGAGTCTCCCAAGAATGCATCTCACGACCTAGCATCCGAATGAAGTCGAACCATCCGATCAATTCGTCAAAACCTCATAATCCCCCAAGAGCTCAACATCTTGGGTACAGTTTAACAGTATCGAGTATGTACCACAACATCAATGGTCCAGCCGTAGAAGGGCAAACCCAAGCCTCACTAATGGAGCCGCGGAACTGCCGCAAACCCTAAGGTTCAAAGGCTTTCACACTGTCATTAAGTCGAGTTAGGGTTTCATTCTTCTAGAGGGTCCATAGAATTGCCTGCATGCTTTTTTGAATACTTTAAACTTGGAATAATATGTTTCTGATATTGGATCGTCTCTGTCGACTCTCAACGTCTCCGCGTGAAGTCGTCTCTAGCTGGAAATCAATCTATCTGATTACCTCGCATCGGGGTAGCGAATAAACCACATGTCCTAGTCATTCATCCTCGGTGACTAGAGTAGGGTTCCTAGGCACACACAAGATGTTCCACAACGGATCAAACATGGCAAAATCAAAAATTTCCATGTGCCAAAGAACCCTAAGCAAAGATCGTTACTAGAGGTAAGGCGAAACAAGAAAGTAAACAACTTTATTGCTAAATGAAAGAGACTACAACCTTTGTAGATCCGTTCCTCCACTTCTCTAGCTCCGTGTTGACGACCATCCGCTGCAATCATCGGAATCCCGGACTCTATTGTCGGTTTCATCGGAGAAATGGGCGGGCTAGGTCGATGACTTCGATGCCGAAGATGATCTACGTCGAGGCAACTCTAACTCAAGCTCCATCTTCACTAAGTCATGAAACTTATGAAGAAAACACCCTATACAACATGGCAAGTGATAGAGGATGAAGAAATAGGAAGTGGGTTCACTTTGTATTTTGATTTCTCACTTGGATTCATCACTTAGAATTTTCTAGCTACGTTTTCTTCTCTTCATGAAGAAGATGAAAAAGAAAAGAATGGAAAAAGAATTATCAATAATAGAAAATCAAGTGATGCCTTATCATATAGCAACCATGGGTTAGTAAACTCATGTAGATAATAAACTAGGGTTTAGGCAAATGGTTAGGTTAAGCAAAAAACAAAATGGTTGAACTTTTCAAAGCTTCATGAAGCTTCAAATAAAATCCAAAGAAAGTCACCATTTTATTTCTTGCCAAAAAGAATAAATAAATAAATGAATAAATAAATTAAAACCCTAACCATTTATCTAAACATGGTTCAAAGCGCACACACACCCAAGTTTGCATGTATCATCGAACATGATACAATCAAGTGCACAAAAATATATAATATATACAATGTGCACATTCAAGTAAGAAAATAATCTTAAGTGTATAAATACTAGTTAATGTAAAGTAATATATCAAATATATAATTATACATTAAATCATTAAATCAACATTTGATTTAATGATCCGGTCATACTATATATAACCGACTAATATCAAGTGTATCAATATATCGAATCAATATTTGATTCGGTAACCCAGCTATATCTTATATAACCGTCCGATGATACAAATCGCGAGAATAGAATTCAGTATCACTTACTGGTATTATTCTCGGTCCCGCACATATCTCATATGCGCTCCTATTTCGTTTCGTTTGAGCCTGGAAACCTCTGTGTAGGACTCTAAAGACTCGTCAATACGCCGGCAGCAGGTGATGATCATATCAAACACCCATAAGCCGCAAGCGGTCTGCTAAACGTAACGGCCACCCGGGTATTGAGCGATCAGAAGGTTAACGAGCAATCCCGCTCACACTCCTGTGAATCCAACCATTAACACTTACCGTACAGTCCGGTCTGTTCGTCTGATATGTCGCATATCTCGCCTAGGGTGGTAAACGTCAGACCCCAGTAGCTTGATAAGTCTTACCGACGTAAGGTCCATAACAAGTGTGAAACTACTGATAACTCTTACCAGTATATCACTGCAACCCTGGCCAGGGATTTCCGGTTATGGCCAGTGGAGCATAGCGCAACATCAACCCCAAATACCGAGAGAGACGAATCCCCTCTTATCGCTCATTGCCTCCATGTGAATCGGGACTGTACCCAAAAACCACCTGTTTGCACGACTCAGGAGAGCCGTGGTAGGGTGAAAATCAAAGCACAGTGGGAGACACACAAGATTCTATGACGATCTCGGGTCAACAGACTAAGCTGTACCAGTGTCACCAGAGAATTGCCATCTGACGTGAGGTATAATACCATCTGGGTGTTCTCGGCGAGTCCATTCAGTGTACCCAGTCACCACTGAGCACCCGCATACCATCTCTGATGTCAAACACCAATGGATATGGGATCATCCATCGCCCATCACATGGGTCGAGAAGATATACGCTAGTCTACTCTGGAATATCGATGCCCCGTCTCGATATTCCCACGACTAGGAACATTGAAGGATGTACTCATGGACTACCCAGGCCCCACTAGTATGATCTACATCATAGTCCTGGAAGTCGAATACACATCCTAAGGGCTTTATCAACTTGTAACAGAGAGACAGAAAGTATACATGTTAAGATAAAGAGCAACCAGATAGCGTACTATCATGTCGAGCAAGAAAGTCCTACCTATATATGTCCCAGCATCCACTACAATATACATCCAATGTACAGTAATGGCCTCTAGGGCATACATGTAACTAACAATCTCCCACTTGCACTAGGGCCATCTGTAGCAGTGGTTGCAGTATCTAATACTCAACCATCCCATATAAGTCTCTCTCTGGGCAAAAGCCATTCTGAGTGGATCCGCCGTGTTGTCTTCTGAGTCTACTCTCCTAACCTCGATCACCCTGGAGATCAGCTATCTCCATGATCAGGTGATGCTGCCTCAGAATATGTCAGGGTCACTTATGGGACCAGGGTTCCTGGGCCAAAGCCACACTTCCATTGTCACACAATGGTAGGAACCTAGTTCATCTTATGAACCAATATACACCCAAACTTCCTCTTTGGTAGTACCTTTAATAGCGATGTTACCAGCCTTAATCGTCTAGTTTGCCACGATATCTAGCTTGGAACTCTTTTAACATACCGTCCCTTCATTGAGGGTAAGGACAATGCCTGCGACTGACATTCAATCGTCCTTATCACCCTGGAATTTTTCCAGTGATTCTCCCCAGGATCGATTGATACTATCTTACTGCAACTAGTGAGAATCCTAACATCCATTTAGATCTATCTCATAGATTCAAAACCCAGGATTTAGGAGGTATCATTTTGATCCTATATGGAAAATCCTTGTGATAAGCAGAGATTGACCGAGCGTAGCATAGGAAACTCCTTTCCTATCAAGAGTATGTCATCTACGTACTCTACGAGGATCATCACCATACTCCATAATACATTTTTGTACATACAAGGTTCATCTACCATTTTGATGAAGTCAAACTCTTTGACTACCATATCAAAACAGATGTTCCAACTCCGCGATGCCTGCTTTATCCTGTAAAGCAACTTGCACACGTTTCGGCTGCTCCCACTGTCTACGAAGCCCTCTGGCTGTGTACTTATAGACGTTCTCTTCTAAATCATTATTTAGAAAAGCAGTCATGACACCCAACCACCAGATATCGTAGTCATGGTATGTAGCAATGTTAAGTAGGATCCGGATGGACTTAAGCATAGCCACTGGAAAAGTTTTCATCATTATCCATGCCTGGTCGATGACGAAAACCTTTAACAAGTCTAGCTTTGAAAGTCTCAACTTTTCCATCTACACCAAGTAACCTTCTCAAGATATACTTGCTCCTGATGGGGATTTAACCCTTCAGATATAGCAACCAAAGTCCATACTTTGTTGGTTTACATGGATTCCATCTCAGATCACTAAGCATCCAGCCATTCTTACAAAGTCCCTACTCTCGATGGCCTGCTCGAAACTAGTTGGGTCATCATCTCATGATGCAATCCTTGCTCCCACTGTCATCGAGAAACCAAAGTATCTCTCAGGTGGATGAGGAAACCTACCAGATCGGCGGAGAGGCTGAGGTTCGTCGGGGACTATTGAATCCTTTGGCTCTATCAAATCATCAGCTGTAGTTTGTATAGCTGGAACCTTTCCAGTTCTACAGAACTGACCTTGCCTCGATATTGTCCGGATTTTGCTTTTGACATAGGCCGGACAATCCCAAATCTTAACTTACTTAAGAGATAGGCTCTTCCCATACCATATCTCATATGGAATGGTAGGCACTGATTTGTTTTGAACCCAGTTCAATTGGTATGCAACTTCTCAAGTGCACAACCCCAAAAAGGAAATAGGTAACTCAGTAGTACTCATCATAGAGCACACCATATCTAATATGGTGCGATTGCTCTGCCCCGATACACCGTTGTGCTGTGGTATATTCAGAGGAGTAATACCGAGAGAGAATCTCATTCCTCTTTTAGAATAGTCCAGGAATTCTATGCACAAGTATTCTCCTCCCTGATCGTATCATAGGACATAATACTTATACCCGGTTTTTGGTTCTCTACTTCAAATTTATATTCTATGAATATCTCAAAAGTTTCAGACTTATGTTTCAACAGGAACATATGACTGAGTCTTAAGAGATCATCAGAGAATGTAATGAAGTACAAAGAACCGGTCCTGGTATGTGTAGACAGGGGACCTTACATACATCATCATGTATCAGTCCCAAGAGTTTACTAACTCTTTCTCTGTTTCCAGTAAACGGAGCTATGGTCATCTAATCTTTGTGACATGACTGGCCGGTTTCATAAGATGTAAATTCAAAATGATTTAAATATGCATCTAATGTAACTTAAGCTAGTCGGGCCACATTGATATGACCCAGTCTATAATGCCTCAAGAAGGATTCGTTCATTTCTGAACTCTTCCTCTTGTGTGTGTTCTGTATACTAGGAACTGTAGTTTGATTTAGAACGTCAATCCTTTTAGATAACGTGCCTGAATCGATCAATTTTTGAAATGTTCAAAGCAATATTCAACAATACAAAATTATATCCTTTCTTTACTAATAAAGAGACTGATATGATTTTGTATATCAGGTTCGGTATCTAATAGCATTTGTTCAGAATCAATGTAATTGTAATACAGGGTGACAGTGACCAACAGACTTGGCTGCAACACTTGCACCGTATTCTGTCTCATGAAACTTATCACCCATTCTCAGTTCTCTAGCTTTCTGTAGCCCATGTAACGGATTACATATATCTGAGATCCTGATTCAGTATCTAATACCTGGGACGTAGAGGACACTGAGAAACAGTTCTTTGTAATGAACACACCCGAAGGAGATGCATCTTATGCACTTTCTTCGTTTGGGCGGCATGGGAATCCTGGCATTCCCCTATTTCCTGCTCTGTCGTATAACAATTATAAGTTGGAGCGAGACCAACGTTCCCCAGCTCAGTATAACAAGCGGGTTTGGTCAATTCATCCATATTATTATCTTGATTAAGGCGTGATATGGTCGCTACGTGGAGAGAGAGAGAAGAAAACACTCTGCGTGCGCTCTTGCAAGATTAGAATGGTTATTTATTTTATCTAATCAGGATGGCTCCCACTGTTTTTATCAAATCTTCCTTCAAACATTAAAAGGAAAGACTAGCCGGGATTAATTACACTCTATAAGTTCGCCAATCTTTCAGCCAGGCCAGTGTCGGTATTTTGAGGGAGGTTCCCCGTGCTTTCGCACGGACCTAATTAAATTAAACCTCGTTTTCCCAGGGGCGTAACCCCGTTGACACCTTTCTAGACACCTACTTGATCGGCTAATTGTAAAGTGCAAAACTCTCCCAGGAGTAACAATTACTCGCAGTGGGTATCGGGATCGAACTATCATATAGAAGGTATGCAATCTCATTGCAAATTTCAACACTTGAAACTCCCGATAATGGTTTTTACCCCTAGCACCTATGACCTTGGCTAAGATCAACAAATCATAAGCACAAGTCAAGTTCTACCCGTCATTTCGTGATTAATTAGACCCACCCACATGACCCTTGGCTAAGGTCAACAAAGCCACATGACTGTCCTAACTAATCGCATCATAAGCGGTGTAGGAAGACATCACTTAGCTACCGTACACTACGCCTCGGCGATGGTCGACAAACGTAGCACGAATACTAAGTACTCTACTTCCTAAAATGACGGAGGGATGCAGATGGTTTTTAATAAAACCTTTAATTCTTTGAACTTGATCTCGTTGCGGAATCAAATGGTTTTTAAATGGAATGTTTTTGAGGCTTTTCTAGTTTTGCTAAAGGGGTCACTCCCGGTGAAGGGATCGTCGGCCCTTTCCTCATCGAATAAGGTGCAGGATATATCATATATACCGCTGTGCAAAGCAAAAACTATAGAAGCAATCAAAAGACAAACCGAGGGTTGTAGCATCTACCAGTTATTGTTAAAGGAGTCACTCCCGGTGAAGGGATCACGGTCCTTTCCTTATCGAATAAGGTGCAGGATGTTCTATAAGGAACACCGCGATGCAAAGCAAGAACTGTAGCTGCCTGTTTTATTTTTGAAATTCGATTCCACAACATCTTTTAGGTTTATTTTCTTTCATTAATCTCATTAATGAATGTCCCATCATTTAAGTCCACCTAAACATCACAGATAAATATAACGTACGCTTATGCCATCCGCATTCGCCTCGATGTCCCGTCTGCACCGTTAGGTTAGGTAACTAACGCCAGAGCGAGGCAGGGCTAGCGCGGGTGTAAAACATAAGAAACGTTTATATAATATATCATATATACTATATACAATATCTATCTGAACATATCACATGATCACATTACAGATAACGCAGCAGAAAATATCATATGAAATATTGGATATACTAGGACGTCCGTGTTTTATTTTGAGCCTGTATAAAACACGGATTCCACGGTCGTGATGAATAGCCAATCCCACATCCCTAGACCCCTACGAGAGCGGCAAGCAACCCTACCAATTCTAGAGTTTGGAGACCCGGACTCGACTCCTCGAGTTGGTCTCCCACTGGACTCCAGAACCCGGTTACTTGTGCTCCCCTCCTTTGGTCTATCCTAATGCGGAAAAGTAAATAATATACATCAACGGTGACATCTTCCGCAACCTGGAAGTGCCCCAATAAAAGAATATTACATACAAGTTTTTACATGAATGAAAATGAAAAACACTCATCTCACATAAAAAAAACCCCGGCTATTCAAACACGACGATCCAATATAACATATCCAGCAACACATAACATCACATGTCATCAACGTAAGTAAATATACGCATCCCAATTGTCGTTGACATATAGCAACGAAACCGGCGATATCACATATTACACTTACGGTCACAGAAAAGAAAGTGTGAAACTACAACAGTTGGAATCCGCAACTTGCATAGACATCGCATGCCTAACCAAATGAATTCCTTAGACATCACATGCCTAACAATTATAAACCCCGCATTTTAGTCTCATTATCGAAAACTCTTTTCAATATGAAGTCGGGAAATTCAACAAGATTCCCGACATTCTGATCGAATGCTCGTCGCAAACTTTAGTAGACGGCCGCACCCCCGATACCGTCGACGAAGTGCACCAATGCGGAACACCGCTGCCGTGAGCACCCTCACGAATGCTTTCGGCGACGGGGTTCTCCTACAGTCACTTGGTCGGGGCTATGGGGTGTAGTTGTCTATTAAGTTTACCCAGCGAGTATCCGCATACGCTACGTGATTGCGACGGATTTTTGATCGCATCAAAATTCCATGGCAACCGATCAAGTGAGACTAAACTGCTATGTTTATAATATTCAAATCAGTTATCTCATAACTATTTGTGGATTCCAAATATTGTATCGCATTCCAGATAAATAGAAAATGTTAAACTTTCCGATCGAATAATCAAACACCCAAGTTTTCCCGAAACAGCTCAACACATGAAATAAGTTTAAGAACATTCACTTCATGCCACAGTACCAACGGTCCAGCCGTATAAGGGTCAAGCCAACGCCTCACATGTGGCACGCCGTACTGCCCCAAACCCTAAGGTTCAAAAGGCAGTTCAAGACGGTCACATAATCGAGTTAAGGTTTGTTGTCTTCTAGAGGGTCCATCGGGTTACCTGCACTACTTAGAACGTTCTCAAACTACGGAAAAATCCAACAGTTGGAAATTTCCCGGCAGGGAAAAATTGGGTATTTATATCCGGTCGATCTTTTTAACATATTCTAAAATACCCGGAAAAACACTTAGATAAAATTAGACAATCCGATCGAATCTACGAACTCCCAATACAACCCAGAAAACTCAACTCTTGAGTAAACTTTAAAAATTCCTAGAAAACACATGCATTGCATACGGGTATTACTGTGCAAAGCACGTGACAAGATGCTCCTATATGGTCGCAGAACCGCCGTACATGCCACGGTGGGGCCGCGGTTCCGCGGCGCTTTAGTCGAGTTAGGTGCATGTGCTTCACAGTAACTCCTAGAAAACCCTGCTGTATTTTTTGGATATTTTTAATATGAAAAAATCCACTGTTTTCAAAAATGTACAGTGAAGGGTGAAATCTAGGGTTTTGGGGTTCGATTGGGTTTCTTACTTCGTCTACACTTCGCCTAAGGCTCTAGTTAGGCTCTGATACCACTGTAGGGTTCTTAGGCACACATAAGAGGTTCCACAACGGATCAAACATGCCAAAATCAAAAATTTCCATGTGCCAAAGAACCCTAAGCAAAGATCGTTACTAGAGGTAAGGCGAAACAAGCAAGTAAACAACTTTATTGCTAATTGAAAGAGACTACAACCTTTGTAGATCCGGTCCTCCACTTCACTAGCTCTATGTTGACGTCTCTCCGCTGCGATCATCGGAATCCCGGACTCTATTGTCGGTTTCATCGGAGAAATGGGCGGGTTAGGTCGATGATTTCGATGCCGAAGATGATCTACGTCGAGGCAACTCTAACTCAAGTTCCATCTTCACTAAGTCATGAAACTTGCGAAGAAACCACCCTATACAACATGGCAAGTGGTAGAGGATGAGGAAATAGGAAGTGGGTTCACTTGGATTTTGATTTCTCACTTGGATTCATCACTTAGAATTTTCTAGCTAGGTTTTCTTCTCTTCATGAAGAAGATGAAGAAGAAAAGAATGGAAAAAGAATTATCAATAATAGAAAATCAAGTGATTCCTTATCATATAGCAACCATGGGTTAGTAAACTCATGTAGAGAATAAACTGGGGTTTAGGCAAATGGTTAGGTTAAGCAAAAAGCAAAATGGTTGAACTTTTCAAAGCTTCATGAAGCTTCAAATAAAATCCAAAGAAAGCCACCATTTTATTTCTTGCCAAAAAGAATAAATAAATTAAAACCCAAACCATTTACCTAAACATGGTTCAAAGCATACACACACCCAAGTTTGCATGTATCATCAAACATGATACAATCAAGTGCACAAAAATATATCATATATACAATATGCACATTCAAGTGAGAAAATAATCTTAAGTGAACAAATACTAGTTAATGTAAAGTAATATATCAAATATATAATTATATATTAAATCATTAAATCAACATTTGATTTAATGATCCGGTCATACTATATATAACCGACTAATATCAAGTGTATCAATATATCGAATCAACATTTGATTCGGTAACCCGGCTATATCTTATATAACCGTCCGATGATACAAATCGCGAGAATAGAATTCAGTATCACATACTGGTATTATTCTCGGTCCCGCACATATCTCATATGCGCTCCTATTTCGTTTCGCTTGAGCCAGGAAACCTCTGTGTAGGACTCTAAAGACTCGTCAATACGCCGGCAGCAGGTGATGATCATATCAAACACCCACAAGCCGCAAGCGGTCTGCTAAACGTAACGGCCACCCGGGTATTGAGCGATCAGAAGATCAACGAGCAAAACCGCTCACACTCCTGTGAATCCAACCATTAACACTTACCGTATAGTCCGGTCTGTTCGTCTGATATGTCGCATATCTCGCCTAGGGGTGGTAAACGTAAGACCCCAATAGCTTGATAAGTCATGCCGACGTAAGGTCCATAACAAGTGTGAAACTACTGATAACTCTTACCAATATATCACATGTAACTAACAACTAGCGACCTTCTATCATCTCTTAGTATAACTCGTACTGCAATAGCTCCAACATCTGGGGCGATATCTCGTCGTTCGCAGCAATAACTGGCTCACTCGTCTGCACGCTGAACCGTGCCTCAATCATCACGAATAAGCAATACCTCAATGGTCATCAAAATCTGGCTGGCCTCTGCCAGTGGCTCAATTTCCTCTGGTGCTAATCTGCACGTCCGAGTAATCTCATACAGCGATCCATCCCACGCTCGTGGCGCGAAAACACCATAAAAAGACACATCTCTAAAATCGTGTGTCGCCGGAATTACGCCCTGGTCAGTCCTCGTTCGTGACGAGCTCGCGCTGACCGTAACTCTAGCCATAGTTCTCCCTGCCCGTAATCGTGGCAGCAAACCATAACTGGTACCGATTAGGCTAGATCAGGAATGAATATAATACTGAGCAAAGAAATGTACATCCTAAGGCTTCTTAAGTGGAGTAGCGTATCGTAAGTATGCCGCGGAATATACCCACGGTACGTCACTCAACTTTAGTCACCTATTCCATCAACTAGGGTTCTTCCTACGCTCCGAAGGTAAAAGCTAACGCTCTGATACCAACTTTGTCACGTCCCGAAAGTACGGAACATGACCGGCACATAAACTACGAAACGTCTCGAGGCGTACGTAATCTAAGTAAACCGACCAGAAATCCAAACCAAGAAAAGTAGTAGAGTGAAGGAAAACCAATTTAAATCAAGTAGTTTTAATAGCATAAGCTGAATTATGCGTTTTTAAAACATCAAATATTTCCTGTAAATTTCGGCAGAGTCTCCTTTGTAAATACTGGCCCCCAAACGGGATACAACATGAATAGTATACGAAATCAATAAAAGGCATCCCCAAGCAAGAGCTAGCTCTTCGTCAATCGACGGTCACAACCACACAATCAATATAATATACAACGCCAAAGGCGAGGATCAAAACTCAAAAGGAAACTCAAAACAACAAGAAATCCACAGAAATATAACGCACGACTCTAAGGTCGAAAGAATAATATCACTGGTCTCGATCTCAAAAATAAATACATGTTTTGTTGATGGAACTTCTAGATACAACTGAATAATAATATACAACGTATAATGATGGGTACGATACAAATAAACCCACCTACTAGCAAGTCACCCGAAAGAAGCAGTGCCAGCAAAACCGTAATGAAACCTGTACGGCAAAACCTGCAAGAAACTGTTGCACAACGGGGGAGAGTTGCCAACCCGTGAGTAGAAAAACATCTACGAACAGAAATCGCATGAACAACGCAATCCTAGGTCATATGATCGTAATATATCCTCAAATATAACCAGCAGCCTAAACAATGGATAGGGTAAATATCTAACCCAAGTATAATCCCATATACCCATGTTTGTGCCTCAGGTAGCAATATATCATATGGATGATGTATGAATGCATGAAAACAGAATACACGTACTAAAGAAACTGCTTTCATAAGTTAGTGAGATTTCCTTTGTATTTTTAAAATGAGGTATCATAAATGAAATCAACATAAACAGTTTCTAGCATCGATACAAAACATAAATCTCAATGTCTCAAAATCTCAGGCTCCGGCTATCTGGACTGGCCTGTATCATCAAATCTCAGTACCTCAATATCTCGAAATCTCAATATCTAGGGCGCCGTCTGTCCAGACCGGCCCCTACCATCCATCTCAAGGCCACGACGGTATCCTCCGCATATCCGACGCGTCGGGTAAAATCACCGGTCGGTAGTGCTTCCCTGCCAGGCTCAACGCCATCATCTACAATCCTCTTACCCCGGGGTACCGCACTGGGTCCACCATGTACCCGAAACGGTTCCTCCACTCCTCGAACACGGGTCTCGAAATCCATCAGCAAAATCATGTTGGACGACTCATACTTCATGGGAAAACCGCACTTTTTATTTAAAAGGGAAAGAAGAAGTTTATTTATGTTTTTGCGGTTTTCCTCCAAATCCAAGAAATCTCATGAAATCCGAATCAAAATCATCAATAGCATGTAAAACCATGAATATAGGCATAACAATAAATAACAGTATGCATGAAGTGACAAGTAAAAAATACAATGTCTAAACTGGCATATAAGGCAGGTACACTAATATCATGTCAAACTACTAACTAACAAGCAAAGTCAAGCAATAATATTTTCTAAGGTGTACGTAACATGGCAATTACCGATGGAGATGTGTGTGAGCCGGCAAGTAAGTGTACGTGGTACATACGCATCATCGGTAATGGTGCTGGTGTCTTAACAGCATAATACCAACAATGCAATATGAAATAGCAATGTAAGTATGCGATGCGGGGCGAACAACAATAATGAGCGGGAGCTAAATACTAGACACGACGGTAACTAATATGCATTTAATATATATATACGTCATACTATGGTGCCATTTGAAATAACACAAATCGTGGGGTTTTGGAAATAAGGGCTACGGTGTTTTTAAGAAAAGATTCGCCTTTAGAAATATCGGTAGAATCCCTTAACCTGTCTTTTAAAATACCCACGATCCGTTAGTTTTTAAATAAGTAGGAGTCTAATCTCGTCTAACAATTACACTAAACTATACGGCTGAACTAACAAGCTGAACTACAGGTAAGGAAACCGCCTAACATCTGAGTCGATACATATACATACCTGTATATATATAGTCGGTGATCCCGCCTCAAAAATATCATATCCGATACCATATCTATAATCAGACATCCCAAGTCAAGAGTGCGGATCAATCATCAATATAGAGCTCGTACGTAAATCCGTCGTACGACATCCCCAAATCTGGGTACGGGTCAATATCGCATTATTCATCTGGTACCTCTTTATCCAAGATCATAATTTGGGTACTGATCTACGTCTAGTACGATACTAATATTATCAATATAGTCATGATCTGACTGCTGATCTACAGCCTCATACAAACCGATATCTTCAGCACATATCATCATCAAGGGGTATACATCGCCCAATACGGCCTAGTATCAATATCCTAGCATATCATATCTCATATCACGATCACATGTCGACCATTTTATTAATATCACTATTCATATGGTAACGTCGTCTAAAATCCGCTATGACATCATGACGTATCTCAAATACGAATTTTACCATATCACCGATCTTATGATCTCAAATCACATCTCATCGACTCACCTCAAATCCTAAATATTATCCCCAAATCGAGTATGTGAACACGTAGTCCTATACCCATGTGAACAATAAATATAATCCCAAGTATGCACATATGAAAGAAGAATGTATGCAAGCATGGGTGTGTGTGTGTATGTGTGGTGCAACCACTACTCTAGGGTTTCGCAACACTAAACTAATCCAATCACACCTAAAATCTATCTATGTCATCAATGACATCAAACAATATATATAATAAACACATGTATGTATAGGTATTCATATACATCACCACGAACTGCGGGGGTGCTATATGCCATCCACCCGACTTCTCCCCGTAGATATAAATCTACTCACCTGGTCCTCGCTCGTCGGTGACGACGTCGCCACGCGCTTGCTTGTCGTCTCAAAGTCAACAGGGAGTACCTACATATCATAACGCACCGTATCGCATTAAAATCCGACTCATGACCAAAACGACACACGAATCCCACATAGGTCAAAACCTATGGTTGCTTCCAAAAATCAACCCAAAAACTCTCGACGTCGGCGTACAAACGCGAAACCATCGAGAAAAGCCCAAACACACTCATTTGCACAATCAGAAGCACTAATTATGATATAAAATAACTTAAAATTCACAAAAACCCCAAACTCACTTTAAAAGCCATTTTTCCGAAAATCTAACAAGCAAAAATTACCCGTTTTAGTACAAAACTCGACGTTTAAACAAATCTAGCGGCCATAATAATTATTAAATATCTTAAATAAGTCATATAACCCATTTCAAAGATTGAATCTCAGCAATTCTTATAAAACTAAAAATTCTAGTTTTGCAATTTATCTAATTTTAACAATTTCAACTAAAAATGCACAAAACAACAACTACACTTGGTTTTGCATGGTCCAAAGGCATTAAACCACTCATTATAACATTAATAATGACATCAAACCATAATTATATTTTAATCTATAGCATTTAATAATTTTCCATAAACCCTAGTTAGCAAAATAGCTTAATTAGGACATTTTTTAAGTAATGGTTTGTAATTAACAACTAGATTAGCTTTCTACAAGACTAAAGATGTTAATCCACATCACAAAACTATGCACAATTGATCACAACCCAATTCCACAGCAAAACCCTAACTAGAATTCCTTAATTATGCAATTAAACTCATCTAAAACCTAATTAATCACTTAGTTAACTTAGATTAAAGCAACTAGACAATAAATTTAACAAAAGCATGAGATTATACCTCCTATGATTGAGATCATACTCAAGATCTAGACCTCCAATTTGAAATCCTTGCACCAAGATCCATACTAAAAGAGATGATGGAAAATGGGTAGGGCTTTGATTTGAATTTTTGTTTGGAATTTATATGGAAATGGGTGAATTTTTTTGAGGGAAAATGAGGGGAGAAGAGGGAAGGGCGGCTGCTGTTGGGGGACTGAAATTTCGGCCAGGTGTTGTGTGGGGGGGTGAGGGAGGAGAGAGTGTGAGGTGGAGAAAGTGGAGGAAAAGTCAAAGTACACATTGACATCTTTCATTTTCTTTTCTTTTCTTTTCAAAAAAAGAGGTGATTGGAGAGAGAGAGGGGGGGGAGGGCTGTCAAGGTGGGGCCGGCCACATGGGGAGAGTGAGAGAGGGTGAGGTGTGGGTGTGTGGATTAGGGAAAAAGATAAATGTATTACCCTAATTCCCATTAACACTAATTTCACTAATTAAGCCCTTTTTCTCCGATATTTTCTAAACCGTTTTGGCAAACCATTTCGTTTCAGAAACAATATTTTAGAAGTCAGTTTAGTGTGTCATGAATTCTAAAATTTGTATTAACCCATTCCAATTTGTAATTTTCCCTAATTAAATGTATTAGTGACGGCTTAAAATAATATTAAAATAACTAATTTCGGAAAAAATTTCAGAAAATTTGAAATTTCACCAGTGGCTCAATAAACACCAAATACTAGCAATTTCATAGCTAGGATATGTATATTTAATTTGATAATAAAGATATTTGTATTTTGACCTTTTAAAGAAAACCCCCTTATTTTACCAATTTTCCGAAATTTCACCGAAACGATTTTCAAAACGTTACAAGCACCTTATTCGATAAGGAAAGAGCCGAGATCTCTTCACCGAGAGTGACCTCTTTAGCGAAACTAACAGAAACTACAACCCATTCGGTTTGTCTTTTGATTGCTTCTATAGTTTTTTCTTAGCATAGTGGTATTTGTAAATATCCTGCACCTCATTCGATGGGCAAAGAGCCGAGATCTCTTCACCAGGAGTGAACTCTTTAGCAAAACCTGTAAAAGCCTAAAAAAACACTCCTTTTCGAAATCAATCGATTCTACAACGATATCAAGTTCATTACGCAAAGGGTTTTCTTAAAAACCAGTCGTAGCCCTCCATCATTTCAGATAAGTTGTATTTAGTATTCATGCTGCGTTTGTTGACCTTGTCAAGGTGTAGTGTGCGGTAGCTGATTAATGCTTATCTGCTAGCATATGATGCGATTGGATTAAGGTACTCGTGCGGCCTTGTTGTCCTTATAAAGGGTCGTGCGGGTGGGTTTAATTCAATCAGGAAATGACGGGTTAAACTTGACTTATAGTCTATGGTTTGTTGACCTTGTCAAGGTCATAGATCGCTCGGGGCAGAATATTATCGGGAATTTCAAGTGTTGAAATTTGCAATGAGATTGCATACCTTCTATGAAATAGTTGTATCCCGATACCCACCGCGAGTAAGAGTTAGTCCTGGGAGAGTTTTACACATTACAATTAGCAAATCAAGTAGGTGTCTAGAAAGGTGTTAACGGGGTTACGCCCCTAGGAAAATGGGGTTTATTTTAATTAGGTCCGTGCGAAAGCACGGGAAACCTCCCTCAAAGTACCTGCACTGGTCTGGCCGAAAGATTGGCAAACTTTTAGGGTGTAATTAATCCCGGCTATTCTTTCCTTTTAGGATTTGAAGGAAGATTTGATAAAAAATAGTGGGAGCCATCCGGATTAGATAAAATAATAACCAATCTAATCTTGCAGGAGCATACGCTGAATATTTTCTTATCTCTCTTTCCAGGTAGCGACCATGTAACGCCATAATCAAAATAATAATATGGATGTATTGACCGAACCCGCTTATTGTACTGAGCTGGGGAACGTTGGTTCCACTCCAACTTATAATTGTTATATGACCGAGCAGGAAATACGGGATTACCAGAATTCCCGTGCTGCCCAAATGAAGAAAGTGCATATTGATGCATCTTCTTCAGGTGTGTTCATTAGCGAGAACTATTTCTCAGTATTCTCTATGTCCTGCGTATGAGATAACGGATCAAGATCCCACATATGTAATTTGTTACATGGGCTACAGATAAGCAGAGAACTGAGAATGGGTGATAAGTTTCAACAGATGGAAACGGTGCAATTGTTGCAGCCAAGGATATAATTTTGTATTGTTGGATAAAGTTTTGAACATTTCCTATACCAAGAGAAGATTGTATCAGGCACGTTATCTAATAGCATATATGTTCGAAATCCAACTATAGTTCTTAACGTACAGAACACACACAAGAGGAAGAGTTCAAAAATGAACGAATCCTTCTTGGGGCATTGTGGACTAGGTCATATCAATGCGATCCAACTAGCAAAGTTACATTAAGATGCATATTTAAATCAGTTTGAATTTACATCTTGTAAAACTTGCCAGTCATGTCACAGAGATAATATGACCATAACTCGGTTTACTGGAAACAGAGAAAGAGTTAGTGAACTCTTGGGATTGATACATGATGATGAATGTAAGTCCCATGTCTACACTTACCACGACCGGTTCTTTGTACTTCATTACATTTACTGTTGATCTCTCATGATTCGGACATATGTTCCTGTTGAAACATAAGTCTAAAACTTTTGAGAAATTTAAGGAATATAAGTGCGAAGTAAAGAACCAAACGGGTATAAGTATTATGTCTATTGATGTGATCAGGAAGGAGAATACTTGAGCACGGAGTTCCTGGACTATTCTAAAAGAGAATGAGATTCTCTCTCAGCCTTACTCCTCCGTATACACCACAACACGTCGGTGTATCGGGGCAGAGCAATCGCACTATATGTGATATGGTGTGCTCAGAGATGAGTACTACTGAGTTGCCTATTTCCTATTGGGAGTATGCACTTGAAGAAGCTGCATACCTATTCAATAGGGTTACAACCAAATCAGGTGCCTACCACTCCATATGAGACATGGTATGGGAAGAGCCCATGTCTTAAGCAAGTTAAGATTTGGGGTTGTCCGGCCTATGTCAAAAGCAAAATCCAGACAAGCTCGAGGCAAGATCAGTTCTGTAGAAGTTTGTTGGATATCCTAAGTATTCGCAAAGGAATATCTTCTACCGCACCGAGGAACAAAAGGTATTTTATTTCTCGGCATACCACCATTTTAGAAAGGAATTTATTTTGGAAAGAAATTTATGTACATGAGTAAGAACTAGAAGGAGTTCGAGCTCTACAAACTACAACTGATGATTTGGTAGAATAGCAGGATTCAATAGTTCCAAACGAACCTCAGCCACTCCGCCGATCTGGTAGGGTTCCTCATCCACCTGAGAGATACTTTAGTTTTCTCTATGACAGTGGGAGCGAGGATTGCATCTTGACATGATGACCCAACTAGTTTCGAGCAGTCCATCAAGAGTGGGGATTCTGTAAGAATGGCTGGATGCTAAGCGATCTGAGATGGAATCCATATACACCAAAAAAGTATGGACTTTGGTTGCTTTATCTGAACGGTTAAATCCCAATCTGGAGCAAGTATATCTTGAGAAGATTACTTGGTGTACATGGAAAAGTTGAGACTTTCAAAGCTAAGACTTGTTGCAAAAGGTTCTCGTCATCGAACAGGTGTGGATAATGATGAAACCTTTTCTCCAGTGGCTATGCTTAAGTCCATCCAAATCCTACTTGCCATTGCTACATTCCATGACTATGATATATGGCAGTTGGGTGTCATGACTGCTTTTCTAAATAGTGATTTAGAAGAGAGCGTCTATAAGTACACGGCCAGAGGGCTTCGTAGACAGTAGGAGCAGTGGAAACATGTTCAAGTTGCTTTACAGGTTAAAGCAGGCATCGCGGAGTTAGAACATCTGTTTTGATGTAGTAGTCAAAGAGTTTGACTTCATCAAAATGTTAGATGAACCTTGTATATACAAAAAGGTTATAGAGAGTAAGGTGGTCATCCTCGTCGGTACGTAGATGACATACTCTTGATAGGAAAGGAGTTTCGTATGCTACACTCGGTCAATCTCCTCTTATCACAAGGATTCTCTATGTAGGATTAAGGTGATACCTACTAAATCCTGGGTTTTGGATCAATGAGATAAATCTAAATGGATATTAGGATTCTTACTAGGTGTAAGGAGATGGTATCAATCGATCCTGGGGAGAATCACTAGATAGCTTCCAAGGTGGTAAAGTCGACTGAATGTTAGTCACTGGCATTGTCTTTACCCTCATTGGAGGGACGGTATGTTGGAAGAGTTCCAAGCTATATACCGTGGCAAACTAGACGATAAAGGTTAGATACATCGCTACTAACGATCCTACCAAAGAGGCTGTCTGGGTGTGTATTAGTTCATGAGATGAACTTCATTCCTACCATTGTGTGACAATGGAGTTATGGCTTATGCCTAGGAACCCTCGTCCCATCAGTTATCTAGACATATTCTAAGGCAGTATCACATGATCATAGGGATGGTTGATCTTCAAGGGATCGAGGTTAGGAGAGTAGACTCAAAGGACAACACGGTGGATCCACTCACAAAGGCCTTTTCCCAAGAGAGACTTTTATTGGATTGTTGAGTATGAGATACTACAACCACGGCTAATTGTTGGGTATTGGATACTACAACATATGGCCCTGGTGCAAGTGGGAGATTGTTAGTTATATGTATACCCTAGAAGTCATTACTGTACATGCGATGTATATTATAGTAGACGCTTGGACATATAGGGAGGACTTTCTTGCTCGAGATGATAATATGCAATCTGGTTACTCTTTATCTTAACATGTACACTTATTGTCTCTCTGTTACATGTTAATAAAGCACTTAGGATGTGTACTTGAGTTCCAGGATTATGATGCAGATCATACTAGTTGTGCCAGGGTAGTCGGTAAGTACATCCTTCAAATGTTCCTAGTTGTGGGTGTATCGAGAAAGGGCATCGATATGCCAGATTAGACTAGTGTTCATACCATAATATTGTAATATTATATTCCCCATTCTTATTCGTTTTATGAATAAACAGGTGCTTTTGACGCATGTCTGCTACATGTTACAGGTTACAAGTTCTTGGAGCTAAAACAGTGAAAAAGACAAAAGACGATGCAAAAGTGAGACTTTGACCAACAAACAGAAGGATCTTGATCGAGCCTACATGAAGATCAGTTCATAAAGCAAGGTTCAAGACGTCGACACAAAGCAGCGGTAAAAGTTTACTACAATTATTCACTGTGGGATCTGGAACAAACCTAGAAGCCAGCCTGAGAAAAGAACCAAAGAAATAGGGAGACAAAAACATCCTGAAGCAATGATGAAAGATTGAAGAATTGATCTCCCCACTTAGCCGCGGATCCGCGGCCAAGTAATGCTATTGGCCACGGAACCGCGGCCAGGTATGGCCCGTGTCGGCGCAGAAAATTTTGACGGTGCGCGGATCGGTGACTAGGTCTTTTCTTAAGGGGTATTTTTGTAAAAGAAGATGTGCGAGTCATTGTAACCCTAGGGTTTCCTATCCTCTATAAATAGGAACTCTAAATTCTGTATGAAGCATGCCTCTTTTCATTTCACAAATTCAGATCTGTACTGCGTTGATGTTTGGAGAGAGCCATCAATAAAAATTAGTAAGTTACTTTTATTTCTTTTCTTTAGTTCTCTTTTAATTTAGAATGTCTTTTAATCCCCTAATGAGCGAGTAGTCTCCTCGCTTGTTAGTGTTAGCCTTAGGGAAATGTTTGAGAGATGAGAACTCTCATCCTTTTCTTGCCCCTTCACACCTAAGAATTAGAACTCCATGCATACACGCACACACCGCTCCTTGCGGCACCTTACCCCTCGAGGTAACGGTGATACCGTAGTATAAAGGACCGGTCGCGCATGTTTTCCATGGAGGTTAGGGTAAGGATCGATAAAGGAAGGACAAGAACCTAGAGGAAGAAACATCTTCCCAAAAGATTCTAATCCACTTTATTGATAATTACCATAACATCTAATTGATCTAAAATAGGGTATTGAAAGTGGTGAGGAAACCTTTGATCTCTCAACTTCTCCTAAGCCCAACCCTAACAAGGCTTAGATCTAGATAATTTTAGTATAACTTAATTTGGTAGTTTTTAGATTTAATAAATCAATCCGAACATTCATCAGAATTAACTCGTTAGCGCGACTAGGAAAACACAAAATCCCTGTGGACCGACCCGCACTCACCGGCTAGCTACAAGCGACGCCGTTCTTGATTGCGGTAAATTATTTTTGATCGACAAACGCTCTCTAAATCAAATGGCGCCGTTGCCGGGGATGGCGTAGTATTTCCTTTTTTTCAATTTTGGGTTAATCTAAATTAAAGAAATCATAAAAACAGAAAAAGAAAAAAAAATTTATAAAAAGTTTATCATTTATTGTTTGAAGGGTATTTTTTGTGAATCTTTGCAGTATCGACGGATCTGGAAAAATCCAGAGTGCGAAACAGAAAAAGATACATAAAAACAGAGAGGGATTGCAAGTACAGAACAGTACAAATTTTTTGGAGCCCTGAACCCCCACCAGAACCGCGGAACTGCGGCTTAACTACGCCCGGGACCGCGGAACCGCGGCCGCAACATGGCCTCGTTGTGCAAAATCTTCTCGGTTTGTTCCTCATTCTCCCCTCTGCAAATCCCCATATATCTTTCTCCAAATCTTCTGCAGGATTCTTTGCGCTAAAAATCTTCTTCCCCCTTCCAATAATTGATTTCCTGCATGATTCTTTGCACCGCGCATAAAATAAAAATCTTTGATTGCAAGTGATTTACTGTTTTGCATATGTTTAATCGTACTTTAAGGGCTTTTGACCAATTCAGATTGGGTGGGGATTTCATCACCCTTCCCAGGACCCCAGAAATCACATAAGACATGTACATTGACCAATCTTTAATTAAAAAATACTAGACTCAGCCCTAAGGACTTCGAGCTCAATAGGACAGGGGACTAGTTATAGGCATCAGCCGTTTACCCTAACCTGACTTTGCGGTGTCTAGGCAAGTGTGTCAAGGCAAGTGGTTACTTAATTAGGACCGCTACTTGTAGCGGGGAGCCTCCGACTTACCTGGCACTTACCTGGCCGCAATTGGCGGTGAAGAGGCGGTTTGAGGTCCTATCTCTAGCCCTTTGGAACAGTTAGGAGCTGTCTAGCTGACCTAGGTTACCCTAGAGTTAGGCCTGATTGTGCATTTTTGGTTGATCGAAAGTGTGTCTTAGCCTTTTACCAAAAATATTTTTTGCAAACGGTTCTAAGTAAAAAAAAAAGGAAAAAAAAAGAAATTTTTTTTATAAAAACTTGCAACTTGATGCGTAAAATCCTGGCACCCCACCACCACTCACCTTCTTCTCATTGACGTTATCTTACCTCCACATTCTGTCTTTCATTTTTTCTGACTACACTACCCCTTTAGTGTATGTCACTTTGGACAAGGGACACTAGCGCCCGATTAGTCCGTGTTTCGTTGGTACCGACCGACGAACCTTTCGACACCGAAGTCGAAATTCCCTCCATTTCCTTACCTCCACCATCAAATTCTTCTTCCGAAGGTATGTCGGGCACAATCCCAACAACACCTTACCCACGGGACTGATTCCACCTCCGTTAGGTTCGAATAACCCGAATCTCTTGCCTGTTGTAGCACCCCAACGAATTGCGCTCCAGGATCTCTTCTACCCTGTCCGCACCTCTTTACCTACCTGTCTTTCACCCCCACCGGCAAATGGGGACAATTTTGAAATAAAACCCCACTTCTTGAATATGCTGCCAAAATTTCATGGATTGGAATCCGAAGATACCTATATCCTTATCAATAAATTCCAAAACGTTTGCGCCATGACGAAAACAACCCAATTAAGTGATGACACTATAAGGCTAAGGGTCATTCCTTTCACCTTATGTGACTTAGCCGAGAAGTGGCTATACGGCACAGTATCACATTCAATTGGAAATTGGGACGAGTTTGTTAAAGCTTTTCTTAAAAAGTTTTATCCTCATCACAAGACCGCGAAAATTCGTAATGAGATAATACAATTTTCCCAGCTTCCTTCCGAACCATTTTGGAAATGTTTTGAAAGATTCAAAGACCTATTTGTTCAATTCCCTCACCATGGGATCGAAAATTGGCAACTTTACCAAACATTATATGAGGGATTGAACCCGGCAACGAAGCAGTTGCTAGAAACCATTTGCCAAGGTTACTTTCTAACCAAATCTAGTAAGGAAGCGTGGCAGTTTCTCGAGGATCTTAGTGATCAAACAATTCAGTGGGAGAGCACAAAGACCACCTCGTCTTATTCTATTGGTCAATCTAGGGTAGGCATACATCAAGTAGATATGTCGATTGCTATGAAGGCCGAGATGGCCGCACTTATGAAAAAGCTTGAAGCCTTTGAGACCAAAATCTCATCGTCTTCTCCTGCCACTGCTTTACCCCTACGAACTGTTTGTGCTTGTTGTTCGGATCCATCACACCTTACCGAAGAGTGTCCTTACAATCCACCTGTTCAAGGACAAGATCAAGTCAATTCTGCCTTTCAGCAACGATAAAGAAATGATCTTTACTCTTCGACCTACAATCCTGGTTGGAGGAGCCACCCAAATTTTGCATGGAATCAAAATCAGCAACTCCAAGGAAACAACAACTTTCAAAGGCCTCCTCCACAACAACAAGCACCCCAACAAACTCAAAACCAGCAACCTTTCCAACCACAACCTTATACAAATCAAACGAGCAATTTGGTTAAACCAAATGACCATAAGGTTATCTCGCTAGAAAAAAGTCTAGATGCGTTTCTCAAGCAATCTACAGAATTCGCAGCAAGATTGGAAAATTGCGTCCAGTCTTTAGTGCACAACAATGCTTCACACGATCAAAGCATCAAATCTATTGAGGCACAAATTGCACAATTAACCGCTGCGTTGAGCGAGAGAGAAAAGGAAAATCTTCCATCTCAACCATTGCCAAATCCCGGTTACACACAAAACGCATATCACAATCACAATGTAAATGCGGTGACCACGTTGAGATCCGGAAAAGTGTTGCAGAATAATGTGGGTATTAGTGATGACATCCCCGCCGGTGGTTCTTCCTCTTCTTCTCCATCTTCGTCTTCTCCTTCATCTCCTTCTTCTTCTTTTTCACCTTCATCTTCTCCGCTAGAGCCTATTCTCCACTCTTCAAAAGGCTCTTATTCTTCTAATCCGAACGGTCCCACTTCTCACTTCAAGAACACACCCACATTGGGATCTGTTCCAACTCCACATTCTACTCTACAGACTTTGGGCTCAACAGATTTTCAAAATGCTCCATTTTCAAACAGGTTGAGTCCCAATAAACCAACTGCACAAATGGAGAAGATTGTGGAGTTATTTAAGCAGTTTAGCATAAATATGCCTCTCTTGGATGCAATCCAACAAGTCTCTTCATACGCGAAAATCTTAAAGGGCTTATGCAACTCAAAGAGAAAGTCTTCTCAAATATCCAAGAAAGTGCTAGTGGCTAGTGCAGTGAGCAATGCTATTAACCAACCTCAACCCTTACCCCAAAAACGAAAGGACCCCGGCTGTCCTACGATTTCAATAACAATTGGGGATAAGAAAATCAATCGAGCACTTTTAGATCTTGAGTCTAGTGTTAACCTTCTTCCCTACTCCGTGTACGAACAATTAGGGGTTGGAGAGTTGAAACTCACTCGTTGTACTCTCCAAATGGCCGATCGATCAATCAACCATCCTAAGGGTGAGCTAGAGGATGTGTTGATCAAAGTTGGGGATTTCATATTCCCCATTGATTTTATTGTTATGGACACACAACCTGTTGCTAACTCACAGAACCAAATTCTGGTGATCCTCGGTCGACCATTTTTGGCCACTTCTAATGCCGTAATAAACTGTCACAATGGCTCCATGACTCTATCCTTCGGTAAGACGTCTAGTGAGTTCAATATTTACAAGTTAGGAAGTCTGCCCCCCATGCCTAAAACTAGTACACGAGAAGTTTTCTCTCTTCACGAAATCACGCAGGAGGACTGCGAGCTTGAAAGATTTCTATTCGATGAAAACAGTTTTGACGCCACTAGTGCGTCCCTCCTTGAATCCACCACAGTTGACACAACCGATATTGATTATGAAAGTTTCACTTTTTTGGATGATTTTGATGACTCACAACCCGAATATGAGTCTTTTGAATTTTTGAATGAGTTAGTTGAACCATCCGAATCGGTTGTTTGCACTGATTTCGAACCTGTCTTGGAGTCCTTTGAGTTCGAGGTAGATTCCCCAATTTTACCCATGATTCTTTCGCCTCCGAAACTCGAACTCATGCCCTTGCCGTCTCACCTTAAATATGCTTACATAGTTGAGAATGAGACTTTTCCCATTATCATATCGGCCTCTCTTGCCCTCGAACAAGAGAACGCCCTTTTAATGGTCTGACAAGATAGGCGGCAAGTTTTCGGCTGGACTATGGCAGACATCGAGTGTTAGTGTATATGCCCTAGAGGCCATTACTGTATCATACTAGTTTGTATATTACTTAATGGAAGCTTGGGATATTCACCTTGTATACACAATCTTGCTCAAAATGGTAGTATGCTACTTGGTTTGTTTCTACTTTAATATATGCATGTGTTTCTTTTAGCATATTGCTTATACATATTAGTAGAGCCCTTAGGATCTTTGCTTGATTACCAGCATTGTGATGGCAGTCACACTCGTGGAGGCTGGGTAATCCATAAGCACATCCTTATACAGGTCTTTAGTCGTAGGATTATCGAGATAGGGCATCGATACTCCGGAGTAGACTAGCGTATGCGCTTCTCATCCCAGCACGAGAGACAGTCTGTCCCACAGCCGTCAGTACGTCGTACTTGAGATAGTATGCGGGTGCTCGTTAGGTTACGAGTACACTGGACATGACTCGTCGGGAACTGATTGGTTGGTACTATACCTATCGTCAGTTACCAGTTCCCAGGTGACATGAGTACAGCTTAGTCCGCTGACTTGACACTGTCACTTCGCCTCGAGTGTGTTCCCACTGTACTTTGATTACTACCCTACCACGGCTCAAAGGAGTCGTGCAAACAGGTAGTAGTTGGGTGCAGTCCCGAAGCACTTGGAGGCAGTGACGGTTAGACAGGATTCGTCTCTCCTGGTATTGGGGGTTGACATCGCGTTGTGTCTAGGAGAGCCATTACACAAGTAGTCCCTGGCCAGGGCACGTGAGATATACTGGTAGGTTTCCAGTGTTATCTCAGGGTGTTCTGGGCTACACTCCGACACGACTTGTACCGCTATTAGGGGACTGGCGTTCACCACCCCCTAGGCCCGCCATGCGATGTATCATACGAACAGACCCGACTGTACGGAGATTGTCATATTCAGGCTCAGTAGGAGTTCAGATGGGTTTCACCTCGTCTGTCTTCTTCTCGGTATCTACCTAGGAGCCGTTATGCATAGCTAGTGCCGCTTGCGGTCTGTGGTTAAACCCACTGCCAGCGTAGTGTCGAGTCTTTAAAGTCCCACACAGAGAGCTATTCGCCTTTAGGCAAAAGAGTAGAGGTCGCATGGTTTTGCGTCAGGTCGCATGGTTTTGCGACAGGTCGCATGGTTTTGCGACAGGGTTCGGTCACATCCGCGCACTTGTGCACGTTTAGTGACCGGGCAGTTATTATTAGCGGGCTTTGTTTTAAGCTAGATCCTAGTATACGTTTTGGGATTGATTTTATCTCATTTGCATTCGTGTTCCCCGGAACGCGGATGCGGGTGTGTATGCACGATTGACAGATAAACAGAGGCAGAGGATTCTCATTAGGGTTGTTGACTGTTGACTATTGACTTTTGCTAAACCCTAATGAGTATAAGAAATAAGATTAATGATAATATTAATTAAGTATTATTGTGTCATGGTTGGGATGAAGGTTGACTTTGTTGACTTCTTGACTTGGTTGACCGGTTGACAAGGTTGGACTAGTTGACCATCATCATTACAATGGTTGTCATTTCATGTAAAGACTTTTGCTTGCTTGTTGTGCTTTGCAAAATGAGTGCATGAAATGATAATGCCACTTGATATGATATGAACCATCACATAATACTCAATTATTATTATTATTATTATTCTTTTTTAGATTATGAGAGAGAGGTTGAGAGAAGTCTTGCTCATTCTCTCAATTCCTTTCTCTCTCTTGCTTGAGCTCTCCCTCTTCTTCTCGCTCTCTCTTTAGTTCATGGTTCACTTGTCTCATGTGTTGAGAAGCAAGAACCAATGAGATAAAACCCAACACACTCCTCTACTCATCCTAGTTCACAAGGTTTAGCAAACCAAGTGTTCTAGTTTCTTCAAGTTTGAAGAGAAGCCAAAAGGTAGAAGCTTTCGGGTGGATCCATCTTCGGCGCGAGGAGACAACGAGGTGAGGGCGATCCGGACACCGCCAAGAGTTGAAGATGAAGGAGTTCAAGAAAGGTATAACCCCCTAACCGAGTAGGTAAAACTCCTAGTTAGGTTGTTAGGTAGTTGTTTAACAAAGATCCGTATTTTGAGTCCATGTTACCACCTCTTGAAAAATCGTTTTTCATCATTTCCGCAAGCCCTTAAGTACCGGGAGAGGTAGTATGGACTTACAGTGGTATCAGAGCCTAGTTAAACACTATCTAACATGTTAGCAATGTAAGTAGAAGTTCGATCGTAGAAAAAGTCGCGAAAAACACACGGGTTGCATACTTTCTGTCGAATTTTTCCTCTGTTCCAAAAATAATAAATCTCGCCTTAAAATTCGACTCAGGGTTTTTACATCTCACTGTAAAAAAATGGTCCAGAGAGCCCATCAACGCGCCGCGGAACCGCGGCAGGAGCTTGCTCCCACCGCGGATCCGCGGCCGAGTTGACTCGGCCAGGGACGATTATTCTTGTAGTGAGGTCATAGGGGTGTTTTGGGATTTTTACAATATGTTTTTTCTGCCCAGATTTTCGAGAAAGCAAAATTTGCTTTCGGGGCTCAAAAATCCGTATTTTGATCGAACTTCTAAAGACTATGGCTAACGGGTTTATATCTGTGATGTGTAATATGTATTGAAGGTCTGCTAATCGCTATACGTCGATTAGTGGTGGTTATACATATCTGTGATCTGTAATGTTGATGGTATGTGTATATGAATTCATTGGATTGTCGCGGGTGAATAGCCGGGTGGTTGTGAGATGAGAGTTTTCTTTTCTTTCAATTCATGTAAAATTTGTAATTGATGTAATATTATTTATTTGGCCGCACAACCGGGGTGAGGTTGTAGCCGTCATTGTATAATTTCTTTTACTGTTTTTCTTCTAGGATAGACCCATAGAGGGGGTGCACAAACTACCGGGTACCTCGAAGTGCCGAGTGGCCTACTCACGTGTGAGGGAGGTTGCTTCGCTACGGGGATTTGGCGGGTAGTTTGCCACCCGTAGGGGTCTTGGGTAGGGTATTGGCTATTCACCGCGACCGTGTAATCCGCTTTTCGTTACAGGCTCGTACGAATTGTGGATTCCTAGTATATCCAATGTGTTCATCTGTGATCTGGATTGGATATCATTGCAATATATCTATATATGATAACTATTTAGGCGTTGCTTATGTTTTGCATCCGCGCTAGTCCAGCCCCCGCTCTGTCGTTAGTTAAGTAACCTAACGGGTAATGACGGGGCCTCGTGGCGAATGCGGATGGCATAAGCGTACGTCATATTTTGGTTGTTTTCTGCAATGGTAAGATTAAATGATGGGACACATTAAAAAGAATTAATGCAAGAAAAAATAAACCAAGTAAAAGTCGTTGGAACAATTTCAAAAACCACTCGGTTTCTTTTCAAAAACAACTTTTAAACGCGGAGCTTAAGCCACTCCTTTTAAAAGCTATCTCGTTCCATCGATTATATCAAGTTCACTACGTTCACGGTTTCGCCAAAACCATTCGTAGCCCTCCGTCGTTTCGTATGAATATTCAATAGTATTCAAGCTATGTTTGTTGACCTTCGTCAAGGCATAGTGATTGGTAGCTGTTGGGTGTTCATATGTAGCATAGATAGATGCGTTGGTTTGGGACAGTCGTATTATCTTGTTGACCTTCGTCAAGGGTATATACGGGTGGGTTCAAATTAACCTGGACAATGACGGGTAGAACTTGACATGTGACTTATGATTTGTTGACCTTCGTCAAGGTCATAAGAGCATGGGGCAAAAATCCACATCGGGAGTTTCAAAAGAACCTGAAACTTGCTAGTGCTGCATACTATTTGGAGTGTGATGATTCTGGTAGGATTCCTTCAGTTTTGTCACGCGATGATATTTGGATCCCAATCCTGTTGGAGATAGTGCAACCAGATTCAATTACTGGATCAGAGGCACGTGATTGCAATGATTGAGGGAGGACCTATTCCGGTAGGACAGTCTTACTCAAGATGATAGTATGCTATCTGGTTTATCTTTATCATCGTGTACTGCTTTAGGAGACCTGACAGGTCGCTATTGCACATTGATAGAGCCCTTAGGATTCTTGCTTGACTACCAGCAGTATGAGGGCGATCATATACGTATGAGCTGGGGTCTATAAGCACATCCTTAAAAGGTCCCTAGTCGTGGGAGTTTCGAGACTGGGCATCGATACTCCATTAGTAGACTAGTGTATACAGTCGAGACCCCGACGAGGGGCGGTGGCCGGTCTCACAAGCCACTGGTGTCAGTTGGTTCACCTAAGATGTATACAGGTGCTCATTGGGTTATGAGTACACCGGACAGGACTCGCCGGGAACATGCTAGTTGGTTTTATACCTGACGTCAGATGGCAGTTCCCTGGTGACATGTGTACAGGTTAGTTCATCGACCTGAGATCGTCATTTGTCTCGTATGAGTTCCCACTGTACTTTGATTACTACCCTACCACGCTCAAAGGAGATGTGCAAATAGGTTTTAGTTGGGTACAGTCCCGAGCCACATGGAGGCAGTGAGCGGATCTTCAGGGGTTCGTCTCTCCAGGTATTGGGGGTGAGGTCGCGCTGTGTCTAGGAGAGCCAGTACATGAAAGTCCTTGGCCAAGGCAGGAGATTTACTGGTAGGTATTCCAGTAGTATCTCAGGGTGTTCTGGGTTACACTCCGACACGACTTGTACCGCTTTTGGGGGTCTGACTTTTACCAACCCCCTAGGCCCGCCATGCGATTCTCATAGACAAACGGACCGGACTGTATGGATATTGTCACTGACCGGCTCAGTAGGATGTCAGGATGAGTTCGCTCATCGACGTCTCTTTTGGTCAATAGCTGGTAGCCCGTCATGTATGGCTAATACCTCTGACGTGCTAGTGGTTAAATCCACAGCCATAGTATTGACGAGTCTTTAGAGTCCCCCACATTCAGTTGCTCAAGTTTTCGGGCGAAACGCTGTAGAGGCCGTATGGAGATATGGCAGGGTTCGATCAGATACGTGCGGTATTGCACGGATCAGGATCGGACGGTTAATACTAGCGGGTTTTGGTTTAAGCCGGATCCTAGTATTGTACAGTGTAGATTTTGTCTCAGTGCATTTGTATTCGGTCGGAATACAAATGCGGGTATGTATATACAGTGGCGGGTTTTTCCTGTAATTTATTACGGAATCAGTTTTTTGGAGTTGCCAGTTTGTTTTCCGTTTCAGCCATATTTCTTTGTATCTTTCATTTGGCAGAAGATTGGTGGAGAGGGGCTTATTTGCATTTGTGCAAATTAGCATTGTGGAGGGTTGTCCTTGCATATTGTTGTGTCATGATCACTTAACTTTCTTTAGTCATCATGGTTTGATTTGTGGAGACATGATGGCTTTCTTTTGGTGATGATGATATGTTATGATGTTGGAGTGTGGTTTTGGTTGTGATGATTCTTGATCATCATCACTCTTTTCTCTCTCATGCATGATAGCTTCCCTCCCTTGACTTTTGCACACTCACATTCTCATTCACTATGAGGGAGAGGCCGGCCACACTTGTGGGGGCTCACAATTTTTGTGGTGGCAATTTTTGTTTCTCACTTTGCTAAAAATGGCTCTCTAGTTCATCTCCAAAAATTCCTCTCTTGACCTCCACCAAAATAGCAACTTCTAATACCCCAAATGAGACACAAGTTCCACACTACATTCTACAGCAAATCTTGGGCACGTCGACTCGCCAACTTCATGCCCGAGTTGCCTCGGACCAGAGGCGGGAGCCCGTAAAAGAAGCCGGCGACGTGGTGGAGACCGGAGATTTCGCGGGGAGAGCGGGACGACGACGAGAAGACCGAAGGACACGGATCGCTCGGTATATCTCTATTCCCATCTTGTAGTTAGCTAGGACTAGTTTAATGGCCCGATCCGGGTTTTTAGGGCGCCGCTGTGCACTTACAGTGGTATCAGAGCCTCGCCATTAACCTAGTCTAGCTTGGTCTAATGTGTTTACATCTTCGATCGAACAAAATTCCAAAACCCACGTTTTCTCAAAAGCACAGTTTCTGTCGAATTTTTTTGGCTCCAAAATTTTCTCAGTGTGTTGCAGAATGATGTGCAGGGAATTCTAAGCATTCTATGAAACTTTGGTTGCATGATCCCACCATTACACCGCGGTTCCACCGCAATATAGACTGTTCATGGAACCAAACTTTTACAGAGAGCTCCTGTATGGAAAATGGAGATTTTGGAATATTATTTTTTGGGCCCAGAATTTCTTTAGTTGCTACAGTAATGCTTGGCGCCCACTTGGTAATATTTGATCGATCGAAAATTTTAAATACATTAGTTCACCGTATTTACATTATATCTGCGACCGTGAATGTCACTTGATCGGTAAATCCTGTCTAACTGCTATAGCCCGGTTAGACGGATTTGCGAACGTGACCTTCACGTTGATGTTCTGTGTATTGCTGTGATGTTACAGATTGGTCGTGGGGGATAGCCTGGATGCAATGCTAGTACAGTTTTTTGTTGTATTATGTACATTTGATATTGCGGGGCGAGCATCCGACATGTGGACTGCCGTCACTGCCTGTTTGTATTATTCTTTTAGGGCACGACCAGGTTGCGGTCGATGTACCCGTTGTATGTATATTTTACTTTCTGTACTAGGATTGCCCCGCGGAGGGGTGCACGGATAGCCGGGTTCTAGAGGGCAACGATCCCGCATCTTATGGAATTGAGACGGAGGGGTTTTACTCTAGGATTGGCAGGCTATTCCCCGCACTCGTAGGGGGTACAGGTTGACCCAGGAGGGGTGCCCAAGTTACCGGATTCCGTGGAGTGCTGGGTGGTCCATTCATGTTGCTGAAAGGGGCTGCCTCGCTTCAGGTTTTGGCGGGTAACTTGCCGCGCCTGTAGGGGTCTAGGATTTTCATTGCACAGGCTATCCACACGACCAAGGGAACGTCGGGTTTCAGTAGCGGCTCTGTGAAACCCGGGGGTCCCAGATATCTGTATTGTTCTGTAATGCCGTACATTTCTGTGATTTTGCATTTTATCACGCCTTGAGCGAAATATTATATATTGATATATATACTAGTAGATGTTGTATATGTTTTGCATCCGCGCTAGTCCAGTCCCTGCTCTGTCGTTAGTTAGCTAACCTAACGGGTAATGACGGGACCCAGTGGCGAATACGGATGGCATATACATACATCAATATATTTTCGTTCTTTGTTGTGTGATCAATTGATGGGACTGAGTTGATTCGGATCAATGCAAGTTAAAAATAAACCTAATCTGATGTTGTTTGAACATTTTTCAAAAAGCTGTTATTTGCAAGGAAGTTCACTTTTGTTTTGCACAGTGGTATTCAGTTGGAATATCCTGCTCCTCAGTCGACGAGGCAAGGGCCGAGATCCCTTCACCGGGAGTGACCCCTTGGACAAAAGTTTGCGTCAGGGCAATAACTTCACTATAGCCGATTACTTTTGCTTTGCATCGTGGTATTCAGTTGGAATATCCTGCACCTCATTCTACGGGGAAAGAGCCGAGATCCCTTCACCGGGAGTGACCTCTTTAGCAAAGGTTTTTGTCACTATATTTTTAAAAGCTATCCGTTCCTTCAACGATATCAAGTTCATTACGTTAAAGATTTTCGCCAGAAAACATTCGTAGCCCTCCGTCGTTTCATATGGGTCGTCAATAGTATTCAAGCTGTGTATGTTGGCCAAAGTCAAGGCACAGTGATTGGTAGCTATTGGGTATTCATATGCAGCATAAATAGATGCGTTGGTTTGGGGCAGTCGTACTACTATTTTGGCCAAAGTCAAGGGTATGTACGGGTGGGCTCAAATTAACCAGGAGAATGACGGGTAGAACTTGACATGTGACTTTTGATATGTTGGCCAAAGTCAAGGTCATAAGAGCATGGGGTAAAAATCACATCGGGAGTTTCTAAAGAAACTGAAACTTGCCAGATATGCGCATAACTTCTGGAGTGTGATGACGTGAGCAGATTCCGTCACATTATCATGCGATGATAGTTGGATCCCGATTCCCACTGATGAGTTGGTTTACTCCTCGGGTGATCCCGACTAATTCTTCTTTCAGGTTTGGAGAAGAATTTGAGGTTACAGTGGGAGGTTTCCAGATTAGATAAATTGGTAACCATTCTGATCTTGGATAGAGTACACGCTGAGTGTTTCTTTTCTCTCTCTCTTTGGCAGCGACCATTGACCTGACCCTAGACTATGACTCAGTGACCAAGTTAACCGAACCTTCTTAAACACTGGCTTTTGGATTGTCAGAGTTGCATACCTCATTGCCACTCCTACTTTTATCCTTTTTCTCCAGTACACCCCGTATTACTACGAACGTCCACTTCCATTGGACAAAACCATCGTATGGTTAGATACGAACTCGAAGGAATTTATTCGAGGATGGTTTCCGGTTCTGGAGGAAACGGATAGGACTATTCAGTTGTCTTTTCCTTTTTTCCTTTTCTCAGGTTGTGAGTATTCCTTGGTTTAGGAGATAGTACACCTATTACGCAAATTGGATAGTCTTCTTCCAAACCTTAGGCTGGTGCTGACTGGTAGGGAATGAAGAAAACCAATTAGCATAACGATGGTGTACAGAAGGTATTATGTAAAGACAAAGATAGGGATTAGAAGGAGGGCAAAGTAAATTGCGACTGCTATTCACGATCAAACCAAGTATTTCATTACCATTTCAACTTCACCTTTGTATTTCTCCAGGACACTCCGTATCACTACGAAGATCCACAGTTTATTGGATACTCAATCGTATGGTTATATACGAACCCGAAAGGAACTTGTTCCAGTTCGGGAATGGATTCTAGTTCAGGAGAAATAGGAATAAGGTTTATTCAGGTGTCTTTTATCTTCACCTTCTCTCGCATTGCGAGTGCTCCTAGGATTAGGATAGTACACCCATTATGCTTATTGGATAGTCTTCTTCCAAACCATAGGCTGGTACCGAACGGTAGGGAAGGAAGAAAACCATTTGGCCTAAAAGGGTGTGCAGAAGGTAATGACTAAAGACATATGAAGGGATTTGGAGAGGTGGAAAAGAGATATACGGTTACAGTTGTGAATCTGGATAATGGAAGAGGCATTACTAAGAATACCGGGATACCCTAACGAAACATTTCAATGTTTCAGTTGCACTGTATACTGTTAAAGGAAAACTGATTTCCCGATTAGATACTTACTCCAGGGTATGTATATACCAGGTATGATTCTCACATCTGTATGGTTTTACAGATGATGAGTGGGAGTAAGTTATTGGGAATTAGGTGATCATCCTCATTATATCGGAATTCGTTGTAATTGGTGATATTTGAGGAAGTCACCTGGGTTGTTTGCCGGACGGCGAATATTTGGTTTTGAATATCCGTTGTAATGCACCAATTTCAAATTGATACATCTGTACGTCTATTTTTATAGAGTGAGATATACCTTTTTGAAATTATGTCGATGACATTTACCTATATCAGTGGATGGTTAGGTAAGGAGCATTAAACAGCGGTGTAATTCTTCTTAACCATAAGTACATTTTCAACCTACGACACACAGAGATTGAGTTATCAGACTCAAGGGACTTATACAGAGTATTGTATGTTGTCCAGGGTCCATCAGGACAGAGGGGTTGGTCCTCGTACTATATTCGGTTTACTTATGACTTCTCTAGTTTTTAGACAAGTGTTTCGTGGAAACACAGGGTCCGAATTTTGAGAAGTTATAGGTATTTGAATAGAGTAGAGAACCAGGTGTAGCAAGTATCGGGATTCTTCAATGTGATCGAAGATGTAGATACTTGTGTATGGTATTCAGTTGATAGTAATGATTAAGAGAACTTGCTTCTCTTTCAGTTTACTCATAATTGGAAGCATTCCTAAATTGAGTAACGCTGATCGGCCTCATTCCATTTAGTTGACATGCACTGGTCACAGCTGCATGATTTGAATCTGGTTCAAATAAATCAGTGCCTCTGGTCCTATATTGGATATAGAACAGTTCGTATCTTAACGATGTTAAGGTACGTGGAGTTGTCCGGCTCATGCTTAAAACCAGACTCTGGATAATTCAAGGCATGTTTCTGTAATGGCTGTTTGTGGGTTGACCCGGGCTATGACGAGGGTTGACTTTCTACCATCTGGAAGATAAATAGTGATATTGTTCTTAACTCACCACAGTTTTAATAAAAATGTATTTTTTCAGAAAACAGTAGTGGGAGTATGGTAGAACCGGAAGTGATTCCAGAACCACAAACGATTACTGAAGATTTGATAGGAACCTAAAGATTCAATCTGGTTTGACATTCCATTGGCCACTCCACAGATAAGGTGGGTAACTTCAGGCACCCAAGAGGTACTCCGGTAGCCTCAAGGACGGTGACAGGGAAGTTCTTGTTTACCCAGACTTGCCATTGCTGTTGTTCCAAGCTGCGAGACCCGGCAGGAGGATGAATATAGCATCGTTCTAAACTATCTTTAGAAGTGTACGTGTATATGACTCTGCCAGAGGGTTGTCGTAGTCAGTGGGAGCAGCGGAAGCATTGGTGGAATGGTAGCTTATGTCTATTTATAGACTAAAGCAGATATAGCGGAGATAGATTATCAGTTTCTGATGTGACAGTCATAGGTTTGACTTCATCAGAATAGGGGAAGGATCTATTGAGAAGGTAGTAGCTTGTAATGTCATGGTATTTAGATGACATACACAGAGTAGGAAGTGATATTCCTGTGATATTCCTATACTACGATCGTTTATACTTTGGTCGTCACACAGTGGTTTCTCCACATGGGACTTGGACATTATATCAGACATACTGGTTAATAGATCTATGGGTTTAGATCTAGATTTGGGTGGTTTCCCAATTAAGGGTACTTAGATAGAATTCTAAGAGTATTTAGAATGGACGACTCCTGGCACGGTAGTGTACCTGCAGGTGATGGAGTCACCCTCTCTAAAGGTGTCTTACAGACTAAAGGGGAGAGGGATGTGCTTGATTGGAAGATCACTTGCTTAGGCAATTGAGTCAATCATGAGATATCAAGTACCACACCAGATGTTGTTCTTGCACTAGATGCAATAAGTTGATATTGATCCTATCCTAGAGAAACAGTCGGGAGCTGTTTTAGAACATAAGTGGATGTTCTAGGGATATGATAACGACAGCCTCATTCGGGAGACAGTTATCATTCCAGGCTTCCAAGGTGACCTGGACGACAAGGAGGTTGTCAGAGTTATAGTTTTTCCTTCTGACGAGGGGCAGTATTTTGGACAGGTGGTCTAAGGAAATACTGAGGGAGGCATGGCGCAGGATACTGATTAAGTTCAGTTGACGATACAGTCTAAGAAGTTTGGATTTGGAGTTCATTTATGAGCTAGGTCCCATCAGACATCCAGACACATTCTAAGACAGGTATTGCTCATTTCGGGAGATGGCTTTCTCCGCGAACTTGAGATATAGAGAGACATAGAAAGAAACATCAAGGTGGATCCACTCACTGAGGCTATTCCTCGAACGCAATAGTTTCGCAAACGAGTTTTGTGAGACTGACAAGTAGAGGAGTTGGGTGTTCGGTATCACACGGGCTGTGAGTATGCGACATCGCAATAATTAGCCTTGAGTGCAAGTGGGAGATTGTTGGAGATAGTGCCCTCAGAGTCAATTATTGGATCACAGGCACGTGATTGCAATGATTGAGGGAGGACCTATTCCGGTAGGACAGTCTTACTTAAGATGATAGTATGCTATCTGGTTTATCTTTATCATCGTGTACTACTTTAGGTGAACTGACAGGTCGCTATTGCACATTGATAGAGCCCCTAGGATTCTTGCTTGACTACCAGCAGTATGAGGGCGATCATATGGGAGCTGGGGTCTATAAGCACATCCTTAAAAGGTCCCTAGTCGTAGGAGTTTCGAGACAGGGCATCGATACTCCAGAGTAGACTAGTGTATATAGTCGAGACCCCAACGAGGGGCGGTGGCCGGTCTCATAAGCCACTGGTGTCAGTTGGTTCACCTAAGATGTATACAGGTGCTCATTGGGTTATGAGTACACCGGACAGGACTCGCCGGGAACATGCTGGTTGGTTTTATACCTAACGTCAGATGGCAGTTCCCTGGTGACATGTGTACAGGTTAGTTCATCGACCTGAGGATCGACGATTTTTAGTTAGTTTTGCGATTTTCGCGTGTGTTCCGCGCACTTTGTGCACGTTGTACCTAGCTTGCGAACTATGGTATTTTCGTTAGGGAATTGCGTCGTTCTTGATATGTAACCATATGTTTGGTCTTGATGTAAATTCCAGGTTCGGTCGCGGAGACGTCAGACGCGGCACGAAAGGGGAAAGCGGTGATTGGACGTGACTAGCTAGGGATTCCGGTGAGTAGATGTAACATCTACGGGGGACTATCGTTGGATGGCGCAAGTCGCCCGATAGTTTTAGTAACTTAAAAGATTCTTAGTGATGTTAGTAATTAGGGGTGTAATACTTATATGATTATTTGCTGCATCCATGCCTTATATTGACATACATATGCGAACCCATTTTATAGGACACCTGCACCATTGCCAGGGTTTTTATATGCAGCACGAGCACTATTCATGCTTACACATACACCCTGGTAATTGCCATGCCACCACACTAGATAACCTTTAAATTGAAACCTTTTACTATAATTGATACTTAAACTCGCGCTATTGCTTTAATTCCTTAAAATGAAATCGTAGGATTGCTATTCATGTGCATGTGCTTCATCATATTATTTGTTCATGCCTAATCTATTAATCACATATCGCAACTCGATTATTGATACCATATGCATTCATTAACATTGACATATGCACTTATGAGGATTTCTTGAGATTTTATGATATTTCTGGATTTCGGGGGAAAGCCGCAAAATTTCTAAACTTATTATTATTTTTTTTAAAATATGTAAATTGCGGTTTTCTAGCGATGTAAGTGTCGTCCACCATGAGTTTGCTGTGGTTTTCGAGATCCGTGTCGAGGAGTGGAGGAACCGTCACGGGTACATGGTGGGCCCGGTATAGTACCCCGGGGCAAGATGAATGTGGTGTTGACGTTGAGCCTGGCAGGGGACGGATTACCTACCGGTGATTGTTTGGCACGGCGGATATCCAGAGGATACCGACCGTGGCCGCGAGATGATGAGATTTTGATATTGAGCTGGGTCGGCCGGATGGCTGAGGCCAGAGATACTATGACATGGATATATGAGATTTGTGATAGTTTTGAGGTGTCGTTGCTGGACACAGGTTCTGGTTGATTCTATTGGTATTGTGCTGGTATTTCAAAAGAGATTCTTAAAGGGAAAAACATGATTTCTTATACTTACACATTCAGATCACGAGTTGATTTGCATTGCATTCATACCTGCTAGTATATTCATATTGTATACATACTTGCCATTATGTCCTGCCTTACTTGTATTTAGATGCTAGGATGCTTGTGTGCATGCATTCGATAGCCTGTGTAGATGTTATTTATTACTCACGAGTTGGCAACTCACCCCCGTTGTGCCACAGCCTTTTTTAGGTCCGCTCCGTCAGTACAGTAGCGGCGGACGCACTTGCTTATTTTGCTCTTTTACCTGGACTCGAGGTTTTGCTCTTAGGTGGGTTATATTCTTATTTTTGTACCACCTTGTATATTCTTTGTATCTAGTGCACTCCATCTACTGTATCTACCAGTATTATTGTATATTGACCTAGAGATGAGACTGTGAGGTTTGTGGACTTTTATGCTGTATTTTGGGGTCGAGCTCACTTGAGCCGACATGATGTTTTTCTTATTCTTCATTATGATTATTTCGCATGTTGTTGCTTTATATTGCGTGGGATTTGTGACCGCCTTGTGGCGAAGAGCTAGCTCCCGCTTGGGGATGCCTTATTTGTTGGATTCATATATATTCTTGTTGTACCCATTTTGGGGGCCAGTATTTACAAAGGAGACTCTGCCGAAATTTTCGGAAAAATTGGTATTGTTTTTAAAACGGGTTTTATATGACTTATTTGATAAACTCGCTTTCAATTGATTGGGTTTTCTTCACTTTTTCTGCTTATTTGGTTTTGGTTCTAGGCCTTGGCTTACTTATTTTACGGACGCCTTGAGACGCTTCGTAAACTTAAGTGCCAGTCACGTCCGTACCCTGCGGGTCGTGACAAAGTTGGTATCAGAGCGATAGGTTTTACCTTTTTGAGTGTAGGATGACCCTTAGTAGATGGAGTAAGTAACTTAAGCAGGGTAACGTAGCGTACGTATGTCCGCGGCATACTTGCGATACGGTACTCCGCCTAAGTGACTTTAGGATACACTTGCTTGAAAATTCCTTCTTAAATTCCGTGTATCCTATGATCCTTGCACTGTTCTTACTATCCGTTTTCCTGTAACAGCCACTATGCCGCCGAAGGCTACCAGAGCACAGAGGGCTGCCGCCCGAGACGAGATTCGAGCTGGCTCGTCCGAGACTAGGACTGAGCAGGGTGGTATGCCGACGCCGCAGGGACAGACCGATCCACCTTCCCCAGGCCGTATGGATAGGCTTGAGACTGGTATGGAGGAGTTGCGACAGATGATGGGGAGTATGCAGGAGCTACGTCAGATGGTAGGATCCCTAGTTGTAGCCAGTCGTACACCGAGGCCGGATGACGTGCCTACTACATCACAGACGACCATGATACCTGCTCCTACTACTACCACCGTGGCCATTCCGGTTTCGCTACAGGATTTCATGAGGCTGAAACCTCCAGTATTCACCGACACCGAGGCAGCGGAGGACCCACAGACGTTCCTTGACAGTTTAGCCAGGATCTGCCGTTCGCTGAGATGTTCGGATGATCGATGGGTAGAGCTTGCGAGTTTCCGACTAGAGGGTCTCGCGCAGACATGGTGGGAGTCAGTCTTGAGGGGTCGAGCTGCAGGTCTACCGCCTATGACTTGCGCCGAGTTTACAGCGGTCTTTCTAGCTCGTTTCCTCCCAGAGAGCATTCGTGACGCCAGAGCTCGTAGCTTCGAGGCCTTAGTCAAGACACCTGGGATGACGGTGTCTGAGTATGACATCCAGTTTACACAGTTATCCCGATATGCTCCGTATTTGGTGGATACCGAGGAGAAGATGGTGAAGAGGTTCGTACAGGGACTAGATGCCCAACTATATCTTGCCATTGGCGCCCAGCACTACGACACTTATTCAGCTGCTATGGATACGGCATTACGGATAGAGGCACGCATATCACATACTTCGGCCGTTTCTGGGCCGAAGAGGATTCGCACCGATGTACCGTCTCATAGGCAGCGCGCCAGATTCTTTCCGAGAGATAGGCCTGGCAGAGGATTTGGACGGGGACAGTTATATGGTTCTTATCCCCAGGGGCAGCAGCCGTCGCCAGGGTGTTTTGGGTGCGGGAGTCCGCACCATCTTGTCAGAGACTGTCCGGCGAGACGACAGGGAGCAGCGACAGTTCCGCATGTGACCCTACCACCATCACCACCCCCTCCTCAGAGAGCCCTACTTCCTACCACAGGCGATGCTCCACGCCAGTTAGGTGCACCCAGAGGCCATGGACGCGGCGTTCCTGTTCAGAGAGGACGAGGAGGTAGAGGCCGAGGTCGAGGTCAGCCCGCTATCGGTGGAGGACAGGCCCGAGTATTTGCTTTGACACCGCAGGATGCGCAGGCATCCAATGCCGTTGTGACAGGTACCTTGCCAGTTTGTTCTTTCGACGCACGGGTATTATTTGACCCAGGTTCCACACATCGTACTTCTCTACACACTTTGCACCGATGTTGGGCCATGAGTCATCGTCGTTAGATCATCCGCTTGTTGTTAGTACTCCGGTAGGCGAGTCGTTTGTCGCTCGTTTTGTTTTTCGATTGTGTTCCGTTCGTATCGGGGAGAGGGATTCATCGGTTGATTTGATTCTCCTCGATATGTTGGACTTTGACGTGCTTCTGGGCATGGATTGGCTAGCCACTTGTTATGCTTCGGTGGACTGCCGTGAGAAGGCAGTCGGATTTAGCTTTCCGGGAGAGCCAGTCCTTGTTATTCAGGGAGACCGCAGCGTCACCCTTCCCAGCTTGATTTCGTCTTTTCGCGCTGGTCAGCTCTTGCGGAAGGGATGTCAGGGATTCTTAGCGTATATTTGTGATACTCGAGCTGCAGAGGATCCGTTGGACCGGGTCCCGGTTGTTTGTGAGTTCCCTGATGTTTTCCCTGATGAGCTACCTGGGCTACCACCTGAGCGCGACGTTGAGTTCTGCATCGATTTGATTCCCGGCTCGGGGCCTATTTCTATACCGCCTTATCGGATGGCCCCGGCTGAGCTTCGAGAGCTGAAGGATCAGTTGCAGGATTTGTTAGAGAAGGGGCTTATTCGACCGAGTGTTTCTCCGTGGGGTGCTCCGGTCCTGTTTGTCAAGAAGAAGGATGGAAGTTTGCGCTTATGTATCGACTACCGCCAGCTGAACAAAGTTACCGTTCGGAACAGATATCCGTTGCCACGCATTGATTATTTGTTCGACCAGCTCCAGGGCGCGGGTTATTTTTCGAGGATCGACTTGCGATCAGGATACCATCAGCTGCGAGTTCGACAGGAGGATATACCGAGGACAGCTTTCCGCACGCGCTACGGCCACTACGAGTTTTTGGTGATGTCGTTCGGACTCACCAACGCCCCAGCAGCATTCATGGATTTGATGAACCGTACATTCAGGCCGTATCTTGACTTGTTTATCATCGTGTTTATCGACGATATCTTGGTGTACTCCCGGAGCAGAGAGGAGCACGAGCAGCACTTGCGGATTACGTTACAGACTCTGAGGGAGCACCAGCTATTTGCAAAGTTCTCCAAGTGTGCTTTCTGGCTGGACAGCGTCGGATTCTTGGGTCACGTGGTTACGAGAGACGGCATATGTGTGGACCCGAAGAAGATTGAGGCTGTTCAGCAGTGGCCCCGACCTACATCGGTTACTGAGATCCGTAGTTTTCTAGGCAAGGCGGGCTACTACAGGCGTTTTGTTCAGGACTTCTCCCGTATAGCTGCACCTTTGACCGGTTTGACCCGGAAGGGAGTTCCTTTCGTTTGGACAGAGGAGTGCGAGCGCAGTTTTCAGCAGTTGCGGACATGTTTGACTACGGCACCGGTATTATCTTTGCCTTCGGAATCAGGCGGATTTGTGGTCTACTGTGATGCTTCGCGAGTGGGATTAGGATGCGTATTGATGCAGCATGGCCGGGTGATCGCATATGCTTCTCGGCAGTTGAAGAAGCATGAACAGAACTACCCTACTCATGATTTGGAGATGGCTGCAGTGGTCTTTGCACTGAAGATTTGGCGACATTACCTATACGGCGAGTCGTGTCAGATATTCACTGATCACAAGACTTAAAGTACATATTTCAGCAGCGAGACCTGAACCTCAGACAGCGTCGTTGGATGGAGTTGGTGAAAGACTACGACTGCGAGATCTTATATCATCCAGGCAAGGCGAATGTGGTGGCAGATGTGTTGAGTAGGAGGCCCGGGGGTAGTCTATCCTTTTTGCGTGCAGTGCAGAGGCAGTCGTCAGTAGATTGGCAGATGTTATGCGACAGCCGAGTTGAGTTCGAGTTTACTCAGACAGGGGGACAGCTCGCGCATGTTCGTGCACGCCCACAGTTGCTTGACCGTATATATGAGGCACAACGCAGTGACGACCGTTGCTCAGAGATCATGGCACAGATGGGACAGGGCAGATTTTCCGAGTTCGTGATTGACGATCAGGGGATTTTACGCTATGGATCTAGACTGTGCGTACCAGATGCTGATGGATTACGGCGCGACATTCTTGAGGAGGCACACCGATCAGTGTATAGTGTCCACCCCGGTTCCACTAAGATGTACCATGATATAAGAGAGACCTACTGGTGGGACGGGATGAAAAGGGACATTGCGGAGTTTGTATCGAGATGCCTGACTTGTCAGCAAGTCAAGGCCGAGCACCAGAGGCCCGCAGGAGAGCTACAGCCGTTACCCATTCCGGAGTGGAAATGGGAGCAGATTTCGAAGGATTTCGTTGTGGGTCTACCCAGGACCAGTCGAGGGTATGACTCCATCTGGGTGATCGTAGATCGATTGACGAAAGCGGCTCACTTCCTGCCAGTGAAGACCACTTTCAGCTTCGCTCAGTATGCCCAGCTTTACATCGATGAGATCGTGCGGTTGCATGGCGTACCGACTTGTATCGTGTCAGATCGAGGCACCCAGTTCACCAGCCGACTTTGGCAGAGACTTCAGGAGGCTTTGGGCACTCGTTTGAGCTTCAGCACAGCGTTTCATCCGCAGACCGACGGACAGTCAGAACGGACCATTCAGACTCTCGAGGACATGCTCAGAGCGTGTGTTTTAGACTTCGGCGGTAGCTGGGATCGTCATTTACCTCTAGTGGAGTTCTCCTACAACAACAGCTTCCAGGATACTATTCAGATGGCACCTTTCGAGGCATTGTATGGGAGGAGATGCAGATCGCCTGTCTGTTGGACAGAGCTCAGCGAGAGCAGTATTTTGGGGCCGCAGCTTGTTGAGGAGACGACAGCGAAGATACAGTTGATTCGAGACCGGATGAGGGCAGCTCAGAGCAGACAGAAATCCTATGCAGACAGGCGCCGTCGCAGATTAGAGTTCGCAGTTGGCGACCATGTTTTTCTGAAAGTCTCTCCGATGAAGGGCGTGATGCGTTTTGGGCAAAAGGGGAAGCTTAGCCCTAGATTCGTAGGTCCCTTCGAGATCCTCGAGCGTGTCGGCGCAGTTGCATATCGTTTGGCCCTTCCACCCAGCTTTCCCGATGTTCACCCCGTCTTCCATGTTTCGATGCTCCGCAAGTACCTTCACGACCCTTCGCATGCGATTCAGCACCCGACAGTCCAGCTGGAGCGCGACCTTTCCTTTGCAGAGCATCCGGTGGCCATCCTGGATCGGCAGGTGAAGAAGTTAAGATCAAAAGTTATACCGACCGTCAAGGTCCTTTGGCGTAGCCCGAGCAGCGAGGAGGTTACCTGGGAGACCGAGGGCGAGATGAGGAAGAAATATCCCTATCTCTTTGAAGGTACGCGTAGTTTTTTTTTAAATTCGGGGACCGAATTTCTTTAAGGGGGGAAGATTGTAGTGCCTCGTTTTGGTGTTTTCCTGAAAATCGGTGAAAATTCGGTATTTTTCCGAAAACCGTCTTTCTCGTTATTTTGCAGTTTAGGAGTAATTATACCTAAAATGGATAGATAATTGCTTGTTTTTAGTAGCTAATGAATTACTTATTAATTTTTGGTCATTTAAAATTTTTTCCTTATTTTTCAATTTTTTAATATTATTTTAAGCCGGTAAGAAAATACATTAAATTAGCGATAAATACGAATTTAATTGGGCTAAATTTAGGCTCTAAATTAATTTTAATTAAAATATAGTTGTAACATAAATTTTTAGTATTTTATTTTGATTTTTAACTAATTTTTATTATGGAAAACGAAATTTATTGAATTTAAGCTTAAACTTGCATTTTTTGACTTGTAGGGGGTCTTTTTGCATAAAATTTCTTTTGTAAAACCCCTCCCTCTCTTCCCTCAGCCCTAGGCCGGCCCATTTCCAGCAACCCAAGAAAAAAAAATGGTTTCCTCTTTGACTTCATTTTTGTGTAGAAAAGAGGTGTTTTTTTAAGGATTTTGGATTTTTTTATTAGGTATGGTCTTTTGGTGGGTTGGTAGGAGTTGACCAAGACTTTCCCACACACCCCACACCCTCCCCTCTCCCTCCTCTGGTCGAAATCTGCAGCCCCTTCCCTCTTCATCATTTTTCTTTTCATCTTGTTCAAAAATTCATCAAGTTGCTCCAAATTTCCAAATTTAAACCTCACAAAATAACCCCATTCTTCATCCCCTTTCTCTTTAGCCTCTCTTGCTTGGAATCTTGGTGCTATGAGGCCATCATTGAGGCAAATTCTTCTTGCTAGATCTATAAAATTTGAGGTATAATTTCTACTCTTTTAAGTTGATATGGTTAGAATTCTTTAATCTAGTTGTTTAGTGTTAAATTTAGTGTTAATCCTAATCTAGTTTTTTTTTAGTTAATGGTTGAAAATTAAATTAGGGTTTCTTGAAACCATTATTTAGTTAATTAAATTTATGTTGCTATCTAGTGTTTTGCTAACCTTAATCTAAGTGGTTAACTTGCTTATTAGACTAAAAGCTAGTGTTAAATTAAGGTTTTTCATGTATAGTTTGGTTTAAGTTTGCTAATTATGAAAATCAAGAAATGTTTTGTTTATGGAAATTAGGTTTTTAAGCTTAGTTAATGATTTAAAATTAGTGTAATGGCTAGCTAGTGGGTTAGATTGGATTGTTGTGTTGGATTGTGTTAATTTTGTTGCTAATTGTCGATGTTTGCACCAAATTTGCAAACTTCTAGCTTACTAGGTTTTTATTATATTATTGTGGCGAATTAATTGCGATACCTAAATTATATTGTTGGCATATCCTATGACTTTTAGGATGTGTGAATACGGATTTTTGAGTAGTCGGGTTTTAGTTTTGCCGGGCGACCAAATTGACGATTTTTAGTTAGTTTTGCGATTTTCGCGTGTGTTCCGCGCACTTTGTGCACGTTGTACCTAGCTTGTGAACTATGGTATTTTCGTTAGGGAATTGCGTCGTTCTTGATATGTAACCATATGTTTGGTCTTGATGTAAATTCCAGGTTCGGTCGCGGAGACGTCAGACGCGGCACGGAAGGGGAAAGCGGTGATTGGACGTGACTAACTAGGGATTCCGGTGTGTAGATATAACATCTACGGGGGACTATCGTTGGATGGCGCAAGTCGCCCGATAGTTTTAGTAACTTAAAATATTCTTAGTGATGTTAGTAATTAGGGGTGTAATACTTATATGATTATTTGCTGCATCCATGCCTTATATTGACATACATATGCGAACCCATTTTATAGGACACCTGCACCATTGCCAGGGTTTTTATATGCAGCACGAGCACTATTCATGCTTACACACACACCCTGGTAATTGCCATGCCACCACACTAGATAACCTTTAAATTGAAACCTTTTACTATAATTGATACTTAAACTCGCGCTATTGCTTTAATTCCTTAAAATGAAATCGTAGGATTGCTATTCATGTGCATGTGCTTCATCATATTATTTGTTCATGCCTAATCTATTAATCACACATCGCAACTCGATTATTGATACCATATGCATTCATTATCATTGACATATGCACTTATGAGGATTTCTTGAGATTTTATGATATTTCTGGATTTCGGGGGAAAGCCGCAAAATTTCTAAACTTATTATATTTTTTTTAAAATATGTAAATTGCGGTTTTCTAGTGATGTAAGTGTCGTCCACCATGAGTTTGCTGTGGTTTTCGAGATCCGTGTCGAGGAGTGGAGGAACCGTCACGGGTATATGGTGGGCCCGGTATGGTACCCCGGGGCATGATGAATGTGGTGTTGACGTTGAGCCTGGCAGGGGACGGATTACCTACCGGTGACTGTTTGGCACGGCGGATATCCAGAGGATACCGACCGTGGCCGCGAGATGATGAGATTTTGATATTGAGCTGGGTCGGCCGGATGGCTGAGGCCAGAGATACTATGACATGGATATATGAGATTTGTGATAGTTTTGAGGTTTCGTTGCTGGACACAGGTTCTGGTTGATTTTATTGGTATTGTGCTGGTATTTCAAAAGAGATTCTTAAAGGGAAAAACATGATTTCTTATACTTACACATTCAGATCACGAGTTGATTTGCATTGCATTCATACGTGCTAGTATATTCATATTGTATACATACTTGCCATTATGTCCTGCCTTACCTGTATTTAGATGCTAGGATGCTTGTGTGCATGCATTCGATAGCCTGTGTAGATGTTATTTATTACTCACGAGTTGGCAACTCACCCCCGTTGTGCCACAGCCTTTTTTAGGCCCGCTCCGTCAGTACAGTAGCGGCGGACGCACTTGCTTATTTTGCTCTTTTACATGGACTCGAGGTTTTGCTCTTAGGTGGGTTATATTCTTATTTTTGTACCACCTTGTATATTCTTTGTATCTAGTGCACTCCATCTACTGTATCTACCAGTATTATTGTATATTGACCTAGAGATGAGACTGTGAGGTTTGTGGACTTTTATACTGTATTTTGGGGTCGAGCTCACTTGAGCCGACATGATGTTTTTCTTATGCTTCATTATGATTTTTTCGCATGTTGTTGCTTTATATTGCGTGGGATTTGTGACCGCCTTGTGGCGAAGAGCTAGCTCCCGCTTGGGGATGCCTTATTTGTTGGATTCATTTATATTCTTGTTGTACCCATTTTGGGGGCCAGTATTTACAAAGGAGACTCTGCCGAAATTTTCGGAAAAATTGGTATTGTTTTTAAAACGGGTTTTATATGACTTATTTGATAAACTCGCTTTCAATTGATTGGGTTTTCTTCACTCTTCTGCTTATTTGGTTTTGGTTCTGGGCCTTGGCTTACTTATTTTACGGACGCCTTGAGACGCTTCGTAAACTTAAGTGCCAGTCACGTCCGTACCCTGCGGGTCGTGACACTTTCACTTGTAGTTAAACTGTTAACTTGCTTAGTATCGCCTTACCTCTAGTTAACGATCTAGCATCAGGGTTCTTTGGCACATAAAAATTTGATTTTGGCATGGTTGATCAGTTGTAGAACCTCATGAGTGTGCCTAGGAACCCTACAGTGGTATCAGAGCCTGGCTAGAGCTTTAGGCGAAGTGTAGACGTAGTTAGAAGTCCGATCGAACCCGAAACCCTAATCCAAAACCCTTCTCTGTACATTTTTTGAAATTGTGGATTTTTGTGAATTAAAAATATTCAGAAAATTCCGCAGGCTTTTCTTAGGATTACTGTGCTGCACGTGCTCATAATTCTACCAAGGCACCGCGGAACCGCGGCATGAGCATGGCTCGTGCGGCGGTTCCACGGCCGTACCATCACCTCATTCATGAAGTTTGCACAGTAATTCCTATCTGTAAGTTCTGTGTTTTCTGGGAATTTTTTACTTCTACTCAACAGTTGAGTTTTCTGGGTTGTATTAGGATTTCGTTAATTCTATCGGAAAGTTTAATTTTGTCTTTATTTTCCGGGTATTTTAGATCATGTTAAAAGGTTCGACCGGATATAAATACCCACTTTTTCCCTGCCGGGAAATTTCCAAGTGTTGGATTTTTCCGTAGTTGAAGAACGTTCTAAGTAGTGCAAGTAACGCGATGGACCCTCTAGAAGACAACAAACCTTAACTCGATTATGTGACAGTCTTGAACTGCCCTTTGAACCTTAGGGTTTGGGGTAGTACGGCGTGCCACATGTGAGGCGTTGGCTTGACCCTTCTACGCCTGGACCGTTGGTACTGTGGCATGAAATGGATGTTTTTGAACTTATTTCAAGTGTTGAGCTGTTTCAGGAAAACTTGGGTGTTTGATTGTTCGATCGAAAAGTTTAACATTTTCTGTTTATCTGGAATGTGATACAATTTTTTGAATCCACAAGTAGTTATGAGAAAACTGATTTGAATGTTATATATCTAGCACTTTAGTCTCACTTAATCGGTTGCCACGGAATTTTGATGTGATCAAAATTCCGTCGCAATCACGTAGCGTACGCGAATACTCGCCAGTTAACTTAATAGATAGCCATGTCCCATAGCCCCGATCAGGTGACTGTAGGAGAACCCCGTCGCCAAAAAGCATCAGTTCGGGTGCTCGCGGCAGTGGTGTTCCGCCTTAGTGCACTTCATCGACGGTATAGGGGGTGCGGCCGTCTACTAAAGTTTGCGACGAGCATTCGTTCAGAATGTCGGGAATCTTGTTGAATTGCCCGACTTGATATTGAAAAGAGTTTTCGATATAGAGACTAAAATGCGGGGTTTATAATTGTTAGGCATGCGATGTCTAAGGAATTCATTTGGTTAGGCATGCGATGTCTAAGGAGATTGCGGATTCCAACTGTTGTAGTTTTACACTTTCTTTTCTGTGACCGTAAGTGTAATATGTGATATCGCCGGTTTCGTTGCCATATGTCAACGACAATTGGGATGGGCATATTTACTTACGTTGATGACATGTGATGTTATGTGTTACTGGATATGTTATATTGGATCGTCGTGTTTGAATAGCCGGGGTTTTTATGTGAGATGAGTGTTTTTCTTTTTCATTCACGTAAAAAACTTGTATGTAATATTCTTTTATTGGGGCACTTCCGGGTTGAGGATGACGTCACCATTGTATATTATTTACTTTTCTGCATTAGGATAGACCCAAGGAGGGGAGCACAAGTAACCGGGTTCTAGGGTCCAGTGGGAGACCATCTCGAGGAGTCTAGTCCGGGTCTCCTAACCCTAGAATTGGTAGGGTTGCTTGCCGCTCTCATAGGGGTTTAGGGGTGTGGGATTGGTTATTCATCACGACCGTGGAATCCGTGTTTTATACAGGCTCAAAATAAAACACGGACGTCCTAGTATATCCAATATTTCATATGATACTTTCTGCTGCGTTATCTGTGATGTGATCATGTGATTTGTTCAGATGGATATTGTATATAGTATATTTGATATATTATATAGACGTTGCTTATGTTTTACACCCGCGCAAGCCCTGCCTCGCTCTGGCGTTAGTTACCTAACCTAACGGTGCAGACGGGACATCGAGGCGAATGCGGATGGCATAAGCGTACGTTATATTTATCTGTGATGTTTAGGTGGACTTAAATGATGGGACATTCATTAATGAGATTAATGAAAGAAAATAAACCTAAAAGATGTTGTGGAATCGAATTTCAAAAATAAAATCAGGTAGCTACAGTTCTTGCTTTGCACAGCGGTATATATGATATATCTTGCACCTTATTCGATGAGGAAAGGGCCGACGATCCCTTCACCGGGAGTGACCCCTTTAGCAATAACTGGCAGATGCTACAACTCTCGGTTTGTCTTTTGATTGCTTCTATAGTTTTTGCTTTGCACAGCGGTATATATGATATATCCTGCACCTTATTCGATGAGGAAAGGGCCGACGATCCCTTCACCGTGAGTGACCCCTTTAGCAAAACTAGAAAAGCCTAAAAAACACTCCATTTAAAAACCATTTGATTCCGCAACGAGATCAAGTTCAAAGCGTGAAAGGTTTTCTTAAAAACCATCCGCAACCCTCCGTCATTTTAGGAAGTAGAGTACTTAGTATTCGTGCTGTGTTTGTTGACCATAGTCAACGCACAGTGTACAGTAGCTAAGTGATGTCTTCCTACACCGCATATGATGCGATTAGTTAGGACAGTCGCGTGACTTTGTTGACCTTAGTTAAGGGTCATATGGGTGGGTCTAACTAATCACGAAATGACCGGAAAAACTTGACTAGTGCTTATGATTTGTTTACCATAGTTAAGGTCATAAGTGCTAGGGGTAAAAACCTTTATCGGGAGTTTCAAGTGTTGAAATTTGCAATGAGATTGCATACCTTCTATATGATAGTTGGATCCTGATACCCACTGCGAGTAATTGTTACTCCTGGGAGAGTTTTGCACTTTGCAATTAGCCGATCAAGTAGGTGTCTAGAATGGTGTCAACGGGGTTACGCCCCTGGGAAAACGAGGTTTATTTTAATTAGGTCCGTGCGAAAGCACGGGGAACCTCCCTCAAAGTACCGGCACTGGCCTGGCTGAAAGATTGGCGAACTTGTAGAGTGTAATTAATCCCGGCTAGTCTTTCCTTTTAAGGTTTGAAGGAAGATTTGATAAAAACAGTGGGAGCCATCCTAATTAGATAAAATAAATAACCAATCTAATCTTGCAAGAGCGCACGCAGAGTGTTTTCTTCTCTATCTCTCCAGGTAGCGACCATATCACGTCTTAATCAAGATAATAATATGGATGAATTGACCGAACCCGCTTGTTTCACTGAGCTTGGGAACGTTGGTCCCGCTCCAACTTATAATTGTTATAAGACCGAGCAGGAAATAAGGGAATACCAGAATTCCTATGCCGCCCAAACGAAGAAAGTGCATATGATGCATCTCCTAAAGGTGTGTTCATTATAAAGAACTGTTTCTCAGTGTCCTCTATGTCCTAGGTATTAGATACCGGATCAGGATCCCGCAAATGTAATCTGTTACATGGGCTATAGAAAGGTAGAGAACTGAGAACGGGTGATAAGTTTCATGAGACAGAAAACGGTGCAAGTGTTGCAGCCAATTCAGTTGGTCACTGTCACCCTGTATTTCCAAATACATTGATTCTGAACAAATGCTATTAGATACCGAACCTGATATACAAAATCATATCAATCTCTTTATTTATTGAAGAAGGATATAATTTTGTATTGTTGAATATTGTTTTGAACATTTCAAAAGTTGATCGGTTAAGGCACGTTATCTAAAAGTATTAACGTTCTAAATCAAACTACAGTTCCTAGTATACAGAACACACACGAGAGGAAGAGTTCAGAAATGAATGATTCCTTCTTGAGGCATTGTAGACTAGGTCATATCAATGCGACCCGACTGGCTGAAGTTACATTTAGATGCATATTTAAATCAGTTTGAATTTACATCTTGTGAAACTTGCTAGTTATGTCACAAAGATAAAATAACCATAGCTCTGTTTACTTGAAATAGAGAAAGAGTTAGTGAACTTTTGGGACTAATACATTGTGATGTATGAAGGTCCCCAGTCTACATATGCCAGGACTGTTTCTTTGTACTTCCTTACATTCACTGATGATCTCTCAAGATTCGGACACATGTTTCTGCTGAAACACATGTCTGAAGCTTTTGAGAAATTCAATGAATATAAGTTAGAAGTAGAGAACAAAAAACTGGTATAAGTATTATGTCCTTTGATGTGATCAGGGAGGAGAATAATTGTGCATGGAATTCTTGGACTATTCCAAAGGGGAATGAGATTCTCTCTCGGTTTTACTCCTCTGAATATACCACAGCACAACGGTGTATCAGGGCGGAGCAATCGCACCCTATGAGATATGGTGTGCTCTATGATGAGTACTACTGAGTTACCTATTTCTTTTTGGGGTTGTGCACTTGAGAAGTTGAATACCTATTGAATTGGATTCCAATCAAATCAGTGCCTACCACTCCATATGAGATATGGTATGGGAAGAACCTATCTCTTAAGTAAGTTAAGATTTGGGATTATCCGGCCTATGTCAAAAGCAAAATCCGGACAAGGTCAAGGCAAGGTCAGTTCTGTAGAACTGGAAGTAGTTCCAGCTATACAAACTACAGCTGATGATTTGATGGAACCAAAGGATTCAGAAGTCCCTAACGAACCTCGGCCTCTCCGCCGATCTAGCAGGGTTCCTCATCTGCCTGAGAGATACTTTGGTTTCTCGATGACAGTGGGAGCGAGGATTGCATCATGAGATGATGACCCAACTAGTTTCGAGCAGGCCATCAGGAGTAGGACTCTGTAAGAATGGCTGGATGCTTAGCGATCTGAGATGGAATCCTTATACACCAACAAAGTATGGACTTTGGTTGCTTTATCTGAGGGTTGAATCCCCATCAGCAGCAAGTATATCTTGAGAAGATTACTTGGTGTACATGGAAAAGTTGAGACTTTCAAAGCTATACTTGTTAAACGTTTTCGTCATCGACCAGGCGTGGATAATGATGAAACCTTTTCCAGTGGCTATGCTTAAGTCCATCCGGATCCTACTTGCCACGGCTACATACCATGACTACGATATCTGGCGGTTGGGTATCATGACTGCTTTTCTAAATGATGTTTTAGAAGAGAGCGTCTATAAGTACACAGCCAGAGGGCTTCGTAAACATTGGGAGCAGCAAAAATGTGTGCAAGATGCTTTATAGGATAAAGCAGGCATCGAGGAGTTGGAACTTCTGTTTTGATGTGGTAGTCAAATAGTTTGACTTCATCAAAATGGTAGATGAACCTGGTACATACAAAAAGGTAGTAGAGAGTAAGGTGGTCATCCTCGTATTGTACGTGGACAACATACACTTGATAGGAAAAGGTGTTTCCTATGCTACGAACGGTCAATCTCCTCTTATCACAAAGATTCTCCATATAGGATAAAGGTGATACCTCCTAAATTCTGGGATTTGGATCTATGAGATAGATCTAAATGGATATTAGGGTTCTGACTAGATTAAGTGAGATGATATCAATCGATCCTAGGGAGAATCACGGAAAAGTTCCAGGGTGATAAGGACAACTGAATGTCAGTCGCAGGCGTTGTCTTTACCCTAAGTGAAGGGATGGTATGTTGGAAGAGTTCCAAGCTAGATACCGTGGCAAACTAGACGATAAAGACTGGTAATATCACTATTAAAGAAACTACCAAAGAGGCAGTTTGGGTGTATAATAGTTCATAAGATGAACTAGGTTCCTACCATTGTTTGACAATAGAAGTGTGGCTTTGTCCCAGGAACCATTGTCCCATCAGTGACTCAGACATATTCTGACGCAGCATCACCTGATTATGGAGATAGTTGATCTCCAGGGTGATCAAGGTTAGGAGAGTAGACTCAGAGGACAACACGGCGGATCCACTCACAAAGGCTTTTTCCCAAAGAGAGACTTTTATGGGATGGTTGAGTATTAGATACTGCAACCACTGCTACAGATGGCCCTAGTGCAAGTGGGAGATTGTTAGTTATATGTATGCCCTAGAGGCCATTACTGTACGTAGGATGTATATTGTAGTGGATGCTGGGACATATATAGGTATGACTTTCTTGCTCGACATGATAGTATGCTATCTGGTTACTCTTTATCTTAACATGTATACTTGCCGTCTCTCTATTACATATTGATAAAGCCCTTAGGATGTGTACTCGACTTCCAGGACTATGATGTAGATCATACTAGTAGGGCCTGGATAGTCCATGAGTACATCCTTCAATGTTCCTAGTCGTGGGAATATCGAGACGGGGCATCGATATTCCAGAGTAGACTAGCGTATATCTTCTCGACCCATGTGATGGGTAATGGATGATCCTATATCCATTGGTGTTTGACATCAGAGATGGTATGCGGGTGCTCAGTAAAGACTGGATACACTGAACGGACTCGCCGAGAACTCCCAGATGGTATTATACCTCACGTCAGATGGCAGTTCTCTGGTGACACTGGTACAGCTTAGTCTGTTGACCCGAGATCGTCATAGAGTCTTGTGTGTCTCCCACTGTGCTTTGATTTCCATCCTACCACGGCTCTACTGAGTCGTGCAAACAGGTGGTTTTTGGGTACACTCCCGATTCACATGGAGGCAATAAGCGATAGGAGGGGATTCGTCTCTCCCGGTATTGGGGGTTGATGATGGGCCATGCTCGACTGGCCATAACTGGAAATCCCCGGCCAGGGTTGCAGTGATTTACTGGTAAGAGTTATCAGTAGTCTCACGCTTGTTATGGACCTTACATCGGCATGACTTATCAAGCTACTGGGGTCTGACGTTTACCACCCCTTGGCGAGATATGCGACATATCAGACGAACAGACCGGACTGTACGGTAAGTGTTACTGGTTGGATTCATAGGAGTGTGAGCGGGCTTGCTCGTTGATCTTCTGATCGCTCAATACCCGGGTGGCCGTTACATTTAGCAGACCGCTTGCGGCTTGTGGGTGTTTGATATGATCATCACCTACTGCCGGCGTATTGACGAGTCTTTAGAGTCCCACACAAAGGTTTCCTGGTTCAAGCGAAACGAAATAGGAGCGCATATGAGATATGTGCGGGACCGAGAATAACACCAGTATGTGATACTGAATTCTATTCTCGCGATTTGTATCATCAGACGGTTATATAAGATATAGCCGGGTTACCGAATCAAATGTTAATTCGATATATTGATACACTTGATATTAGTCGGTTATATGCAGTATGACCGGATCAATAAATCAAGTGTTGATTTAATGATTTGATGTATAATTATATATTTGATATATTACTTTACATTAACTATTATTTGTTCACTTACGATTGATTTTCTCACTTGATGTGCACAAGTTGTATATGTGTTATATTTTTGTGCACTTGTTTGTATAATGTTTGATGGTACATGCAAACTTGGGTGTGTGTTTGGCTAACACCATGTTTAAGTTAATGGTTAGGGTTTCATTCTTTTTATTTATTTTGGTAAAAATAAAATGGTCTTTTTCCTTTGTCTTTGCTAGAAGTTTCATGATACTTCTAGCATCTTTTGACAAAGTCAAAACCATTTTGTTTTTATTCTTTAACCTAACCATTACATAAACCCTAGTTTATTCTCTACACAAACCTCACCCATGGTTACAACATGATAGAAATCACTTGAATTTTCTTTTTGAAATAATTCTTTTTCTTTCTTCTTCTTCTTCTTCATGAAGAAAAGAGAAGCTTACTAGAAAATTCCAAGTGATGAAATTAAGTGAGAAATCCAAATCCAAAGTGAACCCACTTCCTATTTCTTCATCCTCTACCACTTGCCATGTTGTATAGGGTGTTTTCTTCACAAGGTTCATGACCAAGTGAAGATGGAGCTTGAGTTTGAGTCGCCTCGACGTAGATCATCTTCGGCATCGAAGTCAACGACCTAGCCCGATCATTTCTCCGATGAAACCAATGCTAGAGTCCAGGATCCCGATGATCGCAGCGGAGGGACGTCATCACGGAGCTAAAGAAGTGGAAGACCGGATCTACAAAGGTTGTAGTCACTTTCACTTGTAGTTAAATTGTTAACTTGCTTAGTATCGCCTTACCCCTAGTTAACGATCTAGCATTAGTGTTCTTTGGCACATAAAAATTTGATTTTGGCATGGTTGATCAGTTGTAAAACCTCATGAGTGTGCCTAGGAACCCTACACATTCGGCTTGTGGAGCGTCTCTAGAGTCCGAAAGTTCATGGATCGCGGCGAAGGGACTACTACTCGGAGCTTATGAAGCGAAAGAACGGACTACAAAGGTTTTAATCTCTCTCTCTTAGATGTAAAGTTGTTTACATGCTATGTTAACCCTAAAACTCTAGCAAAGATCCTAGTTAGGGTTTAGTTTAGCACCCAAAAATTTTAAAGTAGCATGCTTGATACTTGCCAAAACCTTCACAAGGTGCTATGCTAACCCTACAACTAGCAGGATGTAACGGCTACCCAGGTATTGAGCTAATATAAGATCAACAAGCAAGCTTGTCCAAACTCCCGTAAAGCCTATAAGCAACATTTACCACACAATCCGGTCTCTTCGTCTGATATGTCGCATATCGAGTCTAGGGGTGGAATCGACAGACCCCAATAACTTGATAATTCATGCCGATGTATGGTCTATAACCGTTCGAGAAACTATTGATAATACTTACCAGTAAATCTCATTAGCCCTTGCCAAGGACTTGCTGTTATAGCGAATCGAGTATAGCGCAACATCAACTCCCTATACCGGGAGAGACGAAACCCCTCCTATCGCTCATTGCCTTCATGTGACTTAGGATTATACCCAAAATCGACCTGTTTGCACGACTCCTTTAAGCCGTGGAAGGGAGGAAATCAAAGCATAGTGGGAACCACACAAGACTCTATGACGATCTCGGGTCTACAGACTAACCTGTTCAAGTGTCACCAGAGAACTGCTATCTGATGATAGGTATGGTACCATCTAGGAGTTCTCGGCGAGTCCTGTTCGGTGTACCCATTCTCTAATGAGCACCTGTGTACAATCTTTGACGTCAAACACCAATGGATGTGGGATCAACCATCTCCCCATACAGGGTCAAGAAACGTACAAACTAGTCTACACCGGAATATCGATGCTCTGTCTCAATACCCCTTCGACTATAAACTGTTTAAAGGATGTTCTTATGGACTACACAGGCCCCACTAGTACGATATGCATCATACTCCTGGTAGTCAAGCAGAACATCCTAAAGGTTTTATCATCATGTATCAGAGAGACAATATAACAATACAAGCATACATGTTATGATAAAGAGCAACCAGATAGCATACTATCGTGTCGAGCAAGAAAGTCCTCTATGTGTGTGTGTGTGTGTGTGTGTGTGTGTGTGTGTCCAAGCATCCACTATAATATACAATAATGGCCTCTAGGTCATACATATCACTAACAATCTCCAACTTGTACTAAGACTAGTTGTTGTAGTATCTCTTACCGAACATCCCAAAAAGTCTCAAATTGCGTCTGGGGGAGGGCCTTCGTGAGTGGATCCGCTGTGTTATCCTTCGTGTCAACACTCCTGACCTCAATCTCCCGGCGATCAACTATCTCCCTGATCAGGTGATATTGCCTCAGAATATGTCTGGATCACTGATGGGACCGGGGTTCCTTGGCTAAGGCCACAGCTCTATTGTTATCACAATACAAAGGTATTGGATGCGTAATAGATGGAACCGCACCAAGTTCAGCTATTAACTTCTTCATCCTAAATGCTTCTTTGGCAGCATCGTTGGCATCGATGTATTCAGCCTCCATCGTCGAGTCTGCCACAGTATCTTGCTTGAAACTCTTCCAACATACCGCCCTTCTATTGAGGGTGAAGACAAAACCCGAGACCGACTTACTGTTGTCCTTATCACTCTTGAAGCTCGAATCGGTAAAGGACTCCACCTACACTTCTCCGTTACCATACACCAAGAACATTTCTTTAGTCCTTCTCAAGTACTTAAGAATGTTCTTCACAGCTGTCCAATGCATCTTCCCAGGATCTGATTGATACCTACTTACTACATTAAGTGCGTAAGCTATATCCAGTCTGGTGCATAACATCGCGTACATTATAGACCCTACTGCAGAAGCATAAGGTATCCCTTGCAAGAGAGCCCTCTACAAATCAGTCTTGGGAGACATCTCTTTTGAAAAAGTGATTCCTGAGCAAGCGGTAAATTACCATGCTTATAATCTTCTATACTAAACCTTTTTAATATGGTGTCAATGTATCTGGATTGAGACAATCCCAACATCCTTTTAGATCTATCTCTATAGATCTTAATCCCCACAATGTATGAGGCATCACCTAGATCTTTCGTTGAGAACTTTTGTTATAAGAAGAGCTTGATCGAGTGTAGCATAGGAACATCATTAGCTATCAAGAGTATGTCATAGATGTACAATACGAGGAAGACAATCTTACTCTCTACAACCTTCTTGTATATAAAAGGTTCATCTTCGTTTTTGATGAAGTCAAACTCTTTGACTGCCACATCAAAACAGATGTTCCAACTCCGCGATGCTTGCTTTTAATCCGTAGATTGATTTAAGCAGCTTGCAAACCTTTCCGCTGCTCCCACTATCTACGAAAACCTCTGGCTGTGTCATGTATATGCCCTCTTGTAAATCACCAATTAGAAAAGCGGCCGTGACGTCCATCTGCCAGATTTCATAGTCATGACATGCAGCAATGGCAAGTAGGATCCTGATAGACTTAAGCAAAGCCACTGGAGAAAAGCTGTCGTGACGTCCATCTGCCAGATTTCATAGTCGACACCTGGTCGTTTACGAAAACCTTTTTCTACAAGTCTTGCTTTGATGGTATCAACCTTTCATCTACACCAAATTTCTTCTTAAAGATCCACTTGCTCCCAATGGGTTTTACCCCTTTAAGAGCAACTTCCAAAGTCCATATTTTGTTGGCGTACTTGGATTCCATCTCAGATCTCGTAGCATCCAGCCATTTCATAGAGTCCCTACTTGTGATGGCCTGCTCAAAACTAGTTGGGTCATCATCTTCCATGATGCAATCCTCGCTCCCACCGTCAATGAGAAAGCCATAGTATTTGTCAGGTGGATGAGGAACCCTACTAGATCTGCGAAGTGGCTGAGGTTCGTTGGGGATTATCGAATCCTCCGGTTCTACCAAATCATTAGCTGTATTTTGTGTAGCTGGAACTTCTTCAAGTTCTACCTCATTACCACTAATTTCTTTTACATGAAATTCATTTTCTAAAAAGATGGCATGTTGATAAATAAACACCATTTGTTCCTCAGTATATTAGAAGATATATCCATATGAATACTTTGGATATCCCATAAACTTGCACAAAACAGATCTTGCCTCGAGCCTGTTCGGATTTTGCATCTTAACGTTGGCTAGAAAACCCTATATTTTAACTCGTTTGAGAGATGGTCACTTCCCATTCCATATCTCATATGGTGTGGTAGGCACGAATTTGGTCGGAACCCTATTCAATAGGTATGCAGCTGTCTTAAGTGCATAACCCCAAAAGGAAATAGGTAAGTCAGCAATAATCATCATAGAGCGCTGCATATCTAATAAGGTGCGATTCCTTCACTCCGATACACCATTATGTTGTGGTGTATACGGAGGAGTAAGCTGAGAGAGAATCCCATTCTCTTTTAAATAGTCACGGAATTCCGTGATCAAGTATTTTCCTCCTCGGTCAGATCGAAGGTTTTAGTACTTTCACCCGTTTGGTTCACTACATCGTACTTGTTTTCCTTGAATTTCTCGAATGCTTCAGAATTGTGTTTCATCAGGAACACATGTCAAAATCTTGAGAGATCATCGGTGAATGTAAAAGAGTACGAGGAACCATTCCTGGCATGTGTAGATATAGGACCGCATACATCACTATGTATCAGTCCCAAGAGTTCAGTAGCTCTTTCTCCGTGTCCAATAAATGGAGTTTTGATCATTTTGCCTTTGAGACATGACTCGCAAGTTTCATAAGATGTAAATTCGAACGGATTCAAATATCCATCTTTATGTAACTTAGCTAGTCTTGTTGTATTGATTTGACCAAGTCTATAATGCCACAAGATAGATTCGTTCATTTCTATGCTTTTCCTCTTGTGTGTTTTCTGTATAATTAGAACTGTAGTTTGATTTAGAACGTATATACCGTTATACAATATACCAAACCCAATCAACACATGATTTAAGAAAATGTTCATAACATTTTTCTTTAATACAAACTTATATCCTTCTTTATCTAATAAAGAAATTGATATTATATTGCACATCATTTTTGGTACGCAATAACAGTCGTTCAAAATCAATGTATTACCATTTGGTAATACAAGATGATATTCGCCAACTGCTTTGGCTTCAAAAATTGCACCATTCACTACTACAAGAGATGTATCACCCTTTCCCAGTTCTCTACTTCTTCTTAACCCATGTAATATATTACAAACGTAGGATCCTGATCGGGTATGTAATACCCAGGACGTAGAGCATACTGAGAAGAAGTTCTCGGTAACGAACACACACGAAGAAGACGCATCATCATGCTCTTTCTTCATTTGGGTTGCGTAGGAATCCTGATATTCCCCTATTCCCTTCTCAGACTTATGATAGTCATAAGATAGAGCGGAACCAACGTTCCCCAGCTCAGTATAATAAGCGGGTTCGGTCAATACATCTATATTATTATCTTGAATATGGTGTGTCATTGTTGCTACACGGAGAAGGAGAAGAAAACACTTTTGCGCTCTTGCAAGATTAGATTGGTTGTTATCCTATCTAATCAGGATGGCTCCCACTGTTTTTATCAAACCTTCCTTCAAACCCTAAAAGGTTAGACTAGCCAGGATTAATTACACCCTACAAGTTCGCCAATGAGTCAGCCGGGCAGGTATTGGTACTCTAAGGGAGTCTCATATGCTTTCGCATGGAACTAATTAAATAACCTCATTTCTGCAGGGGTATAACACCGTTAACACCTTAGACACCTACTGAATCAGCTAATTGTAATGTGGAAAACTATCCCAGGAGTAACACTTACTCGTAGTGGGTATCAGAATCCAACTATTTCATAGAAGTTATGCAATCTCATTACAGATTTCAACAGTTGAAATTCCCAATATCTGTTTTTACCCCTAGCAACTTATGATCTTGGCTATGGTCAACAAATTATAAGCGCTAACCAAGTTCAATCTATCATTTCGTGATTGATTTAAACCCACCCATACGACCCTTGGCTAAGGTCAACAAAGTCATACGACTACCATAATCCAATCGCATAATATGCTGCAGATAAGCACTAATCAGCTACAGTACACTACGCCTTGGATATGGTCATCAAACGCAGCACGAATACTATATAGCCCTTATCTGAAATGACAGAGGGCTACGACTGGTTTTGAAGAAAACCTTTATCATAATGAACTTTATATCCTTGTAGAATCCAGTGATTTGAAAAGGAGTGGTTTAAGCTCCGGTTTTAAAATCGAAAAGTTTTCAAAACAAACCGAGTGGGTTGTAGCATTTGCTAGTTTTGCTAAAGAGATCACTCCCGGTGAAGGGATCTAGGCCCTTTCCTCATCGAATGATGTGCTGGATATTTATAAAGGAATACCGCTATGCAAAGCAAAGACTAGAGATATCTTATTGAAAAATTTGATTCTACAACATTTTTAGGTTTCTTTTTCTTTCATTAATCTCATTAATGAAGTCCCGTCATATATGTTTCCTAAACATCAAAGAAGAAACGAAAATAGAACATACGTTTATGCCATCAGCATTCGCCACGAGGCCCCGTCATGCACTGTTAGCTTAGTTAACTAATGTCAGAGCGGGGGCAGGACTAGCGTGGGTGTAAAACATAAGCAACGTTTATTATATATATCATATATATATAGCATTCGTCTCACGCAGTTATATGATCAAATCACAGAACACAGGTTGCAGAAACAAACATATGAAATATTGGATATACTAAAGGGTCCGTGTCTTAAATTTAGCCAGTAATAAAAAACACGGATTCAACGGTCGTGAGGAATCGCCAAACCCACATCTCTAGACTCCTACGAGAGCGGCAAGTGACCCTGCCAATTCTAGAGTCAGGAGACCCGGTCTCGACTCCTCAAGATGGTCTCTCACTGGACTCTAGAACCCGGTCACTTGTGCTCCCCGCCTTGGGTCTATCTTAATGCGGAAAAGTAAATAATATACATCAATGGTGACAACAACCTCAACCCGGAAGTGTCCTAATAAAAGAATATTACGTACAAAATTTTACATTAATGAAAATATAAAAACTCTCATCTCACGTAAAAACCCTGGCTATTCAATCACGACGATCTAATAAAACATATCACAAGCAACACATAACATCGCATGTCATCAACGTAAGTAAATATGCGTATCCCGAATGTCATTGACATATAGCAACGAAATCGGAGATGCACCACATATTACGCTTACGGACGCAAAAAAAATGAAAAATACAATAATTAAATTCACCATAAACCTGAGACATCATAAACCCGAAATATCTTATATTCCGAATTTCATGCCTAACCTTATAAATTGTGCATTTTAGTCTCAAATCGAAAGTACTTTTCAATAACTTAGTCGGGTAATTCAACAAGATTCCCGACTACCTGATCAAATTGTTAGTTATATGTATGCCCTAGAGGCCATTATTGTACATACGAAATATATTGTAATGGATGCTTGGACATATATAGGGCGGACTTTCTTGCTCGACATGATAGTATGTTATCTGGTTGCACTTTATCTTAACATGTACTCTGATTGACTCTATGTTACATGTTGATAAAGCCTATAGGATGAGCACTTGACTACCAGGACTATGATGCAGATCATACAAGTTAGACAGAGTAGTCGCTAAGTAGATCCTTCGAATGTTCCTAGTCGTAGGTGTATCGAAACAAGGCATCGATATAACAGAGTAGACTAGCGCATAGCTTCTCGACCCATGTAGATGGGCGATGGATGATCCCATATCCATTGGTGTTTGACATCAAAGATAGTATACGGGTGCTAAGTGGAGACTGGGTACACTGGATGGACTCGCCGGGAACTCCCAGATGGTATTATACCTAATATCAGATGGCAGTTCTCTGGTGACACTGGTACATGTTAGTCTGTAGACCCGAGATCGTTATAGAGTCTTGTGTGATTCCCACTGTGCTTTGATTCCACCTTACCAAGTTCAAGAGAACGTGCAAAATGGTGGCTTTTGGGTACAGTCCCGAGTTACATGGAGGCAATGAGCGATAGGAGGGGTTTCGTCTCTCCCGGTATTGGGAGTTGATGTTGCGCTGTGCTCGATTGGCTATAACAGGAAGTCCTTGGCCAAGGCTGCTTCAGAGATATACTGGTAAGTGTTATCAGTAGTTTCTTGACCCGTTATGAGCCTCACATCGGCACGACTTATCGAGTTACTGGGGTCTGACTTTTACCACCCCTAAATGAGATATGCGACATATCAGACGAAGAGACCGGACTGTACCGTAGTGCTACAGATTGGATTCGCAAGAGAGTGAGCAGGCTTTCTTGTTGATCTTCTGATCGCTCAATACCCAGGTGGCCGTTAAATTTAGCAGACCGCTTGCGGGTTGTGGGTGTTTGATATGATCGTCACCTACTGCCGGCGTATTGACGAGTCTTTAGAGTCCTACACAGGGGTTTCCTGGCTCAAGCGAAACGGAGTAGGAGCACATATGTGATATGTGCGGGACCGAGATTGATACGATATGAGATACCGTATTGTATTCTAGTGATTTGTGACATCAGTCAGTTATATGCGATTTAGCCGGGTTATCGGATTAAGTGTTGATTCGATAAGTTGTTAAACATGATATTAGTCGGTTATATGTGATATAGACGGATTATTAAATCAAGAGTTGATTTAATAATTTAATTTATAATTATATATTTGATATATTACATCACAATAACTAGTATTAGCTCACATAAGATTTCTTTTCTCACTTGATGTGCATATTGTATATATGTGATATGTATATTTGTGTACATGAATTCTATCATGCTTGATGATACATGCAAGATGGGTGTATGAGACTTAAACCATACTAGCATTAAGTTTGGGTTTTATTTATTTCTTAAGAAATAACAAAAGAGAGAAGACTTGGTCAATGTTGTCAAGCTTGGATGAAGCTTGTAGAAACATTGAAAAAGTCCACTCTTTTGTCATTACTTAGGACATTTTTATTAACCCAACCCTTAACCTTACCCCTTGGTTAATTATCTACATGAGTTAGGCATAAGGGCTTAACTCACCTATGGTTGCAATAATTCATTTGGATAGTGAATTCATGAGATGAGTTCACTTCTTCTTCTTCTTCCTCATCAAAATTTTTCTAGCTTCAAAGGATATATGAGATAAAATGTGAGAAAATCAAATCTAAAGAAAGCCCACTTCCTACTTCATCATTCTCTACTACTTGCCATTTAGTATAAAGTGTTTTCTTCACTAATTCCGTAATTAGTGAAGAGATATCTTGGGTTAGTGTTTCCTCGACGTAGATCCTCTTTGGCCTCGAGTACATCGAAGAAAGCATATTCGTTTCTTCATGGAATCCTCTCCAGAGTCCGGAGTTCACGATCGCAGTGAAAGGGACTACGACACGTAGCTATTGAAGTGAAGGACCGGTCAACAAAGGTTGTATTCCTTGCTCACTTAGGTTGCAAAGTGTTTGCATTTACTATTCCGTTGATTTCTAGTTAACGATTCTTAGTTAGGGTGAGCTAAAACGGCAAATTTTTGAATTTGGCATGGACGGTGCCTCCCGAAACCTTGCTGCCATCTTAGGTACCCCTGCAGTGGAATCAGAGCTGTGCTAGAAATTTATACGGATTTTTTTAGGATTACGAAACCGAAATAATCCGAAACTTGAAACAGAAAAATGAAGTTTCTGTCATTTTTTAAAATTTATGAAAAAAGTTTTTTAAAGAAGTACAGAGTGATGTATGAGATATATCATGAACACTGTGAAAATTTTAGGGGGTTTCAAGAAAATTGGGCCGGCCACCACCATGATGATCTAGGCCAAAACCGAGCCCCCCCTCCCACCGGAATTTTTTTTTGCTCAAGTTACTTGGTTTTGATCTTTCAGGTGTTGTTTGTTTTTGCTAATTTTGCATGTGATGTAATCTTACACTATAAAAAATTCAGAATGTTTCGTATTCGTAGTTTTAACATTGTTTCGGGTTGTTCGCATGTTGTCTAGACGAAGTTAAAAAGTTCGATCGAATGTCAAAAACCCATTTTTCCAAGTTTAACGTATTTGGAAAAATATGCAAGTGATTCTATGAACCCACTTGAAGAATGAAACCCTAACTTGAATTTTAGATCGTGGACTAGCAGTCAATCCCTAGGTATTGTCGTAGTTTCGTAGCGACATGAGTGAGGCTTGGGTTTGCCCTTCTACGGCTGGTACATAGGTACTGTGGCATATTCTGGGTATTATTATAATCGTGCTCAAGTGTTGAGCTGTCAGGAAATTGTGGGACTTTGATGAATCGATCAAAAAATTTAACATTGTCCGGATATCGTGTGATGGGATACAATATTTGGAATCCACAAGTAGTTATGAGATAACTAATTTGAATGTTATAAATCTATCAGTTTAGTCTCGGATGATCGGTTGCCATGGGATTTTCATGTGATCAAATGTCCATCGCAATTACGTAGTGTACGCGGATACTCGCCGGGTAACATTACTAGATAGCCACGCCCCATAGCCCCGACCAAGTGACTGTAGGAGAACCCCGTCGCCAAAAGCATCCATTCAGGTGCTCACGGCAGCGGTGTTCCGCCTTAGTGCACTTTGTCGACGGCATCGAGGGGAGGGGGTGCGGCCGTCTACCAAAGTTTCCGACGAGTATTCGATCAGGATGTCGGGAATCTTGTTGAATTCCCTGACTAGATATTGGAAAGTTTTTTCGAGATCGATACTAAAATGCAGGGTTTATAATTGTTAGGCATGCGATGTCTAAGGAATTCAATTGGTTAGGCATGAAATCCAATATATGTGATATATTGGGTTTATGATGTCTAAAGTGGTTGCGGATTCCAACTGTTGTAGTTTTCACTTTCTTTTCTGCGACCGTAAGTGTAATATGTGGTGTATCGTCAGTATCGGTGCTATATATCAACGACAATTGGGATACGCATATTTACTTACGTTGATGACATGTGATGTTATGTGCTGCTGTAATATGTTATATTGGATCGTCGTGTTTTGAATAGCCGGGGTTTTTATGTGAGATGAGAGTTTTTATTTTAATTCGTGTAAAATTCATTGTATGTAATATTCTTTTATTGGGGAACTTCCAGGTTGAGGATGATGTCACCATTGTATATTATTTACTTTTCCGTATTAGGATAGGCCCAAGGCGGGGAGCACAAGTAACCGGGTTCTAGGGTCCAGTGGGAGACCATCTAGAGGAGTCCAGACCGGGTCTTCTAACTCTAGAATTGGTAGGGTTGCTTGCCGCTCTCGTAGGGGTCTATGGGTGTGGGATTGGCTATTCATCACGACCGTGGAATCCGTGTTTTATACAGGCTTAATTTAAAACCCGGAAATCCTAGTATATCCAATATTTCATATGTTTTATTCTGCTGCGATATTCTCTGATGTGATCATTGATTATATTCTGAGACGAATGGTTATATTAATATATATATATGATATATATTATATATTATTGCTTTCGTTTCATATGTGATGCTTGGGAAGCATAATTAGATGGGACTTCATTAATGAGATTAATGAAATAAAAGAAACCTAAAGATTTGGTAGAAACTTGTCTCGAAAACTAGTAGCTCTAGTTCTTTCTTTGCATAGCGGTATTCCTTATAGAATATTCAGCACCTTATTCGATAAGGAGCCGAGATCCCTTCACCAGGAGTGACCTGTTTAGCGAAACTAGCAGATGCTACAAACTCGGTTTGTCTTTTGATTGCTTTTATGGTTTTTGCTTTGCATATTGGTATTTTTGAAATATCCTGCACTTTATTCGATAAGGAAAGAGCCGAGATCCCTTTACCGGGAGTGACCACTTTAGCAAAACTAGTAAAAGCCTAAAAAACACTCCATTTAAAATCACTCGATTCTACGACGATATCAAGTTCATTACGCAAAGGGTTTTCTTAAAACTTGTCGTGGCCCTCCGTCATTTCAGATAATTACTAGTTAGTATTCGTGCTATGTTTGTTGACTTTGTTAAGGCGTAGTGTGCGGTAGCTGATTAGTGCCTGTATAAGCATAGGATGCGATTGGATTTGGGTAGTCGTGCGACTTTGTTGACTATGTTAAGGGTCATGCGGGTGGGTTTAATTCAATCGAGAAATGACGTGTTGAACTTGACTAGCACTTATGATTTGGTGTCTATGTTATGGTCATATAGCTGCTAGGGTCAAAACATTATCCGGAATTTCAAGTGTTGAAATTTGCAATGAGATTGCAGACCTCCTATGAGATAGTTGGATCCCGATAACCACTACGAGTAAGAGTTACTTATGGGAGAGTTTTACGCATCACAATTAGCCAATCAAGTAGGTGTCTAGAAAGGTGTTAACGAGGTTACGCACCTGGGAAAACGAGGTTTATTTTAATTAGGTCCATGCGAAAGCACGACGAACCTCCCTCAAAGTACCGACACTGGCCTGGCTGAAAGATTGGCAAAATTGTAGGGTGTAATTAATCCCGGCTAGTCTTTCCTTTTACGGTTTGAAAGAAGATTTGACTAAAACAGTGGGATCCATCCTGATTAGATAAAATAATAACCAATTTAATCTTACAAGAGCATACGCCGAGTGTTTTCTTCTCTCTCTCTCTCCAGGTAGCAACCATGTCTGGCTTTAATCAAGATAATAATACGGATGTATTGACCGAACCCTCTTGTTATACTGAGCTGGGGAATGTTGGTCCCGCTCTAACTTATAATTGTTATAAGACCGAGCAAGAAATAGGGGATTACCAGCATTCCCGTGCCGCCCAAACGAAGAAACTGCATGATGATGCATCTTCTTCGGGTGTGTTAATTACCGAGAACTGTCTCACAGTATCCTCTACGTCCTGAGTATGTGATACCATATCAGGATCCCATATATGTAGTCTGTTACATGGGCTACAGATAGGTAGAGAACTGGGAACGGGTGATAAGTTTTATGAGTTATAAACGGTGCAAGTATTGCAGCCAATTTTGTTGGCAGTTATCACCCTGTATTACCAAATACATTGATTCATAACGAATGTTATTAGATACCGAACCTAATATACAATATCATATCAATCTCTTTATTTAGTAAAGAAGGATATAATTTTGTATTGTTGGATAATGTTTTGAACATTTCCTATATCAAGAGTTGATCGGTTCAGGCACGTTATCTAAAAGCATATACGTTCTAAATCAAACCACAGTTCTTAATGCACAGAACACACAAAAGAGGAAAAGTTCAGAAATGAATGAATTCTACTTGAGGCTTTGTAGACCAGGACGTATTAATGCGACCCGACTAGCTAAGTTACATAGAGATGCATATTTAAGTCAGTTTGAATTTACATCTTGTGAAACTTGCCAGTCATGTCACAAAGATAAAATGACCATAGCTCTATTTATTAGAAATAGAGAAAGATTTATTGGACTCTACGGATTGATACATGATGATGTATGTAGGTCCCCTGTCTACACATACCAGGACTAGTTTTTTGTACTTCATTACATTCACTAAGGATCTCTCAAGATTCGGACATATGTTCCTGTTGAAACACAAGTCTGAAGTTTTTGAGAAATTCTTAGAATATAAGTTAGAAGTAGAGAACCAAAATAGATATAAGTATTATGTCCTTTGATCTGATCAAGGAGGAGAATACTTGAGCACGGAATTCCTGGATTATTCTAAAGGAGAATGAGATTCTCTCTCAGCATTACTCCTCCGTATACACCACAACAAGTTGGTGTATCGGTGCGGAGCAATCGCACCCTATGTGATAAGGTGCGCTCTATGATGAGTATTACTGAGTTTCCTAATTCCTTTTGGGGGTTATGCATTTGAGAAGCAGCATACCTATTGAATATGGTTCCAATCGAATTAGGTGCCTACCACTACATATGTGATATGGTATGGGAAGAGCCCATCTCATAAGGATGTTAAGATTTGGGGTTGTCCGGCCTATGTCTAAAAGCAAAATCTCGACAAGCTCGAGGTAAGGTCAGTTCTGTGGAAGTTTATTGGATATCCCAAGAATTCGTAAGGGAATATCTTCTACCACACTGAGGAGAAAAAGGTGTTTTGTTTTCAGTATGCCACCTTTTGGAAAGGGAATTTCTTATGCAGAAATTAGTGGTCATGTGGTAGAACTCGAAGGGGTTCCAGCTATACAAACTGCAGCTGATGATTTGGTAGAATCGGAGGATTCAATAGCTCCTTACGAACCTCAGCCTCTCCGCCGATCTGGTACAGTTCCTCATCCACCTGAGAGATACTTCGGTTTCTCTATGACAGTGGGAGAGAGGATTGCATCATGAGATAATGACCTAACTAGTTTGGAGCAAGCCATCAGAAGTAGGGACTCTGTAAGAATGGCTGGATGCTATGCGATCTGAGATGGAATCCATATACACCAATAAAGTATGGACTTTGGTTGCTTTATTTGAAGGGTTAAATCCCCATCAGGAGCAAGTATATCTTGAGAAGATTACTTGGTGTACATGGAAAAGTTGAGACTTTCAAAGCTAAGGCATGTTGCAAAAGGTTCTCATCATCGACCAGGTGTGGATAATGATGAAATCTTTTCTAGTACCTATGCTAAAGTCCATCCAGATCCTACTTGTCATTGCTACATACCATGTGTTAGATATGTATGCCCTAGAGGCCTGTATTGTATAGGATACTAGGCATGTATATGTGCAGAAACAATCTTTGCTCGAAATAATAGTATGCTATCTGGTTTATCTTCATCTCAACATGTGTAATATTTCATATCTTTATATACATATTGATGAAGCCCTTAGGATTATGATTGACTACCAGGATTATGATGAGATCATACTAGTGGGGCCTGGATAGTCTATAAGCATATCCTTTAATGGTTCCTAGTCGAGGGTATATCGAGACAGGGCATCGGTATTACCAAGTTAGACTAGTGTGTATGTTTCCTGACCCTGGGGGCGATGGTTGATTCCACAACCATTGGTGTTTAACATCAAAGATTGTATACATGTGCTCATTGGAGAATGGGTACACCGAACAGGACACGCCGAGAACTCCTAGATGGTATATATACCAATTGTCAGATAGCAGTACTCAGGTGACACTTGTACAGGTTATTCTGTAGACCCGAGATCGTCATGGAGTCTTGTGTGGTTCCCACTGTACTTTGATTTCCACCCTACCATGGCTCTATTGAGTCATATAAACAGGTGGACTTTGGGTACAGTCCCGAATCATATAGAGACAGTGAGCGATAGGAGGGGTTTCGTCTCTCCCAGTATAGGGAGTTGATGTCGCGCTATGTTTGATCGGTTATAACACCCAAATCCCTGGCCAGGGTTCTCGAGGTTTACTGATAAGTGTTATCTGTAGTTCCTCGAACTGTTATGAGTCGTAAATCAGCATGACTTATAAAGTTACTGGGGTCTGACATTTACCACCGCTAGACTTCATATGCGACGTATCAGACGAAGAGACCGGACTGTACGGTAATTGTTGCTTGCAGGCTCGTTAGGGTTGTGATGAGTTCACTCGTCGGCCACCTTTTCGTCATGTACCTGGGTAGCCGTTATGCACAGCTAGTGCCGCTGACGTGCTTGTGGTTGAACCCACTGCCAGCGTACTGTCGAGTCATTAGAGTCCCACACAGAGAGTTCCCACGTTCACGCAAAAGATATAGAGACCGTAAGTTGTTGCGGCAGCCGTAAGTTGTTGCGGCAGCCGTAAGGTGTTGCGGTAGGGTTTCGATTATGTTCGTGTAATTGTTATAGGAATAATAATCGGAATGATAATACTGGTAGACTTTAGTTTAAGCCGGATACCGGTATTATATTTTTGGATTATTGGAATTCGTATTTTTTCGGAATTCGGATACGGGTATACGGTATACGGAGGAGGGGTATTCTTGTAATTGTTACAAGAATACCTTCAAGAAGATGCCACCTCATAATACATTATTTATTTTATGAAAATAAATAAATGAGGTGGAAATTAGAAGGTCCGAGCATGGTTGTAAGAATGGGTTGTTTTATATTTTAATCTTTTGGAGTTACAATTGAAGTATGGTGCTAATTTTATATTCCATGCTTCAATTAATTCCATTTGAATATATAATTTTCTCATGCTTGAATTTTCTTATTATGCAAAACTCTTTCTCTCTCCTTCTTCTCTCGTCCTTCTTCTTCCTTGCTTTAACACTCACATGAGATGTGAATCAAAAGCCAAGGATTAAAGATAGACCAATACACTAATCTTTACATCATCCTAGTGAACATTTTTAGCAAACTTGATCTCTAGGTTTAGCTCTTGAGAAGGGTTTTAGCTTGCATGACTACTCTCACGTGGATCATCTAGTTCTTGGGGTAGTCGGAGATCGTGCACACCGACAACATCCAAGGAGCCAAGGAGATCATCAAAGAACACCCGAAGGACCGGATCATCAAGGTATAACCCCTAACATAGTAGATAAGATCTCTAGTTAGGGTTTTCTAGTTGTGGTTTAGACAAGATCTAATGGAAAGTTCGTGTTGTATGCAAAGAAAATTTTCGTTTATCACTTCCGCTGCCCCACAAGTGTTGTGGGAGCATGCAACATGCACTAACATGGTATCAGATCCTAACTAAACCATAATTAGATTGTTAGCCAAAAGTTAGAACCTCGATCGACAATTTTTTCTCCCGAAAACATGGTTTCTGCCCATGCTGCGGTCAATTTTTTAAAGTGTTCAAAAAATCATTTCAGTGGCCTTAAAAATACAAGCAGGGTTTTCTAAGCACACTGTAGAAAAACGAGTCTCTAACTCGCCAGGAACGCCGCGGATCCGCGACAAAACTCAGTGTTTGGCCGCCGATCCGCGGTCGAGCCGAGACCGAGTTGACTTGTTTTTCAGCAGATTGCTTAGATTAAGAAAATAGTTTTTCTGGGACATCTATAATTTTCACAAAGTTGTTTGTGCATTGGAAGATGACAAGTGTTGTCATGGTTTAAAATTATCGATCGAAATTCTAAAGTGCTTGGCTAATCGGGTTTTTAGTTATTTGTTATGTGTGTTTGAAACGTCGACTAATTGCTATAAGTCGATTAGTCGGGGTTGCAAACTTCTGTAATGATACTATAAGATGGTAGGTGTATATGATTGTGTTGGATCGTCGTGACGAATGGCCAGTGGGTGTGAGAAGAGCGTTTTTCTTTTCTTTCATTCAATGTAATTTGTAAAAAGCAATGTAAAATTATTTTGCGGGGCACATACGGGATGAGGTTGTAGCCACAGTTGTATAATTTCTTTTTACTGTTTTTGCTCCTAGGATAGACCCATGGTGGGGTGCACAAACTACTAGGTTTTCGAAGTTCCGAGTGGCCTACTCACTTTGTTGAGGGAGGTTGCTCCACTTCGGGAATTTTGCGGGTATTTTGCCACACCCATAGGGGTCGAGGGTGGGGTTTTGGCTATTCATCACGACCGTGGAACCCGTCTTTCATTAAAACTTGAATAAAATGCGGAATTCCTAGTATATCCAATATATTCATCTATGATCTGTAATGGCTATATTTATATATGAGATATATAATAAACGTTGCTTATGTTTTGCACCCGCGCTAGTCCATCCCCCGCTCTGCCGTTAATTAAGTAACCTATTGGTGCATGACGGGACCCCGTGGCGAATGCGGATGGCATAAGCGTACGTTCTATTTTCGTTTCTTTTCTGTGATGTTTAGGAAACGTAAATGATGGGACAACATTAATGTGATTAATGTTAAGAAAAAGAAACCTAAAGATGTTGTAGAATCAAATTTTTTAAAATGGGTAACTCTAGCTTTTGCTTTGCATAGTGGTATTCTTGAATATCCTGCACCTCATTCGATGATGAAAGGGCCGAGATCCCTTCACCGGGAGTGACCACTTTAGAGAAACTGGCAAATGTTACAAGGCACTCGACTTAAGTTTATAGTTGATCTAACTTTTGCTTTGAATCATGGTCTTTACATATCCAGCACCTTATTTGATAAGGAAAGAGTCGAGATCCCTTCACCGGGAGTGACCTCTTTAGCAAAATTAGAAAGATGCTATAAAACTATTCGATTGTTTAAAACTGGAGCCTAAACCGCACCTTCTCACTCGATTCTACAACGATATCAAGTTCAAAACGTTAAGGGGTTTCATAAAAACCATTCGTTGCCCTTCGCCATTTTAGGAAGCAGAGTACTTAGTATTCGTGCCACGTTTGTTGACTATAGTTAAAGCGTGGTGTACGGTAGATAAGTGATGTCTTCCTACAAAGTATTTGATGCGATCGATTAGGTCATTCGCATGACTTTGTTGACTATAGTTAAGGGTTTTGCGGGTGGGTCTAAATCAATCCCGAAATGGCGGGTAGAACTTGACTAGTGCTTATGATTTGTTGACCATAGTTAAGGTCATAAGACACTAGGGGCAAAAATCATATCGGGAATTTCAAGAGTTGAAATTTGCAATGAGATTGCATACCTTCTATATGATAGTTGGATCCCGATCCCACTGTGAGTAAAGGTTACTCTTGAGAGAGTTTTGCACATTACAATTAGCTAATCCAGTAGGTGTCTAGAAAGATGTCAACATGGTTACGCCTCTAGGAAAACAAGGTTTACTTTAATTAGGTACGTACGAAAGCACGGGGAACCTCCCTCGGAGTACTGACACTGGCCTGGCCGACCAGTTAGCGAACTTGTAGATTGCAATTAATCCTGGCTAGTTTTCCTTTTAAAGGTTTGAAGGAAAATTTGATAAAAAGCAGTGGGATACATCAGTTAGATAAGATTAATAACTTATCTATTTATGCAAGAGCAATCGCCGAGTGTCTTCTTTTCTCTCTCCTAATGGCAGATACCTATGACGGAACATAAGCTTTTATTAGATAAAAATAAACTCACGGGACCGAATTACAAAGATTGGCTAAGGAACATGAATATTGCCCTGACCTATGATAAGGTCGGATATGTCCTGACTACTCCAGCTCCTCCTATCCCAGGCCCTGATTCTTCAGTTACGGATAAAGAAATCCGCAAGACATGGGATATATACTGCGCCACAGCCAAGTCCCTCGTGCTTGCTTCTATGAACAATGAATATCAGAAGCATCACGAGAAGATGGATGTTCAATCCATCTTTCTCCATACAAAAGAGTTGTATGGCGAGCAATCTCGTACTCTCCGATACGAGGCATCTCGAAAGTTGTTTCAGATGCGAATGGCTACTGGCACGTCTATAAGTGACCATGTATTGAAGATGATTAGACTTATCAAAGAACTTGAGGACCTGGGTCGGACAATGGAGAATGAGCAGTATGTTGATATTGTTCTACAGTCCCTTTCCCCTGCCTTTGCTCAATTCATTGTAAACTTCAACATGCACAACATGGAAAAGTCTTTGCTTGAACTCCTCAATATGTTGAGGAGTGAAGAGAGCACACTAAAGGTAGCGAAAACTCCCGCTCTTATTGCTAGGACATCTTCTTCCTCCGTCCCAAAAGCTAAATTCAAGGGAAAGGGAAGAAGAAGAATACCATCGAGCAGAGAGGCGGAGTGAAAAAGGCACCGGGAAAGGACAAGAAAGGGGCTGCTGCGACAGGACGAGGGGAATGTTTCCACTGCCACCAGATTGGGCACTGGAAGAGAAACTGCGTTGGATACTTGGCCGACCTCAAGAGGAAGAAGCAGGGTGAAGCTTCTACTTCAGGTATGTTTGTAATAGAAAACTGTTTTTCAATTAACAATGCTTCCTAGGTATTAGATACTGGGTCAGGATCCCACATCTGCAATTGTAAGCAGGAGTTGAGAAATAGCAAGTTTTTGAAGAAAGGTGATCATATTCTCCGAGTTGGGAATGGTTCCTCAGTACATGCTATAGCAGTAGGAGAGTATCATCTTGGTTTGCCGTCGGGTTGTATATTTGTTTTGAACCCGTGTTATTTTGTACCCTCTATGTTATGTAATATTATATCTGTATCGGTGTTGGAAAATGCAGGATATAATTTTGTATTGCAATTTAATGTTATGAACATTAACCTACATCAAGAGTTTATTGGGTCTGGTACATTAAATAACAGGATATACATCCTAAACCAATATACAGTTTTTAACGTACAACACACAAACAAAAGAAATGTTTCAGACAGAAATGAAGCATTCATTTGGCATTGTAGACTTGGTCATATTAACGAAATAAGACTAACCAAGCTACATAAAGATGGATATTTGAACCCGTTTGAACATAAATCTTATGCGACTTGCCAGTCAAGTATCAAGGGTAAAATGACCAAAACTCCGTTTACTGGACACGGAGAGAGAGGTACCGAACTCTTAGGCCTCATACATAGTGATGTATGTGGACCAATGTCTATATATGCAAGAGGTGGTTTTTCGTACTTCATAACCTTCACTGATGATTTATCGAGATTCGGGCACGTGTTCTTGTTGAAACATAAGTCCGAAGCCTTCGAAAAATTCAAGGAGTATAAATCTGAAGTAGAAAAACAAATAGGCTTAAGTATCAAGAAAATTCGATCAGATCGAGGAGGAGAGTATCTGAGCTCAGTGTTTCTAGATTTCCTAAAAGAGAATGGGATTCTCTCTCAGCTCACTCCTCCGTACACACCACAGCACAACGGTGTATCGGAAAGGAGGAATCGTACCCTATTAGATATGGTACGATCTATGATGAGTGATGCTGAGTTACCAAAATCATTCCGGGGGCAAGCATTGGAGACTGCGATTTATCTATTGAATAGGGTTTCGACCAAAACCGTGTCTACCACTCCATATGAGATATGGTATGGGAAGAGACCATCTCTTAAAAGAATTAAGATATGGGGTTGTCCGGTGTTCATATCAGATTTTTGCATTTTTATACCGCCCATTTTTTATCACATTGCATATCGGTAGGTACTTTTGAGCCGTGTTTGCTAGTTAATTGCGGGATACAGGTTCTCAGCTCTAAGCAGTGAAATTCCTGGAAAAGCACGACAAATTCTGGATTACTGCCAACCACAGATAAAATACGGTCTCCACTCTCTATCCATATGTTGCCGCACACCAGTTTAAGAGAAAAAATGGCAAATCGATTGTCATTTTCACGCACAAAGCACAATGTCAACACAAGATCCAACATGTCTACGCGGAGCTCAAGGAAATCATGGCAAAAGTTCCACATCAAATCACCTTTTGATCTGCTGAAAATCTGGAAGAAATTTGAAGAGCTTCTTAGAAAACACATATACCACACTAAAGAGAACATCCATACAGGCAAACCTACCCAAAATGACATGACAACTCATCAAGACGGCCGCGGATCCGCGGCCAACATGGGGATTAGGCCGCGGATCCACGGCCTAATCGACTAGGCAACTGAAGCTTTTTCAGGGGTAGTTTGGTACATTCATGTTGGTCCTGAATGTTGCCCTTGGTTCTCTGTTTCCTCCCTATAAATAGCCCAGAACATGCCAAGCCAAAGTGTGCTTAATTCTTGTATTAGATTTTCGGATTTTTTGTTGTTCTTCTTCCTCTTTTCATCTTTTCTCCATTAATACTTTGTAGTGAGCTTTTATGAGTGAAGTGATGAATAAAAGAGTTCTTTTCTTTATCTTGCTTGCCTTGTGATGTTGTTAATTATAATTGCTTGTAATTTTCATTTGCTAATCTAGTTGTTGTTATTTGTTGTTTGTTTCTTTCTTGTTCTATTTTCCTTTATCCTTAACAACAATGATGCTTAAGCTTGATCCTTGCCAAAGTGAGGTCTCAAATAACAAGTTGTAATCTTCTTACCTCCTTCTTTCTATCTTCCTCCTTTGTTGTATTTTACTTTTTTTGTAATGGATGAGTAGTTTCTCACTTGTTAGGGTAGGATAAGGAAAGTTTGAGAGAAGGAAATCTCTCTCACTCTTTTCTTACCCAACATCTTAATTTGGACTCCCGTTAATTGAACCACAATCCGCTCCCTACGGCACCCTATCCTACATGATAGCGGTGATTCCTTAGTGAGACCGGTTGTGGTTGAATTAACCAGAGGTTAAGGCTAAGAGCCAAGAACGGACGGACAAGGACCAAAAGGAAGGAACTAAGCGTTGGAAAGCGTAGCTTATACTCGCAAGTTCCTTCCTAGTCGTGCTAATCCCCGTTGTTGTTGATTACCGTAACACCGACATTAAGAGTGGCAACGAAAGAAGTGAGGGACTCCTATCTCAAACTAACCTAATCCTAACCCTAACAAGCTCTCTTTATATACATCTTTAGCACATAGTTAATCTCAAACAAACCTGGACATTTGGACTTAACTCGTTAAAGCACATAGAAAAAGATTCCCATCTCCCTGCGGACGATCCGTACTCAACCGGCTAGATACAAGCGAAACCGTCTTGATTGCGGTAATTAACTAAGCACGCAAGAACTCCAACAATCATCCAGCTTATGTGAAAACGCAGAATCCGGACAAACTTGAGACACGATTGATTTTGTGTAGATTTGTGGGATATCCAAAACACTCGTATGGATATTTTTTCTACAACAAGAAGGAACAATGGGTATTTGTTTCTCAGTATGGCACATTTTTAGAAAATGAATTTTTTACAAATAATACTGTTGGCAATGCGATAGAACTGGAAGATATTCCAGATACACAAACAATTACCGATGATTTGGTTGAATCTGAGTTTTCAATAGAACCTGACGAACCTCATCCACTCCGTAGATATAGTAGGACTTCTCGCCCACCTGATAGATACTACGGTTTTCTAATTGATGGTGATAGAGAAGATTGCATCATGGATGATGATGACCGTACTAGTTTTCAGCAAGCTATCACGAGTAGTCACTCAGTGAAGTGGCTGGATGCCATGAGATCCGAAATGGAATCCATGCACACCAATAAAGTATGGACTTTGGAGGTTGTACCTTCTGGAGTAAAACCCATAGAGTGCAAATGGATCTTTAAAAGAAAGATCGGTGTGGATGGTCAGGTGGAGACCTATAAAGCTAGGCTGGTAGCAAAAGGATTTCGTCAAAGACCAGGACTGGACTATGATGAAACCTTTTCACCGGTCGCGAAGCTCAAATCCATTCGGATCCTGCTTGCTATAGCTGCTCACTATGATTATGAGATCTGCCAAATGGATATTAAAACGGCATTCCTAAATGGTGATTTAGAAGAATGCGTTTTTATGGATCAGCCCGAAGGCTTCATTGATAGTGGGAGCAGCGGAAAAGCATGCAGGCTACTTAAATCCATCTATGGATTAAAGCTGGCATCACGGAGTTGGAACATCTGCTTTGATGATACAATCAAAGAGTTTGGTTTTATCAAAAATGTGGATGAACCATGTATTTATAAAATGATTGTAGAGAGTACTGTTACATTCCTCGTATTGTACGTGGACGACATTCTTTTGATAGAAAATGATATTCCTATGCTACAATCGGTCAAACTATTCTTATCGCAGAAGTTCTCCATGAAAGACCTGGGCGATGCCTCGTACATTCTGGGGATTAAGATCTATAGAGATAGATTTAAGAAATTATTGGGATTGTCCCAATCGAGATACATTGACACCATACTAAAGAGGTTTAGTATGGAAGATTCTAAGAGGGGTAATTTACCCGCTTGTCACGGGATCACCCTCCCCAAAGAGATGTCTCCAAAGACTGATAAGGAGAGGGCTCGCATGAGCATTATACCCTACGCTTCGGCAGTAGGATCTATAATGTATACGATGTTATGTACTCACCCAGATGTAGCTTATGCACTTAGTGCAGTAAGTAGGTATCAATCTAACCCAGAGGAGAAACACTGGACTGCTGTGAAGAACATTCTGAAGTACTTGAGAAGAACTAAAGAAATGTTCTTGGTATATGGTAATGGAGATCTCCAGATGGAGGGATTTACCGACTCCAGCTTCCAGAGCGACAAGGATGATAGTAAGTCCATCTCAGGGTTTGTATTTACCCTAAATGGAAGGGCGGTATGTTGGAAAGTTCCAAGCATGATACCGTCGCTTACTCTACGATGGAAGCTGAGTATATTGCTGCTAATGATGCCGCAAAAGAGGCAGTCTGGATGAGGAAGTTCATTTCTGAACTTCAGGTGGTTCCATCCATTGCTAATCCAATACCTCTGTATTGCGATAACAATGGAGCCATGGCTTTGGCAAAGGAACCGAGGTCCCATCAGAAATCCAGACATATCTTGAGGCGGTATCACCTCATCAGGGAGATAGTGGATCGCCAGGATATCGAGGTACGGAGAGTAGACACGAAAGACAACACAGAAGATCCATTCACCAAGGCCATCCCTCAAGTCCAGTTTGAGAAACTGTTCGAGATGTTGGGCATGCGGTACACCGACAACTGGTTCTAGTGCAGACAGTGGGTACTTATTGCATCAACTACATGCCTTAGTGCAAGTGGGAGATTGTTAGATATGTATGCCCTAGAGGCCTGTATTGTATAGGATACTAGGCATGTATATGTACAGAAACAATCTTTTCTTGAAATGATAGTATGCTATCTGGTTTATCTTCATCTCAACTTGTGTAATATTTCATATCTTTATATACATGTTGATGAAGCGCTTAGGATTATGCTTAACTACCAGGATTATGATGAGATCATACTAGTGGGGCCTGGATAGTCTATAAGCATATCCATTAATGGTTCCTAGTCGAGGGTATATCGAGACAGGGCATCGGTATTACCAAGTTAGACTAGATTGTTCGTTTCCTGATCCTGGGGGGCGATGGTTGATTCCACAACCATTGGTGTTTGACATCAAAGATAGGACACAGGTGCTCATTGGAGAATGGGTACACCGAACATGACTCGCCGAGAACTCCTAGATGGTATATATACCAATTGTCAGATAGAAGTTCTCAGGTGACACTTGTACAGGTTAGTTTGTAGACCCGAGATCATCATGGAGTCTTGTGTGGTTCCCACTGTACTTTGATTTCCACCCTACCATAGCTCTATTGAGTCGTGCAAACAGGTGGACTTTGGATACTGTCCCGAATCACATAGAGACTGTGAGTGATAGGAGGGGTTTCGTCTCTCCCGGTATAGGGATTTGATGTCGCGCTTTGTTTGATCGGCTATAACACCCAAATCCCTGGCCAGGGTTCTCGAGGTTTACTGATAAGTGTTATAAGTAGTTCCTCGAACTGTTATGAGCCGTAAATCAGCATGACTTATAAAGTTACTCAGGTCTGACATTTACCACCCCTAGACTTCATATGCGACGTATCAGATGAAGAGACCGGACTGTACGGTAAGTGCTGCTTGCAGGCTCGTTGGGGTTGTGATGAGTTCGCTCGTTGGCCACCTTTTCGTCATGTACCTGGATAGCCGTTACGCACAGCTAGTGCCGCTGAAGTGCTTGTGGTTAAACCCACTGCCAGCGTACTGTCGAGTCTTTAGAGTCCCACACAGAGGGTTCTCTCGTTCAGGCGAAAGATGTAGAGGCCGTAAGTTGTTACGGCAGCCATAAGGTGTTGCGGCAGGGTTTCGATTATGTTCGTGTAATTGTTACAGGAATAATAATCGGAACGATAATACTGGTAGACTTTGGTTTAAGCCGGATATTGGTATTAAATTATTGGATTACAGGTATTCGTATTTTTCGGAATTCGGATACGGGTATACGGTATACGGGATGCGGTATACGGAGGAGGAGTGTTCTTGTAATTGTTACAAGAATACCTTCTAGAAGTTGCCACCTCATAATTCATTATTTATTTTATGAAAATAAATAAATGGGGTGGAAATTAGAAAGTCCAAGATTGGTTGTGAGAAGGGGTTGTTTTATATTTTAATCTTTTGGAGTTAATATTGAAGTATGGTGCTAATTTTATATTCCATGCTTTAATTATTTACATTTGAATATATCATTTTCTCATGCTTGAATTTTCTTATTATGCAAAACTCTTTCTCTCTCCTTCTTCTCTCCTCCTTCTTTTTCCTTGCTTTAACACTCACATGAGATGTTAATCAAAAGCCAAGAATCAAAGATAATCCAATACACTAATCTCTACATCATCCTAGTGACCGTTTTTAGCAAACTTGATCTCTAGGTTTAGCTCTTGAGAACGGTTTTAGCTTGCATGACAACTCTCACGTGGATCATCTGGGTCTTGGGGTGGCCGGAGATCGTGCACACCGACAACATCCAAGGAGCCAAGGAGATAATCAAAGAAGACCCGAAGGACCAGATCATCAAGGATAACCCCTAACATAGTAGATAAGATCTCTAGTTAGGGTTTTCTAGTTGTGGTTTAGACAAGATCTAATGGAAAGTGTGTGTTGTATGCAAAGAAAATTTTCGTTTATCACTTCCGCTGCCTCACAAGAGTTGTGGGAGCATGCAACATGCACTAACACCATGACTACGATATCTGGCGGTTGGGTGTCATGACAGCTTTTCTAAATAATGATTTAGAAGAGAGCGTCTATAAGTACACAGCTAGAGGACTTCATAGACAGTGGAGCTGCGGAAACGTGTGCAAGTTACTTTACGGGTTAAAGCAGGTATCGCGGAGTTGGAACATCTGTTTTGTTGTGGTAGTCAAAGAGTTTGACTTTATTAAAATGGTAGATGAACCTTGTATATACAAAATGGTGGTAGGGAGTATGGTTATGATCCTCGTAGTGTACGTGAATGACATACTCTTGATAGGAAAGGAGTTTACTATGCTACGCTCACTAAATCTCCTCTTATCACAATGATTCTCCATATAGGACCAAGGTGATACCTCCTAAATCCTTGGGTTTTGCATCTATGAGATGATCTAAATGGATGTTAGGATTCTCACTAGGTATAGTGAGATGGTATCAATCGATCCTTAGGAGAATCACTGGATTGTTTCCAGGATGGTAAGGTCAACTGAATGTCAATCACAAGCATTGTCTTTACCCTCAACGGAGGGACGGTATGTTGGAAGAGTTCCAACCTAGATACCGTGGAATACTAGATGATAAAGGCTGGATACATTGTTACCAAGGATGCTACCAAAGAGGTAGTTTGGATGTATATTGTTCATGAGATGAACTTCGTTCCTACCATTATGTGACAATGGAGTTGTGGCTTTGGCCAAGGAACCCCCGTCCCATCAGCGATCCAGACATATTCTTAGGCAGTATCATCTGATCATAGAGATGGTTGATCTTCAAGGGAGATCGAGGTTTGGAGAGTAGACACAGTGGAGAACAGGGCAGATCCACTCACAAAGGCCTATTCCTACGAGAGACTTTTATGCGATGGTTGAGTATGGAATACTTCAACCACTGCTGATTGTTGGGTATGAGATACTACAACAGATGACCCTAGTGCAAGTGGGTGATTGTTAGTTATATGTATGCCCTAGAGGCCATTACTGTATATACGATGTTTACTGTAGTGGATGCTTGGACATATATAGGGAGGACTTTCTTGTTCGACATGATAGTATGCTATCTGGTAGCACTTTATATGAACGTGTACTCTGATTGTCTCTATATTACATGTTGATAAAGCCATTAGGATGAGTACTTGACTACAAGGACTATGATGCAGATCATACTAGTGGGGACAGAGTAGTCGCTATGTACATCTTTCAAATGTTCCTAGTCGTAGGTGTAACGAGACAGGGCATCTATATACTAGAGTAGACTAGCGTATAGCTTCTCGACCCATGTAGATGGGCGATGGATGATCCCATATCCATTGGTGTTTGACATCAAAGATAGTATACGGGTGCTCCGTTGAGACTGGGTACACTGGACGAACTAGCCGAGAACTCCCAGATGGTATTATACCTAAAGTCAGATGGCAGTTCTCTGGTGACACTGGTACGGGTTAGTTTGTAGACCCGAGATCGTCATAGAGTCTTGTGTGATTTCCACTGTGCTTTGATTTCCACGTTAAAAAGAACGTGCAAAACGGTGTCTTTTGGGTATAGTCCTGAGTCACATGGAGGCAATGAGCAATAGGAGGGGTTTCTTCTCTCCTGGTATTGGGAGTTGATATTGTGCTGTACTCGATTGGCTATAACAGGAAGTCGTTGGCCAAGGCTGCTTTAGAGATATACTGGTAAGTGTTATCAGTAGTTTTTCGACCCTTTATGAGCCTCACATCGGCACGACTTATCGAATTACTGGGATTTGACGTTTACCACCCCTAAACGAGATATGCAACATATCAGATGAAGAGACCAGACTGTACGGTAGTGTTACTGATTGGATTCGCTAGAGAGTGAGCAGCATTGCTTGTTGATCTTCCCGATCGCTCAATACCTGGGTGTCTGTTACGTTTAGCAGACCATTTGCGACATGTGGGTGTTTGATATGATCATCACCTACTGCCGGTGTATTGATGAGTCTTTAGAGTCCTACACAAGGGTTTCTTGGCTTAAGCGAAATGGAGTAGGAGCATATATGTGATATGTGCGGGACCGAGATTGATACGATATGAGATACCGTATTGTATTCTCACGATTTGTGAGATCGGTCGGTTATATGCGATATAGTTATCGGATCAAGTGTTGATTCGATAAGTTGTTTCATATGATATTAGTCGGTTATATGTGATATAGCCAGATTATTAAATTAAGAGTTGATTTAATAATTTAATGTATAATTATATATTTGATATATTACATCACATTAACTACTATTAGCTCACATAAGATTTCTTTTCTCACTTGATGTGCACATTGTATATATGTGATATGTATATTTGTGTACAGGAATTGTATCATGCTTGATGATACATGCAAGATGGGTGTATGAGACTTAAACCATGCTAGGTTTAAGTTAGTGTTTTATTTATTTCTTAAGAAATAACAAAAGAGAGAAGACTTGGTCAATGTTGTCAAGCTTGGATGAAGCTTGTAGAAACATTGACAATGTCCACTCTTTTGTCATTCCTTCGGATATTTTTGTTAACCCAACCCTTAATCTTACCCCTTGGTTAATTCTCTAAATGAGTTAGGCATGAAGGCTTAACTCATGCATGGTTGCAATAATTCATTTGGATAATGAATTCATGAGATGAGTTCACTTCTTCTTCCTCCTCAAAAGCTTTCTAGCTTCAATGGAGATATGAGATAAAATATGAGAAAATCAAATCTAAAGGGAGACCACTTCCTACTTCATCATCCTCTAGTACTTGCTATTTAGTATAGGGTGTTTGCTTCAATAATTCCGTAATTAGTGAAGAGATAGGTTGGGTTAGTGTCTCCTCGACGTAGATCATCTTCGGCCTCGAGGACAACGAAGCAAGCATGTTCATTTCTTCATGGGATCCTCTCTAGAGTCCGGAGTTCGCGATCAAAGTGAATGGGACAACTACACGGAGCTATTGAAGTGAAGGACCGGTCTACAAAAGTTGTATTCCTTGCTCACTTAGGTTGCAATGTGTTTGCATTTACTATTCCGTTGATTTCTAGTTAACGATTCTTAGTTAAGGTTAGATAAAATGGCAAATTTTTGAATTTGGCATGGACGATGCATCACGAAACCTTGCTGCCGTCTAAGGTAACCCTGCACAAATGCTCGTCCGGAAATTTAGTAAATTTCCTCACCCGCGATACCGTCAACAAAATGCACTTAGGCGGAACACCAAGGCCGTGAGCATCCGAGTGGTTGCTTTTGGCAATGGGATTCTCCTAAAGTCACTTGGTCGGGGCTACGGGGCATGGCTATCTAGTAGTGTTACTCGGCGAGTGTTCGCATACTGTAGGAGATTGCAACGGAGTTTTGATCCGAATCAAAACTCCATGGCAATCGATCAAAAAAGACTAAAAGGCTAGATTTACCAAACACTAACTAGTTTTTACAAAACTAGTTAACTGTGGATTCCAAATATTGTATCACACATCAAACATAAGCCCGAAACGATGTTAAATTGCGATTTCGAATCACTCAAAATTGCCCCAACAGAAAAGATAACAACACAAGTAATCTGGGAAAAACAAACATAACCTTAAACCCTAAAACCAACACATTAGAATACTAAAAAAATATGAGACCAAAACAAGTATGTGAGGCCGGCCAGGCCGGTCATTTTTGGGTTCTCGCTGGCCAAAAAGTGGATTCTTGGTCTCTTTTTTCTTCAGTGTTTTAGTTACATCACATGTAACATTCTGCACCTGTTTAAAAAAATTTTAGAGGACTTTTAAAGGTTTACAGAAACTTGGTTTTGGGTTTACGGTTTTCGGAGTTGTTTCGGTTTCGTAATTCAACTAACATCGTCAAATGCTCTAGCTTTACCTCTGATACCAAGAAAGTGTGTCTTAGCACCTCTACTAGGTTTCCACATGCATTAAGTATGCAATTTAAAAAAATCTAAAGGTCTAAACTACACTAACCTAGAATCAAACTTGAGAATTAGGGTTTTCTAGGCATGTAAACAAGTTTTACACTAAATGAATAGGGTTACAACAATTGTAGAACAAGTCCTTCAGTTCAATAGCTCTATGTAGTAGTCCCTAAGCTCCAAGAAGTGGTCCCTGGAACTCTTCTTAGCTCTACTTGAAGAAAGGATAGAGCTTGTTACGTCGTCTTCGAGGCCGAAGATGATCCACCTTAAAGTCACTCTAACTCAAGCTACATCTTCACTAATCAAGGAATTAGTGAAGCAAACAACCTAATCTTATGGGATAGATGAGTGTAGGCTGATGAAGTAGGAATTTTTCTCACTTTAGAAATTCTTTTCTCTTTTTATTTTTCCTACTCAAGAAAACCTAGAGAGGAAGAAGATGAACATGGGTGAAGAAATATCTTAAGTGATAAGTAGAGAGAGTTAACCATGGGCTGAAGATAAAGGTTGGTTTATAAAATATCTAGATTAAAACAAAATTAGTGAGATGAGTCATGACTTCTACATGCTTCAACAAGCATCTTAAGCCTTGCTCATTTTCACTCATTTTATTTTACTCATGATAAATAATTACCATATTTATCTTTAGCTTTCGTGTGAGTCTCATACACCTTTGTTCTATGTATCATCCACCATGACACAATAGTATTTTATATATAAACAAATATATATATATATGTATATATGTATATATATACATATATCATTATATATAAAAAGAGAATAAAATCTTTAATGCGCATTATATTAGTTAATATATCAAATATTAAAACATATATCAAATTATTAAGTTAACACTTGATTCAATTATCCGGTCATATCATATTTAACCGACTAATATAAAATTTATATGTATATCAATTTATCAAATCAACCCTTGATTTAATAACTCGGTCATATCACATATAACTGACAACATCCAATATACTATAGTAAATCAACACTTAATTCAATAATACGGTCATATATTATATATTCGGTAAATATCGAATATATATATTAACAACATATACATATAGCATTGAATCAACACTTGATTCAATAATCCGGTTATATCACATATAACCTGACTGATATCAAATATCGGTAGATTAGAATACGGTATCACATACCCGTATTTAATTAAGCCCCCGCTCATATCACCATATGTTCCCTACTTGGTTTCGCTTGAGCTAGGAAACCTTTGTGTGGGACTCTAAAGACTCGTCAATATGCCAGCAGTAGGTAATGATCACATCAGTCACGCACAAGCCGTCAGCGGTACTAACTGGACATAACTGCTACCCAGCTATTGAGTGAATAGAAGATCAACAAGCATGCTTGTTCACACTCTTGTAAAGCCTATAAGAAACACTTACCGCACAGTCCGGTCTCTTCGTATGATATGTCGCATATCGAGTCTAGGGGTGGAATCGTCAAACCCCAGTAACTTGATATGTTATGCCGTTGTGTGGTCTATAACCATTCGAGAAACTACTGATAACACTTACAAGTAAACCTTATCAGCCCTTGCCAGGGACTTGATGTTATAGCCAATCGAGTATAGCGCAACATCAACTCCCTATACCGAGAAAGACGAAACCCCTCCTATCGCTCAGTGCCTCCATAAGAATCAGGACTGTACCCAAAATCCACCTGTTTGCACGACTCCTTTGAGCCATGATAGGGAGGAAACCAAGCACAATGGGAACTACATAAGACTCTATGACGATCTCGGGTCTACAGACTAACCTGTATAAGTGTCACCAGAGAACGGCTATTTGATGATAGGTATAGTACCATATAGGAGATCTCGGCGAGTCCTATTCGGTGTACCCATTCTCTAATGAGCACATGTGTACAATCTTTGATGTCAAACACCAATGGATGTGGGACCAACCATCTTCCCATACAGGGTCAAGAAACCTACACACTAGTCTGCACTGGAATATCGATATCTTATCTCGATACACCTTCAACTAGGAACTGTTTAAAGGATGTTCTTGTGGAATACACAAGCCCCACTAGTATGATCTGCATCATAGTCCTAGTAGTCAAGCTAACATCCTAAGGGCTTTTTCGACATGTATCAGAAAGACAGTATAACAATACAAGCGTACATGTTAAGATAAGGAGCAACCAGATAGCATAGTATTATGTCGAGCAAGAAAGTCCTATATATATGTGTGTGTGTGTGTGTGTGTGTGTGTGTGTGTGTCCAAGCATCTACTATAATATACAATAATGGCCTCTAGGGCATACATATCACTAACACACACTAGTCTACTCTGGAATATCGATGCCCTGTCTCGATACTCCCTCGACATGGAACTATTAAAGAATGTGCTTGCGGGCCACACAAGCCCCGCTTATATTATCTGCATCATAGTCCGGGTAGTCAAGTCAGCAACCTAAGGGCTTTATCAATATGTATCTAAGAGATAGTAAACTAAAATAAGTGTACATGTTGAGATAAAGAGCTTCCAGATAGCATACTATCATGTCGAGCAAGAACGTCCTCTTTATATATGTCCAAGCATACACTATATCATATAATAATGGCCTCTAGGAAATTCATATTCCTAACAATCTCCTACTTGCACAAATGCCAGTTGTTGTAGTATCGCATATCCAACATCCCAAAAAGTCTCTTAAACTGCGTCTGGGGTAGGGCCTTCGTGAGTGGATCCGTCGTGCTATTCTTCATATCTATTCTACTGACCTCGATCTCCGGGTGATCAACTATCTCCCGGATCAGGTGATACCGCCTCAAAATATTTTTAGATCATTGATGGGACCGGGGTTCCATACCTAAAGCCACAGCTCCACCGTTATCACAATACAAAGGTATTGGATCAACAATGGATGGAACCACACCAAGTTCATCTAACGTTTTAAAAATAAATAAATAAATAAAAATCGTTGAGGCGAATTTTCTGATTTTCGGTAAAATAAACAGTATTTTTTCGTAAAACTTAACCATAATTATTTTTCATCAAAAATTTAAAAAGACCTATTTTAACGATATAATTACTAGTATTTGGTGTTTATTTAGTGACTTATAAATTATTAGTTTATTAAAATATTATCCGTAATTAATTAAATTTAAATATTAACCTAAGCTTTAATTATACATAAAATTAGTGTAAATTAAAAATTTGAATGGGTTAATTTAGCTAAAGTGAACCATTACATATTAGAATCAAGTGTGTATGATGCAAAATTCATTTCCAAAATTTTCCATGGTTCTAGACTTTTCTAGGATTAACTTAGAAAAGAAAATAAACAAAATTAATGAAATTAGTTAAAAGACATAAAAGATGTATTATTTTGGGAGAACTTTCTACATCGTTCCTCATTCTTTTCTTTCTCTCTTTTCTTTCCTAGGCTTAGCCGGCCTCACCCCCATGGCAGCCCCTCCCCCTCCCATTTTCCAAGCTCATTTTCCCTTCAAAATCATCAAAAATTCAACAAAAAATCCAAAAATAAACCTCAAAATCAATATTCAATCTCTACCATTTACCTTTGACCTATTGAGCATAGATTTTGGAGTAGGAAACCATTATTTTGGAGGCATATTTTCATGTTTGGATCTCATGTTGTGGAGGTATAATTCTTATTCCAATGATTAATTGTGGTTAAATGTTTTAATCTAGCATATTTAGATTTTCTTAATTGATTCTATTTGGAAGTTTAAAATTCATGATAGGGTTTATAAAATCAAGTTAAGATTTTTATTAATTGAGTGAGGTTATAATAATTAGTTTAACATCTTTAGAAAGGAAAAAGCTAGCATGGTTGATATATTATAAATTGTTCATTCAAAATTGTTTAAATTGAACAATTTTGCTAACTAGGTTTTTATAAAATTTATATATTGGTGATATAAATTCTAATTAAGGTTTTTATCATTATATTGTGCTTTTAATGAGAATATTAACATGTTAAAGCAATGAAAAATCTAATTTTGTTACTAGTTTCAAATTGATAATTGAACATTGTGATAGATATGTTATTTTTGCTAACTAGGTTTTAGAAATTTCTTAAATAATTGAGATTTAAAATCTAATTATGGTTTCATGACATTATTAAGATCATAAATTGTAGTTTAATAATTTATTTCATGGAAAATCAAGTTTAGTTGTGGAATTGAGAAGTTTTGCTTATAAGGTGTTGAAATCGGATAAAATTTCAAACTAAAATTTTCAATTTAAGACAAATTAGTGTGATAAAAATATTGTAATGGTTTGTATAATCTAGTTATGTTATTTAATGAATATTATGACCATTAGTTTCATTTAAACATCATGTTTTGAAGTAAAACGATAAATTGACGTTTTCTAAGTTTTGCGAAATAGGATAATTTGATCGATTTTAATGTTTCGATGATTTAAACCATGTTTATATTATAAATAATGTGTTTCGAAACTACGAGTTGTTTGTTAGTGTTTTATCTCGATCAATCAGCGTTTGTACGCCGATATTGAGCGATATTTGGTTCTTTTGCATGAGCGGATCATAGGTTTTAACCTTTGCGCGTTTCGTGCGTCGTTTTGGTTTTGTCCGTGATTTACGATATTATATATGTTTGCATATAGGTACCCCTCACGTGGACTTCGGACGAGGAAGAAGAGTAGGGCGACTTCGTCTTTGGTAGACAAGGACCAGGTGAGTAGATGTATATCTACGGGGGAAGTCGGGTGGAAGGCGTTTAGCACCCCCGCAAACGTAGAATATGACTATTATTTATTGTCATTAGAAAGTAGGATGTGATCTTAGATTCTTGGCAAGGAGGACCCTATTAAAAACTTTAGATTGGACTAGACTGATTTAGAAAGACTTTACCAGAGGATGAATGTCTTGGAGGGAATTCGTAGGTTTCAGGTAGACACACACACGTACGCACACACAGAAACTTGACTTGGTGTATATGTATATGTGTGTGTGTGTGTATAGAGTAATGTGCGTAGGTATATATATATATATATATATATATATATATATATATATAGACACACACACACACAACATGTATATGTGATATAAGGATGTTATATGATACATGAGGATGAGACGATATAACTGGGCTTGATGCCGTAATCTTTTGGCTATATAGTCGTATTATGATGTTAGCGGATCATTGGAAAATGAGAAAATGGATATGTATACATAAACAATAATAGGTCATGATGATATTGAGATATACGAGACTCTAGAATAGAACTCGGATTGTAATATGTGACTGAATCACGATATGATATATGTGTGACTTGATTACGATATGATATATGTGTGACTTGATTACGATATGATATATGCGACTTAATCATGATATGATATATGTGACATGATATTTCTGAGGACCAATTGACGATGTATATTTACGCAGACAACGATATATGATTGATGATATTGGGATGTATGCGATTACAGTACAGTACCTTTGATCATGACATTATTTGATGATGATATTATACGAATGATGATGTACAAAGGTGATAGTTGACCCGTACCCCGATTTTGGCATGTCGTACGACGGATTTTACCGTACGAGGCGTAGATGTGATGATTGATCCGCACTCTTGACTCGAAGAAGTCGTACTATGTACGTGACGCTATTGAGGCTGGATCGCCGAATATTAGAGATATCGACTCAGACTGTAGGTGGATTCTTATTTCCTATCGGCTACTTCCTTTAGTTTAGTTCCTTAGTAGGTTAGATAGATACTAGTTTAGGCTTGAGTCATATAGTTGTAGTTAGATATGCACATTCTAAATGAGTGGTTAATACACATTCATCTTTACATTCAGATTGTAATCATCAAGTTGCATGTTCATACATATGTTTCTTTAGTCAATATGAAACTCTGCCAGTTAGGACACCAGCACCATTACCGATGATGCGCATATTCCACGTACACTTATTTGCCGGCTCACACATCATCATCGGTAATTGCAATGTCACGGACACTTTAGAACAATATTATCTTTTATTGATAGAATCAGCTAAAGGCTGGATCAATATAATATTATGATTACTCTCAGGTGTTAGTCTTGACATTGCATTTATTACTTAGACATTTCGTGCATTCACATTTTCATGTTATCATGCAGTTTTGTGAGGCTTATGCCAATACTTATTATTTACTTACTCATGATTTTGGGATTTTGGATTTCTATGAGATTTCTGGATTTTGGGGATAACCGCAAGAATATATATAAACACTTCTCTCTCTCTCCGTCTCTTTTTAAAATATAAGTTGCGGTTTTCTCATGGTGTATGTGTCGTCCACCATGAGATTTCATGTTTTCTGTTGGATTTGGAGATCCGATTCGAGAAGTGGATGAACCGACTCGGGTACATGGTGGGCCCGGTATGGTACCCAGGGGCAAGAAGATCAAGTTGTAGACGATGCGCCTGGCAGGGGAAGACTAACTACCGGTGATGTCTGGCGTGGCGGATATCCCGAGGATACCGACCGTTGTCGTGAGATTTAATTATATGGGCCGATCCGGACTGACGGAGCCTGAGGTATTGAGACTATGAGGTATTGAGACTTGAGATTTACATATTTTGTGTCGATGCTTGACACGGATTTCCATGGATTTCATTGATGATGTTTCAGATTACCATACAAATTTTGCTATGATAAAGGTTAAAGATTTCTTATACAGATATATCCAGATTTCATGATTGATTGTTTTACATTCATGGTGCATGCATACTCATACACACGATATGTTACTACTTGAGGTACTAACACGAGCACTGAGCATTGCACATGCGCATAGTTTATTACCCTGCACTACTAGACGACTAGTGATATATTAAGTATATTATTATGACCTAGAACAGCGTCGTGCATTCGATTTCTTCTCGCAGATGTCTTCTACTCACGAGTTGGCAACTCACCCCCGTTGTGCCAAATTTTTCTTACAGGTTTCGATGTACAGGTTTCCTTGGTAGCTTGCTGGCACATTATTTCATTCAGGGTGATTTGCTTGGTAGGTTGGTTCACTTGTATCAGGACCGCCGTTGTACCTTTATTATTTCATTTGTATCTAGTAAGCTCCATCAACCAGACTTGTATTACTTGATAGTTTACAGGACCAGTTGTTTATTTCGACCTTAGAGTCGCGCTTGTATTATTATGGTATCTGGTGGATTTGGTTTCTTTTGAGTTTTGAGGCCCGCCCTTTGGCGTTGTATATTATAGTTCATTGTGTGGTTGTTCCGCCATTTGGCGTAGAGCTAGCTCCCGCTTAGGATGCCTTTTTATAGTTTGTATATATTATTCTTGTTTGTACTCGTTTGGGCCAGCTTTTATAAAGGAGACTGCCGAAATTTTTGAGAAAATTTGATGTTGCTTTTAAACTTGTTTTCCTACATGTTTTCCTTTACTTCTTCTTTGAATGGTTTAGATTTCTGGGCTTCGGCTTACTTAGATTACGTCGTGCCTCTAGACGCTTCGTAATATAAGTGCCAGTCATGTTCCGTACCTTCGGGGTGTGACAGTTCAGCATTGAACTTCTTCATCAAGATAGCCTCTTTGGCAGCATCGTTGGCAGCGATGTATTCAACCTCCATTTTCTAGTCTGCTACGGTATCCTACTTGGAACTCTTCCAACATACTGCCCCTCCATTAAGGGTAAAGACTATTAGTTGTATATATGCCCTAGAGGACATTGTTGTATATATGATGTATATTATAGTGGATTCTTGGATATATAAAGAGAGGACTTTCTTTCTCGATATGATAGCATGCTATCTGGTTTCACTTTGTCTTAACATGTTGACTTGTATTGGTTTACTGTCTTGCTCTCGCATGTTGATAAAGCCTTAGGATATGTACTTGACTACTAGGACTATGATGAGATCATACTAGTGGGGCCAGGGTAGTCAACGTGTACATCTTATAACTGTACCTAGTCGAAGGAGTATCGAGAGAGGGCATCGATACTCCAAAGTAGACTAGCGTATACGCGTCTTGACCCATATGATGGGCGATGGATGATCGCTTATCCATCGGTGTTTGACATCAAAGATGGTGTACGGGTGCTCAGTGGAGACTGGGTACACTGAACGGACTCGCCGAGAACTCTTAGATGGTATTATACCAATTGTCAGATAGCAGTTTTCCAGTGACACTGGAACATGTTAATCTGTAGACCCGAGATCGTCATAGAGTCTTGTGTAATTCCCACCGTGCTTTGATTTCCACCTTACCACGTCCAAGAGGGCATGCAAAACGGTGGCTTTTGGGTACAGTCCCGAATCACATAGAGGCAATGAGCGATAGGAGGGGTTTCGTCTCTCCCGATATTGGGAGTTGATGTGGTGCTATGTTCGATTGGCTATAACTAGAAGTCCCTGGCCAGGTCTGATATGGAGTGCTGCTGGTAAGAGTTATGAGTAGTTTCTCGACCCGTTATGAGCCTCACATCGACACGACTTATCGGTTACCGGGATCTGACGTTTACCACACCTAGAGTTGATATGCGACATACCAGACGAAGAGACCAGACTGTACAGCAGTGTTACTTATTGGATACACGTAATGTACAGGCTTGCTTGTTGATCTTCTGATCGCTCAATACCTGGATGGCTGTTACGTTTAGCTGACCGCTTGCATCTTATGAGTGTTTGATATGATCATCACCTACTGCCGGCGTATTGACGATTCTTTAGAGTGCTACACAGAGGTTTCCTGGCTCAGGAAGAACGGAGTAGGAGCACATATGTGATATGTGCGGGACCGAGAATAATACGATATGAGATACAATATTCTATTCTCGTGATATGTGATATCGGCCGGGTATATGAGATATAGCCGGGTCATCGGATCAAGTGTTGATTCGATGAAATGGTACATATTATATTAGTCGGTTATATGTAATATAGCCGGATTATCGGATCAAGTGTTGATTCGATAATTTAATGTATAATTATATATGTGATATATTACGTTACATTAACTAATATAAGTTCGCTTTATTGATTCTTTTTCTCACTGGATAATACGTTGATATATATGCGATATATGTTAATTTTATTATTTTCTTTTGTTACATAATATGTTATATATGTGATATATAATATTGTAACATGTTAGGGTTACAAATGCAACATGGATTTTAATTTTAAACTAAGTTAGGGTTTGGATTGGGGTTAGCAATTTGGATGAGCTTTCATGAAGCTTCATGAAGGTTTGACTTTTGTCATCTTTCTTTGATATTTTTTGGAGATATTTGTTAACCCAATCCAAACCTCTACCCATGGTTTTTTCTCTAAAAGGGTTAAGGATCTCATGCTTAACCCATGGTTGCAATTGTAATCACAACAATAATTCATTATTTATCACAAAAGCTTTTGTTCTTCTTCTTCTCTTGAAAAGCTTCACAAGCTTTTTGTTATGTGATGATTCTAAGTAAGAAATTGAAAACAAAAGAGTGTGAAATTCCTCCTTCGTCATCCTCATCTATTCTAGCTACTTAGATTAGGGTGTTCACTTCTCTAATTACTTAATTAGTGAAGTGTAAGCTTGGGTTAGAGATTCTTTAAGGTAGATCATCTTAGATCAAGAAGACTTCAAGCAAGATGCATCAATCACCTCATGGAGCCTCTCAGGAGTTGGTGTTCTTGATGTTCGCAGCGAAGAGACCTCAACACGGAGCTTATGAAGCGATGGAATGGACTACAAAGGTTGTAATCCTAAACTCTATGTGATAGATACTTCTTTGTATGTGATACAAACTTGTTACCCTAAAAATTCTAGTCTTGATTCATGGTTTGTTTCCTTTGCACCTCTCTAAATTTTAAAGTGGCATGAGTGATGCTACCAAACCCTAGACTAGGTGCAAGGGAAACCCAACAGTGGTATCAGAGCCAAGCTAGAATTTTAGACACGGTGTTAAAACAATTACGAAAACGAAATCGACTCCGAAATACGGTATTATGAAACCCTTAAATTGCTCTCTATAATTTTCTAAAAAGTCCTTTAAAAATTTTTCAAACAAGTGCAGAATGTTATATGGGAGATTCTAAGAACATGGGGGAAATACGGAGAGAGGGGCTCGGATTTTAGCCGAGCCCCAGGCTAGGTTTTCCGGCTAGGCCGGCCGCCCTGCCTCCTATGCTTCCCGTATTACTCATGTGCTCTGGTGTTTTCCATTTTGGGTTTCTAGTATTTTTTGCTTAGCCCAATTTTCATGTGATGATTATTTTGACCTGAGGCTAATTCGTAGTACATCGAGTCGTATAATTTAACACTGTATTGGTAACCTTGAGTATATTTAGCAGTTCAATCGAACTTCGAACACCACATTTTGTACCTCGCTGAAATTTCCAAGTGTTGTAATTTTCCGAAGTTGATTTTACTCGTAAAATCGTGCAAGTACGCCTATGGACCCCCTAGAAGACTATACTAACCTGAACTCGATTCTATGACCATGGAACCGCGATCGAACCCTATGGTTTACCATAGTTCCGTGGTGTCATAGGTGAGGCATTGGTTAACACCTTCTACGGCTGGTCCATAGACACTGTGGCACGGTTTTTGAGTATTTTAATTTTGCTCAAGTGTTGAGGTCATGGAGGTAATTTTTGAGTGTATGTTGATTCGATCGAAACGTTAAACATCGTCTTGATATTCTGGGATTGTGATACAATATGTGGAATTCAAATTGTTAGGCATGAAATCCGTACTATGTGATGTTTCGGGTTTACGATGTCTAAGGTGTTTTTGGATTCCAAATGTTATAGTTTTTCAATTTCTTTTCTGTGACCGTAAGTGTAGTATGCGGGGTATTGCCGGCTTCGTTGCTATACATCAACGACAATCGGGATACACATACTTGCTTACGTTGATGATATGAGATATTATGTGTTGCAGTGATATGTTATATTGGATCGTCGTGTTCTGAATAGCCGGGGTTTTATGTGAGATGAGGATTTTTATTTTCATTCATGTAAAATTCAATGTATGTAATATTCTCTTATTGGGCACTTCCGGGTTGAGGATGATGTCACCATTGTATATTATTTACTTTTCCGCATTATGATAGACCCAAGGAAGAGAGCACAAGTAACCGGGTTCTAGAGTTCAGTGGGAGGCCATCTCGAGGATTCGAGACCGGGTCTTCTAGAACTAGAATTGGCCGAGTTACTTTCCACTCTCGTAGGGGTCTAGAGATGTGGGTTTGGCTATTCATCGCGACCGTAGAATCCATGTTTTATATAGGCTCGAAATAAAACACGGACCTCCTGGTATATCCAATATTTCATATGTTTCTTCTGCTGCTGATATACCGTGATGTGATCATATTATATGCGTGAGACGAATGCTTTATTATTGTATATATGATATATAATAAACATTGCTTATGTTTTACACCCGCGCTAGTCCCGTCCCTGTATGCCGTTAGTTAAGTAACCTAATGGTGCATAACGGAATATTATGGCGAATGCGGATGGCATAATCGTACGTTGTATTTTCGTTTCTTCTGTGATGCTTAGGAAGCATATATGACGGGATTTATTAATAAGATTAATAAAAGAAAAGAAACCTAAAATATGTTGTAGAATCAAATTTTCAAAAAGGGTAGCTACAGTTTTTTCTTTGTATAGTGGTATATGTGATATACCCAGCACCTTATTCGATGAGGAAAGAGTCGAGACCCCATCACCGGGAGTGACCTCTTTAGAAAAACTGCCAGATGCTACAAACTCACGGTTTAGTTTTTAATTGCTTCTATAGTTCTTGCTTTGCACAACGGTATTTATGAAATATCCTGCATCTTATTCGTGAAGGAAAGAGCCGAGATCCTTTCACTGGGAGTGACCTCTTTAGCGAAACTAGAAAAGCCTAAGAAATAATCCTTTTCAAAATCACTTATTTCTACAACGATATCAAGTTCATTACGCTCATGGTTTTCTGAAAAACCTGTCGTAACCCTCCGTTATTTTAGGAAATAGTGTACTTAGTATCCGTGCTGCATCTGTTGACCATAGTTAAGGCGCAGTGTCCGGTAGCTGAATGATGTTTTCCGAGAATAGTCAAGTCAAACCATCGGGCTTGGTAACATATGATGTGATTAATTAGGACAGTCATATGACTTTGTTGATCATAGTTAAAGGTCATGTGGGTGGGTCTAATTAATCAAGAAATGACGGGTAGAACTTGGCTAGTGCTTATGATTTGTTGACCATAATTAAGGTCATAAGTCACTAGGGGCAAAAGCATTATCGGGAATTTCAAGAGTTGAAATTTGCAATGAGATTTCATACCTTCTATGAGATAATTGCATCCTGATACCCACTTCGAGTAAGAGTTACTCCTGGGAGAGTTTTACACATGACAATTAGCCGATCAAGTTGGTGTCTAGAAAGGTGTTTACGGTGTTATACCTCTGGGAAAACGAGGTTTATTCTAATTAGGTCCATACGAAAGCACGGGAAACCTCCTTTAAAGTACCAACACTGGCCTGGCTGAAAGACTGGCAAACTTGTAAGGTGTAATTAATCCTGGCTAATCTTACCCTTGAAGAAAGATTTGATGAAAACAATAGGAGCCATCCTGATTAGATAAGATAATAACCAATCTAATCTTGCAAGAGCATACGCTAAAGTGTTTTCTTCTCTCTCTCCATGTAGCGACCATGTTAGGCCTTAATCAAGATAATAATATGGATGTATTGACTGAACCCGCTTATTATACTGAGCAGGGGAATGTTGGTCCCGTTCTTTCTTATAATTGTTCTAAGACAGAGCAAGGAATAGGAGAATATCTGGATTCTCACGCCACCCAAATGAAGAATAAGAATAATGATGCATCATCTTCTGGTGTGTTAGTTATCGAGAACTGTTTCTCAGTTCACTCTACGTCCTTGGTATTAGATACCGGATCTGGATCTCATATATGTAATATGTTAAATGGGCTACATAAAGGTAAGGAACTGGGAATGGGTGATCATTCCATAAGAGTAGGGAATGGTACAAATGTTGCAGCCAAAGTAGTTGGCGAATATCACCTTATGTTACCAAATGGTAATACATTGATTCTGAACGAATGCTATTACATTCAGACCCTTATATGCAATCTTATATCAGTTTTTTTATTGAGTAAAGAAGGATATAATTTTGTAGTACTGGATAATATTATGAACATCTTCCAGAATCAAAAGTTGATTGGATTAGGCTCGTTAAATAATGGCATATACGTTCCGAATCAAACTACAGTCCTTAATGTACAAAACACACAAAAGAGGAAGAGTTCAGAAATGAACGAATCCTTCTTGTGGCATTGTAGACTTGGTCACATCAATGCGACATGACTGGCTAAGTTACATAAGGATGGATATTTGAATTAATTCGAATTTTCATCTTATGACACTTGCCTATCATGTCTCAAAGGAAAAATGACCAAAACTCCGTTTAGTGGACACGGAGAAAGAGTTATAGAACTCTTGGGACTGATACATAGTGATGTATGTGGTCCCATATCTACACAAGCTTGGAATGGTTCTTCGTACTTCATTACGTTCACTGGCGATCTCTCAAGATACAGACATGTGTTCCTAATGAAACAAAAGTCTGAACTTTTTGAGAAATTTAGAGATTATAAGAACGAAGTAGAGAACCAAATGGGTAAAAGTATTAAGATCTTTCGATCAGATCGAGGAGGAGAATACTTGAGCAATGAGTTCCGGGACTATCTAAAAGAGAATGGGATTCTCTCTCATCTTACTCCCCCTATACACCACAGCACAATGGTGTATCAGAACGGAGGAATCACACCCTATTAGATATGACGCGCTCTATGATGAACACCGTTGAGTTACCTATTTCCTTTTGGAGTTATTCGCTGGAGACGGCCGCATACCTATTGAATAGAGTTCCAACTAAATCATTGCCTACCACTCCATATGAGATATGGAATGGGAAGAGACCATCTCTTAAACGAGTTAAGATATGGGGTTGTCCGGCCTATGTTAAAAAGAAAAATACGGACAAGCTCGAGGGAAGATCAGGTCTACTAAGTTCATAGAATATCTAAAAGATTCCTATGGATATATCTTCTACCATGGTAAGGAACAAAAGGTGTTTTTTTCTCAGTATGCCACCTTTTTAGAAAAGGAATTTCTTGTAAAAGAAATTAGTGGCGAAGAGGTAGAGCTGGAAGAAGTTCCAGCAGCACAAACTACGACTGATGATTTATTTGAACCAGAGGATTCAGTAGTTCCCGACGAACCTCAGCCGCTCCGCCGATCTAGTAGGGTTCCTCATCCACCTGATAGATACTACGATTTTCTCATCGATGGTGGGAGCGAGAATTGCATCATGGAAGATGATGACCCAACTAGCTTCGAGCAGGCCATCACGAGTGGGGAATCTGTGAAATGGTTGGATGCAATGCGATCTGAGATGGAATCCATGTACACCAACAAAGTATGGACTTTGGAAGATGCTCCTGAAGGGGTAAAACCCATTGGGATCAAGTAGATCTTTAAGAAGAAACTTGGTGTATATGGAAAAGTTGAGACTTTCAAATCTAGACTTGTTGTAAAGGGTTTTCATCAACGACCAGGTGTAGATTATGATGAAACTTTTTCTCCAGTGGCTGTGCTTATGTCCATCCGGATCTCTACTTGCCATTGCTGCATACCATAACTATGAAATCTGGTAAATGAATGTTAAGACCGCCTTTCTAAATGGTGATTTAGAGGAGTTCGTGTACATGACTCAGCCAGAGGTCTTCGTAGATAGTGGGGGAGGCGGAAAGGTGTGCAAGCTGCTTAAATCCATCTATGGGTTAAAGCAGGCATCGCGGAGTTGGAACATCTGTTTTGATGTTGTAGTCAAAGAGTTTTACTTCATCAAGAACGTAGATGAACCTTGTATATACAAGAAGGTTGCAGAGAGTAAGGTCGTCTTCCTCGTATTGTACATGGATGACATACTCTTGAAAGGAAATGATGTTCCTATGCTGCACTCGGTCAAGCTCTTCTTATCGCATCGATTCTCAATGAATGATCTAGGTGATGCCTCCTGCATTTTAGGAATCAAGATCTATAGAGATAGATCTAAATGGATACTGGGATTGTCCCAACCTAGGTACATTGACACCATACTAAAGAGCTTTAGTATTGAAGAATTCAAGCATGGGAACCAACCCACGATCTCTGGACTCACTCTCTCCAAAGAGATGTCTCCTAAGACTGATTTGGAGAGAGCTCGCATGCAAGGAAAACCCTATGCTTCGGCAGTAGACTCTATTATGTACGCGATGCTATGTACCAGACCCGATGTAGCATACTCACCAAGTGTAGTGAGTAGATATCAAGCAGATCCTAGAGAGAGTCACTGGACAGCTGTGAAGAACATTCTCAAGTACTTACGAAGGACTAAGGAGATGTTCTTGGTGTATGGTAACGGAGAACTCTAAGTGGAGTCTTTTACCGATTCAAGCTTCCAATGTGATAAGGACGACTCTAAGTCACACTCGGGATTTGTCTTTACCCTAAATGGAGGGGCGGTTTGTTGGAAGAGTTCCAAGCAAGAAACCATGGCAGACTCAACGATGGAAGCTGAATACATCGCTGCCAACGATGCTGCCAAAGAGACTGTCTGGATGAAGAAGTTCATAACTGAACTTGGAGTGGTTCCGCCATAGAGCATCCAATACCTTTCTATTATGATAACAATGGAGCTGTGGCTTTGGCCATGGAACCCAGATCCCATCAGACGTCCAGACATATTTTGCGGCGGTATCACCTGATCCGGGAGATAGTTGATCGCCGTGAGATCAAGGTCAGGAGAGTTGACACGAAGGACAGCACTGCAGATCAATTCACGAAGGCCATTCCCCGGATACAATTTGAGAGACTCTTCGGGATGTTGGGTATGAGATACTATAGAAGCTGGCCTTGGTGCAAGTGGGAGATTGTTAGTTGTATATATGCCCTAGAGGCTATAGTTATGATGTTTATTATAGTGGATGCTTGGATATATAGAGAGAGGACTTTCTTGCTCGATAAGATAGCATGCTATCTGGTTTCACTTTGTCTTAACATGTTGACTTGTATTGGTTTACTTTCTTGCTCTCACATGTTGATAAAGCCCTTAGGATATGTACTTGACTACTAGGACTATGATGAGATCATACTAGTGGGGCCAGGGTAGTCAACGAGTACATCCTATAACTGTTCCTAGTCGAAGGAGTATCGAGACAGGGCATCGATACTCCATAGTAGACTAGCGTATACGCATCTTGACCCATATGATGGGTGTTGGATAATCCCATATCCATCAGTGGTTGACATCAAAGATGGTGTACGGGTGCTCAGTGGAGACTGGGTACACTGAACGGACTCACCGAGAACTCCTAGATGGTATTATACCTATCGTTAGATAACAGTTCTCCGGTGACACTGTTACAGGTTAATCTGTAGACCCGAGATCGTCATAGAGTCTTATGTGATTCCCACCGTGCTTTGATTTCCACCTTACCACGTCCAAGAGGGCATGCAAAAAGGTGGCTTTTGGGTACAGTCCCAAATCACATGGAGGCAATGAATGATAGGAGGGGTTTCGTCTCTCCCGGTAGAGAGAGTTGATATTGTGCTGTGTTCGATTGGCTATAACTGGAAGTCCCTGGCCAGGGCTGATATGTAGTGCTGCTGGTAAGAGTTATCAGTAGTTTCTTGACCCGTTATGAGCCTCACATCGACACGACTTATTAGTTACTGAGGTCTAACGTTTACCACCCTAAGACTTGATATGCGACATACCAGACGAAGAGACCGGACTGTACGGTAGTGTTACAGATTTGATTCACAGAAGAATGTACAGGCTTGCTTGTTGATCTTCTGATCGCTCAATACCTAGGTGGTTGTTACGTTTAGCTGACCGCTTTCAGCTTGTGGGTGTTTGATATGATCATCACCTACTGCTGGTGTATTGACGATTCTTTAGAGTCTTCCACAGAGGTTTCCTGGCTCAGGCAAAACGGAGTAGGAGCACATATGTGATATGTGCGGGACCAAGAATAATACGATATAAGATACCGAATTCTATTCTCGCGGTATGGGATATCGGCCGGGTATATGAGATATAGCCGGGTCATCGGATCAAGTGTTGATTCGATGAAATGGTGCATGTTATATTAGTCGGTTATATGTAATATAGACGGATTATTAGATCAAGTGTTGATTCAATAATTTAATGTATAATTATATATGTAATATATTACCTTACATTAACTAATAAAAGTTCGCGTTATTGATTCTTTTTCTCACTGGATAATACATTGATGTATATGCGATTTATGTTAATTGTATTCTTTTCTTTTGTTACATAATATATTATATATGTGATATATAATATTGTAACATGTTAGGGTTACAAATTCAACATGGATTTTAAGTTTAAACGAAGTTAGGGTATGGATTAGTGTTAGCTATTTGGATGTGCTTTCATGAAGCTTCATGAAGGCTTGACTTTTGTCATCTTTCTTTGATATTTTGTGGAGATATTTGTTAACCCAACCCAAACCTCTACCCATGGTCTATTCTCTAAAAGGGTTAAGGATCTCATTCTTAACCTATGGTTGCAATTGTAACCACAACAATATTTATCACAAAAGCTTTTGTTCGTCTTCTTCCTCTTGAAAAGCTTCACTAGCTTTTTGTTATGTGATGATTCTAAGTGAGAAATTGAAATCAAAAGAGTGTGAAATTCCTACTTCATCATCCTCTTCTATTCTAGACACATAGATTAGGGTGTTCACTTCTCTAATTAATTCATTAGTGAAGTGTAAGCTTGGGTTAGAGATTCTTCAAGGTAGATCATCTTAGATTAAGAAGACTTCAAGCAAGATGCCTCATTGACCTCATGGAGTCTCTCAGGAGTTGGATTTCTTGATGATCGCAGCGAAGGGACCTCAACATAGAGCTTATGAAGCGAAGGAACGGACTACAAAGGTTGTAATCCTAAACTCTATGTGATAGATACTTCTTTGTATGTGATACTAACTTGTTACCCTAAAATTTCTAGTCATGATTCATGCTTTGTTTTCTTTGCACCTCACTAAATTTTAATGTGGCATGAGTGATGCTACCAAACCCTAGACTAGGTGCAAGGGAAACCCAACAAAGACAAAACCCTAGACAGACTTGTTGTGGACCTTATCACTCTGGAAGCTCGAATCGGTAAAGGACTACACTTGGAGTTCTCGATTACCATGTACCACGAACATCTCTTTAGTCCTTCTGAAGTACTTAAGAATATTCTTCAAAGCTGTCCAGTGCTTCTCCCCTAGATCTGATTGATACCTACTTACCACACTAAGTGCGTATGCTACATCCGGTCTGGTGCATAACATCGCGTACATGATAGACCCAACTACAAAAACATAGGGTATCATGTACATGCGAGCCCTCTCCAAATCAGTTTTGGGAGACATCTCATTGGAGAGTATGATTTCGGAATAAGCGGATAAATTACTACGCTTAGAATCTTCCATACTATACCTCTTTAGTATGGTGTCTATATATCTAGGTTAGGACAATCCCAACATCCTTTTTGATCTATCTTTATAGATCTTTATCCTCAGGATGTTAGAAGCATCACCCAGATCTTCTATGGAGAACTTTTATTATAGGAATAGTTTGACTGAGTGCAACATAAGAACAACATTTCCTATCAAGAGTGTGTCATCCACGTACAATACGAGGAAGACAACCTTACTGTCTACAACCTTTTTATATATATAAGGTTCATCTACGTTTTTTATGAAGTCAAACTCTTTGATTGCTACATCAAAACAGATATTCTAACTCCGCGATGCCTGCTTTAATCCATAGATTTATTTAAACAACTTGCACACCTTTCCGCTGCTCCCACTGTCTACGAAGCCTTTTGACCGTGTCATATACACACTTTCTTCTAAATCACCATTTAGAAAAGCGGTCTTGATGTCCATCTACCAGATTTCATAGTCATGATATGCAGCAATGGCAAGTAGAATTTTGATGGACTTAAGCATAACCACTGGAGAAAAGGTTTCATCATAGTCGACACCTGGTCGTTGATGAAAACATTTTGCTACAAGTCTAGCTTTATAGGTCTCAACCTTTCCATCTACACCAATTTTCTTCTTAAAAATCCACTTGCTCCTAATGGATTTTACCGCTTCAGGAGCAACTTCCAAAGTTCGTACATTGTTGGTGTACATGGATACCATCTCAGATCGCATAGCCTCCAGCCATTTTGCATATACGCCAATTATGACGGTCTGCTCGAAACTAGTTCGTTCATCATCTTCCATGATGCAATCCCCGCTCCCACCTTCTATAAAAAAACCGTAGCATCTCTCAGGTGGATGAGGAACCATACTAGATATGCGGAGTGGCTGAGATTCGTCGGGGACTATTGAATCCTCCGGTTCTACCAGATCTTCAGTTGTAGTTTGTGTATCTGGAACTTCTTCCAGCTCTACCTCATTACCATTAATTTTTTTCACAAGAAATTCCTTTTCTAAAAAGTGGAATATTGAGAAACAAACACTTTTTGTTCCTTGGTGTGGTAGAAGATATATCCATATGAATTCTTTGGATATCCTACAAACTTACAAATAACTGATCGTGTTTTGAGTTTGTCCGGATTCCGTTCTTTAACATAGGCCGGACAACACCATTTCTTAACTCGTTTAAGGGATGGTCTCTTTCCATACCATATCTCAGATAGAGTGGCAGGCATGGATCTGGTCGGAACCCTATTAAATAGGTATGCAGCTGTCTCAAGTGCATAACTCCAAAAGGAAATAGGTAACTCAGCAATACTCATCATAGAGCGCACCATATCTTATAATGTGCGATTCCTCCGCTCCGATACTCCATTATGCTGTGGTGTAAATGGATTGGAGTAATCTGAGAATTCCGTGCTTATGTATTCACCTCCTCGACCAGATCGAAGGATTTTAATACCTTTACCCATGTTGTTCTCCACATCGTTCATATATTCCTCGAATTTCTCAAAATATTCTGATTTGTGTTTTAACAGCAACACATGTCCGAATCTTGAGAGATCATCGGTGAACGTAATGAAGTATGAGAAACCATTCCTGGCATGTGTAGACATAGGACCGCATACATCACTACGTATCAGTCATAAGAGTTCAATAGCTCTTTCTCTGTGTCCCACAAACAGAGTTTTTGTCATCTTGCCTTTGAGACATGACTGACATGTTTCTGAAGATGTAAATTCGAACAGATTCAAATATCCATCTTTATGCAACTTAGCGAGTCTAGTCGCATTGATATAACCAAGTCTATAATGCCACAAGAAGGCTTCGTTCATTTCTGAACATTTCCTCTTGTGTGTATTCTGTATATTTAGAACTGTATTTTGATTTAGAACGTATATACTTTAACATAACGTACAAAACCCAATCAACATTTGATTTACAAAAATGTTCATAACATTTTTCTCTAATGCAAAATTATATCCTTCTTTATCTAATAAAGAAACGGATTTTATATTGCACATCATCGATGATACATAATAACAGTCGTTCAAAATCAATGTATTACCATTTGGCATCACTAGGTGATATTCGCCAACAGCTTCGGCAGCAACAATTGCTCCGTTCCTTACTCTGAGAGACATATCACTCCTTTCCAGTTCTCTACTTCTCTTTAACCCTTGTAACATATTACAAATGTTGGATCATAATCCGGTATCTAATACCCAGGATGTAGAACAAACTGAGAAACAGTTCTCAATAACTAACACACCCGTAGATGTCACGACCCAAAGTTTGGCCCGTGACCGGCACTTAACCACGTAACATCTACAGGCGCAACGCGACTAAGTAAGCCGAAACCCAGAATTCAAAACCATTAAAAGTATTGAGTGTTAAAACATTTAAGGGTAACATTTGTTAAAACATTTAGAAAACTTTAAGTAATTTAGTAAAATTCTTTAAAGTTCAAGTTATTATCTTAAAAATTTTGGCAGCATTTCCTTTGTAAAAACTAGCCCCGAAATCGGGTACAAAGCAATATATGAGTAAAATGATATACAATAAAAATAAGGCATCACTAAACGCGAGCAATCACGCCCAACGGCTGAACAATCACCACGAATATAATATACGATGCCGTAGCGAAGAAATGAGCAGTATAAGTGAGAACAAATATCATGAAAGATAAAGCTGCATAAATAAAGTCGGCTCACAAGGAGCTCGACACCAGAGTACAAAATAATATACATCGTCCTTACAACTGGTCTCTAAGTCAATACATAAGTAGTATATGGAGAGTACTAGATACAACAATGTATACAACTGGAAAATAAACAGATACTGCACAAAACCAACCTATCAGAAGAAGGGCTAGCACGCCAACTGCAGTGGTATCTGTATCAAAAGATGTAAGAAAACAACCTGCCGCGACTACTCTGAAGGGCCACCTGCAAACAATGTTGCACAACGAGGGTGAGTTGCGAACTCGTGAATAGTAGATAACATATAAAGGTAATCGCGAGTATGAACGTGCTGCGGTACTCTAACCTATGCCAACAGATAACATCTTTATGATGAACTAGATGAGCAATAATCATGCAACAAGTGCGATCTAATAACATCTCTATATGATGAGCAGGGTATGCAATAGTCGTGCATAGCATGTGCAATCTAATAACATCTATATAGGATGGGAAGGGTATGCAATGATCGTGCATAGCAAGTGTACTCAATCAGGTACTATAGATACAGGATGAGATGTATAACACTGAATACTGAGCTTGGGAATAAATAACATCTACACGGAATGTCAACATGGAAAATTACCGGTGTCCATCAATGCACCCAAATCCCAGTAAAACTCAGGCGCTGTCACTCTAATCGGCCCTCAAATCCTGTAAATCTCATAGAATCGTGAGTGCCCAACATCGGCACATGAAATATCATAAAATAATCGTGTCCAGCATCGACATGCAAATCCTCAGGTATCGGGCTCCGTCAGTCCGGATCGGCCCACGGGCTCCGTCTGCGGAATCGGCCCTCGGCCCCGGCAGTACGTGTCGTCCCGTATCCATCTATTGACTCTGGTCGGTATCCTCCGGATAACCGCCGTGTCCAACCAATCACCGGCAGGTAGTAGTCCCTCTGCCAGGCTCACCGTCTACTGCACAGCGATTCGTTCTCGCCCCGGGGTACTATGCCGGGTCTACCATGTACCCGTAATCGGCCTCGTCCAGCTCCTCGATTTGGGCTCACATGTCACACGTCTCAGAACCGAGAAAACGCATGGTGGACGCACTGAATTATCATATCAAGGGAATCCGGGTTTTTAAAACAGTGCGTATTTTCTTAAAATAATACCCCGGTTCCCAAATCCAGAAATTATATAAATCCAAACTCAATGCCTAAATCCATGCAATATGTCGTATGACACTAAGAGTAAAAGAAAGGGAAAACCGCTCTTTTAAAAAAATCCAGTTTTGAAAATATCTAATGCGGTCCCTTAGTTTTTAAATCATGTCAATATCATTCATGTATATAACATATATATGTATATAGGTATGGATGTGCGAATGGATATGTACGCAATGTGAGTGTAGCAATGTACATGTGCACTAATATGGATATACGATGTATATGTGCACAAGTATGGATATATCTAATAATATATGAATATGCGACAAGTCATGACAATCATCAATAATGCGGCAATCAAAACGTTATGTAATTCATAGCAACCCTATAGTGCAAGTGTCATGGCAATCACTGACGGTGTGAGTGTAACATACAAATAGTGCTCGTGCAGCTTTAACTGTTAGCGATAGTGCAGTGTTATATACTACCAATTCTATATGCAACAAGAAGGTATGGTACAATAGTCCATATGAACATCTACGACTAAATATCCTATCACGCCCTGACGCTTAACGCCATACGGGTGATTTTCCCGTAGATATTAAATCAACTCACCTGGTCGCGTGCTAAGTGTAGCCGATCACTTGCTTCCCCTTCTTTGCGGCATCCGACATACCCGCCTGCAAACCTGGAATTTACACAATGAATCCATATATAAGCAAAGTATCTCGCAAAACGCGATATCGAAATCAAACGAGAAACTCACGTCGCGAACTAAACGCGCGTGTGTCCGATACGCTGAAACATGTGTATACGCATCTAAAACTACCCAGACACGTCGCGACACGCTAGATCACAGAACCCACTCACGTATTGCACGTATCGCGCAAATAAAACGTGTTAGAAAAACGATATATAGTTCCAGATTCTAGCTAAGGTGAAAAGTTACAAAATTGCATATACCACAGACCCTAAAAAAATAGCAGACTCCCACCCACCCAAACCCTAACACCTAACTCCCCCATCTGGCCGCAAATTGCAGCCAGAATGAATAAAATTGCGGCCTAGGTTGGGAATCTGGGGTTCGTGCTCTGGTGGTGTGATCAAGGTCTATCAAGTAGGCTACTGTTAACTCAGATTTTATCTGAAATACCCGGGTCTATAGCAGATCACAGAAAGCTAAAAATTCACTTTAAAATGTCAAATTTGCACAAAATGAAACCCTATGGTATTTTAGGGAAATCTGGGGTTTAACTAGGTTTAAGTGGCCCTAATAACACTTAATTAGACTAGGCTAACCAGTAAAATCATCACTTGGCCACAACTTCACACAAAATGCCATTTCTAGCACTAAAATGTATAATTAACACTAACCGAAGCTACACTAAACATAAGCTTAGCAAAAGGAGTTGGGTTTAAGAAATATACCCCAAAAGACCCTAGGAAGCAGGAGAAGGAGGGGAAGAAGAAGAAGCTGCTGGGGTGCTGCTTCTGCTAATGCATGCTTGTGCTGCCTGAGGCTGCTGCTGCTGCTGCTTGTGCTGATGCTGTTGCTTCTGGTGCTGCTGCTGATGCTTCTGCTTCTGCTGCTGCTTCTGTTGTTACTGCTGTGAGGAATGAGTGTGTATGTGTGTGTATGAGTGAGAGTGAGAGAGTTGTGAGAAAAGAGTTAACAAAAAGAAAAGGAATGAGAGCATAGAAGAGTCAACCCCCCTCTCTCTCTCTTCATTAAATGAAGGCATGGCAAGGCCATCATGCCCATTCTCTCTCTCTCCCCTTTTCCCTCCAAGTCAACCAATTTCAAATCATTTTCCATTTTTGAAAAAAAAAAACACACTTAATTAAAACCCAAAACACTTAATTCCAATGGTTTAACCCACCATGGTTGCTAATCATGCTTTAACCCCATTTTAACCCTAGTTTACATGCACAAGTGTGTGCAAGCCTAGGAAAATTCTAATAAAATATTCATTAAATTTGATAAAATATTTGAAAATCAATTTGGTAAACTTTTTATTAAAAACCATATATTAAAGTATAATTAGCCACTAAACACATCCTAAGGTGTTACAATCTTCCTCCTTAAAGAAATTCGTACCCGAATTTAAAAATATAAAGCTACGCATACCTTCAAAGAGATGAGGGGATTTCTTCCGCATCTCGTCCTCGGCCTCCCAAGTGATCTCTTCACCATTCGGGCTGCACCAAAGCACCTTCACCGATGGAAAGACCTTCGATCGAAGATTCTTCACCTGCCGGTCCAATATCACGGCTGGCTGCTCGGTGAATGAAAGATCGCGCTCGAGCTGAACGGTCTGATGCTGAATCATGTGCAAAGGGTCATGTAGGTATCTGCGAAGCATCGACACGTGGAATACGCGGTGAACATCTGGGAAGTCGGGTGGAAGAGCCAAACGATATGCTACTACGCCCACACACTCGAGGATCTCGAAGGGACCTATGAATCTGGGGCTAAGCTTTCCCTTCTGTCCAAACCTCATCACTCACTTCATCGGAGAGACCCTCAGAAAAACATGATCGCCAACTACGAACTCTAATCTGCGTTGGCGTCTGTTAGCATACGATTTCTGCCTGCTCTGAGCCGTCCTCATCCTATCTAGAATCAGCTGTATCTTCTCGGTCGTCTCCTTTACGATCTGTGGCCCCAAAATACTGCTCTCGCTGAGCTCTGTCCAACAGACGGGAGATCTACATCTCCTCCCATACAAGGCCTCGAAAGGTGCCACCTGAATAGTATCCTGGAAACTATTGTTGTAGGAGAACTCCACCAAGGGTAAATGATGATCCCAGCTACCACCAAAGTCTAAAACGCACGCTTGGAGCATGTCCTCGAGAGTCTGAATAGTCCGCTCTGACTGGCCGTCGGTCTGCGGATGAAATGCTGTGCCGAAACTCAAGCGGGTGCCTAAGGCCTCCTGAAGCCTCTGGTAAACTGGGTGCCTCGGTCCGACACGATACACGTCGGGACTCCATACAGTCGTACAATCTCGTCGATGTATATCTGGGCGTACTGAGCAAATCTGAAAGTCGTCTTCATTGGCAGGAATTGAGCCGCTTTCATCAACAGATCTACGATCACCCAAATGGAGTCATACCCCCGCCTAGTCCTGGGTAGACCCATAACGAAGTCCATCGAAATCTGTTCCTATTTCTACTCCGGAATGGGTAACGGCTATAGCTCTCCCGCTGGCCTCTGGTGCTCGGCCTTGACTTGCTGACAAGTCAGGCATCTCGACACGAAGTCTGTGATGTCCCTCTTCATTCCATCCCAGCAGTAAACATCTCTCATATCATGGTACATCTTGGTGGAACCCGGATGAACACTATACACCGATCTGTGTGCCTCCTCAGGAATCTCACGCCGCAGTCCCTCAGCATCTGGTACGTACAGTCTAGTCCCAAATTGGAGTATCCCCAAATCATCGATCATGAACTAGGAATATTTTCCATGTCCAATATGTTCCCTGATCTTTGAACAACGGTCATCACTGTACTGTGACTCATGTATACAGTGAAGCAACTGTGGGCTTGCACGAACATGCGCAAGCTGTCCCCCGATCGGCGTGAACTCGAACTGCATTCGGCTGTCGCATAAAATCTGCCAATTTGCCGACGACTGCCTATGCACTGGGCTCAAACAAGATAGGCTACCCCTGGGCCTTCTGCTCAACGCATCCGCCACTACATTAACCTTGCCCGGGTGATACAAGATCTCGCAATCGTTGTCCTTCACTAGTTCCATCCAACGGTGCTATCGGAGATTCAGGTCTCGCTGCTTAAATATATACTTTAAGCTCTTGTGATCAGTGAATATCTGTCACGAATCGCCGTATAGGTAATGTCGCCAGATCTTGAGTGCAAAGACCACTGCAGCCATCTCCAATTCGTGAGTGAGGTAGTTCTGTTCATGTCTCTTCAACTGTCGTGAAGCATACGCGATCACCCTATTGTGCCGCATCAATACGCACCCTATCCCCACTCGAGAAGCGTCATAATAGACCACAAATCCACCTGATCCTAAGGCAATGATAACACCGGCGCCGTAGTCAAACGAGTCCACAACTGCTGAAAGCTATGCTCGCACTCCTCCGTCCAATCGAAAGGAACTCCCTTCTGGGTCAACCCGGTAAAAGGTGCAGCAATGCGGGAGAAGTCCTGCACAAATCGCCTGTAGTAGCCGGCCAGTCCTAGAAAGCTGTGTATCTCCTAACTGATGCGGGTCTGGGCCAACTCTGAACGGCCTCGATCTTCCTCGGGTCCACACATATACCATCTCGTGTAATCACGTGACCCAAGAACTCTACGCTGTCCAGCCAGAATGCGGACTTAGGGAATTTTGCAAATAGCTGGTGCTCCTTTAAAGTCTGCAGTATTATCCGCAGGTGCTGCTCGTGCTCCTCTCTGCTCCGGGAATACACCAAAATATCGTCAATGAATACTATGATGAACAAGTCAAGATACGGCCTGAAAATACGGTTCATCAAGTCCATAAAATGCTGCTGGGGCGTTGGTGAGTCCAAACGACATGACCAAAAACTCATAATAGCCGTAGCGCGTGCGGAAAGTTGTCCTCGGTATATCCTCCTGTCTAACCCGCAGCTGATGGTATCTTGACCGCAAGTCGATCCTCCGAAAATATCCTGCCCCCTGAAGCTGGTCGAACAAATCGTCGATGCGTGGCAAAGGATATCTGTTCCGCACGGTAACCCTGTTCAGCTGGCGGTAGTCGATACACAAACGCATAATGCCGTCCTTCTTCTTGACAAACAGAACCGGAGCACCCCAAGGAGACAGACTGGGTCGAATAAGTCCCTTATCAAGCAAATCTTGCAACTGACCTTTCAACTCTCTAAGTACCTCCGGGGCCATCCGATAAGGCGGCATAGAAATAGGTCCCGTGCCGGGAATAAAATCAATACAGAAAGCAATATCGCGCTCAGGCGGTAACCCAGGAAGCTCGTTAGGAAAAACATCAGGGAACTCACAAACAATCGGAACCTGGTCCAATGGAACATTTGTAGCTCTAGTATCACAAACATAGGCTAGGAATCCCTGGCGTCCCTTCTCCAACAGCTGTCCAGCATGAAAAGAAGAAATCAAATTGTGAGGGGAGGAACAACAGTCCCCCTGCACAATAAAAGCCGACTCGCCGGGAAAACAAAATCTAACTGTTTTCTCGTGGCAGTCCACAGATGCATAGCACGTGGCTAACCAATCTATGCCTAAAAGAACGTCGAAGTCCAACATCTCAAGAAGGATCAAGTCGACAGGCAACTCTCTCTCGCCAATACGAACAACACAGGATCGGAACACGTGCCTAGCAACAAACGACTCTCCCACAGGAGTGGTCACAACAAGCGGCCGATCAAGAAAACTGGACTCTCTACCCAAACTGGGCACGAAGTGAGTAGAAACATAAGAGTGCGTGGATCTGGGATCAAACAACACTTGTACGTCGACAGAACATACTGATAGGGTACCTGAGACCACAGCATTGGACGCCTGTATGTCCTGATGCGTCAACGCGAAAACTCGTGCCTGTCCTCCACTTACGACTCGCGGTCCCCTACTAGAAACTGGCTGCACTCTGCCGGCAGCTGGCTGCCCTCGGCCTCGGCCACCTCACCCTCTCTGAGCAAACCCTCCGTGACCACGGCCTCTCTGTGCCTGAGCCTGACGCGGAGAAACAGTAGGTACAATAGGCAACGCCCTCTGGGGTGGAGAAGGTGGAAATGTGACATGTGGTATGGCAGTCTTGCCCTCACGTTGCTCCGGACAATCTCGAACACGATGATAAGTACTCCTGCATCGGAAACATCTAGATGGCGTCGGCTGACCCTCCTAGGGATAAGTGTTGAACAACCGGCCTCACCCCAAATCTCTGCCACCTACAAGGTGCCTGTTGTGGCGCCTAAATGGTCGTCTCTGTTCCGGTGTATCAGTACGAACTCTCTTCGTCTCTGAAACTACCGAAGCCTCAGCAAGGCGCTCCTCGACTAATAAGGCTGTGTCTACAGCTGCTGCATAAGTCTCGCAATGCTGTGCGCTGATCGCAAGGAACAGTGGTGTAAGCAAGCCTCGAACAAATCTCTTGACTCACATCTCCTCAGTAGCCACTAGGTATGGGGCATAAACGGATAGCTCAGTAAACAGTACATCCTACTCCGCCACTGTCATCTCTGGCGTCTGGCGTAAAGACTCGAACCTGCGTGCTCAGGCATCCCTGACACTCCGGGGAAGGAAACGGGCTAGAAACTCGGTCCAGGTCATAGGAGGAAGACCTGCTGCTCTGCCCTTCTCGATTGATTCATACCATTTCTGCGCAAGACCTTCCAGGCGAAAGCTCACGAACTCTACCCATCTCGCATCTGAACATCTAAGTGAACGACATATCCGGGCCATCCCATCAATGAAAGACTGTGGGTCCTCGGCTGCATCGGTGCCTGTGAAGACCGGAGGCTTCAGCCTCATGAACACTGATAGCGACACTGTAATAACCACCGTGGCTGTAGGGGCAACTGCCTATACTGTAGGTACCATCGCGGTCCCTGTAACTGGTGGAACTACCTCTGGTAGCTGCGCTCGAAGCATCTCGACTAACGACCCTATCATCTGGCGCATCTCTTGCATACAGGCCCCTAGTATAGCGATCTGATCTGTCGTAGGAGGAACAATCTTTTATTGTACAACAGGTGTACTACCCGGATCAGTCCTCGTCTCGGACGAGTCAGCTCGAATCTCGGCTCTCGCGGCCGCTCTCTGCGCCCTCGTAGTCTTTGGCGGCATAATGGCTGGAAAGAAAGTAGAATTCGATAAGGATACGAAAATCGAATCACAAGAATGCATACAATCATGAAGGAATTCCAATCAATAAGTTCTAAGGTCGCTTAGGCGGAGTACCGTGTTGTGACTATGACGCGGAACATACAAACGCTACGCCACTCTGCTTCAGCCACTTACTCTATCATACTGGGGTCATCCTACACTCCGAAAGTAAAACCTACGCTTTGATACCAACTTTGTCACGACCCAAAGTTTGCCCCGTGACCGGCACTTAAACACGTAACGTCTACAGGCGTAACGTGACTAAGTAAGACAAAACCCAGAATTCAAAACCGTTAAAAGTATTGAGTGTTAAAACATTTAAGGGAAACATTTGTTAAAACATTCAGAAAACCATAAGTAATTTAGTAAAATTCTTTACAGTTCAAATTATTATCTTAAAAATTTTGGCAGCATTTCCTTTGTAAAAACTAGCCCCGAAATCGGGTACAAAGCAATATATGAGTAAAATGATATACAATAAGAATAAGGCATCCCCAAACGGAAGCAATCACGCCCCACGGCGGAACAATCACCACGAATATAATATACGATGCCCTAGCAAAGAAATGAGTAGTATAAGTGAAAACAAATATCATGAAAGATAATGCTGCATAAATAAAGTCGGCTCACAACGAGCTCGACACCAGAGTACAAAATAATATGCATAGTCCTCACAACTGGTCTCTAAGTCAATACATAAGTAATAGATGGAGAGTACAAGATACAACAATGTATACAACTGGAAAATAAACAAATACCGCACAAAACCCACCTATCAGCAAAAGGGCTAGCACGCCAACTGCAGTGGTATCTGTATCAAAAGATGTAAGAAAACAGCCTGCCGCGACTACTCCGAGGGACAACCTGCAAACACTGTGGCACAACGGGGGTGAGTTGTCAACTCGTGAATAGTAGGTAACATATAAAGGTAATCGCGAGTATGCACGTGCTGCGATACTCTAACCTATGCCAAAAGATAACATCTATATGATGAACTAGATGAGCAATAATCATCCAACAAGTGCGATCTAATAACATCTCTATATGATGAGTAGGGTATGCAATAGTCGTGCATAGCATGTGCAATCTAATAACATCTATATAGGATTAGCAGGGTATGCAATGATCGTGCATAGCAAGTGTACTCTATCAGGTACTATAGATACAGGATGAGATGTATAACACTGAATGCTGAGCATGGAAATAAATAACATCTACACGGAATGTCAACGTAGAAAATAACCGGTGTCCATCAATGCACCCAAATCCCAGTAAAACTCAGCCGCCGTCACTCTAATCGGCCCTCAATTCCTGAAAATCTCATAGAATCATTAGTGCCCAATATCGGCACACGAAATATCATAAAATAATCATGTCCAGCATCGACACGCAAATCCTCAAGTATCGGGCTCCGTCTGACCGGATCGGCCCACGGGCTCCATCTGCGGAATCGGCCTTCGGCCCCGGCAGTATGTGTCGTCCCGTATCCATCTATCGACTCTGGTTGGTATCCACCGGATAACCGCCATGTCCAACCAATCACCGGTAGGTAGTAGTCCCTCTGCCAGGCTCACCGTCTACTGCACAATGATTCGTTCTCGCCCCGAGGTACCATACCGGGTCCACCATGTACACGTAATCAGCCTCGTCCAGCTCCTCTATTCGGGTTCACATGTCACACGTCTCAGAACCGAGAAAATGAATGGTGGACGCACTGAAATATCAAATCAAGGGAAACCAGGTTTTTAAAATAATACCCCGGTTCCCAAATCCAGAAATCACATAAATCCAAACTCAATGCGCAAATCCATGCAATGTGTCGTACGACACTAAGAGTAAAAGAAAGGGAAAACTGCTCTTTTAAAAAGATCCAGTTTTGAAAATATCTCATGCGGTCCCTTAGTTTTTAAATCAAGTCAATATCATCCATGTATGTCACATATGTATATATATAGGTATGGATGTGCGAATGGATATGTACATAATGTGAGTGTAGCAATGTACATATGCACTAATATGGATATACGATGTATATGTGCACAAGTATGGATATATCTAATAATATGTGAATATGCGACAAATCATGACAATTATCAATGATGCGGCAATCAAAACGATAAGTAATTCGTAGCAACCCTATAGTGCAAGTGTCATGGCAATCACTAACGGTGTGAGTGTAACATACAAATAGTGCTCGTGCAGCTTTAACCGTTAGCGACAGTGCAGTGTTATATACTACCAATTCTATATGCAACAAGAAGGTATGCTACAGTAGTCCATATGAACATCTACGACTAAATATCCTATCACGCCATGACGCTTAACGCCATACGGGCGATTTCCCCGTAGATGTTAAATCTACTCACCTGATCGCATGCTAAATGTAGCCGACCACTTGCTTCCCCTTCTTTGCGGCGTCCGACGTACCCACCTACGAATCTGGAATTTACACAAGGAACCATATATAAGCAAAGTATCTTGCAAAAAGCGATATCGAAATCAAACGAGAAACTCGCGTCGCGAACTAAACGCGCGTGTGTCCTATACGCTGAAACGTGTGTATACGCGTCTAAAACTACCCCGACATGTCGCGACACGTTGGATCACAGAACCCACTCACGTATCGCACGTGTCGCGCAAACAAAACATGTTAGAAAAACGATATATGGTTCTAGATTCTAGCTCAAGTGAAAACTTACAAAATTGCACATACCACAGACCCTAAAAAAAATAGCAGACTCCCACCTACCCAAACCCTAACACCTAACTCCCCCATCTGGCCGCAAATTGCGGCCAGAATGAATAAAATTGCGGCATGGGTTGGGAATCTGGGGTTCGTGCTCTGGTAGTGTGATCAAGGTCTATCAAGTAGGCTACTGTTAACTCGGATTTTATCTGAAATACCAGGGTCTATAGCAGATCACAGAAAGCTAAAAATTCACTTTAAAGCGTCAAATTTGCACAAAATGAAACCCTATGGTATTTTAGTTAAATATGAGGTTTAAGAGGTTTAAGTGGCCCTAATAACACTTAATTAGGCTAGGCTAAACAGTAAAATCATCACTTGGCCACAACTTCACACAAAACGCCATTTCTAGCACTAAAACGCATAATTAACACTAACCGAAGCTACTCTACACATAAGCTTAGCAAAAGGAGTTGGGTTTAAGAAATATACCCCAAAAGACCCTAGGAAGCAGGAGAAGGAGGGGAAGAAGATGAAGAAGTGCTGCTGCTGCTGGGCTGCTGCTGCTGCTAATGCATGCTGCTGCTGCCTGAGGCTGCTGCTGTTGCTGCTTGTGCTGATGCTGCTGCTTCTGGTGCTGCTGCTGATGCTTCTGCTGCTGCTGCTTCTGTTGCTACTGCTGTAAGGAATGAGTGTGTGTGCGTGTATGTGTGAGAGTGAGAGAGTTGTGAGTAAAGAGTTAACAAAAAGAAAAGGAATGAGAGCTTAGAAGAGTCAACCCCTCTCTCTCTCTCTTCATTAAATGAAGGCATGGCAAGGCCATCATGCCCATTCTCTCTCTCTCTCTTTCTCCCTCCAAGTCAACCAATTTCAAATCATTTTTCATTTTTGAAAAAAAAACACACTTAATTAAAACCCAAATCACTTAATTCCAATGGTTTAACCCACCATGGTTGCTAATCATAGTTTAACCCTAGTTTACATGCACAAGTGTGTGCAAGCCTCGGAAAATTCTAATAAAATATTCATTAAATTTGATAAAATATTTGAAAATCAATTTGGAAAACCTTTTATTAAAAACCATATATTAAAGTATAATTAGCCACTAAACACATAATAAGGTGTTACAGTAGAAGATTCATCAAAATGCTCTTTCTTCATTCGGGCTGCATAGGAATCCTAGCATTCCTCTATTCCTTCCCAGACTTATGAAAGTTGTCATAAGATTGAGCGGAACGAACATTCCCCAGCCCAGTATAATAAGCAGGTTCGGTCAATACATCCATATTATTATCTTGATTAAGGCGTGACATGGTCGCTACTTGGAGAGAGAGAGAAGAAAACACTTTAGCGTGCGCTCTTACAAGATTCAATTGGTTATTTTCTTATCTAATCAGGATAGCTCCTACTGTTTTTATCAAATCTTCCTTCTAACCCTAAACGGTATAATTAGCCAGGATTAATTACACCCTACAGGTTCGCCAATAGGTCAGCCAGGAAGGTGTTGGTACTCCGAGAGAGTCTCCCATGCATTCGCATGGAACTAATTAAATAACCTCGTTTCCGCAGGGGCATAACCCCGTTAACTCCTTTCTTAGACACCTACTGGATTACCAACACATGATCTGCACATAGTCCTAGTAGTCAAGCTAACATCCTAAAGGCTTTTTCAACATGTATCAGAATGACAGTATAACAATACAAGTGTACATGTTAAGATAAAGAGCAACCAGATAGCGAAAAATCTCCCAGGAGTAATACTTACTCGCAGTGGGTATCGGGATCCAACTATCATATAGAAGGTATGCAATCTCATTGCAAATTTGAACACTTGAAATTCCCAATATCTGTTTTTACCCTAACCAACTTATGACCTTAACTATGGTCAAAAAATCATAAGCACTAATCAAGTTCAACCCGTCATTTCATGATTGAATTAAACCCACCAGCACAACCCTTGACCATGGTTAATAAGGCCGTACGACTACCCTAATCCAATCACATCAATATGCGGCAGATAAGCACTAATCTGCTACAACACACTACGCCGTGACAATGGTCAACAAACGCAATACGAATACTAAATAGTTCTTATCTGAAATAATGGAGGGCTACGACTGGTTTTGAAGAAAACCTTTAACGTAATAAACGTGATATCGTTGCAGAATCTAGTGATTTGAAAAGTTGTGATTTAAGCTTCGCTTTAAAATCGAGTAGTTTTCAAAATAAACCGAGTGGGTTGTAGAGTATGCTAATTTTGCTGAGGAGGTCATTCCTTGTGAAGGGATCTAGGCTCTTTCCTCGTCGAATGAGCTGTTGGATATTCATAATGGAATACCACTATGCAAAGCAAGAACTAGAGCTACCTTTTTCTTAAAAACATTTGATTCTACAATATCTTTTAGGTTTCTTTTCTTTTCATTAATCTCATTAATGACGTCCCATCATTTATGTTTCCTAAACATCACAGAAGAAGCGAAAATAAAACACACATATATACTATCTGCATTCGCCATAGAGACCTGGGTCTTCATCATAAGCTTACTTAACTTATGGCAAGGCGGGGTCAGGACTAGCATCGATGCAAAATATATATAATGTATACTAGTATATCATATATATGAGTAGCATTCATCTCACGCAGTTATATGATCACATCATATCGCAGAAATAGCAGAAGCAAACATATGAAATATAGGATATATTATGAGGTACGTGTTTTAGATTATGCCAGTAATGAAAAACACAGATTCCACGGTCGTGATGAATAGCCAAGCTCACATTCCTAGACCCCTACGAGAGTGGCAAGTAACCTTGCCAATTCAAGAGTTAGGTAACCGGTCTCGACTCCTCGAGATGGCCTCCCACTGGACTCTAGAACCCGGTTACTTGTGCTCTCCGCCTTAGGTCTATCATAATGCGGAAAAGTAAATAATATATATCAAATGGAGATAACAACTTCAACCAGGAAGTGGCCCAATAAAAGAATATTAGATATAAATATTTATATGATTGAAAATTGAAAAACTCTCATCTCACGTAAAACGCCCCAGCTATTCAATCATGAAGATCCAATATAACATATCAACCAGCAACACAATAACATCACATGTCATCAACGTAAGAAAATATGCGTATCTATAATGTCATTGACGTATAGCAACGAGATCATGGATGCTGTCACATATTACACTTACGGCCGCAGAAGAATAACGAAACTACGATAATTAGAATCCACATCATCTTTAGACATCAGAAACCCAGATCATCACATATTCTGGATTTCAAGTCTAACCCTATAAACCTTGGATTTAAGTCTCGAATTGAAAAAACTTTTCAAAAAATAAGTCGGGTAATTCAACAAGATTCCCTATTAGATGATCGAATGCTCGTCGAGAACTATAGTAGATGGCTGCACCCTCGAGGCCGTCAACGAAGTGCACTAGGGCAGAACACCGTGGCCGTGAACACCCGAGTGGATGCTTTTGGCTATAGGTTTCTCCTATAGTCACTTGGTCGGGGCTTGGGACATGGCTGTCAAGTAGTGTTTCCCGGCGACTATTCGCGTATGATACGAGATTACGATGGAGTTTTGATCCGAAACGAAACTCCGTGGCAATCCATCACTTGAGACTAAAACGCGAAATTTACATCGTTAACTAGTTTTCACAAGACTAATCATTGTGGATTCCAAAAATTGTATCACATATCCAAAACAATTTAGACGATGTTAAACATTTCAATCGATATTTCAAACACCTGCAAATCACAGATTCTTCAACAACTTGAGCCTCACAGAAAATACCCAGAAAGTTCAAAATGATACAATGAAGCAGCAAAAGAAAAACGGGTCTATAAATCCTCAAATCGACGGCAGAAACGCGGCCAAAACATGGTTAAGGCGGCGGTTCAACGGCCATTTGTAGGTGCTAGGCTCTCGTTCTTCTTGGGGCTCCATAGAATTACCTGCATGATTTTCTGAGAATTTTTAACTGTGAAAATTTCAACTTTTGAAAAATTGGACAGAAACATGTAAAATGCGGGTTTTGAAACTTCGATCGAAAACTTTAACGTCGTCTAGACTTCGCCTATGTATCTAGCTTGGCTCTGATCCCATGAAAGTATGTATTAGCTCCTCTACTAGGTTTCAATAAGTATCAAATATGCAATTTTAAAAAATCTACAGGTCTAAGTCATAATAACCTAGAATCGAACTAGAGAATTAGGGTTTTAGTGTAAGCAAACAAGTTCTAAACTAAGTGATGGAAGTTTATAACCTTTGTAGACCGGTCCTTCACTTCTAAACCTCCAAGTAGTAGTTCTTAGAACTCTTTTTTGACTCCACTTGAGAAAGGATTTACCTTGCTTGTTGTCTTCGAGGCCGAAGATGATCCACCTTGAAGTCTCCCTAAGTCAAGCTCACTCTTCATTAATCAAAGTATTAGTGAAGCAAACAACCTAATCTAATGTGCTAGATTAGTGTAGGTTGATGAAGTAGGAGATTTGCTCGCTAGAAATTATTTTCTCTTTCCTTTTTCCAACTCAAGAAAAACCCTAAAGAGGAAGTGAAGAAAGAGATGAACTTAGATGAGAGAAAGAGTTTCAACGAACCATATGACTTGAGATAAGATTGGGATGAATAAATAACTAAGAGTAAAACAAAAATGAGAAAATGAGTCATGGCTTCTCAATGCTTCTCCAAGCATCCAAAGCCATGACTCATTTTCCACATATTCTATTTTTCTTTAAAATATAAATCATCCCATTTATCTTTAGACTAGTATGATTCTCCTACATCCTAATCCTATGTATCATCAACCATGATACAATATCAATTCATATATAAATATATATATGTCACACATATATATATAATTATATATAAAGAGAATATAACCGACTAATATTCATTATTAGATATAAAATCAACACTTGATTCAATAATCCGGTCATATCATTTAAAACCGGCCAATATCAAATATATACATAATTCAATTCATTGAATCAATGCTTGATTTAATAATCCTGTTATACCACATATAACCTAACCGATATCAAATATCGCTAGAATATAATACGGTATCACATACTCGTATTTAATCATGCACCCGCACATATCTCCATATGTGCTCTATTTTATTTCGCTTGAGCTAGGAAACCTCTGTATGGGACTCTGAAAACTCGTCAATACGCAAGCAGTAGGTAATGATCACATCAGTGACCCACAAGCCGTCAACAGTACTAGCTGGACGCAACGGCTACCCAAGTATTGAGCGAATAGAATATCAACAAGAAAACTTGTCCAAACTCCCGTAAAGCTTATAAGCAACACTTACCGTACAGTCCGATCTCATCGTCTGATATGTCGCATATCAAGTCTTGAGATGGAATCGTCAGACCCCGATATCTTGATAAGTTATGCCGATGTGTGGCCTATAACCTTTCGAGATACTATTGATTATGCTTACCAGTAAATCTCATCAGCCCTCGCCAGGGACTTTCTGTTATAGCCAATCGAGCATAGCGCAACATGAACTCCCAATACCTGGAGAGACGAAACCCCTCCTATCGCTCACTGCCTCCATGTGACTCGAAACTCTACCTAAAATCCACCTGTTTGCACGACTTCATTGAGCGGTAGTATGGAGGAAATCAAAGCTTAGTGGAAACCACACAAGACACTATGACGATCTCGGGTCTACAGACTATCCTGTACAAGTGTCACCAGAGAACTGCCATCTGATTATAGGTATGGTACCATCTAGGAGTTCTCCACGAGTCCTGTTCGGTCTACCCATTCTCTAATGAGCACCTGTGTACAATCTTTGATATCAAACACTGATAGTTGTGGATCAACCATCGCCCCATACAGGGTCAAGAACGTACACACTAGTCTACTCTGGTGTATCAATGCCCTGTCTCGATACTCCCTCGACTAGGAACGACTAAGGATGTGCTTGCGGATTACACAAGCCCCACTAGTATGATCTGGATCATTGTCGTGGTAGTAAAGCAAACATCCTAAGGGCTTTATCAACATGTATCTATGAGATAGTAAACTAAAGCAAGTGTACATGTTAAGATAAAGAGCCGGTAGATAGCATAATATCATGTCGAGCAAGAAAGTCCTATAAATATATGTCCAAACATTCACTATATCAAACAATAATGGCCTTTAGGGCATACATATTCCTAATAATGATAAACTCAAGCATGTCTCACAAAAAATTCATTATTTCCATTTCTTTTTCTCTTTTCTTTTATGTATGAAAATGGGTGGAGTTGTGAATCACCATGGTGAGTCAGAGGCCAACACCATTCTCTCACATTCAAGAAGAGGAGAGAAGAAATGAGAGAGCCACCTCATGTGTACACATATACATATGTATATGTATATATATAAATATATATATACAATACACCAATAGAAGTATATGCTACATATGCATACACCTGCATTCTTATCAAAATACAAATACCGTATTTGTATAAATACAAATACCCGTATTTGTATTAAGACACGAATACCCGTATTTGTATTAAGACACGAATACCCGTATTTGTATTAAGACACGAATACACGCATTTGTGCAAATACGGTATTCGTATAAATACCGTATTTTGTCAAAATACGAATACGAAAAGAGAGATACTAAAGAAAGATATATAATACTAGCTCACATTTTATCCAAATGTGATAACCTGGATATATTTCAAACCTGCTAGTATTAACAAAATGTCTGATTAATAGAATGTGTACAAAAACTCATATTTAGTCGAATCTAAGTACGTCTCAAAATACGTACACTACATCGTTTCACCTAAGCTGGGAACCCTATGTGTGGGACTCTAAAGACTCGACAATACACTGGTAGTGGGCTTAACTACAAGTATGTCAACGACACTAGCTATAGCAATGGCTATCCAGATATTAAACGAAAGGAAGGCCGACAAGCAAACTTGTCCGTATCCCCTACTAAGCCTGAAAGTGACAATCTACGTGCAGACCAGTCTATTCGAGAATATCGCATACTGGGTCTAGGGGTTGGAGAACGACAGACCCTTAATAACCAAATAAGACGTGTTGATGTGGCCTAAAACCATCCCGAGAAACTACTGGTTCTAACAATCAGTAAATCTCAACTGCTTTGGCCATGGTCTTATGGTGATGACCAATCGAACACAGCACGACATCAACTCCCCATACCGGAAGAGATGAATCCATTGTATCGCTCACTTCCCCTAAGTGCTTTGGGTCTGTATCCAACTAAAACCTGTTTGCAGGACTCTTTAAAGCCATATTAGGGTAGTAATCTAAGTACAATAGGAACTCACTCGAGAGGAATGATGATGTCAGGTCTAAAGACTAACCTGTACCTATGTCGCTAGAGAACTACTATCTAACGATAGGTATTATTACCATCTAAAAGTTCTCGGTGAGCCCTTCCATTGTAACTCATAACCTAATGAGCACATGTATACTATCTTTTGTGTCGAACACCATTGGCTATGGGACAGGCCACCTTCCTTCACTTGAATAAGAAACATATACACTAGTTTACTCCGGAGTATCAATAGCCAATCCCAAAACTCCAACGACTAGGGAAAATTTAATGATGTGCTTATATACTATCTAGACCCCACAACTATGATTGCCATCACAATTCTAGTAGTCAAGCAATGATCCTACGGACTTTACCAACATGTAATCAAGATATATAATATAAAAATAGAACATATGCACATGTTGAGGTAAAGTCAAACCAGATAACATACTATCATATCGAGCAAGATTGTCATCTATATCTATATATATATATATATATATATATATATATATATCCCAAGCATCCACACGTAATATACAATCCTTTAGTATACAATAATAGCCTCTAGGGCATTTACATCCAAAACAAGGGGCTGGGAATGAGTTGACCGACCTTTTTAAGTGGTCAGAATAAGTTGAACGACATTTTTAAGGAGTCGGAATAATTTGATGTTGACTGGCCTTTGAAAGTGCCGGGATGGTTGTTGACCGATCCGACCAAAATAAGTTTTTGGCCAATCTTGAAATAGACTAGCTTGAAGAATGATTTAGAAACAACGGTCGATGAATTCAACCCTAAGCGTCTTCTGAAACTCGATCGTTTGATATTCAAGTGAAAATTGTAAATGTTGAGAGGAGACCCAGCGGTCCAGAAGTAGTATTTAGCGATTTCGACTCCAATCCTTTTCTGATGTCTACACATACATCAATATGTATAAGTCCTATTAGTTCAGTAACTCAAATTCCGTGTGTTGTAAGTTGAAAAACTTTCTTTTGGTTAAAAGAAACAAAAAGTTTGCCATTAAGCAATACCTGGTGATTTTCCTCAATAGCAACAATTGCTCCGAAAACCAACATTGAGGATGGAATCAGCCATTCTCAATTCTCCACCTCTCTCAGCATATGTAATGCTTTACAAGATTTGATATTCTAATTCGGTATCTATATATCCTGGAGTTAGAGTTTATTGGGAAACACTTTTCAAAAACACACAAGGCAGCCAAAGCATCAAAATGTTTCGGGGGATGGTCGGGTATTCATAGTATTGCCTCTTTCACTCCCGAGGCTCATGAAAGTAGTCGCAATTTCCTTTCTCTCACTTCAAACCCTATTGATGTCTCTCCATCTTACTTTTTGTGTACCGAACTTAGGCTAGTTGGTTTTCTTCTTTCTATTCCTTTAGCATCAGCTTCAGGATTGGAAGAAGACTATCCAATAACCGTAACTTGTATACCCTCTTTACTAATAAGGAGCTCTTGAAATTGAGAAAGGGTAGAAAGGAGAGACAAATGTACAATTCATCTACTCTAGAACCAGTGGCCATCCTCGAACTGAAGCAATTTCATTGAGTTCGTATTTAACCATACGATGGTCTTCTAAGCAATATGGATCTCTGTACTGAATACAGAGGGTTCTGGTGTTAGCAGAAACGGAAGCATGATAGATAAGGACATATGAAACTATGCCGTGGATTTGGGCCATCCAATCATTCCAAAGATTTTTTTGCAAAAACGTAGGTTAACATGGTTAACAGTCTTAGTTTAAGGTAAGTCAAGGGTCATTACCACAGAGATAGAGAAAAAGAAATGCTCAGCGTGCGTCAAGGGTCATTGGCAGAAAGAGAGAAAAGAAACACTCAACGTGCACTCTAATCTTGATTAGATTGGTCGATTAATTCATCTAATCAGGATGACTTCCACAATTCCGTCGAATCCTTCTTTATACCCTAAAAGGAGAACTAGCCGGGAGTTCGTATAGAAAATCTCCCAGGAGTAACAATTACTCAAAGTGGGAATCGGGATCTAAATTATCATGATGTGGTAACCTTGAATAACAATCAACAAATTACCCCACTCCATAGAAGGTATGCAATCTTATTGCAAGTTTCTACACTTGAATCTCCTGATATGATTTTTGCCCATAGGACCCTAGGACCTTGGCAAAAGATCAACAAATCAAATGTCCTAGTGAAGTTCTACCCGTTATTTCATGATTATTTTAGACCCAGTCGCATGACCCTTGATTAAAGATCAAACCGATGGCATGACTGTCCTAACCAATCACATACAAATAGGAAGACATCACTTAGGAACCGTACACTACGCCTAGACTAAAGATTAACAAACGCAGCATGAATACTAAGTACCCTTCTTTCTGAAATGACAGAGGGCAACGGTTGGTTTTGAAGAAAACTATTAACGTAATGAACTTGATATCGTCGTAGGAACCGAGTGGTTTTGCAAACATATAGTTACGTAAACCTTTTCCTACGAGTGAACTCCCCATGAAGGGATCAAGGCACTTTCCTCATCGAATGAGCTGCAGGATATTCATAACCAATTAACTCTACACAAAGCAAAAGAATCGACTATAATTTTAGTAACACAAACTTTTGCTCAATAGCATAATCCCTGTGAAGGATCAAGGCTCCTTCCACATCGAATGAGCTGCAGGACATTTCCTTTTCTTTAATCCAAAAATAAATATATATACATGTTAGTTATATGTATGCCTTAGAGGCCTTTACTGTACATAGGATGTATATTGTAGTGGATGCTAGGACATATATAGGGAGGATTTTCTTGCTCGACATGATAGCATACTATCTGGTTGCTCTTTATCTTAACGTGTACACTGATTGTCTCTCTGTTACATGTTGATAAAGCCCTTAGGATGTGTACTTGACTACCTGGACTATGATGCAGATCATACTAGTAGGGACATGGTAGTCCATAAGTACATCCTTCAAGGTCCTTAGTCGTGGGTGTATCGAGACGGGGCATCGATATACCAGAGTAGACTAGTGTATACCTTCTCGACCCATACAAATGGGCGATGGATGATCCCATTTCCATTGCTGTTTGACATCAGATATGATATACGGGTGCTCAGTAAAGAGTGGGTACACTGGACGGACTCGCCGAGAACTCCCAGATGGTATTATACCTTACGTCAGATGGTTGTTCTCTGGTAACACTGGTACAGGTTAGTCTGTAGACCCGAGATCGTCATAGTGTCTTGTGTGATTCCCACAGTGCTTTGATTTCCACCTTACCACGTCCAAGAGGGCGTGCAAAATGGTGGTTTTTGGGTACATTCCCGAATCACATGGAGGCAATGAGCGATAGGAGGGGATTCGTCTCTCCCGGTATAGGGAGTTGATGTTGCGCTGTGTTCGATTGGCTATAACCGGAAATCCCTGGCCAGGGTTGCTGAGATTTACTGGTAAGTGTTAACAGTAGTTTCTCGAACTGTTATAGACCTCATATCGACACGACTTATCGAGCTACTAGGGTCTAACGTTTACCACCCCTAGGCAAGATATGCGACATATCATACGAACAGACAGGACTGTATGGTAAGTGTTACTGGTTGGATTCACAGGAGTGTGAGCGGGCTTGCTCGTTGATCTTCTAATCGCTCAATACCCGGGTGGCCGTTACGTTTAGCAGACCGCTTGCTGCTTGTGGGTGTTTGATATGATCATCACCTGCTGCCGGCGTATTGACGAGTCTTTAGAGTCCTACACAGAGGTTTCCTGGCTCAAGCGAAACAAAATAGGAGCGCATATGAGATATGTGCAGGACCGAGAATAATACCAGTATGTGATACTGTATTCTATTCTCGAGATTTGTATCATCGGTCGGTTATATGTGATATAGCCGGGTTACCGAATCAAGTGTTGATTCGATATACTTATACACTTGATATTAGTCGGTTATATGAGATATGACCGGATCGTTAAATCAAGTATTGATTTAATGATTTAATGTATAATTATATATTTGATATATTACTTTACATTAACTAGTATTGGTTCACTTAAGATTGATCTTCTCACTTGATGTGCACAAGTTGTATATGTGATATATTTTTGTGCACTAGTTTGTATCATGTTTGATGATACATGCAAACTTGGGTGTGTGTTTGCTATACACCATTGTTTAGGTTAATGGTTAGTGTTTTATTTATTCTTTTTATTTATTTTGATTAAACAAAATAGTGGCTTTTCTTGTTCTTTACTTGAAGCTTCATGAAGCTTTGAAAAGTCTAGCCATTTTATTTTATACCTTAACCTAACCATTACACCTAAATTCTAGTATATTCTCTACATGAGTTTACTTCACCCATGGTTGCATTATGATAAATCTTCACTTGATTTTTCATTTTGATTATAATTGATATTCTTTTCTTCTTCTTCTTCTTCTTGATGAAGAGAAGAAAACCTTTCTTGAAAATTCCAAGTGAGAAATCCAAATCCAAAGTGAACCCACTTCCTATTTCTTCATCCTCTACCACTTGCCATGTTGTATTGGGTCTTTTCTTCACAAGTTTCATGACCTAGTGAAGATGGAGCTTGAGTTAGAGTTGCCTCGACGTAGATCATCTTCGGCATCGAAGTTAACGACCTAGCCCGCTCATTTCCCCGACAAAACCATCGCTAGAGTCCGAGATCCCGGTGATTGCAGCGAAGGGACGTCATCACGGAGCTAAAGAAGTGGTGGACCGGATCTACAAAGGTTGTATTTCCATTCACTTAGTAGTTAAGTTGTTAACTTGTTGTAGTTTCTCCTTTACCTCTAGTTATCGATCTAGTTTAGGGTTTTTCGGCACATGAAATTTTTTAATTTGGCATGGTTGATGCCTTGTGGAACCTCTTTAGTGTGCCTAGTGTAAGTCCATGCTACCTCTCCCGGTACTTTCGGGAATGCGGAATTTGGTAAAAAACAATTTTCTTAAGGATGGTAACATGGACCTATAACCCGGATCTTGGTTAAACATCTATCTAACACCTAACTATGAGTTTCTAGCTACTCGGTTAGGGGGTTATACCTTGCTTGTCTTGAACTCCTTCGTCTTCAAGCTCCGATGGTGGTCCGATGGCTTCTTCTCGTCGTCTCCGTACGCCGAAGATAGATCCACCTGAAAGCTCCAACCTTTAGCTCCTTCTTCGTTCTTTGAAGAAACTAGTTCACTTGGTTTGCTAAACCTAGTGAACTAGAATGAGTAGAGTAGAATTAGAATGGGATTTTATCTATGGTTCTTGATTCTCAACTCATGAGACAAGAGAACCATAGATCAAGAGAGGGAGCAAGAGGTTGAGGGTGAGAGCAAAAGGAGAGCTCAAGAACAAGAGAGAGAATGAGCAAGCAAGAATGAGGCTCTCTTTTGTCTTTCACCCTCTCATAATCCAAAGTCATGATAACTCATCATACTAAAAAAGTCTTATGTGATGGTTTGAAGCAACCATAACCATATCATTTCATGCACTCATTTTACACAAATGAGCAAGCAAGAAAAAGTCTTTGCCATGAAATGATGGCTATGGTTATCATGATGGTCAACTAGTCAAGCCTAGTCAACCGGTCAACAAAGTCAACAAAAGTCAACAAGTCAACAAAGTCAACAAGTCAACAAAAGTCAACAAAGTCAACAACCATATCACCATAATACTTAATTAATATAATAGTTAATCACATATCATATTCTCATTAGGGTTGATCAAAAGGTCAACGGTCAACGGTCAACTGTCAACAACCCTAATGAGAATCCACTGCCTCTGTCTCCCTGTCAACTGTGCATACACACCCGTATCCGCGTTCCGAGGAACACGAATGCAAACTGGATAAATCCAATCCCAAAAGGTACACTAGGATCTAGCTTAAACCAAAGCCCGCTAGTGTAAACTGTCCGGACACTGTACGTGCACAAGTGCACGGATGTGACCGAACCCTGTCACAAAACCATGCGACCTGTCGCAATACCATGCGACCTCTACTCTTTTGCCTAAAGGCGAAAAGCTTTCTGTGTGGGACTCTAAAGACTCGACACTACGCTGGCAGTGGGTTTAACCACAGACCGCAAGCGGCACTAGCTGTGCGTAACGGTCCCCAGGTAATGCCGACAAGAAGACCGACGAGGCGAAACCCATCTGAACTCCTACTGAGCCTGAGTGTGACATTCTCCGTACAGTCCGGTCTGTTCGTCTGATACATCGCATGGCGGGCCTAGGGGGCGGTAAACGTCAGTCCCTTAATAGCGGTACAAGTCATGCCGGAGCGAAGCCCAAAACACCCTGAGATAACACTGGAAACCTACCAGTATATCTCGTTTGCCCTGGCCAGGGACTACTCGTGTAATGGCTCTCCTAGACACAGCGCGATGTCAACCCCCAATACCGGGAGAGACGAATCCTGTCTAACCGTCACTGCCTCCAAGTGCTTCGGGACTGCACCCAACCACTACCTGTTTGCACGACTCCTTTGAGCCGTGGTAGGGTAGTGATCAAAGTACAGTGGGAACACACTCGAGGCGGAGTGACTGTGTCAAGTCAGCGGACTAAGCTGTACTCATGTCACCTGGGAACTGATAACTGATGATAGGTATAATACCAACTAGTCAGTTCCCGACGAGTCCTGTCCAGTGTACCCGTAACCTAACGAGCACCCGCATACTATCTCAAGTACGACGTATTGACGGCAGTGGGACAGACCGTCTCCCACACTGGGATGAGAAGCGCATGCGCTGGTCTACTCCGGAGTATCGATGCCCTGTCTCGATAGTCCTGCGACCAGGGACCTGCATAAGGATGTGCTTATAGATTACCCAGCCCCACTAGTGTGACGGCCATCACATCGCTGGTAATCAAGCAAAGATCCTAAGGGCTCTACTAATGTTTATAGGCGATATACAAAAATAAACACATGTACACATTGAAGTAGAAACAAACCAAGTAGCATACTACTATTTTGAGCAAGATTGTATATACAAGGTGAATATCCCAAGCATCCATTAAGTAATACACAAACCAGTATGATACAGTAATGGCCTCTAGGGTATATACACTAACAATCTCCCACTTGCACTAAGGCCATGTACTGGCGTATCGAAGACCTATCATCTCGATCAGCCGCTCGAACTGAGTCTGGGGCAGGGCCTTGGTGAATGGATCTGCAGTGTTATCTTCTGAAGCGACTCTCCGAACCTCGATCTCCTGGCGATCTACGATCTCCCTGATCAGGTGATACCGCCTCAAGATGTGCCTGGATCTCTGATGGGACCTGGGTTCCTTCGCTAAAGCTATAGCCCCGTTGTTGTCGCAATACAGAGGTATTGGATCAACAATGGACGGAACCACCTGAAGTTCTTTCAAGAACTTCCTCATCCATACAGCTTCTTTTACGGCATCAGATGCAGCGATGTATTCCGCTTCCATCGTCGAGTCTGCAACGGTTTCCTGTTTGGAACTCTTCCAACACACCGCCCCTCCATTGAGGGTAAAGACAAAACCCGACATGGACTTGGAATCATCCTTGTCACTCTGGAAGCTGGAGTCAACAAAGGCCTCGATCTGGAGGTCTTTTCCGCCATACACCAAGAACATCTCCTTAGTCCTTCTCAGGTACTTGAGAATGTTCTTTACCGCTATCCAGTGTTTCTCCCCAGGGTTTGACTGATACCGGCTTACCACACTCAGTGCATAAGCTACATCCGGTCTGGTACACAACATCGCATACATTATAGAGCCTACCGCAGAAGCGTAGGGTATAATAGACATGCGACCCCTCTCCAAATCAGTCTTGGGAGACATCTCTTTAGAGAGGGTGATCCCGTGACAAGCCGGTAGGTTACCGTGCTTGGAATCTTCCATACTGAATCTCTTCAGTATGGTGTCGATGTACCTGGACTGAGAAAGTCCTAATATCCTCTTGGATCTGTCACGGTAGATCCGGATACCCAGAATGTACGAGGCATCACCCAGGTCTTTCATGGAGAACTTGTGTGACAAGAACCCCTTGACAGATTGTAGCATAGGAATGCCATTTCCTATTAAGAGAATGTCATCCACGTATAAAACGAGGAATACTACAGTTCTCGCTACAAATCTACTATAGATGCATGGTTCATCTGGATTTTTGATAAAGCCAAATTCTTTGACCGTCTCATCAAAGCAGATGTTCCAACTCCGCGATGCCTGCTTTAGTCCATAGATGGACTTAAGCAACTTGCACACCTTTCCGCTGCTCCCACTCTAAATGAAACCCTCTGGCTGGTCCATATAGACACACTCCTCTAAATTTCCATTTAGAAAAGCTGTCTTTACGTCCATTTGCCAGATCTCATAATCGTGGAAGGCAGCAATGGCAAGAAGGATCCGAATGGATTTCAGCATGGCTACTGGAGAAAAGGTTTCGTCATAGTCCAAGCCAGGTCTTTGACGAAAACCCTTTGCTACCAGCCTAGCTTTATAGGTCTCAACCTGTCCATCTACACCAATCTTCCTTTTGAAGATCCACTTGCATCCTACGGGTTTTACCCCGTCTGGAGCAATGTCCAACGTCCATACCTTGTTGGTGTACATGGACTCCATTTCGGTCCGCATTGCATCCAGCCATTTCACTGAGTCAACGCTCTGAACGGCCTGCTGGAAGCTAGTAGGCTCATCATAATCTATGATGCAATCCTCTCTATCCCCGTCTATGAGAAAACCGCAGTATCTCTCGGGCGGATGAGACTGCCTACTACTCCTGCGGAGCGGCGTAGGAATGTCCTGTTCTGTTGAACCCTCTGGTTCCACTAACCTTTCAGTAATAGTCTGTTGTTCTGGAATTTCTTCCAGTTCCACTGCGCTCCCACTATTTTCCTTTTCCAAGAACTGGTGTTCTAGAAAGTGGGCATTACGAGAAACAAGGACTTTTTGTTCCTCTGCGTAGTAGAAAAGATACCCCCTGGTGTTCTTTGGGTATCCCACAAACTTGCACAGTACTGAGCGTGCCTCGAGTTTGACCGCATTGTGAGTGCACGGCGGTGCCCCGGCCGTCAATCCGACGCCGGAATGCGGAAGCGGTGAAAAACTTTAATTTTGCGGACGTAGCAAACCGGCACTACCGCGCACTAAACACCCGGATCGAACCATTAACACGTCTAAGCTAACAAGAAGATGGGTTAGAGATATACCGACGATCCAAGTCCTCCGGTCTTCTCGTCATGGTCCCGATCTCCTGCGGAAAAGTCCCGTCTCCTCCTCGTCGCCGGAAGTGCACCACATCGCCTACTTTGTTTACGGGCTCCCACCTCAATGCCGAGGCAACTCGGGCACGAAGCCGGCTACTCGACGTGCCCAAGGTTTGCTGTAGAATATCTAGAGAAGAAGTCTCATTTGGGGTTTTAGAGCTTTGCCATTTTGGTGGAAGAAAGGAGAGCAACCTTTTGGAAATGAACTAGAGGGCTTTTCTAGCAAACATGAGAAACAAAATGCCACACCAAAAATGAATCAATTCCCATCCTCTTCCAAGGAATGGCCGGCCCCCCTTTTGGTGTGATTGGAGAGAGAGTGCAAAGACAAGGGGGTGGGTGGAAAGTGAGTGATGATAAAAGAAAAACAAATGATCACAAGGAAATCCACACTCCATCAACAACATCAACTCAACAAAGTCAAGCCATCATGATAGCTAGAAGTCAAGGTCAATGAGAGACTATCATGATACAACAATAAGCAAATACCCCTTCCACAAATACTTATTTGCAACAATGCAAATAAGCCCTTCTCCACCAATCTTCGGCCAATGAACGGAACAATGGAAATCGGCCGAAACGGAAAGCAAACTGGCAACTCCAGAAAACTGGTCCCGTAATAAATTACAGGAAAACCCCGATACTGTGCATACACACCAGCATTTGTATTCCAACCGAAATACAAATGCAATGAGACAAAATCTACACTGTACTATACTAGGATCCGGCTTATACCAAAACCAGCTAGTAATATCTGTTCGATCCTGATCCGTGCAATACCGCACGTATCTGATCGAACCCTGCCATATAACCATACGGCCTATAGTACAGACTGTCCGATCCTGATCCGTGCAATACCGCACGTATCTGATCGGACCTTGCCATATCTCCATACGGCCTCTACAACCTTTCGCCCGAAAGCCGAGTAACCGAATGTGGGGGACTCTAAAGACTCGTCAACACCTTGGTTGTGGATTTAACCACTAGCACGTCAGAGGTATAAGCCAATACGTAACGGGCTACCAGGTACTGACTAAAAGGGACGTCTGTGAGTGAACTCAGCCTGACAACCCTACTGAGCCTTTCAGTGACAATATCCGTACAGTCCGGTCCGTTCGTCTATGAGTATCGCATGGCGGGCCTAGGGGGTTGGTAAAAGTCAGACCCCCAAAAGCGGTACAAGTCGTGTCGGAGTGTAGCCCAGAACACCCTGAGATACTACTGGAATACCTACCAGTAAATCTCCTTGCCTTGGCCAAGGACTTTGTGTAATGGCTCTCCTAGACACAGCACGACCTCACCCCCAATACCGGGAGAGACGAACCCCTGAAGATACGCTCACTGCCTCCATGTGGCTCGGGACTGTACCCAACTAAAACCTGTTTGCACGACTCCTTTGAGCCGTGGTAGGGTAGTAATCAAAGTACAGTGGGAACTCACACGAGACAAATGACGATCTCCAGGTCGATGAACTAACCTGCACACATGTCACCAGGGAACTGCCATCTGACGTCTGGTATATGACCAACTAGCATGTTCCCTACGAGTCCTGTCCGGTGTACTCATAACCCAATGAGCACCTGTATACATCTTAGGTGATCCAACTGACACCAGTGGCTTGTGAGACCGGCCACCGCCCCTCGTCGGGGTCTCGACTGTATACACTAGTCTACTAATGGAGTATCGATGCCCAGTCTCGAAACTCCCACGACTAGGGACCTTTTAAGGATAAGCTTATAGACCCCCAGCTCCCACTTATATGATCGCCCTCATACTGCTGGTGGTCAAGCAAGAATCCTAGGGGCTCTATCAACGTGTAATAGCGACGTGTCAGGTCACCTAAAGCAGTACACGATGATAAAGGTAAACCAGATAGCATACTATCATCTCGAGCAAGACTGTCCTACCGGGATAGGTCCTCCCTCAATCATTACAATCACGTACCTGTGACCTAATAATTGACTCTGAGGGCACTATCTCCAACAATCTCCCACTTGCACTCAAGGCTAATTATTGCGATGTCGCATACTCACAGCCCGTGTGATACCGAACATCCAACTCCTCTACTAGTCTGTCTCACAAAGCTCGTTTGCGGAACTATTGCGTTCGAGGAATAGCCTCAGTGAGTGGATCCGCTTAGTTGTTTCTTTCTATGTCTCTCTATATCTCAAGTTCGCGGAGAAAACCATCTCCCGAAAAGAGCAATACCTGTCTCAGAATATGTCTGGATGTCTGATGGGACCTAGCTCATAAATGAACTCCAAATCCAAACTTCTTAGACTGTATCGTCAACTGAACTTAATCAGTATCCTGCGCGCCATGCCTCCCTCAGTATTGCCTTGGACCACCTGTCCAAAATACTGCCCTTCATAAGAAGGAAAACTATAACTCTGACAATCTCCTTGTCGTCCATGTCACCTTGGAAGCCTGGAATGATAACTGTCTCCTGAATGAGGCTGTCGTTATCATCTCCCTAGAACATCCACTTATGTTCTAAAACTGCTTCCGACTGTTTCTCCAGGATTGGATTAATGTCAACTTATTGCATCTAGTGCAAGAACAACATCTGGTGTGGTACTCGACATCTCACGATTGACTCAATTGCCTGAGCAAGTGATCTGTCAATCATGCCCGTCCCTCTCCCCTTTAGTCTGTAAGACACCTTTGGAGAGGGTGACTCCATTACCTGCAGGTACACTACCGTGCCAGGAGTCGCCCATCCTAAATACTCTTAGAATGCTGTCAAGTACCCTGATTGGGAAACCACCCAAATCTAGATCTAATACCATAGATCTAGTAACCAGTATGTCTGATATAAAATCCATTTCCTTTGTGGAGAAACCACTGTGTGACGACCAAAGTATAACCGATCGTAGTATAGGAGTTTCCTTTCCTACTTTGTGCATGTCATCCAAATACCAGGACATCACACCCTACTACCTTCTCAACAGATCCATCCCTATTCTGATGAAGTCAAACCCATGACTGTCACGTCAGAAACAGATGATCTATCTCCGCTACATCTGCTTTAGTCTATAAATAGACATAAGCTACCTGTCCACCAATGCTTCCGCTGCTCCCACTGACTACGACAACCCTCTGGCAGAGTCATATAGACGTGCACTTCTAAAACTAGTTTAGAACGACGCTATACTCATCCTCCCGCCGGGTCTCGCAGCCTGGAACAACAGCAATGGTAATTGTGGGTAAACAAGAACTTCCCTGTCACCGTCCTTGAGGCTACCGTAGTACCTCTCGGGTGCCTGAAGTTACCTACCTTATCTGCGGAGTGGCCAATGGAATGTCAATCCAGATTGAATCTTTAGGTTCCTTATCAAATCTTCAGTAATCGTTTGTGGTTCTGGAATCACTTCCAGTTCTACCATACTCCCACTACTGTTTTTCTGAAAAAATCCATTTTTATTAAAACTGTGGCGAGTCTAGAACAATATTGCTATTGTTCATCCAGATGGTAGAAAATCAACCCGGGTCATAGCCTGGGTCAACCCACAAACAGCCATTACAGAAACGTGCCTTGAGTTGTCCAGTGTCTGGTTTTAAGCATAAGCCGGACAACTCCCCGTACCTTAACACCGTTAAGATACGAACTGTTCTATATCCCATATAGGACCAGAGGCACTGATTTAACTGAACCAGATCCAAATCATGCAACTGTCTCCAGTGCATGTCAACTAAATGGAAGAAGGTCGATCAGCGTTACTCAACTTAGGAATGCTTCCAATTATGAGTAACCTGAAAGAGAAGAAAGATCTCTTTATCATTACTATCAACTGAATACCATACACAAGTATCTACATCTTCGATCTCTTTGAAGAATCCCGATACTTGCTATACCTGGTTCTCTACTCTATTCAAATACCTATAACTTCTCAAAATTTGGACCCTGTGTTTTCGCGAAACACCTGTCTAAAAACTAGAGAAGTCATAAGTAAACCGAATATAGTACGAGGACCAAGCCCTCTGTCCTGATGGACCCTGGACAACATACAATCCTTTGTATAAGTCCCTTGAGTCTGATAACTCATTCACTGTGTGTCGTAGGTTGAAAACTGTACTTATGGTTAAGAAGAATTACACCGCTGTTTAATGCTCCTTACCTAACCATCCACTGATATAGGTAAATGTCGTAGACATAATTTCAGAAAGGTATATCTCACTCTATGAAAATAGACGTACAGATATATCAATTTGAAATTGGTGCATAACAGCGGATATTCAAAACCAAATATTTGCCGACCGGCAAACAGCCCAGGTGATTTCCTCAAATATCACTGATTACAACGAATCCCGATATAATGAGGATAATCACCCAATTCCCAATAACTTACTCCCACTCATCATCTGTAAAACCATACAGATGTGAGAATCGTACCTGGTAAATACAAACCCTGGAGTAAGTATCTAATCGGGAAATCAGTTTTCCTTTAACATTACACAGTGAAACTGAAACATTGAAATGTTCCGATGGGGTATCCCGGTATTCCTAGTAATGCCTCTTCCAGATTCACGACTGTAACCGTATAGTTCTTTGCCACCTCTCCAAATCCCTTCATATGTCTTTAGTCTTTACCTTCTGCACACCCTTTTAGGCCAAATGCTTTTCTTCCTTCCCTACCGTTCGGCACCAGCCTATGGTTTGGAAGAAGACTATCTAATAAGCATAATGGGTGTACTGTCCCAATCCTAGGAATACTCGCAATGAGAGAGGGTGAAGATAAAAGACAACTGAATAAACCTTATTCCTATTTCTCCTGAACCAGAATCCATCCCCGAACTGGAATAAATTCCTTTCGAGTTCGTATATAACCATACGATGGAGTATCCAATAAACTGTGGATCTTCGTAGTGATACGGAGTGTTCTGGAGAAATACAAAGGTGATTTGGGAGTGGTAATGAAATACCTGGTTTGGTCGTGAATATCTGTTGCAATTTACTTTGCCCTCTTACTAATCCCTTGCTTTGTCTTAACTTAATACCTTCTGCACACCATCGTTATGCTAATTGGTTTTCTTCATTCCCTACCGGTCAGCACTAGCCTAAGGTTTGGAAGAAGACAATCCAATTTGCGTAATAGGTGTACTACCCCTAAACCAAGGAGTACTCGTAACCTGAGAGAGGGTAAAAGGAAAAGACAACTGAATAATCCTATCCGTTTTCTTCAGAACCGGAAACCATCCTCGAATAAATTCTTTCGAGTTCGTATCTAACCATACGATGGTTTTGTCCAATGGAAGTGGACGTTCGTAGTAAAACGGGGTGTCCTGGAGAAAAGGGTAAAAGTAGGAGTGGCAATGAGGTTTGCAACTCTGACAATCCAAAAGCCGGTGTTTAAGAAGGTTCGGTCAACTTGGTCACTGAGTCAAAATCTTAGGGTCGGGTCAATGGTCGCTGCCAAAGAGAGAGAGAGAAAAGAAACACTCAGCGTGCACTCTAACCTAGATCAGAATGGTTACCAATTTATCTAATCTGGAAAACTCCCACTGTACCTCAAATTCTCCTCCAAACCTGAAAGAAGAATTAGTCGGGGTCACCCGAGGAGTAAACTAACTCATCAGTGGGAATCGGGATCCAACTCTCATCGCATGATAACGTGACGGAATCCGCTCACGTCATCACACTCCAGAAGGTATGCACATATCTGGCAAGTTTCAGTTCTTTTGAAACTCCCGATGTGATTTCTGCCCCATGCTCTTATGACCTTGACTTTGGCCAACAAATCATAAGTCACATGTCAAGTTCCACCCGTCATTCTCCAGGTTTTTTTGAATCCACCCGTACATACCCTTGACTTTGGCCAACAAGGCAGTACGACTGTTCCAAACCAACGCATCTATCTATGCTACATATGAATAACCAACAGCTACCAAACACTGTGCCTTGACTTTGGCCAACAAACACAGCTTGAATACTATTGACTACCCATATGAAACGACGGAGGGCTACGAATGGTTTCTGGCGAAAACCTTTAACGTAATGAACTTGATATCGTTGAAGGAACGGATAGCTTTTTGAAAATATAGTGACGAAAACATTCGCTAAAGAGGTCACTCCCGGTGAAGGGATCTCGGCTCTTTTCCCGTAGAATGGGGTGCAGGATATTCCAACTGAATACCACGGTGCAAAGCAAAAGTAATCGGCTATAGTGAAGTTAATGCCCTGACGCAAACTTCTGTCCAAGGGGTCACTCCCGGTGAAGGGATCTCGGCCCTTGCCTCGTCGACTGAGGAGCAGGATATTCCAATGAATACCACGATGCAAATCAAAAGTAAACGTCCTTGCAATAACAGCTTTTTGAAAAGTGTTCCAACAACATCAGATTAGGTTTGTTTTTAAACTTGCATTGATCCGAATCAATGCAGTCCCATCAATTGATCACACCAAAAAGAACGAAAATATACTGATGTACGTATATGACATCCGCATTCGCCACTGGGTCCCGTCATTACCCGTTAGGTTAGCTTACTAACGACAGAGCGGGGACTGGACTAGCGCGGATGCAAAACATATACGACATCTACTAATATATAGTATTTCGCTCAAGGCGTGAATAAAATGCAACATCACAGAAATGTACAGCATCACAGAAACAATATAGATATCTGGGATCCCCGGGTTTCACAGAGCCACTACTGAAACCCGACGTTCCCCTGGTCGTGTGGATAGCCTGTGCAATGAAATCCTAGACCCCTACGGGCGCGGCAAGTCACCCGCCAAAACTTGAAGCGAGGCAGCCCCCTTCAGCACGGTGAATGGACCACCCAGCACTTCACGGAATCCGGTAACTTGGGCACCCCTCCTGGGTCAACCTGTACCCCCTACGAGTGCGGCGTATAGCCCGCCAATCCCAGAGTGAAGCCCCCTCCATCCCAATGCCATGAGATGCGGGCTTGTTGCCCTCTAGAACCCGGCTATGCGTGCACCCCTCCGCGGGGCAATCCTAGTACAGAAAGTAAAATATACATACACCGGGTACATCGACCGCAACCAGGTCGTGCCCCAAAATAATAATACAAACAGGCAGTGACGGCAGTCCACATGTCGGACGCTCGCCCCGCAATATCAAATGTACATAATACAACCACAACTGTACTAGCATTGCAACCAGGCTATCCCCCACGACCGATCCGCAACATCACAGCAAAAACAGAACATCAACGTGAAAGTCACGTTCGCAAATCCGTCTAACCGGGCTATAGCAGTTAGACCGGATTTACCGATCAAGTGACATTCACGGTCGCAGATATAATGTAAATACTGTGAAAAATGTGTTTAAAATATCCGATCGATCAAAAATTAACAAGTGGGCCCCCAATCAAAACTGTAGCACTCACAGAAATCCTGGGCCCAATTTTAATATTCCAAAACCCATATTTTAAGCCCAGAAGGCCTCTGTAAAAAATTGGTGAAGTGATCTCCACAGTGTGCGGCGGAAGGGCGGCGGGAAGGGGGTTTTCGCGGCGGTTCCGCGCTCCCACTGTGGAGTTACTTCGTCGAATTTTTACAGAGCTCTTAGATTTTCCAGTACATCAATATTTTACAACCTGAAAAATTTTTCGACACCAAAAATTTCCAACAGAAAACTGATGCTAACAAAAATGTAGTTTTGGAACATTCGATCGATCGAAACAGAAAAACACACTACACCAAGCTAGACTAAGTTAATGGCGAGGCTCTGATACCACTGTGAGTGCACGGCGGCGCCCCGGCCGTCAATCCGACGCCGGAATGCGGAAGCGGTGAAAAACTTTAATTTTGCGGACTTAGCAAACCGGCACCACCGCGCACTAAACACCCGGATCGAACCATTAACACGTCTAAGCTAACAAGAAGATGAGTTAGAGATATACCGACGATCCAAGTCCTCCGGTCTTCTCGTCATGGTCCCGATCTCCTGCGGAAAAGTCCCGTCTCCTCCTCGTCGCCGGAAGTGCACCACATAGCCTACTTTGTTTACGGGCTCCCACCTCAATGCCGAGGCAACTCGGGCACGAAGCCGGCTACTCGACGTGCCCAAGGTTTGCTGTAGAATATCTAGAGAAGAAGTCTCATTTGGGGTTTTAGAGCTTTGCCATTTTGGTGGAAGAAAGGAGAGCAACCTTTTGGAAATGAACTAGAGGGCTTTTCTAGCAAACATGAGAAACAAAATGCCACACCAAAAATGAATCAATTCCCATCCTCTTCCAAGGAATGGCCGGCCCCCCCTTTTGGTGTGATTGGAGAGAGAGTGCAAAGACAAGGGGGTGGGTGGAAAGTGAGTGATGATAAAAGAAAAACAAATGATCACAAGGAAATCCACACTCCATCAACAACATCAACTCAACAAAGTCAAGCCATCATGATAGCTAGAAGTCAAGGTCAATGAGAGACTATCATGATACAACAATAAGCAAATACCCCCTCCACAAATACTTATTTGCAACAATGCAAATAAGCCTTTCTCCACCAATCTTCGGCCAATGAACGGAACAATGGAAATCGGCCGAAACGGAAAGCAAACTGGCAACTCCAGAAAACTGGTCCCGTAATAAATTACAGGAAAACCCCGATACTGTGCATACACACCCGTATTTGTATTCCAACCGAAATACAAATGCAATGAGACAAAATCTACACTGTACTATACTAGGATCCGGCTTATACCAAAACCGGCTAGTAATATCTGTTCGATCCTGATCCGTGCAATACCGCACGTATCTGATCGAACCCTGCCATATAACCATACGGCCTATAGTACAGACTGTCCGATCCTGATCCGTGCAATACCGCACGTATCTGATCGGACCTTGCCATATATCCATACGGCCTTTACAACCTTTCGCCCGAAAGCTGAGTAACTGAATGTGGGGGACTCTAAAGACTCGTCAACACCTTGGTTGTGGATTTAACCACTAGCACGTCAGAGGTATAAGCCAATACGTAACGGGCTACCAGGTACTGACTAAAAGGGACGTCTGTGAGTGAACTCAGCCTGACAACCCTACTGAGCCTTTCAGTGACAATATCCGTACAGTCCGGTCCGTTCGTCTATGAGTATCGCATGGCGGGCCTAGGGGGTTGGTAAAAGTCAGACCCCCAAAAGCGGTACAAGTCGTGTCGGAGTGTAGCCCAGAACACCCTGAGATACTACTGGAATACCTACCAGTAAATCTCCTTGCCTTGGCCAAGGACTTTGTGTAATGGCTCTCCTAGACACAGCACGACCTCACCCCCAATACCGGGAGAGACGAACCCCTGAAGATACGCTCACTGCCTCCATGTGGCTCGGGACTGTACCCAACTAAAACCTGTTTGCATGACTCCTTTGAGCCGTGGTAGGGTAGTAATCAAAGTACAGTGGGAACTCACACGAGACAAATGACGATCTCCAGGTCGATGAACTAATCTGCACACATGTCACCAGGGACCTGCCATCTGACGTCTGGTATATGACCAACTAGCATGTTCCCTACGAGTCCTGTCCGGTGTACTCATAACCCAATGAGCACCTGTATACATCTTAGGTGATCCAACTGACACCAGTGGCTTGTGAGACCGGCCACCGCCCCTCGTCGGGGTCTCGACTGTATACACTAGTCTACTAATGGAGTATCGATGCCCAGTCTCGAAACTCCCACGACTAGGGACCTTTTAAGGATAAGCTTATAGACCCCCAGCTCCCACTTATATGATCGCCCTCATACTGCTGGTGGTCAAGCAAGAATCCTAGGGGCTCTATCAACGTGTAATAGCGACGTGTCAGGTCACCTAAAGCAGTACACGATGATAAAGGTAAACCAGATAGCATACTATCATCTCGAGCAAGACTGTCCTACCGGGATAGGTCCTCCCTCAATCATTACAATCACATACCTGTGACCTAATAATTGACTCTGAGGGCACTATCTCCAACACGCATGCAGCTTTTTGACAAAAGCTGGACATCCCCAGATCTTCAGATATTGAAGATAGGGTTTCTTCCCACTCCACATTTCATATGGGGTGGTAGGAACAGTCTTAGTCGGAACTCGGTTCAAAAGGTATGCAGCTGATTCTAGCGCATACCCCCAGAATGATCGCGGTAACTCAGCGTTACTCATCATCGACCGCACCATATCCAATAGGGTGCGGTTCCGTCTCTCCGATACACCGTTATGTTGCGGGGTGTATGGAGGAGTAAGCTGAGAGAGAATTCCGTTCTCTTTTAAATAGTCCAGGAACTCGGCACTTAAGTATTCTCCACCTCGATCCGATCTTAGAATCTTAATACTTTTGCCGGTCTGTTTCTCTACTTCATTCTTATACTCCTGGAATTTTCCAAAGGCTTCGGACTTATGTTTCATTAAGAAGACATAACCGTACCTTGAGAAGTCATCCGTAAAAGTAATGAAGTAAGAATGGCCGCTTCGCGCATGTGTAGACATTGGACCGCACACGTCACTGTGTACGAGTCCCAAGAGCTCGCTCGCTCTTACTCCATGTCCAGTAAACGGAGTCTTTGTCATCTTTCCTTTGAGACAAGATTGACAAGTGGCATACGATTGATATTCGATCGCATTCAAATATCCCTCTGTATGTAACTTAGTCAACCTTCTCTCATTGATGTGACCCAGTCTACAACGCCACGAGAAAGTCTGATTTATTTCTGGAGACTTTCTTTTGTGTGTATTCTGGACATTGAAAATCTGTGGTTGGTTCAATACGTATATACTATTACTCAATGTACCTGACCCAATCAAAACTTGATTTAGGTGAATGTTTACAACATTACTTACAAACGCAAATTCATAACCTTCTTTAGAAACTAAAGATACAGAAATGATATTACAAGTTGCGTTGGGTACAAAAAAGCAATTACGCAAAACCAAAACATGTCCATCTGACATTCCCAGGTGATAGTCCCCCACGGCTTTAGCATCCATGCTAGCTCCGATCGCAACTCTGAGGGTCATGTCACCTGCCTTCAAAACCCTACGGTTTCTCAACGCCTGCAAAGAATTACAGATATGAGATCCTGATCCGGTATCCAATACCCAGGAAGTAGAGTTTATTGAAAGACAGTTTTCAATAACATACACACCTGAAGCTGAAGCTGCAACCTGCTTCAATTCCTGTGTTCTGGCCTTCCAGGCCCTGCAATCATTCTTCCAGTGTCCTTTCTTATGACAATAGAAGCATTCTTCCTTATCCACAAGCTTCCCCGCTATCTTTGTTGCTTTTGCTTTTCCCTTCGTATCCACTTTACTAACACCGCCCCTTGGTTTGGCGGGGGCCTTCTTCTTCTTTCCCTTGGCTTTCGCCTTGGACCTAGAAGAAGATGATCCTTCTACAAACAAAGTGGATGTTTCCCTACCTTTCTGTAGGGTGCCCTCTGCGCTCCTCCGCATGTTGAGGAGCTCTGAAAGTTCAACCTCCTTTTCTTGTAAGTTGAAGTTCAGTATAAACTGGGCGTAAGTGGAAGGAAGGGACTGGAGAACTATATCCGTATATAGCTCACTCTCCAATGTGATCCCTAGGTCAGCGAGCTCCTCAATGTAGCCGATCATCTTTAGCACGTGCTCAGCTACTGATGATCCGACGGCCATTCTTGTCGAAAATAACTTTTTCGACACTTCGTATCTTGCGATACGAGATTGCTCTCCATACAGTTCTTTTGTATGAAGCAATATGGACTCCATGTCCATATTCTCGTGCCTCCTCTGATGTTCGTTGTCCAGCGAGGCAAGCAGGAGGCATTTGGCCTTCGCGCTATCAATCTCCCAAGTCTTGCGGATTTCCTTATCCGCGACGCTGGAAGTTGGACCAGGGACAGGGGGAGCTTTGGTGGTAAGAAGATACCCCAGCTTGTCGTAAGTGATTGCTATCTTGACATTCCTGAGCCAATCTTTGTAGTTTGGCCCTGTCAGTTTGTTTTTATCTAGGAGTAACTTAAGTCCAGTCATGTTGATTGGTCGCTGCAATTAGGAGAGAGAAGAAGAAACACTCAGCATGATGCTCTTACAAGTTTAGAGTGGTTTTTAGTTTGTCTAAACAGGATGGCTCCCACTGTTTCTCGAATCCCTCCTCAAACCATAAAGGAAGAATTAGTCAGGATCAATCCCACCGTACAATACTTGCTTAACCGTTCAGCCAGGCCGGTGTGGGTACTTCGAGGGAGGTTTTCCAACGCTTTCGCGAAGTTCCTTAATTAAAGAACCTCTTTTCCCTGGGGGCGTAGCCCCGCTAACACCTTTCTAGGCACCTACTAGGTTTATAGCATTGATCGTTAAGTGAGAAATTTCCCGAGGAGTAGCATATACTCACAGTAGGATCGGGATCCAAATATCATTGTGTGACGAAACTGAAGGAATCCTACCAGAATCATCACACTCCAAATGGTATGCAAATCTAGCAAGTTTCAGTACTTATGAAACTCCCGATGTGGATTTTTGCCCCATGCTCTTATGACCTTGGCGTGAGGTCAAAATGTCATAAGTCACATGTCAAGTTCGTCCCATCATTATCCAGGTTAATTTGAACCCACCCGTACATACCCTTGACGTAGGCCAAAATGGCAGTACGACTGTCTCAAACCAACGCATTCTATCTATGCAACAGATAAATATCCGGCAGCTACCAATCACTATGCCTTGGCGTGAGGTCAAAATACATAGCTTGAATACTACCGAATATTTAACTGAAATGATGGAGGGCTACGGATGGTTTTGGTAAAACCATGAACGTAGTGAACTTGATTTGGTCGATGGAACGAGATAGCTTTTAAAAGGAGTGGCTCAAGCTCCGCATTTAAAAGTTGTTTTGAAAAGAACCGAGTGGTTTTTCGAAAGTGTTCCAACGACTTTAACTTGGTTTATTATCTTGCATTAGTTCTTTTAATGCGTGATATTCTTGCATTAGTTCTTTTAATGCGTCCCATCATTTAATCCTACCATTGCAGAAAACAACCAAAATATGACGTACGCTTATGCCATTCGCATTCGCCACGGGGCCCCGTCATTACCCGTTAGGTTACTTAACTAACGACAGAGCGGGGGCTGGGCTAGCGCGTCTGTAAAACATAAGCAACGCCTAAATAATATCATATATAGATATACTGCAATGATAAACATTTCAGATCACAGATGAATACATTGGATATACTAGGAATCTGTAATTCGTACGAGCCTGTAACGAAAGACAAATTACACGGTCGCGGTGAATAGCCAAATACCCCACCCAAGACCCCTACGGGTGCGGCAAACTACCCGCCAAGTACCCGAAGCGTAGTAACCTCCCTCATCTCCTATGAGTAGGCCACTCGACACTTCGGCATACCCGGTAGTTTGTGCACCCCCTCCATGGGCCTATCCTAGGAGAAAAAACAGTAAAAAGAAATTATACAATGACGGCTACAACCCCGACCCGGTTGTGCGGCCATACAAATAATTATTACATCAATTTACATGAATTGAAAGAAAAGAAAACTCTCGTCTCACAACCCCCGGCTATTCACCCGCGACAATCCAACATATTCATATACACATCCAGCACATTACAGATCACAGATTTGTATAACCCCCACTAATCGACATATAGCGATTAGTAGACGTTCAATACAAATATCACATTACAGAAAAAACCCGTTAGCTAAAGTCTTTTAGAAGTTCGATCAAAAATACGGATTTTCGGGACCCCAAAATAAAATTTTCGTTCTGGAAAATCTGGGTTGAAAATATATATACTAAAAATCCCAAAATACCCCCAGAATAACACTGCACCAAAGATTGACCTCGGCCGAGTCAACTCGGCCGCGGATCCGCGGCGGGAGCGTGCTCCCGCCGCGCTTCCGCGGCGCTTTGACTCGATCGTGGGTCCATCTTTGGTGGTTATTCATAAAAAAGCCTGAGTCGATTTTAGGTGTTAAAATAATCAACTTTTGAACAGTAAAAAAATCGACAGAAACTTGAAAATCTCGGGGTTCGTTTTCGGGACTTTTCTTTGATCTATCTTCTAGTTACTTGCTAACATGTTAGATAGAGTTTAACTAGGCTCTGATACCACTGTAAGTCCATGCTACCTCTCCCGGTACTTTCGGGAATGCAGAATTTGGTAAAAAACAATTTTCTTAAGGATGGTAACATGGACCTATAACCCGGATCTTGGTTAAACATTTATCTAACACCTAACTATGAGTTTCTAGCTACTCGGTTAGGGGGTTATACCTTGCTTGTCTTGAACTCCTTCGTCTTCAAGCTCCGATGGTGGTCCGATGGCTTCTTCTCGTCGTCTCCGTACGCCGAAGATAGATCCACCTGAAAGCTCCAACCTTTAGCTCCTTCTTCGTTCTTTGAAGAAACTAGTTCACTTGGTTTGCTAAACCTAGTGAACTAGAATGAGTAGAGTAGAATTAGAATGGGATTTTATCTATGGTTCTTGATTCTCAACTCATGAGACAAGAGAACCATAGATCAAGAGAGGGAGCAAGAGGTTGAGGGTGAGAGCAAAAGGAGAGCTCAAGAACAAGAGAGAGAATGAGCAAGCAAGAATGAGGCTCTCTTTTGTCTTTCACCCTCTCATAATCCAAAGTCATGATAACTCATCATACTAAAAAAGTCTTATGTGATGGTTTGAAGCAACCATAACCATATCATTTCATGCACTCATTTTACACAAATGAGCAAGCAAGAAAAAGTCTTTGCCATGAAATGATGGCTATGGTTATCATGATGGTCAACTAGTCAAGCCTAGTCAACCGGTCAACAAAGTCAACAAGTCGACAAAAGTCAACAAGTCAACAAAGTCAACAAGTCAACAAGTCAACAAAGTCAACAACCATATCACCATAATACTTAATTAATATAATAGTTAATCACATATCATATTCTCATTAGGGTTGATCAAAAGGTCAACGGTCAACGGTCAACTGTCAACAACCCTAATGAGAATCCACTGCCTCTGTCTCCCTGTCAACTGTGCATACACACCCGCATCCGCGTTCCGAGGAACACGAATGCAAACTGGATAAATCCAATCCCAAAAGGTACACTAAGATCTGGCTTAAACCAAAGCCCGCTAGTGTAAACTGTCCGGACACTGTACGTGCACAAGTGCACGGATGTGACCGAACCCTGTCGCAAAACCATGCGACCTGTCGCAATACCATGCGACCTCTACTCTTTTGCCTAAAGGCGAAAAGCTTTCTGTGTGTGACTCTAAAGACTCGACACTACGCTGGCAGTGGGTTTAACCACAGACCGCAAGCGGCACTAGCTGTGCGTAACGGTCCCCAGGTAATGCCGACAAGAAGACCGACGAGGCGAAACCCATCTGAACTCCTACTGAGCCTGAGTGTGACATTCTCCGTACAGTCCGGTCTGTTCGTCTGATACATCGCATGGCGGGCCTAGGGGGCGGTAAACGTCAGTCCCCCAATAGCGGTACAAGTCGTGCCGGAGCGAAGCCCAAAACACCTTGAGATAATACTGGAAACCTACCAGTATATCTCGTTTGCCCTGGCCAGGGACTACTCGTGTAATGGCTCTCCTAGACACAGCGCGATGTCAACCCCCAATACCGGGAGAGACGAATCCTGTCTAACCGTCACTGCCTCCAAGTGCTTCGGGACTGCACCCAACCACTACCTGTTTGCACGACTCCTTTGAGCCGTGGTAGGGTAGTGATCAAAGTACAGTGGGAACACACTCGAGGCGGAGTGACTGTGTCAAGTCAGCGGACTAAGCTGTACTCATGTCACCTGGGAACTGATAACTGACGATAGGTATAATACCAACTAGTCAGTTCCCGACGAGTCCTGTCCAGTGTACTCATAACCCAACGAGCAACCGCATACTCTCTCAAGTACGACGTACCGACGGCTGTGGGACAGACCGTCTCCCACACTGGGATGAGAAGCGCATGCGCTGGTCTATTCCGGAGTATCGATGCCCTGTTTCGATAGTCCTGCGACCAGGGACCTGCATAAGGATGTGGCTATAGATTACCCAGCCCCACTAGTGTGACTGCCATCACAACGCTGGTAATCAAGCAAAGATCCTAAGGGCTCCACTAATGTGTATAGGCGATATACAAAAATAAACACATGTACACATTGAAGTAGAAACAAACCAAGTAGCATACTACTATTTTGAGCAAGATTGTATATACAAGGTGAATATCCCAAGCATCCATTAAGTAATATACAAACCAGTATGATACAGTAATGGCCTCTAGGGCATATACACTAACACCTAGGATCCCTACAGTGGTATCAGAGCCAAGCTAGAGCTTTAGGCAAAGTGTAGACGAAGTTAGAGATCCTATCGAACCCCGAAACCCCGATCAAAACCCTTCTCTGTACATTTTTTCAAACTGTGGATTTTTGTGAATTAAAAATGCTCAGAAAATTAAGTAGGAAAATCTAAGAATTACTGTAAAGTACGGACCTCTAACTCAAAAATTTGACCGCGGAACCGCGGCCAAGCCAAGGGTTTGGCGGCGGTTCCGCGGCCAAAATTGTGAATTAGTCCCTCAAACTTCACATTTTTATTCTTAGGTCCTTTCTTGTCATTTTTTTCTGGGAATTTTTTAATTCCACTCAAGTGTTGAGTTTTCTAGGGTTTTATTGGAGACTCGTTAATTCGATCGGATAATTTAACTTCGTTTATGTTTTTCCAGATATTTTAGAAACTGTTAAAAAGTTCGACCGGATATAAATACCCAATTTTTCCCCTGCCGGAAAATTTCCAAGTGTTGGATTTTTCCGTAGTTTAAGAACGATCTAAGTAGTTCTAGTAACGTGATGGACCCTCTAGAAGACAACAAACTTTAACTCGATTATGTGACCGTCTTGAACTGACCTTTGAACCTTAGGGTTTGGGGCAGTACGGCGTGCCACATGTGAGGGGTTGGCTTGACCCTTCTACGGCTGGACCGTTGGTACTGTGGCATGAAGTGAATGCTTTTAAACTTATTTCAAGTGTTGAGCTGTTTCGGGAAAACTTGGGTATTTGATTGTTCGATCGGAATGTTTAACATTTTCTGTTTATCTGGAATGTGATACAATATTTGGAATCCACATGTAGTTATGAGATAACTGATTTGGATGTTATAAACATAGCAGTTTAGTCTCACTTGATCGGTTGCCACGGAATTTTGATGTGATCAAAAGTCCGTCGCAATCACGTAGCGTACGCGGATATTCGCCCGGTAAACTTAATAGACAGTCACACCCATAGTCCCGACTAAGTGACTGTATGAGAACCCCGTCGCCGAAAGCATCTGTTCGGGTGCTCGCGGCAGCGGTGTTCCGCCTTGGTGCACTTCGTCGACGGCATCGGGGGTGCGGCCGCCTACTAACGTTTGCGACGAGCATTCGATCAAAATGTCGGGAATCTTGTTGAATTGCCCGTCTTGATATTGAAAAGAGTTTTCGATAAAGAGACTAAAATGTGGGGTTTATAATCGTTAGGCATGTGATGTCTAAGGGATTCAGATGGTTAGGCATGCGATGTCTAAGGAGGTTGCGGATTCCAACTGTTGTAGTTTTACACTTTCTTTTCTGTGACTTTAAGTGTAATATGTGATATCGCCAGTTTCGTTGCTATATGTCAACAACAATTGGGATACGCATGTTTACTTACGTTGATGACATGTGATGTTATGTGTTGCTGGAAATGTTATATTGGATCGTCGTGTTTGAATAGCCGGGTTTTTTTTATGTGAGATGAGTGTTTTTCATTTTCATTCATGTAAAAACTTGTATGTAATATTCTTTTATTGGGGCACTCCAGGTTCCGGAAGATGTCACCATTATATATTATTTACTTATCCGCACTAGGATAGACCCAAGGAGGAAGGCACAAGTAACCGGATTCTGGAGTCCAGTGGGAGACCAACTCGAGGAGTCGAGTCCGGGTCTCCTAACTCTAGAATTGGTAGGGTTGCTTGCCGCTCTCGTAGGGGTCTAGGGGTATGGGTTTGGCTATTCATCGCGACCGTGGAATCCGTGTTTTATACTGGCCCGTATTAAAACACGGACGTCCTAGAATATCCAATGTTTCATATGATTCTTCTGCTGCGATATCTGTGATGTGATCATTTGATATGTTGTGATAGATACAGTATATAGTATATATAATATATTATATAGACGTTACTTATGTTTTACACCCGCGCTAGCCCTACCCCGCTCTGCCGTTAGTTACCTAACCTAACGGTGCACAAGGGGACATCGAGGCGAATGTGGATGGCATAAGTGTACGTCGTATTTATCTGTGATATTTAGGTGATTTAAATGAAGGGACTTCATTAATATGATTAATGAAATAAAAGAAACCTAAAAGATATTGTGGAATCGAATTTTCAAAAACAGGTAGCTACAGTTCTTGCTTTGCATCGCGGTGTTCCTTGTAGAACATCCTACACCTTATTCGATAAAGAAAGGGCCGATATCCCTTCACCGGGAGTGACCCCTTTAGCAATAACTGGCAGATGCTATAACCCTCGGTTTGCCTTTTGATTTCTTCTATAGTTTTTTCTTTGCACAGCGGTATATTTTATATATCCTGCACCTTATTCGATGAGGAAAGGGCCGACGATCCCTTCACCTGGAGTGCCCCCTTTAGCAAAACTAGAAAAGCCTCAAAAACACTCCATTTCTAAAATCATTTGATTCTACAACGATATCAAGTTCTTTACGCAATAGGTTTTCAGAAAAACCTGTCGTAGCCCTCCGTCATTTCAGATAAGTTGTATATAGTATTCGTGCTGTATTTGTTGGCTTTCGTCAAGGTGCAGTGTGCGGTAGCTATATGCTGCTTATCTGCTGCATATGATGCGATTGGATTAGGGTAGTCGTACGACTTTGTTGGCTTTCGTCAAGGGTCGTGCGGGTGGGTTTAATTCAATCAGGAAATGTACGGGTTGAACTTGACTAGCGGGCTATGGTTTGTTGGCTTTCGTCAAGCTCATAGCACGTTAGGGGAAAAATATTATCGGGAATTTCAAGTGTTGAAATTTGCAATGAGATTGCATACCTTCTATGAGATAGTTGGATCCCGATATCCGCTGCGAGTAATTGTTACTCCTGGGAGTGTTTTACACATTATAATTAGCCGATCTAGTAGGTGTCTAGAAAGGTGTCAACGGGGTTACGCCTCTGGGAAAACGAGGTTTACTTTAATTTGGTCCGTGCGAAAGCACGGGGAACCTCCCTCAAAGTACCGACACTGGCCTGGCTGAAAGATTGGCGAACTTGTAGCGTGTAATTAATCCCGGCTAGTCTTTCCTTTTGGGGTTTGAAGGAAGATTTGATAAAAATAGTGGGAGCCATACTGATTAGATAAAATAATAACCAATCTGATCTTGCAAGAGCATACGCTGAGTGTTTTCTTTTCTCTCTCTCCAGCTAGCGACCATATCACGCCTTAATCAAGATAATAAAACGGATATATTGACCGAACCCGCTTGTTATACTGTGCTGGGGAACGTTGGTCCCGCTCCAACATATAATTTTATACGACAGAGCAGGAAATTGGGGAATACCAGAATTCCCGTGCCGCCCAAACGAAGAAAGTGTATACGATGCATCTCCTTCGGGTGTGTTCATAATAAAGAACTGTTTCTCAGTGTCCTCTACGTCCTAGGTATTAGATACCGAATTTGGATCCCGCAAATGTAATCCGTTACATGGGCTACAGAAAGGTAGAGAACTGAGAACGGGTGATAAGTTTCATGAGACAGAAAATGGTGCAAGCGTTGCAGCCAAGTCTGTTGGTCACTGTCACCCTGTATTACCAATACATTGATTCTGAACAAATGCTATTAGATACCGAACCTGATATACAAAATCATATCAATCTCTTTTAGTAAAGAAATGATATAATTTTGTATTGGTGGATAATGTTTTGAACATTTCCTATATCAAAAGTTGATCGGTTCAGGCACGTTATCTAAAAGCATTATCGTTCTAAATCAAACTACAGTTCCTAGTATATAGAACACACACAAGAGGAAGAGTTCAGAAATGAACGGATCTTTCTTGAGGCATTGTAGACTAGGTCATATCAATGTGACCCGACCGGCTAAAGTTACATTTAGATGCATATTTAAATTAGTTTGAATTTACATCTTGTGAAACTTACCAGTCATGTTACAGCGATATGATGACCATAGCTCTGTTGATTGGAAACAGAGAAAGAGTTAGTGAACTCTTAGGGATGATACATGTTGATGTATGTAGGTCCCCCGTCTACACATTCCAAGACCGGTTCTTTGTATTTCATTACATTCTCTGATAATCTCTCAAGATCCAGACATATGTTCCTGTTGAAACACAAGTCCGAACCTTTTGAGATATTCACAGAATATAAGTTAGAAGTAGAGAACCAAAACGGGTATAAGTATTATGTCCTTTGATGCGATCAAGGAGGAGAATACTAGAGCATGGAATTCTTGGACTTTTCTAAAGGAGAATGAGATTCTCTCTCAGCATTACTCCTCCGTATACACCACAGCACGTCGATGTATCTGGGCGGAGCAATCACACCCTATATGATAAGGTGTGCTCTATGATGAGTATTACTGAGTTTCCTGTTTCCTTTTGGGAGTTATGCACTTGTGAAGCTGCATACCTATTGAATGGCGTTCCAACCAAATCAGGTGCCTACCACTCCATATGAGATATGGTAAAGGAAGAGCCCATCTCTTAAGTCAGTTAAGATTTGGGGTTGTCTGGCCTATGTCTAAAAGCAAAATCCGGACAAGCTCGAGGCAAGATTTGTTATGTAGAACTGGAAAGGTTCCAGCTATACAAACTGCAGCTGATGATTTGGTAGAACCAAAGGATTCAATAGTTTCCAATGAACCTCAGCCTCTCCGCCGATCTAGTAGGGTTCCTCACCCACCTGAGAGATACGTACTTCGGTTTCTCTATGACAGTGGGAGCGAGGATTGCATCATGAGATGATGACCTAACTAGTTTTGAGTTGGCCATCAGGAGTGAAACTCTGTAAGAATGGCTGGATGCTTATCGATCTGAGATGGAATCCTTATACACCAACAAAGTATGGACTTTGGTTGCTTTATCGGAAGGGTTAAATCCCCATCAGGAGCAAGTATATCTTGAGAAGATTACTTGGTGTACATGGAAAAGTTGAGACTTTCAAAGCTAGACTTGTTAAAGCTTTGCATCATTAACCAGGTATGGATTATGATGAAACCTTTTCTAAGTATCTATGCTTAAGTCCATCCAGATCTTATTTGCCACGGCTATATACCATGACTACGATATCTGGTGGTTGGGTGTCATGACAGCTTTTCTAAATGATGATTTGGAAGAGAGCGTCTATAAGTACACAGCCAGAGGGCTTCGTAGACAGTGGTAACAGCGGAAATGTGTGCAAGATGTTTTATGTGATAAAGCAGGCATCGCGGAGTTGGAACATCTATTTTGATGTGGTAGTCAAAGAGTTTGACTTCATCAAAATGGTAGATGAGCCTTGTATGTACAAAAAGGTAGTAAGGAATATGGTGACGATCCTCGTAGAGTACGTGGATGACATACTCTTGATAGGGAAGGAGTTTCCTATGCTACGCTCGATCAATCTCCGCTTATCACAATGATTCTCCAAATAGGATCAAAGCGATACCTCATAAATCCTGGGTTTTGGATCTATGAGATAGATCTAATTGGATGTTAGAATTCTCACTAGATGTAGTTAGATGGTATCAATCGATCCTGGGGAGAATCACTGGAAAAGTTCCAAGTTGATAAGGACGACTGAATGTCAGTCGCAGGCATTGTCTTTACCCTCAGTAGAGGGACGGTATGTTGGAAGAGTTCCAAGCTAGATACCGTGGCAAACTAGACGATAAAGGCTGGTGACATCGCTATTAAAGATACTACTAAAGAGGCAGTTTGGGTGTATATTGGTTCATGAGATGAACTAGGTTCCTACCATTGTGTGACAATGGAAGTGTGGCTTTGGCCCAGGAACTGTGGTCCCATCAGTGACCCAGACGTATTCTGAGGCAGCATCACCTGATCATCGAGATAGTTGATCTCCAGGGTGATCGAGGTAAGGAGAGTAGACTCAGAGGACAATACGGCGGATCCACTCACAAAGGCCTTTCCCAGAGAGAGACTTTTATGGGATGGTTGAGTATGAGATACTGCAACCACTGCTACAGATGGCCCTAGTGCAAGTGGGAGATTGTTAGTTATATGTATGCCCTAGAGGCCATTACTGTACATAGGATGTATATTGTAGTGGATGCTAGGACATATATAGGGAGGACTTTCTTGCTCGACATGATAGCATGCTATCTGGTTGCTCTTTATCTTAACGTATACATTGATTGTCTCTCTGTTACATGTTGATAAAGCTCTTAGGATGTGTACTTGACTACCTGGACTATAATGCGGATCATACTAGTGGGGACATGGTAGTCCATAAGTACATCCTTCAAGGTCCCAAGTCGTTGGTGTATCGAGACGGGGCATCGATATACCAAAGTAGACTAGCGTATACCTTCTCGACCCATACAGATGGGCGTTGGATGATCCCATATCCATTGGTGTTTGACATCAGAGATGATATACGGATGCTCAGTGGAGACTGGGTACACTCGAAGGACTCGCCGAGAACTCGCAGATGGTATTATACCTTACGTCAGATGGCAGTTCTCTGGTGACACTGGTACAGGTTAGTCTGTAGACCCGAGATCGTCATAGAGTCTTGTGTGATTCCCACTGTGCTTTGATTTCCACCTTACCACGTCCATGAGGACGTGCAAAACGGTGGTTTTTGGGTACAGTCCCGAATCACATGGAGGCAATGAGCGATAGGAGGGGATTCGTCTCTCCCGGTATAAAGAGTTGATGTTGCGCTGTGTTCGATTGGCTGTAACCGGAAATCCCTGGCCAGGGTTGCTGAGATTTACTGCTAAGTGTTACCAGTAGTTTCTCGAACTATTATAGACCTCATATCGACACGACTTATCGAGCTACTAGGGTCTAACGTTTACTACCCCTAGGCAAGATATGCAACATATCAGACGAACAGACCGGACTGTACGGTAAGTGTTACTCGTTGGATTCACAGGAGTGTGAGCGGGCTTGCTCGTTGATCTTCTGATCGCTCAATACCCGGGTGGCCGTTACGTTTAGCAGACCGCTTGCGGCTTGTTGGTGTTTGACCGACTGTACGGCGTATTGACGAGTCTTTAGAGTCCTACACAGAGGTTTCCTGGCTCAAGCGAAACGAAATAGGAGCGCATAAGAGATATGTGCAGGACCGAGAATAATACTAGTATGTGATACTGTATTCCATTCTCGAGATTTTTATCATCTTTCGGTTATATGTGATATAGCCGGGTTACCGAATCAAGTGTTGATTCGATATACTGATACACTTGATATTACTCGGTTATATGAGATATGACCGAATCGTTAAATCTAGTATTAATTTAATAATTTAATGTATAATCATATATTTGATATATTACTTTACATTAACTAGTATTGGTTCACTTAAGATTGATCTTCTCACTTGATGTGCACAAGTTGTATATGTGATATATTTTTGTGCACTAGTTTGTATCATGTTTGATGATACATGCAAACTTGGGTGTGTGTTTGCTATACACCATTGTTTAGGTTAATGGTTAGTGTTTTATTTATTCTTTTTATTTATTTTGATTAAACAAAATGGTGGCCTTTCTTGTTCTTTACTTGAAACTTCATGAAGCTTTGAAAAGTCTAGCCATTTTGTTTTATACCTTAACCTAACCATTACACCTAAACCCTAGTTTATTCTCTACATGAGTTTACTTCACCCATGGTTGCATTATGATAACTCTGCACTTGATTTTTCATTTTGATTATAATTGATATTCTTTTCTTCTTCTTCTTCTTCTTCTTCTTGATGAAGAGAAGAAAACCTTTCTGGAAAATTCCAAGTGATGATTCCAAGTGAGAAATCCAAATCCAAAGTGAACCCACTTCCTATTTCTTCATCCTCTACCACTTGCCATGTTGTATTGGGTGTTTTCTTCACAAGTTTCATGACCTAGTAAAGATGGAGCTTGAGTTAGAGTTGCCTCGATGTAGATCATCTTCGGCATCGAAGTCAACGACCTAGCCCGCTCATTTCCCCGAAGAAACCATCGCTAGAGTCCGGGATCCCGGTGACCGTAGCGAAGGGACGTCATCACGGAGCTAAAGAAGTGGTGGACCGGATCTTCAAATGTTGTATTTCCATTCACTTAGTAGTTAAGTTGTTAACTTGTTGTAGTTTCGCCTTTACCTCTAGTTATCGATCTACTTTAGGGTTTCTCGGCACATGAAATTTTTGAATATGGCATGGTTGATACTTTGTGGAACCTCTTTAGTGTGCATAGGATCCCTACAATACATAATTACTCCAATATGAGTCTTGCATTGCCACCATTTGTGTATCAACAACCATGATACCATGTATGTGTCCATACACATCAACATGTGCATACATGCATGCATGTATGAAAGTAGAAAAGGGTTTAACAAAAACGAGCTATAAAGTCAATGTTAAATCAACACTTGATTTAATAAACCGGTATCACATACACACATTTAATCGGGTCCCCGCGCAAATCACATTTGCACACCACATCGTTTCGCCTGACCTAGGAAACACCTATGTGGGACTCTGAGACTCGTCAATACGCCGGTAGTAGGTGATGATCACATCAAACACCCACAAGCCGCTAGCGGTCAGCTAAACATAACGGCCACCCTGTTATTGAGCGATCAGAAGAAAAATAAGCGAATCTGTCGAAACTCCCGTCGTTCCAACTGGCAACACTCATCGAAAAGTCCAGTGTATTCGTCAGATATGCTGCATATCGAGTCTTGGAATAGTATTTTCGAGCCTAATAATTCAATAAGTCATGCCGGTGTATGGCTCATAACAGATCGAGAAACTACTGATAACACTTATCAGTAAATCTCAGCAGCCCTGTCCAGGGACTTCCTGTTACAGCCAATAGAACATAGAACAACATCAACCCCCAATACCGGAAGAGACAAAACCCCTTGTATCGCTCATTGCCTCCATATGCCTCGGAAATGTACCCAAAATCCACCTGTTTGCACGACTCGGTAGAGCCGTGGTAGGGTGGAGATCAAAGTATAGTGGGTGGACACACAAGACTCTATGACGATCATGGGTCCATAGACTAACCTGTACCAGTGTCACCTGAGAACTGCTATCCGACGATAGATATAATACCACATAGGAGTTCTCAGTGAGTCCGTTCAGTGTACCCAGTCTCCACTGAGCACCCGTATACAATCTTTGGTGTCACCACACCAGATGGATATGGGATCATCCATCGCCCATCATACGGGGAAAGAAATGGTATACGCTATTCTACTCTGGAATATGGATGCCCCATCTCGATTACCTACGACTAGGAACAGTTCAAGGATATGCTCATAAACTACATGTGTCCAACTAGTGTGATCCGCATCATAGTAGTAGTAGTCAAGCAAGTATCCTAAGGGCTTTATCAACGTATACCAAATGAGTAAGATGCATGATCAAATGAACATGTCAAGATAAAGTAAACCAGATAGTATACTATCATATCGAGCAAGAAAGTCATCTGTATATATATATATACACACACACACACACATGTCCAAGCATCCAGTATACATATAATGCGCTCTAGGGCATACATATATCCATAAATCTCCCACATGCCCTAAGGCCAATTATTTGCGTATCTCATACCCAATATCTCAAAAATTCGCTCATGTTGCGGCTATGGAAGGGCCTTGGTGAGTGGATCCGCGGTGTTGTTCTTTGTATCTACTCTCCGAATCTCGATATCGTGGCGATCTACTATCTCCCAGATCAAATGATAACGCTTCAGGATGTGTCTGGACTACTGATGGGACTTGGGTTCTTTGGACAACGCCATAGCCCCATTATTATCACAATACAATGGTATTGGATCAACAATGGTTGGAACTACTCCTAGTTCCGCGATGAACTTCTTCATCCATACGGCTTCCTTGGCAGCATCATTTGCAGCAATATACTCAGATTCCACCGTGGAGTCTGCAACGGTATCATGTTTGGATGTTTTCCAACTAACCGCCCCTCCATTGAGTGTAAATACAAACCCTGAGATATATTTGCTGTCATCCTTATCACTTTGGAAGCTGGAATCAGTAAAGGCCTCCATTTGGAGATCCCCATTACCATACACCAAGAACAACTCTTTAGTCCTTCGCAAATACTTAAGAATGTTCTTCACTGCTATCCAATGTTTCTCTCCTGGGTTGGATTGATACCTGCTTACTACAGCTAGTGCATAAGCTATATCAGGGCGAGTACATAACATTGCATACATTATAGATCCTACAGTCGAAGCGTAGGGTATAATGCTCATGCGTGCTCTCTCTTCATCAGTCTTCGGACATATGTCCTTGGAGAGAGTGATTCCATGACAAGCGGGCAAGGCACCACACTTGGAATCTTCCATACTAAACCTTTTTAGGATGATGTCAATTTACTTCGATCGGGACAATCCCAATAACATCTTGGATCTATCTCTATAGATCCTTATACCCAAATTGCACGAGGCATCACCTATGTCCTTCATAGAGAACCTTTGTGATAAGCATAGTTTGACCGATTGTAGCATAGGAATATCATTTCCTATCAACAGAATATCATCTACGTACAATACGAGGAATGTGTCAGTACTCCCTACAATCTTCTTATAAATCCATGGTTCATCTATATTTTTGACAAAATCAAACTCTTCGATTGTATCATCGAAACTGATGTTCCAGCTCCGTGATGCTTGCTTTAATCCATAAATGGATTTAAGAAACCTACATGCCTTTTCGCTGCTCCCACTGTCAATGAAGCCCTCAGGCTGATCCATAAAAACACATTTTTCTAATTCACCATTTAGAAATGCAGTTTTAACGTCCATCTGCCAGATTTCATAGTCGTAATGAGCAGAAATAGCAAGTAGGATCCGAATGGATTTAATCCTTTCTACTAGAGAGAAAGTTTCATCATAGTCCAATCCTGATCTTTGACGAAAACCTTTCGCTACAAGACTTGCTTTAAATATCTCTACCTGTCAATACACCAATCTTTCTCTTAAAGATCCATTAGAACCCTACGGGTTTTATCCCAGGAGATGCAACGTCCAACGTCCATACTTTGTTGGTGTACATGGACTCCATTTCGGATCTCATGGCATCCAGCCACTTCACTGAGTCACCACTCGTGATAGTTTGCAGAATACTAGTAGGGTCATCATCATCTATGATGCAACCTTCTCTAACACCATCAACGAGAAACCCATAGTATCTCTCCGGTAGGAGAGAAGTTCTACTAGTTCTCCGGAGCGGCTGAGTTTCTTGAAGTTCTACTGCAACATTAGTTTCAACCAATTCGTCATGAGTAATTTATGTCTCTAGAACCTCTTCTAGTTCTACTGCATTGCCATCAGTATTATTTGTAAAAATTTCATTTTCTAAAAATGTTGCATGTTGAGAAACAAACACCTTTTGTTTCTCCTTGTGGTAGAATAGATATCCATATGACTGTTTTGGATATCCCACAAATTTACACATTACTTATCGTGTCTCGAGTTTATCCGGATTCAGCTTTTTGACAAATACCGGACAACCCCATATCCTAAATCTTTTAAGAAATGGTCTCTTTCCACACCATATCTCATATGGAGTGGTAGGCACAGTCTTGGTTGGAACCCTATTTAACAGATACATTGATGTCTCTAATGCATGTTCCCAAAAGGAAAGCGGTAACTCAGCATCACTCATCATGGACCGTACCATATCTAATAGGGTATGATTCCTCCATTCTGACACACCTTTGTGCTTTGGTGTGTAAGGGGGAGTGAGCTGAGAGAGAATCGCATTCTCTTTTAAGAAGTCTGAAAACTCTGTACTCAAATACTCTCTACCTCGATCCGATCGAAGTTTCTTGATACTCAAGCCTGTTTGTTTTTCTACTTCAAGTTCATACTCTTTGAATTTCTAGAAAGCTTCGGATTTATGCTTCAATAAAAACATGTGTCCGAATCTTGAGAAATCATCAGTAAAAGTAATTATGTATGAAAAACTGCCTCTAGCATGTATAGGCATTGGTCCGCATACGTCACTATGTATGAGGCCTATGAGTTCTCCAGCTCTTTCTCCGTGTCCAGTAAATAGAGTTTTGGTCATTTTACCTTTGATACAGGACTGACAAGTCGCATAAGATTAATATTCAAAAGGATTTAAATATCCATCTTTATGTAGCTTGTTTAGTCTCGTTTCATTAATATGACCAAGTCTACAATGCCAAAGAAAAGTTTCATTTATATCTGAAAATTTTCTTTTATTTGTATGTTGTATATTGAAAACTGTGTGTTGGTTTAGGACGTAAATACCGTTATTTAGTGTACCATACATAATCAACTGTTGATTCAAGTTAAAATTCATAACATTATTTTGCAACACAAAATGATATCCTTCTTTGTCTAACAAGGAAACAGATATTATATTACATAGCATACTAGGTACATAATAACAAATGTTCAATACCAAAATAGATCCTGAAGGCAACCCAAGATGATACTGTCCTACAGATACAGCATGTACATTGGAACCATTTCCAACCCGATGAGTTTGGTCACCTATCTTCAAAACACTACTGTTTCTCAATCCCTGCATACAATTGCAGATGTGAGAACCATAACCGGTATCTAATACCCAAGATGCAGAGTTTATAGAAAAACAGTTTTCATTTACATAGACACCTGAAGCGGAAGCATCGGTATGCTTCTTCTTCTTAAGATCAGCAAGATACAAAGCACAATTGCGTTTCCAGTGTCCCGTCTTGCGGCAGAAAAAACATTCTCCTTTTCCACTTCCTGCGGACCCGGATTTGTCTTTCCCTTTCGCCTTTACAACTCCACCTCTCGGTTTGGTGGGTTTCTTCTTTTTGTTTACCTTGTCCTTGGCTTTTGGGATAAAAGAGGAAGATGGCCCAGCAAGCAGAGCGGGAGTTTTTGCTGTCTTAAGCGTGCCCTCTGCACTTCTCAACATATTGAGAAGTTCATGCAGTGATTTCTCCAAATCATTCATATTGAAATTCATAAAGAACGGAGCAATAGTAGGGGGAGAGACTGTTGAACAATATCTGTATATTGTTCATTATCTATGGTCCATCCCAGGTCCACCAGTTCTTCTATAAGACAAATCATCTTCTAGACATGTTCACCTACTGATGTGCCAAGAGCCATTCGCATCTGAAACAACTTTCGAAATGCCTCGTATCGTAAAGTCCGAGATTTCTCTGCATACAACTCCTTTGTATGAACAAAGATGGATTGAAAATCCATTTTATCGTGCTTCTTCTGATGTATACTGTCCATAGAAGCAAGCGCGAGGCACTTGGCCGTGTCACAATCAATATCCTATGTTTTTCGGATCTCTTTATCCGAAACAGATGATTCCGGACCTAGGACGGGTGGGGCTTTGGCAGTGCGGACATATGATACTTTATCATATGTGAGTGCAATGTTCAGGTTCCTCAGCCATTCTTTATAATCGGTCCTGTCAGTTTGTTTTTCTTTAAAAGAAGCTTAAGTCCCGTCATCGGTATCTACCATTAGGAGAGATAAAAGAAAACACTCAACGAGATGCCCTTGCAAAGATTTTGATCTGTTATTATCTTATCTAATCGATGTCTCCCACTGCTTTTATCAAATTTTCTTTCAAAACCACAAAAAAAACTAGCCAGGATTAATTATATTCTACAGTTTCGCTAACCGGTCGGCCAGGCCATTCTCGGTATTTTGAGGGAGGTTCCTCATGCTTTCGCACGGACCTAATTAAAAATAAACCTCATTTTCCCAGAGGTCTAACCCCGTTGAAACCTTTCTAAACACCAACTGGATTAGCTAATTATAAAGTGCAAAACTCTCCTTGGAGTAACTCTTACTCACAGTGAGATCGGGATTCAACTATCATATAGAAGGTATGCAATCTCATTGCAAATTTCAACTCTTGAAACTCCCGATAAGGTTTTTACCCCTAGCTGCTTATGATCTTGGCTATGGTCAACATATCATAAGCACTAGTCAAGTTCTAGCCGTCATTTCAAGATTAACTAGACCCACCCATATGACTCTTGACTATGATCAATATAATCAAATGAATGTCCTAACTGATCGCGTCATATGTTTGTAGGAAGATATCACTTAGCTACCGTACACTACGCCTTGACTATGATCAACATATATAGCATGAATACCAAGTACTCTGCTTACTAAAATGACGGAGGTTACGGATGGTTTTTATGAAAACCTTTAACGCATTGAATTTGATCTCGTTGTAGAATCTAAATAGTTTAGAAAAGGAGTGGCTTAAGCTCCGCATCTTTTCAAACTTGCTTTTTCATAAAATGGTCGAGTGGGTTTCAAATCTGATTCCACAACCTCTTTAGGTTTCTTTTTCTTTACATTAATCTTATTAATGTAGTCCCATCATTTAAGTTCCTAAGACATCACACAAAAGAAACGAAAATAGAACGTACACTTATACCATCCGCATTCGCCATAGTGTCCTCTTATGTACCGTTAGGTTACTTAACTAATGGCATAGCGGGGCGGGACTAGCGTGGATGTAAAACATAAGCAAATTTTATTATATATCATATACATAATAATAATCCATTCGTCTCAGCTATTAAGTAATCACATCACAGAATATCAATAGCAGAAGAACATATGAAAATATAGGATATCTAGGAGGTCTGTATTCTATATTTAGCCAACAAAAGAAAATACGGATTCCACGGTTGCGATAAACAGCCAAGCCCACACCCTTAGAATCCTACGAGAGCGGAAAGTGATCCTACCAATTCTAGGGTTTAGGAGACCCGGTCTCGACTCATCGAGATGGCCTCCTACTGAACCCTAGAACCCGGTCACTTGTGCTACCCTTCTTGGGTCTATCATAATGCGGAAAAGTAAATAATATAGATTAATGGTGACAACATCCTCAACCCTAAAGTGCCCCAAATAAAAGAATAGTACATACAATTAATTTTACATCAATGAAAATAATGAACACTCATCTCACATAAAACCCCCGGCTATTCAATCATGACAATCCTGCACATCATATCTCAGCCACACATAACATCACATATCATCAACGTAAGTAAGTATGCGTACCCCGATTTTCGTTGATGTATAGCAACGAAAACGGCGATACACCACATACTACACTTACGGTCCCAGAAAAGAATGTGAAAAACAACAACAACTGCAATTATCACATATATCAAGACGATGTTAAACGTTTCGATCGAATCAACATACACCCATAAATTACCCTGAGAGCTCAACACTTGAGCAAAGTTAAGATACCCAAAAACGTGCCACCGTGTCTATGGACTAGTCGTAGAAGGGTGAACCAATGCCTCACCTATGGCACCACGGAACTACGGAAAACCCTAGGGTTCGGTCACGGTTCCGTGGACATAGAATCGAGTTAAGGTTTTTGTTCTTCTAGAGGGTCCATAGGGATACATGCACGACCATTGAATATAATCAACTTAGAAAATTACAACTCTTGAAAATTTATGATGGGGCCTTAATGTGGGGTTTGAAGTTCGTTCGAACTGTTAAACATTGTCAAGATTAGCATTACAGTGTTAAAATATACGACTACGAAACACTACAAATTAGCCCCTAATCAAAATAAACATCACATGAAATTTTGGGCTAAACAAATAATAACTGAAACCCCAAATCCTACAGAACAGAACACTGGTGAATTATAAGGTGAATCAGGGGCAGGGGCCGGCCAGGCCGGAAATTGGAGCTTGGTGCTCGGTCAAAATCTAAGCAATAGGCCTCGTATTTCACATGTGTTCTCAGTATAACACATGTAAACTTCTGCAGTTGTTTAAAAAAATTTTAAACGACTTTTTTATTAAAAAAAAAAGAGAACAATTTTAGGGTTTCGTAATATCGTATTTTTTGGAGTTGTTTTCGTTTTCGTAATAGTAATAACACTGTGTCTAAATTTCTACCTTGGCTCTGATACCACTGTTGTGATTCCTTAGCACCATACCTAGGGTTTGGAAGCATCACACAGTGCCACAATAAAATTTTTGGGAGGTGCTAAACAATCTAACCATGAATCGAACTAGAATATTTAGGATAACAACAAACTAGTATCTCATACAACAAGAAAACTATCACTAAGTGAAGAGAATACAACCTTTGTAGACCTCTTCTCTTGACTCCTTGGATCCTTGAGAGTTTGAACCGGCTCGCTATAGACATTCCAAGTCCACGATGATCCACCCGAAGCCCCTTTGCTCAAAGCTCCTTGCCACACTTGATCAATGCGGAAGTGGAGCCAACACTCTAAACTAATGGGCTAAACTCGTATAGAATGATGATGTGGTTTGTTTTCTTACTTCAAAACCCTTTCTTTTTGTAAACCTCACTCACTAGAAATCTCAAGAGAGCTTGGAGGAAGAAGAAGGAGATGGCAAATTCTTGAGCTCAAATGATAATAATCTCTTAATAAAAATGAGAATGAATAATATAAATAAAAGTCACTCTCGTAATTAACCATAGGTTAATAAATATCTAGATATTTATTCTGGAGCTAAAGCAGCTAAAGAAAATAAACTCAAGGTCAAAGCAAGGGTTAAGTGAAGGAAGTTTGTAGAATTATCAACCATGAGAGAATTTTCCTTTTCTTTAATAAAAAAATAAATGTATATACATAATTACTCCCATGTGAGTCTTGCATTGCCACCATTAGTGTATCATCAACTATGATACCATGTATGCATGTATGTGTCCATACACATCAACATGTGCATACATGGATGCATAAATCAAAGTAGAAAAGGGTTTAATAAAAGTGAGCTATAAAGTTAATGTTAAATCAATAGTTGATTTAACAAACCCGTCTTATCATATATGACTCGACCAATAGAAAAATACCCAATTAATATACGGTATCACATAGACGCATTTAATCGGGTCCCCGTGCAAATCTCATTTGCACACCACATCGTTTCGCCTGAGCTAGGAAACTCCTGTGTGGGACTCTAAAACTCGTCAATACGCCTGCAGTAGGTGATTATCACATCAAACACCCATAAGCCGCAAGTGGTCAGCTAAACGTAACAGCCACCCGGGTATTGCGAGATCAGAAGAAAAACAAGCAAAGCTTTCAAAACTCCCGTCGAGTCAATTGGCAACGCTTACCGTACAGTCCGGTCTCTTCGACAGATATGCTGCTTATCGAGTCTAGGGATGGTATCGTCGACCCCAATAAATAAATAAGTCATGCCGTTCTATGGCTCATAACAGATCAAGAAATTATTGATAACACTTATCAGTAAATCTCAGCAGCCCTGGTCAGGGACTTCCTGTTATAACCAATCGAACATAGCGCAACATCAACCCCTAATACCGAGAGAGACGAAACCCCTCTTATCGCTCATTGCCTCTATGTGCCCAAGGACTGTACCAAAAATCCACCTATTTGAACGACTCGGTCGAGCCATGGTAGTATGGAGATAAAAGTACAGTGGGAGGACACACAAGAATCTATGACGATCTTGGGTCTACAGACTAACCTGTACCAGTGTCACCTGAGAACTGCAATCTGACGATAGATATAATACCACATATGAGTTCTCGGCGAGTCCGTTCAGTATACCCAGTCTCCACTGAGCACCTGTATACAATCTTTGGTGTCACCAGACCAGATGGATATGGGATCATCCATCGCCTATCATATGGGACAAGAAATGGTATACGCTAGTCTACTCTGGAATATCGATACCCCGTCTCGATATACCAAAGACTAGGAACAGTTCAAGGATATGCTCATAAACTACACGCCCACTAGTATGATCCGCATCATAGTCGCAGTAGTCAAGCAAGTATCCTAAGGGCTTTATCAACATGTACCAAATGAGTAAGATGCATGATCAAATAAACATGTCAAGATAAAATAAACCAGATTGCATACTATCATGTCGAGCAAGAAAGTCGTCTGTATATATATATACACACACACACATGTCAAAGCATCCACTATACATATAATGGCCTCTAGGGCATACATATATCCAACAACACGGGTACCTGGTTCGCTAATTTAAGTAGCCTAGGTGATGTTGAGTAGCTAATAGAGTGTATTATCTCATGATATTCTTTGTTTAACAAGACATGTGAGGGTAAGGTTCCTTGAGGAAGAAGGAGAGGAAACTTGGAGAGAGAATGAAAAGCAACAAATGAGCTAAAGTTAATGTCAAGTGAAGAATGGCTACTCTCTCATTACTTATTCAAGCATGCAATATTTCACAATAAGAAATATCACACATGCTTGAATAGTGAGTCCAAAGTAATAAATAATTGTACAAGCTATGCTTCACACCCATACCACAAATATCTCCAAGTACACCTTATTAATCCATTTTGCAAAAATAGATAATCCAATAATGAAGTGTCCCCTTCTAGAAGCATACCTTATAAAATTACAAGAATGCCTTCACCGTATATACATACCCGTATTCGTATTCCGAAAAATACGAATACAATGTGACGAAAATAATCCAACAACATAATATTAGGATCTGGCTTAAACCAAATCCCCGTAGTATTATCTGCCTAGATATCATCTGTGCACAAATACACGTATGTGATCGAAAAACTGCCGTCAAACCATACGACCTCAACATCGTTTCGCTCGAAGTCGGGAAACCCTCTGTGTGGGACTCTAAAGACTCAACAGTACACTGGCAGTGGGCTTAACCATAAGCATGTCAGCAGTACTAGAAGCACGTAACGACTACCCAGGTAACTGTCGATAAGAAAGCTGATGAGCAAACTCATCCAAACTCCAACTGAGCCTATCTGTGACAATCTCCGTACAGTCCGGTCTATTCGTCTAAGATACTCATATATCATGCCTACAGGGATTGTTGGATATGTATGCCCAAGAGGCCATTATTGTATATGTATACTTGGACATATATATGTACAAGACAGTCTTACTCGATATGATAGTATGATATCTGCTTTGTCTTTATCTTAACATGCACTTGTTTTACTTGCTATTACATATCTTTTATACATGTTGATAAGCCCGTAAGATCATTGCTAGATCATACTTGTGGGAGCTGGGTAGTCGGTACGTACATCCTTAAATGGTCCCTAGTCGAGGGAGTATCGAGACCGGGCATCGATATTCCGGGGTAGACTAGTGTATACGTTTCTATACCCCGACAAGGGGCGATGGTTTGGTCCTCCAAACTTTGGTCTTTAGACTTAATATCGTATACAGGTGCTCACTGGCGAGTGGGTACACCAAGCGGACTCTCCGAGGACTTCCAGATGGTACTATACCTATCGTCATATGGAAGTTCTCACGTGACATAAGTACAGGTTAGTCTTTGGACTTGAGATCATCATTTTTCTCGTGTGAGTTTCCACTGTGATTTGATCACTACCCTACCACGGTTCTACTGAGTCGTGCAAACAGGTTTTGGTTGGGTACAGTCCCAAGCCACATGGAGGCAGTGAGTGATTGTTGGGATTCGTCTCTCCCAGTATTGGGAGTCGATATCGCACTTTGTTTGATTGGTCCGAACCATAAGACTTTGGCCAAGGCAGTAGGGATTTACTGATAGACTGATCAGTAATTTCCCGGATTGGTCCAGAGCCGCATCAGCACGAATTACCAGGTTATTAGGGTCTGACGTTTGCCACCCCTCAAGACCTGGTATGCGATACTCTCAAACGAAGAGACCGGACTGCATGGAGATTGTCACAGATAGGCTCAGTAGGGATCCGGATGAGTTTTCTTGTTGGCCTTCCTTTTCGACAGGTACCCGGGTAACCGTTACGTACAGCTAGTGACGCTGACATGCTTGTAGTTATGGATTTATCCAGTAACTCACTGCCGGCGTACTGTCGAGTCTTTAGAGTCCCACACAGAGGGTTTCCATGGTTCAGGAGAAATGATGTGTTAGCCGTATTGGATACGTGCAGGGTCTCTATCGATTGATGTACTTTATACTCGGACTTTCAGTCGGACAGTTGCTAATACTAGCCGGCTCGGGTTTGAGACGGATTATTAAATCAGGTATTGATTTAATAGTTTACATATATGTATTTCGATATGTATATTCTAGTATTACGTTCTCTGTGTTATTCTATCTCTTTAGGCATTCGCGTTTTATCCGAATGCAGGTATGTATAAACAGTAGAATGTAATCCGTATTTTATTACAGATTACCTTCTAGAAGGTGGACACCTCATCATGGAAATGAAGTGGAAATTAAGGAGTGGGAGGCATGGTGAGTGGCATTGCTTCAATAGTTCATAAATGAATTCTTTATTCATTTGTGGTTACTATTGAAGCATGGCTACACTTGATTATTCAAGAAAATTCATACACAAAACCTTTGTGTTGATTTTCTCTCTCATGCATACTTCATTATTCTTTAGCTTACATTTTTCTTCATCTCCTCCCTCCTCTTGAGTTTCCTCCACCTTCATCATCTTCCTCTTCACTACCATTCTCATGAGTTGAGAAACAAGTGAAGAGGCAAGAAAGAGATAGCAAACACTTAGAGTTTCACACTACATCCTAGACTACTTGGTTTAGCAACCCAAGTTCTCTAGTTGCTCCACTTGACACATTGTGAGGAGCTAGAGCCATGGATCACATCCCTCAGGTGGATCATCTATGACAAAGGAGGACCTGAGAACAAGCTCGATCCCGGAGAATCGATGGAGCAGGAAAAGAAGATCTAGCATGTTCAAACTGGCCACTTGGAGCTAACGAAGAAGAAAGAAGACCGAACGACTTGGATCGTTCGGTGAGACTTCTTTCATAGTAGTTAGTTCACCAGTTTTAGTTTTGCTAGATAGGTTTATGGAAAGATCCGGGTTAAAGGTTATTCTAGCGCCATGTTCTAATCGTTAGAAAAAATTTTGTTCCGCATTTGGCCTTGGAAGTTGGCCGGGGAACTAGCGTAACCTTTCATAGTATCAGAGCCAGCCCATAAACCCTACACTAGCAAGTTTAAACAATGTAAAAACAACGAAACCGAAACAACTCCGTAATATTGAAACCAAACTTCAAGTTTCTGTCGATTTTTCAGAGGCTTCAAAAAAAAATTTAAGCAACTGTAGAGTGATCTTTTGACTGTGAGATGAACCCTCAACAAAAACGAATCAATTCTACCAAGTTTTGGTCGGCCACACCTTCAAAAATTCTGGCCTCACCGGTTTTCTAGTGGAGAACTGGGTCGAGTTTTGTTCTGGGTTCTTATCTCGTGGAGTTTGGTTGTCAGGTGTTGTTTGTTTTTTCCCAAGTTTGATGTTCTGTTGCTTTTCAGTTGGGGGCAATTCGGAGTGTTTCGAAGTCGTTATATTTTAACAAATATTTAATTGTTATCAGTACTTAGGTTTGCATCTCTGACCGTGAATGTCATTTGATCAGTAAATCCGTCTATCTGCTATATGTCTATTTAGATGAGTCTGGGAACATGACATTCACGTTGATGTTCCGTGATTGTGCTGATAATGTGGTTGGATATTCTTGGTGCATAGCATGTGGTGCAATGTTAGTGTAAGTCCATGCTACCTCTCCCGGTACTTTCGGGCATGCGGAATTTGGTAAAAAACAATTTTCTTAGAGGTGGTAACATGGACTCAAAACCGGATCTTTGTTAAACATCTAAATAACAACCTAACTACGAGTTGCTAACTACTCGGTTAGGGGGTTATACCTTTCTTTTTCTCGAACTCCTTCATCTTCAAGCTTCGTTGGTCGTCCGAATCGGCTTCTCCCCGTCGTCTCCTTGCGCCGAAGATAGATCCACCTGAAAGCTTCAACCTTTGGCTCCTTCTTCGAACTTTGAAGAAACTAGTTCACTCAGTTTGCTAAACCTTGTGAACTAGAGTGAGTAGAGAAGAGTTTGTATGGGATTTTATATATGGTTCTTGGTTCTCAACTCATGAGACAAGTGAACCATAGAGTCAAGAGAGGGAGAGCAAGAGGAGGAAGATGAGAGCTCAAGAACAAGAGAGAGAATGAGCATGAAAGAAAAAAATGAGAGAAGACTTTTCTCATTTGGCTCTCATAATCCAAAACCATCATTACAAAAATAATAATCAAGTATTGTGTAAAATGGTTCAAGTCAAAATGGCTAAATCATTTCATGCACTCATTTCTCACAAAAGAAACAAGCAAGTAAAAAGACTTTGCTATGAAATGATAGCCGTAGTCATCATGATGGTCAACTAGTCCAACCTAGTCAACCGGTCAACAAAGTCAACAAGTCAACAAAGTCAACCCCTCAACAACCATGTCACCACAATACTTAATTAATATAATTGTTAATCACATATCATATTCTCATTAGGGTTGAGCAAAAAGTCAATAGTCAACTGTCAACGGTCAACAACCCTAATGAGAATCCTCTGCCTCTGTCTCTCCGTCAACTGTGCATACACACCAGCATCCGCGTTCCGAGGAACACGAATGCATACGGGATAAGTCCAATCCCAAAAGGTACACTAGGATCTGGCTTAAACCAAAGCCCGCTAGTGTAACCTGTCCGGACACTGTACGTGCACAAGTGCACGGATGTGACCGAACCCTATCGCAAAACCATGCGACCTGTCGCAAAACCATGCGACCTCTACTCTTTTGCCTAAAGGCGAATAGCTTTCTGTGTGGGACTCTAAAGACTCGACACTACGCTGGCAGTGGGTTTAACCACAGACCGCAAGCGGCACTAGCTGTGCGTAACGGTCCCCAGGTAGATGCTGACAAGAAGACTGACGAGGCGAAACCCATCTGAACTCCTACTGAGCCTGAATGTAACATTCTCCGTACAGTCCGGTCTGTTCGTCTGATACATCGCATGGCGAGCCTAGGGGCGGTAAACGTCAGTCCCGCAATAGCGGTACAAGTCGTGTCGGAGTGAAGCCCAAAACACCCTGAGATAACACTGGAAGCCTACCAGTATATCTCGTTTGCCCTGGCCAGGGACTACTCGTGTAATGGCTCTCCTAGACACAGCGCGATGTCAACCCCCAATACCGGGAGAGACGAATCCTGTCTAACCGTCACTGCCTCCAAGTGCTTCGGGACTGCACCCAACTACCACCTGTTTGCACGACTCCTTTGAGCCGTGGTAGGGTAGTAATCAAAGTACAGTGGGAACACACTCGAGGCGAAGTGACAGTGTCAAGTCAGCGGACTAAGCTGTACTCATGTCACCTGGGAACTGATAACTGACGATAGGCATAATACCAACCAGTCAGTTCCCGACGAGTCCTGTCCAGTGTACTCATAACCCAACGAGCACCCGCATACCCTCTCAAGTACGACGTACCGACGGCTGTGGGACAGACCGTCTCCCACACTGGGATGAGAAGCGCATGCGCTAGTCTACTCCGGAGTATCGATGCCCTGTTTCGATAGTCCTGCGACCAGGGACCTGCATAAGGATGTGGCTATAGATTACCCAGCCCCACTAGTGTGACTGCCATCACAACGCTGGTAATCAAGCAAAGATCCTAAGGGCTCCACTAATGTGTATAGGCGATATACTAAAATAAACACATGTACACATTGAAGTAGAAACAAACCAAGTAGCATACTACTATCTTGAGCAAGATTGTATATACAAGGTGAATATCCAAAGCTTCCATTAAGTAATATACAAACTAGTATGATACAGTAATGGCCTCTAGGGCATATACACTAACAATCTCCCACATGCACTAAGGCCAGGTACTGGCGTATCGAAGACCTATCATCTCGATCAGCCGCTCGAACTGAGTCTGGGGCAAGGCCTTGGTGTATGGATCTGCAGTGTTATCTTCTAAAGCGACTCTCCGAACCTCGATCTCCTGGCGATCCACGATCTCCCTGATCAGGTGATACCGCCTTAAGATGTGTCTGGATCTCTGATGGGACCTGGGTTCCTTCGCTAAAGCTATAGGCCCGTTGTTGTCGCAATACAGAGGTATTGGATCAACAATGGATGGAACCACCTTAAGCTCTTTCAAGAACTTCCTCATCCAGACAGCTTCTTTTGTGGCATCAGATGCAGCGATGTATTCCGCTTCCATCGTCGAGTCTGCAACGGTTTCCTGTTTGGAACTCTTCCAACACACCGCCCCTCCATTGAGGGTAAAGACAAAACCCGACATGGACTTGGAATCATCCTTGTCACTCTGGAAGCTGGAGTCAGCAAAGGCCTCGATCTTGAGGTCTTTTCCGCCATACACCAAGAACATCTCCTTAGTCCTTCTCAGGTACTTGAGAATGTTCTTTACTGCTATCCAGTGTTTCTCCCCAGGGTTTGACTAATACCGGCTTACCACACTCAATGCATAAACTACATCCGGTCTGGTACACAACATCGCATACATTATAGAGCCTACTGCAGAAGCGTAGGGTATAATAGACATGCGATCCCTTTCCAAATCAGTCTTGGGAGACATCTCTTTAGAGAGGGTGATCCCGTGACAAGCCGGTAGGTTACCACGCTTGGAATCTTCCATACTGAATCTCTTCAGTATGGTGTTGATGTACCTGGAATGTGAAAGTCCTAATATCCTCTTGGATCTATCACGATGGATCCGGATCCCCAGGATGTATGAGGCATCACCCAGGTCTTTCATGGAGAACCTGTGTGACAAGAACCCCTTGACAGATTGTAGCATAGGAATGTCATTTCCTATTAAGAGAATGTCATCCACGTATAAAACGAGGAATACTACAGTTCTCGCTACAAATCTACTATAGATGCATGGTTCATCTGGATTTTTGATAAAGCCAAATTCCTTGACCGTCTCATCAAAACAGATGTTCCAACTCCGCGATGCCTGCTTTAGTCCATAGATGGACTTAAGCAACTTGCACACCTTTCCGCTGCTCCCACTCTGAATGAAACCCTCTGGTTGGTCCATATTGACACACTCCTCTAAATTTCCATTTAGAAAAGCGGTCTTTACGTCCATTTGCCAGATCTCATAGTCGTGGAAGGCAGCAATGGCAAGAAGGATCCGAATGGATTTCAGCATAGCCACTGGAGAAAAGGTTTCGTCATAGTCCAAGCCAGGTCTTTGACGGAAACCCTTTGCAACAAGTCTAGCTTTATAGGTCTCAACCTGTCCATCTACACCAATCTTCCTTTTGAAGATCCACTTGCATCCTACGGGTTTTACCTCGTCTGGAGCAATGTCCAACGTCCATACTTTGTTGGTGTACATGGACTCCATTTCGGTCCGCATTGCATCCAGCCATTTTACTGAGTCAACGCTCTGAACGGCCTGCAGGAAGCTAGTAGGCTCATCATAATTTATGATGCAATTCTCTCTATCCCCGTCTATGAGAAAACCGTAGTATCTCTCGGGCGGATGAGACTGCCTACTACTCCTGCGGAGCAGCGTAGGAATGTCCTGTTCTCTTGAACCCTCTGGTTCCACTAAGCTTTCAGTAATAGCTCGTGGTTCTGGAATTTCTTCCAGTTCTACTGCGCTCCCACTAATTTCCTTTTCTAAGAACTGATGTTCTAGGAAGTGGGCATGACGAGAAACAATAACTTTTTGTTCCTCTTCACAGTAGAAGAAATATCCCTTGGAATTCTTTGGATATCCCACAAACTTACACTGTACTGAGCGTGCCTCGAGCTTGTCCGCATGCTGCTTTTTGACAAAAGCTGGACTTCCCCATGTCTTAATGTGATTAAGATGGGGTCTCTTCCCACACCACGTCTCATATGGTGTGGTAGGCACAGTCTTAGTGGGAACTCAGTTCAAAAGGTACGCAGCTGATTCTAGCGCATACCCCCAGAATGATCGCGGTAACTCAGCGTTACTCATCATGGACGGTACCATATCCAATAGGGTGCGGTTCCGTCTCTCCGATACACCGTTATGTTGCGGAGTGTATGGAGGAGTAAGCTGAGAGAGAATTCCGTTCTCTTTTAAATAATCCAGGAACTCAGCACTCAAGTATTCACCACCTCGATCCGATCTTAGGATCTTGATACTTTTTCCGGTCTGTTTTTCTACTTCATTCTTATATTCCTGGAACTTTCCAAAGGCTTCGGACTTATGTTTCATTAAGAAGACATAACCGTACCTTGAAAAGTTATCCGTAAAAGTAATAAAGTAAGAATAACTGCTTCGATCATGTGTAGACATTGGACCGCACACGTCGCTGTGTTCGAGTCCCAAGAGCTCGCTCGCTCTTACTCCGTGTCCAGTGAACGGAGTCTTTGTCATCTTTCCTTTGAGACAGGATTGACAAGTGGCATACGATTGATATTCGAACGCATTCAAATATCCTTCTGTATGTAACTTCGTCAACCTGCTCTCATTGATGTGACCCAGTCTACAATGCCACAAGAAAGTCTGATTTACATCCGGAGACATTCTTTTGTGTGTTTTCTGGACATTGAAAATCTGTGGTTGGTTTAATACGTATATACCATTGCTCAATGTACCTGACCCAATCAGAACTTGATTAAGGTGAATGTTTACAACATTGCTTACAAACGCAAATTCATAACCTTCTTCAGAAACTAAAGATACAGAAATGATATTACAAGTTGCGTTGGGTACAAAAAAGCAATTACGCAAAACCAAAATATGTCCATCTGACATTCCCAGGTGATAGTCCCCCACGGCTTTAACATCCATGCTAGCTCCATTCGCAACTCTGAGGGTCATGTCACCTGCTTTCAAAACACTACGGTTTCTCAACGCCTGCAAAGAATTACAGATATGAGATCCTGATCCAGTATCCAATACCCAGGAAGTAGAGTTTATTGAAAGACAGTTTTCAATAACATACACACCTGAAGCTGAAGCTGCAACCTGCTTCAATTCCTGTGTTCTGGCCTTCCAGGCCCTGCAATCATTCTTCCAGTGCCTTTCTTATGACAATAGAAGCATTCTTCCTTATCCACAAGCTTCCCCGCTTTCTTTGTTGCTTTAGCTTTTCCCTTCGTATCCACTTTACTAACACCGCCTCTTGGTTTGGCGGGGGCTTTCTTCTTCTTTCCCTTGGCTTTCGCCTTGGACCTAGAAGAAGATGATCCTCCTACAAACAAAGTGGATGTTTCCCTACCTTTCTGTAGGGTGCCCTCTGCGCTCCTCAGCTTGTTGAGGAGCTCTGAAAGTTCAACTTTTTTTTCTTGTAAGTTGAAGTTCAGTATAAACTTTGCGTAAGTGGAAGGAAGGGACTGGAGAACTAAGTCCGTATAGAGCTCACTCTCCAATGTGGTCCCTAGGTCCGCGAGCTCCTCAATGTAGCCGATCATCTTAAGCACATGTTCTGCTACTGATGATCCGACGGCCATCCTTGCCGAAAATAACTTTTTCGACGCTTCGTATCTTGCGATACGAGATTGCTCTCCATACAGTTCTTTTGTATGAAGAAATATGGATTCCAAGTCCATATTCTCGTGCCTCCTCTGATGTTCATTGTCCATAGAGGCAAGTACGAGGCACTTGGCCTTCGCGCTATCAATCTCCCAAGTCTTACGGATTTCCTTATCCGCGACGCTGGAAGTGGGACCAGGGACAGGGAGAGCTTTGGTGGTAAGAAGATACCCCAGCTTATCGTAAGTGATTGCCATCTTGACATTCCTGAGCCAATCTTTGTAGTTGGCCCTGTCAGTATGTTTTTATCTAGAAGTAACTTAAGTCCAGTCATGTCGATTGGTCGCTGCAATTAGGAGAGAGAAGAAACACTCAGCTTGATGCTCTTGCAAGTTTAGAATGGTTTTTAGTTCGTCTAAACAGGATGGCTCCCACTGTTTCTCGAATCCCTCCTCAAACCAAAAAGGAAGAATTAGTCGGGATCAATCCCACCGCACAATACTTTCTTAACCGTTCAGCCAGGCCAGTGTCGGTACTTCGAGGGAGTTTTTCCAACGCTTTCGCGAAGTTCCTTAATTAAATAACCTCTTTTCCCCGGGGGTGTAGCCCCGCTAACACCTTTCTAGACACCTACTAGGTTTATAGCATTGATCGTTTAGTGAGAAATTTCCCGAGGAGTAGCATATACTCACAGTAGGATCGGGATCCAAATATCATCGCGTGACGAAACTGAAGGAATCCTACCAGAATCATCACACTCCAAGTGGTATGCAAATCTAGCAAGTTTCAGTACTTATGAAACTCCCGATGTGGATTTTTGCCCCATGCTCTTATGACCTTGACTTTGGCCAAAATATCATAAGTCACATGTCAAGTTCTACCCGTCATTCTCCAGGTTAATTTGGATCCATCCGTACCTACCCTTGACTTTGGCCAAAATGGCAGTACGACTGTCCCAAACCAACGCATCTATCTATGCTACACATGAATACCTAATAGCTACCAATCACTATGCCTTGACTTTGGCCAACATACACAGCTTGAATACTATTGACTATTCATGTGAAACGACGGAGGGCTACGAATGGTTTTGGCAAAACCGTGAACGTAGTGAACTTGATATAATCGATGGAATGAGATAGCTTTTAAAAGGAGTGGCTCAAGCTCCGCATTTAAAAGTTAGTTTTGAAAAGAACCGAGTGGTTTTCCGAAAGTGTTCCAACGATTTTAACTTGGTTTATTTTCTTGCATTAGTTCTTTTAATGCGTGATATTCTTGCATTAGTTCTTTTAATGCGTCCCATCATTTAATCCTACCATTGCAGAAAACAACTAAAATATGACGTACGCTTATGCCATTCGCATTCGCCATGGGGCCCCGTCATTACCCGTTAGGTTACTTAACTAACGACAGAGCGGGGGCTGGGCTAGCGCGGCTGTAAACATAAGCAACGCCTAAATAATATCATATATAGATATATTGCAATGATAGACATTTCAGATCACAGATGAACACATTGGATATACTAGGAATTCGCAATTCATACGAGCCTGTAACGAAAAGCATATTACACTGTCGCGGTGAATAGCCAATACCCCACCCAAGACCCCTACGGGTGCGGAAAACTACCCGCCAAGTACCCGAAGCGAAGCAACCTCCCTCAACTCCGTGAGTAGGCCACTCGGCACTTCGGCATACCCGGTAGTTTGTGCACCCCCTCCATGGGTCTATCCTATGAGCAAAAACAGTAAAAAGAAATTATACAATGACGGCTACAACCCCGACCCGGTTGTGCGGGCATACAAATAATTATTATATCAATTTACAAATTTACATGAATTGAAAGAAAAGAAAACTCTCGTCTCACAACCCCCGGCTATTCACCCGCGACAATCCAACATATTCATATACACATTCCAGCAACATTACAGATCACAGATTTGTATAACCCCCACTAATCGACATATAGCGATTAGCAGACATTCAATACAAATATCACATCACAGAAAAACCCGTTAGCTTAAGTCTTTTAGAAGTTCGATCAAAAATACGGATTTTCAGGACCCCAAAAATAAAATTTTCGTTCTGGAAAATCTGGGCAGAAAATATATATTCCAAAAATCCCAAAACAACCCCAGAAAAACACTGCACCTAACTTGGACCTCGGCCGAGTCAACTCGGCCCTGGAACCGCGCTGGGAGCGTGCTCCCACCGCGTTTCCGCGGCTCTTTGACTCGATCTTTGGACCAAATTTGTGGGTGTTCACACAAAAGCCTGAGCCGATTTTTAAGATGAAAATTATCAACTTTTGAACAGAAAAAATTTCGGCAGAAACTTGACAGTTTTGGGTTCGTTTTGCGACTTTTCTTTGATCGATCTTCTAGCTACTTTGCTAACATGTTAGATAGAGTTTAACTAGGCTCTGATACCACTGTAAGTCCATGCTACCTCTCCCGGTACTTTCGGGCATGCGGAATTTGGTAAAAAACAATTTTCTTAAAGGTGGTAACATGGACTCAAAACCGGATCTTTGTTAAACATCTAACTAAAAACCTAACTACGAGTTGCTAACTACTCGGTTAGGGGGTTATACCTTTCTTTTTCTCGAACTCCTTCGTCTTCAAGCTTCGTTGGTCGTCCGAATCGGCTTTTCGTCTCCTTGCGCCGAAGATAGATCCACCTGAAAGCTTCAACCTTTGGCTCCTTCTTCGAACTTTGAAGAAACTAGTTCACTCGGTTTGCTAAACCTTGTGAACTAGAGTGAGTAGAGAAGAGTTTGTATGGGATTTTATCTATGGTTCTTGGTTCTCAACTCATGAGACAAGTGAACCATAGAGTCAAGAGAGGGAGAGCAAGAGGAGGAAGATGAGAGCTCAAGAACAAGAGAGAGAATGAGCATGAAAGAAAAAAATGAGAGAAGACTTTTCTCATTTGGCTCTCATAATCCAAAACCATCATCACAAAAATAATAATCAAGTATTGTGTAAAATGGTTCGAGTCAAAATGGCTAAATCATTTCATGCACTCATTTCTCACAAAAGAAACAAGCAAGTAAAAAGTCTTTTCCATGAAATGATAGCCATAGTCATCATGATGGTCAACTAGTCCAACCTAGTCAACCGGTCAACAAAGTCAACAAGTCAACAAAGTCAACCCCTCAACAACCATGTCACCACAATACTTAATTAATATAATTGTTAATCACATATCATATTCTCATTAGGGTTGAGCAAAAAGTCAATAGTCAACTGTCAACGGTCAACAACCCTAATGAGAATCCTCTGCCTCTGTCTCTCCGTCAACTGTGCATACACACCCGCATCCGCGTTCCGAGAAACACGAATGCATACTGGATAAATCCAATCCCAAAAGGTACACTAGGATCTGGCTTAAACCAAAGCCCGCTAGTGTAACCTGTCCGGACACTGTACGTGTACAAGTGCACGGATGTGACCGAACCCTATCGCAAAACCATGCGACCTCTACTCTTTTGCCTAAAGGCGAATAGCTTTCTGTGTGGGACTCTAAAGACTCGACACTACGCTGACAGTTGGTTTAACCACAGACCGCAAGCGGCACTAGCTGTGCGTAACGGTCCCCAGGTAGATGCCGACAAGAAGACTGGCGAGGCGAAACCCATCTGAACTCCTACTGAGCCTGAATGTGACATTCTCCGTACAGTCCGGTCTGTTCGTCTGATACATCGCATGGCGGGCCTAGGGGGCTGTAAACGTCAGTCCCCCAATAGCGGTACAAGTCGTGTCGGAGTGAAGCCCAAAACACCCTGAGATAACATTGGAAGCCTACCAGTATATCTCGTTTGCCCTGGCCAGGGACAACTCGTGTAATGGCTCTCCTAGACACAGCGCGATGTCAACCCCCAATACCGGGAGAGACGAATCCTGTCTAACCGTCACTGCCTCCAAGTGCTTCGGGACTGCACCCAACTACCACCTGTTTGCAAGACTCCTTTGAGCCGTGGTAGGGTAGTAATCAAAGTACAGTGGGAACACACTCGAGGCGAAGTGACAGTGTCAAGTCAGCGGACTAAGCTGTACTCATGTCACCTGGGAACTGATAACTGACGATAGGCATAATACCAACTAGTCAGTTCCCGACGAGTCCTGTCCAGTGTACTCGTAACCCAACGAGCACCCGCATACTCTCTCAAGTACGACGTACCGACGGCTGTGGGATAGACCATCTCCCATACTGGGATGAGAAGCGCATGCGCTAGTCTACTCCGGAGTATCGATGCCCTGTCTCGATAGTCCTGCGACCAGGGACCTGCATAAGGATGTGCTTATAGATTACCCTGCCCCACTAGTGTGACTGCCATCACAACGCTGGTAATCAAGCAAAGATCCTAAGGGCTCCACTAATGTGTATAGGCGATATACTAAAATAAACACATGTACACATTGAAGTAGAAACAAACCAAGTAGGATACTACTATCTTGAGCAAGATTGTATATACAAGGTGAATATCCCAAGCTTCCATTAAGTAATATACAAACTAGTATGATAAAGTAATGGCCTCTAGGGCATATACACTAACAGTTAGTTGTACAGTTTGTATTCATTTGTACATTTGTTATTGCGTGGCGAGCGTCCGACATGTCGACTGCCGTCTTTGCTGGGTTGTATATTATTTGTTTGGGGCATGACTGGGTTGAGGTCGATGTTACCATTTGTATATATTATTTTCATTTTCTGTACTAGGATTACCCCACGGTGGAGTGCACGAAATGCCGGTTTCGAAAAGGAAACAAGCCCGCTTCTCATAGTGTTGAGATGGAGCGGACTTCATTCTAGAATTGGCGGGCTATTCGCCGCACTCATAGGGGGTATAGGATGACCCACGAAGGGGTGCCCAAGTGACCGGATTCCGTGAAGTGTTGGGTGGCCCATTCACTTTGTTGAAGAGGGTTGCCTCACTTCTGGGATTGGAGGGTATCTTGCCGAGCTCGTAGGGGTCCAGGTTTTCATTGCACAGGCTATCCACACGACCGGGAACGTCGGGTTTTATTTGCGGCTCAAATGAAACCCGGGCTCCAAGATTATCTACCTTTCTGTATTGTTGGCTGAGATTCTGTGATGTTGCTTATTATCATGCATGGAACGAATGTTATATATATTTATGTATATACTAGTAGATGTTGTATATGTTTTGCACCCGCGCTAGTCTAGCCCCCGCTCTGTCGTTAGTTAAGTAACCTAACGGGTGATAATAGGGCCCCATGGCGAATGCGGACGGCATATACGTACATCATATTTTTGTTCTTTTCTGGTGTGATAGGTAAAATGATGGGACCACATTAATTTTGATTAATGGAAGAAAAGAAACTTAAAAAGTTGTTGTTGGAATAAATTTCGAAAAACTACAGCTATATTCTTTCGCTTTTCATAGTGGTATTCAGTCATGAATATCCAGCATCTCATTCAACGAGGCAAGAGCCGAGATCCCTTTACGGGGAGTGACCTCTTGAGCAAAAGTCTATACTATAGATTACTCTGTTTTCTTCAAAACCACTGTTTTTCAAAGCGGAGCTTAAACCACTCCTTTTCAAAACTACTCTGGTTCCTTCAACGATATCAAGTTCATTACGTTAACAGGTATTTCGCCAAAAACCTAGCTGTAGCCCTCCGTCATTTCGGATGAGTTGTTCCTAGTATTTGTACTGCGTTTGTTGGCTTTTGTCAAGGCGTAGTGTACGGTAGCTAGATATTGCTTGTCTGTTGCTTATTGAGATGTGATTATCCATGACAGTCGTACAGCCTTGTTGGCCATTGTCAAGAATATGTACGGGTGGGTCTAGATTAATTCTGGATAATGACGAGTTGAACTTGACTAGTGGATTATGATTTGTTGGCCTTTGTCAAGGTCATAAACCGCTAGGGGCAAAAACCACATTGGGTGTTTCAATATACAGGAAACTTGCAGATTTAGCATACCTTCTAGTCTGTGGTGACTAGAGTGGATTCTATCTAGTGCATCACACGTTTATAGTTGGATCCCGATCCCACCGATGAGTAGGATTACTCTCGGGACATTATTTCATTTAACAATCAATGTTATAAACCAAGTAGGTGTTTAGAACTGTGTTAGTGGGGCTACGCCTCAAGGAAAAAGTGGTTATGTAATTATGGAACTTCGTGAAAACGTTGTAAAACCTCTCTCGTAGTACCAAAACTAGCCTGGCTAAAAGGTTAAGCAAGTATTGTGACGTATGATTAATCCTGACTAGTTCTTCTTTTAAAGTTTGAAGAAGAATTTGAGGAAAAAGTGGGAGCCATCCTGGTTAGATAAATCAATAACCAATCTAATCTTGCAACAGCGCACGCTGAGTGTTTCTTTTCTCTCTCCAGGTAGCAACCTTTTCACGCCCTAATCAAGATAATAAAATGTATTGCTTGACCGATCCGAATTCTTATTCGGGGCTGGGGAATGTCAGTTCATCTCTAAACTATGACAACAGTCATGAGTATGAGCTTGAGAATAAGGATTGCATGGATTCCTTAATGACTCCAATGAAGAAGAAGTACACTATTGCGTCTTTTTCAGGTGCTTTTGTTATTGAGAACTGTTTTTCGGTCTGTCCAACTTCCTGTGTACTAGATACCGGATCAGAATCTCATATTTGTAATTTAATGCAGGGAATGAGAAAAATAGGAAAGTTGGACCAGGTAATATGTCCCTCAGATAGGGAACGGAGCATAAGTTAATGTAGATGCCGTCGGTCAATATCACCTAGCATTGCCAAGAGGCAATACTATGATTTTGAATAATTTCTACTATGTACCTTCCATGGTTTGCAACATCATATCAGTTTCTTTACTTGATAAAGATGGATATAAGTTTTTCTTGATAGAAATATCATGAACATTTACCTTAATCAGGTATTGGTTGCAAAAAGTATACTGTGTAATGGTATCTATGTTCTTAATCAAAACATAGTTCTCAGCATACAAAACGCACGCAAGAGGAAGAGTTCAAAAGTGAAGGAATCCTACTTATGGTATTGTAGACTTGGTCATATCGAAGATAAACGACTGAGTAAGCTGCATAAAGATGGATTTTTGGATACGTTTGAATTTTCATTTTATGAAACTTGTATGACTTGTCACGAAGGAAAAAAATGACCAAATCTCCGTTCACGGGATATGGAGAAAGAGCAACAGAGCTCTTGGGACTCATACAGTGTGATGTATGTGGTCCAATGTCTATACATGCAGCGGTGGGTTCTCGTACTTCATCACATTCACTGACAATCTTTATAGGTTCGGATATGTGTATCTCATGAAACACAAATCTTAAGATTTTGAGAAATTCAAAGAATTCAGAAACGAAGTAGAGAACCAGACTGGAAAAGTATCAAGATACTCCGATCTGATAGAGAAGGGGAGTAATTAAGCACGAAATTCCTAGATTACCTAAAGGAAAATAGAATTTTCTCTCAGCTTACTCCTCCGTATACGTCACAGCACAACGGTGTATCGGAGCGGAGGAATCGTACCCTTTTGGACATGGTTCGCTCCATGTTGAGTAACGCTAAGTTGCCTCTTTCATTTTAGGGACATGCACTTTTGACAGCGACATACCTTTTGAATCAAGTTCCTTCTAAATCTGTGTCTAAGACTCCATACGAAATATGGAATGGAAAGAAACTATGTCTTAAGCGTATTAGGATATGGGGTTACCCGGCCTATGTGAAAGCACAAAATCTGGACAAACTTAAGGCACGATCATTTCTATATAAATTTCTAGTATATCCAAAGCATTCGCATGGATATCTGTTCTACCACACTGAGGAACAGAAGGTGTTTGTATCTCGCCACGCTACCTTTTTGGAAAGGGAGTTTCTTGCAAAAGAAACTGGTGGGAGTATGGTAGAACTGGAAGAAACTTCTGAACAACAAAATGTAACTGATGAATTTGTTGAACCGCTAGATTCAATAACCTCAGATGAACATCAGCCACTACGCAGATCTGGTTGGATTTCTCATCCGCACGAGAGATACTACGGTTTTCTCATAGACGGGGATCGAGAGGATTGCATCTTGGAAGAAGATGATCCTACTAATTTCAGGCAGGCCATTATCATTAGGGACTCTGATAAGTGGCCGGATGCTATGTGATATGAAATGGAGTCCATGTACACCAATAAAGTATGGACCTTAGATATTGCTCCACCTGGGGTAAAACCCGTTGGATGCAAATGGATCTACAAAAGGAAACTTGGTGTAGATTGGCAGGTGGTAATCTATAAGGCTAGACTTGTTGCAAAAGGTTTTCGTCAAAGACCAGGTGTGGACTATGCCGAAACATTTTCTCCAGTGGCTATGCTCAAATCCATTCGGATCCTACTTGCCGTTGCTGCCTTCCATGATGATGAGATCTGGCAGATAGACGTAAAAACGACATTTCTAAATGGAAGTTTTGTCGGTTGCGTTTATATGGATCAGCCAAAAGGTTTTGTAAACAGTGGGATTCGCTGGAAGGTGTGCAAGTTGCTTCAATCCATCTATGGATTAAAGCAGGCATCGCGGAGATGGAAAATCTATTTTGTTGAAACAGTCAAGGGATTTTACTTCATCAAGAACGGGGTTGAGCCTTGTATATATAAGAAGATTATAGGCCGAACTGTCGTGTTCCTAGTCTTGTACGTGGACGACATTCTTTTGATAGGAAATGACATTCCTGTGCTACAATCGATCAAGCTATTCTTATCACAAAGGTTTTGGATATATGTATGTCCTAGAGGCCATTATATGATAGTGGATGTATCTATACATGTATATATATATTCAGTATACATTCTTGCTCGACATGATAGTATGCTTTCTGGTTCTTCTTTATCTGACATGTTGATTTGATCATACTTTTATTCATTCATACATGCTGATAAAGCCCTGAGGATATCGGCTTGACTACTGTGATTATGATGGAGATCATACTAGTGGGACATCTGTACTTTATAAGCATATCCTGGAATGTCCCTAGTCATAGATATATCGAGACGGGGCATTGATATACCAGAGTAGACTAGCGTATATGATACTAGACCCATACGATGGGCGATGAATGTTCCTACATTCATCGATGTTTGACATCGAGATCAAATACGGGTGCTCAGTGGTGATTGGGTACACTGGACGGGCTCACTGAGAATTCCTATATGGAATTATATCTATCGTCGGATAGCAGTTCTCAGGTGACACTGGTACAGGTTAGTCTGTAGACCCGAAATCGCCATAGAGTCATGTGTGTTCTCCCACAGTACTTTGATTGCCACCCTACCACGGCTTTACTGAGTCGTGCAAACAGGTGGCCGTTGGGTACAGTCCCGAGACACACGAAGGCGATGAGCGATAGGAGGGGTTTCGTCTCTCCCGGTATTGGGAGTTGATGCTGTGTTGTGCCCGACTGGTTATATCAGTAAGTCCCTGGCCAGGGCTGCTGAGATTTACTGATAAGTGTTATCAGTAGTTTCTCGATCTGTTATAGACCATTCACCGGCATGACTTATTGAGTTATTGGGGTCGACGTTACCATCCCTAGACTCGATATGCAGCATATCTGATGAAGAGACCGGACTGTACGGTAGTATTGTCGGTTGGCTCAACGGGAGTTGTAGCAGGTTCGCTTGTCTTCTTCTGATCGCTCAATACCCGGGTGGCCGTTATGTTTAGCTGACCGCTTGCGACTTGGGGGTGCTTGATATGATCATCACCCACTGCCGGCGTATTAACGAGTCTTAGAGTCCCACAAAGGAGTTACCTAGTCCATGCGAAACGTTGTGGTGCGCGTATGCGATATGCGTATGGACCCGGTTAAAATGCGCGTATGAGATACCGTATATTAATTGGGCGGATTGCTTTTGGTCGGGTCGTATGAGATATGACCGGGTTGATAAATCAAGTGTTGATTTATCATTTAACCATTAGCTTCTCACTAGAAATCCTATCTTGTTTCTTTTGGATGTATGCATGCATGTATGCATTCATTCCTGTTCATGCACATATGGATTTGCATGCACACATGCATACATACATCATTCTATCATGGTTGTTTATACAATGAGAATGGTGGCAATATAAGACTCACACCATGGGTTTTTATATGGATTATTATTGCATTTGTGTTAAAACAAAAGGAAAAGGAAAAAGAAAAAGGGTTAATTCATAGAATGTTTCTACACTCTTCTTCATCTTACCATGCTCACCTACTTTTTAACCCTTGGTTATTTTTCCTTTGGTGTTTTAAAATCAAAGTCAATAATATCTTTATCATTAACCATGGTTTTCAATGAGAAGTGGAAAATATATATACTTATATTTTTCATTTTCTCATTAGAGTTTATCTTCTCTTCTTCTTAAAAAATGCCATCATCTTCTTCAACCTTGATCTCTTGCTCTCTAGACTTTTCAAGTGAGCAAAATACTCAAAAAGATAGGATTTTGAAGTGAGAAAGAGAACCACAACACCATTCTACACAAGTCTAGCCCACTTGTTTAGAGTGTTAGCTTCATTTCATCCTCTTGTTAAAGTGAAGTTGCTAGCTTGGACAAAGGAGCTTCGGGTGGATCGTCATGGACGTTAGAAGACTTCAAGCTAATCGTTTTCCAACTCTCAAGTGGCCAAGGAGTCTACAAAAGGGAGCTACAAAGGTTGTAGTCTCAAAACCCTAGCCTTTGTTACATATGATGTTGGTTAATGTTTATGAAACCCTAATTTTTCTAGGATAGATCCTTTGTATGCTTACTTAGCACCATAAAAATTTGATCTTTGTGACATGTGATGCTTCCAAACCTCTCATTGGGTGCTAGGTAAACATAACATTGGTATCAGAGCCGACCTAGAACATTAGGCGACACTTTTACGAAGTAAAAACTCCGATTGAACCAAAATACGACATTTCGGGACCCTCTCTGGACATTTTTCAAAATCTGTCATTTTTCAGAATTAAAAATACTTAAAAATATAGCAGGAAAATCTAAGAAACACTGTGAAATACGAAGCCATGATCCGTACAAACCTCCGCGGAACCGCGACCAATCCTTGCTTAGGCCGCGGCTCCGCGGCCGTACAGAGGCTTCATGGATTCCTATTTGCACAGTAATTCCTATAACTGCTTGTATATTGTTTTAGGTATGTTTAATCTGAATCCAGTACTGTATATTCTGGAGATGGTTTTGGCCTCGATGATTCGATCGGAATTTTGATTTCGTATCTTTTCCGGGTAAATTAGAAAGTATTGAAGTGTTCGAATGAGTATCATTTGCTCACTTTTCACGGGGTTTAAATATTTTGGTGATACGTACAAGTTTTGTGGTGGACCCTCTAGAAGACAACAAACCTTAACTCGATTATGTAACCGTCTTGAACTTCCCTTTGAACCTTAGGGTTTGGGGCAGTACGGTGTGCCACATGTGAGGCATTGGCTTGACCCTTCTACGGCTGGACCGCTACTACTGTGTCACACTCCGGGTTTTTGAACTCCGCTCAAGTGTTGAGCTTCAGGGAATTTTGGGTATTTGATCATTCATTCGAAAACTGTAATACTGTCTAATTATCTGGAATGTGATACAATATGTGGAATTCATATAGTTTAGGCATGAAATACGAAGTATGTGATATTTCGCATTTATGATGTCTAAAGAGAATGTTGATTCCAAATATTGTTGTTTTACACTTTCTTTTCTGTGACCGTAAGTGTAGTTTGTTCGATATCGCCGGTTTCGTTGCTATACATCAACAACAATCGGGGTACGCATACTTACTTACGTTGATGATATATGATATTATGTGTTGCTGAGATATGATGTGCAGGATTGTCGCGATCGAATAGCCGGGGGGTTTTATGTGAGATGAGTGTTTTATTTTTCATTCATGTAAAATTCAAATGTAATGTAATATTCTTTTATTTGGGGCACTTCCGGGTTGAAGTTGATGTCACCTGTGTTGTATATTATTTACTTTTCAGCATTAGGATAGACCCAAGGAGGGGAGCACAAGTAACTGGGTTCTAGGGTTCAGTGGCAGGCCATCTCGAGGAATCGAGACCGGGTCACCTAAACTCCAGGATTGGTAGGGTCGCTTACCGCTCTCGTAGGGGTCTAGGGATGTGGGCTTGGCTATTCATCGCGACTGTGGAATCCGTATTTTCTATTATTGGCTAAATACTAAATACGGACGTCCTAGTATATCCCACATTATATATATGTTTCTGCTTCCTGTGTTCTGTGATATCTGAGACGAATGATATATGGTATATAGTAGACGTTGCTTATGTTTTACACCCGCGCTAGTCCCGTCCCGGTATGCCGTTAGTTAAGTAACCTAACGGTGCATAACGGAACATTGCGGCGAATGCGGATGGCATAAGCGTACGTGTTATTTTCGTTTCTTTTCTGTGATTGGCTTAAGGACTTAAATGATGGGATTACATTAATGTGATTAATGTAAAGAAAATAAACCTAAAAAGATGTTGTAGAATCAGATTTGAAAACCACTCGGCTATTTATGAAAAAGCTAATTTTCAGAACTGCGGAGCTTAAAGCCACTCCTTTTGAAAACTATTTGATTCTACAACGATATCAAGTTCAAAGCGTTAAAGATTTTCTTAAAAATCATCCGCAACCCTCCATCATTTTAGGAAGTAGAGTACTTAGTATTCATGCTACGTTTGTTGACTATAGTTAAGGCGTAGTGTACGGTAGCTAAGTGATGTCTTCCTACATTGCATATGATGCAGATTAATTAGGACATTCATATGACTTTGTTAACCTTAGTTAAGGGTTATGTGAGTGGGTCTAATTGATCAAGAAATAACGGGTAGAACTTGACTGGTACTTATGATTTGTTGACCATAGTTAAGGTCATAAGTACTAGGGGTAAAAATCACATCGGGAATTTCAAGTGTTGAGATTTGCAATGAGATTGCATACCTTCCATATGATGGTTGGATCCCGATCCCACTGTGGGCAATAGTTGCTCCTAGGAGAGTTTTGCAGTTAATAATTACCTAACTCATTACGTGTCTAGAAAGGTGTTAACGGGGCTACGCCTCTGGGAAAATGAGGTTTACTTTAATTAGGTCCGTGCGAAAGCACGGGGAACCTCCCTCAAGTACCGACATTGGCCTGGCTGAATGGTTAGCGAAGTTGTAGACTGTAACTAATCCTGGCTAGTTTTTCTTTTTAAGGTTTGAAAGAAAAACTCGATTAAAGCAGTGGGAAACATCGATTAGACAAGAAAATAACCAATCTGATCTATGCAAGAGCTTTCGCTGAGTGTATTCTTTTCTCTCTCTTAATGGCAGATACCCATGACTGGACTCAAGCTTCTACTCGATAAAAACAAACTGAATGGGACCAGTTATAAAGACTGGCTGAGGAATATGAAAATAGCCTTGACATATGATAAAGTATCATATGTCCTCACGGCTTCAGCCCCGCCCAGGTCCAAAATCCTCTGTTGCGGACATTGAAGTCCGCAAGATATGGGACGCTGACTGTGCCACTGCCAAATGCCTCGCGCTTGCATCGATGGATAACACACATCAAAAGCAGCACAAGGATATGGACATTCACGGTATATTGCTCCATACAAAGGAGTTGTATGGAGAGCAATCCCGCGTATTACGATACAAAGTATCAAAGAAATTGTTTCAGATGCGAATGGCCCCTGGCACACCTGTAGGAGACCATGTTCTGAAGATTATAGCTCTTATAGAAGAGCTTGAGGACCTTGGGTGGACTATGGACAATGAACAATATACAGATATTATTCTGCAGTCCCTCCCCTCCATCTTTGCTCAATTCATAGTTAACTTCAACATGCATGGCATGGAGAAGGAGCTACGTGAACTCCTTAATATGTTAAGGAGTGCAGAGAGCACTATGAAGTCAGTAAAAACTCCCGTTATGACTGTTGGACAGTCTTCCTCTTCTCGCCCGAAAGATAAGGCCAAGGGAAAGAAAAAGAAGAAGCCCACCAATCCTAAGGGTGGAGTTAAAAAGGTGAAGGGAAAGAAAAAGTCCAAAGCTGGAGACTTGGGGAAAGGCGAATGTTTTCATTGCCACAAGACAGGACATTAGATGCGCAAATGCACGGAGTACTTAAATCTCAAGAAGAAGCATGGGGATGCTTCTGCTTCTGGTGTGTTTGTGACAGAAAACTGTTTTTCAATAAACTCTGCTTCTTGGGTATTGGATACCGATTCAGGTTCTCACATTTACAATTCTATGCAGGGGCTGAGAAATAGCAAAGTTTTGAAGACAGGTGACCATACTCTCCGCGTTGGAAATGGTTCCAATGTACATACAGTCGCAGTTGGAGAGTATCACTGGGGTTGCCATCTGGATGTATTTTGGTTTTGAATCAATGTTATTTTGTACCAAGTATGCTATGTAATATAATATCAGTTTCTTTGTTAGACAATGAAGGATATAACCTTATATTGCAGAACAATGTTATGAATATTCACCTGAATCAAATGTTGGTTGGGTATGGTACACTTAATAACGGGATATACGTCCTAAATCAACATACTGTTTTCAGTATACAACGCACTAATAAAAGAAAACTTTCAGAATTAAATGAAGCTTTTCTTTGGCACTGTAGACTTGGTCATATTAACGAAACAAGACTAAACAAGTTACACAAAGATGGATATTTAAACTCTTTTGAATATAAATCTTATGCGACTTGCCAGTCTTGTATCAAGGGTAAAATGACCAAAACTCCGTTTACCGGACACAGAGAAAGAGCTACTGAGCTCCTAGGCCTCATACATAGTGATGTATGTAGGCCAATGTCTACACAGGCTAGAGGCGATTTTTCATACTTCATTACGTTCACTGACGATTTCTCCAGATTCGGTCATGTATTTTTATTAAAGCACAAGTCCGAAGCTTTCGAGAAATTCATTGATTATAAACAAGAAGTAGAAAAATAAACCGGCTTGAGTATCAAGATGCTTCGATCAGATCGAGGTGGTGAGTATCTCAGTACAGAATTTGCAAACTTCCTAAAAGAGAATGGGATTCTCTCTCAGAGCACTCCTCCATACACACTACAGCACAATGGTGTGTCTGAACAACGGAATAGGACCCTATTAGATATGGTCCGGTCCATGATGAGTGACGCTGAGTTACCCGTCTCATTTTGGGGGCATGCAGCGTTTCTATTGAACAGGGTTCCAACCAAAGCCGTATCTACCACGCCATATGAGATATGGTATGGGAAGAGACCATCTCTTAAGAGAATTAAGATTTGGGGTTGCCCGGCCTATGTTAAAAAGCAGAATCCGGACAAACTCGAGACACGGTCAGTCATGTGTAATTTTGTGGGGTATCCGAAGAATTCTTATGGATATCTATTCTACAACAAAGAGGAACAAAAGGTATTTGTTTCTCAGTATGCCACATTCTTGGAAAAAGAGTTTTTCACAGATAAAGATGATGGCAAGGTGGTGGATCGAGAAGAGGTTCTAGAGACACAAACTACAAATGACGATTTGGTTGAACCGGCTGTTGCAGTAGAAACTGAGGAACCACGGCCACTCCGTAGGTCTGGTAGGACTTCTCGCCCACCAGAGAGGTACTACGGTTTCCTCATTGATGGTGACGGAGAAGACTGCATCATGGATGATGATGATCCTACCAGTTTTCAGCAAGCTATCACGAGTGGAGACTCTGTGAAGTGGCCGGATGCCATGAGATCCGAAATGGAGTCTATGTACACCAACAAAGTATGGACTTTGGATGTTGTACCCCCTGGGGTAAAACCTGTGGGATGCAAATGGATCTTTAGAAGAAAGATTGGTGTAGATGGGCAGGTAGAGACCTATAAGGCAAGACTTGTGGCGAAGGGTTTTCGTCAAAGACCAGGTTTAGACTATGATGAAACTTTTTCGCCCGTAGCCATGCTTAAATCCATTCGGATCCTACTCGCTATTGCTGCTCACTACGACTCTGAATTCTGGCAGATGGACGTTAAAACTGCATTTCTAAAAGGAAATTTAGAAGAATGCGTTTATGTGGATCAGCCAGAGGGCTTCATTGACAGTGGGAGCTGCGGGAAAGCATGTAAATTGCTTAAATCCATATATGGGTTAAAGCAGGCATCTCGGATTTGGAACATCTGTTTCGATGATGTTATCAAAGTGTTTGATTTCATCAAAAATCAAGATGAACCTTGTGTTTATAAGAAGGCTGTGGGAAGAGCAGTCACATTCCTCGTATTGTACGTGAACGACATTCTTCTGATAGGAAATTGTTAGTTGTATGTATGCCCTAGAGGCCAGTATTGTACAGATGTTGTATATTATATTGGATGCTTGGACATATATAGAGATGACTTTCTTGCTCGATATGATAGTATGCTATCTGGTTACTCTTTATCTTAACATGTACACTAGTCTCTTTATACTGTCTTATAGTTACATGTTGGTAAAGCCCTTAGGATGTGCACTTGACTACCTGGACTATGATGCGGATCATACTAGTGGGGACATGGTAGTCCATAAGTACATCCTTCAAGGTCCCTAGTCGTGGGTGTATCGAGACGGGGCATCGATATACCAGTGTAGACTAGCGTATACGCTTCTCGACCCATGTGATGGGCGATGGATGATCCCATATCCATTGGTGTTTGACATCAGAGATGGTATACGGGTGCTCAGTGGAGACTGGGTACACTGGACGGACTCGCCGAGAACTCCCATATGGTATTATACCTCACGTCAGATGGCAGTTCTCAGGTGACACTTGTACAGGTTAGTCTGTAGACCCGAGATCGTCATAGAGTCTTGTGTGATTCCCACTGTGCTTTGATCTCCACCTTACCACGTCCATGAGGGAGTGCAAAACGGTGGTCTTTGGGTACAGTCCCGAGTCACATGGAGGCAATGAGCGATAGGAGGGGTTTCGTCTCTCCCGGTATTGGGGGTTGATGTTGCGCTGTGCTCGATTGGCCGTAACAGGGAAGTCCCTGGCCAGGGCTGATCAGAGATTTGCTGGTAAGTGTTACCAGTAGTTTCTCGGCCCGTTATGAGCCTTACATCGGCACGACTTATCGGTTATTGGGGTCTGACGTATACCACCCCTAGACTTGATATGCGACATATCAGACGAAGAGACCGGACTGTATGGTAAGTGTTACTGGTCGGATTCGCAGGAGTGTGAGCGGGCTAGCTCGTTGATCTTCTGATCGCTCAATACCCGGGTGGCCGTTACGTTTAGCAGACCGCTTGCGGCTTGCGGGTGCTTGATATGATCATCATCTGCTACCGGCGTATTGACGAGTCTTTAGAGTCCTACACAGAGGTTTCCTGGCTCAAGCGAAACGAAATAGGAGCGCATATGAGATATGTGCGGAAGCGAGAATAATGCGTGTATGTGATACCGCATTTCATTCTCGCGATAAATGTTTCGATTGGTTATATTCGATATGACCTAGTTATCGAATCATAGATTCGATAAGCCGATACATAGAATACTAGTCGGTCATGTGCGACATGACCGGATCATTGAATCAAGTGTTGATTTAATGATTTAATGTAAGATTATATATTTGATATATTACTTTGCATTAACTAGTATTGGTTCACTTTAAACGGATTTTTCTCACTTGATGTGCACATTGTATATGTGATATGTTTTGTGTACACTTGAATGTATCATGTTTGATGATGCATGTTGTTTTAGCTTTGTGTAAAGAATGCAACCATGGTTATGCAAGTGGTTAGGGTTTATATTTTATTCACTTATTATTTTATCCATTTATTATTTATTTAAATGGATTTATGAAAACAAATTGGTTTCGTTTTATCATGAAGAATGGTGAAGCTTCATGAAGCTTTGACTAATGATGCCATTTTGTCTTCATGCTTAACCCTAACCACTCCCACTAACCATGGTCCATTCTCTACACTTGACCATGGTTAGGATATGATAAATATTGTTTTCTTTTCTATTTTGAATAACACTTTTATCATATTCTAACTTCATCTTCTTCTTCTTCTTCAAGCTTGCTACTTTAATGGCAACTTGAGATCTAGTGAGAGAAATCCAAATCTAAAGTGAACCCACCTCCTATTTCTTCATCCTCTACCTCTTGCCAAGTGGTTTTGGGTGTTTTCTTCACAAGTTTCACAACTTTGTGAAGTCGGAGCTTGAGCTTGTGCAACCTCGACGTAGATCGTCTTTGACACGAAGCCGACGACCTATTCCGCACGTTTCTCCGATGAAGCCGTCACGAGAGTCCAAGGTTCAAGATGGACAGCGAGAGGACGCCCTCGTGGAGCTAAGGAAGTGGGTATCCGGATCTACAAAGGTTGTAGCATCCTGACTTTTAGTTAATTTGTTAACTAGATTATCATTTCTCCTAAACATCTAGTCTAAGATCCGTAGTCTAGGGTTTCTCGGCACTATTTTTTTTTAAATTGGCATGTTCGATGCCTTGTGAGACCTTACTAGAGTGCCTAGGAACCTTTCACTGGTATCAGAGCCTAGCTAGAGTCTTAGGCGAAGTCAAGACGACGTTTGAAACCCGATCGAACCGAAACCCAAAACCCTAAAATGCTCTCTGGACTTTTTCTAAAAATTCGGATTTTTGTCAATTAAAAATATGCAGAAAATCAAGCAGGGTGTTATTTGAATTACTGTGAAATACGAGGACCTGAATCAACTTTTCCACCACGGAACCGCGGCACGTGCTATGCATGCTGCGGCGGTTCCGCGGCCTTACTGTTCCTTTGTGTGATGTTTTCTGCACAGTAACTCATATAATTCAATGCTGTGTTTTCTGGGATATTTTTGTTGTGACTATACAGAAGTGTATTCTGGGGTACTATTGGGAATCAAAGTTTCGATCGGATTATCAAATTTCGTCTTTGTGTTTTTCCGGATAATCTTTTGAATATGTTAAAAAGTTCGACCGGATATAAATACCCAATTTTTCCCCTGTCGGGAAATTTCCAAGTGTTGGATTTTTCCGTAGTTTAACAACGTTCTAAGTAGTGCAAGTAACGCGATGGACCCTCTAGAAGACAACAAACCTTAACTCGATTATGTGACCGTCTTGAACTGCCCTTTGAACCTTCGGGTTTGGGGCAGTACGGCGTGCCACATGTGAGGCGTTGGCTTGACCCTTCTACGGCTGGACCGTTGGTACTGAGGCACGAACTGAATGTTGCTAGACTTATTTCATGTGTTGAGCTGTATCGGGAAAACTTGGGTATTCGACTGTTCGATCGAAAAGTTTAACATTTTCTGTTTATCTGGAATGTGATACAATAATTGGAATTCACAAGTAGTTATGAGATAACTGAATGAATGTTATAAATCTAGCAATTTAGTCCCATATGATATTGAAAAGAGTTTTCGATAATGAGACTAAAATGCGGGATTTATATCTGTTAGGCATGCGATGTCTAAAGAGGTTGCGGATTCCAACTGTTGTAATTTTACACTTTCTTTTCTGTGACCGTAAGTGTAGTATGTTCATATCGCCGGTTTCGTTGCTATACGTCAACGACAATTGGGGTATGCATACTTACTTACGTTGATGACATGTGATGTTATGTGTTGCTGGATATGTTATATTGGATCGTCGTATTCGAATAGCCGGGGTTTTTTTATGTGAGATGAGTGTTTTTCATTTTCATTCATGTAAAAACTTGTATGTAATATTCTTTTATTTGGGGCACTTCCAGGTAGCGGAAGATGTCACCTTTTGTATATTATTTACTTTTCCGCATTAGGATAGACCCAAGGAGGGGAGCACAAGTAACCGGGTTCTGGGGTCCAGTGGGAGACCAACTCGAGGAGTCGAGTCCGGGTCTCCTAACCCTAGAATTGGCAGGGTTGCTTGCCGCTCTCGTAGGGGTCTAGGGGTGTGGGATTGGCTATTCATCACGACCGTGGAATCCGTGTTTTATACTGGCTCGTATTGAAAACACGGACGTCCTAGTATATCCAATATTTCATATGTTTATTCTGCTGCGATATCTGTGATGTGTTTCTGTGATGGATATAATATATAGTATATATGATATATTATATAGACGTTACTTATGTTTTACACCCGTGCTAGCCCTGCCCTGCTCTGTCGTTAGTTACCTAACCTAACGGTGCACGAGGGGACATCGAGGCGAATGCGGATGGCATAAGTGTACGTCATATCTATCTGTGATGTTTAGGTATTTAAATGATGGGACTTAATTAATATGATTAATGAAAGATAAGAAACCTAAGATGTTGTGGAATCGAATTTTAAAATAAAAAGGTAGCTACAGTTCTTGCTTTGCACAGCGGTATATATGATATACCCTGCACCTTATTCGATGAGGAAAGGACCGAGATCCCTTCACCGGGAGTGACTCCTTTAGCAATAACTGGCAGATGCTACACACTCGGTTTGCTTTTGACTGCTTTTTGGGTTTTTGCTTTGCACAGCGATATATATGATATATCCCGCACCTCATTCGACGAGGAAAGGACCGAGATCCCTTCGCCGGGAGTGACTCCTTTAGCAAAACTAGAAAAGCCTCAAAATCACTCCATTTCAAAACTTCATTTGATTCTACAACGATATCAAGTTCATTACGCAATAGGTTTTCAGAAAAACCTGCGTAGCCCTCCGTCATTTCAGATAGGTTACATATAGTATTCGTGCTACATTTGTTGGCTTTCGTCAAGGTGTAGTGTGCGGTAGCTATATGCTGTTTATCTGCTGCATATGATGCGACTGGATTAGGGTAGTCATACGGCTTTGTTGGCTTTCGTCAAGGGTCGTGCGGGTGGGTTTAATTCAGTCAAGAAATGTACGGGTTAAACTTGACTAGCGGGCTGTGGTTTGTTGGCTTTCGTCAAGGTCATAGCACGCTAGGGGCAAAAGCTGTAGGGTTCCTAGGCACCCTAGTGAGGTCTCACAAGGCATCTAACATGCCATTTTACAAAAATTATGGTGCCGAGAAACCCTAACACGGATCTTAGACTAGAATTCTAGGCGAAAGACTAAACTAGTTAGCAAATTAACTATAGGTCGGAAGCTACAACCTTTGTAGATCCGGATTTCCACCTCCTTAGCTCCACGTGGTCATGCCCTCGCTGTCCATCATGAATCCTCGACTCATTCGTCGGCTTCATCGGATAAACGTGCGGAATAGGTCGTCGGCTTCGTGTCAAAGACGATCTACGTCGAGGTTGCACTAGTTCAAGCTCCGACTTCACAAAGTTGTGAAACTTGTGAAGAGAACACCCAAAACAACTTGGCAAGAGGTAGAGGGTGAAGAAATAGGAGGTGGGTTCACTTTAGATTTGGATTTCTCACTCTAGAACACAAGTTGCCATTAATGGCATCAAGGTTTCTCACTTTGAGAAGAAGAAGAAGATGATAGAATTCTTATGATAAGTTCTTTCTAAAATGAATAATAAAGGAATTCTTATCATCTTCTAACCATGGTCAAGTGTAGAGAATTGACCATGGTTAGTGGGAGTGGTTAGGTTTAAGCAAGGAGACAAAATGGCATCATTACTAAAAGCTTCATGAAGCTTCACCACACTTCATGATAAAATGAAACCTTTCTGTTTCCATAAATCCATTTAATAAATAATAAATGGATTTAATAATAAGAGAATAAATCTTAAACCCTAACCACTCTCATAACCATGGTTGCATTCATTACACAAAGCCAAAACTACATGCATCATCAAACATGATACATATAAGTGCACAAAAGTATATCACATATACAATGTGTAAATCAAGTGAGAAAAATCCGTTTAAAGTGAACCAATACTAGTTAATGCAAAGTAATATATCAAATATATAATTATACATTAAATCATTAAATCAACACTTGATTCAATGATCCGGTCATGTCGCACATAACCGACTAGTATTCAATGTATCGACTTATCGAATCGATCTTCGAATCGATAACTAGGTTATATCATACACAACCAATCGAAACATTAATCGCGAGAATTAAATACGGTATCACATACACGTATTATTCTCGGTCCCGCACATATCTCATATGCACTCCTATTTCGTTTCGCTTGAACAGGAAACCTCTGTGTAGGACTCTAAAGACTCGTCAATACGCCGGTAGCAGATGATGATCATATCATGCACCCACAAGCCGCAAGCGGTCTGCTAAACGTAACGGCCACCCGGGTATTGAGCGATCAGAAGATCGACGAGCTAGCCCGCTCACACTCCTGCGAATCCGACCAGTAACACTTATCGTACAGTCCGGTCTCTTCGTCTGATATGTCGCATATCAAGTCTAGGGGTGGTAAACGTCAGACCCCAATAACCCGATAAGTCGTGCCGATGTGAGGCTCGTAACGGGTCGAGAAACTACTGGTAACACTTACCAGCAAATCTCTGATCAGCCCTGGCCAGGGACTTCCCTGTTACGGCCAATCGAGCACAGCGCAACATCAACCCCCAATACCGGGAGAGACGAAACCCCTCCTATCGCTCATTGCCTCCATGTGACTCGGGACTGCACCCAAAGACCACCGTTTTGCACGCCCTCATGGACGTGGTAAGGTGGAGATCAAAGCACAGTGGGAATCACACAAGACTCTATGACGATCTCGGGTCTACAGACTAACCTGTACAAGTGTCACCTGAGAACTGCCATCTGACGTGAGGTATAATACCATCTGGGAGTTCTCGGCGAGTCCGTCCAGTGTACCCAGTCTCCACTGAGCACCCGTATACCATCTCTGATGTCAAACACCAATGGATATGGGATCATCCATCGCCCATCACATGGGTCGAGAAGCGTATACGCTAGTCTACTCTGGTATATCGATGCCCCGTCTCGATACACCTACGACTAGGGACTTTGAAGGATGTACTTATGGACTACCATGTCCCCACTAGTATGATCTGCATCACAATCCAGGTAGTCAAGTACATATCCTAAGGGCTTTACCAACATGTAACTATAAGACAGTATAAAGAGACTAGTGTACATGTTAAGATAAAGAGCAACCAGATAGCATACTATCATGTCGAGCAAGAAAGTCATCTCTATATATGTCCAAGCATCCAATATAATATACATCATCTGTACAATACTGGCCTCTAGGGCATACATACAACTAACAATCTCCCACTTGCACTAGGGCCAGCTGCTGTAGTATCGCATACCGAGCATCCCGAAGAGTCTCTCAAACTGTATCTGGGGAATGGCCTTCGTGAGTGGATCCGCCGTGTTGTTCTTCGTGTCAACCCTCCTGACCTCGATCTCCCGGCGATCAACTATCTCCCGGATCAGGTGATACCGCCTCAGAATATGCCTGGACCGCTGATGGGACCTGGGTTCCTTGGCCAAAGCCACCGCTCCATTGTTATCGCAATACAAAGGTATTGGACGCTCAATGGATGGAACCACTCCAAGTTCAGTAATGAACTTCTTGATCCAGACAGCCTTTTTGGCAGCATCGTTGGCAGCGATGTATTCAGCCTCCATCGTCGAGTCTGCCACGGTTTCCTGCTTGGAACTCTTCCAGCTAACCGCCCCTCCGTAAAGGGTAAAGACAAAGCCCGACTGTGACTTAGAGTCGTCCTTATCACTCTGGAAGATCGAATCGGTAAAAGACTCCACTTGGAGCTCTCCGTTACCATACACCAAGAACATATCTCTAGTCCTTCGCAAGTACTTGAGAATGCTCTTCACAGCTGTCCAGTGACTCTCTCCAGGATCATCTTGATACCTGCTCACTACACTTAGTGAGTATGCTACATCGGGTCTGGTACATAGCATCGCATACATGATAGAGCCTACTGCCGAAGCATAGGGTATCCCTTGCATGCGAGCTCTCTCCAAATCAGTCTTAGGAGACATCTCTTTGGAGAGAGTGACTCCAGAGATCGTGGGAAAATTCCCACGCTTGGACTCTTCCATACTAAACCTCTTTAGTATGGTGTCAATGTACCTGGATTGGGACAATCCCAATATCCTTTTGGATCTATCTCTATAGATCCTGATTCCCAATATGCAGGAGGCATCACCGAGATCTTTCATTGAGAATCTTTGTGATAAGAAGAGCTTGACCGATTGCAGCATAGGAATATCATTTCCTATCAAGAGTATGTCGTCCACGTACAATACGAGGAAGACAACCTTACTCTCTGCCACCTTCTTGTAGATACAAGGTTCATCTGGATTTTTGACGAAATCAAACTCTTTGATAACGACGTCAAAGCAGATGTTCCAACTCTGCGATGCTTGCTTTAATCCATAAATGGATTTAAGCAGCTTGCACACCTTCCCGCTGCTCCCACTGTCTACGAAGCCCTCTGGCTGAGTCATGTACACGCACTCTTCTAAATCACCATTTAGAAAGGCGGTCTTAACATCCATTTGCCAGATTTCGTAGTCATGAAAGGCAGCAATGGCAAGCATGATTCGGATGGATTTAAGCATAGCCACTGGAGAAAAGGTCTCGTCATAGTCCACACCTGGTCTTTGAAGAAAACCCTTTGCTACAAGTCTAGCTTTGAAAGTCTCCACTTTCCCATCTACACCAAGTTTTTTCTTGAAGATCCATTTGCTCCCAATGGGTTTTACCCCTTCAGGAGCAACTTCCAAAGTCCATACTTTGTTGGTGTACATGGATTCCATCTCGGACCGCATAGCATCCAGCCATTTCACTGAGTCCCTACTCGTGATGGCCTGCTCGAAGCTAGTTGGGTCATCATCCTCAATGATGCAATCCTCGCTCCCACCATCCATGAGAAAACCGTAGTATCTCTCAGGCTGGCGAGGAACCCTACTAGATCGGCGGAGAGGCTGAGGTTCATTGGGAGCTACTGAATCTTCTGGTTCCACTAAATCTTCAGTTACTGTTTGTGTATCTGGAACCTCTTCCAGCTCTACCACTTTGCCACTAATTTCTTTTTCAAGAAATTCCTTTTCTAAAAAGGTGGCATATTGAGAAACAAAAACTTTTTGTTCTTCAGCATGGTAGAAAAAATATCCTTGGGAATTCTTAGGATATCCCACAAACTTTCAAAGAACTGACTGTGCCTCGAGTTTGTCTGGATTTTGTCTTTTGACATAGGCCGGACAACCCCATATTTTAACTCGTTTAAAATACGGTCTCTTCCCACTCCATATCTCATATGGTGTGGTAGGTACAGATTTAGATGGAACTTGATTCAATAGGTATGCTGCTGTCTCCAGCGCATATCCCCAGAAGGAAATAGGTAACTCAGCTGTGCTCATCATAGAGCGCACCATATCTAATAGGGTGCGGTTCCTCCGTTCAGATACACCATTGTGCTGTGGTGTATATGGAGGAGTCAGCTGAGAGAGAATCCCATTCTCTTTTAGGAAGTCCGGGAATTCATTGCTCAAGTATTCACCTCCTCGATCAGATCGAAGGATTTTAATACTTTTTCCGGTTTGGTTCTCGACTTCTTGTTTATATTCTCTAAATTTCTCAAAAGCTTCTGATTTGTGTTTCATCAGGAACACATATCCGAATCTAGAGAGATCGTCAGTGAATGTAATGAAGTACGAAGAACCATCCCTGGCATGTGTAGACATAGGACCGCATACATCACTATGTATCAGTCCTAAGAGTTCGGTAACTCTTTCTCCGTGTCCCGTAAACGGAGTTTTGGTCATCTTGCCTTTGAGACATGACTGGCAAGTGTCATAAGATGAAAATTCGAAAGGTTTCAAATATCCATCTTTAAGCAACTTAGCCAGTCGTGTCGCATTGATGTGACCTAGTCTACAATGCCACAAGAAAGAATCGTTCAGTTCTGAACTCTTCCTCTTGTGTGTGTTTGTTATACTCAGAACTGTTGATTGGTTTAGAACATAAATGCCATTGCACAACGTGCCTGATCCAACTAACTTTTGGTTATGGAAAATGTTCATAACATTGTCCTGTAATACAAAATTATATCCTTCTTTACTTAGCAAAGAAACCGATATAATGTTGCATATCAGGTTCGGCATGTAATAGCATTCGTTCAGAACCAATGTATTACCAGTTGGTAATAAAAGGTGATATTCCCCGACAGTCTTAGCTGCAACAATTGCACCATTTCCGACTCTAATGTCTTTATCACCTTCTCCAAGTTCTCTACCTTTCCTAAGCCCATGTAACTGATTACATATATGGCATCCTGACCCGGTATCTAATACCCAGGACGTGGAGCAAATGGAGAAACAGTTCTCTGTAACGAACACACCCGAAGAAAATGCATCAACATGTACTTTCTTCATTCGGGTGGCATGGGAATCCAGGTATTCCCCTATTTCCCGTTCATTCCTATAACTCTTATAAGAATGAACGGAACCAACGTTCCCCAGCACAGTATAACATGCGGGTTCGGTCAATACATCCATATTATTATCTTGATTAAGGCATGAAATGGTCGCTACCTGGAGAGAGAGAGAAGAAAACACTTTAGCGTAAGCTCGTGCAAGATCAGATTGGTTATTATCTTATCTAATCAGGATGGCTCCCACTGCTTTTTATCAAATCTTCCTTTAAACCCTAAAAGGAAAGACTAGCCGGGATTAATTACACACTACAAGTTCGCCAATCTTTCAGCCAGGCCAGTGTCGGTACTTTGAGGGAGGTCCCCCGTGCTTACGCACGAACCTAATTAATGTAAACCTCGTTTTCTCAGAGGCGTAACCTCGTTAACACCTTTCTAGACACCTACTTGATCGGCTAATTGTAATGTGTGAAACTCTCCCAGGAGTAACTCTTACTCGCAGTGGGTATCGGGATCCAACTATCTCATAGAAGGTATGCAATCTCATTGCAAATTTCAACACTTGAAATCCCGATAATCTTTTGCCCCTAGCAGCTATATGACCTTAACATAGTCAACAAATCATAAGTGCTAGTCAAGTTCAACCCGTCATTTCCCGATTGAATTAAACCCACCCGCACGACCCTTAACATAGTCAACAAAGTCGCTCGACTACCCTAATCCAATCGCATCATATGCTTATACAGATAAGCACCAATTAGCTACCGCACACTACGCCTTAACATAGTCAACAAACGTAGCACGAATACTAACTAGTACTTATCTGAAATGACGGAGGGCTACGTCAGGTTTTCTGAAAACCTATTGCGTAATGAACTTGATATCGTTGTAGAATCAAATGAAGTTTTAAAATGGAATGCTTTTGAGGCTTTTCTAGTTTTGCTAAAGGGGTCACTCCCGGTGAAGGGATCGTCGGCCCTTTCCTCGTCGAATGAGGTGCGGGATATATCACATATATCACTGTGCAAAGCAAAAAACTCTTAAAAGCAATCAAAGCCAAACCGAGTGTGCAGCATCTGCCAGTTATTGCTAAAGGAGTCACTCCCGGTGAAGGGATCTCGGTCCTTTCCTCATCGAATAAGGTGCAGGGTATATCATATATACCGCTATGCAAAGCAAGAACTGTAGCTACCTGTTTTATTTTAAAATTCGATTCCACAACATCTTAGGTTTCTTATCTTTCATTAATCACATTAATGAAGTCCCATCATTTAAAAACCTAAACATCACAGATAGATATGACGTACACTTATGCCATCCGCATTCGCCTCGATGTCCCCTCGTGCACCGTTAGGTTAGGTAACTAACGACAGAGCAAGGCAGGGCTAGCACGGGTGTAAAACATAAGTAACGTCTATATAATATATCATAAATACTATATATTATATCCATCACAGAAACACATCACAGATATCGCAGCAGAATAAACAAATGAAATATTGGATATATTAGGACGTCCGTGTTTTCAATACGAGCCAGTATAAAACACGGATTCCACGGTCGTGATGAATAGCCAATCCCACACCCCTAGACCCCTACGAGAGCGGCAAGCAACCCTGCCAATTCTAGGGTTAGGAGCCCCTGACTCGACTCCTCGAGTTGGTCTCCCACTGGACCCCAGAACCCGGTTACTTGTGCTCCCCTCCTTGGGTCTATCCTAGTGCAGAAAAGTAAATAATATACAAAGGGTGACAACTCCTGCAACCTGGAAGTGCCCCGAATAAAAGAATATTACATACAAGTTTTTACATGAATGAAAATGAAAAACACTCATCTCACATAAAAAAAACCCGTCTATTCAAACACGACGATCCAATATAACATATCCAGCAACACATAACATCACATGTCATCAACGTAAGTAAATATGTCCATCCCAATTGTCGTTGACTTATAGCAACGAAACCGGCGATATCACATATTACACTTACGGTCACAGAAAAGAAAGTGTAAAACTACAACAGTTGGAATCCGCAACCTCTTTAGACATCACATGCCTAACAGTTACAAACCCCGCATTTTAGTCTCATTATCGAAAACTCTTTTCAATATCGTATGGGACTAAACTGCTAGATTTATAACATTCATCCAGTTATCTCATAACTGTTTGTGAATTCCAATTATTGTATCCAATTCCGGATAAGTAGAATATATTAAACTTTCCGATCGAACATTCGAACACCCAAGTTTTCCCGACACCGATCAACACATGAAATAGGTTAAAAGACATTCACTTCATGCCTCAGTACCAACGGTCCAGCCGTAGAAGGGTCAAGCCAACGCCTCACATGTGGCACGCCGTACTCCCCCAAACCCGAAGGTTCAAAGGGCAGTTCAAGACGGTCACATAATCGAGTTAAGGTTTGTTGTCTTCTAGAGGGACCATCGCATTACTTGCACTACTTCGAACGTCTTTTAACCACAGAAAAATCCAACACTTGGAATTTTTCCGGCAGCGGAAAAGTTGGGTATTTGTAATCGGTCAAACTTTTTAACATATTCTACAGTTATCTGGAAAAACACTTAGACAAAGTTTGAGATTCCGATCGAATCGTCGATTCCCAATATAACCCCAGAGCACTCAACCCTTAAATCAATTTAAAAATACCCAGAAAACTCACCAGAATTTATCAGGTATTACTGTGCAGTGAAACATGGCTGACGTCACTATATGGCCGCGGAACAGCGGCAGAAGCCATGCTTCTGCCGCGCTTCCGCGGCTCATGGAACTGTTCATGGGAAACGTTTTACACAGTAATTCTTAGAATTCTTTGGTGAATTTTTTAAGCATTTTTAATATTAAAAATGCCCAGATTTCAGAAAATGTCCAGAGAGCTCTAAAGTATTTGGTTTTCGGGTTCGTTCGGACTTCAAACTCCGTCTAGACTTCGCCTAAGACTCTAGTTAGGCTCTGATACCACTGTAGGGTTCCTAGGCACCCTAGTGAGGTCTCACAAGGCATCTAACATGCCATTTTACAAAAATTATGGTGCCGAGAAACCCTAACACGGATCTTAGACTAGAATTCTAGGCGAAAAACTAAACTAGTTAGCAAATTAACTATAGGTCGGAAGCTACAACCTTTGTAGATCCGGATTTCCACCTCCTTAGCTCCACGTGGTCATGCCCTCGCTGTCCATCATGAATCCTCGACTCATTCGTCGGCTTCATCGGATAAACGTGCGGAATAGGTCGTCGGCTTCGTGTCAAAGACGATCTACGTCGAGGTTGCACTAGTTCAAGCTCCGACTTCACAAAGTTGTGAAACTTGTGAAGAGAACACCCAAAACAACTTGGCAAGAGGTAGAGGGTGAAGAAATAGGAGGTGGGTTCACTTTAGATTTGGATTTCTCACTCTAGAACACAAGTTGCCATTAATGGCATCAAGGTTTCTCACTTTGAGAAGAAGAAGAAGATGATAGAATTCTTATGATAAGTTCTTTCTAAAATGAATAATAAAGGAATTCTTATCATCTTCTAACCATGGTCAAGTGTAGAGAATTGACCATGGTTAGTGGGAGTGGTTAGGTTTAAGCAAGGAGAGAAAATGGCATCATTACTAAAAGCTTCATGAAGCTTCACCACACTTCATGATAAAATGAAACCTTTTTGTTTCCATAAATCCATTTAATAAATAATAAATGGATTTAATAATAAGAGAATAAATCTTAAACCCTAACCACTCTCATAACCATGGTTGCATTCTTTACACAAAGCCAAAACTACATGCATCATCAAACATGATACATATAAGTGCACAAAAGTATATCACATATACAATGTGTAAATCAAGTGAGAAAAATCCGTTTAAAGTGAACCAATACTAGTTAATGCAAAGTAATATATCAAATATATAATTATACATTAAATCATTAAATCAACACTTGATTCAATGATCCGGTCATGTCGCACATAACCGACTAGTATTCAATGTATCGACTTATCGAATCGATCTTCGATTCGATAACTAGGTTATATCATATACAACCAATCGAAACATTAATCGCGAGAATTAAATACGGTATCACATACACGCATTATTCTCGGTCCCGCACATATCTCATATGCACTCCTATTTCGTTTCGCTTGAACCAGGAAACCTCTGTGTAGGACTCTAAAGACTCGTCAATACGCCGGTAGCAGATGATGATCATATCATGCACCCACAAGCCGCAAGCGGTCTGCTAAACGTAACGGCCACCCGGGTATTGAGCGATCAGAAGATCGACGAGCTAGCCCGCTCACACTCCTGCGAATCCGACCAGTAACACTTACCGTACAGTCCGGTCTCTTCGTCTGATATGTCGCATATCAAGTCTAGTGGTGGTAAACGTCAGACCCCAATAACCCGATAAGTCGTGCCGATGTGAGGCTCGTAACGGGTCGAGAAACAACTGGTAACACTTACCAGCAAATCTCTGATCAGCCCTGGCCAGGGACTTCCCTGTTACGGCCAATCGAGCACAGCGCAACATCAACCCCCAATACCGGGAGAGACGAAACCCCTCCTATCGCTCATTGCCTCCATGTGACTCGGGACTGCACCCAAAGACCACCGTTTTGCACGCCCTCATGGACGTGGTAAGGTGGAGATCAAAGCACAGTGGGAATCACACAAGACTCTATGACGATCTCGGGTCTACAGACTAACCTGTACAAGTGTCACCTGAGAACTGCCATCTGACGTGAGGTATAATACCATCTGGGAGTTCTCGGCGAGTCCGTCCAGTGTACCCAGTCTCCACTGAGCACCCGTATACCATCTCTGATGTCAAACACCAATGGATATGGGATCATCCATCGCCCATCACATGGGTCGAGAAGCGTATACGCTAGTCTACTCTGGTATATCGATGCCCCGTCTCGATACACCTACGACTAGGGACCTTGAAGGATGTACTTATGGACTACCATGTCCCCACTAGTATGATCTGCATCACAATCCAGGTAGTCAAGTACATATCCTAAGGGCTTTACCAAGATGTAACTATAAGACAGTATAAAGAGACTAGTGTACATGTTAAGATAAAGAGCAACCAGATAGCATACTATCATGTCGAGCAAGAAAGTCATCTCTATATATGTCCAAGCATCCAATATAATATACATCATCTGTACAATACTGGCCTCTAGGGCATACATACAACTAACAAAAGCATTATCGGGAATTTCAAGTGTTGAAATTTGCAATGAGATTGCATACCTTCTATGAGATAGTTGGATCCCGATACCCACTGCGAGTAAGAGTTACTCCTGGGAGAGTTTTACACATTGCAATTAGCTGATCAAGTAGGTGTCTAGAAAAGTGTCAACGGGGTTACGCCTCTGGGAAAACGAGGTTTACATTAATTAGGTTCGTGCGAAAGCACGGGGGACCTCCCTCAAAGTACCGACACTGGCATGGCTGAAAGATTGGCGAACTTGTAGTGTGTAATTAATCCCGGCTAGTCTTTCCTTTTAGGGTTTGGACGAAGATTTGATAAAAAGCAGTGGGAGCCATCCTGATTAGATAAGATAATAACCAATCTGATCTTGCACGAGCATACGCTAAAGTGTTTTCTTCTCTCTCTCTCCAGGTAACGACCATTTCATGCCATAATGAAGATAATAATATGGATGTATTGACCGAACCCGCATGTTATACTGTGCTGGGGAACGTTGGTTCCGTTCTTTCTTATAAGTGTTATAGGAATGAACAGGATATAGGGGAATACCAGGATTCCCATGCCACCCGAATGAAGAAAGTACATGTTGATGCATTTTCTTCGGGTGTGTTCGTTACTGAGAACTGTTTCTCCATTTGCTCTACGTCCTGGGTATTAGATACCGGGTCAGGATCCCATATATGTAATCAGTTACATGGGTTCAGGAAAGGTAGAGAACTTGGGGAAGGTGATAAAGACATCAGAGTTGGAAATGGTGCAATTGTTGTAGCTAAGACTGTCGGGGAATATCACCTTGTATTACCAACTGGTAATACATTGGTTCTGAACGAATGCTATTACATGCCGAACCTGATATGCAACATTATATCGGTTTCTTTATTAAGCAAAGAAGGATATAATTTTGTATTACAGGATAATGTTATGAATATTTTCCGTAACCAAAAGTTGGTTGGATCAGGCACGTTATGCAATGGCATTTATGTTCTAAATCAATCAACAGTTCTGAGCATAACAAACACACACAAGAGGAAGAGTTCTGAACTCAACGAATCCTTCTTGTGGCATTGTAGACTGGGTCACATCAATGTGACACGACTGGCTAAGTTTCATAAGGATGGATATTTGAAACCTTTCGAATTTTCATCTTATGACACTTGCCAGTCATGTCTCAAAGGCAAGATGACCAAAACTCTGTTTACGGGACACGGAGAAAGAGTTACCGAACTCTTGGGACTGATACATAGTGATGTATGTGGTCCCATGTCTACACATGCCAGGGATGGTTCTTCGTACTTCATTACATTCACTGACGATCTCTCAAGATACGGACATGTGTACTTAATAAGACACAAGTCTGAAGCTTTTGAGAAATTTAGAGAATATAAACAAGAAGTCGAAAACCAAACCGGAAAGAGTATTAAAATCCTTCGATCTGATCGAGTAGGTGAATACTTGAGCAATGAATTCCTGGACTTCCTAAAAGAGAATGGGATTCTCTCTCAGCTGACTCCTCCATATACACCACAGCACAACGGTGTATCAGAACGGAGGAATCGCACCCTATTAGATATGGTGCGCTCTATGATGAGCACAGCTGAGTTACCTATTTCCTTCTGGGGGTATGCGCTTGAGACAGCCATACATCTACTGAATATGGTCCCCACCAAATCAGTGCCTACCACTCCATATGAGATATGGAAAGGGAAGAGACCATGTCTTAACTATGTTAAGATATGGGGTTGTCCAGCCTATGTCAAACGACAAAATCCGGACAAACTCGAGGCACGGTCTGTTCTATGCAAATTTGTAGGATATCCCAAGAATTCTCAAGGGTATATCTTCTACCACCCTGAGGAACAAAGAGTGTTTGTTTCTCGGCATGCCACCTTTTTAGAAAAGGAATTTCTTGAAAAAGAGATTAGTGGTCATGAGGTAGAACTGGAAGAAGTTCCAGCTGCAGAAGCTACAACAGAAGATCTGGTGGAACCAGAGGATTCCGTAGTTCCCGATGAACCCCAGCCACTCCGCCGATCTAGTAGGGTTTCTCGTCCACCTGAGAGATACTACGGTTTTCTCATTGATGGTGGGAGCGAGGATTGCATCATGGAGGATGATGACCCAACTAGCTTCGAGCAGGCCATCACGAGTGGGGACTCAGTGAAATGGCTGGATGCTATGCGGTCTGAGATGGAATCCATGTACACCAACAAAGTATGGACTTTGGACGTTGCTCCTGAAGGGGTAAAACCCATTGGGAGCAAATGGATCTTCAAGAAGAAACTTGGTGTAGATTGGAAAGTGGAGACTTTCAAAGCTAGACTTGTAGCAAAGGGTTTTCGTCAAAGACCAGGTGTGGACTATGACGAGACCTTTTCTCTAGTGGCTATGCTTAAATCCATCCGGATCATGCTTACTATGATTACGAAATCTGGCAAATGGATGTTAAGACCGCCTTTCTAAACGGTGATTTAGAAGAGTGCGTGTACATGACTCAGCCAGAGGGCTTCGTAGACAGTGGGAGCAGCGAGAAGGTGTGCAAGCTGCTTAAATCCATTTATGGATTAAAGCAAGCATCGCGGAGTTGGAACATCTGCTTTGACGTCGTTATCAAAGAGTTTGATTTCGTCAAAAATCCAGATGAACCTTGTATCTACAAGAAGGTGGCAGAGAGTAAGGTTGTCTTCCTCGTATTGTACGTGGACGACATACTCTTAATAGGAAATGATATTCCTATGCTGCAATCGGTCAAGCTCTTCTTATCACAAAGATTCTAAATGAAAGATCTTGGTGATGCCTCCTTCATATTGGGGATTAGGATCTATAGAGATAGATCCAAAAGGATTTTGGGATTGTCCCAATCCAGGTACATTGACACCATACTAAAGAGGTTTAGTATGGAAGAGTCCAAGCGTGGGAACTTACCCACGATCTCTGGAGTCACTCTCTCCAAAGAGATGTCTCCCAAGACTGATTTGGAGAGAGCTCGCAAGCAAGGGATACCCTATGCTTCGGCAGTAGGCTCTATCATGTATGCGATGCTATGTACCAGACCCGATGTAGCATACTCACTAAGTGTAGTGAGCAGGTATCAAGCTGATCCTGGAGAGAGTCACTGGACAGCTGTGAAGAGCATTCTCAAGTACTTGCGAAGGACTAGAGATATGTTCTTGGTGTATGGTAACGGAGAGCTCCAAGTGGAGTCCTTTACCGATTCGAGCTTCCAGAGTGATAAGGACGACTCTAAGTCGCAGGGCTTTGTCTTTACCCTTTACGGAGGGGCGGTTAGCTGGAAGAGTTCCAAGCAGGAAACCGTGGCAGACTCGACGATGGAGGCTGAATACATCGCTGCCAACGATGCTGCCTGAACTTGGAGTGGTTCCATCCATTGAGCGTCCAATACCTTTGTATTGCGATAACAATGGAGCGGTGGCTTTGGCCAAGGAACCCAGGTCCCATCAGCGATCCAGGCATATTCTGAGGCCGTATCACCTGATCCGGGAGATAGTTGATCGCCGGGAGATCGAGGTCAGGAGTGTTGACACGAAGAACAACACGGCGGATCTACTCACGAAGGCCATTCCCCAGACACAGTTTGAGAGACTCTTCGGGATGCTCGGTATGCGATATTACAGCAGCTGGCCCTAGTGCAAGTGGGAGATTGTTAGTTGTATGTATGCCCTAGAGGCCAGTATTGTACAGATGTTGTATATTATATTGGATGCTTGGACATATATAGAGATGACTTTCTTGCTCGATATGATAGTATGCTATCTGGTTACTCTTTATCTTAACATGTACACTAGTCTCTTTATACTGTCTTATAGTTACATGTTGGTAAAGCCCTTAGGATGTGTACTTGACTACCTGGACTATGATGCGGATCATACTAGTGGGGACATGGTAGTCCATAAGTACATCCTTCAAGGTCCCTAGTCGTGGGTGTATGGAGACGGGGCATCGATATACCAGTGTAGACTAGCGTATACGCTTCTCTATCCATGTGATGGGCGATGGATGATCCCATATCCATTGGTGTTTGACATCAGAGATGGTATACGGGTGCTCAGTGGAGACTGGGTACACTGGACGGACTCGCCGAGAACTCCCAGATGGTATTATACCTCACGTCAGATGGCAGTTCTTAGGTGACACTTGTACAGGTTAGTCTGTAGACCCGAGATCGTCATAGAGTCTTGTGTGATTCCCACTGTGCTTTGATCTCCACCTTACCACGTCCATGAGGGCATATAAAACGGTGGTCTTTGGGTACAGTCCCGAGTCACATGGAGGCAATGAGCGATAGGAGGGGTTTCGTCTCTCCCGGTATTGGGGGTTGATGTTGCGCTGTGCTCGATTGGCCGTAACAGGGAAGTCCCTGGCCAGGGCTGATCAGTGATTTGCTGGTAAGTGTTACCAGTAGTTTCTCGACCCGTTATGAGCCTTACATCGGCACGACTTATCGGTTAATGGGGTCTGACGTATACCACCCCTAGACTTGATATGCGACATATCAGACGAAGAGACCGGACTGTATGGTAAGTGTTACTGGTCGGATTCGCAGGAGTGTGAGCGGGCTAGCTCGTCGATCTTCTGATCGCTCAATACCCGGGTGGCCGTTACGTTTAGCAGACCGCTTGCGGCTTGTGGGTGCTTGATATGATCATCATCTGCTACCGGCGTATTGACGAGTCTTTAGAGTCCTACACAGAGGTTTCCTAGCTCAAGCGAAACGAAATAGGAGCGCATATGAGATATGTGCGGAAGCGAGAATAATGCGTGTATGTGATACCGCATTTCATTCTCGCGATAAATGTTTCGATTGGTTATATTCGATATGACCTAGTTATCGAATCATAGATTCGATAAGCCGATACATAGAATACTAGTCGGTCATGTGCGACATGACCGGATCATTGAATCAAGTGTTGATTTAATGATTTAATGTAAGATTATATATTTGATATATTACTTTGCATTAACTAGTATTGGTTCACTTTAAACGGATTTTTCTCACTTGATGTGCACATTGTATATGTGATATGTTTTGTGTACACTTGAATGTATCATGTTTGATGATGCATGTTGTTTTGGCTTTGTGTAAAGAATGCAACCATGGTTATGCAAGTGGTTAGGGTTTATATTTTATTCACTCATTATTTTATCCATTTATTATTTATTTAAATGGATTTATGAAACCAAATTGGTTTCATTTTATCATGAAGAATGGTGAAGCTTCATGAAGCTTTGACTAATGATGCCATTTTGTCTTCATGCTTAACCCTAACCACTCCCACTAACCATGGTACATTCTCTACACTTGACAATGGTTAGGATATGATAAATATTGTTTTCTTTTCTATTTTGAATAACACTTTTATCATATTCTAACTTCATCTTCTTCTTCTTCTTCAAGCTTGCTACTTTAATGGCAACTTGAGATCTAGTGAGAGAAATCCAAATCTAAAGTGAACCCACCTCCTATTTCTTCATCCTCTACCTCTTGCCAAGTGGTTTTGGGTGTTTTCTTCACAAGTTTCACAACTTTGTGAAGTCGGAGCTTGAGCTTGTGCAACCTCGACGTAGATCGTCTTTGACACGAAGCCGACGACCTATTCCGCACGTTTCTCCGATGAAGCCGTCACGAGAGTCCAAGGTTCAAGATGGACAGCGAGAGGACGCCCTCGTGGAGCTAAGGAAGTGGGTATCCGGATCTACAAAGGTTGTAGCATCCTAACTTTTAGTTAATTTGTTAACTAGATTATCATTTCGCCTAAACATCTAGTCTAAGATCCGTAGTCTAGGGTTTCTCGGCACCATTTTTTTTAAAATTGGCATTATCGATGCCTTGTGAGACCTTACTAGAGTGCCTAGGAACCTTTCAGAAATGATATTCCTCTGCTACAGTCGGTCAAATCTTTCTTATCACTAAGGTTCTCCATGAAGGACCTGGGTGATGCCACATACATTCTGGGTATAAGGATCTATAGGGATAGATCCAAAAGGTTATTGGGATTGTCCCAAACCAGGTACATTAACACCATCCTAAAAAGGTTTAGTATGGATGACTCCAAGCGAGGTGCCTTACCCGCTTGCTATGGGGTCACTCTCTCTAAGGACTCTTGCTCAAAGTCCGATGAAGAGAGAGCTCGCATGAGCGTTATACCCTATGCTTCGGCAGTAGGATTTATAATGTATGCAATGTTATGTACACGCCCAGATGTAGCTTATGCACTTAGTGTTGTAAGAAGGTATCAATCCAACCCAGGGGAGAATCACTGGACAGCTGTGAAGAACATTCTTAAGTACTTGCGAAGGACTAAAGAATTGTTCTTGGTGTATGGTAATGGAGATCTCCAAATGGAGGCCTTTACCGATTCGAGCTTCCAGAGCGATAAGGACGACAGCAAATCTATCTCTGGGTTTGTATTTACCCTCAATGGAGGGGCGGTAAGTTGGAAGAGTTCCAAACAGGATACCGTTGCAGACTCTACGATGGAAGCTGAGTACAATGCTGCGAATGATGCCGCCAAGGAAGCCATCTGGATGAAGAAGTTTGTCTCGGAGCTAGGAGTAGTTCCAACCATTATTGATCCAATACCATTGTATTGTGATAATAATGGGGCTATGGCGTTAGCCAAGGAGCCCAGATCCCATCAGCGGTCCAGAGACATCCTGAGGCGTTTTCATTTGATCCGGGAGATTGTAGATCGCCGCGAGATCGAGATTAGGAGAGTAGACACAAAGAATAACGCCGCGGATCCATTCACCCAAGCCCTCCCTCAGCCGCAGCTTGAGCGACTTTTTGAGATGTTGGGTATGAGATACGCCAATAACTGGCCTTAGTGCAAGTGGGAGATTGTTGGATATATGTATGCCCTAGATGCCATTATATGATAGTGGATGTATCTATACATGTATATATATTCAGTATACATTCTTGCTCGACATGATAGTATGCTATCTGGCTCTTCTTTATCTGACATGTTGATTTGATCATGCTTTTATTCATTCACACAAGCTGATAAAGCCCTGAGGATATCGGCTTGACTACTGTGATTATGATGGAGATCATACTAGTGGGACTTCTGTAGTTTATTAGCATTTCCTGGAATGTCCCTAGTCGTAGGTATATCGAGACGGGGCATTGATATACCAGAGTAGACTAGCGTATATGATACTAGACCCATACGATGGGCGATGAATGTTCCCACATTCATCGATGTTTGACATCGAGATCATATACGGGTGCTCAATGGTGACTGGGTACACTGGACGGGCTCACTGAGAATTCCTATATGGAATTATATCTATCGTCGGATAGCAGTTCTCAGGTGACACTGGTACAGGTTAGTCTGTAGACCCGAAATCGCCATAGAGTCTTGCGTGTTCTCCCACTGCACTTTGATTGCCACCCTACCACGGCTTTACTGAGTCGTGCAAACAGGTGGCCGTTGGGTACAGTCCCGAGACACACGAAGGTGATGAGCGATAGGAGGGGTTTCGTCTCTCCCGGTATTGGGAGTAGATGCTGTGCTGTGCCCGACTGGTTATATCAGTAAGTCCCTTGCCAGGGCAGCTGAGATTTACTGATAAGTGTTATCAGTTGTTTCTCGATCTGTTACAGACCATTCACCGGCATGACTTATTGAGTTATTAGGGTCGACTTTACCATCCCTAGCCTCGATATGCAGCATATCTGACGAAGAGACCGGACTGTACGATAATGTTGCCGGTTGGCTCGACGGGAGTTGTAGCAGGTTCGCTTGTCTTCTTCTGATCGCTCAATACCCGGGTGGCCATTATGTTTAGCTGACCGCTTGCGGCTTGGGGGTGCTTGATATGATCATCACCCACTACCGGCGTATTGACGAGTCCTAGAGTCCCACAAAGGAGTTACCTAGTCCAGGCGAAACGTTGTGGTGCGCGTATGCGATATGCGCATGGACCCGGTTAAAATGCGCGTATGAGATACCGTATATTAATTAGGCGGATTGCTTTTGGTCGGGTCGTATGAGATATGACCGGGTTGATAAATCAAGTGTTGATTTATCATTTAACCATTAGCTTCTTACTAGAAATCCTATCTTGTTTCTTTTGCATGTATGCATGCATGTATGCATTCATTCTTGTTCATGCACATATGGATGTGCATGCACACATGCATACATACATCATTCTGTCATGGTTGTTTATACATTGAGAATGGTGGAAATATAAGACTCACACCATGGGTTTTTATATGGATTATTATTGCATTTGTGTTAAAACAAAAGGAAAAAGAAAAAGGGTTAATTCATAGAATGTTTCTACACTCTTCTTCATCTTACCATGCTCACCTACTTATTAACCCTTGCTTATTTTTCCTTTGGTGTTTTAAACTCAAAGTCAATAATATCTTTATCATTAACCATGGTTTGCAATGAGAAGTGGAAAATATATATACTTATATTTTTCATTTTCTCATTAGAGTTTATCTTCTCTTCTTCTTAAAAAAAGCCATCATCTTCTTCAACCTTGATCTCTTGCTCTCTAGACTTTTCAAGTGAGCAAAATATTCAAAAAGATAGGATTTTGAAGTGAGAAAGAGAACCATAACACCATTCTACACAAGTCTAGCCCACTTGTTTAGAGTGTTAGCTTCATTTCATCCTCTTATTAAAGTGAAGTTGCTCGCTTGGACAAAGGAGCTTCGGGTGAATCGTCATGGACGTTAGAAGACTTCAAGCTAATCGTTTTCCAACTCTCAAGTGGCCAAGGAGTCTACAAAAGGGAGCTACAAAGGTTGTAGTCTCAAAACCCTAGCCTTTGTTACATATGATGTTGGTTAATGTTTATGAAACCCTAATTTTTCTAGGATAGATCCTTTGTATGCTTAGTTAGCACCATAAAAATTTGATCTTTGTGACATGTGATGCTTCCAAACCTCTCATAGGGTGCTAGGTAAACCTAAAAAAAGTTTCTCCATGAAAGACCTGGGTGATGACTCGTACATTCTGGGGATTAAGATCTACAGAGATAGATCCAAGAGATTACTCAAACTCTCACAGTCCAGGTACATAAAGAACGTACTAAAGAGATTTAGTATGGAAGATTCCAAACGCGGTAACATACCCGCATTACACGGAATCACCCTCTCCATAGAGCTGTCTCCCAAGACTGACGAGGAGAGGGTCCGCATGAACACTATACCCTACGCTTCGGCGGTAGGATCTATAATATAAGCGATACTATGTACAAGGCCAGATGTAGCTTATGCGCTAAGCGTGGTGAGCCGTTATCAGTCGAACCCAGGTGAGGACCACAGGACAACAGTAAAAAACATTCTTAAATACCTGAGAAGGACTAAGGAGATGTTCTTGGTTTATGGTAATGGAGACCTAATGGTTGATTCCTTTACCAATTCAAGCTTCCAGATTGATAAGGATGATAGCAAGTCTATCTTGGGTTTTGTGTTTACCCTCAACAGAGGGGCGGTTTGTTGGAAGAGCTCCAAACCGTATACCGTTGCAGACTCGACGATGGAGGTTGAATACATTGCTGCGAGCGATGCCGCAAAAGAGGCGGTCTGGATGAAGAAGTTCATTAGTGAACTTCAGGTAGTTCCGTTCATTATTTACCCAATATCATTGTATTGCGATAACATGGGGCTATAGATTTAGCGAACGAACCACGGTCCCATCAGAAATCCAGGCACATCTTAAGGCGGTAGCACCTGAACAGGGAGATCGTAGATCACGAGGAGATCGAGGTCCAGAAAGTGGATACAAAAGACAACACTGCTGATTCATTCACTAAGGCCCTTCCTCAAGCATAGTTCGAGAGACTTTTTGAGATGTTGGGTATGCGGTACGCTTACAGCTGGCCCTAGAGCAGACGTTAGTTACTCGGTACGCCAATATATGGCCTTAGTGCAAGTAGGAGATTGTTGGATATTCATGCCCGAGAGGCCATTACTGTATATGTATACATATGGATTCTTGGACATATATATGCATAGGAAAGTCTTGCTTGATATTATAGTATGCTATCTGGTTTGTCTTTATCTTAACCTGTGCATGTTTTAGTTTCTATTACATATCTTTTATACACATTGATAAAGCCCGTAGGATCATTGCAAGACTACCTGCATTGTGAAAGCGAGCATACTTGTGGGAGATGGGTAGTCGGTACGCACATCCTTAAATGGTTCCTAGTCGAGGGATTATCGAGATCGGGCATCGATATTCCAGAGTAGACTAGTGTATACGTCTCTAGACCCCGACAAGGGGCGATGGTTTGGTCCCGCAACCATTGGTCGTTAGACCTAAGGTCGTATACAGGTGCTCACTTGGGGTGAGTACACCGGACGGACTAGCCACAAGTAATTGTCGGGGATTCGTCTCTCCTAGTATTGGGAGTCGATATCGCGCTGTGTTTGATTAGTCAGGACCATAAGACCTTGGCCAAGCCAATTGGGATTTACTGATAGACCGATCAGTAGTTTCCCGAATTGGTCGTGAGCCACATCAGCATGAATTACCAGGTTATTAGGGTCTGACGTTTACCACCCCTCAAGACCCGGTATGCGATACTCTCAGACGATAAGACCGGACTGTACGGAAATAGTCATAGATAGGTCAGTAGGGATCCGGACAAGCTTGCTCGTCGGCCTTCCCTTTTTACAGGTACCCGGATAGCCGTTACGTAAAGCTAGTGCCGCCGACGTGCTTGTGGTTATGAATTTATCAAGTAACTCACTGCCGGCGTACTGTTGAGTCTTTAGAGTCCTACACAGAGGGTTTCCCTAGTTCAGGAGAAATGATGTAGTAGTCGTATTGGATATGTGCAGGGTATCGATCGATTGATGTACTTTGTATTCGGACTTTCGATCGAACAGTTGGTATTACTAGCCGGCTTGGGTTTCCGCCGGATTATTAAATCAACTATTGATTTAATAGTTTACATATATGTATTTCGATATGTATATTCTAGTATTACGTTCTTCTTGTTATTCTATCTCTTTAGGCATTCGTATTTTTATTCGAATGCAGGTATGTATATACAACAGACTGTAATCCGTATTTTATTACAGATTACCTTCCAAAAGGTAGACACTTCATCATGGAATTTTCCATTTATTGATAAATGGAAATTAGGTGGAAATTAAGGAGAGGGAGGCATGGCTTCAATAGTTCAAAAATGAATTCTTTATTCATTTGTGGTTACTATTGAAGCATGGCTACGCTTGTTTATTTATGAGAATTCATACACAAAACCTTAGTGTTGATTTTCTCTCTCGTGCATGCTTCATTATTCTTGAGCTCCCATTTTTCTTCATCTCCTCCCTCTTCTTGAGTTTCCTTCACCTTCATCATCTTCCTCTTCACTACCCTTCTCATGAGTTGAGAAACAAGTGATGAGGCAAGAAAGAGATAGGAAGCACTTAGATCTTCACACTACATCCAAGACTTCTTGGTTTAGCAACCTAAGATCTATAGTTGCGCCACTTGACACATTGTGAGTAGCTGGAGCCATGGATCACATCCCTCACGTGGATCATCTACGACAAAGGAGGACTGGAGAACAAGCTCGATCCCGGAGAACTGATGGAGCGGGAAAAGAAGATCAAGCATGTTCAAGGTGGCCACTTGGAGCTAACGAAGAGGAAAAAGGACCGAAGGACTTTGATCGTTTGGTGAGACGTCTTTCATAGTAGTTAGTTCATCTTTTTTAGTTTTGCTAGATAGGTTTATGGAAAGATCCGGGTTAAAGGTTATTCTAGCGCCATGTTCTAATCGTTATAAATTTTTTTTCCACATTTAGCCACGGAAGTTGGCCGGGGCACTAGCGTAACCTTTCAGGGATAGTAAACGTCAGACCCCTAACAACGCAATATGTCGTGCCGAGATAGAGCCCATACACCCTGAGAAACTACTGTAGTACCTACCAGTATATCTCGATGCCCTAGACAGAGACTTTGCGTAATGGCTTTCCGAACACAGCGCAATATCAACCCCCAATACCGGGAGAGACGAATCCTATCTAACCGCTACTGCCTCCAGGTTCTTCGGGACTTCACCCAACTATTACCTGTTTGCATGACTCTTTTGAGTCGTGGTAGGGTAGTAATTTAAGTGCAGTTGGAACACACTCGAGATGAATAGCGATATCAAGTGAACAGACTAACATGTCCTCATGCCACCCGGAAACTGCAACCTGACGATAGGAGTAACACTGTCATGACCCGAAAAAGGCACGTGATAGGCACATAAATAACGCAACATCTAAAGGCGTAACGTAACTCAAGTAAGTAGAAGCCCAGTAATCTATATCTTTTTGAGGAAAATAATGGAGGTGCAGTTTTGAAATAAAGGTATAATGAAATAAAGTTTGTCTTTAAATGCATATCTAATGATATAAGAAAATGCAATTGGAATATACTAAAGTTGAGAACATTTTACGTCCTTTAAAAATTTGGGCAGCACCTGTAAGTCAACGTTACACACCCCACGAGTTTGCGGGGAAGCAGAACGAGTAAAAAACGATTTTTTACAACAAGGTAACATTGACTTATAAACAAGATCTTAGGTAAACCATATCTAACAAAACTAACTGAAGGTATTATCTGCTCGGTAATAAGATTATACCTAGAGTTCCGAGTCCTTCTCTTCTCTCCGCTGTCCTCCTTCTCCTTGCAAGCTCCTTGGAGTGAAAAGAAAAGCACCTCCTCGTCGTCTTCTTGATATAGTAGAAGATCCACCCGAGTGTTCCAACCTAAAACTTAACCTCTAATATGAGGCAACTAGACCACTTAGGATGCTAGACTAAGTGACCTAGAGAGAGTAGAGTGTGATTTGGTGTAGCTTAGTGTCACTGAACCCTTGATTCTCAACTCATGAGACACTAGGGTTTTTGAAAGGGAGAAGAAGAGAGCAATCTTAGGAGAGAGAATGTATTTGTGATAATGATAATAAAAATTTGAATGGATAATATATACATGACCATTTGTCATGTCATGATAAATATCTCATCAAAATACCTAGCTCAAAAATATCTCATCAAAATATATATGGTCAACAAGTCAAGCCAAGTCAAATGGTCAACCATGTATCCATGCCAAAAAGATCATCATTTATCAAAAATAACAAATACTTTTCCTTTTCTCATATTTGCTTTGACCAAGTCAATGGTCAAAAACCATAATGAGAAGCCTCCTTCTTCACCCCCTCTCATCCGTATATACATACCCGTATCCGTGTTCCGGGAAACACTAATACAATAAGACGAAGCTAATCCAATAATCAAATACTAGGGTCCGTCTTAAACCAAAGAACACTAGTATTGTCCGCTCGAACACCACACGCGTAAAAGAACACATATGTGATCGAACCCTTTCGTAAAACCATACGACCAATACTAGTTTCGCCCGAAGCTGGGAAACCCTCTGTAGTGGGTTTAACCACAGGCCCCAAGCGGTAATAGCTGTACGTAACGGTCCCCAGGTAGATGTCGATAAGAAGGCCGATGAGGAAACCCATCGGAACTCCTACTGAGCCTGAATGTGACAATCTCCGTACAGTCTGGTCTGTTCGTCTAAGAGTATCACATATTGGGACTAAGGGGCCGGTAAACGTCTGACCCCTAATAGCGGTATAAGTCGTATCAGAGTGTAGCCCATTAAACACTGAGAAACTACTGGAATACCAACCAGTAAATCTCGCTTGCCCTGTCCAGGGACTTTGAGTAATGGCTCTCCAAACACAGCGCGATATCAACCCCCAATACCGGGAGAGACGAATCCTATCTAACTGCCACTGCCTCCAAATGCTTCGGGACTGCACCTAACAACTACCTGTTTGCACGACTCAATAGAGCCATGGTAGGGTAGTAATCAAAGTACAGTGGGAACACACTCGAGGCGAAGTGGCAGTGTCAAATCAACGGACTAAGCAGTACTCATGTCACCTGGGAACTGCTACCTGACGATAGGTATAGTACCAACCATCAGTTCCCGATGAGTCCTGTCTGGTGTACTCATAACCTAACGAGCACCTGCATACTATCTCCAGTACGATGTACTAATGGTTGTGGGACAGACCATCTCCCATGCTGAGATGAGAAGCGTATACACTAGTCTACTCCGGAGTATCGATGCCCCATCTCGACAATCCTATGACTAGGGACCTGTATAAGGATGTGCTTGTAGACTACCCAGCTTCCACTAGTGTGACTGCCATCACAACGCTGGTAGTCAAGCAAAGATCCTAAGGGCTCTACTAATATGTATAAGCGGTGAGTTAAAAGAAACATATGCACATATTGAAGTGTAAACGAACCAAGTAGCATACTACCATTTTGAGCAAGACTGTCAATACTACTATGAATATCCCAAGCTTCCATTAAGTAATATACAATCCAGTATGATATAATAATGGCATATATGCTGTATACACTAACAATCTCCCACTTGCACTAGGGCCATGTGCTATCATATCGCAGACCTATCATCTCGAATAGCCTCTCGAACTGCGTCTGAGGGATGTCGTTTGTGAATGGATCTGCAGTGTTATTCTCTATATCAACTCTCTTCACCTCGATCTCTCGGCGATCTACGATCTCCCTGATCAGGTGGTACCACCTCAAAATGTGTCTGGACTTCTGATGGGACCTGGGTTCCTTCGCTAAAGCTATAGCGCCATTGTTGTCACAATACATAAGTATTGGATCAACAATGGTCGGAACTACCTGAAGTTCTGTGAGGAACATCTTCATCCAGACTGCCTCTTTTGCGTCATCGTAAGATGCTATGTAATCCGCTTCCATCGTTGAGTCAGCAACGGTGTCCTTCTTAGAGCTCTTCCAACAGAACGCCCCTCTATTGAGGGTAAATACATAACCCGACATGGACTTGGAGTCATCCTTGTCACTTTGGAAGCTGGAATCACCAAAGGCCTCGATCTGGAGGTCTTTTCTGCCATACACCAAGAAAATCTCCTTAGTCCTTCTCAGGTACTTTAGAATGTTCTTTACTGCTATCCAGTGCTTCTCCCTTGGGTTCGACTGATATCGGATTACAATGCTCAATACGTATGCTACATCTGGTCGGTGCACAACATCGCATATATTATAGAGCCTACCACAGATGCGTAGGGTATAGATGACATGCGAGCCCTTTCCAAATCAGTCTTGGGAGACATCTCTTTAGAGAGAGTGATTCCGTGACAAGACGGTAAGTTACCGCGCTTAGAATCTTCCATACTGAATCTTATCACTATGGTGTCGATGTACCTTGACAGCAAAAGTCCCAACATCCATTTAGATCTATCACGATAGATCTGGATCCCCAGAATGTTGGAGGCATCACCCAGGTCCTTCATGGAGAACCTCTGTGATAAGAATCCAATGACTGGCTGTAGCATAGGAATGTCATTTCCTATTAAGAGAATGTTATCCACGTACAAGACGAGGAATACCACAGTTCTCCCTACAATCTTACTGTAATGCATGGTTCATCTGGATTTTTTATAAAGTGGAATTCTTTGACTGTCTCATCAAAACAGATGTTCCAACTACGCGATGTTTGCTTTAGTCCATAAATGGACTTAAGCAACTTGCACACGTTACCGCTGCTCCCATACAGAATGAAACCTTATGGCTGATCCATAAAGACGCGCTCTTCTAAATTGCCATTTAGAAACTCCGTCTTTACGTCCATCTGCCAGATTTCATAATCGTGAAAGGCAGCAATGGCAAGAAGGACCCGAATGGATTTGAGCATAGCCACAGGAGAAAAGGTTTCGTCATTATCCAAACTAGGTCTTTGACGAAATCCTTTTGCAGCAAGTATATCCTTATAAGTTTAAACCTGTCCATCTACCCCAATCTTCTTTCTAAAGATCCATTTGCAGCCTAAGGGTTTTATCCCTTATGGAGCAATGTCCAAAGTCCAAACTTTGTTGGTGTACAATGACTCCATTTCATTCCTCATTGCATCGAGCCATTTTACCGAGTCGCAGCTCTGAATGTCTTGCTGGACGCTAGTAGGCTCATCATTGTCAGTGATGCAATCTTCTTGATCCCCTTCCATGAGAAAATCGTAGTATCTCTCGGGCGGATGAGACTGCCTACTAATTCTGCGGAGTGGCGCTGGGATATCCTGTTCTTCTGAAACCTCTGGTTCTACCAAGCTTTCTGTAATAGTTTGTGGTTCTGGAATTTCTTCCAGTTCTATTGCACTCCCACTTTTCTGATTTTCTAAAAATTCCGCTTCCATGTAGTGGGGATGTTGAGAAACAAAAACCTTTTGTTCCTCTGCGTGATAGAAAAAGATACCCCCTGGAGTTCTTAGGGTATCCCAAAAACATACACAGTACCGAGCGTGCCTCGAGCTTGTCCGCATGCTGCTTTTTTACAAAAGATGGACATCCCTATGTCTTTAGGTACTTGAGACAGGGTTTCTTCGCACTCCACATCAGATATGGTGTGGTAGGCACAGTCTTGGTTGGAACCTTGTTCAAAAGACATGCAGCTGATTCTAGTGCATAACCTCAGAAGGATCGCGGTAACTCAGCCTTACTCATCATGGAATGAACCATATCCAATAGAGTTCGATTCCGCCTTTCCGATACACCGTTGTGTTGTGGTGTGTATGGAGGAGTAAGCTGAGAGAGAATTCCATTCTCTTTTAAGTATTGTTCATATCAGATTTTTGCATTTTTATACCGCCCAATTTTTATCACATTGCTTATCGGTAGGTACTCTTGAGCCGTGTTTGCTAGTCAATTGCAAGATACATGTTCTCGGCTCTAAACGGTGAAATTCATGGAAAAGCATGACAAAATCCGGATTACTGCCAACCACAGGTAAAACACGGATCTCCACTCTCTATCCGTATGTTGCCGCACACAAGTTTATAAGACAAAATGGCAAATCAATGTCATTTTCATGCATAAAGCTCAATAGCAACACAAGATCCAACATATCTATGCGTAGCTCGAGGAAATCATGACAAAAAGATCCATATCAAATCACCTTTTTGTCTGCTGGAATTCTGGAAAAATTGTGAAGAGTTTCTGAGAAAAAACATATGCCTAACTACAGACAAGAGAAGACCAGGGAAGCACACAAAACCCTAGGGGCCAACTCCTCCATAGGGCCGCGGATCCGCGGCCAATAGGGGGTCTAGGCCACGGATCCACGGCCGTACGGGCGCCTCAGTTGATCGGTTTTTAAGGGCAGTTTGGTCATTTTATGAAGGGACAGATTGTTGCCCTAGATTTTCATTTTCCTGCCTATAAATAGTCCAGAACTTGCCAAAGCCAAGGGTGCACATCTTGTATTTAGATTTTAGAATACAAGTGTTCTTCTTCTTCCTCCTCTCATCTCTTCTCCATTAAAAACTTGTAGTGAGCTTTTGTGTGTGAAGAATGAATAAAGGAGTTCTTGTTCTTACCATGCTTATCTTATTGTAATTGTTAATTATATTTGCTTGTATTTTTCATTTGTTAATCTAGTTGTTGTTATTTGTTGTTTGTTTCTTTCTTGTTCTCTTTTTTTATCCTTAAACAACAATGATGCTTACGCTTGATCCTTGCCGAGGTGAGGTCGCAAATAGCTAGTTGTAATCTTCTAACCTCTATCTTTCTATCTTTCTCCTTTGTTTTATTTTCCTTTTACTTGTAATTGTTGAGTAGTTTTCTAACTTGTTAGGGTAGGATAAGGGAAGTTTGAGAGAAGGAAATCTCTCTCACTCTTTCCTTGTCCAACATCTTAAATCGGACTCCCGTTAAATGAACCACAATCCGCTCCCTACGGCACCCTATCCTACATGATAGCGGTGATTCCGTAGTGAGACCGGTTGTGATTGAATTAACCGGAGGTTAAGGCTAAGAGCCAAGAACGGACGGACAAGCACCAAAAGGAAGAACTTATGCGTTGGAAATCCTAGCTTATACTCGCAAGTTCCTTCCTCGTCGTGCTATTCCCCGTTGTTGCCGATTACCGTAACACCGATATTAAGAGTGGCAACAAAAGAAGTGAGCGACTCCTAACTCAAACTAACCTAATCCTAACCCTAACAAGCTCTCTTTAGATATCAATTTAGCACATAGTTAATCTCAAAACAAATCTGGACATTTGGACTTAACTCGTTAAAGCACATAGAAAAAGATTCCCATCTCCCTGCGGACGACCCGTACTCAACCGGCTAGCTATAAGCGAAACCGTCTTGATTGTGGTAATTAACTAAACTTGAACACGCAAAAACTCTACCAATCAAATGGCGCAGTTGCCGGGGAGACGGTAGTTTATTTATTTGTGTAATTTCGGGTTAATTTGTGAATATAAATATAACCGAAAAAAAATATACATTGTAAAAAACCTTCTTGTTATTTTTGATTAGTTTTTGTGCAAGTGTGCAGGATAAAAAGACGGTCGAGTTCAGTGCCAAAGACGTGGGAAGTTAGATCCATACCTCGCGGCTACACCGCGACTGATCAAGACGAAGCAAACGGTCTACTGTAAGATTCTGGAGCAGATCCAGTAAGGAAATAAAGATTCAGGAGCTCCATAAAAGAAGAGGACACCCAACCCAGCAAATCACAGAAATTACATGGCCCACCTCCACCTTATTGTCGCGGAACCGCGGCATATGCAAGCTTAGGCCGCGGAACCGCGGCTATTTAGTGCCTTCAGGGTGCTAAATTTTTTTGGTGAGTCTCTTTCCTCTTCCCCACTCCTCTGGACTCCACTGAACTGTGTTTTCTGCAGCATTCTTTGCGCAAACTCTCTTCCCCCTTCCAATAAATTATTTTTATGCAGGATTCTTTGCGCCGCGTTAAAATAAAAATTGTTTGCAGTTGATTTTTACTCCTTTGCATATACTAATACGGACTTTATGGGGCTTGAAACCCATTCAGATTGGGTGGGGATTTCATCACCCTTTCCAAGACCCCAGAAATCACAAAAAGCATATGCATTGACCATTGTTTAATTAAAAAATACTAGACTCAGCCCTAAAGACTTCGCGCTCAATAGGACAGAGGACTAGTTACAGGCATCGGCCGTTTATCCTATCCTGACTTTGCGGTGTCTAGGCAAGTGTATCCAAGGCAAGTGGTTACTTAATTAGGACCACTACTTACGTAGTGGGGAGCCTCCCACTTACCTGGTGGTTACCTGGCCGCAATTGGCGAAGAAGAGGCGGTTTGAGGTCCTATTTCTAGCCCTTTGGAACAGTTAGGAGCTGTCTAGCTGACCTAGGTGACCCTAAATCTAGGTATGATTGTGCATATCTTGTTTTTGATTGCTCGAAGACATAAGTCCGTACATATCTCTGTAAAGCTCTTTCTAGAAAAAAACACAAAACCAAAAACTTTTACAAAAATTTGCCCTTTGTCTCCAAAATCTATTTTTCACTCACCACCCATCGTATTTCTCCATTGACGTTTTCTTACCCTCACCTTCTCCGCTTTGACTATACTAAACTCGTTCAGTGTATGTCCGCTTGGACTCAGGACACTAGCGCCCGCCTAGTCCGCGTTACGTTAGTCGCTACCGACCACGCGATCGACTCAGACGTCGAAACTCCGTCCACGCCTCTTTCACCCTTACCTTTGCCGGCCAACTCCGACGTTGACCGGAATTCTGTTCATACATCCTCACCTTCACCATCACCAAGCTCTTCTTCCGTGATGTCAGGATTTAATCCAAACATCTCTTTGACTCCCCCGGGATTGACTCCACCTCCTATGGAGGCGAATAACCCACCACCACCGCCTGTTGTAGCGCCACAGCGAATCGCGCTCCAGGATAGTTTCTATCCTACCCGTTCTGCACTTCCCACTTGTCTTTCCCTTCCACCGGCCAATGGGGATAATTTTGGAATTAAGCCCCACTTCATTAACATGCATCCGAAATTTCATGGGCTTGAATCTGAAGATGCCTATATCTTCATCAACAAGTTCCAAAATGTTTGTGCCATGATGAAAACTACCCAGCTGTCGGACGATGCTATACGGCTATGGGTCATTCCGTTCACTTTGTGCGATCTTGCTGAAAAATGGCTGTATAGCACTGCTTCCCACTCCATAACCAGTTGGGACTAGTTTGTGAAAGCGTTTCTTAAGAAATCCTATCCGAATCATAAAACCGCGAGGATCCGTAACCAAATCAACCAATTCTCCCAGCTTCCTACTGAACTCTTCTGGAAGTGCTTTGACCGGTATAAAGATCTTCTTGTTCAGTGCCCTCACCATGGTATTGAGAAATGGCAACTTTGCCAAACCTTATACGCGGGCCTGAACCCAGCAACCAAGCAGTTGTTGGCAACCATTTGTCAGGGCCACTTCCTATCGAAATCTGATGAGGAAGCGTGGCAATTCTTCGACGACCTTGCGGAACAAACGCTTCAATGGGAGAGCACCAGACCAACTTCTTCTTCTTCCTCCACTTCTACTGGTCAGTCTAGGGTAGGAATTCACCAACTCGATGTCTCTATTGCGATGAAAGCTGAAATGGCTGCAATAACAAGAAAACTCCAAGCGATAGAGAGCAAATTTTCTTCTCCTGCTCCTGCCCTTGGTCTTCCCTTTCGTACCATTTGTGCTTGTTGTTCCGATCCTTCTCACTTAACCGAAGAGTGTCCTTGCAATCCACAATCTTAAGGACAGGATCAAGTTAATGCTGCATTTCAGCAAAGACCGAGAAATGATCCATACTCTTCTACGTACAATCCCGGTTGGAGGAACCATCCCAATTTCGCCTGGAATCAGAATCAGCATCAATTCCAAGGCAACAATTTCCAAAGGCCCCCTCCGCCGCAACAACAAGCGCAATAAAAAAACTCAACATCAGTTTCAGTAGCCCTTCCAACCCCAACCTTTTCAAAATCAGACGAACAAGTTTGCACCTAACAATTCTTTTTCCCAAAACAACTTTGTTCCGTCAAACAACGATAAGGTTTCCTCACTAGAACGAAGTCTGGAGGCGTTCGTTAAACAATCGACACAATCCACCGCCAACATCCAGTCATCTATTCAGTCTTTGGTGCAACAAACTGCTGCACACAGGCAAAGCATCAAGACCATCGAAGCCCAGATTGCACATGTTGGAGATAGTGCCCTCAGAGTCAATTATTGGATCACAGGCACGTGATTGCAATGATTGAGGGAGGACCTGTCCCAGTGGGACAGTCTTACTCGAGATGATAGTATGCTATCTGGTTTATCTTTATCATCGTGTACTGCTTTAGGTGACCTTATGAGTCGCTATTACACGTTGATAGAGCCCCTAGGATTCTTGCTTGACTACCAGCAGTATGAGGGCGATCATATACGTGAGAGCTGGAGTCCATAAGCACATCCTTAAAAGGTCCGTAGTCGTGGGAGTTTCGAGACAGGGCATCGATTCTCCAGAGTAGACTAGTGTATACAGTCGAGACCCCGACGAGGGGCGGTGGCCGGTCTCACAAGCCATTGGTGTCAGTTGGTTCACCTAAGATGTATACAGGTGCTCATTGGGTTATAAGTACACCGGACAGGACTCGCCAGGAACCTTCTAGTTGGTATTATACCTGACGTCAGATAGCAGTTCCCTGGTGACATGTGTACAGGTTAGTTCATCGACCTGGGATCGTCATTTGTCTCGTGTGAGTTCCCACTGTGCTTTGATTACTACCCTACCACGCTCAAAGGAGATGTGCAAACAGGTTTTAGTTGGGTACAGTCCCGAGCCACATGGAGGCAGTGAGCGGATCTGCAGGGGTTCGTCTCTCCCGGTATTGGGGGTGAGGTCGCGCTGTGTCTAGGAGAGCAAGAACATGAAAAGTCCTTGGCCAAGGCTGGAGATTTGCTGGTAGGTATTCCAGTAGTATCTCAGGGTGTTCTGGGCTACACTCCGACATGACTTTTATCGCTATTAGGGGTCTAACTTTCACCAACCCCCTAGGCCCGCCATGCGATGCTCATAGACGAACGGACCGGACTGTACGGATATTGTCACTGACAGGCTCAGTAGGGTGTCAGGATGAGTTCGCTCATCGACGTCCCTTTATGTCAATAGCTGGTGGCCCGTCACGTATGGCTAATACCTCTGACGTGATAGTGGTTAAATCTACAGCCATAGTATTGACGAGTCTTTAGAGTCCACCACACACACAGTTACTCAAGTTTCGGGCGAAAAGCTGTAGAGGCTGTATGGAGATATGGCACGGTTCGATCAGATACGTGCGGTATTGCACGGATCGTGATCGGACGGTTTTTACTAGCCGGCTTTGGCATAAGCCGGATCCTAGTATTAGACAGTGTAGTTTTGTCTCTTTGCATTTGTGTTCAGTGGGAATACAAATGCGGGCATGTATATGCAGTAGCGGGGTTTTCCTGTAATTTATTACGGGATCAGTTTTCTGAAGTTGCGAGTTTGCATTCCGTTCCGGCCAGTTTCCCTTTGTTCCTTCGCGGCCGGAGTTTCCGTTGCAGGGGGTTATTTGCAAGTTTGCAAATAACTTATTGTGGAGGGGTTTCTTGCATTTGTGGCTTCTATCATCATGAGATGCATTATACATCATTTCTTTGTGATTAGAGTTGATCTTGATTTAGATTTGACCTTGTTATCCTTGCCCATGGATATGGTCACCCTCTACTTTTCCTACCATCACCTCCCTTCATGTTTTGTTGAATCCTCCACCATTTTTCCTTTGTGGGAGGCCGGCCACTTCATTAGAAGAGAGAGAGATTTTCATTTTTGTGGTGGCACATATTTCTTCATCTCATTCTTCTTGTTTGGAAAAAATGAAAGAACCATTTTTCTTAACCTCATTTCTCCATCCTCCATGGCAACTAAACCCCAAAGAGACTACGATTCTACACTAGTCTACAGCACTCCTCGGACGCGTCGGCTAGCCAACTTCGCGCCCGAGTTGCCTCTGTCCAGAGATGGGAGCCCGTAAAAGTATTCCGCTACGTGGTGCCCTTTCCGACGAGGAGGTGACGGACGGAGATTCCGCGGGAGATCGGAGTGGAGACGAAGACCGAAGGACACGGATCGCTTGGTATAACTCTCTACCCGTATTTTACTTTGCTAGTAGCTAGGTTAATGGCCCGATCCGGGTTACAAGTGCGCGGTGGTGCTGGTTTGGTAGTTTGCAAAGTTTTTTTTTTGTTTCCGCGTTTCCGGCGTCGTATCGACGGCCGGGGCGCCGCCGCGGACTTACATTGGTATCAGAGCCACGCCATTAACCATGCCTAGCTTTCTCTAGTATGTTTAAAACCCGATCGAACAAAAATCGCAAAAACTGTATTTTCAGTGCATGTGTTTTCTGTCGAAATTTTTTCTGCTCCAAAAATTTTTCAGGTTGTTGCAGAATGATGTACATGGAATTATAAGAACACTGTGAAAATTTGGTAGTGTGATCCCTCCATACGACAGCGGAACCGTGGCCATAACCCCTATTTGGCCGCGGTTCCGTCGCAGTATTGAGTCTTCACTTCACCAATTTTTTGCAGAGGGCTTTTGGGCTGAAAATATGGGTTTTGGTATATTCTTTTGGGCCCAGAATTTCTTTATGTGCTACAGTAATGCTTGGGGCCCACTTGGTAAAATTTGATTGATCGGATATTTTAAACATGCTAGTTCACAGTATTTACATTATATCTGCGACCGTGAATGTAACTTGATCGGTAAATCCTGTCTAACTGCTATAGCCCGGTTAGACGGTTTTGCGAACGTGACCTTCACATTGATGTTCTGTGTATTGCTGTGATGTTGCGGATCGGTCGTGGGGGATAGCCTGGTTGCAGTGGTAGTACAGTTTTGTTGTATTATGTACATTTGATATTGCGGGGCGAGCGTCCGACATGTGGACTACCGTCACTGCTTGTTTGTATTATTCTTTTGGGGCACGACCAGGTTGCGGTTGATGTACCCGTTGTATGTATATTTTACTTTCTATACTAGGATTACCCCGTGGAGGGGTGCACGGATAGCCGGGTTCTAGAGAGCAACGAGCCCGAATCTCATGGCATTGAGACAGAGGGGGCTTTACTCTTGAATTGGCGGGCTATTCGTCGCACTCGTAGGGGGTATAGGATTGACCCAGGAGGGGTGCCCAAGTTACCGGATTCCGTGAAGTGCTGGGTGGTCCATTCACGTTGATGAAGGGGGCTGCCTCGCTTCAGGTTTTGGCGGGTAACTTGCCGCGCCCGTAGGGGTCTAGGATTTCATTGCACAGGCTATCCACATGACCAGGGGAACATCGGGTTTCAGTAGCGGCTCTATGAAACCCGGGGATCCCAGATATCAGTATTGTTCTGTGATGCTGGTTACATTTCTGTGTTGCATTCTTTCACGCCTTGAGCGAAAATTATATATTATATATATACTAGTAGATGTTGTATATGTTTTGCATCCGCGCTAGTCTCGTCCCCGATCTGTCGTTAGTTAGCTAACCTAACGGGTGATGACGGGACCCAGTGGCGAATGCGGATGGCATATTGATTGATAGGGATTCTGCGTGTTCAAGTTCTAGTTTAAATACCGCAATCAAGACGGTTTCGCACGTAGCTAGCCGGTTGAGTACGGGTCGTCCGCAGGGAGATGGGAATCTTTTTCTATGTGTTTTTCGACGAGTTAAGTCCGGTTGTTCAGATTTTGTTTGTAGTTATCTAAGTGTTGAGTTGATATTTAAAGAGAGCATATTAGGGTTAGGATTAGGTTAGTTTGAGTTAGGAGTCTCCACATCTTTCGTTGCCCCTCTTAATATCGGTGTTACGGTAATCGGCAACAACGGGGATTAGCACGACTAGGAAGGACTTTGCGAGTATAAGCTAGGCTTTCCAACGCATAAGTCTTCCTTTTGGTGCTTGTCCGTCCGTTCTTGGCTCTTAGCCATAACCTCCGGTTAATTCAACCACAACCGGTCTCACTACGGAATCACCGCTATCATGTAGGATAGGGTGCCGTAAGGAGCGGATTGTGGTTCAATTAACGGGAGTCGATTTAAGCTGTTGGGCAAGGAAAGAGTGAGAGAGATTTCCTTCTCTCAAACTTCCCTTATCCTACCCTAACACGTATTAACTACTCACACATCATGATAAGGAAGAACAAAACAAAACAAAAGAGGAAGATAGAAAGAAGGAGATTAGAAGAATACGACTAACTGTTTGCGACCTCACCTTGGCGAGGATCGAGCGTAAGTATCATTGTCGTATGAATGATAAAGAAAAAAGAGAGAAGAAAGAAACAACAAGGAAATAACAACAACTACTTAACAATTAAAATTACAACAAGTAAAGAAAGAGCAAGACAAGTATGATAATAAAATGATCTTCTTTATTTACCATTCCTCCCTCACAAAGCTCACTACAAGTTTAATGGAGAAGAGATGAGAAGAAGAAGAACATGTAAACTAAATCCTAGAAAAAGAAAATACAAGAATGGACCCTTTCCTTCACAAAGTTCTGGGCTATTTATAGGCCAGAGAATGAAACCCTAGGGCAACCACCAGACCACACATGCAATGACCAAAATACCTCTGGAAAATTTTTGCTTTCCGCCACTATAAGGCCGCGGATACGCGGCCTGGACCCCACTTTCGCCGCGGATCCGCGGCCGTATAGGTGAGTTAGGGCATACGTTTTCTTGTGGTCCCCTGATTTGCTGTTCTCTGTTCTATGGTTCATATATTTTCTAAAAATACTTCCATATTTCTTCCAGAATTTCTGTTGAGGGAAAGGTGGACATTTTGCCAAGATTTTGTCATGATTGCCTCGAGCTCCGCGTAGATCTCTTGGATTTTGTGCTACCATTGAGCCTTGTGCATGAGAGTGACATTGATTTGACATTTTGTCTTCCTAAACTGGTATCTGGCAACATACGGATGAAGAGCGGAGACCGTGTTTTATCTGTGGTTGGCAGGAACCCGGATTTTGTCGTGTTTTCTATGAATTTCACCGTTTTAGAACCGAGAACCTGTATCCTGCAATTGACTAGCAAACACGGCTCAAGAGTATCTACCGATATGTAATGTGACCAAAATTGGGCGGTATGAAAATGCAAAAATCTGATATGAACAAATACCCCCAAACTTATCATTTGCTCGTCCCGAGCAAAGTCCATTTATTCACAAAAAATTTCCTAACCTCACTTTCGCAGGGAACGCGATTGCACTGAGCATGTGCAACAAGCCGTTAAACCTCTAGGTGTCCCTAGTAGGAGGAGTGTTGTCTCCTGAGGGTTTTCAGCGGATACTACCCACAAAATCCGGTCAAGTTGGTTTTGCAAAATGACTAAGCTTCAAACCCTAAAGTTTTGTTTTAGAAAATAACAATTCTATAATCCTAAGTCTAGACCATCGAACCTTTATTTTTCACACCTCGCTTCTTATTTAACTACAGATTTTATATGTCTTTACGTGCAGTGCAAATAGTGTCGTTAAGTTCCCGAAAGGTCGAATAAAGTCATCATGTCGCACAATAAAGCCCAGATAACAATTTAAAAAGGATCACATAAGTTTTATAAAGAGTTAAGCATTTTTCAAGTTTCGTTTTCCAGTAAGGTTTCAACTTCAGAATTTCTATCTTCCATAACAGGAAACTAAGTCGTATTTTTCACTCCACCTTTTTCTTGTTTTCATTTCATACACACCTCTGTGAACGTGCAATAGTCTTTATCATAGAATAAAACCTTCATATCTCCGCTAAAATTTTTATAAAAGCCTGTCTTCTATCCAGATTATTCTCACACAAAGAACCGTTAGGAATTTTAACTCGGAGAGAACACTTGCTTGACTTTGTTTTAAACTGGACTTTCTAGGCTCCTTAGCGAGCTTTGGGCCAATGCACCCAAACCAGTTGGTTTTAAGGCATTAGGTGTAGAAACACCCCAGCGGACTTAATTACTCGAGTTACCTAGGTCCAAAAACAAAAGACAGTTTGGCGCGAAAATCAGATGATTTAATACGAACGGAGATATAACCGGCAGTTCAATTATTTTTTTTTTGGATAAAAGACGTGTTTAGTGGGTTTGGTGTGTAATCATTCCAATCAAGTTTCCGATGGGTTATTTTTCAGACTTAGCTCCAATTACGGCATCAATAACATTCCTTCATGTTCGCTTTACTTCATAAACTATTCTTGACATTACTTATTTCATAACAAACCTATTTGATCCTTAGAAAATCATTTATCTGTTTAAAAGTTTAAACATGAAAGACTTGTCATCTAATTCCCAAAATCTTACGACACGTGTAGTGTGATGTAAAGACGTATATCAGCTATAGTTAACTTCAAAGGAGAGTTATCTTTCAGGTTTTCAAAATCCAAACATAAGATTTAGTTATTCCTATTTTTTCAAACAAAAACCGTCGAATGTTGAATCAGAGTTCTTCCACAAGCTAACTTGACAAAAAAGTTTTTATATTTTTTAGAAAATTTTCAAATTTTTATGGATTTTATGGATTTTAATATGCAGATGCAAAATATACATATGAATGCGAAGGTAAGAAATGCGTACCGAGCGTACCCCCAAACTTAAACTGGACAGTGTCCTCACTGTCGTAGCATGAAGAGATCATTTGAAGGGTCAAAAATGTCGGTTAGCGATACACAAATTTTTATTTGTTTTTGTTTTTAAAGAAAAGAAAAAGAATATACACAAATAGATACAAAATGGTTTGTACCTACCCCCAAACTTATTTGGAACAGTGTCCACTGTTCTTGGCTGGATAACCGAAGTTTGGAGGTAGGCAGAGGAAGATCACTCAGGGTAAACCGGCTCCTGTAAGAACAGGAGCTCCTCTGTTGGTTCGGCGCTAAGGTACGGTTTGCATCGGTGTCCGTTTACTTTGAAAAGTGAACCGTCCTTTGGATTTTCCAAATCCACAGCGCCTTGCGGATACACGTTCCGCACAAAATACGGCCCTTTCCAGCGAGATCTGAGCTTTCCAGGATGGAAGTGTAGCCGGGTGTCGTAAAGCAGTACCCGCTGACCAGGTACGAAGGTTTTGCGCACAAGGTGTTTATCATGAAACACCTTCGTTCGATTCTTAACGACAACCGCGTTATCGTAAGCCTCGTCCCTAAGCTCGTTCAGTTCATTCAACTGCAGCTTCCGATGGCTGCCCGCATCATCAAGAGACAGATTCAGCTCCTTTATCGCCCAAAATACGCGATGCTCGATTTCGACAGGAAGGTGGCAGGCTTTTCCGTACACAAGCCGATAGGGAGACATGCCAAGGTCGGTCTTATAAGCGGTTCTAAATGCCCAAAGGGCATCAGTGAGTTTCAGAGACCAATCCTTACGGTTCTTGGAAACCGTCTTCTCCAGTATCTGCTTGATTTGCCGATTTGAAATTTCGGCCTGCCCGCAGGTTTGGGGGTGGTAGGGCGTAGAAAGCTTATGATTAATGGAATACTTCCGCATCAAGGCCTCGAAAGTCCTATTGCAGAAATGACTTCCATTGTCGCTAATGATCGCTCGGGGGTGCCCAAACCGGGAGAAAATGTTTTCTTTAAGGAACCTAACGACACCTTGTTGTCGTTAGTCCGGCTAGGCACAGCCTCGACCCATTTAGAGACGTAATCAACAGCTAAAAGGATGTACAAGTTCCCAAAAGAGCTGGGAAACGGCCCCATGAAGTCTATCCCCCAAACATCGAAAATCTCCACAACCAAGATCGGTTGGAGCGGCATCTCGTTCCTCCGGGATATCCGGCCCATGTGTTGGCACCGGGAGCAAGTCTTGCAATAGTCGTGAGCGTCTTTGAAAAGTTGTGGCCAGTAGAAACCACATTGCAAGATCTTCTCGGCTGTCTTTCTAGGCCCAAAATGCCCGCCACACGCTTGATCGTGGCAAAATGACAGCACACTCTTGAATTCCTCATCAGGGACACACCGACGAATAATCTGGTCGGGACAGTACTTGAACAAGTAGGGTTCGTCCCAGTAAAAGTGTTTTACTTGGGATAAGAAGCGAAGTCTGTCCTGACTTGACCATTCGGTTGGTAGTAATCCCGTGGCCAAATAGTTCACAATATCTGCGAACCAGGGTTCGCACGATACTGTCAAGAGTTGTTCATCCGGGAAAACGTCATTGATCGGAATTGGAAGCGAAGGCGAAGAAGGAAGTCGTGAGAGATGGTCGGCAACTACGTTTTCACATCCTCGTTTGTCCTTAATGACAAGGTCAAACTCTTGAAGCAAGAGGATCCAACGTATTAACCGAGACTTGGCATCTTTCTTCGCAAAAAGATGGCGCAGAGCAGAATGGTCGGTGTAGACAATGACTGGAGAGCCGATAAGGTAGGGCCTGAACTTTTCTAAAGCAAATACAACAGCTAAGAATTCCTTCTCAGTTGTTGTATAGTTGAGTTGGGCGTCGTTCAGGGTTCGGCTCGCGTAATAGATTACGTGCGGCATCTTGTTGATGTGCTGTCCAAGGACAGCACCAATGGCAAAGTCTGATGCATCGCACATAATCTCAAATGGGTGCGTCCAGTCAGGTGAAGAAAGAACGGGAGCAGAAGTGAGTGAGCGTTTCAATGACTTGAATGCAGTCATACAGCGCGAGTTGAAGTCAAATGGTGTGTCCTTGGCCAGCAAAAGAGTCAAGGGCCTAGCAATCTTGCTAAAGTCCTTGATAAACCGTCTATAGAAACCGGCATGGCCAAGGAAGGCTCGGATATCTCTGACGCATCGGGGAGGAGGCAGATTGGAAATGACCTCAATCTTTGCTTTGTCAACCTCTATGCCATTTTTCGAGATGATATGTCCTAAGACAATACCTTCGCGCACCATGAAGTTGCATTTCTCCCAGTTCAAAGTGAGATTCTTGTCCTTACATCGGGTAAGGACAGCGTCAAGATGCAGCAAACACTCGTTGAAGGAATCGCCGAAGATGGAGAAGTCATCCATGAAAATCTCCAGAAATTTTTCCACCATGTCCGAGAAAATTCCCATCATACACCGCTGGAAGGTAGCGGGCGCATTGCATAACCCAAAGGGCATGCGTCGATATGCAAACGTGCCGAAAGGACAAGTGAATGTGGTCTTGTCCTGGTCTTTTTCGGCGATGGGAATTTGATTATAGCCGGAGTAGCCATCAAGAAAGCAGTAGTACTCGTGTCCGGCCAATCGTTCGAGCATCTGGTCAATGAAGGGTAGTGGAAAGTGGTCTTTCCGCGTTGCGGCGTTGAGTTTTCTGTAATCAATGGAAACTCGCCACCCAGTTTGGGTGCGAGTAGGGATTAACTCGTTCGCCTCGTTGGTTATGACCGTGATGCCCGACTTCTTGGGGACAACATGAATGGGGCTAACCCACTGGCTATCAGAGATAGGGTAAATGATACCACTATCTAGACATTTGATGATCTCCTTCTTCACAGCCTCCTTCATGACTGGATTAAGACGTCTTTTTGGATTCCGGGCTGGTTTGGCATCATCCATCAGATGAATGTGATGCTCAACGATCAGGGGACTAATCCCCTTGATGTCCGCCATGGACCAGCCAAAAGCTTGCCTGTTGCTGTGCAAGACCGCGAGAAGGGCTTTCTCTTGCTCTGGAGCTAGAGAAGCCGAAATGATGACAGGGAAGGTCTCGTTCTCACCTAAGTAAGCATACTTAAGGTGAGACGGCAACGGCTTGAGTTCGAGCGTTGGAGGTGAAATTATAGAAGGCAAGACTGGTGCAACGGTCTCGAACTCGAAGGACTCCAGCAAAGGTTCAAAACGAGTGTAGGCAACCGAGTCGGATGGTTCAGGTAACTCATCCGGAAAGTCGAAGGATTCAAACTCGGGTTGTGCGCGGCTAAGATCGTTCAAGAATGTGAAACACTCGTATTCGTTGTCGGGCGCAGAAACAGCAGCAGGTTCGAAGAGAAACGCACTAGTGGCGTCAAGATTATCGTGTTCAAACAGAAACTCCTCGAATTCACACTCTTCGGGGGTGATCTCCTGGATCGAGCAGACATCCAGTATATGAGCATTAGGTTCGGCGGGCTGATTCCCCAACCTAAAAATGTTGAGTTCAATCGTCATATTTCCAAAAGAGAGGTTCATTGAACCATTGCGACAATTGATCACAGCATTTGAGGTTGCGAGAAATGGGCGACCGAGTATCACCGGAATTTGATTCCGGGGGTTAGCTACAAGCTGTGTATCTAAGACAATGAAGTCGACGGGGAATATGAAGTCCCCGACTCTTATTAACACATCCTCTAGCTCACCCCTAGGATGGGTGATCGATCGGTCGGCCATCTGGAGAGTGCAGTGTGTGGGTTTCAGCTCTCCGACGCCTAATTGCTCGTATACTGAATACGGAAGCAAGTTAACACTGGCACCAAGATCTAATAGTGCGCGGTTGATGTTCTTATCCCCAATAGTAATTGAAATCGTAGGACAGCCAGGGTCCTTCCGTTTTTATGGTAAAGATTGGGTAAGGGCATCACTCACAGCACTAGCCAAGAAAATTTTCTTGGGTACCTGAGACTTCCTCTTTTTCGTGCACAAGTCCTTTAAGATTTTCGCGTAAGATGGGACTTGTTGGACAGCATCTAAAAGAGGAATGTTAATGTTAACTTGCTTGAATAACTCCAAAATCTTCTCCATTTGTGGATTTTGTTTGTTAGACCTCAACCGGTTTGGAAATGGAACATTTTGAAAATTGGTTGAGTCTAATGCTGGAGGAGGAGATTTTGGAGTTGGAACGGATCCCAGAATAGGTGTTTTCGTGGAGTGAGAAGTAGGTCCGTTCAGAGCAGAAGAAGAGGAAGGAGAGCCTGTTGAAGAATGAAGAATAGGCTCAGAAGACGAAGAAGAAGAAGAAGAAGAAGAAGAAGCGGCCGGGGTGTCATCGTTGATTCTCTTGCCAATGTTGTTTTGTAGCATCCTTCCCGATCTCAGTGTAGTCACGGCACTCACATTATGGTTTTGTTGTTCAAGAGCAACATGTGCATTATGTGGGTGACCGGGATTTGGAAGTGGCTGGGACGGGAGCTTCCCCTTCTCTCGCTCGCTCAAGGCCGCGTTCAGCTGTGCAATCTGGGCCTCGATGGTCTTGATGCTTTGCCCGTGTGCGGCAGTGTGTTGCACTAAGGATTGAATCGAAGACTGGATGTTAGCGGTGGATTGAGTCGATTGTTTAACAAACGCCTCCAGACTTCGCTCGAGCGAGGAAACCTTATCGTTGTTTGACGGAACAAAGTTGTTTGGTGGAAAAGAGTTGTTCGGTGCAAAGTTGTTCGTCTGGTTTTGGAAAGGTTGGGGTTGGAAGGGCTGCTGATATTGATGCTGAGTTTGTTGTGGCGCTTGTTGTTGCGGTGGAGGGCCCCTTTGGAAATTGTTGCCCTGGAATTGATTCTGATTCTGATTCCAGGCGAAATTGGGGTGGTTCCTCCAACCGGGATTGTAGGTGGAAGAGTATGGATCATTCCTCGGTCTTTGCTGGAAGGCAGCATTAACCTGATCCTGTCCTTGCGAGGGTGGATTGTAAGGACACTCTTCAGTCAAGTGGGAAGGATCGGAACAACAAGCGCAGATGGTACGAAGTGGGAGAACAGGGGTAGGGGCAGGAGCAGAAAATTTGCTCTCTATCGCTTCAAGCTTTCGTGTTATTGCAGCCATTTCAGCTTTCATCGCAATAGAGACATCGAGTTGGTGGATTCCTACCCTAGACTGACCGGTAGAAGTGGAGGTAGAAGAAGAAGAAGTCGGTCTGGTGCTCTCCCACTGTAGCGTTTGCTCCGCAAGATCGTCAAAGAACTGCCACGCTTCCTCGTCAGATTTTGATAGGAAGTGGCCGTGACAGATGGTTTCCAGCAACTGCTTCGTTGCTGGGTTCAGTCCCTCGTATAAGGTTTGGCAGAGCTGCCATTTCTCTATACCGTGGTGAGAAAACTGAACAAGAAGGTCTTTGTACCGGTCAAAGCACTTCCAGAAGGGTTCAGAAGGAAGCTGGGAGAATTGGTTGATTTCATTTCGAATTCTTGCGGTCTTATGATTTGGATAGAATTTTTTCAGAAACGCTTTAACAAACTCGTCCCAGCTGGTGATTGAGTGGGAAGCGGTGCTATACAGCCATTTTTCAGCGAGATCGCATAAAGTGAACGGAATGACCCGTAGACGTATAGCATCGTCCGACAGCTGGGTGGTTCTCATCATGGCACAGACGTTTTGAAATTTGTTAATGAAGATATAGGCATCTTCAGATTCAAGCCCATGAAAACGTGGAAGCATGTTGATGAAATGGGGCTTAATTTCAAAGTTGTCCCCATTGGCCGGAGGAAGAGAAAGGCAGGTGGGAAGTGCAGAACGGGTGGGGTAGAAACGATCCTGGAGCGCAATTCGCTGCGGCGCTACAACAGGCGGAGGTGGTGGGAGATTGGTCTCCGTAGGAGGTGGAGCCAATCCAGCAGTGGTCAAAGAGATGTTCAGATTAAATCCTGACATCGCGGAAGAAGAGGTTGGTGAAGGTGAAGGTGAAGGTGAAGATATATTAACAGAATTCCGGTCAACGTCGGAGTTGGCCGGCAAAGGAAGGGGTGAAAGAGGAGTGGACGGAGTATCGACTTCGGAGTCGATCGCGTAGTCGGTCGCAACTAACGTAACGCGGACTAGACGGGCGCTAGTGTCCCGAGTCCAAGCGGACATACACTAAACGAGTTTAGTATAGTCAAAGCGGAGAAGGTGAGGGTTAGAAAACGTCAATTGAGAAAGGCGATGGGTGGTGGGTGAAAATGGATTTGGCGACAAAAGGGCAAGTTTTTATAAAAGTTTTTGATTTTTCTTTTCTTTTTTTTTAGAAAGATTTTTACAGAAATATGTACGGAAATATGGCTTAAGCAATCACAAACAAGATATGCACAATCACTCCTAGATCTAGGGTAACCTAGGTCTACTAGACCTGCTCCTGAACTTGATTGTCGAAGTTAAACAGTGTCGAGAAACGGGCTTAAAAATACACTGATCACGAGGCCAGGTAAGTGCAGAGATAAGGGGAGGTTGTCCAACGCTTTCGCGAAGTTCCTTAATTAAATAACCCTTTCTCTTTCGGCGGTTGCGCCTTTAACACTTTCCTAGACACCCCGTAAACAATATACGGTTAAGCGAGGTTCTAAACAAGGTTTATCTTCTCCTAATGAGCTCGAAGTCCTTAGGGCTGAAGTCTAGTATTTTTTAATTTACAATGGACAATGCATATGCTTTAGTGATTTCCGGGGTCCTGGGAAGGGTGATGAAATCCCCACCCAATCTGGATTGGTTTCAAGCCCCTTAAGTCCGTATTAAAGAAATGCAAAGCAGTAACAAATCAACTGCAAACAATTTTTATTTTGCGGCGCAAAGAATCCTGCACAAGAACAGTTTATTAGAAGGGGGAGAAGAATTTGCGCAAAGAAGGCTGCAGAAAACACAGTTCAGTGGAGTTCAGAGGAGTGGAGAGAGGCAGAGGGACTTACAGAGAAAAATTTGCATAGAAAACTCCCCAAGTGGCCGCGGTTCCGCGGCAAAAGAGCCCTAATGCCGCGGTTCCGCGGCTGTAAAGAGGAGTGGATGTATCATTTTTCTGGTATGGGCTCTGTTTGGTGTCCTCTGCTTGTCTGGATGTGTGGAATTCTGATATGCTCACTGTATCTGCTCCAGATTTTTACAGTAGACCGGATGCTTCGTTTTTGTCCGTCGCGGTGTAGCCGCGAACTGTGGGTCTATCTTCCCACGTCTTTGGCACTGTACTTGAACTCCGTATTTTCAACGTCTTGGCCACTGAACTCGAACCTTGTATTTTCCTACACACTTGCACAAAAGCTAATCAAAAAACAACAAGATGGTTTTTTTACAAAGTATATATTTTTTTGTTTGTTTTTTTTTTTTATATACTTACAAATTAACCCGAAATTACACAAAGAAATAAACTACCGTCTTCCCGGCAACGGCGCCATTTGATTGATAGGGATTCTGCGTGTTCAAGTTCTAGTTTAAATACCGCAATCAAGACGGTTTCGCACGTAGCTAGCCGGTTGAGTACGGGTCGTCTGCAGGGAGATGGGAATCTTTTTCTATGTGTTTTTCGACGAGTTAAGTCCGGTTGTTCAGATTTTGTTTGTAGTTATCTAAGTGTTGAGTTGATATTTAAAGAGAGCATGTTAGGGTTAGGATTAGGTTAGTTTGAGTTAGGAGTCTCCACATCTTTCGTTGCCCCTCTTAATATCGGTGTTACGGTAATCGGCAACAACGGGGATTAGCACGACTAGGAAGGACTTTGCGAGTATAAGCTAGGCTTTCCAACGCATAAGTCTTCCTTTTGGTGCTTGTCCGTCCGTTCTTGGCTCTTAGCCATAACCTCCGGTTAATTCAACCACAACCGGTCTCACTACGGAATCACCGCTATCATGTAGGATAGGGTGCCGTAAGGAGCGGATTGTGGTTCAATTAACGGGAGTCGATTTAAGCTGTTGGGCAAGGAAAGAGTGAGAGAGATTTCCTTCTCTCAAACTTCCCTTATCCTACCCTAACACGTATTAACTACTCACACATCATGATAAGGAAGAACAAAACAAAACAAAAGAGGAAGATAGAAAGAAGGAGATTAGAAGAATACGACTAACTGTTTGCGACCTCACCTTGGCGAGGATCGAGCGTAAGTATCATTGTCGTATGAATGATAAAGAAAAAAGAGAGAAGAAAGAAACAACAAGGAAATAACAACAACTACTTAACAATTAAAATTACAACAAGTAAAGAAAGAGCAAGACAAGTATGATAATAAAATGATCTTCTTTATTTACCATTCCTCCCTCACAAAGCTCACTACAAGTTTAATGGAGAAGAGATGAGAAGAAGAAGAACATGTAAACTAAATCCTAGAAAAAGAAAATACAAGAATGGACCCTTTCCTTCACAAAGTTCTGGGCTATTTATAGGCCAGAGAATGAAACCCTAGGGCAACCACCAGACCACACATGCAATGACCAAAATACCCCTGGAAACTTTTTGCTTTCCGCCACTATAAGGCCGCGGATCCGCGGCCTGGACCCCACTTTCGCCGCGGATCCACGGCCGTATAGGTGAGTTAGGGCATACGTTTTCTTGTGGTCCCCTGGTTTGCTGTGCTCTGTTCTCTGGTTCATATATTTTCTGAAAATACTTCCATATTTCTTCCAGAATTTCTGTTGAGGGAAAAGTGGACTTTTTGTCAAGATTTTGTCATGATTGCCTCGAGCTCCGCGTAGATCTCTTGGATTTTGTGCTACCATTGAGCCTTGTGCATGAGAGTGACATTGATTTGACATTTTGTCTTCCTAAACTGGTATCTGGCAACATACAGATGAAGAGCGGAGACCGTGTTTTATCTGTGGTTGGCAGGAACCCGTATTTTGTCGTGTTTTCCATGAATTTCACCGTTTTAGAACCGAGAACCTGTATCCTGCAATTGACTAGCAAACACGGCTCAAGAGTATCTACCGATATGCAATGTGACAAAAATTGGGCGGTATGAAAATGCAAAAATCTGATATGAACACATATACATACATCATTATTTTCGTTCTTTATGGTGTGATCAATTGATGGGACTGCGTTGATTCGGATCAATGCAAGATAAACAAACCTATTCTGATGTTGTTGGAACATTTTTCAAAAAGCTGTTATTGCAAGGACGTTCACTTTTGTTTTGCACAGTGGTATTCAGTTGGAATATCCCGCTCCTCAGTTGACGAGGCAAGGGCCGAGATCCCTTCACCGGGAGTGACCCCTTGGACAGAAGTTTGCGTCAGGGCAATAACTTCACTATAGCCGATTACTTTTGCTTTGCATCGTCGTATTCAGTTGGAATATCCTGCACCTCATTCTACGGGGAAAGAGCCGAGATCCCTTCACCGGGAATGACCTCTTTAGCGAAGGTTTTCGTCACTAAATTTTTCTAAAAAGCTATCCGTTCCTTCAACGATATCAAGTTCATTACGTTAAAGGTTTTCGCCAGAAACCATTCGTAGCCCTCCGTCGTTTCATATGGATAGTCAATAGTATTCAAGCTGTGTTTGTTGGCCAAAGTCAAGGCACGGTGTTTGGAAGCTGTTGGTTATTCATATGCAGCATAGATAGATGTGTTGGTTTGGGACAGTCGTATAGCCTTGTTGGCCAAAGTCAAGGGCTTGTACGGGTGGGTTCAAATCAACCTGGAGAACGACGGGTAGAACTTGACATGTGACTTATGATTTGTTGGCCGAAGTCAAGGTCATAAGAGCATGGGGCAAAAATCCACATCGGGAGTTTCTAAAGAAACTGAAACTTGCCAGATATGCGCATACCTTCTGGAGTGTGATAACATGAGCGGATTCCGTCACGTTATCATGCGACGATAGTTGGATCCCGATTCCCACTGATGAGTTGGTTTACTTCTCGGGTGATCCCGGCTAATTCTTCTTTGAGGTTTGGGGAAGAATTTGACGTTACAGTGGAAGGTTTCCAGATTAGATAATGTGATAACCATTTTGATCTAGCTTAGAGTGCACGCTGAGTGTTTCTTTTCTCTCTCTCTTTGGCAGCGACCATTGACCCGACCCTAGACTATGACTCAGTGACCAAGTTAACCAAACCTTCTTAACACTGGCTTTTGGATTGTCAGAGTTGCAAACCTCATTGCCACTCCTACTTTTACCCTTTTCTCCGGGACACCCCGTATTACTACGAACGTCTACTTCCATTAGACAAAACCATCGTATGGTTATATACGAACTCGAAGGAATTCGAGGATGGTTTCTGGTTCTGGAGAAAACGAATAGGATTATTCAGTTGTCTTTTCCTTTTACCTTCTCTCAGGTTGCGAGTGCTCCTTGGTTTAGGAGATAGTACACCTATTATGCAAATTGGATAGTCTTCTTCCAAACCTTAGGCTGGTGCCGAACGGTGGGGAAGGGATTAAGTTAAGACAAAGAAAGGGATTAGTAAGAGGGCAAAGTAAACTGCGGCTGCTATTCACGACCAAACCAAGTATTTCTTCGCCAATCCTAAATCACCTTTGTATTTCTCCAGGACACTCCGTATCACTACGAAGATCCCAAGTTTATTGGATAATCCATCGTATGGTTATATACGAACTCGAAAGGAACTTGTTCCAGTTCGGGGATGGATCCTGGTTCAGGAGAAATAGGAATAAGGTTTATTCGGTTTTCTTTTATCTTCACCTTCTCTCGCATTGCGAGTGCTCCTGGGATTAGGACAGTACACCCATTATGCTTATTGGATAGTCTTCTTCCAAACCATAGGCTGGTGCCGAACGGTAGGGAAGGAAGAAAACCATTTGGCCTAAAGGGGTGTACAGAAGGTAATGACTAAAGACATATAAAGGGTTTTGAAGAGGTGGCAAAGAAATATACGGTTACAGTTGTGAATCTGGATAATGGAAGAGGCATTACTAGGAATACCAGGATACCCTATCGAAACATTTCAATTTTTCAGTTTCGCTGTGTACTGTTAAAAGAAAACTGATTTCCCAATTAGACACTTGCTCAAGGGTATGTATTTACCAGGTTTGATTCTCACATCTGTATGGTTTTACAGATGATGATTGGGAGTAAGTTATTGGGAATTATGTGATCATCCTCATTATATCAGAATTCGTTGTAATTGGTGATATTTGAGGAAGTCACCTGGGTTGTTTGCCGGACGGCAAATATTTGGTTTTGAATATCCGTTGTTATGCACCAATTTCAAATTGATTTATCTATACGTCTATTTTAATAGAGTGAGATATACCTTTTGAAATTATGTCTATGACATTTACCTATATCAGTGGATGGTTAGGTAAGGAGCATTGAACAGCGGTGTAATTCTTCTTAACCATAAGTACAGTTTTCAACCTACAACACACAGTGAATGAGTTATTAGACTCAGCGGACTTATACAGAGTATTGTATGTTTTCCAGTGTCCATTAGGACAGATGGGTAGGTACTCGTACTATATTCTGTTTACTTGTGACTTCTCTAGTTGTTAGACAGGTGTTTCGTAGAAACACAGGGTTTAAGTTTTGAGAAGTTATAGGTATATGAATAAAGTAGAGAACCAGGTATTGCAAGTATCGGGATTTTTCAAGGTGATCGAAGATGTAGATACTTGTATATGGTATTCAGTTGATAGTAATGTTTAAGAGAACTTGCTTCTCTTTCAGGTTACTCATAATTGGAAGTGCTCCTAAGTTGAGTAACGCTGATCGGCCTCTCTTCCATTTAGTTAACATGCACTGGAGACAGCTGCATGATTTGAATCTGGTTCAATTAAATCATTGCCTCTGTTTCTATATTGGATATAGACCAGTTCATATCTTGACATTGTTAAGATACGGGGAGTTGTCCGGCTTATGCTTAAAACCAGGCTCCGGATAACTCAAGGCACGTTTCTATAATGGCTGTTTGTGGGTTGACCCGGGCTATGATGAGGGTTGACTTTCTACCATCTGGAGGATCAATAGTGATATTGTTCTAGACTCGCCACAGTTTTAATAAAAATGGATTCTTTTCAGAAAACAGTAGTGGGTGTATGGTAGAACTGGAAGTGATTCCAGAACCGCAAACGATACTGAAGATTTGATAAGAACCTAAAGATTCAATCTGGTTTGACATTCCATTAGCCACTCCGCAGATATGGTGGGTAACCTCAGGCACCCGAGAGGTACTTCGGTATGCTCAAGGATGGTGGCAGGGAGGTTCTTATTTATCCAGACTTGCCATTGCTGTTGTTCCAGACTGTGAGACCTGTTAGTTATATGTATGCCCTAGAGGCCATTACTGTACATACGATGTATATTGTAGTGGATGCTAGGACATATATAGGGAGGACTTTCTTGCTCGACATGATAGTATGCTATCTGGTTGTACTTTATCTTAACATGTACTCTGATTGTCTCTATATTACATGTTGATAAAGCCCTTAGGATATGTACTCGACTACTGGGACTATGATAAGATCATACTAGTGGGGCCACGGTAGTCGACGAGTACATCCTATAACTGTTCCTAGTCGAGGGTGTATCGAGACAGGGCATCGATACACCAGAGTAGACTAGCGTATACGCATCTTGACCCATATGATGGGCGATGGATGATCCCATATCCATCGGTGTTTGACATCAAGGATGGTGTACGGGTGCTCAGTGGAGACTGGGTACACTGGACGGACTCGCCGAGAACTCCCAGATGGTATTATACCATACGTCAGATGGCAGTTCTCCGGTGACACTGGTACAGAGTAGTCTGTCGACCCGAGATCGTCACAGAGTCTTGTGTGATTCCCACTGTGCTTTGATTTCCATCATACCACGTCCAAGAGGGCTTGCAAAAAGGTGGCTTTTGGGTACCGTCCCGAATCACATGGAGGCAATGAGCGATAGGAGGGGATTCGTCTCTCCCGGTATAGGGAGTTGATGTTGTGCTGTGTTCGATTGGCTATAACCGGAAATTCCTGGCCAGGGTTACTGAGATTTACTGGTAAGTGTTATCAGTAGTTTCTCGAACTGTTATAGACCTCATATCGACACGACTTATCGAGCTACTGGGGTCTGATGTTTACCATCCCTAGGCGAGATATGCAACATATCAGACGACGAGACCGGACTGTACGGGAGTGTTACTGTTTGGATTCACAGGAGAATGTACAGGCTTGCTTGTTGATCTTCTGAGCGCTCAATACCTGGGTAACTGTTAAGTTTAGCTGACCGCTTGCAGCTTGTGGGTGTTTGATATGATCATCGCCTACTGCCGGCGTATTGATGATTCTTTAGAGTCCTACAAAGAAGTTTCTTGGCTCAGGCAAAACGGAGTAGGGGCACATATGTGATATGTGCGGGACCGAGGATAATGCGGTATGTGATATCGTATTGTATTCTCACGATATTTGATATCAGCCAGGTCATCGGATCAAGTGTTGATTCGATGAATCGGTACGGATAAATATTAGTCGGTTATATGCGATATAGCCGGATTGTCGGATCAAGTATTGATTCGATAATTTAATGTATAATACTATATATGATATATTAAATTACATTAACTAATATTTGCTTACTAAAAGATTCTTTTTCTCACTCGGGTAATACATTGAAATATATGCGATATATGTTAAATGTATTATTTTATTTTGTTACAATAAATATTATATATATGATATATAATATTATAACATGATATGATAACTAATGCAACATGTTTAGTGGAGTTTAAACATGATTAGGGTTTGGATTAGGGTTAAGCTTTCTAGATGTTTCTAGAAGGTTTTCTTTTTGTCATGATAAAGATATTTACAAGTGACTCATGCTTTAACCAACCCAAACCCTAACCCTAGTTAATTCTCTACAAAGGTTTACTTGACCATGGTTGCATAATTCATCATATTATTCTTTTCCTATTCATCACAAAAGGATTCTAAGATTGTTCATCATCTTCTTCCTTCTTCTTCTTTGCTTGAAATGCTTTCTTGCTTTGATTTTTGTGATGGATAAATATGAGAAAAAGATAAATAAAGAGAGCAAAAATCCTACTTCATCATCCTCATCTTCCCTTGCCATTTAGATGAGGGTGTTCACATCATTTGATGAGTTTTAGCTTGTGTTAAAGAAACTTCAAGGTAGATCATCTTAGTATCGAAGATCGGAAGCAAAGGTTGCGTCTTTCTCTTCGTGGAACCTCTCGAGAGTCCGGATCCCGATGATCGCAGCGAAGGGACCACAACACGGAGCATATGAAGTGAAGGACCGGATCTACAAAGGTTGTAATCCCTCTCACTTAGTGTTAAAGTGTTTAGCATGCTTGTTTTCGCCTAATCTCTAGTTTAAAGTTCCGTATTCGGGTTGTTCGGCACGGCTAAATTTTAAATCGGGCATGGTTGATACCTCGTAGACCCTTGTGCGAGTGCTTAGCAACCCTACAGTGGTATCAGAGCCAAGCTAGAGCTTTAGGCGAAGTCTAGACGAAGTTTAAACTCCGATCGAACCCGAAACCCCGACTCCAAAAAGCTCTCTGTACTTTTTCTGAAAACTGGTTTTTTTCCAGATTAAAAATTTCTAAAAAATTCAGCAGGGTCTTATTAGATTTACTGTGAAATTCGAGGGGCTAATTCGTCAAAAGTGCGGCGGAACCGCTGCAGAAGCCTGGCTTCTGCGGCGGTTCCACGGCCATTTGATGACGTCACCCCTCCTATTTTGCACAGTAATTCCTATTACACAGTGCTGAGTTCTCTGGGAATTTTTGATATTTATTCTACAGTTGAGTTTTCTGGGGTTGTTTTGGGGATTCGATGTTTCGATCGGAGTATTAGATTTTGCCTATGTGGCTTTCCGGATAAATTTTAGAAACTGTTAAATAGTTCGAACGGATATCAATAACTCACTTTTTCCCCTGTCGGAAAATTTTTCAAAAGTTGGATTTTTTTTTCGTGTTTAAGAATGTTCTAAGTCGTGCAAGTAACTCGGTGGACCCTCTAGAAGACAACAAACCTTAACTCGATTATGTGACCGTCTTGAACTGCCTTTTGAACCTTAGGGTTTGGGGCAGTACGGCGTGCCACATGTGAGGCGTTGGCTTGACCCTTCTACGGCTGGACCATTGGTACTGTGGCATGTGATGGATGTTTTTAAACTGATTTCAAGTGTTGAGATATATTGGGAAAATCTTAGGTGTTTGATGATTCGATCGGAAAGTTTAACTTTGTCTATTTATCTGGAATGTGATACAATATTTGGAATCCACAGGTAGTTATGAGATAACTAATTTGAATATTATAAACATAGCAGTTTAGTCTCAGATGATCGGTTGCCACGGAATTTTGATGTGATCAAAACTCCGTCGCAATCACGTAGCGTACGCGGATACTCGCCGTGTAAACTTAATAGACAGACTCACTCCATAGCCCCGACCAAGTAACTGTAGGAGAACCCCGTCACCGAAAGCATCCGTTCGGGTGCTCCCGGTAGCGGTGTTCCGCCTTGGTGTACTTCGTCGACGGTATCGGGGGTGCGGCCGTCTGCTAAAGTTTGCGACGAGCATTCGATCAGGACGTCGGGAATCTTGTTGAATTGCCCGACTTGATATTGAAAAGAGTTTTCGATAATGATACTAAAATAAGGGGTTTATAATTGTTAGGCATGCGATGTCTAAGGAATTCATTTGGTTAGGCATGCGATGTCTAAAGAGGTTGCGGATTCCAACTGTTGTAGTTTTACACTTTCTTTTCTGTGACCGTAAGCGTAGTATGTGGTGTATCGCCGGCTTCATTGCTATACATCAACGACAATCGGGATACGCATACTTGCTTACGTTGATGATATGAGATATTATGTGTTGCTGTGATATGTTGTATTGGATCGTCGCGTTTGAATAGCCGGGGGTTTTATGTGAGATGAGAGTTTTTTGTTTTTCATTCATGTAAAATTCATTTGTATGTAATATTCTTTTATTGGGGCACTTCCAGGTAGCAGAAGATGTCACCGTTGTATATTATTTACTTTTCCGCATTAGGTAGACCCAAGGCGGGGAGCACAAGTAACCGGGTTCTAGGGTCCAGTGGGAGACCATCTCGAGGAGTCGAGACCGGGTCTCCTAACCCTAGAATTGGCGGTGTTACTTGCCGCTCTCGTAGGGGTCTAGGGATGTGGGTTTGGCTATTCATCACGACCGTGGAATCCGTGTTTTATACAGGCTCGTATTGAAAACACGGACGTCCTAGTATATCCAATATTTCATATATGTTCTTCTGCTGCAATGTTCTGTGATGAGATCATATTACTGCCTGTGACGAATGTTTATATTATATATATGAGATATATGTTATATTGCAGATTTCGTTTCAAAATAGATGCTTGTGAAGCATAATAAAATGGGACTTCATTAATGTGATTAATGAAACTAAAAGAAACCTAAGATGTTGTAGAAACTTGTTTATAAAAACTGGTAGCTCTAGTTCTTGCTTTGCATAGCGGTGTTCCTTATAGAACATCCAGCACCTTATTCGATAAGGAAAGGACTGAGATCCCTTCACCGGGAGTGACTCCTTTAGCGATAACTGGCAGATGCTACAAACTCAGTTTGTCTTTTGATTGCTTTTAGAGTTTTGCTTTGCACAGCGGTATATATGATATATCCTGCACCTTATTCGATGAGGAAAGGGCCGACGATCCCTTCACCGGGAGTGACCCTTTTAGCAAAACTAGAAAAGCCTAAAAAACACTCCATTTAAAATCACTCGATTCTACAACGATATCAAGTTCATTACGCAAAGGGTTTTCTGAAAAACCCGTCGTAGCCCTCCGTCATTTCAGATAAGTACTAGTTAGTATTCGTGCTACGTTTGTTGACCATGTTAAGGCGTAGTGTGCGGTAGCTGATTAGTGCTTATCTGTATAAGCATATGATGCGATTGGATTAGGGTAGTCGTTCGACTTTGTTGACCATGTTAAGGGTCGTGCGGGTGGGTTTAATTCAATCGGGAAATAACGGGTTGAACTTGACTAGCACTTATGATTTGTTGACCATGTTAAGGTCATATAGCTGCTAGGGGCAAAATACTATTGGGAATTTCAAGTGTTGAAATTTGCAATGAGATTGCATACCTTCTATAAGATAGTTGGATCCCGATACCCGCTGCGAGTAAGAGTTACTCCTGGGAGAGTTTTACACATTACAATTAGTCGATCAAGTAGGTGTCTAGAAAGGTGTTAATGGGGTTACGCCTCTGGGAAAATGAGGTTTACTTTAATTAGGTTCGTGCGAGAGCACGGGGGACCTCCCTCAAAGTACCGACACTGGCCTGGCTGAAAGATTGGCGAACTTGTAGCGTGTAATTAATCCCGGCTAGTCTTTCTTTTTAGGGTTTGAAGGAAGATTTGATTAAAACAGTGGAAGACATCCTGATTAGATATATTAGATAACCAATCTAATCTTGCAAGAGCATACGCTGAGTGTTTTCTTCTCTCTCTCTCCAGATAGTGACCATATCACGCCTTAATCAAGATAATAAAATGGATATATTGACCGAACCCGCTTGTTATACTGAGCTGGGGAACGTTGGTCCCGCTCCAACTTATAATTGTTATAAGACAGAGCAGGAAATTAGGGAATACCAGATTTCCCGTGCCGCCCAAACGAAGAAAGTGCATGCTGATGCATCATCTTCGGGTGTGTTCGTTACATAGAACTATTTCTCAGTATCCTTTATGTCCTGGGTATGTGATACCGGATCAGGATCCCGCATATGTAATCTGTTACATGGGCTACAGATAGGTAGAGAACTGAGAACGGGTGATAAGTTTCATGAGACAGAAAACGGTGCAAGTGTTGCAGCCAAATCTGTTGGTCACTATCACCCTGTATTACCAGAATACATTGATTCTGAACGAATGTTATTAGATAACGAACCTGATATACAAAATCATATCAGTCTCTTTATTAGTAAAGAAAGGATATAATTTTGTATTGTTGGATAATGTTTTGAACATTTCCTATATCAAGAGTTGATCGGTTCAGGCACGTTATCTAAAAGCATTGTCGTTCTAAATCAAACTACAGTTCTTAGTATACGGAACACACTCAAGAGGAAGAGTTCAGAAATGAATGAATCCTTCTTGAGCTATTGTAGACTAGGTCATATCAATGCGACCCGACTGCCTGAAGTTACATATAGATGCATATTTAAATTAGTTTGAATTTACATCTTGCGAAACTTGCCGGTCATGTCACAAAGATAAGATGACCACAGCTCTGTTTGTTGGAAACAGGGAAAGAGTTAGTGAACTTTTGGGATTGATACATGTTGATGTATGAAAGTCCCCTGTCTACACATGCCAAGATCGGTTCTTTGTACTTCATTACATTCTCTGATAATCTCTCAAAATTCAGACATATTGTAACACCTTAGGATATGTTTAGTGAATAATTATATTTAAATATTGGGTTTTTAACAAAAAGTTTACCAAATTGTGTTTTAAATATTTTTCCTAATTTAATAAATATTTTTCTAAAATTTTCCTAGGCTTGCACACACATGTGCATGTAAACTAGGGTTTTTAAAATGAGTTATTACCATGATTAGTAGCCATGGTGGATTAATGTTGAGGATTAAGTCTTATGGGTTTTTAAGTGGGTTTAATTAGTTAATTAAAAGTTACTTTAATTTGAAATTGTAGTGGGTGTTGACTTGTGAGAGAGAGAGAGGGCATTATGGCTCAAGCCATGCTTGCCATTAATGAAGAGAGAGAGAGGAGGGTTGACAATTGGGTGATAATTGTTTCCTCTCATTTCTTTGTTTTCTCTCAAGTCTCACACACACACACCCTCACACAACACTCACACTTACCTCTCAGCTCCAGAACCAAGCAGCAACAGCACCTGAAGCACAGCAGCAGCAGCAGCAGTAGGTATTCAGCAGCAGCACCAGCAAGCAATTCAGCAGCAGCAACTGCAGCTTCTCCCCTTCCCCTCTTCATCTTCCTTCAGCTCCCTAGGCTTAAGTATGAGGTATATTTCCTAAACTTATTCCCTAGTTGCTTGGTTAGAGTAGTTTTGCATCGGTTAGTGGTTTTTAGTGTGATTTAGTGCGATATGAGGTGTTTAGTGGGAACCTTGTGCTAATGTGGTGTGAATTGGTTTCAGTAGGATAGTTGAGGTTTGTTGAGACCATGTTAACTTAGTTTAACCCCGATTGCACTAAAATACCACCAGTTTCCCTAATTGATGCAAATTCGTCGTATATGTGCAAAACTGAGTTTTCTGGAACTGCTTTTGACCCGATGAGTTCTGAATGAAATTGAGGATACTGCAGTGTAGTGGAGATGTGCTGATACCCTAGCTAGAACCCGACCCCCTAATTCACCCCTTTGGCCGCCAATTTCTTCATTCTGGCCGCAATTTGCGGCCAGATGGGTAGGGTTTGGGTTAGGGTTTGGTCCTGTAGGTGTCTGCTAGTGTGTAGGGTGTAGTGATATATATAGTTTTGTAAGTTTAGCTCTGTGTAGAATCTGGGAGCAAATACCTATTTTGCCGTTTTTCTAAACCTTCGCGACACGCGTGATACGTGAGTAGGTTTGGGGTTTTTGCGTATCGCGACGCGTCGGGGTAGTTTTAGGCGCGTGATCACACATTTTAGCGTATCGCGCACACGCGCGATTGGTTTGCGACACGGGTTTCTAGTTGGACCGTAATGTCGCGTTTCTGTGAAATTGAGCTTATGTGTGATATATGTTATGTGATTCTAGGTTCGCAGGCCAGTGAGACGGACGCTGCGAAGAAGGGCAAGCAAGTGGTTGGATACACTTAGCGCGAGACACGGTGAGTAGATTTCACATCTACGAGGATATCGCTCGCATGGCGTTATGTGTCAGGGCTGATAGGACTTTATTATTATATGTTGCATGTACCCCATAGACTGTCATCGCATATTGCATTCCCTGCCCCATATATATATATATGCTTAGAACTGATAGAACACCGCACTATTACTAACGGTCTATGTTGCATGGGCACTATTTGCATGCTACACACACACCGTTAGTAATTGCCATGCCACACTCACTGTAGAGCTGCCATGATTATATTGTTATAGTTTATCTTACATATGATTGGTGATGATTTCCTGGACATTGGGAGCCGCATGACATCTTTAAAAACGGAAACTATTTTAAAAGCGGTTTCCCCTTATACCCATATTATGGATTGATTTATATTGTACATCGCATTGGATTTATTATTGGTGTTGGATTTACATGTGATTTCTGGTTTTGAGGACCATGGAATTATTTAAGAAAAGATGCACTATTTTGAAAAACCCGGTACCTCGTGATATGATATTTTGGTGTGTCCACCACGCGTTTTCTCGGTGCTGAGACGTGTGCTTGAAACCCGATTCGAGGAGTGGATGTTCCGTTTGCGGGTTCGTGGTGGGCCCGGTATGGTTCCCCTCGGCGAGATGATCGATTGGTTTTGCCGATTGAGCCTGGAGGCGGGCGAGTACCTACCGGTGATTGGTTGGACCTGGCAGTTGTCCGGAGGATACTGACCAGAGTCGAGAGATGGATGCGGGATGATCCGTACTGCCGGGGCCGAGGGCCGACACCGCAGACGGACCCCGTGGGCCGATCCGGACTGACGGAGCCCGATATACGAGGATTTGCGTGTCGATGCTGGACACGAGTATTTTATGATATTTTAGGTGCCGATGTTGGGCACTCGTGATTTCTCAGAGATATACAGGATTTGAGGGCCGATGGGTGTGCCGGCGCCTGAGTGTATTTGGGATTTGGGTGCAGTCTGAGGCACCGATTATTGCTTTCCATGTTGACATATCCATGTAGATGTTATTTATCTCATACTCAGTATTGACTACTATATATCTCATCCTGTAGCATTTACCTGATAGAGCACTTGCATTACTATTGCATCCACTGTTTGGCATGCATTGACATCATCTGCTGGCATTAGTAGAGCCACGCTATATGTGCATGCTCGCGATCACCTTTATATGTTATCTCTATTCACGAGTTGGCAACTCACCCCCGTTGTGCCACAGTATTTGCAGGTTGCCCTTGGGAGTAGTCACGGCTGGCTGTTTACCGCATCTTTTGGCACAGATACCCCTTTGAGGCCAGATAGCCTTTTGCTGATAGGTGGGTTTTGTACGGTATCTGTTATCTTTCAGTTGTATATTGATGTATCTAGTATTCTCCATCTACCTTTCTGTATTGACTTAGAGACAGCTGTGAGGACGATATGTATGATTTTATACTCTGGTGTCGAGCTCGCATGTGAGCCGACTTTATTTTATGCAGTTTTACCTCTCGTGATATTTGTCCTTGCTTTACTGTGTATTCTTCGCTACGGCAACGTATATCATATTGTGATGCTTTATTTATTTCACTTGTTATTTCTGCTACACCTTGCTTTTACCCGACTTGCGGGACAAATGTTTAAAAAGGGGAAATGTTGACAAAATTATAAAATTATAACTCTTGAACTAAAAGGGATTTCTACTAAATAAATGGAAGCTTTTCAGACATGTATTACTGTTTTTACAAAAATGTTTTAATCACTCTTTATTTATTGGTTTTGATTTCTGGGTTCGGCTTACTTAGCTGCGTTACGCCTGTAGACGTTGCGTGGTTAAGTGCCGGTCATGAGTCGAAACTCTCGGGTCGTGACAAAGTTGGTATCAAAGCGTAGGTTTTACCTTCGGAGTGTAGGATGACCCTGGTATGATGGAGTAGGTAGCTGCAGCAGGGTAGCGTAGCGTGTGTATGTTCCGCGGCATACTCATGACACGGTACTCCGCCTACGCGACCTTAGGACTTGTTGATTTAAATTCCTTCCTGAATACATACATTCTTGCGATTCGATTTCCGTGTTCTTATCGAATCCAAATTTTCTTTCATCCATTATGCCGCCTAAGACTACGAGGGCACAGGGAGCGGCCGCGAGGGCTGAGATTCGTGTTGACTCGTCCGAGACGAGGACTGATCCGGGCAGTGCACCAGTTGTACCCGAGCAGGCTGTTCCTGCCGTGACAGATCAGATCGCCACGCTAGGGGTTGGTATGCAGGAGATGCGCCAGACGGTGGGATCTAGTATGCAGGAGATGCGCCAGATGATAGGATCGCTAGTTGAGGCGCTTCGAGCCCAGTGACCAGAGGTAGCTCCACCTGTTCCAGCGACCGCGATGGTACCTACCGCACAGCCAGTTTTCTCTGCAACCACAGAGGTGATCACAGTATCGTTATCAGAGTTAATGAGGCTGAAGCCTCCGGTATTCACAGGAACCGATACAGCCGAGGACCCACAGTCTTTCATCGACAGGATGGCCCGTAGATACCGTTCCCTCAGATGCGCAGATACGAGATGGGTCGAGTTTGCGAGCTTTCGCCTGGAAGGTCTTGCGCAGAAGTGGTATGATTCAGTTGAGAAGGGCAGAGCAGCAGGTCTTCCTCCTATGACCTGGATAGTGTTTGTGACAGTATTTCTAGCCCGTTTCCTTCCCCAGAGTGTTAGGAATGCCCGAGCACGCAGATTTGAGTCCTTGCGCCAGACGCCTGGGATGACAGTGTCAGAGTATGACGTGCTGTTTACAGAGTTGGCAGTCTATGCCCCATATCTAGTGGCTACCGAGGAGTTGCGAGTCAGGAGATTTGTTCGAGGCTTGGTTACACCACTGTTCCTCGCGATCAGCGCGCAGCACTACGAGACCTGTGCAGAGCTGTAGACGCAGCCCTAGTAGTGGAAGAGCACCTTGCTGAGACTTCGGTAGTTCCAGAGCCCAAGAGAGTTCGTACCAGTATTTCCGCACGGAGGAAGTCATTCAGACGCCGCGACAGGTATCGTTCTGGTACGAGGAGTAGCAGAGATTCGGGACGAGGCCGGATGTTTAGTTCGTATCCTCAGGAAAGTCAGCAGTCGCCGCGCGGTTGCTTCAGATGTGGCAGCCTACTTCACCTCGTTAGAGATTGTCCCGAGGCACACCGGAGGGAGGCGGCAGCACCGCATGTTACTTTACCACCTTCACCACCCCAGAGGGCGTTGCCCATTGTACCTACCTTTGCTCCGCGCCAGACTCATACACAGAGAGGTCATGGGCGTGGAGGAGTTGCTCAGAGGGGGCGAGATGACCGAGGCAGAGGGCAGTCAGTTACAGGTGGTGGACAGGCGCGGGTCTTTGCTTTGACACATCAGGACGCACAGGCGTCCAATGCAGTGGTTTCAGGTATCCTTCCTGTATGTTCAGTTGATGCCCATGTATTGTTCGATCCCGGATCCACACACTCGTACGTATCCACACACTTTGTGCCGAGTTTGGGTAGAGAGTCCGGCTTGCTTGATCAGCCTCTTGTGGTGACCACTCCTGTGGGAGAGTCGTTTGTTGCTAGGCACATGTTCCGATCCTGTATCGTCTGTATTGGCGAGAGAGAGTTGCCTGTCGACTTGATCCTTCTGGAGATGTTGGACTTCGACGTTCTTTTAGGCATGGATTGGTTAGCCACGTGCTATGCTTCTGTGGACTGCCGCGAGAAGACAGTTAGATTCTGTTTCCCCGGCGAGTCGGTTTTTGTTGTGTTGGGGGACCGTAGTGCCGCCCCTCACAGTGTGATTTCTTCCTTTCGCGCTGGACAGCTTTTGAGGAAGGGATGTCAGGGATTTCTCGCCTATGTTTGCGATGCTCGCGCTGCAGAGGATCCATTGGATCAGGTTCCTGTTGTTAGCGAGTTTCCTGATGTGTTCCCTGACGAGCTTCCAGGGTTGCCGCCCGAGCGCGACATTTCTTTCTGTATTGATTTGGTTCCTGGCTCGGGGCCTATTTCCATACCGCCTTATCGGATGGCCCCGGCGGAACTTAGAGAATTGAAGGGTCAGTTGCAAGAATTACTAGATAAGGGACTTATTCGACCCAGTGTTTCTCCTTGGGGTGCTCCAGTCCTGTTCGTTAAGAAGAAAGATGGCAGTTTGCGTCTGTGTATCGACTACCGCCAGCTGAACAGGGTGACAGTGCGGAACAGGTATCCTTTGCCGCGTATCGACGATTTGTTCGACCAGCTTCAGGGGGCAGGGTACTTTTCGAGGATCAATTTACGATCGGGCTATCATCAGCTGCGGGTTCGACAGGAGGACATTCCCAGGACAGCTTTCCGTACGCGCTATGGCCATTACGAGTTTTCGATGATGTCGTTCGGACTCACCAATGCGCCAGCCGCCTTCATGGACTTGATGAACCGTATTTTCCGGCCATATTTGGATCTGTTCATCATAGTCTTCATTGACAATATCTTGGTGTATTCCCGGAGTAGTGAGGAGCACGAGCAGCACCTGCGGATTACATTGCAGACATTGAGAGAGAACCAGCTTTATGCGAAATTTTCCAAGTGTGCTTTTTGGCTGGACAGCGTGGACTTCTTGGGGCATGTGATTTCACGAGACGGTATATGTGTAGACCCGAGGAAGAACGAGGCCGTTCAGCGTTGGCCCAGACCCACATCGGTGACGGAGATTCGCAGCTTTTTGGGGTTGGCCGGTTACTACAGATGTTTTGTGCAGGACTTCTCCCGTATTGCTACACCGTTGACCGGGTTGACCCGGAAGGGAGTTCCTTTCGATTGTACGGAGGAGTGCGAGCACAGTTTTCAGCAGTTACGGACTCGGCTGACGACGGCACCGGTGTTATCTTTGCCCTCCGGATCAGGCGGGTTTGTGGTCTTTTGTGATGCCTCTCGAGTGGGGCTAGGGTGCGTTCTGATGCAGCATGACAGGGTGATCGCGTATGCCTCGCGACAATTGAAGAAACATGAGCAGAACTACCCCACTCACGATTTGGAGATGGCTGCAGTGGTCTTCGCACTTAAGATCTGGCGACATTACCTATACGGCGAATCGTGCCAGATATTCACGGATCACAAGAGTCTGAAATACATATTCCAGTAGCGGGATCTGAGCCTTCGACAGCGCCGATGGATGGAGTTAGTGAAGGATTATGACTGCGAGATCTTATATCACCCGGGCAAGGCAAATGTGGTGGCGGATGCTTTGAGTAGGAGGCCCGGGGGTAGTCTATCTTGTTTGAGCGCCGTACAGGAGCAGTCATCCGCGGATTGGCAGATAATATGCGACAGCCGGATACAGTTCGAGTTCACGCCGATTGGAAGATAGATAGCGCATGTCCGTGCACGCCCACAGTTGATCGATCGTATACGTGAGGCACAGCTCAGTGATGACCGATGTTCAGAGATCATGGCACAGATTGGACAGGGCAGATTTTTCGAGTTCGTGATCGATGATCAGGGGATACTACGATTTGGATTCAGACTGTGCGTACCTGATGCTGAAGGACTGAGGCGCGAGATTCTTGAGGAGGCACATCGATCGGTGTACAGCGTCCATCCCGGTTCCACCAAGATGTATCATGATATGAGAGGTGTTTACTGGTGGGACGGAATGAAGAAGGACATTGCAGATTTTGTGGCAAGATGCCTGACTTGTCAGCAAGCCAAGGCTGAGCACCAGAGGCCCGCGAGAGAGCTACAGCCGTTACCCATTCCGGAGTGGAAATGGGAACAGATTTCGATGGACTTCATTGTGGGACTACCCAGGACTGGTCGGGGGTATGACTCCATCTGGGTGATCGTGGATCGGTTGACGAAAGCGGCTCACTTCCTACCGGTGAAGACGACTTTTGGGTTTACCCAGTATGCCCAGATCTACATTGACGAGATAGTACGACTACACGGAGTCCCGACATGCATTGTGTCCGACAGAGGCACCCAGTTTACCAGTAGACTATGGCAGAGGCTCCAGGAGGCTTTGGGCACTCGCTTGAGTTTCAGCATAGCATTTCATCCGCAGACCGACGGACAGTCAGAGCGGACCATCCAGACTCTCGAGGACATGCTCAGAGCTTGTGTATTAGATTTCGGAGGTAGCTGGGATCACCATTTGCCCTTAGTAGAGTTCTCCTACAATAACAGCTACCAGGAGACCATACAGATGGCACCATTTGAGGCTCTTTATGGGAGGAGATGCAGATCGCCCACTTGTTGGACAGAGCTCAGTGAGAGCAGTATCTTAGGGCTACAGATCGTTGAGGAGACGACAGCGAAGATCCAGTTGATTCGCGATAGGATGAGAGCAGCCCAGAGTAGGCAGAGATCTTATGCGGACCGTCGGCGACGCAGACTTGAGTTTTCTGTTGGTGATCATGTTTTCTTGAGGGTATCCCCAATGAAAGGTGTGATGAGGTTTGGGAAGAAGGGGAAGCTCAGTCCCAGGTATGTGGGCCCTTTCGAGATCCTCGAGCGTGTTGGTGCAGTAGCTTACCGTTTAGCCCTTCCGCCCAGCTTTCCAGATGTGCACCCCGTATTTCATGTCTCGATGCTCCGCAGATATCTTCATGATCCTTCGCATGCGATTCAGCATCCGACGATCCAGCTTGAGTGTGACCTTTCCTATGCAGAGCAGCCGGTAATGATCTTAGATCGACAAGTGAAGAAATTGAGATCGAAGGACATTCCATCAGTTAAGGTACTTTGGCGTGGCCAGAACCGTGAGGAGGTCACTTGGGAGACCGAAAGCGAGATGATGAAGACGTATCCCCATCTTTTTGAAGGTACGTGTAGTTATATTTTGAAATTCGGGGACGAATTTCTTTAAGGGGGAGAGATTGTAACACCTTAGGATATGTTTAGTGAATAATTATATTTAAATATTGGGTTTTTAACAAAAAGTTTACCAAATTGTGTTTTAAATATTTTTCCTAATTTAATAAATATTTTTCTAAAATTTTCCTAGGCTTGCACACACATGTGCATGTAAACTAGGGTTTTTAAAATGAGTTATTACCATGATTAGTAGCCATGGTGGATTAATCTTGAGGATTAAGTCTTATGGGTTTTTAAGTGGGTTTAATTAGTTAATTAAAAGTTACTTTAATTTGAAATTGTAGTGGGTGTTGACTTGTGAGAGAGAGAGAGAGGGCATCATGGCTCAAGCCATGCTTGCCATTAATGAAGAGAGAGAGAGGAGGGTTGACAATTGGGTGATAATTGTTTCCTCTCATTTCTTTGTTTTCTCTCAAGTCTCACACACACACACCCTCACACAACACTCACACTTACCTCTCAGCTCCAGAACCAAGCAGCAACAGCACCTGAAGCACAGCAGCAGCAGCAGCAGCAGGTATTCAGCAGCAGCAACAGCAAGCAATTCAGCAGCAGCAACAGCAGCAACTGCAGCTTCTCCCCTTCCCCTCTTCATCTTCCTTCAGCTCCCTAGGGTTAAGTATGAGGTATATTTCCTAAACTTATTCCCTAGTTGCTTGGTTAGAGTAGTTTTGCATCAGTTAGGGGTTTTTAGTGTGATTTAGTGCGATATGAGGTGTTTAGTGGGAACCTTGTGCTAATGTGGTGTGAATTGGTTTCAGTAGGATAGTTGAGGTTTGTTGAGACCATGTTAACTTAGTTTAACCCCGATTGCACTAAAATACCACCAGTTTCCCTAATTGATGCAAATTCGTCGTATATGTGCAAAACTGAGTTTTCTGGAACTGCTTTTGACCCGATGAGTTCTGAATGAAATTGAGGATACTGCAGTGTAGTGGAGATGTGCTGATACCCTAGCTAGAACCCGACCCCCTAATTCACCCCTTTGGCCGCCAATTTCTTCATTCTGGCCGCAATTTGCGGCCAGATGGGTAGGGTTTGGGTTAGGGTTTGGTCCTGTAGGTGTCTGCTATTGTGTAGGGTGCTGTGATATATATAGTTTTATAAGTTTAGCTCTGTGTAGAAATCTGGGAGCAAATACCTATTTTGCCGTTTTTCTAAACCTTCGCGACACGCGTGATACGTGAGTAGGTTTGGGGTTTTTGCGTATCGCGACGCGTCGGGGTAGTTTCAGGCGCGTGATCACACGTTTTAGCGTATCGCGCACACGCGCGATTGGTTTGCGACACGGGTTTCTAGTTGGACTGTAATGTCGCGTTTCTGTGAAATTGAGCTTATGTGTGATATATGTTATGTGATTCTAGGTTCGCAGGCCAGTGAGACGGACGCTGCGAAGAAGGGCAAGCAAGTTGTTGGATACACTTAGCGCGAGACACGGTGAGTAGATTTCACATCTACGGGGATATCGCCCGCATGGCGTTATGCGTCAGGGCTGATAGGACTTTATTATTATATGTTGCATGTACCCCATAGACTGTCATCGCATATTGCATTCCCTGCCCCATATATATATATATATATATATGCTTAGAACTGATAGAACACCGCACTATTACTAACGGTCTATGTTGCACAGGCACTATTTGCATGCTACACACACACCGTTAGTAATTGCCATGCCACACTCACTGTAGAGCTGCCATGATTATATTGTTATAGTTTATCTTACATATGATTGGTGATGATTTCCTGGACATTGGGAGCCGCATGACATCTTTAAAAACGGAAACTATTTTAAAAGCGGTTTTCCCTTTATACCCATATTATGGATTGATTTATATTGTACATCGCATTGGATTTATTATCGGTGTTGGATTTACATGTGATTTCTGGTTTTGAGGACCGTGGAATTATTTAAGAAAAGATGCACTATTTTGAAAAACCCGGTACCTCATGATATGATATTTTGGTGTGTCCACCACGCGTTTTCTCGGTGCTGAGACGTGTGCTTGAAACCCGATTCGAGGAGTGGATGTTCCGTTTGCGGGTTCGTGGTGGGCCCGGTATGGTTCCCCTCGGCGAGATGGTCGATGGGTTTTTCCGATTGAGCCTGGAGGCGGGCGAGTACCTACCCGTGATTGGTTGAACCTGGCAGTTGTCCGGAGGATACTGACCAGAGTCGAGAGATGGATGCGGGATGATCCGTACTGCCGGGGCCGAGGGCCGACACCGCAGACGGACCCCGTGGGCCGATCCGGACTGATGGAGCCCGATATACGAGGATTTGCGTGTCGATGCTGGACACGAGTATTTTATGATATTTTGGGTGCCGATGTTGGGCACTCGTGATTTCTCAGAGATATACAGGATTTGAGGGCCGATGGGTATGTCGGCGCCTGAGTGTATTTGGCATTTGGGTGCAGTCTGAGGCACCGATTATTGCTTTCCATATTGACATATCCATGTAGATGTTATTTATCCCATACTCAGTATTGACTACTATATATCTCATCCTGTAGCATTTACCTGATAGAGCACTTGCATTACTATTGCATCCACTGTTTGGCATGCATTGACATCATCTGCTGGCATTAGTAGAGCCACGCTATATGTGCATGCTCGCGATCACCTTTATATGTTATCTCTATTCACGAGTTGGCAACTCACCCCCGTTGTGCCACAGTATTTGCAGGTTGCCCTTGGGAGTAGTCACGGCTGGCTGTTTACCGCATCTTTTGGCACAGATACCCCTTTGAGGCGAGATAGCCTTTTGCTGATAGGTGGGTTTTATACGGTATCTATTATCTTTCAGTTGTATATTGATGTATCTAGTATTCTCCATCTACCTTTCTGTATTGACTTAGAGACAGCTGTGAGGACGATATGTATGATTTTATACTCTGGTGTCGAGCTCGCATGTGAGCCGACTTTATTTTATGCAGTTTTACCTCTCGTGATATTTGTCCTTGCTTTACTGTGTATTCTTCGCTATGGCATCGTATATCATATTGTGATGCTTTATTCATTTCACTTGTTATTTCTGCTACACCTTGCTTTTACCCGACTTGCGGGACAAATGTTTAAAAAGGGGAAATGTTGACAAAATTATAAAATTTTAACTCTTGAACTAAAAGGGATTTCTACTAAATAAATGGAAGCTTTTCAGACATGTATTACTGTTTTTACAAAAATGCTTTAATCACTCTTTATTTATTGGTTTTGATTTCTGGGTTCGGCTTACTTAGCTGCGTTACGCCTGTAGACCTTGCGTGGTTAAGTGCCGGTCACGAGTCGAAACTCTCGGGTCGTGACACATATGTTCCTGTTAAAACACAAGTCCGAACCTTTTGAGATATTCACAGAATATAAGTTAGAAGTAGAGAACCAAAATACGGGTATAAGTATTATGTCCTTTGATAAGATCAAGGAGGAGAATACTTGAGCACGGAATTCCTGGACTATTCTAAAGGAGAATGAGATTCTCTCTCAACATTACTCCTCCGTATACACCACAGCACGTCGGTGTATCGGGATGGAGCCATAGCACCCTATGTGATATGGTGTGCTCTATGATGAGTACTACTGAGTTTCTTATTTCCTTTTGGGAGTTATGCACTTGAGAAGCTGCATACCTATTGAATAGGGTTCAAATCAAATCAGTTGCCTACCATTTCATATGTGATATGGAAAGGGAAAAGCCCATATCTTAAGTTTGTTAAGATTTGGGGTTGTCCGGCCTATGTCTAAAAACAAAATCCGGACAAGCTCGAGGCAAGGACTGTTATGTAGAACTGGAAATGTTCCAGCTATACAAATTGCAGCTGATGATTTGATAGAACCAAAGGATTCAATAGTTTCCAACGAACCTCAGCCTCTCCGCCGATCTAGTAGGGTTCCTCACCCACCTGAGAGATACTTCGGTTTCTCAATGACAGTGGTAGCGAGGATTGCATCATGAGATGATGACCCAACTAGTTTCCAGCTGGCCATCAGGAGTGGGACTCTGTAAGAATGGCTGGATGCTTATCGATCTGAGATGGAATCCTTATACACCAACAAAGTATGGACTTTGGTTGCTTTATCTGAAGGGTTAAATCCCCATCAGGAGCGAGTATATCTTGAGAATATTACTTGGTGTACATGGAAAGGTTGAGACTTTCAAAGCTATGCTTAAGTCCATCCAGATCCTACTTCCCACGGCTACATACCATGACTACGATATCTGGTGGTTGGGTGTCATGACTGCTTTTCTAAATGATGATTTAGAAGATAGCGTCTATAAGTACACAGCCAGAGGGCTTCGTAGACAGTGGGAGCAGCGGAAACGTGTGCGAGATGTTTTATATGATAAAATAGGCATCGCAGAGTTGGAACATTTGTTTTGATGTGGTAGTCAAAGAGTTTGACTTCATCAAAATGGTAGATGAACCTTGTATATACAAAAAGGCAGTAGAGAGTATGGTGGTGATCCTCGTAGAGTACGTGGATGACATACTCTTGATAGGGAAGGAGTTTCCTATGCTACGATCGGTCAATCTCCGCTTATCACAAGGATTCTCCATATAGGATCAAAGCGATACCTCCTAAATCCGGGGTTTTGGATCTATGAGATAGATCTAATTGGATGTTAGGATACTCACTAGTTGTAGTGAGATGGTATCAATCAATCCTAAGGAGAATCACTGGAAAGGTTCCAGAGTGATAAGGACGACTGAATGTCAGTTGCAGGCATTGTCTATACCCTCAGTGGAGGGACGGTATGTTGGAAGAGTTCCAAGCTAGATACCGTGACATACTAGACGATTAAAGGCAAGATACATCGTTACCAAGGATGCTACCAAAAGAGGCAGTCTGGATATATATAAGTTCATAGGATGAACTTCGTTCCTACCATTGTGTGACAATGGAGTCGTGGCTTTAGCCAAGGAACTTCCGTCCCATCAGAAATCCAGATATAATTCTTAGGCAGCATCACCTGATCATGGAGATGGTTGATCTCCAAGGTGATCGAGGTTAGGAGAGTAGATACAGAGGACAACAGCACGGATCCACTCACAAAGGCCTTTTTCCCATTAGAGACTTTTTATGGGATGGTTGAGTATGAGATACTTCAACCGCAGCTAATTGTTGGGTATGCGATACCATAACAGATGGCCCTAGTGCAAGTGGGAGATTGTTAATTATATGTATGCCCTAGAGGCCATTACTGTACATACGATGTATATTGTAGTGGATGCTAGGACATATATAGGGAGGACTTTCTTGCTCGACATGATAGTATGCTATCTGGTTGTACTTTATCTTAACATGTACTCTGATTGTCTCTATATTACATGTTGATAAAGCCCTTAGGATATGTACTCGACTACTGGGACTATGATAAGATCATACTAGTGGGGCCACGGTAGTCGACGAGTACATCCTATAACTGTTCCTAGTCGAGGGTGTATCGAGACAGGGCATCGATACACCAGAGTAGACTAGCGTATACGCATCATGACCCATATGATGGGCGATGGATGATCCCATATCCATCGGTGTTTGACATCAAGGATGGTGTACGGGTGCTCAGTGGAGACTGGGTACACTGGACGGACTCGCCGAGAACTCCCAGATGGTATTATACCATACATCAGATGGCAGTTCTCCGGTGACACTGGTACAGAGTAGTCTGTCGACCCGAGATCGTCATAGAGTCTTGTGTGATTCCCACTGTGCTTTGATTTCCATCATACCACGTCCAAGAGGGCGTGCAAAAAGGTGGCTTTTGGGTACAGTCCCGAATCACATGGAGGCAACGAGCGATAGGAGGGGATTCGTCTCTCCCGGTATAGGGAGTTGATGTTGTGCTGTGTTCGATTGGCTATAACCGGAAATCCCTGGCCAGGGTTGCTGAGATTTACTGGTAAGTGTTATCAGTAGTTTCTCGAACTGTTATAGACCTCATATCGACACGACTTATCGAGCTACTAGGGTCTGACGTTTACCACCCCTAGGCGAGATATGCAACATATCAGACGACGAGACCGGACTGTACGGGAGTGTTACTGTTTGGATTCACAGGAGAATGTACAGGCTTGCTTGTTGATCTTCTGAGCGCTCAATACCTGGGTAGCTGTTACGTTTAGCTGACCGCTTGCAGCTTGTGGGTGTTTGATATGATCATCGGCTACTGCCGGCGTATTGACGATTCTTTAGAGTCCTACACAGAGGTTTCTTGGCTCAGGCAAAACGGAGTAGGGGCACATATGTGATATGTGCGGGACCGAGGATAATGCGGTATGTGATATCGTATTGTATTCTCACGATATTTGATATCAGCCGGGTCATCGGATCAAGTGTTGATTCGATGAATCGGTACGGATAAATATTAGTCGGTTATATGCGATATAGCCGGATTGTCAGATCAAGTATTGATTCGATAATTTAATGTATAATAATATATATGATATATTAAATTACATTAACTAATATTTGCTCACTAAAAGATTCTTTTTCTCACTCGGGTAATACATTGATATATATGCGATATATGTTAAATGTATAATTTTCTTTTGTTACAATAAATATTATATATATGATATATAATATTGTAACATGATATGATAACTAATGCAACATGTTTAGTGGAGTTTAAACATGATTAGGGTTAAGCTTTCTAGATGTTTCTAGAAGGTTTTCTTTTTGTCATGATAAAGATATTTACAAGTGACTCATGCTTTAACCGAACCCAAACCCTAACCCTAGTTAATTCTCTACAAAGGTTTACTTGACCATGGTTGCATAATTCATCATATTATTCTTTTTCTATTCATCACAAAAGGATTCGAAGATTGTTCATCATCTTCTTCCTTCTTCTTCTTTGCTTGAAATGCTTTCTTGCTTTGATTTTTGTGATGGATAAATATGAGAAAAAGATAAATAAAGAGAGCAAAAATCCTACTTCATCATCCTCATCTTCCCTTTCCATTTAGATGAGGGTGTTCACATCATTTCATGAGTGTTAGCTTGTGTTAAAGAAACTTCAAGGTAGATCATCTTAGTATCGAAGATCGGAAGCAAAGGTTGCGTCTTTCTCTTCGTGGAACCTCTCGAGAGTCCGGATCCCGATGATCGCAGCGAAGGGACCACAACACGGAGCATATGAAGTGAAGGACTGGATCTACAAAGGTTGTAATCCCTCTCACTTAGTGTTAAAGTGTTTAGCATGCTTGTTTTCGCCTAATCTCTAGTTTAAAGTTCCGTATTCGGGTTGTTCGGCACGGCTAAATTTTAAATCGGGCATGGTTGATGCCTCGTAGACCCTTGTGCGAGTGCCTAGCAACCCTACAAGACCCGGCAGGAGGATGTGTATAGCGTCGTTGTAAACTGACTTTAGAAGTGCACGTACGTATGACTCTGCCAGAGGGTTGTCGTAGTCAGTGGGAGCAGCGGAAGCATTGGTGGACATCAGGATTATGTCTATTTATAGACTAAAGCAGATATAGCGGAGATAGATCATCTATTTCTGATGTGACTGTCATAGGTTTGACTTCATCAAAATAAGGGATGGATCTGTTAAGAAGGTAGTAGGGTGTGATGTCCTGGTATTTGGATGACATACAAAGAGTAAGAAGTGATATTCCTATATAACGATCGGTTATACTTTGGTCGTCACACAGTGGTTTCTCTACATAGGACTTGGATATTATATCAGACATTCTGGTCACTAGATCTATGGTTTTAGATCTAGATTTGGGTGGTTTCCCAATCAGGGTACTTAGACAGCATTCTATGAGTATTTAGAATGGACGATTCCTGGCACGGTAGTGTACCTGCAGGTAATGGAGTCACCCTCTCTAAAGGCGTCTTACAGACTAAAGGGGAGAGGGATGTGCATGATTGGCAGATCACTTGCTTAAGCAATTGAGTCAATCATGAGATGTCAAGTACCACACCAGATGTTGTTCTTGCAGTGGATGCAATAAGTTGATATTCATCCAATCCTGGAGAAACAATCGGATGCAGTTTTAGAACATAAGTTGATGTTCTAGGGATTTGATAATGGCAGCCTCTTTTAGGAGACGGTTATCATTCCAGGCTTCCAAGGTGAACTGTATGGCAGAGTGGCTGTCAGAGTTATAGTTTTCCCTCTAACGAGGGGCAGTATTTTGGACAGATGGTCCAGGTGGATACTGAGGGAAGGCATGGCGCAGGATACTGATTAAGTTCAGTTGACGATACAGTCTAAGAAGTTTGGATTTGGAGTTCATTTTTGAGCTAGGTCCCATCAGACATCCAGACATTCTAAGACAGGTATTGCTCATTTTGGGAGATGGCTTTCTCCGCGAACTTGAAATAAAGAGAGACATAGAAAGAAACACCATAGCGGATCCACTCACTAAGGCTATTCCTCGAACGCAATAGTTTCGCAAACGAGCTTTGTGAGACTGACTAGTAGAGGAGTTGGGTGTTCGGTATCACACGGGCTGTGAGTATGCGACATCGCAATAATTAGCCTTGAGTACAAGTGGGAGATTGTTGAAGATAGTGCCCTCAGAGTCAATTATTGGATCACAGGCACGTGATTGCAATGATTGAGGGAGGACCTGTCCCAGTGGGACAGTCTTACTCGAGATGATAGTATGCTATCTTGTTTATCTTTATCATCGTGTACTGCTTTAGGTGACCTTACGAGTCGCTATTACACGTTGATAGAGCCCCTAGGATTCTTGCTTGACTACCAGCAGTATGAGGGCGATCATATACGTGAGAGCTGGAGTCCATAAGCACATCCTTAAAAGGTCCGTAGTCGTGGGAGTTTCGAGGCAGGGCATCGATTCTCCAGAGTAGACTAGTGTATACAATCGAGACCCCGACGAGGGGCGGTGGCCGGTCTCACAAGCCACTGGTGTCAGTTGGTTCACCTAAGATGTATACAGGTGCTCATTGGGTTATGAGTACACCTGACAGGACTCGCCGGGAACCTGCTAGTTGGTATTATACCTAACGTCAGATAGCAGTTCCCTGGTGACATGTGTACAGGTTAGTTCATCGACCTGGGATCGTCATTTGTCTCGTGTGAGTTCCCACTGTGCTTTGATTACTACCCTACCACGCTCAAAGGAGATGTGCAAACAGGTTTTAGTTGGGTACAGTCCCGAGCCGCATGGAGGCAGTGAGCGGATCTGCAGGGGTTCGTCTTTCCTGGTATTGGGGGTGAGGTCGCGCTGTGTCTAGGAGAGCCAAAACATGAAAATTCCTTGGCCAAGGCAGGAGATTTGCTGGTAGGTATTTCAGTAGTATCTCAGGGTGTTCTGGGCTACACTTCCACACGACTTGTACCGCTATTGGGGGTCTGACTTTCACCAACCCTCTAGGCCCGCCATGCGATGCTCATAGACGAACGGACCGGACTGTACGGATATTATCACTAACATGCTCAGTAGGGTGTCAGGATGAGTTCGCTCATCGACGTCCCTTTTTGTCAATAGCTGGTGGCCCGTCACGTATGGCTAATACCTCTGACATGCTAGTGGTTAAATCCACAGCCATAGTATTGACGAGTCTTTAGAGTCCACCACACACACAGTTACTCATGTTTCGGGCGAAAAGCTGTAGAGGCCATATGGAGATATGGCAGGGTTCGATCAGATACGTGCGGTATTGCACGGATCGTGATCAGACGGTTTTTACTAGCCGGCTTTGGCTTAAGCCTGATCCTAGTATTAGACAGTGTAGTTTTGTCTCTTTGCATTTGTGTTCAGTGGGAATACAAATGCGGGCATGTATATGCAGTAGCGGGGTTTTCCTGTAATTTATTACGGGATCAGTATTCTGAAGTTGCCAGTTTGCATTCCGTTCCGGCCAGATTCCCTTTGTTCCTTCACGGCCGGACTTTCCGTTGGAGGGGGTTATTTGCAAGTTTGCAAATAACTTATTGTGTAGGGGTTTCTTGCATTTGTGGCTTCTATCATCATGAGATGCTTTATACATCATTTCTTTGTGATTAGAGTTGATCTTAATTTAGATTTGACCTTGTTATCATTGCCCATGGATATGGTCACCCCCTACTTTTCGTACCATCACCTCCCTTCATATTTTGTTGAATCCTCCACCATTTTTCCTCTGTGGGAGGCCGGCCACTTCATTAGAAGAGAGAGAGATTTTCATTTTTGTGGTGGCACATATTTCTTCATCTCTTCTTCTTGTTAGGAAAAAATGAAAGCACCATTTTTCTTAACCTCATTCCTCCATCCTCCATGGCAACTAAACCCCAAAGAGACTACGATTCTACACTAGTCTACAGCACTCCTTGGACGCGTCGGCTAGCCAACTTCGCGCCCGAGTTGCCTCGGTCCAGAGGTGGGAGCCCGTAAAAGTATTCGGCTACGTGGTGCTCTTTCCGACGAGGACGTGACGGACGGAGATTCCACGGGAGATCGGAGTGGAGACGAAGACCGAAGGACATGGATCGCTTGGTATAACTCTCTACCCGTATTTTACTTTGCTAGTAGCTAGGTTAATGGCCCGATCCGGGTTACAAGTGCGCGGTGGTGCTGGTTTGCTAGTTTGCAAAGTTTTTTTTTCTGCGTTTCTAGCGTCGGATCGACGGCCGGGGCGCCGCTGCGGACTTACAGCACAGCTGAATGCGGCGTCAAGCGAGCGCGAAAAGGGGAAGCTTCCATCTCAACCACTCCCAAATCCCGGTCACCCACTTAATGTACATGTTGCTCTTGAACAACAGAACCATAATGTGAGTGCCGTGACTACATTGAGATCGGGAAGGATGCTGCACAACAACATCGGCATAACAACTGAGGATAATGACACCCCGACCGCTTCTTCTTCTTCTTCTTCTTCTTCTTCTTCTTCTTCGTCTTCTGATCCTATTCTCCATTCGTCAAAAGGCTCTTCTTCTTCTGCTCTGAACTGACCCACTTCTCACTCCACGAAAGCACCAGCTCTGGGATCCGTTCCAGCTCCACAATCTCCTCCACAAGCATTGTACTCAACCAATTTTAAAAACGTTCTATTTCCAAACCGGTTGAGGTCCAATAAACAAAATCCACAAATGGAGAAGATTATGGAGTTGTTTAAGCAGGTTAACATCAACATTCCCCTTTTAGATGCTGTCCAACAAGTCCCGTCCTACGCGAAAATCTTAAAGGACTTGTGCACGAAAAAGAGGAAATCTCAAATACCCAAGAAAGTTTTCTTGGCTAGTGCTGTGAGTGATGCTCTTACCTAATCTTTACCGCAAAAACGGAAGGACCCTGGCTGTCCTACGATTTTTATTACAATTGGGGATAAGAACATCAACCGCGCACTATTAGATCTTGGTGCCAGTGTTAACCTTCTTCCGTACTCAGTATATGAGCAATTAGGTATAGGAGAGCTGAAACCCACACACTGTACTCCCCAATTGGCCGACCGATCGATCACCCATCCTAGGGATGAGCTAGAGGATGTGTTAATCAAGGTTGGGGACTTCATATTCCCCGTTGACTTCATTGTTTTAGATACACAGCCTGTAGCTAACCCCCAGAATCAAATTCCGGTGATCCTCGGTCGCCCATTCCTTGCAACCTCAAATGCTGTGATCAATTGTCGAAATGGTTCGATGAACCTATCTTTTGGAAATATGACAATTGAACTCAACATTTTTAGGTTGGGGAATCAGCCCTCCGAACCTAATGCTAATATACTCGACGTTTGCTCAATCCAGGAGATCACCCCAGAAGAGTGTGAATTCGAGGAGTTTTTGTTCGATCACGATAACCTTAACGCCACTAGTGCGTTTCTCTTCGAACCTGCTGTTGTTTCTGCGCCCGACAATGACTACGAGTGTTTCACTTTCTCAAACGATCTTAGCCCCTCACCACCTGAGTTTGAATCCTTCGAATTTCCGGATGAGTTAACTGAACCATCCAACTCGGTCGCTTACACTCATTTTGAACCTTTGTTAGAATCCTTTGAGTTCGAGACCTTTTCACCAATCTTGCCTTCAATCGTTTCACCTCCAACGCTCGAACTCAAGCCTTTGCCGTCTCACCATAAGTACGCTTACTTGGGTGAGAACAAGACCCTCCCAGTTATCATCTCGGCTTCTCTCGCTCCAGAGCAAGAGAAAGCCCTTCTTGCGGTCTTGCACAGCAATATGCAAGCTTTTGGCTGGTCCATGGCGGACATCAATGGGATTAGTCCCCTGATCATTGAACATCACATTCATCTGATGGATGATACCAAACCAGCCAGGGATCCACAAAGATGTCTCAACCCAGTCATGAAGGAGGCTGTAAAGATGGAGATCGTAAAATATCTGGATAGTGGTATCATTTACCCTATCTCTGATAGCCAGTGGGTTAGCCCCATTCACGTTGTCCCTAAGAAATCAGGCATAACGGTCATCACTAACGAGGTGAATGAGTTAATCCCTACCCGCACCCAAACTGGGTGGCGAGTTTGCATCGATTATAGAAAACTCAAAGCCTTAACGCGGAAGGATCACTTTCCGCTACCCTTCATTGACCAAATGCTTGAACAATTGGCCGGACACGAGTACTGCTGCTTTCTTGATGGCTACTCCGGCTATAATCAGATTCCCATCGCCGAAAAAGACCAGGACAAGACCACATTCACTTGTCCTTTCGGCACGTTTGCATATCGTCGCATGCCCTTTGGATTTTGCAATGCGCCCGCTACCTTCCAGCGGTGTATGATGGGAATCTTCTCAGACATGGTGGAAAAATTCCTGGAGATCTTCATGGACGATTTCTCCATCTTCGGCGATTCCTTCAATGAGTTTTTGCTGCATCTCGACGCTGTCCTTACCCGATGTAAGGACAAGAACCTCACTTTGAATTGGGAGAAGTGCCACTTCATGGTGCGTGAAGGTATTGTCTTAGGACATATCATTTCGCAAAATGGCATAGAGGTTGACAAAGCGTAGATTGAGGTCATTTCCAATCTCCCTCCTCCCAGATGCGTCATAGACATCCGAGCCTTCCTTGGCCATGCCGGTTTCTATAGACGATTCATCAAGGACTTTAGCAAGATTTCTAGGCCCTTGACTCTTCTACTGGCCAAGGACACGCCATTCGACTTCAACTCGAGCTGTGTGACTGCGTTCGAGTCATTAAAAAGCTCACTCACTTCTGCTCCCGTTCTTTCTTCACCTGACTGGACGCACCCATTTGAGATTATGTGCGATGCATCCGACTTTGCCATTGGTGCTGTCCTTGGACAACACATCAACAAGATGCCGCACGTAATCTATTATCCTAGTCGAACCCTGAACGACGCCCAACTCAATTATACAATAACTGAGAAGGAATTCTTAGCTGTTGTATTTGCTTTAGAAAAGTTCAGGCCCTACCTCATCGGCTCTCCAGTCATTGTCTACACAGACCATTCTGCTCTGCGCCATCTTTTTGCGAAGAAAGATGCAAAATCTCGGCTGATACGTTGGATCCTCTTGCTTCAAGAGTTTGACCTTGTCATCAAGGACAAAAGAGGATGTGAAAATGTAGTCGCCGACCATCTCTCACGACTTCCTTCTTCGCCGTCGCTTCATATTCTGATCAACGACGTTTTTCCGGATGAACAGCTCTTGACAGTATCTTGTAAACCCTAGTTCGCAGATATTGTGAACTATTTGGCCACAGGGTTACTACCAACTGAATAGTCAAGTCAGGACAGACTTCGATTCTTATCCCAAGTAAAACACTTTTACTGGAACGAACCCTATCTGTTCAAGTACTGTCCCGACCAGATTATTCGTCGGTGTGTCCCTGACGATGAATTCAAGAGTGTGCTGTCATTTTGTCACGATCAAGCATGTGGCGGGCATTTTGGCCCCAGAAAGACAGCTGAGAAGATCTTGCAATTTGGTTTCTACTGGCCACAACTCTTCAAAGACGCTCATGACTATTGCAAGACTTGCTCCCGGTACCAACACTTGTGCCGGATATCCCGGAGGAACGAGATGCCGCTCCAACAAATCTTGGTTGTGGAGATTTTCGACATTTGGGGGATAGATTTCATGGGGCCGTTTCCCAGCTCTTTCGGGAACTTGTACATCCTTCTCGCTGTTGATTACGTCTCTAAGTGGGTCGAGGCTGTGCCCAGCCGGACTAACGACAACAAGGATGTCGTTAGGTTTCTTAAAGAAAACATTTTCTCCCGGTTTGAGCACCCCCGAGCGATCATTAGCGACAATGGAACTCATTTCTGCAATAAGACTTTCGAGTCCTTGATGCGGAAATATTACATTAATCATAAGCTATCCACGCCCTACCCCTCCCAAACCTGTGGGCAGGCCAAAGTTTCAAATCGGCAAATCAAGCAGATACTGGAGAAGGCGGTTTCCAAGAACAGTATGGATTGGTCGTTGAAACTCACTGATGCCCTTTGGGCATTTCGAACCGCTTAAAAGACCGATCTTGGCATGTCTCCCTATCGGCTTGTGTACGGAAAGGCTTGCCACCTCCCTGTCGAAATAGAGCATCGCGCATTTTGGGCAATAAAAGAACTGAATCTGTCTCTCGAAGATGCGGGAAGCCATCGGAAGCTGCAGTTGAACGAATTGAGCGAGCTTAGGGATGAGGCTTACGACAACGCGGATGTCGTTAAGAACCGAACGAAGGTGTTTCACGATAAACACCTTTTGCGCAAAACTTTCGTACCTGGTCAACAGGTACTGCTTTACGACACCCGGCTACACTTCCATCCAGGAAAGCTCAGATCTCGCTGGAAAGGGCCGTATTTTGTGCGGAATGTGTAACCGCAGGGCGCTGTGGATTTGGAGAATCCAAAGGACGGTTCATTTTTTAAAGTGAACGGACACCGACTAAAACCGTACCTTAGCGTCGAACCAACAGAGGAGCTCCTGGTCTTACAGGAGCCGGTTTACCGTGCATAATCTTCCTCTGCCTACCACCAAACTTCGGTTATCCAGCCAAGAACAGTGGACACTGTTCCAAATAAGTTTGGGGGTATGTATATACCATTTTGTATATATATGTGGATATTCTTTTCCATTTTTGCTATTTTTCTTTTCTTTAAAAACAAAAACAAAAAAAAATGTGTGTATATCTAACCGACAATTTTGACCCTTCAATGATCTCTTCATGCAATGACAATAAGGACACTGTCCAGTTTAAGTTTGGGGGTACGCTCGGTATGCTTTTCTAACCTTCGTATTCATATGTATATTTTGCATCTGCATACTAAAATCCATAAAATCCATAAAAATAAGAAAATTTTCTTAAAACATAAAAACTTTTCTGTCAAGTTAGCTAGTGGGAAAACTCTGATTCATCATTTCGACGGCTTTGTTTGATAAGATAAGAATAACTAAATCTTATTTTTAGATTTTGAAAACCTGAAAGATAACTCTCCTTTGAAGTTAACAATAGCTGATATACGTCTTTACATCACACTACACGTGTCGTGAGTTTTGGAAATTAGATGACAAATCTTTTATGTCTAAAAACTTTTTAATGGATAAATGATTTTCTGAGCATCAAATAGGTTTGTTCTGAAATAAGTAATATCAAAAATAGTTTATGAAGTGAAGCGAATATGAAGGAATGTTATTGATGCCTTAATTGGAACTAAGCCTGAAAAATAACCCATCTGGAACTTGATTGGAATGATTACATACCGAACCCACTAAACACGTCTTTTATCCAAAAAATAATTGAACTGCCGGTTATATCTCTGTTCGTATTGAATCATCATGATTTTCACGCTAAATTGTGTTTTGTTTTTGGACCTAGGTAACTTGAGTAATTAAGTCCGCTGTGGTGTCTCTACACCTAATGCCCTAAACCCAACTGGTTTGGGTGCATTGGCCCAAAGCTCGTTAAGAATCCTAGAAAGTCTAGATTAAAACAAAGTCAAGCAAGTGTTCTCTCCGAGTTAAAATTCCTAACGGTTCTTTGTGTGAGAATAATCTTGACAAAAGACAGGCTTTTATAAGAAAATATTTCTAGCGGAGATATGAAGGTTTTATTCTCTGATAAAGACTATTGCACGTTCACAGAGGTGTGTATGAAATGAAAAAAAGAAAAAGGTGGAGTGAAAAATAAGATCTAGTTTCCTGTTAAGGAAGATAGAAATTCTGAAGTTGAAACCTTACTAGAAAACGGAACTTGAAAAATGCTTAACTCTTTATAAAACTTATGTGATCCTTTTAAAAAAAATTATCTGGGCTTTATTGTATGACATGATGACTTTAAACCGATCCTTCTGGAACTTAACGACACTATTTGCACTGCACGTAAAGACATATAAAATCTTCAGTTAAATAAGAAGCGAGGTGTGAAAAATAAAGGTTCGATAGTCTAGACTTAGGATCATAGAATTCTTATTTTCTGAAACAAAACTTTAGGGTTTGAATTATAGTTATTTTGCAAAACTAGCTTGACCGGATTTTGTGGGTAGTATCCGCTGAAAACCCTCAGGAGACAACGCTCCTCCTACTAAGGACACCTAGAGGTTTAACAGCTTGTTGCACATGCTCAGTGCAATCGCGTTCCCTGCGAAAGTGAGGTTAGGATTTTTTAGGAATAAATTGGCTTTGCTCGGGACGAGCAAATGATAAGTTTGGGGGTATTTGTTCATATCAGATATTTGCACTTTTATACCGCCCAATTTTTATCACATTGCTTATCGGTAGGTACTCATGAGTCATGTTTGCTAGTCAATTGCAGGATACATGTTCTCGGCTCTAAACGGTGAAATTCATGGAAAAGCACGACAAAATCCGGAATACTGCCAACCACAGATAAAACACGGATCTCCGCTCTCTATCTGTATGTTGCCGCACACCAGTTTAAGAGACAAAATGGCAAATCAATGTCATTTTCATGCAAAAAGCTCAATTGCAACACAAGATCCAACATATCTATGCGGAGCTCGAGGAAATCAGGACAAAAAGATCCATATTAAATCACCTTTTGGTCTGCTGGAATTCTAGAAAAATTGTGAAGAGTTTCTGAGAAAAAACATATGCCAAACTACAGACAAGAGAAGACCAGGGAAGCACACAAAACCCGAGGGGCCAACTCCTCCATAGGGCCGCGGATCCGCGGCCAATAGGGGGTCTAGGCCGCGGATCCGCGGCCGTACGGACGCCTCAGTTGATGGGTTTTTAAGGGCAGTTTGGTCATTTTATGAAGGGACAGATTGTTGCCCTAGATTTTCATTTTCCTACCTATAAATAGCCCAGAACTAGGCAAAGCCAAGGGTGCTCATTCTTGTATTTAGATTTTAAAATACATGTGTTGTTGTTCTTCCTCCTCTCATCTCTTCTCTATTAAAAACTTGTAGTAAGCTTTTGTGAGTGAAGAATGAATAAAGGAGTTCTTGTTCTTACCATGCTTATCTTATTGTAATTGTTAATTATATTTTCTTGTATTTTTCATTTTCTAATCTAGCTGTTGTTATTTGTTGTTTGTTTCTTAATTGTTCTCTTTTTTTTTATCCTTAAACAACAATGATGCTTACGCTTGATCCTTACCGAGGTGAGGTCGCAAATAGCTAGTTGTAATCTTCTAACCTCTTTCTTTCTATCTTTCTCCTTTGTTTTATTTTCCTTTTTCTTGTAATGGGTGAGTAGTTTTCTAACTTGTTAGGGTAGGATAAGAGAAGTTTGAGAGAAGGAAATCTCTCTCACTCTTTCCTTGCCCAACATCTTAAATCGGACTCCCGTTAATTGAACCACAATCCGCTCGCTACGGCACCCTATCCTACATGATAGCGGTGATTCCGTAGTGAGACCGGTTGTGGTTGAATTAACTGGAGGTTAAGGCTATAAGCCAAGAACGGACGGACAAGCACCAAAAGGAAGAACTTATGCGTTGGAAAGCCTAGCTTATACTCGCAAGTTCCTTCCCAGTCGTGCTAATCCCGTTGTTGCCTATTACCGTAGCACCGATATTAAGAGTGGCAACCAAAGAAGTGAGCGACTCCTAACTCAAACTAACCTAATCCTAACCCTAACAAGCTCTCTTTAGATATCAATTTAGGACATAGTTAATCTCAAAATAAATCCGGACATTTGGATTTAACTCGTTAAAGCACATAGAAAAACGGACGACCCGTACTCAACCGGCTAGCTACAAGCGAAACCGTCTTGATTACGGTAATTAACTAAACTTGAACACGGAAAAACTCTACCAATCAAGTATCCCAGGAACTCGGCACTGAAGTACTCACCACCTCGATCGGATCTCAGTATTTTGATACTTTTGCCTTTTGTTTTTCCACGTCATTCTTGTATTACCAGAATTTCTCAAACGCCTCGGATTTATACTTCATCAAGAAGATATGTTCGTACCTAAAGAAATCATCGGTAAAAGTAATTGTCACGTCCCGAAAGTACGGAATATGACCGGCACTTAAACAACGAACGTCTCGAGGCGTACGTAATCTAAGTAAGCCGAAAACCCAGAAATCCAAACCAGGAAAAGTAGTAGAGTGAAGGAAAACTAATTTAAAATAAGTAGTTTTAATAGCATAAGCCGAATTATGCGGTTTAAAAAAAACATCAAATATTTCCCGAAAATTTCGGCAGAGCCTCCTTTGAAAATACTGGCTCCCAAACGGGATACAACATGAATAGTATACGAAATCAATAAAAAGGCATCCCCAAGCGGGAGCTAGCTCTTCGTCAATCGACGGTCACAACCACACAAGCAATATAATATACAACGCCAACGGCGAGGATCAAAATTCAAAAGGAAACTCAAAACCACAAGAAAACCACATAAATATAACGCGCGACTCTAAGGTCGAAGGAATAACATCACTGGTCTCTATCTCAAAATAAATACATGTTTGGTTGATGGAATTTACTAGATACAATGGAATAATATTATACAAGGTAATATGATGGGTACGATACAAGAAAAACCCACCTACTAGAAAGTCACCCGAATGAAACTGAGCCCGCAAAGCCGTAATTAAACCTGTACGACAAAACCTGCAAGAAACTGGGGCACAACGGGGGTGAGTTGCCAACTCGTGAATAGAAAAACATCTACGCACAGAAATCGCATAAATAACGCAACCTAGGTCAATGATCATAATATATCCTCAAAAATATACATAACCAGCAGCCTATAACAATGGCTAGGGTAATATCTAACCGAGTGAAATCTCATGTGCCCGTGTCAGTGCCTCAGGTAGCAATATATCATATGAATGAGGTATGAATGCATGAAAACAGAATACATGTAAATGAAGAAACTGTTTTCATAAATTAGTGAGATTTCCTTCGTATTTTTAAACTGAGGTATCATAATGAAATCAGTATCAACAGTGTCTAGCATGGACACAAAACATAAATCTCACTGTCTCGAAATATCAATGTCTCAATCTCAATATCTAGGGCGCCGTCAGTCCAGACCGGCCCCTACCATCCATCTCAAGACCACGACGGTATCCTCCGGATATCCGACGCGTCGGGTAATATCACCGGTAGGTAATCTGTCCCCTGCCAGGCTCAACGTCAACACCACATTCATCTTGCCCCGGGGTACCATACCGGGCCCACCATGTACCCGTGACGGTTCCTCCACTCCTCGACATGGATCTCGAAAACCACATCAAACTCATGGTGGATGACACTTACATCACTAGAAAACCGCAATTTACATATTTTAAAAGGTTAATAAGTTTAGAAATTTTGCGGCTTTCCCCCGAAATCCAGAAATATCATAAATCTCAAGAAGTCATCACAAGTGCATATGTCAATGCTAATGAATGTATATGGTGTCAATAACCAAGTTGCAATGTATGATTAATAACTAGGCATGAACAATGGAATAACAGTATGCATGAAGTGACAAGTAATAACTACAATGTCTAAACTGGCATATAACCCAGGTACACTAATATCGTATCAACTACTAACTAATAAGCTAAGCCAAGCAATAGTATTTTCTAAGTGTACGTGACATGGCAATTACCGATGAAGATGTGTGTGAGCCGGCAAGTAAGTGTATGTGGTACATACGCATCATCGGTAATGGTGCTGGTGTCCTAACAGCATGATATCAATAATGGAGTATGCAGCAAAATAAGTATGCGGGGCAGAGCGAACAGCAATAATGTGCGGAAGCAGAATACTAGACACAACGATAACTAATCAGTATTAAACTAATATAAGTCCTACAAATGGTGCCTTTTGAAATAACACGAATCATGGGGTTTTGAAAATAGGGGCTACGGTGTTTTTATGAAAAGATACGTCGTTTGAAATATCCGTAGGATCCCTTGGGCTGTATTTTAAAATACCCACGATTCGTTAGTTTTTGAAATAGGTAAGAATCGAATCTAATCTAATAACTAAACTAAACTAAAAGGCTAAGCTAACCAGCTGGGCTACAGGTAAGGAAACCGCCTAACATCTCAGTCGATGTATATACATACCTGTATATATATATTAGTCGGTGATCCCGCCTCAATAATATCATATCCGATACCATATCTATAATCAGACATCCCAAGTCAAGAGTGCGGATCAATCATCAATATATAGCTCGTACGTAAATCCGTCGTACGGCATCCCCAAATCTGGGTACGGGTCAAAGTCACATCAATCACACTATTCATTTGGTATCTTCTTTATCAAATATCATGATCCGGAATAATGTCCTACGTCTAGTACAATATTGATGCCATCTATGTATGCATGCGGGTGAAAGAATTACTACGTCAGAAGACCCGCTAAAACATCAGGTCGTATCTCAATACGAACCAAATCACATCACCGATCTCCTAGCCTCAAGCCCAATCTCATCGACTCATCTCAAATTCCAAATACTATCCTCAAATCCAGTATATGAACACATAGTCCCATACCCATATGAACACATAAATATATATTCCCATACATGCACATATGAAATAAGGAATGTATGCAAGTATGTATATGTGTGTATGTGTAAGTGTAGTGCACCCACTACCTAAGGTTTCGTAACCATGCACCAATCCAACACCAATATCCATCTAAAATCATCAATAATAAATCCTAACAACATATCATAAATTGTTGGTGTGTATACGCATTCGTATACATCACCACGGATTGCGGGGGTGCTATACGCCATCCACCCGACTTCTCCCCGTAGATATAAATCTACTCACCTGGTCCTCGCTAGCCGGTGCCGACGTCGCCACGTGCTTGCTTGTCGTCTCGAAGTCCACATGGGGTACCTACATATCATAACGCATCGTATCGCATTAAAACCAAATTCGAAATCGAAACGGCACACGAAAATCAAATCGGTACGCGTATCACGCATAGGTCAAAACCTATCGCCTATGCATGCCAAAATAGCCAAACCAACCCTCGATGTCGATGTACAAACGTCAATCAATCGAGAAAAACCCAAAATACCAATCACGCGTTCATAACGCACTAGAAATTAATTGAAAATATGGTGCAACTCATAAAAACCTTAAATTTGCTCAAATCGATTTATTTCACAAAACCTAGAAAGCACTTAATTACCATTTTAATTCGAAACTTGATGTTTTAACCTAACTAATAGCCATAATATTCACTAAGTATCATAACCAGGTCATATAAACCATTTCCATACTTTTAATCTCATTAATTATCATTAACCCAAAATTCAAGTTTGCAAAAATAACCAATTTTAACAATTTTTAAAGTAAATTTCATAATTTTACAAATAAGCTTGGTTTTGCATGGTCCAAAGGCATTAAACCACTTATTATAATACTAATAATGACATGAAACTATAATTATATTTTAATCTAAGACATTCAATAATTTTCCAAAAATCTAGTAAGTAAAATAGCTTAAATATTACAATTTCAACTTAACAATTTACAACTAACAATTTGATTATGTTTCACATTCCACAAAAGAAGAATTCCACTTGCAACCATAATCATACAACAAAACCCTAACTATAATCCAAAACCATCCACTTGAATTTCTACACTTGAATTCAAAACCCCTTTATTTATATTTTTTAAACATCTAAACAAGTTTGCTTTAAACATACAACTAACAATTAACAAATATGGAAGAATTTTTTATACCTCATGATCAAGAGATCAACATGAAGATCATGGCCTCCAAAATGCCAAATTTCCTCCAAGATCCATGCTAGCTTCGGCAAAGAAATAATGGGTAGAGATTAGATTTTGTTTTTGTGGGATTTTTGACTTGGATTTTTGGTGGAATTTTGTGGGTTTTGCAATGAAGTGGAGAAGAATCAAGAGGGGCTGTTTTTGGTGCAGGTTTTGCCCAGAAATTTGTGGGGATTGGGTGAGGGAGGAGAGAGAGTGAGGTGGGGAAAGATAAATCTAGTCAAAGTCCACTCAATTTCTATCATTTTCTATTCTATTCTTTTCTTTTCTTTCTTTTCTTTTCTTTGAAAATCAAGTGGGGAAAATATGGTGGCTGCTGAATTCATCCATGGGGAGGAGTAAGTGGGGGTGTGTGGGTGTGGGTACGGGTGTGGGGTGATGAAAAATGATAAATACAATACCCCAAGCATCCATTTACGCTAAAAAAAGCCTTTTTTCTTCAATAATTTCTAAACCGTTTTGGCAAATGATTTCGTTCCAAAAACCACATGATAAAATTTTATTTAATGTTTTATGATGCACAAAATTTGTTTCAACTCATTCCAATTTGTAATTTTCCCTAATTAAATGTATTAGTGACGGCTTAAAATAATAATAAAATAATATTTTTTCAGAAAATTTGAAATTTCACCAGCGGCTCAATAAACACCAAATAATAGCAATTACATAGCTAGAATATGTATATTTAATTTTTATAATAAGATATTTGTATTTTGACTTTTTACAGAAAACCCCCTTATTTTACCGATTTTTCGAAATTTCACCGAAACGATTTTCAAAACGTTACAGTAATGAAATAGGAATAACCATCTCGCGCATTTATAGATATTGGACCACATACATCGCTGTGTATGAGTCCTAAGAGCTCGCTCGCTCTTACTCCGTGTCTAGTAAACGGAGTCTTTGTCATCTTTCCCTTGAGAAAAGATTCATAAGTAGCATAAGACTGATATTCGAACGCAATCAAATATCTCTCTCTATGTAACTTTGTCAACCGTGTTTCATTAATGTGACCAAGTCTACAGTGCCATAAGAAAGCTTGATTTGTTTCTGGAGACATTCTTTTAAGTGTGTTCTTGACACTGAAAACCTGAGCTTGATTCAATACGTATATTCCGTTTTCCAATGTACCTGACCCAATCAGAACTTAATTTAGGTGGATGTGGACCACATCGCTTACAAATGTAAAATCATATCCTTCCTGAGAAAGTAAGGATACAGATATGATATTACAAGCTAGACTTGGTACATATAAACAGTTACGTAGAATCAATATCTGCCCACTTGTCAATCTTAGGTGATTTTCCCCTACGGATTCAGCATCCACGCTCATTCCGTTCGAAACCCTAGGAGTCATATCACCTTTCCAGATAACTCTACGGTTTCTCAAAGGCTGTAATGAATTATAGATATGAGATCTTGATCCAGTATCTAGTACCTAGGATGTAGTGTTAATTGACATACAGTTTTCTATTAAAAACACACCCGAGGCCGTAGCCACAACATGCTTCAAATCCTGGCAACTGTTTTTCAAAGCCATGCAATCCCTATGCCAATGTCCTTTCCCGTAACAATAGGAATGTCCTTCCTTCCCTACTTCCAGTCACGAAACTCTTGCCTTTCCCTTTCTTTCTACCTTCCTGACACCGCATATCGGCTTTATTGAGGTCTTCTTCTTCTCACCCTTTGCTTTCGCCTTTGATGCAGAAGAGGAAGATTCCCCAATAAGTAGAGCATGTGTCTTCCCATTTTTCTTCAGGGTGTAAATAGAGGGTTGGGACTGTAGAAATAAGTCAGCATATGACCTATTTTCCAATATAGTCTCCAGGTCCGTGAGCTCATCATTATAGCTAGTCATCATAAGGACGTTGTCCCCTACGGATGACCTGACAGCCAACCTCGCTTGAAGGAATTCCTTCGAGGTATCATATCTTGCGATACGAGATTGCTCTCCATATAAATCGTTGTTATGGATGAAGATGGAAACTAAGTCCTTCTTCTGTTGCTACCGGTTTGCACCATTTACTTAGGCCAACACGAGGCACTTGGCATTCGCATTATCTTTTTCCAATGACTTACGGATATCATAATTCGTGACGGTGGAAACTGGACCTGGGACGGCAGGGGATTGAGTAGTCAAGAGGTGTCCTTGCTTGTTTTAGGTAATGGACATCTGGACAGACCTTTGCCAGTCATTATAGTCAGATTTAGTCATTTTATTATCTAGATATATCCTATGTCAGGTCACTGGGTCGCTGCAATTAGGAGAGAGAGAGAAGAAAACACTTAGCATGATACTCTTGCAAGTTTAGATGGGTTTTTAATTTATCTAATCAGGATGGCTCCCATTACTTCTCGAATACTTCCTCAAACGATAAAAGAAGAATTAGTCAGGATTGATCTCACCGTACAATTCTTGCTTAACCGTTCGACCAGGCTAGTGTCGGTACTTCGAGAGGGGTTTTATGACGCTTTAGCCAAGTTCCCTAATTAAATAACCTCTTTTCCCTGGACGCATACTCCCGCCAACACTGTTCTAGACACCTACTTGGTTTATAGCGTTGATCGTTAAGTGAAAAAATCTCCTTAGGAGTAGCGGATACTCACAGTAGGATCGAGATCCAAATATCATTATGTGAAAATGCTGAAGGAATCCTACCAACATTGTCAAACTCCAAATGGTATGCAACACTAGCATGTTTCAGTTTATTTAGAAATTCCCGATATGGATTTTTGCCTCATGCTCTTATGACCTTGACGAAGGTCAACAAATCATAAGTCACATGTCAAGTTCTACCCATCATTGTCCAGGTTAATTTGAACCCACCCGTATATACCCTTGACGAAGGTCAACAAGGTAATACGACTGTCCCAAACCAACGCATCTATCTATGTTACATATGAACATCCAGCAGCTACCAATCACTATGCCTTGATGAAGGTAAACAAATATAGCTTGAATACTATTGAATATTCATATGAAATGACGGAGGGCTACGAATGGTTTTGTCGAAACCGTGAACGTAGTGAACTTGATATAACTGAAGGAACCCGATAGCATTTAAAAGGAGTAGTTTAAGCTCCGCATTCTAAAAGTTTTGCTGTTTTGAAAAAACCGAATCGTTTTGATATTGTTCCAGCGATTCAGCATTGGTTTGTTTTCTTTGCAATAATATAATGTGTCCCATCAAGTAATCCTACCATTGCAGAAAACAATGAAAATATAATGTACGCTTATGCCATTCGCATTCGCCACGGGGCTCCGTCATCCACCGTTAGGTTACTTAACTAACGAAAGAGCGGGGGATAGACTAGCGCGGATGCAAAAGATAAGAAACGTCTTCTAGATATCATATATAGATATATAAATTCGTCAGACGCAATGATAGGCATTCCAGATCATAGATGAACACATTGGATATACTTGGAATCCGCGTTTCGTTCGAGCCTGTAACGAATGACGGATTACACGGTCGTGATAAATAGCTAAACCCCACCCAAGACCCCTACGAGTACGGAAAACTACCCGCCAAATACCCGAAGTGAAGCAACCTCCCTCAACAAAGTTAGTAGGTCACTCGACACTTCAAAGTACCCGGTAGTTTGTGCACCCCACCATGGGTCTATCCTAGGAGCAAAAACAGTAAAAGAAATAATACAACGGTGGTTACAAGCTCAACCCGGATGTGCTCCGCAAAAAATAATATTACATCACTTTACAAATTTTACATCGAATGAAAGAATGAAAACAATCATCTTACATACCCGGCTATTCATAACGACGATCCAAAAAGTTCATATACACAAAACAATATAATCATCACAGAAATGTGCAACCCCCAACTAAGCGACATATAGCAATTAGCGTAAGTTTACAAACACATTTAACAGAAGTTGAAACATTAAACAACATTAAACCGCGACTTCGAAACACCCGGTATTTGGCACAGTAAAGAATTTACAGTAAAATCAAAATTGGAGAAAACAAACAACTCCTAAAGCCCTATATTCAAGTCACAAGGCCACACACCAAAATTCAAGGCATTTCCCTCCAACTTGTCCGAGCTCACCGTAATTTTGAGCATTGTGGCCGGCCATTTCAGGGTGGAAATGTCTCGTTTTTGGTGTGTGTTAATTTTACAGTTCAAAGAGTACTCTGCAGTTGTTTAAATAAATTTTAGAGCCTGATAAAAAATTGACAGAAACTTGAATCTTCATCCGATGTTTTCGGGTCGTTTCGGTTTCGTAGTTTAACTTGTTGTTTTAACTGTTAGCTATGGTTTAGTCGGCTCTGATACCACTGTAAGTCAACGTTACACACCCCACGGGTTTGCGGGTAGGCGGAATGGGTAAAAAACGATTTTTTACAACAAGGTAACATTGACTTATACACAAGATCTTAGCTAAACCATATCTAACAAAGCTAACTAGAAGTATTATCTACTCAGTAAGAAGATTATACCAAGAGTTGCAAGTCCTTCTCTTCTCTCCGCTCTCCTCCTTCTGCTTGCATGCTCCCTGAAGTGAAATGGAAAGCACCTTCTCATCGGCTTCTTGATGTAGTAGAAGATTCACCCGAGATTTCCAACCTAGAGCTTAACCTCTAATATGACGCTACTAGATGACTTGGGGTGCTAGACTACGTGGCCTAAAGAGAGTAGAGTGTGATTTGGAGTAGCTTACTGTCACTAAACCCTTGATTCTAAACTCATGAGACACTAGGGTTTTTGAGAGGAATAAGAAGAGAGCAAGCTTAGGAGAGAGAATGTATTTGTGATAATGATAATAAAAATTGGAATCGATAATATATATATATATATATATATATATATATGACCATTTGTCATGGCATGATAAATATCTCATCGAAATATCTAGCTCAACAATATCTCATCAAAATATGTATGGTCAACAAGTCTAGCCTAGTCAAATGGTCCACCAAGTATCCATGCCAAAAAGATTATCATTTATCACAAATAACAAATACTTTTCCATTTCTCATATTTGCATTGAACAAGTCAATGGTCAAAAACCCTAATGAGAAGTCTCCTTCTTCACCCCCTCTCATCCGTCTATACATACCCGTATCCGTGCTCCGAGAAATACGAATACAATGAGATGAATCTAATCCAATAATCAAATACTAGGATCCGGCTTAAACCAAAGCCCACTAGTATTTTCCGATCGAACACCACACGCGCACAAGCATACGTATGTGATCGAACCCTGTCGTAAAACCATACGACCTCTACTCATTTTGCCCGAAGCTGGGAAACCCTCTGTGTGGGACTCTAATGACTCAACAATATGTTGGCAGTGGGTTTAACTACAGGCCGCAAGTGGTGCTAGCTGTACGTAACAGTCCCCAAGTAGATGTCGATAAGAAGGACGATGAGGAAACCCATCCAAACTCCTACCGAGCCTGAATGTGACAATCTCCGTACAGTCCGGTCTGTTCGTCTATGAGTATCGTATATCAGGCCTAGGGGGCGGTAAACGTCAGGCCCGTAATAGCGGTAAAAGTCATGTCGGAGTGTAGCTCATTACACCTTAAGAAACTACTGGAGTACCAACCAGTAAATCTCGCTTGCCCTGGCCAGGGACTTTGCGTAATGGCTCTCCAAACACAGCGCGATATCAACCCCCAAAACCGGGAGAGACGAATCCTATCTAACCGTCACTGCCTCCAAGTGCTTCGGGACTGCACCCAACTACTACCTTTTTGCATGACTCAATAGAGCCGTGGTAGGGTAGAAATCAAAGTACAGTGGGAATACACTCGAGGCGAAGTAGCAGTGTCATGTCAACGAACTAAGCTGTACTCATGTCACCTAAAAACTGCTACCTGACGATAGGTATAGTACCAACCAGCAGTTCCCGATGAGTCCTGTCTGGTATACTCGTAACCTAACGAGAACCTCCATACTATCTCCAGTACGACGTATTAATGGCTGTGGGACAGACCATCTCCCCTGCTGGGATGAGAAGCGTATACACTAGTCTACCCCGGAGTATCGATGCCCCGTTTCAATAATCCTATAACTAGAGACTTGTATAAGGATGTGCTTGTAGACTACCCAGTCCCCACTAGTATGACTGCCATCACAACTCTGGTAGTCAAGCAAAGATCCTATGGGCTTTACTAATATGTATAAGCGATGTGCTAAAAAAAACATATGCACATATTGATGTAGAAACAAACCAAGTAGCATACTACCATTTTGGGCAAGACTGTCAATACTACTGTGAATATCCCAAGCTTCCATTAAGTAATATACAATCCAGTATGATACAATAATGGCCTCTAGGGAATATATACTAACAATACCTCCCTTGTATATTTTTATCCAAACCACATACATACAATAAAAGGCACCCCAAGCCGGTGCTTGCACTTTGCCAACTGGCAGGATCACAACCACGCAAAACACATATATATGATGCCCTACGGCAAAGATCAACCCAGAAAGAGCAATAAATAAAGCAAGATATCAAAACCTCAAAAGATGAGAACATACACCCATCGCTCTAAATATCGCCAATACAAGTCTGTCTAAGTCTACCAATATACAAAGTCTAGTTTCTGCTTGATGGAGTTTATCTTGATACAACAGAATATAAAAGTACGAGAGTGGGCACGATCCAATATGTGTCCCACCTAATAATGCAAAACATCCTGGATGAAGCTGTGTGCCAGCGATACCGTTACTGATCCCAAGCGGTCAAACCTACAAGAAAACTGTGGCACAACGGGGTGAGTTGCCAACTCGTGAGTAGAAAACATCAGCAAGTAGAAATCGAATACACAATGATTTCCTAGGTCATACTATATCATGAAGCTAATACCATGATATCTAGGGTGACCATGTATGCATATATGTCAACAAACGAGTCAATGCAATGACATATATATATATAAATAAGCATCTGAAACATATGCCTGCATGCATGTCGATATCATCCACGTGTGTCCATCAACAACATAATCAATATCATGGAACCTGAGTGTCCAACATTGACACTCGAATCGTCATGAAAAAATATTCTTGTATGTATGAGAATATCAACCAACTTGTGTCCATCAATAAGACATCAATATCATGGAACCTGAGTGTCAAACATCGACACTCGAAACATCATTAAAACCCGTTTCCAATATCGACACGTAAATCCTCATATCTCAGGCACCGCATACTCAGATCGTCCCTCATATCTATCTACATTATCTCAGGCGCCGCATACTCAGATCGGCCATCATATCCATCTCACGACTCTAGTCTGTATCCTCGGGATAACCGCCGGGCCCAAAAATATCGCAGGTAGGTAGTGCTCCATCTGCCAGGCTCATCGTCTACACCAAAAAAATCATTTCTTGCCCCGGGGTACCATACCGGGTCCACCATGTACTCGTAGACGGCGCCTCCCACTCCTTAAATCGGGTATGCTCATAACTCACAACCGAGAAAACGCATGGTTGACACCTCGAAATATAATATCAAGAGAAACCGCGTTTTTAAAACAATACACCATTTTCTTTAAAATATAACCACGGTTCTCAAATTCAGATGTTCAGTTGATAAAACTGCATATTTAATATGATATTTTTCCTACTATTTCTCTATAAAGAAAGGTGTTTATTATAATATATGATACATATGAGGGTCTATCTGTAAAAATACTATTTTCATGTATTTATATATTTTAATTAACATTATGTAGGAAAAAGTAAGCATAAATATACATGTGACATTTGGCCCATCTAAATATGCTTGCCTTATTAAATATCTTTGACCAATTCTTAATAGTTAAGTTAATATCTCAATAAAACAAACTCTACTAATATTATTTGTTGAGTTATTGTGCAGAATTATCAGGGCTGAAATCAAGGAAATCAAAGTTGGCAAAACAAACCTGCCTAACTAAGAAAGTAAACTAAATAAATCAATTCTGGAAGTGACGAAGAGAAGATTTACAATTTCAGAGATGTGAAAAGATCCCCACGTGTCATATAGATAAAGCCCCAGAAAAACAACCACATGATCTCCCTGTTTGGCCGCGGAACTGCGGCCAAATCCACTTATTGGCCGCGGTTCCGCCGCGGATTGGACGAGTTGGGAGTTGGGATTTTACTGTTGGGTTCTTAACTACTGGTTTCCAAATTAGGAGACTTGGGTTCTGGTTCTGGGACTATAAATAAGGACCGAGTGTCTCTTTGAAAATTCATTGAGCTGAAGAGATCACGATGTCCACGACAGGCTCATGCATCCAGGCTGGTCATCAACTGTTCGTCTACCTTCTTAGAAGAGATCGAGAACAAACAAGCATTTTTGTAATCATTTTCTAAGGGAACAAAGTGTAAATGAATTTTGTTTATTAATAAAGGTAGTAGTTTTCTTATTCTTTCTCTTTGTAGTTTTAATATGATTTCTCTCTCCATCTCTTCTTCTCCTGACATGCGCGAGTAATTCTTCGCTTGTACGGATTCATGGGATTAAGGTAGGTTAATGGATGATGAAGATCCTTAAACTCCTTTTAAGTCGTATAAAGTTTATAAACTCTATCAAAAGATTAGCTAACATCCTAATTGGGCGCGCTATCAATTCATTAATAATCGCGACCACGATTAGAGATTAAATTAACAATTGTTTTGGTAAGAGCTAGATATGAACGAAGCTCCATGTCAAGATAGGGGTTAAGAGTGGGAACCCTTTTTCCTCCAGAAACCCTAATCTACATGCTTCACTGTCGTTCTAGTTTTAAATCTATTAAAGGATAAAAAGAATAATTTTGAATTAATCATCCATAACTACTAAATCCTAATGAACCCTACAAGCCCCCTTTTAATATTAAACTTACATCCGTAGTTAATCTAGATCTATATTTTGCATCCGTGTTTAACGTAGATCTAGGAACTATTTCCACTATTCTTTATTCCTCTATTCTTCCTCTTTTTCAACACGCCTAAAGTAAGATTAAAAAGTTCAACGTTTCCATTAGGATGACCCGTACTCACCTCGGTCTAGCGACGCGCGACACCGTTCTGATTGCGGTTAAACTACAACACATAAAACTGCACATATTAAATGACATCGTTGCCGGGAATACGTGCATAATTTTTTATTCTTACAATTTCTGTTGAATTTTCATTCGACCTATATCATAATTAAAATAAAACTGCAAATTGTATATTTAATGAATTGTGTGTGAATTTTGCAAGGAGATCTGGAGTCACAGACTTGAGGAAACAGAAAGATAGAGACATTCATCGAGATCCAGAGGAGTACAGGAGGCCACGTAGTAAACTTCATCAACTGTTCCTTCTTTCTCGCGGCGGATCCGCGACAATAAGGACAAATAGTGGTGGAAGCGCCGCGGAATTAGAGTTCTAGGGTTCCAAACTTCTCTGGTAAGTTTCTCAACTCTCTCTCTTCTCTGAAATCCAATAAAATATTTTTTCTGCAGGATTCTTTGCAAAATATCGCCGCTCAAAAATCTTTTTGCAAAGTTTTGTAATTGGTTTGTTAATTCATATTTTAGTACGGATTTTAAGGGGAAAGGCCAAAATTCAGATTAGGTAGGGAATTTATCACCCTTCCTAAGCCCCGCAAATCACAAAACGAGCATCCGCATCAACCCTACATTAATTTAAAAAATATCTAGACAAGACTCTAAGGATTGTCGTGCTCAATAAGGACAGAGGAAGGTCGTGGGTAATTTATCGCTTATCCGCATTACATTTGTGGTGCCTAGGCAAGTGCTTACTTAATTAGGCCCGCTATTTTCGGTGATTCGTATAGAGGATACCTCCCACTTACCTGGCACTTACCTGGCCACAAGAGTAGTAAAGAGGTGGTAGAGAATTGATCCTACGGCTTGTCCTTTGGAAGTCTAGGAGCGGTCTAGAGACTTGACCTTGGTATCCTTAGTTCTAGGGTTGTTTGTGCATTTTTGTGTGATTTGTCTAAGTCCGACACACTTTTCAAAACAAACCATTTCTAAAAGTACACACGCTGCCACTTGCGCTAAAACCCGCTTAGTGCATGCATGGCTGGACACGGGATTCTAGTGCCCGTCTTGTTCGCGTTCCTGTTATCGACTCCGAAGTCGGTGCTTCTTCATCTTCTTTTCTCCCACCACACACCACATCAACCGAGGTGGACGGTACTCCATAAAATTATAATATCACGCTGCCACCGCCCGTAGGTGAGCAGGATCCACCGCGCATCTCTCTCCAAGAGAGATGCTATCTTATCCGTGGTCCACTTCCCACTTGATTATCTATTCCACCAGCCAACGGGGATAATTTTGAAATTAAACCCCACTCCATCTATCTGTTGCCCAAATTTCACGGGCTTGAATCTGAAGATGCGTACGTTTTCATCACTAAATTCGAAAACGTATGCGCAATGATGGGTACTTCATAACTGACTATGGATGCTATGCGCTTGTGTCTTCTCCCATTCACTTTGTGCGACTTGGCAGAAAAGTGGCTTTATAATACAGCCGCACACTCTATCACTAATTGGGATGAATTCGTAATAGCATTTCTTAAGAAGTTTTACCCAAACCATAATACCACCTGTGTTAGGAGCCAGATCAACCAGTTTACCCAGCTTCCCAATGAACAATTTTGGAAGTGCTTTGAACATTTCAAGGATCTGCTTGTCCAATGTCGTCATCATGGAATCAATAGATGGGATTTATGCCGAATTATATAAGAGGGCATTAATCCAGTGAAAAAGCAGATGCTTGAGACAAATTGTCAATGCAATTTCATGTCTAAAGATAATGGTGAAGCTTGGAAATATCTGGAAGATCTCGCTAAAAACACTTTGAAGTGGGAAAGCGTAAGACCACTTTCATTTAGGGGAGGTACTCATCAGCTCGATGTTTCCATCGCAATAAAAGTCGAAATGGCAGCAATATAGAAGAAACTCGACGCTATTGAGAACAAATTCTCATCAGTCTCGCTAAATAAGGTAACGCTTCCCAAGACCGTGTGTAGTTACTGTTCAGATCCTTCACACTTGACGGAAGAATGTCCTATCAATGCACCGTTTGAAGGTCACGAGCAAACTAATGCTGCTTTTCAGCAGCGACCTAGAAACGTTCCTTATTCTTCCACGTATAATCAAAGATGGAGAAATCATCCTAAATATGCTTGGAACCAAAACCAACACCAAAATCAAAACCAGTTCCAAAGAAATTATCAAAGACCTGCTCTACAGCAACCACAACCACAAAGTTAGCACCCCTTTCAGTCACAAAATTTTCAAAATCCGGCCAACACTTCTGTACCGCAATTGGCCGGTACTGATAACTCTTCACTCGGACAAACTTTTGATTTGTTTATGAAACATACAATTCAAATGTCGGCTAATATGAAATCTTCTATTGATACCATAAAGAAAGATTTCGCCTCCCATGGTGAGAGTATTAAATCAATAGAAAACCAAATTGCACAATTGAACGCCGCAATGAGTGCAAGAGAGAAAGGAAAACTCCCATCTCAACCCCTACCGAATCCTGGCCAGTCACAAAATCATAACGTGAGTGCCGTTACTACGTTGAGATCGGGAAAAGTGCTGAATAACCGAGTGGGTGAGCAATTTGATGATGTTAGTGATACCAATGATACCCCGGCTTCTACTTCTTCTCCAAATTCGTCTACTCTCACACCTTCATCCGAGCCTATTCTCCATTTTCCCCAAGGCTCGAACACTTCGCCCAATCTATCTAAGACGATTCCCACTCCAATTTTGGGATCGAATCCGTCCGCACAATCTTCTCCACAAATGTTGGACCTAAAACTTATTAATCAAGCTCCATTTCCAAACAGATTAAGGGCCAACAGACCTAACCCAAAAATAGAGAAGATTGTGGAAATGTATAAGAAAGTTAACGTAAATATTCCTTTCTTAGATGCTATTCGACAAGTCCTATCTTATGGAAGAATCCTTAAAGACATGTGCACTAGGACGAGAAAACTCAAGTGCCTAAAAAAGTTTTCATGACGAGTAATATTAGCACAGCTTTTACCCAGCAAATACCAAAGAAACGTAAGGACCCTGGCTGTCCTACCATCTCTATTTCTATTGGGGGTAAAAATATTAATCGTGCTTTACTCGACCTTGGCGCTAGCATTAACTTGCTTCCTTATTCAGTATATGAGTAGTTAGGGATTGGAGAGTTGATACCCGCCTATTGTACTCTCCAGATGGGAGACGGATCTAACACAAAATCTTAGGGTGAACTAGAGGATGTGTTAATTAAAGTCGGGGAATTCATATTCCCTTTGGACTTTATTGTTTTAGATACACAGCCTGTAGCAAACCCACGCAATCAAATCCTGGTGATACTCGGTCGAGCCTTCCTAGCAACTTCTAACGCTGTAATTAATTGTCGTAACGGTTCTACGAACTTATCCTTCGGGAAAATGACAATTGAGCTTAATATTTACAAGCTAGGAAGTCAACCATCGGAACCTTCTGCTCATTATCTTGATGTTTGTTCCATCCACGAGATAGCTCCCGAAAGCTGCATGGATGAGGAACTTTGCTTTGATGATCTCGACAACACTAGTGAGACATCATTTGATCCTACACAACTTCATAGGGAGGATATGTTCAATGAGTCCGTCCCAGAGATTGAATCCATTGACTCGTCGCAAAAGTCAGTAGCACTTTCCGAGTCAATATCCTATGCAAGTTTTTAACCACTTAGGGAGTCTGAATATCATCCCCTTACCCCACCTTCTATTGTCTCTCCGCCAATACTTGATCTCAAACCGCAACCTTCCCATCTTAAATATGCATATTTAGGTGAGAATGAAACTTTGCCAGTGATTATAGCAGCTTCTCTAGCCGTAGAGAAAGAGAACGAACTTTTGGCAGTATTGAGATTAAATCGGCAAGCATTTGGTTGGACAATGGCTGACATCAAAGGGATTTGTCCCTTAATTGTTGAAAATTATATACATCTGATGGATGAAGCCAAGCCAACCCGAGACCCACAAAGACGGTTAAATCTCATTATGAAGGAGGCAGTAAAGAAAGAAATTGTCAAGTGCCTTGATAGTGGTATAATTTACCCTATATCTGATAGCCAGTGGGTAAGTCCGATTCACGTAGTCCCTAAAAAGTCTGGCATCACGGTCATAACTAATGAGGCTAATGAGTTAATCCAAACACGCACCCAAACTGGATTGCGCATATGTATTGATTACAGAAAACTCAATGCTGCGACGAGAAAAGATCACTTCTCTCTACCTTTCATTGACCAGATGTTATAACGATTAGCTGGACACGAATACTATTGTTTCTTCGACAGATACTCTGGCTATAACCAGGTCCCCATCACCGAAAAGGATCAGGATAAAACCACATTTACTTGTCCTTTCGGTACTTTTGCTTATAGACGCATGCCCTTTGGGTTATGTAACGCTCCCGCTACAATTCAACGGTGTATGATGGGGATATTCTCAGACATGGTTGAGAATTTTCTGGAAATTTTTATGGACGATTTCTCCATTTTTGGGGACTCCTTTGAGGACTGCCTTCGTAATCTTGACGCGGTTCTTACCCGCTGAAAGGATACGAACTTATCTTTGAATTGGGAAAAATACCATTTTTTGGTCCAATAAGTTATTGTCCTTGGACATATAATTTCACGAAAATACATTGAGGTTGGCAAGGCTAAAATAGATGTCATTCATAACCTCCCCCGTCCCAAATGCGTCAAGGATATACGATCCTTCCTTGGTCATGCAGGATTTTATAGGAGATTCATTAAGGACTTTAGCAAAATTGCTAGACCCTCTCCTATTGGCCAAGGATACTACATTTCACTTCGATTCAGATTGTGAGGCTGCTTTTGAATCACTTAAAGGATCGCTCACTACAGCCCCCGTTCTATCATCTCCCGATTGGAACCACCCGTTCGAGCTTATGTGTGATGCATCAGATTTTTCTATTGGTGTGGTCTTAGGACATCACATTGATAAGATGCCACATGTAATTTATTATGCAAGTAGGACCTTGAATGATGCACAAATAAATTACACAACAACCGAGAAAGAACTCTTGGCTGTTGTATTTGCATTAAAAAAATTCAGGCCCTATTTGATTGGCTCGCCAATAGTGGTTTACACTGATCACTCCGCCCTACGACACTTTTTATCGAAGAAGGATGCTAAGGCCAAGCTAATACGTTGGATCTTATTGTTACAAGAATTTGATATTGTCATCCGAGAAAACAGTGGATGTGAAAACGTTGTAGCCGACCATCTTTCACGCATCACATCTTCACCAACTTTGACCGTGCCGATAAATGACTCATTTCCTGACGAACAGCTCTTGACTGTATCCTACAAACCTTGGTTCATGGATATTATGAATTATCTAGCGACAAGACTTATTCCTATCGATTTGTCGAAACAACACAACCTTCGATTTCTATTCCAAGTAAAATACATTTACTGGGATGAACCTTATCTGTTTAAGTATTGTTCCGATCAAATCATTCGCAGGTGTGTCCCTAACGATGAATTCAAGAGTGTGTTATCGTTTTGTTATGATCAGGCATGCGGCGGTCATTTTGGTCCTCGAAAAACGGCGGAGAAAGTTTTGCAGTGTGGCTTTTATTGGCCAACATTATTTAAAGATGCATATGATCATTGCAAAACTTGTCCGCGATGTCAGCATTTTGGTCGGATTTCACGAAGAAACGAGATGCCGCTCCAACCTATATTGGTTGTGGAAATATTCGATGTTTGGGGTATTGATTTTATGAGCCCTTTTCCCAACTCTTTCCTGAATTTATATATCTTGTTAGCGGTTGATTATGTCTCGAAATGGATAGAAGCAATACCGTGTCGCACTAATGACAACAAATTTGTCATTAAATTCCTTAAAGAAAATATCTTTTCGCTATTCGGACACCCTCGCGCTATAATTAGTGACAACGGGACACATTTCTGTTATCGCGGTCTTTCGAGGCTTTGATGCGGAAATATTCAATCACTCACAAACTTTCTACGCGCTATCATCCCTAAACAAGCGGGCAAGCTGAGATCTCAAATAGGTAAATCAAACAAATTTTGGAGAAGACGGTTTCTAAAAACCGTAAAGATTGGTCAACCAAATTGACGGATGCTCTTTGGGCATTTCGCACTGCTATAAGACCGATCTTGGTATGTTTCCATACAGCCTTGTGTTTGGGAAGGCATGCCACCTTCCTGTCGAGATCGAACATAAAGCAATATGGGATATTAGAGAGCTTAACTTCGATTTTGATCAAGCGAGCAGCTATCGGAAGCAGCAATTGAATGAGCTAAGCGAACTCCGCGATGAAGCTTACGATAATGCGGTGATAGTAAAGAACCGGACTAAAGTGTTCCACGATAAAAACCTTTTTAGAAAAACTTTCACATCGGGGAAACAAGTCTTTCTTTACGATTCCCGTCTCCATCTTCATCCATGAATGATTAAATCTTGTTGGAAAGGACCTTTTGTGGTGCGGTATGTACACCCACACGGGGCAGTAGAAGTTGAAAATTTGAAAAACGGTTCAATTTTTAAAGTAAATGGCCATAGATTAAAACTGTATTTCTTTGCTGATCCAGCGGAGATGCTCCTATTTTTACAGGAGCCGCTTTATCAGAACTGAATTTCCTCCGCCTCACCTCCATGTTTTGGTAACATTTTCTCATTTTAAGAATGGAGGTGGGTGAAAATGGACTTAACTGAATATCTGTGCGTGCCAAAGAACAACTTTGGGGGTAGTTTTCATTTAACTATTATTTTACCCCTTTTTTTCTCTCAACAAGTATACAGGTCCATACTCTTAAAAGACAACATCAGTGAGGACACTACTGAAAACAGGTTTTGGGGGGAGGTTTGTATTCACAGAATTATATTTGACACTGGGTATTGAAAATTTTTTTATAACAAAATAGTAGAATGTGAAAAATTATATCTAAAAGATAGGAATAGTTTAAGAAAAACAAGAAAGTTAAATATTTTCTTAAATGAAACTAGTAATATATAGTTATGAGCTATTGTCCCAAGGGTTAGTAAGATGAAAGAAGTCACTAATCTGAGGATAAAAGTGTTAGTGTATATTCCCTAGAAGCTATTACTGTATCATACTAGCTTGTATATTACTTAATGGAAGCTTGGGATATTCACAGTTGTATAGACAATCTTGCTCAAAATGGTAGTATGCTACTTGGTTTGTCTCTACTTCAATATGTTCATGTGTTTCTTTTAGCATATCGCTTATATACATATTAGTTGAGCCCCTAGGATCTTTGCTTGATTACCAGCATTGTGATGGCGCTCACACTCGTGGGGGCTGGGTAATCCATAAGCACATCCTTATACAGGTTCCTAGTCGTAGGACTATCGAGACAGGGCATCGATACTCTGGAGTAGACTAGCGTATGCGCTTCTCATCCAAGCGGGGGAGACGGTCTGTCCCACAGCCGTCAGTACATCGTACTTGAGATAGTAAGCGGGTGCTCGTTAGGTTACGAGTACACTGGACAGGACTCGTCAGGAACTGTTGGTTGGTATTATACCTATCGTCAGTTATCAGTTCCCAGGTGACAAGAGTACAGCTTAGTCCGCTGACTTGTCACTGTCACTTCGCCTCGAGTGTGTTCCTACTGTACTTAGATTACTACCCTACCATGGCTCAAAGGAGTCGTGCAAACAGTTAGTAGATGGGTGCAATCCCGAAGCTCTTGGAGGCGGTGACAGTTAGACAGGATTCGTCTCTCCCGGTATTGGGGGTTGACATCGCGCTGTGTCTAGGAGAGCTATTACACAAGTAGTCCCTGGCCAGGGCAAGCGAGATATACTGGTAGGTTTCCAGTGTTATCTCAGGGTGTTATGGGCTACACTCCGACACGACTTGTACCGCTATTAGGGGACTGACGTTCACCACCCCCCTAGGCCCGCCATGCGATGTATCAGACGAACAGACCGGACAGTACGGAGATTGTCACATACAGGCTCAGTAGGAGTTCGGATGGGTTTACCTCATTGGCCTTCTTATCGACATCTACCTGGGGACCGTTACGTACAGCTAGTACCGCTTGCGGTCTGTGGTTAAACCCACTGCCAGCGTAGTGTCGAGTCTTTAGAGTCCCACACAGAGAGTTTCCCTGCACTGAGCGAAACGTGTAGAGGCCATATGGTTTTACGGTAGGGCTGCGATCACTTGCGTACATATGTTGTTCGGGTAGGAAATACTAGTGGGCTTTGGTTTAAGCCGGATCCTAGTATTGCATGGATGGATTTGTTTTGTCTTCAGTGCATTCGCATTCTACGGAATGCGGATGCGGGTGTGTATGCACAGTTTTGAGGAGTGATGAAGGAGGAGGTGCCTCATTAGGGTTTTGGTAGTTGGTTCGGCCAAAACCATTATGTGGCAGGCTCATTAGGGTTTTGGCAATTTGTTCGGTCAAAACCATTATGAGTCGGAGACATTGTTTACTAATTCTATTAGTGATAATTATATGATGGCTAATTGCTTTGACCATTTGACCTTCTTTGACCTCACTTGACTTTGTTGACCGTTTGACCAAAGTGGACTTTTGACCTTCATGAGAGTTCTAGAGTTTTCTTTGGATTTCTTTTTATTTCTTGAATTATGAAAATGGTCATGTCATTAGTGCCATCAACTTTATCATGATAAGATTAGTAATGTTGATATTTGAGTATTATTGCAACCATAGTTGTTTTTCTCTTGGTTAAGTTTTTTCATTTCTTCATTCTCATTCTCTCTCTTAGAAAAGAAATGAGAAAGAGTTCCATGGTTGCTCCTCCTTCTTCCTCCTCTTGATTCTTCTTTTGATCTCATGTGTTGAGAGAAAAAGGATTCCACTTGACAAAACCATCCCTCTACCACTTCTACACAACCTAGGGCTACTAGATTAGCGATCTCGTCACCCTAGTTGCCTCGGCTCGAGGTAGAGCTCGGTGTACAACTCTCGGGTGGATCGTCTTCGACTCAAGAAGGCCGCGGAGGTGCCCAAGGTCCGGATCGACACTTGGAGCTTGGATGGACGAGCGGGACAGCGGAATAAAGACCCGAAGGACCGGTTTCGTGAGGTATACTTTCTACAGCATAGTAGTTAAAGCCTCTTGTAGTTTACTAGTTACTAGTTTAGCAAAGATCCGTGCATTAAGTCCATGTTGCCTTGCGCCAAATCATTGTTTTTTTGTCGTTTCCGCCTCCCCGTAAGAACCGGGATGAGCAACGTGGACTTACAAAAAGTAAGTCTGAAAAATAGTTCCTATTATGGAAACTAAACATTTGAATGTTGATACCGTACTAGACGCACTTACACACGTCTTGAAGCTCGGGATAGTAGAAGATACCTTGAAATGCTCTTCTCTAAAAGCCAAAGTATGAAGGAAATTGTAAATGAATAAAATATAAAATGGTGAAGAAAAATGAACACTGGTTTTGTTATCACCAAGGCAGCAATAAAAAAATATAGCGAGGGTGCTTTATCACCTAGTGCCTTAAACCAACTGGTTTGGGAGCCACTGCTAAGCCTCAGGTGTTGCAAGACGAAGAAAAGCACCTAATTAGCAAGCATTTGAGTAATCGGTCGGCTAGTACCACAAGAAGTATTAACGGTCGCATGAAAAAATGTGTGAGCATATTCCATATAAATATCGATTAAAAAGGTACTAAGGTAGATGGACAAGAGTATGATTGCTTGAATTGAATTCTCCGAGTGTAAGGATGTTCTTTACACACACATAGGGGTATATGATCGATGTTTGGAAGAAAGCTAGGAATGAATAATAAAGACGATGTTTAATTGAAGGATGATGTGATTTCTAATATCTTTTCATGACTATTAAGATAAGGGCTCATGACAACTGAAAAGCTAGTGTAGTTGAAAACTCTAAATTTTCAAAACCTTTCTTTTATAGTTCTTATCTTTATATGTAAATTTCACCATCTCTCTTTTATTATAGGATTTTGTGGGTGTATGTAGGGTTTCTAGGCATGCTCAAGAGGTCTCACAAGGCATCAACCATGCCAATTTCAAATTTTACGGTGCCGAGAAACCTTAAACTAGATCGTTAACTAGAGATTAGGCGAAAGTACAAGCTACTAAACTACTTTAGTGCTAAGTGAACGGAAATACAACCTTTGTAGATCCGGTCCTCCACCTCCATAGCTCCGCGTTGACGGCCCTCCTCTGCGATCATCGGATCCCGGACTCTAGTAATGGTTTCGTCGAAGAAATGATCGTGCTAGGTCGTCGACTTTGATGCCGAAGATGATCTACGTCGAGGCAACACAAGATCAAGCTCCAGCTTCGCCAAGCCATGAAACCTGTGAAGAAAACACCCTATACTACTTGGCAAGTAGTAGAGGATGAAGAAATAGGAAGTGGGTTCACTTTAGAATTGGATTTCTCACTATTTTTCTCATGTTGCCATTAATGGTAGCAAGCTTTCTTCTTGTTGAAGAAGAAGAAGAAGAAGAAAAAGGATATGATAAGAATAATATTTGATAGAAAATAAAATGATTCTTATCATATTAGCAACCATGGTTAACTGTAGAGAATGAACTAGGGTTTAGTTAAAGGGTTAGGGTTTAGGAAAGAAAAAAATGGTTTGACTTTCAAAGCTTCATGAAGCTTCAAGTGAAATCCAAATAAAGTCACCATTTTATTTCTTACCTAAATGAATAAATAAATAAATGAATAAGTAAATAAAGCAAATGATATGAAACCCTAACCATTTACTAAACATGGTTCAATTCAAACATACACCCAAGTTTGCATGTATCATCAAACATGATACAAACAAGTGCACAAAACTATATCACATATACAATGTGCACAACAAGTGAGAAAATCCATCTTTAAGTGAAAAAATACTAGTTAATGTGAAGTAATATATCTAATATATAATTATACATTAAATCATTAAATCAACACTTGATTTAACGATCCGGTCATATCGCATAAGACCGACTAATATCCAATGTATCGTCTTATCGAATCAATCCTTGATTCGATAACTAGGTTATATCGCATACAACCAATCGATACATTCATCGCGAGAATAGAATAAGGTATCACATGCACGCATTATTCTCGGTCCCTCACATATCTCATATGCGCTCCTATTTCGTTTTGCTTGAGCCAGGAAACCTTTGTGTAGGACTCTAAAGACTCGTCAATACGCCGGCAGCAGGTGATGATCATATCAAACATCCACAAGCCGCAAGCGGTCTGCTAAACGTAACGGCCGCCCGGGTATTGAGCGATCAGAAGATCAACGAGCAAGCCCGCTCACACTCCTGTGAATCCAACCAGTAACACTTACCGTACAGTCCGGTCTGTTCGTCTGATATGTCGCATATCTTGCCTAGGGGTGGTAAACGTCGGACTCCAGTAGCTCGATAAGTCGTGTCGATATGAGGTCTATAACAGTTCGAGAAACTACTGGTAACACTTACCAGTAAATCTCAGCAACCCTGGCCAGGGATTTCCTGTTATAGCCAATCGAACATAGCGCAACATCAACTCCCTATACCGGGAGAGACGAATACCCTCCTATCGCTCATTTCCTCCATGTGAATCGGGACTGCACCCAAAAACCACCGTTTTGCACGCCCCCTTAGACGTGGTAAGGTGGAAATCAAAGCACAGTGGGAATCACACAAGACTCCATGACGATCTCGGGTCTACAGACTAACCTGTACCAGTGTCACCAGAGAACTGCCATCTGACGTAAGGTATAATACCATCTGGGAGTTCTCGGCGAGTCCGTCCAGTGTACCCAGTCTCCATTGAGCACCCGTATATCATTTCTGATGTCAAACACCAATGGATATGGGATCATCCATCGCCCATCTGTATGGGTCGAGAAGGTATACGCTAGTCTACTCTGGTATATCAATGCCCCGTCTCGATACACCCATGACTAGGGACCTTGAAGAATGTACTTATGGACTACCATGTCTCCACTAGTATGATCTGCATCATAGTCCAGGTAGTCAAGTACACATCCAAAGGGCTTTACCAATATGTAACAGAGAGACAATCAGTGTACAAGTTAAGGTAAGGAGCAACCAGATAGCATACTATCATGTCGAGCAAGAAAGTCCTCCCTATATATGTCCAAGCATCCACTACAATATACATCCTATGGATAGTAATGGCCTCTAGGGCATACATATAACTAACAGTGTAATCCACTGAAAACCCTCAGGAAACAACACTCCTCCTACTAGGGACACCTAGGGGTTTAACGGCTTGTTGCACGCGCTAAGTGCAATCGTGTTTCCTACGAAAGTGTACTTAGCTTTCTCCTTTCTTTTTCTCCTTCTCTTGAATAAACTAGTTTGCTCGGGACGATCAAAGATAAGTTTGGAGTTATTTGTTCAGTTGATAAAACTGCACATTTAATATGACATTTCTTCTACTATTTCTATTTAAAGAAAGGTGTTTATTATAATATATGATACATATGAGCGTCTATCTGTAAAAATATTATTTTCATGTGTTTATATAATATAATTAACATTATGTAGGAAAAGTAAGCATAAATATCCATGTGACATTTGGCCCATCTAAATATGCTTACCTTATTAAATATCTTTGAGCAATTCTTAATCGTTAGGTTAATATCTCAATAAAACAAACTCTACTAATATTATTTGTTGAGTTATTGAGCAGAATTTTCAGGGCTGAAATCAAGGAAATCAAAGTTGGCAAAAAAACCCCGCCTAATTAAGAAAGTAAACTAAAGAAATCAATTCTGGCAGTGACGAAGAGAAGATTTTCAGTTTCAGAGATGTGAAAAGATCACCACGTGTCATATAGATAAAGCCCCAGAAAAATAACCATATGATCACCCTGTTTGGCCGCGGAACCGCGGCCAAACCTACCTATTGGCCGCGGTTCCGCCGCGGATTGGACGAGTTGGGAGTTGGGATTTTGCTGTTGGGATCTTAACTACTGGTTTCCAAATTAGGAGTCTATGGTTCTGGCTCTGGGACTATAAATAAGGACCGAGAGCCTCTTGGAAAAATCATCAAGCTGAAGAGATCACGAAGTCCACGACAGGCTCACGCATCCAGGCTGATCACCAACTGTTCGTCTACCTCCTTAGAAGAGATCGTGAAGCAAACTAGCATTTTTGTAATCATTTTCTAAGAGAACAACGTGTAAAAAATAATTGTTGATTAATAAAGGTAGTAGTTTTCTTAATCTTTCTCTTTGTAGTTTTAATATGATTTCTCCCTACATCTCTTCTTCTCCTAACATGCGTGAGTAATTCTTCGCTTGTTAGGGTTCATAGGATTAAGGTAGGTTAATGGATGATGAAGATCCTTAAACTCCTTTTAAGTCCTATAAAGTTTATAAACTCTATCAAAAGAATAGTTAACATCCTAATTGGGTGCGCTATCAATTCATTGATAATCGCGACCACGATTAGAGATTAGATTAACAATTATTTTGGTAAATGTTAGATATGAACGGAGCTCCATGTAGAGATAGGGGTTATGAGTGGGAATCATTTTCCCTCCAGTAACCCTAATCTACATGCATCACTGTCGTTCTAGTTTTAAATCTATTAAAGGATAAAAAGAGTAATTTTTAATTAATCATCCATAACTACTAAATCCTAATGAACCCTACAAGCCCCCTTTTAATATTAAACTTGCATCCATAGTTAATCTAGATCTATATTTTGCATCCGTGTTTAACGTAGATCTAGAAACTATTTCCACTATTCTTTATTCCTCTATTCTTCCTCTTTTTCAACACGCCTAAAGTAAGATTAAAAAGTTCAACGTTTCCCTGAGGACGACCCGTACTCACCTCGGTCTAGCTATGCGCGACACTGTTCTGAATGCGGTTAAACAACTACACATAAAACTTCACCAATCATCAGACATCTCATAAAAACAGCATCTCAATGCATATAACCATAAAATACGATTTATGTTGTAAGTCCACGTTGCCCACCCCGGTGCTTGCGGGGAGGCGGAAAACGGAATAAAAATCAGATTTTTACTACTCTAGGCAACATGGACTAGACAAAGTCGGGATCTTTGCTAAACAAAAACTAGCTAAAGCTAACTAGAAACTAGCTAAAGGGTAGAATGGTTATACCTAGGGCCTTGTGTCCTTCTCTCCTTGCTCCTTGGAGTAGTAGAAAGGGATCACCTTTGTCGTCTTCTCACGTCGAAGAAGGATCCACCCGAAAGCCTCAACCTTTGGCTTCAACTTCAAGCTAGAAATAACTAGGGTGCTAGAAGTGCTAATCCTAGAACCCTAGATGAGAGTAGAGATTACTATGGAATGGTTTTTCTCAAGCTCTAGTGTTTCTCAACACATGAGAGGGGAGAGCTTGAGGAAGAGCAAGAGCAAGAGAGAGAAACTATATGATAGAATATGAGAGAATAATAAGCCATTCTCACATATATGTGTGAATTATAAAAAATAGATAATTAGCTAGATAATTGTCATGGTTAATCAAGACTTGACCATTATCATTTCACATTAAATGAAAATTGCAAGGATCAAAGAGCATCTTTTATATGGAATGATGATAGTCAACTAAGGTCAACAAGTCAAGTATGGTCAAAATGTCAACAACCCTAACCATGCACAAATATATATAGCTAATATCAATTAATTATAATACACACATAAGCATTAGGGTTAATAAAATGACAATGGTCATTAACCCTAATCAAAGTCCTCTTCCTCTGTCTCAAGCAACAGTGCATACGCACCCGTATTCGTGATCCGAGGAACACGAATACAGAAAGATAAAACCAATCCCAAATCATATACTAGGATCTGGCTTAAACCAAAGCCTGCTAGTATAAGCTGTCCGGACAGCAAACGTGCACAAGTGCGCGGATGTGAACGAACCCTGTCGCAAAACCATGCGACCTCTACTCATTTTGCCTAAAGGCGAATAGCTCTCTGTGTGGGACTCTAAAGACTCGACACTACGCTGGCAGTGGGTTTAACCACAGACCGCAAGCAGCACTAGCTGTACGTAACGGTCCCCAGGTAGATGCCGATAAGAAGACTGACGAGGTGAACCCATCTGAACTCCTACTGAGCCTGTATGTAACAGTCTCCGTACAGTCCGGTCTGTTCGTCAAATACATCGCATGGCGGGCCTAAGGGGGAGGTAAACGTCAGTCCCCTAATAGCGGTACAAGTCGTGTCGGAGTGTAGCCCAGCACACCCTGAGATAACACTGGAAACCTACCAGTATATCTCGCTTGCCCTGGCCAGGGACTACTCGTGTAATGGCTTTCCTAGACACAGCGCGATTTCAACCCCCAATACCGGGAGAGACGAATCCTGTCTAACCTTCACTGCCTCCAGGTGCTTCGAGACTGCACGCAACTACTACCTGTTTGGACGACTCCTTTGAGCCATGGTAGGGTAGTAATCAAAGTACAGTGGGAACACACACGAGGCGAAGTGACAGTGTCAAGTCAGCGGACTAAGCTGTACTCATGTCACGTGGGAACTGATAACTGACGATAGGTATAATACCAACCAACAGTTCCCGACGAGTCCTGTCCAGTGTACTCGTAACCTAACGAGCACCCGCATACTATCTCAAGTACGACGTACTGACGGCTGTGGGACAGACCGTCTCCCATGCTGGGATGAGAAGCGCATACGCTAGTCTACTCCGGAGTATCGATGCCCTGTCTCGATAGTCCAACTACTAGGGACCTGTATAAGGATCTGCTTATGGATTACCCAGCCCCCACGAGTGTGAGCGCCATCGTAACGCTGGTAATCAAGCAAAGATCCTAAGGGCTCTACTAATATGTATAAGCGATATGCTAAAAGAAACACATGCACATATTGAAGTAGAGACAAACCAAGTAGCATACTACCATTTTGAGCAAGATTGTCTGTACAACTGTGAATATCCCAAGCTTCCATTAAGTAATATACAAGCTAGTATGATACAGTAATGGCCTCTAGGGCATATACACTAACAATCTCCCACTTGCACTAAGGCCATGTACTGGCGTATCGAAGACCTATCATCTCGATCAGCCGCTCGAACTGAGTCTGGGGTAGGGCCTTCGTGAGTGGAACTGCAGTGTTATTCTCCGTATTTACTCTCTTCACCTCGATCTCCCGGCGATCTATGATCTCCCTGGTCAGGTGGTACCGTCTCAAAATGTGCCTGGACTTCTGATAGGACCTGGGTTCCTTCGCTAAAGATATAGCTCCGTTGTTGTCGCAATACAGCGGTATTGGATCAACAATGGTAGGAACCACCTGAAGCTCCGTGAGGAACTTCTTCATCCAGACAGCTTCCTTTGCGGCATCGCAAGCAGCTATATACTCCGCTTCCATAGTTGAGTCAGCAACGGTCTCCTGCTTGGAACTCTTCCAGCAAACCGCCCCTCCATCGAGGGTAAAGACATAACCCGACATGGACTTGGAGTCATCCTTGTCACTCTGGAAGCTGGAGTCAGCAAAGGCCTCGAGCTGGAGGTCTTTTCCGCCATACACCAAGAACATCTCCTTAGTCCTTCTCAAGTACTTGAGAATGTTCTTTACCGCTATCCAGTGTTTCTCCCCTGGGTTTGACTGATACCGGCTTACAACGCTCAATGCGTATGCTACATCTGGTCTGGTACATAACATCACATACATTATAGAGCCTACCGCAGAAGCGTAGGGTATAATAGACATGCGATCCCTTTCCAAATCAGTCTTGGGAGACATCTCTTTGGAGAGGGTGATCCCGTGACAAGCCGGTAAATTACCGCGCTTGGAATCTTCCATACTGAATCTTTTCAGTATGGTGTCGATGTACCTTGACTGTGAAAGTCCCAACATCCTCTTAGATCTATCACGATAGATTTGGATCCCCAGAATGTAGTTGGCATCGCCCAGGTCCTTCATGGGGAACCTCTGCGACAAGAATCCTTTGACAGACTGTAGCATAGGAATATCATTTCCTATTAGGAGAATGTCATCCACGTACAAGACGAGGAATACCACGGTTCTCCCTACAATCTTACTGTAAATGCATGGTTCATCTAGGTTTTTTATAAAGTTGAATTCTTTGACAGTATCATCAAAGCAGATGTTCCAACTCCGCGATGCCTGCTTGAGTCCATAAATGGACTTGAGCAACTTGCACACTCTACCGCTGCTCCGACTCTGAATGAATCCCTCCGGCTGATCCATAATGACGCACTCTTCCAAATTTCCATTTAGGAAAGCCGTCTTTACGTCCATATGCCAGATTTCATAATCGTGGAAGGCAGCAATGGCAAGAAGGATCCGAATGGATTTCAGCATAGCTACTGGAGAAAAGGTCTCGTCATAGTCCAAACCAGGTCTTTGACGAAAACCCTTTGCAACAAGTCTAGCTTTATAGGTCTCAACCTGCCCATCTACACCAATCTTCTTTCTGAAGATCCATTTGCAGCCTACGGGTTTTACCCCTTCTGGTGTAAAGTCCAAAGTCCAAACTTTGTTGGTGCACATGGACTCCATCTCGGCCCGCATTGCATCCAGCCATTTTACCGAGTCGCCGCTCTGAATGGCTTGCTGGAATCTAGTAGGCTCACCATAATCCATGGTGCAATCCTCTCTATCCACGTCTATGAGAAAACCGTAGTATCTCTCGGGCGGATGAGACTGCCTACTACTCCTGCAGAGTGGCGCAGGGATGTCCGGTTCTCTTGAAACTTCCGGTTCTTCCAAGCTTTCAGTAACAGCTTGTGGTTCTGGAATTTCTTCCAATTCTATTGCGCTCCTACTTATCTGACTTTCTAAAAATTCAGTTTCCAAGAAGTGGGCATGCTAAGAAACAAAAACCTTTTGTTCCTCTGCGGAATAGAAAAGATACCCCCTGGAGTTCTTTGGGTATCCCACAAACTTACACAGTACTGAGCGTGCCTCGAGCTTGTCCGCATGCTCCTTTTTTACAAAAGCTGGACATCCCCATGTCTTAAGGTACTAGAGACAGGGTTTCTTCCCACACCACATCTGATATGGGGTGGTAGGCACAGTCTTGGTTGGAGCCTTGTTCAAGAGATATGCAGCTGTTTCTAGCGCATAACCCCAGAAGGATCGCGGCAACTCAGCCTTATTCATCATTGAACGAACCATATCCAATAGGGTTCGATTCCACTTTTCCGATACACCGTTGTGTTGTGGTGTGTGTGGAGGAGTAAGCTGAGAGATAATTCCATTCTCTTTTAAGTAGCCCAGAAACTCGGCACTCAAGTATTCACCACCTCGATCAGATCTCAGTGTCTTGATACTTTTGCCTGTTTGTTTTTCAACTTCATTCTTGTATTCTTGAAATTTCTTAAAGGCCTTGGATTTGTTCTTCATCAAGAAGACATGCCCATACCTAGAGAAATCATCTGTGAAAGTAATGAAGTATGAATAACCACTTCGCGCATGTGTAGACATTGGACCACACACATCACTGTGTATGAGTCCCAAGAGCTCGCCTTCTCTTTCTCCGTGTCCAGTGAACGGAGTCTTTGTCATCTTTCCCATGAGACAAGATTCACAAGTGGCATAAGACTGATACTCGAACGGATTCAAGTATCCCTCTCTATGTAACTTTGTTAACCATGTCTCATTAATATGACCTAGTCTACAATGCCATAAGAAAGCCTGATTTGTTTCCGGAGACTTTCTTTTAAGTGTGTTCTGGACACTGAAGATCTGAGCTTGATTTAATACGTATATCCCGTTTTGTAATGTACCTGACCCAATCAGAACTTGATTTAGGTGGATGTTAACGACATCGCTTACAAAAGTAAAATCATATCCTTCCTTAGAAATCAAGGATACAGATATGATATTACAAGTCGCACCTGGTACATAAAAACTGTTACGCAGAATCAATATCTGCCCAGTTGTCAGTGCTAGATGATATTCCCCTACGGATTCAGCATACATGCTCATTCCGTTAGCAACCCTGAGAGTCATATCACCTTTCCTGAAAACCCTACGATTTCTCAGAGCCTGTAATGAATTACAGATATGAGATCCTGATCCGGTATCCAATACCCAGGAAGTAGGGTTAACTGACATACAGTTCTCAATTACAAACACAACCGAAGCCGAAGCCACAACATGCTTCGAATTCTGGCTATTGGCTTTGCAAGCCCTGCAATCCTTTTGCCCATGTTCATTCCCGTAACAATAGGAACATCCCTCTTTTACTGCATCCATTCCCGAAACTTCTGCCTTTCCCTTTATTTCTACTTCCCTGGTTTCTTTAAGGGTAGTAGGTAGAGACTGTTGAACTAAGTCAGCATCTGACCCGTTCTTCAACGTGGTCTTCAGGTCCGAGAGCTCAAAAGAGCTGGTCTCTGTAAGGACGTTGCCCCCTACAGATGACCCGATAGCCAACCTCGCTGGAAGCAATTCGTTCGAGGTCTCATATCTTGCGATACGAGATTGCTCTCCATATAAAACTTTGTTATGGAGGAAGATGGAAGCTGAGTCCATCTTCTCGTGCTGCCTATGGTATATACCATCAACTGAGGCTAACACGAGGCACTTGGCTTTCGCACAGTCTTCTTCCGATGTCCTACGGATATCAATATCCGTGACAGGGGAAACTGGACCTGAGACGGAAGGGGTTAGATCAGTCAAGAGGTGTCCCAGCTTGTCCTGGGAAATGGACATCTGGACAGACCTTTGCCAGTCATAACAGTCAGATTCAGTCATTTTATTATCTAGATGTAACCTAGGTGCGGTCATTGGGTCGCTGCAATTAAGAAAGAGAGAAGAAAACACTTAGCATGATGCTCTTGCAAGTTTAGATTGGTTTTTTAATTTATCTAAACAGGATGGCTCCCACTGTCTCTCGAATCCCTCCCCAAACCATAAAGGAAGGATTAGTCAGGATCAATCTCACCGTACAATACTTGCTTAACCGTTTAGCCAGGCCAGTGTCGGTACTTCGAGGGAGGTTTTCCAACGCTTTCGCGAAGTTCCTTAATTAAGTAACCTCTTTTCCCTATGGGCGTAGCCCCGCTAACACCTTTCTAGACACCTACTTGGTTTATAGCATTGATCGTTAAGTGAAAAAGTTCCCGAGGAGTAGCATATACTCACAGTAGGATCGGGATCCAAATATCATCGTGTGATAAAACCGAAGGAATCCCACCTGAATCATCACACTCCAAATGGTATGCAGCGCTAGCAAGTTTCAGTACTTATGAAACTCCCGATGTGGATTTTTGCCCCATGCTCTTATGACCTTGACGAAGGTCAACAAATCATAAGTCACATGTCAAGTTCTATCCGTCATTATCCAGGTTAATTTGAACCCACCCGTACATACCCTTGACGAAGTTCAACAAGGTAGTACGACTGTCCTAAACCAACGCATCTATCTATGCTATATATGAACACCCAACAGCTACCAATCACTATGCCTTGACGAAGGTCAACAAACATAGCTTGAATACTATTGAATATCCATACGAAATGACGGAGGGCTACGAATGGTTTTGGCGAAACCGTGAACGTAGTGAACTTGATATAATCGATGGAACGTGATAGCTTTTAAAAGGAGTGGTTCAAGCTCTGCGTTTAAAAGTTTAGTTTTGAAAAGAACCGAGTGGTTTTCAATGTGTTCCAATCGACTTTTACTTGGTTTATTTTCTTGCATTAGTTCTTTTAATGCGTCCTATCATTTAATCCTACCATTGCAGAAAACAACCAAAATATGACGTACGCTTATGCCATTCGCATTCGCCGTGAGGCCCCGTCATCACCCGTTAGGTTACTTAACTAACGACAGAGCAGGGGCTGGGCTACCGCGGCTGTAAAACATAAGCGACGCCTAAATAGTTATAGTATATAGATATATAGTAATGATAGACATTACAGATAACAGATGAATACATTGGATATACTAGGAATCCGCAATCCGTTCGAGCCTACAACGAAAAGTGGATTACACGGTCACGGTGAATAACCAAATACCCCACCCAAGACCCCTACGGGTGCGGCAAACTACCCGTCAAGTACCCGAAGCGAAGCAACCTCCCTCAACACAGTGAGTAGGCCACTCGGCACTTCGAGATACCCGGTAGTTTGTGCATCCCCTCCATGGGTCTATCCTAGAAGCAAAAACAGTAAAAAGAATTATACAATGACGGCTACAACCCCGTCCTGGTTGTGCAGCCAAACAAATAATAATACATCAATTTACATATTACATGAATGAAAGAAAAAGAAACACTCATCTCACATCCACCCCGGCTATTCACCCGTGACAATCCAACGCATTCATATACACATTCCATCAACAAACACAGATCACAGATATGTATAACCCCCACTAATCGACGTATAGCGATTAGCGGACGTTCAATACATATATACATCACAGATATAAACCTTTAGTCAAAGTGTAGTGAAGTTCGATCAAAAATACGGATTTATAGGCCCCCAAAAACAAATTTCTTTTCTGGAAAATCTGGGAACAAATAAACCATCCTAAAAATCCCAAAACCATGCCAGAAGAACACTGCACCAAACTCGATCCAGAACAGACTCAAAACGGCCGCGGTTCCGCGACAAAAGGCATGCTTTTGCCACGGAACCGCCACGCTTTGAGCGATTCACTGGATCGTTTTTGGTGGCTTTCTTCACAAAACCCTGAGATGATTTTAGACGTATGATTTTTTATTTTTAGAGCAGAAAAAATTTCAACAGAAACTTAGGGTTTTGATGTTTAGGTTTTGCGATTTTTCCGATCAAACTTCCATACACTTTACTACCTAGCTAGTTTATGTTTAGTTAGGCTCTGATACCACTGTAGGTCCGCGTTGCCCACCCCGGTACTTGCGGGGAGGCGGAAGACGGAATAAAAATCGGATTTTTATCATGCTAGGCAACATGGACTAGACAAAGGAGGATCTTTGCTAAAAAAAACTAGCTAAAGCTAACTAGAAACTAGCTAAAGGGTAGAATGGTTATACCTAGGGCTTTGTGTCCTTCTCTCCTTGCTTCTTGGAGTAGTAGAAAGGGATCACCTTTGTCTTCTTCTCACGTCGAAGAAGGATCCACCCGAAAGCCTCAACCTTTGGCTTCAACTTCAAGATAGAAGTAACTAGGGTGCTAGAAGTGCTAATCCTAGAACTTTAGATGAGAGTAGAGATTACTATGGAATGGTTTTTCTCAAGCTCAAGTGTTTCTCAACACATGAGAGGGGAGAGCTTGAGGAAGTGGAAGAGCAAGAGAGAGAAACTATATGATAGATTATGAGAGAATAATAAGCCATTCTCACATATATGTGTGAATTGTAAAATATAGATAATTAGCTAGATAATTGTCATGGTTAATCAAGACTTGACCACTATCATTTCACATTAAATGAAAATTGCAAGGATCAAAGAGCATCTTTTATATGGAATGATGATGGTCAACATGTCAACTAAGGTCAACAAGTCAAGTATGGTCAAAATGTTAGCAACCCTAACCATGCACAAATATATATAGCTAATATCAATTAATTATAATACACACATAAGCATTAGGGTTAATAAAATGACAATGGTCATTAACCCTAATCAAAGTCCTCTTCCTCTGTCTCAAGCAACTGTGCATACGCACCCGTATTCGTGATCCGAGGAACACGAATACAAAAAGATAAAACCAATCCCAAATCATATACTAGGATCTGGCTTAAACCAAAGCCCGCTAGTATAAGCTGTCCGGACAGCAAACGTGCACAAGTGCGCGGATGTGAATGAACCCTGTCGCAAAACCATGCGACCTCTACTCATTTTGCCTAAAGGCGAATAGCTCTCTGTGTGGGACTCTAAAGACTCGACACTATGCTGGCAGTGGGTTGAACCACAGACCGCAAGAGGCACTAGCTGTACGTAACGGTCCCCAGGTAGATGCCGATAAGAAGACTGACGAGGTGAACCCATTTGAACTCCTACTGAGCCTGTATGTGACAGTCTCCGTACAGTCCGGTCTGTTCGTCTGATACATCGCATGGCGGGCCTAGGGGGCGGTAAACGTCAGTCCCCTAATAGCGGTACAAGTCGTGTCGGAGTGTAGCCCAGAACACCCTGAGATAACACTGGAAACCTACCTGTATATCTCGCTTGCCCTGGCCAGGGACTACTCGTGTAATGGCTCTCCTAGACACAGCGCGATGTCAACCCCCAATACCGGGAGAGACGAATCATGTCTAACTGTCACTGCCTCCAAGTGCTTCGGGACTGTACCCAACTACTACCTGTTTGCACGACTCCTTTGAGCCGTGGTAGGGTAGTAATCAAAGTACAGTGGGAACACACTCGAGGCAAAGTGACAGTGTCAAGTCAGCGGACTAAGCTGTACTCATGTCACCTGGGAACTGATAACTGACGATAGGTATAATACCAACCAACAGTTCCCGACGAGTCCTGTCCAGTGTACTCGTAACCTAACGAGCACCCGCATACTATCTCAAGTACGACGTACTGACGGCTGTGGGACAGACCGTCTCCCATGCTGGGATGAGAAGCGCATACGCTAGTCTACTCCGGAGTATCGATGCCCTGTCTCGATAGTCCAACTACTAGGGACCTGTATAAGGATGTGCTTATGGATTACCCAGCCCCCACGAGTGTGAGCGCCATCGCAACGCTGGTAATCAAGCAAAGATCCTAAGGGCTCTACTAATATGTATAAGCGATATGCTAAAAGAAACACATGCACATATTGAAGTAGAGACAAACCAAGTAGCATACTACCATTTTGAGCAAGATTGTCTGTACAACTGTGAATATCCCAAGCTTCCATTAAGTAATATACAAGCTAGTATGATACAGTAATGGCCTCTAGGGCATATACACTAACATGTTGCATTAATAACCCTAACATGTTACAATATTATATATCACATATACAATATTTATTGTAACAAAATAAAATAATACAATTAACATATATCGCATATATATCAATGTATTACCCGAGTGAGAAAAAGAATGTTTTAGTGAGCTTATATCAGTTAATGTAATTTAATATATCAAATATATAATTATACATTAAATTATCGAATCAACGCTTGATCCGATAATCCGGCTATTTTACAAATAACCGACTAATATAATCTATATGAGTTCATCAAATAAACACTTGATCCGATGACCCGGCTATATCACATATACCCGGCCGATATCTCATATCGTGAGAACTAATACGGTATCACATACACGTACTGTTCTCGGTCCCGCACATATCATATATATGCTCCTACTCCCTTTTGCCTGAGTTAAGAAAACTCTATGTAGGACTCTAAAGAATCGTCAATACGCCAGCAGTAGGTGATGATCAAATCAAACACACACAAGCTGCAAGCGGTCAGCTAAACGTAACAGCCACCCAGGTATTGAGTGATTAGAAGATCAACAAACAAGCCTGTACTTTCTCCTGCGAATCCAACCAGTGACACTCCCGTACAGTCCGGTCTCTTCGTCTGATATGTCGCATATCTCGCCTAGGAGTGGTAAACGTCAGACCCCAGTAGCTTGATATGTCATGTCGATATGAGGTCTATAACAGTTCAAGAAACTACTGATAACACTTACTAGTAAATCTCAGCAACACTGACCAGGGATTTCTAGTTATAGCCAATCGAACACAGCGCAACATCAACTCTCTATACAGGGAGAGACAAATCCCCTCCTTGTAAGTCCGTGTTGCTCACCCCGGTTCTTACGGGGAGGCGGAAACGGTGAAAAACAATTATTTAGCGCAAAGGCAACATGGACTAAAAGCCGGATCTTTGCTAAACTAGAAACTAGCAAACTACTAGAGGCTTTAACTACTATGCCGTATAAATTATACCTCACGAAACCGGTCCTTCGGGTCTTCATTCCGCTGTCCCGCTCATCCGTCCAAGCTCCGAGGAACGATCCGGATCTTGGTCACCTCCGCGGCCTTTTTGAGCCGAAGACGATCCACCCGAGATTTGTACACCGAGCTCCACCTCGAGCCGAGGCAACTAGGGCAACGAGATCGCTAGTCTAGATGCCCTAGGTTGTGTAGTAGAGATATATGGAAGTGTTTGTCTTTGTGGGATTTTTTTTTCTCAACACATGAGATCAAAAGAAGAAATCAAGAGGAGGAAGAAGGAGGAGCTAGCAACCATGAGAGCTTTTCTTTTCTTCTCATAAGAACAAGAGAGAGAATGAGAAAATGAATTATGAGCTAAAGAAATGAACCATGGTTGCAATAATGCAAAACTATCATCATTACCAATCCTTTCATGATAAAGTTGATGGCTACTAATTGAATTGACCATTTTCATAATCCATAAAATAAAAAGAAATCCAAACAAGAGTGTAGACCTCTCATGAAGGTCAACGGTCAACTTCGGTCAATGGGTCAACAAAGTCAAGAGTGGTCAAGGAGGTCAAATGGTAAATGCAATTAGCCATCACAAAATTATCACTAAAAGGATTAGTAAAATAATATCTCCGGCTCATAATGGTTTTGACCGAACGAATTGCCAAAACCCTAATGAGCCTGCCACATAACAATGTTGGCCGAACTAACTGCCAAAACCCTACTGAGGCACCTCCTCCTTCATCGCTCCTCGAAACTGTGCATACACACCAGCATCCGCATTCTGTAGAATGCGAATGCACAGTAGACAAAACAAATCCATCCGTGCAATACTAGGATCTGGCTTAAACTAAAGCCCACTAGTATTGCCTGCCCGAACAGCATACGCACACAAGTGCACGTAAGTGATCGCAGCCCTGCCGTAAAACCATACGACCTCTACACGTTTCGCTCGCCGCAGGGAAACTCTCTGTGTGGGACTCTAAAGACTCTACACTACGCTGGCAGTGGGTTTAACCACAGACCGCAAGCGGCACTAGCTGTACGTAACGGCCCCCAGGTAGATGTCGATAAGATGGCCGATGAGGTAAACCCATCCGACCTCCTACTGAGCCTGTATGTGACAATCTCCGTACAGTCCGGTCTGTTCGTCTGATACATCACATAGCGGGCCTTGAGGGTGGTGAACGTCAGTCCCCTAATAGCGGTACAAGTCGTGTCAGAGTGTAGCCCAGAACACCCTAAGATAACTCTGGAAACCTACCAGTATATCTCGCTTGCCATGGACATGGACTACTCGTGTAATGGCTCTCCTAGACACAGCGCGATGTCAACCCCCAATACCGGAAGAGACGAATCATGTCTAACCGTCACTGTCTCCAAGTGCTTCGGGACTGCACCCAACTACTACCTGTTTGCACGACTCCTTTGAGCCGTGGTAGGATAGTAATCTAAGTACAGTGGGAACACACTCGAGGCAAAGTGACAGTGTCAAGTCAGCGGACTAAGCTGTACTCATGTCACCTGGGCACTGATAACTGACGATAGGTATAGTACCATCCATCAGTTCCCGACGAGTCCTGTCCAGTGTACTCGTAACCTAACGAGCACCCGCATACTATCTCAAATACGACGTACTGACGGCTGTGGGACATACCGTCTCCCCTGCTGGGATGAGAAGCGCATACGCTAGTCTACTCCGGAGTATCGATGCCCTGTCTCGATAGTCCTACGACTAGGGACCTGTATAAGGATGTGCTTATAGATTACCCAGCCCCCACAAGTATGACTGCCATCACAACGCTGGTAATAAAGCAAAGATCCTAAGGGCTCTACTAATATGTATAAGCGATATGCTAAAAGAAACACATGCATATATTGAAGTAGATACAAACCAAGTAGCATACTACCATTTTGAGCAAGATTGTCTATACAACTGTGAATATCCCAAGCTTCCATTGAGTAATATACAATCTAGTATGATACAGTAATGGCCTCTAGGGCATATACACTAACACTCCTATCGCTCATTGCCTCCATGTTATTCGGGACTGCACCCAAAAGCAACCTTTTTGCACGCCCTCTTGGTCGTGACATGATGGAAATTAAAGCACAATGGGAATCACACAAGAATCTATGACGATCTCGGGTCTAAAGACTAACCTGTACCAGTGTCACTAGAGAACTGCCATCAGACGTGGTAGATAATACCATCTTGGAGTTCTCGGCGAGTTCGTCCAATATACCCAGTTTCTACTGATCATCCGTACAACCTTGATGTCAAACACCGATGGATATGGGATCATCCATCGCCCATCATATGGGTCAAGATACGTATACGCTAGTCTACTCTAGTGTATCGATGCCCTGTCTCGATACACCCTCGTGTAGGAACAGTTATAGGATGTACTCATCGACTACCGTGGCCCCAATAGTATGATCTCATCATAGTCCCAGTAGTCGAGTACATATCCTAAGGGCTTTATCAACATGTAACATAGAGACAATTAGAGTACATGTTAAGATAAAGAGCAACCAGATAGCGTACTATCATGTCGAGCAAGAAAGTCCTCCCTATATATGTCTAAGCATCCACTACAATATACATCGTATGTACAGTAATGGCCTCTAGGGCATACATATAACTAACAATCTCCTACTTGCACTAGGGCCATCTGTTTTGGTATTGCATTCCCAACAATTAGCTGTGGATGAAGTATCTCATGCTCAACCATCCCATAAAAGTCTCTACTGGGAAAAAGGCCTTTGTAAGTGGATCCGCGCTGTTGTCCTTTGTGTCTACTCTCCTAACCTGGATCTCCTTGGAGATCAACCATCTCCATGATCAGATGATACTTCCTAAGAATTATATCTGGATTTCTGATGGGATGGGGGTTCCTTGGCATACGCCACAACTCCATTGTCACACAATGGTAGGAACGAAGTTCATCTTATGAACTATAATATATCCATACTGCCTCTTTGGTAGCATCCTTGGTAACGATGTATCTTGCTTTTAATCGTCTAGTAAGTCACAATTTTCTAGCTTGGAACTCTTCCAACATACCGTCCCTCCACTGAGGGTAAAGACAATGCCTGCGACTGACATTCAGTCGTCCTTATCACCCTGGAACCTTTCCAGTGATTCTCCTCAGGATCGATTGATACCATCTCACTACAATTAGTGAGAATCCTAACATCAAATTAGATTTATCTCATAGATCCAAAACCCAGGATTTAGGAGGTATCACCTTGATCCTATAGAGAATCTTTGTGATAAGAGGAGATTGACCGAGCATAGCATAGGAAACTCCTTCCCTATCAATAGTACGTCATCCACTTACTCTACGAGGATCACGACCATACTCTCTGCTGCCTTTTTGTATATACAAGGTTCATCTACCATTTTGATGAAGTCAAACTCTTTGACTACCACATCAAAACAGATGTTTCGACTCCGCGATGCCTGATTTATCTCATAAAACAACTTGCACACGTTTCCGCTGCTCCCGCTGTCTACGAAGCCCTCTGGCTGTGTACTTATAGACGCTCTGTTCCAAATCAATATTTAGGAAAGCAGTCATGACACCCAACCGTCAGATATCGTAGTCATGGTATGTAGCCATGGCAAGGAGGATCTGGATGGACTTAAGCATAGCTTTGAAAGTCTCAACTTTTCCATATACACCAAGTAATCTTTTCAAGATATACTTCCTCCTGATGGGGATCTAACCCTTCAGATAAAGCAACCAAAGTCCATACTTTGTTGGTGTATAAGGATTCCATCTCAGATCGCTAAGCATCCAGCCATTCTTACAGAGTCCCACTCCTGATGGCCTGCTCGAAACTAGTTGGGTCATCATCTCATGATGCAATCCTCGCTCCCACTGTCATAGAGAATACCGAAGTATCTCTCATGTCGGTAAGGAACCCTACTAGATCGGCGGAGAGGCTGAGGTTCGTTGGAAACTATTGAATCCTTTGGTTGTACCAAATCATCAGCTGCAGTTTGTATAGCTGGAACCTTTCCAGTTCTACCTCATGACCAACAATTTCTTCACAAGAAATTCCCTTTCACAAAGGTGGCATGCTGAGAAACAAAACATCTTTTGTTTCCCAGTTTGGTAGAAGATATTCCCTTGCAAATGCTTGGGATATCCAACAAACATCTACAGAACTGACTTTGCCTCGAGCTTGTCCGGATTATGGTTTTAGACATAGGCTGGACAACCCCAAATCTTAACATACTTAAGATATGCGCTCTTCCCATTCCATATCACATATGAAGTGGTAGACAACTGATTTGATTTGAACCCTATTCAATAGGTATGCAGCTTCTCAAGTGCATAACTCCCAAAAGGAAATAGGAAACTCAGTAGTACTCATCATAGAGTTCACCATATCTAATAGGGTGTGATTGCTCCGTCCCGATACACCGACGTACTGTGGTGTATATGGAGGAGTAATGCTGAGAGAGAATCTCATTCTCTTTTAGAATAGTCCAGGACTCCTGTGCTCAAGTATTCTCCTCCTTGATCTCATCAAAGGACATAATACTGTTGGAGATAGTGCCCTCAGAGTCAATTATTAGGTCACAGGTACGTGATTGCAATGATTGATGGAGGACCTATCCCGGTAGGACAGTCTTACTCGAGATGATAGTATGCTATCTGGTTTACCTTTATCATCGTGTACTGCTTTAGGTGACCTGACAGGTCACTATTGCACGTTGATAGAGCCTCTAGGATTCTTGCTTGACCACCAGCAGTATGAGGGCGATCATATAAGTGGGAGCTGGGGTCTATAAGCATATCCTTAAATGGTCCCTAGTCGTGTGAGTTTCGAGACAGGGCATCGATACTCCAGAGTAGACTAGTGTATACAGTCGAGACCCCGACGAGGGGCGGTGGCCGGTCTCACAAGCCACTGGTGTCGGTTGGATCACCTAAGATGTATACAGGTGCTCATTGGGTTATGAGTACACCGGACAGGGCTCGCCGGGAACATGCTAGTTGGTCATATACCAGACGTCAGATGGCAGTTCCCTGGTGACATGTGTGCAGGTTAGTTCATCGACCTGGGGATCGTCATTTGTCTCGTGTGAGTTCCCACTGTACTTTGATTACTACCCTACCACGGCTCAAAGGAGTCGTGCAAACAGGTTTTAGTTGGGTACAGTCCCGAGCCACATGGAGGCAGTGAGCGTATCTTCAGGGGTTCGTCTCTCCCGGTATTGGGGGTGAGGTCGTGCTGTGTCTAGGAGAGCCATTACACGAAGTCCTTGGCCAAGGCAGGAGATTTACTGGTAGGTATTCCAGTAGTATCTCAGGGTGTTCTGGGCTACACTCCGACACGACTTGTACCGCTTTTGGGGGTCTGACTTTTACCAACCCCCTAGACCCGCCATGCGATACTCATAGACGAACGGACTGGACTGTACGGATATTGTCACTGACAGGCTCAGTAGGGTTGTCAGGCTGAGTTCGCTCACAGACGTCCCTTTTAGTCGATACCTGGTAGCCCGTTACGTATTGGCTTATACCTCTGACGTGCTAGTGGTTAAATCCACAACCAAGGTGTTGACGAGTCTTTAGAGTCCCCCACATTCAGTTACTCAGCTTTCGGGCGAAAGGCTGTAGAGGCCGTATGGAGATATGGCAGGGTCCGATCAGATACGTGCGGTATTGCACGGATCAGGATCGGACGGTTTGTACTAGAGGCCGTATGGTTATATGGCAGAGTTCGATCAGATACGTGCGGTATTGCACGGATCAGGATCGAACGGTTTTTACTGGCCGGTTTTGGTTTAAGCCGGATCCTAGTATAGTACAGTGTAGACTTTGTCTCGTAGCATTTGTATTTTGGTCGGAATACAAATGCGGGTGTGTATGCACAGTATCGGGGTTTTCCTGTAATTTATTATGGGACCAGTTTTCTGGAGTTGCCAGTTTGCTTTCCGTTTCGGCCGATTTCCTTTGTATCGTTCATTGGCCGAAGTTTGGTGGAGGAGGGCTTATTTGCATTGTTGCAAATAAGTATTTGGAAGGGGGTCCTTTGCATATTATTTGTATCATGATGGTTTTCATGATGTGCACCATCCCTTGACTTTCTATGCTCATGATGGCTTGACCTTTTTGGAGCCATCATGCATGAGAAGATGGTAGTGTGGAGTGTTGGCATAGTTTTGTGATCATGGTTGTTTATGATAGCCATTCCTCTCTCTCTTGCATGACATGAGTTTGGCCTCTCCCAATTTTTTTTGATACAACCTCCTCATTTCTCACTCTCCCTCATAGGCATGGCCGGCCACTTCCCTAAAGGGGCTGTCCAAATTTGTTCATGTGCGATTTTTGCTCTTTTGCTTTAGGAAAAATCCCACAAGTTCCACCTCCATGAGTTTGTATCATCCCTCCACCAATATGGCAATTCCATAACCCCATATGAGACATAGCCTATACACTACATTCTACAGCAAACCTTGGGCACGTCGACTAGCCAGCTTCGTGCCCGAGTTGCCTCGGCATTGAGGTGGGAGCCCGTAAAAGAAGTAGGCGATGTGGTGCACTTCCGGCAACGAGGAGGAGACGGTACATCCCGCAGGAGATCGGGACGACGACGAGAAGATCGGAGGACTCGGATCTGTCGGTATATCTCTCTTCCCTTTCTTGTAGATAGCTAGGACTAGTTAGTGGTTCGATCCGGGTATTAGTGCGCGGCGGTTTGCCAGTTCAAGAAAAATTAAAGTTTATCACCGCTTCCGCATTTGGCCGTCGGATTGACGGCCGGGGCGCCGCCGTGTACTTACAGTGGTATCAGAGACTCGCCATTAATTTAGTCTAGCTTTGTTTAATATGTTTTGCATTTCCGATCGACCAAAATTCCAAAATCTACATTTTTCAAAGCGACAGTTTTATGTTGAAATTTTTTGGTCTCCAAAAATTTTTCAGGTTGTATAAAATTGATGTACTGGAGACCACTAGGCTACTGTAGAAATTCGACAGGGTGAATCGACAGTGGAGGCGCGGAACCGCGGCCAAAACCCCCTTTGGGCCGCGTTTCCGCCGCGCACTGTGGAGATCCCTGCACCAAATTTCTACAGTGTCTTTGTGGGATTAAAATATGGGTTTTGGAATATTAATTTTGGGCCCAAAATTTCTTGATGTGCTACAGTAGTATTTGGGGGCCCACTTGTTAAAGTTTGATCGATCGGATATTTTAAACACATTATTTCACAGTATTTACATTATATCTGCGACCGTGAATGTCACTTGATCGGTAAATCCAGTCTAACTGCTATAGCCCGGTTAGACGGATTTGCGAACGTGACTTTCACGTTGTTGTTCTGTTTTTGCTGTGATGTTGCGGATCGGTCGTGGGGGGTAGCCTGGATGCAATGCTAGTACAGTTCTGTTGTATTATGTACATTTGATATTGCGGGGCGAGCGTCCGACATGTGGACTGCCGTCACTGCATGATTGTATTATTATTTTGGGGCACGGCCAGGTTGCGGTCGATGTACCCGTTGTATGTATATTTTACTTTCTGTACTAGGATTGCCCCGCGGAGGGGTGCACGGATTACCGGGTTCTAGAGGGCAAGAAGCCCGCATCTCATGGCATTGAGACGGAAGGGGCTTCACTCTAGAATTGGCGGGCTATTCGCCGCACTCGTAGGGGGTACAGGTTGACCCAGGAGGGGTGCCCAAGTTACCGGATTCCGTGAAGTGCTGGGTGGTCCATTCACGGTGCTGAAGGGGGCTGCCTTGCTTCAGGTTTTGGCGGGTGACTTGCCGCGCCCGTAGGGGTCTAGGATTTCATTGCACAGGCTATCCACACGACCAGGGGAACGTCGGGTTTCAGCGGCTCTGTGAAACCCGGGGATCCCAGATATCTGTATTGTTTCTGTGATGCTGCACATTTCTGTGATGTTGCATTTTATTCACGCCTTGAGCGAAATATAATATATTGGTATATATATTAGTAGATGTTGTATATGTTTTGCATCCGCGCTAGTCCAGTCCCCGCTCTGTCGTTAGTTGGCTAACCTAACGGGTAATGACGGGACCCAGTGGCGAATGCGGATGGCATATACATACATCAGTATATTTTCGTTCTTTGTGCTGTGATCAATTGATGGGACTGTGTTGATTCGGATCAATGCAAGTTAAAAACAAACCTAATCTGATGTTGTTGGAACACTTTTCAAAAAGCTGTTATTGCAAGGACGTTCACTTTTGTTTTGCATCGTGGTATTCAGATGGAATATCCTGCTCCTCAGTCGACGAGGCAAGGGCCGAGATCCCTTCACCGGGAGTGACCCCTTGGACAGAAGTTTGAGTCAGGGCATTAACTTCACTATAGCCGATTACTTTTGCTTTGCATCGCGGTATTCATTTGGAATATCCTGCACCCCATTCTACGGGGAAAGAGCCGAGATCCCTTCACGGGGAGTGACCTCTTTAGCAACGGTTTTCGTCACTATATTTTCAAAAAGCTATCCGTTCCTTCAACGATATCAAGTTCATTACGTTAAAGGTTTTCGCCAGAAACCATTCGTAGCCCTCCGTCGTTTCATATGGGTAGTCAATAGTATTCAAGCTGTGTTTTTTGGCCAAAGTCAAGGCACAGTGTTTGGTAGCTGTTGGTTATTCATATGCTGCATAGATAGATGCGTTGGTTTGGAACAGTCGTATAGCCTTGTTGGCCAAAGTCAAGGGCTTGTGCGGGTCGATTCGAATCAACCTGGAGAATGACGGGTAGAACTTGACATGTGACTTATGATTTGTTGGCCAAAGTCAAGGTCATAAGAGCATGGGGCTGAAATCTCATCGGGAGTTTCAAAAGAACTGAAACTTGCCAGATATGCGCATACCATCTGGAGTGTGATGATGTGAGCGGATTCCGTCACGTTGTCATGCGATGAGAGTTGGATCCCGATTCCTACTGATGAGTTAGTTTACTCCTCGGGTAACCCCGACTAATTCTTCTTTCAGGTTTGGAGGAGAATTTGAGGTACAGTGGGAGGATTCCAGATTAGATAAATTGGTAACCATTCTGATCTAGGTTAGAGTGCACGCTGAGTGTTTCTTTTCTCTCTCTCTTTGGCAGCGACCATTGACCCGACCCTAAGACTATGACTCAGTGACCAAGTTGACCGAACCTTCTTAACACTGGCTTTTAGATTGTCAGAGTTGCAAACCTCATTGCCACTCCTACTTTTACCCTTTTCTCCAGGACATCCCGTATTACTACGAACGTCCACTACCATTGGAAAAAACCATCGTATGGTTAGATACGAACTCGAAAGAATTTATTCGAGGATGGTTTCATGTTCTGGAGAAAACGGATAGGATTATTCAGTTGTCTTTTCCTTTTACCCTCTCTCAGGTTACGAGTACTCCTTGGTTTAGGGGTAGTACACCTATTATGCAAATTGGATAGTTTTCTTCCAAACCATAGGCAGGTGCCAACCGGTAGGGAATGAAGAAAACCAATTAGCCTAACGATGGTGTACAGAAGGTATTAAGTTCAGACAAAATAAAGGGATTAGTAAGAGGGCAAAGTAAATTGCAACAGATATTCACGACCAAACCAAGTATTCCTTCGCCAATCCTAAATCACCTTTGTATTTCTCCAGGACACTCCGTATCACTACGAAGATCCACAGTTTATTGGATACTCCATCGTATGGTTATATACGAACTCGAAAGGAACATGTTCCAGTTCGGGGATGGATTCTGGTTCAGGAGAAATAGGAATAAGATTTATTCGGTTGTCTTTTATCTTCACCTTCTCTCATTGCGAGTGTTCCTAGGATTAGGACAGTACACCCATTATGCTTATTGGATAGTCTTCTTCCAAACCATAGGCTGGTGCCGAACGGTAGGGAAGGAAGAAAACCATTTGGCCTAAGGGGTGTGCAGAAGGTAATGACTAAAGACATATAAAGGGATTTGGAGAGGTGGCAAAGAATTATACGGTTACAGTCGTGAATCTGGAAGTGGCATTACTAGGAATACCGGGATACCCCATCAAAACATTTCAATGTTTCAGTTTCACTGTGTACTGTTAAAAGAAAACTGATTTCCCGATTAGATACTTACTCCAAGGTATGTATTTACCAGGTATGATTCTCACATCAGTATGGTTTTACAGATGATGAGTGGGAGTAAGTTATTGGGAATTAGGTGATCATCCTCATTATATCGGGATTCGTTGTAATCGGTGATATTTGAGGAAGACACCTGGGTCGTTTGCCGGTCGGCAAATATTTGGTTTTGAATATCCGCTGTTATGCACCAATTTCAAATTGATATATCTGTACGTCTATTTTCATAGAGTGAGATATACCTTTCTGAAATTATGTCTACGACATTTACCTATGTGGATGGTTAGGTAAGGAGCATTGAACAGCGGTGTAATTCTTCTTAACCATAAGTACAGTTTTCAACCTACGACACACAGTGAATGAGTTATCAGACTTAAGGGACTTATGCAGAGTATTGTATGTTGTCCAGGGTCCATCAGGACAGAGGGGTAGGTCCTCCTACTATATTCGGTTTGCTTATGACTTCTCTAGTTTTTAGACAAGTGTTTCGTGGAAACACAGGGTCCGAATTTTGAGAAGTTATAGGTATTTGAATAGAGTAGAGAACCAGGTATAGCAAGTATCGGGATTCTTCAAAGTGATCGAAGATATAGATACTTGTGTATGGTATTCAGTTGATAGTAATGATTAAGAGAACTTGCTTCTCTTTCAGGTTACTCATAATTGGAAGCATTCCTAAGTTGAGTAACGCTGATCGGCCTCCTTCCATTTAGTTGACATGCACTGGAGACAGTTGCATGATTTGGATCTGGTTCAGTTAAATCAGTGCCTCTGGTCCTATATGGGATATAGAACAGTTCGTATCTTAACGTTGTTAAGGTACGGGGAGTTGTCCAGTTTATGATTAAAACCAGACTCTGGATAACTCAAGGCACGTTTCTGTAATGGCTGTTTGTGGGTTGACCCAGGCTTTGATGAGGGTTGACTTTCTACCATCTGGAAGATCAATAGTGATATTATTCTGAACTCGCCACAGTTTTAAATAAAATGGATTTTTTCAGAAAAACAGTAGTGGTAGTATGGTAGAACTGGAAGTGATTCCAGAACCACAAACGATTACTGAAGATTTGATAGGAACCTAAAGATTCAATCTGGTTTGACATTCCATTAGCCACTCCGCAGATTTGGTGGGTAACTTCAGCCACCCGAGAGGTATTCCGGTAGCCTCAAGGACAGTGACAGGGAAGTTCTTGTTTACCCACACTTGCCATTGCTGTTGTTCCAGACTGTGAGACCCGGCAGGAGGATGAGTATAGCGTCGTTCTAAACTTGCTTTAGAAGTGAACGTTTATATGACTCTGCCAGAGGGTTGTCGTAGTCAGTAGGAGCAGCGGAAGCATTGGTGGACAGGTGGCTTATGTCTATTTATAGACCGAAGCACCAGTAGCGGAGATAGATCATCTATTTCTGACGTGACAGTCATAGGTTTGACTTCATCAGAATAGGGGATGGATCTATTGAGAAGGTAGTAGGGTGTAATATCCTGGTATTTGGATGACATACACAGAGTAGGAAAAGAAACTCCTATACTACAATCGGTCATACTTTGGTCTTCACACAGTGGTTTCTCCACAAAGGAAATGGATTTTATATCAGACATACTGGTTACTAGATCTATGGTTTTAGATCTAGATTTGGGTAGTCTCCCAATCTGGGTACTTAGACAGCATTCTAAGAGTATTTAGAATGGACGACTCCTGGCACGGTAGTATACCTGCAGAAGATGGAGTCACCCTCTCCAAAGGTGTCTTACAGACTAAAGGGGAGAGGGATGTTCATGATTGGCAGATCACTTGCTCAAGCAATTGAGTCAATCATGAGATGTCAAGTACCACACCAGACATTGTTCTTGCACTAGATGCAATAAGCTGACATTAATCCAATCCTGGAGAAACGGTCGGAAGCAGTTTTAGAACATAAGTGGATGTTCTAGGGATATGATAACGACAGCCTCATTCGGGAAACAGTTATCATTCCAGGCCTCCAAGGTGACATGGATGACAAGGAGGTTGTCAGAGTTATAGTTTTCCTTCTGACGAGGGGCAGTATTTTGGACAGGTGGTCCAAAGCAATACTGAGGGTGGCATGGCGCAGGATACTGATTAAGTTCAGTTGACGATACAGTCTAAGAAGTTTGGATTTGGAGTTCATTTATGAGCTATGTCCCATCAGACATCTAGACACATTCTAAGACAGGTATTACTCATTTCGGGAGATGGTTTTCTCCGCGAACATGAGATATAGAGAGACATAGAAAGAAACAACAAAGTGGATCCACTCACTAAGGCTATTCCTCGAACGCAATAGTTCCGCAAGCGAGCTTTGTGGGACTGATTAGTAGAGGAGTTGGGTGTTCGGTATCACACGGGCTGTGAGTATGCGACATCGCAATAATTGGCCTAGAGTGCAAGTGGGAGATTGTTGGAGATAGTGCCCTCAGAGTAAATTATTAGGTCATAGGTACGTGATTGCAATGATTGATGGAGGACCTATCCCGGTAGGACAGTCTTACTCGAGATGATAGTATGCTATCTGGTTTACCTTTATCATCGTGTACTGCTTTAGGTGACCTGACAGGTCACTATTGCACGTTGATAGAGCCCCTAGGATTCTTGCTTGACCACCAGCAGTATGAGGGCGATCATATAAGTAGGAGCTGGGGTCTATAAGCATATCCTTAAATGGTCCCTAGTCGTGTGAGTTTCGAGACAGGGCATCGATACTCCAGAGTAGACTAGTGTATACAGTCGAGACCCCGACGAGGGGCGGTGGCCGGTCTCACAAGCCACTGGTGTCGGTTGGATCACCTAAGATGTATACAGGTGCTCATTGAGTTATGAGTACACCGGACAGGGCTCGCCGGGAACATGCTAGTTGGTCATATACCAGACGTCAGATGGCAGTTCCCTGGTGACATGTGTGCAGGTTAGTTCATCGACCTGGGGATCGTCATTTGTCTCGTGTGAGTTCTCACTGTACTTTGATTACTACCCTACCACGGCTCAAAGGAGTCGTGCAAACAGGTTTTAGTTGGGTACAGTCCCGAGCCACATGGAGGCAGTGAGCGTATCTTCAGGGGTTCGTCTCTCCCGGTATTGGGGGTGAGGTCGTGCTGTGTCTAGGAGAGCCATTACACGAAGTCCTTGGCCAAGGCAGGAGATTTACTGGTAGGTATTCCAGTAGTATCTCAGGGTGTTCTGGGCTACACTCCGACACGACTTGTACCGCTTTTGGGGGTCTGACTTTTACCAACCCCCTAGGCCCGCCATGCGATACTCATAGACGAACGGACTGGACTGTACGGATATTGTCACTGACAGGCTCAGTAGTGTTGTCAGGCTGAGTTCGCTCACAGACGTCCCTTTTAGTCGATACCTGGTAGCCCGTTACGTATTGGCTTATACCTCTGACGTGCTAGTGGTTAAATCCACAACCAAGGTGTTGACGAGTCTTTAGAGTCCCCCACATTCAGTTACTCAGCTTTCGGGCGAAAGGCTGTAGAGGCCGTATGGAGATATGGCAGGGTCCGATCAGATACGTGCGGTATTGCACGGATCAGGATCGGACGGTTTGTACTAGAGGCCGTATGGTTATATGGCAGAGTTCGATCAGATACGTGCGGTATTGCACGGATCAGGATCGAACGGTTTTTACTGGCCGGTTTTGGTTTAAGCCGGATCCTAGTATAGTACAGTGTAGACTTTGTCTCGTAGCATTTGTATTTTGGTCGGAATACAAATGCGGGTGTGTATGCACAGTATCGGGGTTTTCCTGTAATTTATTATGGGACCAGTTTTCTGGAGTTGCCAGTTTGCTTTCCGTTTCGGCCGATTTCCTTTGTATCGTTCATTGGCCGAAGTTTGGTGGAGGAGGGCTTATTTGCATTGTTGCAAATAAGTATTTGGAAGGGGGTCCTTTGCATATTATTTGTATCATGATGGTTTTCATGATGTGCACCATCCCTTGACTTTCTATGCTCATGATGGCTTGACCTTTTTGGAGCCATCATGCATGAGATGATGGTAGTGTGAAGTGTTGGCATAGTTTTGTGATCATGGTTGTTTATGATAGCCATTCCTCTCTCTCTTACATGACATGAGTTTGGCCTCTCCCATTTTTTTTTGATACAACCTCCTCATTTCTCACTCTCCCTCATATGCATGGCCGGCCACTTCCCTAAAGGGGCTGTCCAAATTTGTTCATGTGGGATTTTTGCTCTTTTGCTTTAGGAAAAATCCCACAAGTTCCACCTCCATGAGTTTGTATCATCCCTCCACCAATATGGCAATTCCATAACTCCATATGAGACATAGCCTATACACTACATTCTACAGCAAACCTTGGGCACGTCGACTAGCCAGCTTCGTGCCCGAGTTGCCTCGGCATTGAGGTGGGAGCCCATAAAAGAAGTAGGCGATGTGGTGCACTTCCGGCGACGAGGAGGAGACGGCACATTCCGCAGGAGATCGGGACGACGACGAGAAGACCGGAGGACTCGGATCTGTCGGTATATCTCTCTTCCCTTTCTTGTAGATAGCTAGGACTAGTTAGTGGTTCGATCCGGGTATTAGTGCGCGGCGGTTTGCTAGTTCAAGAAAAATTAAAGTTTATCACCGCTTCCGCATTTGGCCGTCGGATTGACGGCCGGGGCGCCGCCGTGCACTTACAAATACGTATACCCATTTTTTATTCTCTACTTCTAACTTATATTCATATGATTATCTCCAAAGTTTTGGAATTGTGTTTCAACAGGAACATATGTCTGAATCTTGAGAGATCATCAGTGAATGTAATGAAGTACAAAGAACCGGTCCTGGCATATGTAGATAGGGGACTTTCATACATCAGCATGTATCAATCCCAAGAGTTCACTAACTCTTTCTCTGTTTCCAATAAACGGAGTTGTAGTCATCTTATCTCTGTGACATGACCGGCAAGTTTCACAAGATGTAAATTCAAACTAATTTAAATATGCATCTATATGTAACTTCAGGTAGTCGGGTCACATTGATATAACCTAGTCTATAATACCTCAAGAAGGATTCGTTCATTTCTGAACCCTTCCTCTTGTGTGTGTTCTATACATTAAGAACCGTGGTTTGATTTAGAACGTCTATGCTTTTAGATAACCTGCCTGAACCGATCAACACTTGATATAGGAAATGTTCAAAACATTATCCAACAATACAAAATTATATCCTTCTTTACTAATAAAGAGACTGATATGATGTTGTATATCAGGTTCGGTATCTAATAACATTCGTACAGAATCAATATATTCTGGTAATACAGGGTGATAACTACCAACAGACTTGGCTGCAACACTTACACCGTTTCTATCTCATGAAATTTATCACCCGTTCTCAGTTCTCTACCTACCTGTAGCCTATGTACCAAATTACATATGTGCGATCCTGATCCGGTATCAAATACCCAGGACGTAAATGATATTGAGAAACAGTTCTGTGTAATGAACACACCCGAAAAAGATGTATCAGCATGCACTTTCTTCGTTTGGGCGGCACGGGAATTCTGGTAATCTCCTATTTCCTGCTCTGTCTTATAACAATTATAAGTTGGAGCGGGACCAACGTTCCCTAGCGCAGTATAACAAGCAGGTTCGGTCAATACATCCGTATTATTATCTTGGTTAAGGCGTGATATAGTTGCAACCTGGAGAGAGAGAAGAAAACACTCTGCGTGCACTTTTACAAGATTAGATTGGTTATCAATTTATCTAATCAGGATGTCTCCGACTGTTTTAGTCAAATCTTCCTTCAAACCCTAAAAGGAAAGACTAGCCGGGATTAATTACACCCTATTAGTTTGCCAATCTTTCAGCCAGGCCAGTGCCGGTACTTTGAGCGAGGTTCCCCGTGCTTTCGCACAGACCGAATTAAAATAAACCTCGTTTTCCCATAGGCGTAACCCTGTTATCACCTTTCTAGACACCTACTTGATCGGCTAATTGTAATGTGTAAAACTCTCCCAGGAGTAACTCTTACACGCAACAGGTATCGGGATCCAACTATCTCATAGAAGGTATGAAATCTCATTGCAATTTTCAACTCTTGAAATTCCCAATAATATTTTACCCCGAGCGATCTATGACCTTGACAAGGTCAACAAATCATAGACCGCAAGTCAAGTTCAACCCGTCATTTCCTTATATGAATTAAACCCACCCGCACGACCCTTGACAAGGTCAACAAAGTCGCACGACTACCCTAATCCAATCGCATCATATGCTTATGGAGATAAGCATAAATAGCTACCGCTCACTAAGCCTTGACAAGGTCAACAAACGCAGCACGAATACTATGAAGTACTTATCTTAAATGACGGAGGGCTACAACAGGTTTTTAAGAAAACCCTTTGCGTAATGAACTTGATATCGTTGTAGAATCCAGTGATTTTAATTGGAATGTTTTTGAGGCCTTTTCTAGTTTTGCTAAAGAGGTCACTCCCAGTGAAGGGATCGACAGCTCTTTCCTCATCGAATAAGGTGCAGGATATTTCACAAATACCACTAGGCAAAGCAAAAACTATAAAAACAATCAAAAGACAAACCGAGTTTGTAGCATCTGCTAGTTTCGCCAAAGAGGTCACTCCCGGTGAAGGGATCTCGGCTCTTTCCTTATCGAATAAGGTGTTGGATGTTCTACAAGGAACACCGCTATGCAAAGCAAGAACTAGAGCTATCAGTTTTTGAGACATGTTTCTACAACATCATTAGGTTTCTTTTATTTCATTAATCTCATTAATGAAGTCTAATTTTAATTATGCCTCATAAGCATCACATTTGATACGAAATCTGCAATATAACATATATCTCATATATATAATATAAACATTCGTCTCAGGCAGTAATATGATCTCATCACAGAATATTGCAGCAGAAGATTACATATGAAATATTGGATATACTAGGACGTCCGTGTTCTATATCGAGCCTGCATAAAACACGGATTCCACGGTCGCGATGAATAGCCAAACCCACATCCCTAGACCCCTACCAGAGCGGAAAGCAACACTGCCAATTCTAAGGTTAGTAGACCCGGTCTCGACTCCACGAGATGGTCTCCCACTGGACCCTAGAACCCGGTTACTTGTGCTCCCCGCTTTGGGTCTACCTAATGTGGAAACGTAAATATATACAAAGGTGACATCATCCTCAGCCCGGAAGTGCCCCAATAAAAGAATATTACGTACAAATGAATTTACATGAATGAAAAAGAAAAACTCTCATCTCACATAAAACCCCCGGCTATTCAAAACACGAAGATCTATTATAACATATCACAGCAACAAATAATATCTCATATCATCAACGTAAGTAAGTATGCATACACCGATTGTCGTTGATGTATAGCAATGAAAACCGGCGATACAACTACATACTACACTTACGGTCACAGAAAAAAAAGTGTAAAACTACAACAGTTAGAATCCGCAACCTTCTTAGACATCGCATGCCTAACCAAATGAATTCCTTAGACATCTCATGCCTAACAGTTATAAACCCAGCATTTTAGTCTCATTATCGAAAACTCTTTTCAATATCTTGTCGGGCAATTCAACAAGATTCTCGATATTCTGATCGATTGCTCGTCGGAAACTTTAGTAGACGGCCGCACCCCCGGACGCCGTCGACGAAGTGCACTAAGGCGGAACACCGCTGCCGCGAGCACCCGAATGGATGCTTTTTGGCGACGGGGTTCTCCTACAGTCACTTGGTCGGGGCTATGGGGCGTGGCTGTCTATTAAGTTTACCCGGCGAGTATCCGCGTACACTACGTGATTGCAACGGACTTTTGATCACATCAAAATCCCGTGGCAACCGATCAAATGAGACTAAATTGCTAGATTTATAACATTAAAATTAGTTATCTCATAACTACCTTTGGATTCCAAATATTGTATCAAATTCCAAATAAAAAGACAGTGTTAAACTTTCCGATCGAATAATCAAACACCCAAGATTTCCCAAATAGCTCAACACTTGAGCGGAGTTCAAAAAGTATCCTTCACATGCCACAGTACCAATGGTCCAGCCGTAGAAGGGTCAAGCCAACGCCTCACATATGGCAACGCCGTACTGTCCCAAACCCTAAGGTTCAGAGGCGGTTCAGACGGTCACATAATCGAGTTAAGGTTTGTGTTCTTATAGAGGGTCCACCACGTTACTTGCATGATTTTCCGGAAGTTTCAAACTCGAGAAAAAATCCAACTTTTGAAAAAATTTCCGACAGGGGAAAAAGTGAGTTATTGATATTCGTTCGAACTTTTTAACACGTTCCAAAATTACCCGGAAAAAATTAAACGAAGTTATACTTTCCGATCGAATCAACGAGTTCCTAATACAACACAGAAAACTCAACACTTGAGTAAAATTAAAAATTCCCAGAAGCATCAGGAAATACATACAGACATTACTGTAGTAAAATCTAACAATAATTAGCCTGTACGGCCGCGAAACCGCCGCGCGACCCATGCTCATGCCGCGGTTCCGCGGCGCCTTGGGCGAATTACCATGTCGTTTTCACACAGTTCCATAAAATTACCTGCTGAATTTTCTGAGCATTTTTAAAATGAAAAAAGCAACTTTAAGAAAAATTTCCAGAAACCAAGGTTTTACGGGTATTCGGAGTTCGATCGGACTTTAAATTTCGCAAAGAGTTCGCCTAAAGCTCTTGCTTGGCTCTGATACCACTGTAGGGATGCTAGGCACTCTCACATGGGTCTATAAGGCATCAACCATGCCTGATTTAAAATTCAGACGTACCGAACAACCCTAACCATGATCTTTAAACTGGAGATTAGGCAAAACAAAGCATGTTAAACACTTTAACAATAAGAGTTTGGGATTACAACCTTTGTAGTCCGGTCCTTCACTTCTAAAGCTCCATATTGAGGTCCCTTCGCTACGATCATCGAGTATCCGGACTCTAGAGAAGCTCCACGAATAGAAAGATGCATGCTTGCTTCCGATCTTCGATAACAAAGATGATCTACCTTGAAGTTTCTTTAACACAAGCTCTCACTCAGTAAATGAAGTGATCACCCTAATCTAAATGGCTAGGATAGATTCGGATGATGAAGTTGGATATTAGCTCTCATTTATTATCATAATCTCACGCATAATAATCACCAAAGAAGAAGCTAGAAAGCTTTTCTTCAAAGAAGAAGAAGAAGAATCACCAAAACCATTTGTGATGAATAATGAATAAATCAAGTGTGAGGTTAGAAATGCAACCATGGTATATGTAACCCTTGTAGAGATTTAACCAGGGTTAAAAGGTTTGTTTGGGTTAAACAAATATCTATGCAAAATATCAACACAAATATCTTTGCACAAAACAAAACAAAACCTTCTAGAAGGTTCTAGAAAAGATTAACCCAAATCAAACCCTAACCATTTTTAATCTCCACTAAATATGTTGCATTACTAACCCTAACATGTTACAATATTATATATCACATATACAATATTTATTGTAACAAAATAAAATAATACAATTAACATATATCGCATATATATCAATGTATTACCCGAGTGAGAAAAAGAATCTTTTAGTGAACTTATATCAGTTAATGTAATTTAATATATCAAATATATAATTATACATTAAATTATCGAATCAACACTTGATCCGATAATCCCGCTATTTCACAAATAACTGACTAATATAATCTATATCAGTTCATCAAATAAACACTTGATCCGATGACCCGGCTATATCACATATACCCGGCCGATATCTCATATCGCGAGAATCTAACACGGTATCACATACACGTATTGTTCTCGGTCCCGCACATATCATATATGTGCTCCTACTCCCTTTTGCCTGAGTCAAGAAACCTCTGTGTAGGACTCTAAAGAATCGTCAATACGCCGGCAGTAGGTGATGATCTTATCAAACACCCACAAGCTGGAAGCGGTCAGCTAAACATAACAACCACCCTGGTATTGAGCGATCAAAAGATCAACAAGCAAGCCTGTACTATCTCCTGCGAATCCAACCAGTAACACTCCCGTACAGTCCGGTCTCTTCGTCTGATATGTCGCACATCTCGCCTAGGGGTGGTAAACGTCAGACTCCAGTAGCTCGATAAGTCGTGTCGATATGAGGTCTATAACAGTTCGAGAAACTACTGATAACACTTACCAGTAAATCTCAGCAACCTTAGACAGGAATTTCTAGTTATAACCAATCGAATACAGTGCAACATAAACTGCCTATACCGGGAGAGACGAATCCCCTCCTATTGCTCGTTGCATCTATGTGATTCGGGACTGTACCTAAAAGCCACCTTTTTGCACGCCCACTTAGACGTGGTATGATGGAAATCAAAGCACAGCAGGAATCACACAAGACTCCATGACGATCTCGGGTCTACAGACTAACCTGTACCAGTGTCACCAGAGAACTGCCATCTGACGTGGTGTATAACACCATCAGGGAGTTCTCGGCATGTCCGTCCAATGTACCCAGTCTCCACTTAGCACCCGTACACCATCCTTGATGTCAAACACCGATGGATATAGGATCATCCATCGCCCATCATATTGGTCAAGATGCATATACGCTAGTCTACTCTTGTGTATCGATGCCCTGTCTCGATACACCCTCGACTAGGAACTGTTATAGGATGTACTCGTCGACTACCGTGGCCCCACTAGTATGATCTCATCATAGTCCCAGTAGTCGAGTACATATCCTAAGGGCTTTATCAACATGTAACATAGAGAAAATTAGAGTACATGTTAAGATAAAGAGCAACCAGATAGCGTACTATCATGTCGAGCAAGAACGTCCTCCCTATATATGTCCAAGCATCCACTACAATATACATCGTATGTACAGTAATGGCCTCTATGGCATACATATAACTAACAATTCCAGTAGTATCTCAGGGTGTTCTGGGCTACACTCTGATATGACTTGTACCGCTTTTAGGGGTCTGACTTTTACTAACCCCCTAGGCCCGCCATGCAATGCTCATAGACGAACTGACCGGACTGTATGGATATTGTCACTGACAGGCTCAGTAGTGTGTCAGGATGAGTTCGTTCATCGACCTCCCTTTTGGTCAATACCTGGTAGCCCGTTACGTACAGCTAGTACCACTGACGTGCTAGTGGTTAAATCCACAGCCAAAGTATTGACGAGTCTTTAGAGTCCCCCATAGACAGTTTCTCATGTTTCGGGCGAAACGTTATAGAGGCCGTATGATATATGGCAGGGTCCGATCATATACATGCAGTAATGCACGGATCATGATTGGGCGGATCATACTAGTGGGCTTTTGTTTAATCCGGATCCTAGTATTAGATTTGATGGATTACTTTAGTCTCATCGCATTCGCATTCAGTCGGAATGCGGATGCAGGTATGTATATACAGGTGAGGGGTATCCTTGTGATCCGTCACGAGTTTACTTTAGAGGTTGCCGGATCTTTTTTCTTGGACCAAACATTTGGATTAATGTTTGGATGGTGGAAGTTATGAGCTAGAATTCATCATTTGATGCATTAAATGTGGCACATGCAATCTAGTGACTCATGGTCTCTTTTATTGTGCATGTGGCACATTTTAGATTGATTTGTGAGTTGATATGAGAGAAAGAAAGAGAAAGGGCAGCCATGAGGTTGTGGGCGTGCTCTTGTATTCTCTCATTCTTACTCTCATTTTATCATACAACAAGAAAAGAAAAAGAAACCTTTTCTTCTTCTTCTTCTTCTTCTTCTTCTTCCTCTAGCTCATTATCTCCATCAATGGCAACACCTCTAAGCTCCATCCAAATCAATGGATGCAAGAGACAAAGTGATCACAAACATTCTATACATCACCTTGGACACGTCGGCTAACACACTTCGTGCCCGAGTTGCTTCGGATGAAGCGGGAGCCCGTAAAAATAATCGATGATGTGCTGCCCTTTCCGACGAGGAGATCGAGACCGGTGATGCCGCGAGGAGCTTGGGATGGTGGCCAAAGACCGAAGGACACGGATCGATCAGTATACCCTTTCTATCCCTTCTCTAGATAGCTAGTTGTAGGTTAATGGTTCGATCCGGGTTTTAAGTATACGATAGTGCCGGTTTAAAGTTTTGAAAAGTTTTCGTTTCCGCATTTTGGCCTCGGAAAGACGGCCGAGGCGCTACTGTAGACTAACAAGGTATCAGAGCCACGCCATTAACCTTCACTAGCTTGCTCTAACGTGTTTAGAACTTCGATCGGGCGAAATTTCCAAAAACTGCATTTCCAATCAAGAACTTTCTGTCGAATTTTTTTTGTGATCGAAAAATTATTTGGAGTATTGCAGAAATTCGTGCAGGCTTTTCTAAGATTACTGTGAAAATTTGGTTGCCTAATACAACTGTTGTGCCGCGGAACTGCGGCCTTACCCATGCTTCGGCCGTGGTTCCACCGCCATTCCATGTCATCAATGCACCAAAATTTCTATAATGCTCTCTGAGTTAGAATTGGGGTTTATGGTAATTTTTGTTTAGGCCCAGATTTGTTTGAGTACTGGAAATTGTGCTTCGGGACCACTTCGGGAAATTTTGTCGATCGAAAATTTTAAACATGTTAGTTCACAGTATTTACATTATATCCGCAACCGTGAATGTCATTTGATCGGTAAATCTTGTCTAATTGCTATAGCCTGTTTAGACGGATTTACGAACGTGACATTCACGTTGATGTTCTGTGTTTGGCTGTGATGTTTCGGATTTGTCGTGGTGGATAGCCCGGTTGCAATGGTAGTACAGTTTGGTTGTATTTGTACATTTGATATTGCGGGGCGAGCGTCCAATATGTGGACTGTTGTCACTGCCTGTTTGTATATTATTATTTTGGGGCATGACCGGGCTGAGGTCGATATACCCGTTGTATATTATACTTTCTATACTAGGATTACCCCGTGGAGGGGTGCACGGATAGCCGGGTTCTAGAGGGCAACGGGCCCTCATCTCATAGCTTTGAGAAGGAGGGGGATTCAATTTAGAATTGGCGGGCTATTCGCCGCACTCGTAGGGGGTACAGGTTGACCCAAGGAGGGGTGCTCAAGTTACCGGATTCCGTGAAGTGCTGGGTGGTCCATTCACGTTGTTGAAGGGGGCTGCCTCGCTTCAAGTTTTGGCGGACAACTTGTCGCACCCGTAGGGGACTAGGATTTCATTGCACAGGCTATCCATACGACCAGGGGAACGTCGGGTTTCAGTAGCAGCTCTATGAAACCCGGGGATCCCAGATTATCTGTATTGTTCTGTGATGCTTATTACATTTCTGTGATGTTGCATTTTATCACGCCATGAGAGAATATTATATATTGATATATATACTAGTAGATGTTGTATATGTTTTACACCCGCGCTAGTCCAGTCCCTGCTCTGTCGTTAGTTATGTAACCTAACGGGTGATGACGGGACCCGGTGGCGACTGCGGATGGCATATACGTACATCATATTTTCGTTCTTTCGTGGTGTGATTAACTGATGGGAATGCAGTGATTCCGATCAATGCATGCTAACACAAACCAATTCTGATTTTGTTGAAACATTTTTCAAAAAGCTGTTATCGCAAGGACGTTCCTTTTTATTTTGCACAGTGGTATTCGGTTATGAATATCCAGCACCTCAGTCGATGAGGCAAGGGCCGAGACCCCTTCACCGGGAGTGACCCCTTGGACAGAAGTTTGCGTCAGGGTAATAACTTCACTATAGTCGATTACTTTTTGCTTTGCATCATGGTATTCAGTTGGAATATCCTTCACCTCATTCTACGGGGAAAGAGCCGAGATTCCTTCACCGGGAGTGACCTCTTTAGCAAAGGTTTTTCACCAAAAACCTGCCGTAGCCCTCTGTCTTTTCAGATTAGTATTGCTTAGTATTCATGCTACGTATGTCGTGCATTGCCGAGGCGTAATGTTCGGTAGCTTTGTAATGCTTTTCTGTCGCATGGATATGCGGATTGGTTAGGACAGTCGTACAGTAATGTTGGCACTGTCTAGGACTCGTACGGGTGGGTTTAATGCAATCATGATAATGACGGGTTGAACTTGACTAGGACTCTATGATATGTTGGCATTGTCAAGGTCACTTGGGTCCTAGGGCTAAAAACATACATCGGGAGTTTCTAAAGAAACTGAAACTTGGCAGACATGCGCATACCTTCTGGAGTGTGATAACGTGAGTGAATTCCATCACGTTATCATGCAATGATAGTGTTAGTGTATATGCCCTAGAGGCCATTACTGTATCATACTAGTTTGTATATTACTTAATAGATGCTTGGGATATTCACCTTGTATATACAATCTTGCTCAAAATAGTAGTATGCTACTTGGTTTGTTTCTACTTCAATGTGTACATGTGTTTATTTTGTATATCGCCTATACACATTAGTAGAGCCCTTAGGATCTTTGCTTGATTACCAGCGATGTGATGGCCGTCACACTAGTGGGGCTGGGTAATCTATAAGCACATCCTTATGCAGGTCCCTGGTCGCAGGACTATCGAGACAGGGCATCGATACTCCGGAGTAGACCAGCGCATGCGCTTCTCATCCTAGTGTGGGAGACGGTCTGTCCCACAGCCGTCAGTACGTCGTACTTGAGATGGTATGCGGGTGCTCGTTAGGTTACGGGTACACTGGACAGGACTCGTCGGGAACTGACTAGTTGGTATTATACCTATCGCCAGTTATCAGTTCCCAGGTGACATGAGTACAGCTTAGTCCGCTGACTTGACACTGTCACTCCGCCTCGAGTGTGTTCCCACTGTACTTTGATCACTACCCTACCACGGCTCAAAGGAGTCGTGCAAACAGGTAGTGGTTGGGTGCAGTCCCGAAGCACTTGGAGGCAGTGACGGTTAGATAGGATTCGTCTCTCCCGGTATTGGGGGTTGACATCGCGCTGTGTCTAGGAGAGCCATTACACGAGTAGTCCCTGGCCAGGGCAAACGAGATATACTGGTAGGTTTCCAGTGTTATCTCAGGGTGTTTTGGGCTTCGCTCCGGCACGACTTGTACCGCTATTGGGGGACTGACGTTTACCGCCCCCTAGGCCCGCCATGCGATGTATCAGACGAACAGACCGGACTGTACGGAGAATGTCACACTCAGGCTCAGTAGGAGTTCAGATGGGTTTCGCCTCGTCGGTCTTCTTGTCGGCATTACCTGGGGACCGTTACGCACAGCTAGTGCCGCTTGCGGTCTGTGGTTAAACCCACTGCCAGCGTAGTGTCGAGTCTTTAGAGTCCCACACAGAAAGCTTTTCGCCTTTAGGCAAAAGAGTAGAGGTCGCATGGTATTGCGACAGGTCGCATGGTTTTGCGACAGGGTTCGGTCACATCCATGCACTTGTGCACGTACAGTGTCCGGACAGTTTACACTAGCGGGCTTTGGTTTAAGCCAGATCCTAGTGTATCTTATGGGATTGGATTTATCCAGTTTGCATTCGTGTTCCTCGGAACGCGGATGCGGGTGTGTATGCACAGTTGACAGGGAGGCACAGACAGCGGATTCTCATTAGGGTTGTTGACAGTTGACCGTTGACTTTTTGACTTTTTGCTCAACCCTAATGAGAATATGATATGCGATTAACTATTATATTAATTAAGTATTATGGTGACTTGGTTGTTGACTTTTGTTGACTTTGTTGACTTGTTGACTTGTTGACTTTGTTGACTTGTTGACTTTGTTGACCGGTTGACTAGGCTTGACTAGTTGACCATCATGATAACCATGGTTATCATTTCATGCCAAAGACTTTTACTTGCTTGTTCATTTGAGTAAAATGAGTGCATGACATGATAAGGTTATGGTTGCTTCAACCATCACATAAGACTTTTATTGATATGATGAGTTATGATTGCTTTGGATTATGAGAGGGTGAGAGACAAAATACTTGCTCATTCTTTCTTGCTCATTCTCTCTCTTGTTCTTGAGCTCTCCTCTTGCTCTCACCCTCAACCTCTTGCTCCCTCTCTTGATCTATGGTTCTCTTGTCTCATGAGTTGAGAATCAAGAACCATAGATAAAATCCCATTCTATTTCCTCTCTACTCATTCTAGTTCACTAGGTTTAGCAAACCAAGTGAACTAGTTTCTTCAAAGAACGAAGAAGGAGCTAAAGGTTGGAGCTTTCAAGTGGATCTATCTTCGGCGTACGGAGACGACGAGAAGGAGCCATCGGACCACCATCGGAGCTTGAAGAGAAGGAGTTCAAGTTTAGGTATAACCATCTCCATCCGAGTAGCTAACTCTCTTTAGCTAAGTATGCTAGTTTTAGTTTAGTCAAAGATCCCGACTTTGCTTAGTCCATGTTGCCCCTTGCGCTAAAAATTTGATTTTTATACCGTTTCCGCCTCCCCGTAAGAACCGGGGGTCGCAACGTGGACTTACAGTGGTATCAGAGACTAACTAAACTTAAACTAGCTTGGTAGTGAAGTGTAACGAAGTTCGGAACCGGAAAAATCCAAAAACCTAACTTTTACAAAACCCGAGTTTCTGTTGAAATTTTTTCTGGTCAAAATGAAAAACTTTATACTCCTAAATTCGGCTCAGGGTTTTGTGTGAACACCCATGAAAAACGGTCCACTGTTTCGTTCGAACCGCCGCGCTTCCGCCGCACAAGGTAGGCATATGCCGCGGAAGCGCCGCGGTTTGTCGTCTTCTCTGCATCGTTTTTCGTGCAGTGTGTGTCTGTGTTGGTTTTGGGATTTTTGGAATATATTATATGTGCCCAGATTTTCCAGAAAAGAAATTTCCTTTTGGGGTCCTATAATTCCGTATTTTTTCCGAACTTCACTGCACTTTGACTATGATGGTTATATCTGTGATGTTTGCATGTATTGAACGTCGGCTAATCGCTATAAGTCGATTGGTCGGGGTTATACATGATCTGTAATGTGCTGGAATGTGTATATAAATATGTTGGATTGTCGCGGGTGAATAGCCGGGGGTTGTGAGACGAGAGTTTTCTTTTCTTGCAATTCATGTAAATTTGTAAATTGATGTAATAATTATTTGTATGGCCGCACAACCGGGTCGGGGTTGTAGCCGTCATTGTATAATTTCTTTTTACTGTTTTTGCTCCTAGGATAGACCCATGGAGGGGTGCACAAACTACCGGGTATGCCGAAGTGTCGAGTGGCCTACTCATGGAGATGAGGGAGGTTGCTACGCTTCGGGTACTTGGCAGGTAGTTTGCCGCACCCGTAGGGGTCTTGGGTGGGGTTTTGGCTATTCACCGCGACCGTGTAATCTGTTTTTGTTACAGGCTCGTACAAATTACAGATTCCTAGTATATCCAATGTATTTATCTGTGATCTGAAATGTTTATCATTGCAGTATATCTATATATGATATTATTTAGGCGTTGCTTATGTTTTACAGACGCGCTAGCCCAGCCCCCGCTCTGTCGTTAGTTAAGTAACCTAACGGGTAATGACGGGGCCCCGTGGCGAATGCGAATGGCATAAGCGTACGTCATATTTTGGTTGTTTTCTGCAATGGTAGGATTAAATGATGGGACGCATTAAAAGAACTAATGCAAGAATATCACGCATTAAAGGAACTAATGCAAGATAATAAACCAAGCTAAAGTCGTTGGAACACTTTCGAAAAACCACTCGGTTCTTTTCAAAAACAACTTTTAAATGCGGAGCTTGAGCCACTCCTTTTAAAAGCTATCTCGTTCCACCGACCAAATCAAGTTCACTACGTTCACGGTTTTGCCAAAACCATTCGTAGCCCTCCGTCGTTTCACATGAATAGTCAATAGTATTCAAGCTGTGTTTGTTGGCCAAAGTCAAGGCACAGTGATTGGTAGCTATTGGGTATTCATGTGCAGCATAGATAGATGCGTTGGTTTGGAACAGTCGTACTGCCTTGTTGGCCAAAGTCAAGGGTAGGTGCGGGTGGATTCAAATTAACCTGGAGAACGACGGGCAGAACTTGACATGTGACTTATGATTTGTTGGCCAAAGTCAAGGTCATAAGAGCATGGGGCAAAAATCCACATCGGGAGTTTCATAAGTACTGAAACTTGCTAGATTTGCATACCATTTGGAGTGTGATGATTCTGGTAGGATTCTTTCAGTTTCGTCACGCGATGATATTTGGATCCCGATCCTACTGTGAGTATATGCTACTCCTCGGGAAATTTCTCACTAAACGATCAATGCTATAAACCTAGTAGGTGCCTAGAAAGGTGTTAGCGGGGCTACGCCCCCAGGGAAAAGAGGTTCTTAAATTAAGGAACTTCGCGAAAGCGTTGGAAAACCTCCCTCGAAGTACCGACACCGGCCTGGCTGAACGGTTAAGCAAGTATTGTGCGGTGGGATTGATCCCGGCTAATTCTTCCTTTATGGTTTGAGGAGGGATTCGAGAAACAGTGGGAGCCATCCTGTTTAGACAAACTAAAAACCACTCTAAACTTGCAAGAGCATCATGCTGAGTGTTTCTTCTTCTCTCTCCTAATTGCAGCGACCAATCAACATGACTGGACTTAAGTTACTCCTAGATAAAAACAAACTGACAGGGCCAAACTACAAAGATTGGCTCAGGAATGTCAAGATAGCAATCACTTATGACAAGCTGGGGTATCTTCTTACCACCAAAGCTCCCCCTGTCCCTGGTCCAACTTCCAGTGTCACGGATAAGGAAATCCGCAAGACTTGGGAGATTGATAGCGTGAAGGCCAAGTGCCTCCTGCTTGCCTCGATGGACAACGAACATCAGAGGAGGCATGAGAATATGGACATGGAGTCCATATTGCTCCATACAAAAGAACTGTATGGAGAGCAATCACGTATCGCAAGATACAAAGCGTCGAAAAAGTTATTTTCGACAAGAATGGCCGTCGGATCATCAGTAGCCAAGCACGTGCTAAAGATGATCGGCTTCATTGAGGAGCTCGCTGACCTAGGGATCACATTGGAGAGTGAGCTATATACGGATATAGTTCTCCAGTCCCTTCCTTCCACTTACGCCCAGTTTATACTGAACTTCAACTTACAAGAAAAAGAGGTTGAACTTTCAGAGCTCCTCAACATGCTGAGGAGCGCAGAGGGCACCCTACAGAAAGGTAGGGAAACATCCACTTTGTTTGTAGGAGGAACATCTTCTTCTAGGTCCAAGGCGAAAGCCAAGGGAAAGAAGAAGAAGGCCCCCGCCAAACCAAGGGGCGGTGTTAGTAAAGTGGATACGAAGGGAAAGGGAAAAGCAACAAAGATAGCGGGGAAGCTTGTGGATAAGGAAGAATGCTTCTATTGTCATAAGAAAGGACACTGGAAGAATGATTGCAGGGCCTGGAAGGCCAGAACACAGGAATTGAAGCAGGTTGCAGCTTCAGCTTCAGGTGTGTATGTTATTGAAAACTGTCTTTCAATAAACTCTACTTCCTGGGTATTGGATACCGGATCAGGATCTCATATCTGTAATTCTTTGCTGGCGTTGAGAAACCGTAGGGTTTTGAAGGCAGGTGACATGACCCTCAAAGTTGCGAACGGAGCTAGCATGGATGCTAAAGCCGTCGGGGACTATCACCTGGGAATGTCAGATGGACATGTTTTGGTTTTGCGTAATTGCTTTTTTGTACCCAACGCAACTTGTAATATCATTTCTGTATCTTTAGTTTCTAAAGAAGGTTATGAATTTGCGTTTGTAAGTAATGTTGTAAACATTCACCTTAATCAAGTTTTGATTGGGTCAGGTACATTGAGTAATGGTATATACGTGTTAAACCAACCACAGATTTTCAACGTCCAGAATACACACAAAAGAAAGTCTCCGGAAATGAATCAGACTTTCTTATGGCATTGTAGATTGGGTCACATCAATGAGAGAAGGTTGACTAAGTTACATACAGAAGGATATTTGAATGCGTTCGAATATCAATCGTATGCCACTTGTCAATCTTGTCTCAAAGGAAAGATGACAAAGACTCCGTTTACTGGACAAGGAGTAAGAGCGAGCGAGCTCTTGGGACTCGTACACAGTGACGTGTGCGGTCCAATGTCTACACATGCCCGAAGCGGACATTCTTACTTCATTACTTTTACGGATGACTTCTCAAGGTACGGCTATGTCTTCTTAATGAAACATAAGTCCGAGGCCTTTGGAAAATTCCAGAAGTATAAGAATGAAGTAGAGAAACAGACTGGCAAAAGTATTAAGATTCTAAGATCGGATCGAGGTGGAGAATACTTAAGTGCCGAGTTCCTGGACTACTTAAAAGAGAACGGAATTCTCTCTCAGCTCACTCCTCCGTACACCCCGCAACATAACGGTGTATCGGAGAGACGGAACCGCACCCTATTGGATATGGTGCGGTCCATGATGAGTAACGCTGAGTTGCCGCGATCATTCTGGGGATATGCGCTAGAATCAGCAGCATACCTTTTGAACCGAGTTCCTACTAAGACCGTGCCTACACCATATGAGATGTGGTGTGGGAAGAGACCCTATCTTAAGCACATTAAGACATGGGGATGTCCGGCTTTTGTCAAAAAGCAGCATGCGGACAAGCTCGAGGCACGCTCAGTACAGTGCAAGTTTGTGGGATATCCAAAGAATTCCAAAGGATATTTCTTCTACTGTGAAGAGGAACAAAAAGTCCTTGTTTCTCGTCATGCCTACTTCTTGGAAACTGAGTTTTTGGAAACCCAGATAAGTGGGAGCACAATAGAACTGGAAGAAGTTCCAGAACCACAGACTGTTACTGAAAGCTTAGTGGAACCAGAGGGTTCAACAGAACAGGACATTCCTACGCCGCTCCGCAGGAGTAGTAGGCAGTCTCATCCGCCCGAGAGATACTACAGTTTTCTCATAGACGGGGATAGAGAGGATTGCATCATAGATTATGATGAGCCTACTAGCTTCCAGCAGGCCGTTCAGAGCGTTGACTCAGTGAAATGGCTGGATGCAATGCGGACCGAAATGGAGTCCATGTACACCAACAAGGTATGGACGTTGGACATTGCTCCAGACGGGGTAAAACCCGTAGGATGCAAGTGGATCTTCAAAAGGAAGATTGGTGTAGATGGACAGGTTGAGACCTATAAAGCTAGGCTGGTAGCAAAGGGTTTTCGTCAAAGACCTGGCTTGGACTACGACGAAACCTTTTCTCCAGTAGCCATGCTGAAATCCATTCGGATCCTTCTTGCCATTGCTGCCTTCCACGATTATGAGATCTGGCAAATGGACGTAAAGACAGCTTTTCTAAATGGAAATTTAGAGGAGTGTGTCTATATGGACCAACCAGAGGGTTTCATTCAGAGTGGGAGCAGCGAAAAGGTATGCAAGTTGCTTAAGTCCATCTATGGGCTAAAGCAGGCATCGCGGAGTTGGAACATCTGCTTTGATGAGACGGTCAAAGAATTTGGCTTTATCAAAAATCCAGATGAACCATGCATCTATAGTAGATTTGTAGCGAGAACTGTAGTATTCCTCGTTTTGTACGTGGATGACATTCTCTTAATAGGAAATGACATTCCTATGCTACAATCTGTCAAGGGGTTCTTGTCACACAGGTTCTCCATGAAAGACCTGGGTGATGCCTCATACATTCTGGGTATCCGGATCTACCGTGACAGATCCAAGAGGATATTAGGACTTTCACAGTCCAGGTACATCGACACCATACTGAAGAGGTTCAGTATGGAAGATTCCAAGCGCGGTAACCTACCGGCTTGTCACGGGATCACCCTCTCTAAAGAGATGTCTCCCAAGACTGATTTGGAGAGGGATCGCATGTCTATTATACCCTACGCTTCTGCGGTAGGCTCTATAATGTATGCGATGTTGTGTACCAGACCGGATGTAGCTTATGCACTGAGTGTGGTAAGCCGGTATCAGTCAAATCCTGGGGAGAAACACTGGATAGCGGTAAAGAACATTCTCAAGTACCTGAGAAGGACTAAGGAGATGTTCTTGGTGTATGGCGGAAAAGACCTCCAGATCGAGGCCTTTGCTGACTCCAGCTTCCAGAGTGACAAGGATGATTCCAAGTCCATGTCGGGTTTTGTCTTTACCCTCAATGGAGGGGCGGTGTGTTGGAAGAGTTCCAAACAATAAACCGTTGCAGACTCGACGATGGAAGCGGAATACATCGCTGCATCTGATGCCGCAAAAGAAGCTGTCTGGATGAGGAAGTTCTTGAAAGAACTTCAAGTGGTTCCGTCCATTGTTGATCCAATACCTCTGTATTGCGACAACAATGGGGCTATAGCTTTAGCGAAGGAACCCAGGTCCCATCAGAAATCCAGGCACATCTTGAGGCGGTATCACCTGATCAGGGAGATCGTAGATCGCCAGGAGATCGAGGTTCGGAGAGTCGCTTCAGAAGACAACACTGCAGATCCATTCACCAAGGCCTTGCCCCAGACTCAGTTCGAGCCGCTGATCGAGATGATAGGTCTTCGATACGCCAGTACATGGCCTTAGTGCAAGTGGGAGATTGTTAGTGTATATGCCCTAGAGGCCATTACTGTATCATACTAGTTTGTATATTACTTAATGGATGCTTGGGATATTCACCTTGTATATACAATCTTGCTCAAAATAGTAGTATGCTACTTGGTTTGTTTCTACTTCAATGTGTACATGTGTTTATTTTTGTATATCGCCTATACACATTAGTAGAGCCCTTAGGATCTTTGCTTGATTACCAGCGATGTGATGGCCGTCACACTAGTGGGGCTGGGTAATCTATAAGCACATCCTTATGCAGGTCCCTGGTCGCAGGACTATCGAGACAGGGCATCGATACTCCGGAGTAGACCAGCGCATGCGCTTCTCATCCCAGTGTGGGAGACGGTCTGTCCCACAGCCGTCAGTACGTCGTACTTGAGATAGTATGCGGGTGCTCGTTAGGTTACGGGTACACTGGACAGGACTCGTCGGGAACTGACTAGTTGGTATTATACCTATCGTCAGTTATCAGTTCCCAGGTGACATGAGTACAGCTTAGTCCGCTGACTTGACACTGTCACTCCTCCTCGAGTGTGTTCCCACTGTACTTTGATCACTACCCTACCACGGCTCAAAGGAGTCGTGCAAACAGGTAGTGGTTGGGTGCAGTCCCGAAGCACTTAGAGGCAGTGACGGTTAGACAGGATTCGTCTCTCCCGGTATTGGGGGTTGACATCCCGCTGTGTCTAGGAGAGCCATTACACGAGTAGTCCCTGGCCAGGGCAAACGAGATATACTGGTAGGTTTCCAGTGTTATCTCAGGGTGTTTTGGGCTTCGCTCCGGCATGACTTGTACCGCTATTGGGGGACTGACGTTTACCGCCCTCTAGGCCCGCCATGCGATGTATCAGACGAACAGACCGGACTGTACGGAGAATGTCACACTCAGGCTCAGTAGGAGTTCATATGGGTTTCGCCTCGTCGGTCTTCTTGTCGGCTTTACCTGGGGACCGTTACGCACAGCTAGTGCCGCTTGCGGTCTGTGGTTAAACCCACTGCCAGCGTAGTGTCGAGTCTTTAGAGTTCCACACAGAAAGCTTTTCGCCTTTAGGCAAAAGAGTAAAGGTCGCATGGTATTGCGACAGGTCACATGGTTTTGCGACAGGGTTCGGTCACATCCGTGCACTTGTGCACGTACAATGTCCGGACAGTTTACACTAGCGGGCTTTGGTTTAAGCCAGATCCTAGTGTATCTTATGGGATTGGATTTATCCAGTTTGCATTCGTGTTCCTCGGAACGCGGATGCGGGTGTGTATGCACAGTTGACAGGGAGGCACAGACAGCGGATTCTCATTAGGGTTGTTGACAGTTGACCGTTGACTTTTTGACTTTTTGCTCAACCCTAATGAGAATATGATATGCGATTAACTATTATATTAATTAAGTATTATGGTGACTTGGTTGTTGACTTTTGTTGACTTTGTTGACTTGTTGACTTTTGTTGACTTGTTGACTTTGTTGACCGGTTGACTAGGCTTGACTAGTTGACCATCATGATAACCATGGTTATCATTTCATGCCAAAGACTTTTACTTGCTTGTTCATTTGAGTAAAATGAGTGCATGACATGATAAGGTTATGGTTGCTTCAACCATCACATAAGACTTTTATTGATATGATGAGTTATGATTGCTTTGGATTATGAGAGGGTGAGAGACAAAATACTTGCCCATTCTTTCTTGCTCATTCTCTCTCTTGTTCTTGAGCTCTCCTCTTGCTCTCACCCTCAACCTCTTGCTCCCTCTCTTGATCTATGGTTCTCTTGTCTCATGAGTTGAGAATCAAGAACCATAGATAAAATCCCATTCTATTTCCTCTCTACTCATTCTAGTTCACTAGGTTTAGCAAACCAAGTGAACTAGTTTCTTCAAAGAACGAAGAAGGAGCTAAAGGTTGGAGCTTTCAAGTGGATCTATCTTCGGCGTACGGAGACGACGAGAAGGAGCCATCGGACCACCATCGGAGCTTGAAGAGAAGGAGTTCAAGTTTAGGTATAACCATCTCCATCCGAGTAGCTAACTCTCTTTAGCTAAGTATGCTAGTTTTAGTTTAGTCAAAGATCCCGACTTTGCTTAGTCCATGTTGCCCCTTGCGCTAAAAATTTGATTTTTATACCGTTTCCGCCTCCCCGTAAGAACCGGGGGTCGCAACGTGGACTTACAGATAGTTGGATCCCGATTCCCACAGATGAGTTGGTTTACTCCTCGAGTGATCCCGACTAATTCTTCTTTCAGGTTTGGAGCAGAATTTGAGGATACAGTTGGAGGTTTCTTGATTAGATAAATTGATAACCATTCTGATCTAGGTTAGAGTGCACACAGAGTGTTTCATTTCTCTCTCTCTCTCTTTGGAAGCGACCATGACCCGACCCTAGACTATGACTCAGTGAACAAGTTAACCGAACCTTCTAAAAACACTGGTTTTTGGATTGTCAGAGTTGCATACCTCATTGCCACTCCTACTTTTACCCTTTTCTCCAGAACACCCCGTATTACTACGAACATCCACTTCCATTGGATAAAACCATCGTATGGTTATATACGAACTCGAAGGAACTTATTCCAGATTCGAGGATGGTTTCCGGTTCTGGGGAAAATGAATAGGACCATTCATTTGCCTTTTCCTTTTACCTTCTCTCAGGTTGCGAGTGCTCTTTGGATTAGGACAGTACACCTATTATGCTTATTGGATAGTCTTCTTCCAAACCATAGGCAGGTGCCGAATGGTTAGGAATGAAGAAAACCAATTAGCCTAACGATGGTGTACAGAAGATAATAAGTTAAGTCAAATAAAGGGATTAGAAAGAGGGCAAAGTAAATTGCGACTGCTGTTCACGACCAAACCAAGTATTTCTTCGCCAAATCCTACTTCAACTTTGTATTTCTCCAGAAAACCTCGTATCACTACGATGATCCACAGTTTATTGGATAATCCATCGCATGGTTATATACGAACTCGAAGGAACTTGTTCCAGTTCGGTGATGAATTCTGGTTAAGGAGAAATAGGAATAAGGTTTTATTCAGTTGTCTTTTATCTTTACCTTCTCTCGGGTTGAGAGTACTCCTAGGATTAGGAGAGTACACCCATTATGCTTATTGGATAGTCTTCTTCCATACCATAGGCTGGTGCCGAACGGTAGGGTAGGAAGAAAACCATTTAGCATAAAGCGGTGCACAGAAGGTAATGACTAAAGACATATAAAGGGATTTGGAGAGATGGCAAAGAAATATACGGTTACAGTTGTGAATCTGTTAATGGAAGAGGCATTACTTAGAATACCCGGATACCCCTTCGAAACATTTACATGTTTCAGTTTCACTGTGTACTATTAAAAGAAAACTGATTTCCTAATTAGTCCTTGCTCCAGGGTATGTATTTACCAGGTTTGATTCTCACATCTATATGGTTTTACAGCTAATGAGTGGGAGTAAGTTATTAGGAATTGGGTGATCATCCTCTTTATATCGGGATTCGTTTTAATTGCTGATATTTGAGAAAATCGCCTGGGTTGTTTGTCGGACGGCAAATATTTGGTTTTGAATATCCGTTGTTATGCACCAATTTCAAATTGATATATCGGTACGTTTATTTTTATAAAGTGAGATAGAACTTTTTGAAATTATGTCTATGAGATTTATCTATATGAGGGGATGGTTAGGTAAGGAGCATTAAACAGAGGTGTAATTCTTCTTAACCATAATTACAGTTTTCAATCTACGACACACAGGGAATGAGTTATTAGACTCAGGGGACTTATACAGAGTATTGTATGTTGTCCAGTGTCGATCAGGACAGAGGGGTTGGTACTCGTACTATATTCTGTTTACATGTGACTTCTCATGTTCTTAGACATGTGTTTCGTAGAAATGCAAGGTCTATGTTTTGAGAAGTTATAGGTATAAGAATAAAGTAGAGAACCAGACAATGGAAGTATCAGGATTCTTCAAGATGATCGAAGATGTAGATGCTTATTTATGGTATTCAGTTAATAGTAATGATTAAAAGAACTTGCTTCTCTTTCACGTTACTCATAATTGGAAGCATTCCTAAGTTGAGTAATGTTGATCGACCTCTCTCCATTTAGTTGACATGCACTGGAGACAGTTGCATGATTTGAATCTGGTTCCAATTAAATCAGTGCCTCTATTTCTATATTGGATATAGAATAGTTCATATCTTAACATTGTTAAGGTACGGGGAGTTGTCCGGCTTATGCTTGAAACTAGACTCTGGATAACTCAAGGCACGTTTCTGTATTGGCTGTTTGTGGGTTGACCCGGGCTATGAAGATGGTTGACTTTCTACCATCTGGAAGATCAATAGTGTTATTGTTCTTGACTCGCCACAGTTTTAATAAAAATGGATTTTTTCAGAAAACAGTAGTGGGAGTATGGTAGAACTTGAAGTGATTCCAGAACTACAAACGATTACTGAAAATTTGATAAGAACGTAAAGATTCAATCTGGTTTGACATTCCATTGGCAACTCCGCAGATATGGTGGGTAACCTCAAGCACTCGAGAGGTACTCCGGTAGCCTCAAGGACGGTGACAGGGAGGTTCTTGTTTACCCAGACTTGCCATTTCTGTTGTTCCAGACCATGAGACCCGGCAGGAGGAAGAGTATAGCGTTATTCTAAACTAGCTATAGAAGTGCACGTGTATATGACTCTGCCAGAGGGTTGTCGTAGTCGGTGGGAGCAGCGGAAGCATTGGTGGACAAGTAGCTAATGTCTATTTATGGACTAAAGCAGATATAGCGGAGATAGATCATCTATTTATGATGTGACAGTCATAGCTTTGACTTCATCAGAATAGGCGATGGATCTATTAAGAAGGTAGTAAGGTGTGATGTCCTAGTATTTGGAAGACATACACAGAGTAGGAAGTGAAATTCCTATACTACGATCGTTTATACTTTGGTTGTCACACAATGGTTTCTCCACATAAGGCTTGGATATTATATCAGACATTCTGATTACTAGATCTATGGTTTTAGATCCAGATTTAGGTAGTTTCCCAATCTGGGTACTTAGACAGCATTCTAAAGGTGTTTTTAGAATGGACGACTCCTGGCACGGTAGTGTACCTGTAGCTGATGGAGTCACCCTCTCTAAAGGTGTCTTACAGACAAAAGGGGAGAGGGATGTGCATGATTGGCAGATCACTTGCTTAGGCAATTGAGTCAATCATGAGATGTCAAGTACCACACCAGACGTTGTTTTTTGCACTAGATGCAATAAGTTGATATTAATCCTGTCCTGGAGAAACGTTCGGAAGCAGTTTTAGAATATAAGTGGATGTTCTAGGGATATGATAACAACGGCCTCTTTCAGGAGACGGTTATCATTCCAGGCTTCCAAGGTGACCTGGATGACAGAGTGGCTGTCAGAGTTATAGTTTTCCCTCTGACAAGGGGCAGATGTTTGGACAGGAGGTCCAACCGGATACTGAGGGAGGCATGGCGCAGGATACTGATTAAGTTCAGTTGACGATACAGTCCAAGAAGTTTGGATTTGGAGTTCATTTATGAACTAGGTCCCATCATATATCCAGACATATTCTAAGACAGGTATTGCTCATTTCGGATGATGATTTTCTCCGCGAACTTGAGATAAAGGGAGACATAGAAAGAAACATCAAGGCGGATCCACTCACTGAGGCTATTGCTCGAACGCAATAGTTTCGCAAACGGACTTTGTGAGACTGATTATTAGAGTTGGGTGTTCGGTATCACACGGGCTGTGAGTATGCGACATCGTAATAATTAGCCTTGAGTGCAAGTGGGAGATTGTTGGATATAGTGCCCTCAGAGTCAATTATTGGATCACAGGCACGTGATTACAATGATTGAGGGAGGACCTATGCCGGTAGGACAGTCTTACTCGAGATGATAGTATACTATCTGGTTTACCTTTATCATCGTGTACTGCTTCAGGTGACCTTACAGGTCACGATTACACGTTGATAGAGCCCTTAGGATTATTACTTGACGGACAGCATTATGATGGCGATCATATACGTGGGAGCTAGGGTCTATAAGCACATCCTTAAAAGGTCCCTAGTCGTGGGAGTTTTGTGACAGGGCATCGATGCTCCGTTAGTAGACTAGTGTATACTGTCGAGACCCCGATGAGGGGCAGTGGCTGGTCTCACAAGCCATTGGTGTCAGTTGGATCACCTAAGATGTATACAGGTGCTCATTGGGTTATGAGTACACCGGTCAGGACTCGTCGGGAACATGCTAGTAGGTATTATACCTGACGTCAGATATCAAATCCATGGTGACATGTGTACAGGTTAGTTCATCGACCTGAGATCGTCATTTGTCTCGTGTGAGTTCCCACTGTGCTTTGATTAATACCCGACCACGGCTCAAAGGAGTCGTCCAAACAGGTTTTAGTTGGGTACAGCCCCGAGCTACATAGAGGCAGTGAGCGGATCGACAGGGGTTTCGTCTCTTCCGGTATTGGGGGTGAGATCGCGCTGTGTCTAGGAGAGCCATTACACGAACTCTTTAACCAAGGAAGGAGATTTACTGGTAAGTATTCTAGTAGTATCTCACGGTGTTCTGGGCTACACTCCGACATGACTTGTACCGCTTTTGGGGGTCTGACTTTTACCAATCCCCTAGGCCCGCCAAGCGATGCTCATAGACGAACGGACCAGACTGTACGGATATTGTCACTGACAGGCTCAGTAGGGTGTCAGAATGAGTTCGCTCATCGACCTCCCTTTTGGTCAATACCTGGTATCCCGTTACGTACAGCTAGTACCACTGATGTGCCAGTGGTTAAATCCACAGGCAAAGTATTGACGAGTCTTCAGAGTCCCCCACAGATAGTTTCTCAAGTTTCGGGCAAAACGTTGTAGAGGCCGTATGATATATGGCAGGGTCCGATCATATACGTGCAGTAGTGCACGGATCATGATCGGACGGATCATTCTAGTGGGCTTTTGTTTAAACCGGATCCTAGTATTAGATTTGTTGGATTATTTTAGTCTCATCGCATTCGCATTCAGTCGGAATGCGGATGCAGGTATGTATATACAGGTGAGGGGTATCCTTGTGTTCCGTCACGAGTTTACTTTAGATGTTGCCGGATCTTTTTTATTGGACCAAACATTTGGATTAATGTTTGGATGGTGGAAATTATGAGCTAGAATTCATCATTTGATGCATTAAATGTGGCACACGCAACCTAGTGACTCATGGTCTCTTTTATTGTGCATATGTCACATTTGAGATTGATTTGTGAGTTGATATGATAGGAAGAAAGAGAAAGGGCAGACATGTGGTTGTGGGTGAGCTCTTGTATTCTCTCATTCCTACTCTCATTTTATCATACAACAAGAAAGGAAAAAGAAACCTTTTCGTCTTCTTCTTCCTCTTGCTCATTATCTCCATCAATGGCAACACCTCTAACCTCCATCCAAATCAATGGATGCAAGAGACAAAGTGATCACAAACATTCTCTACATCACCTTAGACACGTCGGGTAGCACACATCATGCCCGAGTTGCTTCGGATGAAGCGGGAGCCCGTAAAATGAATCGATGATGTGGTACCCTTTCCGACGAGGAGTTCGAGACCGGAGATGCCGCGAGGAGCTTGGGATAGTGGCCAAAGACCAAAGGACACGGATCGATCGGTATAGCCTTTCTATCCCAACTCTAGACAGCTAGTTGTGGGTTAATGGTTCGATCCGCGTTTTAAGTATACTATAGCGTCGGTTTCAAATTTTGAAAAAGTTTTCGTTTCCGCATTTTGGCCTCGGAAAGACGGCCGGGGCGCTTGCGTAGACTAACAAATTACCGATGATGAATGTGTGTGAGCCGGCAATTCTGTGTAAGTGCAACATGTGCATCATCGATAATCATGTAGGTGTACTAGTAGATGAAGTCAAGTAAACAAAAGGTACGAAACATTTTATATATATATATATCATAGTAAAAGAAACGCGAGCGTATGTAGAAATAAGAGATCGTAAGTGCGAACAGTGTATAAAATATGCAACTACATAGAAGTCAAACAGTTATAGTTTAAAATAGTGTGAATCCTTATTTTTGAAAATAGGGGAATGTGATATTGTTTGGAAAAGATACCATTTGAAAAGTTTATATTAACTCCTTGAATTCATCAATTAAAAAGGGCGTAACAATTCGTTAGTTTTGAAATGGGTATGACTCCAAACCTATCACAATATCCATTTTGTGATATACAATAAAATGTTCTCAAGTCGGAATAAAGTATCAGTGATTCATCCTTATAATATCACGTACGGAATATCCATCGTACGATATCATCAAAACAATAGTACGGATCTATAGTCACGTACATTATCTCATAACACATCTATCTCAATCTTATCGTATTATCGTTCACATGTCTCATTGATATCGATCTCATATCATGCCACTATAATATCATATTTGTCCTCTTTAAATCACTTATATATATCACGATTCCCATTCTCATTTCATATTCTCATATATCAATCCGAGACTTCCTTACTTATTATATCATTTAACACTAAATCCCCTGATCATATCCGTGGGTTTATAGATAGGTTTTCTCTAAACTACAATTAATATATCACTTATCCATATCAATGGTTATGAGGGTGCTATACGGCATCCACCCGACTTCCCCCTTAGATATAAATCTACTCACCCGCTAAACTCCTTGTTTAGCCAAAGTCGATGTACTTCGTCGTCTTAGAAGTCCACGCGAGGGTACCTACAAATCAACACATATCGCAACGTTATGAAAACAATGTCCGAAAATCAATACGTTACACGAATTGCTTATAGGTTAGAACCTATAGCTTACGCATGCAAAAACAACCAAATAACCCGCGTCGTTGACGTACAAACGTCTAACGACCAAATCCAAATTCAAATATCGAAACCAAGTTTCAAATATCAGAGAACATAATACGGCAACTGAGAAAATGACTCCCAGATTCTTGCTCAGGTAAATAGGGACAAAAATAACAATACAGTAGCTATGTTATAAGGTAAGTGAGCTACAGACAAAACCCCAACACCAATGGCCAAAATTTGGCCGACGGGAATGTAAGTCGATGTCGCACACCCCACGTGTTTGCGGGGAGGCAGAAATAGCAAAACATAATTTTTACGGGCTTCGTAACACCGACTTGAACCAAGGATCGAACATAAACCCTAAATAGCATACTACTTGAGGTTTAATTACTCGGATGAATGTTATACCTCGTAGTATCGTGTCCTTCTTGTCTTCTTGCTGTCCTCTTTCTCTTCTTGCTTGCCTCTTTCACTTCGTGAGCTCCTTGGAGTGAAAATGGATAGCGCCTCCTCATCGGCTTCTCAAAGTCGAAGAAGATCCACCGGAGAATTCCAACCTTGAGCTTTAACCTCCAAGATGAGGTAACAAGGTCACTTGGTGTGCTAAACTAAGTATCCTAGAGTGAGTAGAGAGTGATTTTGGGTAGTTAAGTCTCACTAACTCTTGGATTATCGACACATGAGACAATAAGAGTTAAGATTTGAGTGGAAGAAAAAGAATGTGAACTTGAGAAAAGAGAAATTTTTTTTGATAATGATAATTGAGATGGCTCACTTGATATAACTACAAGAATGGAAAGAAAAATATCTCACCCAAAATATCTAGTGCCACAAAATATCTCACAAAAATATCTAAGTCAAATAGTTAAACCAAGTAGCCTTGGCACAATTATCATTTACAAAAATAACAAATAATTTCCTCCACCTTATAATTGTTTTAATCAAGTCAATGGTTAAAACCCTAATGAGCTGTCTCCTTCTAAAACAATCTTGTGTAATTACAAGAATGCCCCTCTCATCCGTATATACATATCCATATTCGTGTTTCGAGAAACACGAATACATTGAGACGAAACTAATCTAACAATCTATTACTAGGATCCGGCTTAAACCAAAGCCCACTATTATTATCCGCTTGAACATCACACGCGCACAAGTACACGTATGTGATCGAACCCTTTTGTAAAACCATACAACCTCTACATCGTTTTGCCCGAAGCAGGGAAACCCTCTGTGTGGGACTCTAAAGACTCGAGAGTACACTGGCAATGGGTTTAACCACAAGTACATCAGCGGTACTACCTGCATGTAACGACTACCCAGGTATCTTTCGATAAGAAGGCCGACGAGCAAACTCATCTAAACTCCTACTGAGCCTGTCTGTGGCAATCTCCGTACAGTCCGGTCTGTTCGCCTAAGAGTATCGGATATCGGGCCTAGGGGGCGGTAAACGTCAGACCCCTAATAGCGTAATAATTTATGTCGGAGTGCATCCCAAAACACCTTGAGAAACTACTGGAGTACCACCAGTAAATCTCGCTTGCCCTGGCCAAGGACTTTGTGTAATGGCTTTCCGAACACAGGGCGACATCAACCCCCAATACCAAGAGAGACGAATCCTATCTAACCGCCGCTACCTCCAAGTGCTTCGGGACTGCACCCAACTACTACCTGTTTGCATGACTAAATTTGGCCATGGTAGAGTAGTTGTCACGACCCGAAAGAGCACGTGACTGGCCCATGAACCATATGAAGTCTATAAGACTCCATCTGATCCAAGTAAGCCAAAAGCCCAGAAATCTAAAACCATTTTAAGAGTAAAGAAACATATCTTGTAAATTATATTCCCATGAGGCATTTTATCTAACACTAACTACGCATAAACAAAGAGCACAACCCACACAAGCAATATAATATACAACGCCGAAGGGCGAGGATCAAACTCAAAAGAAACTCACAATAACATGAAAACCTTAACACTACTAAGCGCGACTCTAAGGTCGAAATAATACATCACTAGTTTCTGAGTCTGAAACAATATACAAGTTTTGGTTGATGGAATTTCTAGATACAAGGAATAATACATATACAAGGGTGGTTCGGATGCAGAGAACCCACCTACCAAGCAAATCACCCGCAACGGAAGCAATTTGCCGGAAATGCCGCTATGGAACCTGTACGGCAAAACCTGCAAGAACTGTGGCACAACGGGGGTGAGTTGCCAACTCGTGAGTAGAAAATATCTACAAGCAGAAATTGGAAGCATGACATAACCCTAAGTCAAAACGATCAGATATATTATAAACCTCAAATGAATAAGTTTGAAGCATAGTAAAGTGGCAGTGTAATATCTGAACATAAGTGTAGTGGCAAGTACCCGTGCCAGTGCCTTACGTAACAATATATCATAAATATGATGTTTGTATGCGGTAAAATGAAAACATGAGATATCGTGAATTAAATCATCAGAAAATCAACGTCGAGCATTGACACAAACTATATATCTCAATATCAAGTGAAACCCATATATCATGTATCCGACAGGTATGCAGCATTAATGAAGGTACTCTATCAGGTACTACTAATATGTGATGCAATGCATATACAATAAATGTGGGGTAGGGGAGATATAATATACCATCAACCATAAAGGCCCCGAGCACATAGGCTCCTCTCACATCGAGCTCATAGGCTTCGAGCACATAGGCTCCTCTCACATCGAGCTCATAGGCTCCGAGCATATAGGCCCCTCTCACATCGAGCTCATAGACTCCTCTCACATAATGCATATGTAAATTTGCATAGATCATCATGATGATATATTAAGTATGCGTATATATATATCAACGTCCCATACCACCAATATATATATACTCTATGGGTATACATATATATTTCAGCATCCCATACCACTGATATATGTACGCAGGAGTAAAACAATCCAGAATCATCATATGCAACCATATCACAGTGCGATATCCATGAATTATAATACATGCAACAATGACACTAATATAAGCTTGCAACTATGTAAAGGCATATATGCATAAGGAATATGAATCAATAACATATGAGCATGCAATGCAATGCGAGCCGTAGAATAAATGGTAAATGAATAATAATGCAGCTTGCCATTTGAAATAAGACAAATCGGGGTTTTTGTAATGGGTAAGACCGGGGTCTAGTCTAACATCTATTATGCAAACCACAAATCTAAGTATCAAGTCAACCAGAAGGGGTATGGAATCCACCTAAATCTAAGTCGATATAAATATATATACATATAATAGTCGGTGATCCCGCCTCAATAGTATCGCGTACAATACAGTATATCATATGACAATCCTCAAGTCATGAGTGCGGATCTTTCATCAATATAAAGCTCGTACGGTAAATCGTCGTACGGCATCCCAATAGCTGGGTACGGGTCAATATCACATTATCTCATCAAGTACCTGGTATTCTTATCATCATAACCCATAATGTGAAATACTGAATCTAAGTCTAGTACAAATCGATACCATCCATATAATTATGAGTTGTGATGTGAAATTGAGTTCAGTAGAGGCTACACCAACACCCTAGTGCATGAATTGAGACCCTAACCTGAGAGTTGAAACCCGAAATACGGATTTAGAAACCGATATCGGAGAAATTGTCGAATCTGGGAAGGGTATATTGAATCTGCTATCACCCGAGACATCCTAAATTAAAATTGATTAGACAGTGACATGTGCAGGCACCCAGGAAGCTACCACCAAGACCTCAACCGCTAACTCATCAATACGGCCGCAGATTTTTTACGATTGGCCGCAATTTGCGGCCATACCTGCACCAAATCTTCTCGTTTTGGTTCTGTAGCCCCTACATGTATAGATTAGACCCCTGGTATATATAGATTTGTCCAATTTAACCTAGGATGAAATCTGGAACATATTTCCTAAGTTGCTGTTTTGGATTCGTGTTTCCGTATTCCGTATTTTTAATTCTGAATTTGTGTATTGTGTTTTACCTCGACTATTTGGCGTTTATACGACGATATCGAGGGTTGTTGATGGGTTTGGAAGGCGTTGTCCATAGGTTCTAACCTATAGATCTTAACGTATCGTTTTGAGATTCGTATGCCGTTTTAGTTCAGGATTGGTTTTGATACGCATTTGCAATACGTTAATGTGTAGGTACCCCATGAAGACTTCAGGACGACAAGCAAAAGCGTGGTGACGTCGACAATGAAGACGCAAGGTGAGTAGATTATATCTACAGGGGGAAGTCGGGGGATGACGTATAGCACCCCCGCAGTCCGTAGTTGATGTATTATATCTGATAGTTATAGTGTGTCATGGATATTGTGTTTGGTGTTTTATGGATAGTTTAGGCTTAGAAGTAAACTAATGTAGTTCATAGCCATGAACCCTAGAATAGGTTTACACCAACACGCACACCCTTGCATATTCATTATACTTACACTGTGTTGATGATGATATTGGATGACTTTGGAGATGAGTCGATAATATTGGGCTTGGTGCCGTGCGATCGGTGATTTGATATGATTCGTATTTGGGATACGATATGTGATTCTTAGCGGGCCTTGGGGCATGTGTTTTGCCCCCGCACTAATAATTATATGGATGGTATCGATTTCTACTAGACTTAGATTCAGTATTCCAGATTATGGGTTATGATGATAAGAATACCAGGTACTTGATGAGATAATGTGATATTGACCCGTACCCAGCTATTGGGATGCCGTATGACGATTTACCGTACGAGCTTTATATTGATGAAAGATCCGCACTCATGACTTGAGGATTGTCATATGATATACTGTATTGTACGCGATACTATTGAGGCGGGATCACCGACTATTATATGTATATATATTTTTATCGACTTAGATTTAGGTGGATTCCATACCCCTCCCGGTTGACTTGATACTTAGATTTGTGGTTTGCATAATAGATGTTAGACTAGACCCCAGTCTTACCCATTACAAAAACCCCGATTTGTCTTATTTCAAATGGCAAGCTGCATTATTATTCATTTACCATTTATTCTACGGCTCGCATTGCATTGCATGCTCATATGTTATTGATTCATATTCCTTATGCATATGCCTTTACATAGTTGCATGCTTATATTAGTGTCATTGTTGCATGTATTATAATTCATGAATTTCGCACTGTGATATGGTTGCATATGATGATTCTGGATTGTTTTACTCCTGCGTATATATATCAGTGGTATGGGACGCTGAAATATATATGTATACCCATAGAGTATATATATATCGGTGGTATGGGACGCTGATATATATATACGCATACTTAATATATCATCATGAGGATCTATGCAAATTTACATATGCATTATGTGAGAGGAGCCTATGTGCTCGGAGCCTATGAGCTCGATGTGAGAGGAGCCTATGTGCTCGGAGCCTATGAGCTTGATGTGAGAGGAGCCTATGTGCTCGAAGCCTATGAGCTCGATGTGAGAGGAGCCTGTGTGCTCGGGGCCTTTATGGTCGATGGTATATTATATCTCCCCTACCCCACATTTATTGTATATGCATTGCATCACATATTAGTAGTACCTGATAGAGTACCTTCATGAATGTTGCATACCTGTCGGATACATGATATATGGGTTTCACTTGATATTTAGATATATAGTTTGTGTCAATGCTCGACGTTGATTTTCTGATGATTTCATTCACGATATCTCCTGTTTTCATTTTACCGCATACATACATCATATTTATGATATATTGTTACGTGAGGCACTGGCACGAGTACTTGGCACTACACTTATGTTCAGATATTACACTGCCACTTTACTATGCTTCAAACTTATTCATTTGAGGTTTATATTATATCTGATCGTTTTGACTTAGGGTTATGTCATTCTTCCAATTTCTGCTTGTAGATATTTTCTATTCACGAGTTGGCAACTCACCCCCGTTGTGCCACAGTTCTTGCTGGTTTTGCCGTACAGGTTCCATAGCGGCATTTCCGGCACACTGCTTTCTTTGCGGGTGATTTGCTTTGTAGGTGGGTTCTCTACATCCGAACCACCCTTGTATATGTATTATTCCTTGTATCTAGAAATTCCATCAACCAAAACTTGTATATTGTTTCAGACTCAGACACTAGTGATGTATTATTTCGACCTTAGAGTCGCGCTTAGTAGTGTTAAGGTTTTCATGTTAATGAGAGTTTCTTTTGAGTTTATCCTCGCCCTTCGGCGTTGTATATTATATTGCTTGTGTGGGTTGTGCTCTTTGTTTATGCGTAGTTAGTGTTAGATAAAATGCCTAAAGGGAATATAATTTACAAGATATGTTTCTTTACTCTTAAAATGGTTTTAGATTTCTGGGCTTTTGGCTTACTTGGATCAGATGGAGTCCTATAGACTTCATATGGTTCAGGGCCAGTCAAGTGCTCTTTCGGGTCGTGACAAAGTTGGTATCAGAGCGCTAGGTTGACCTTGGTTCAAGTCTAAGTTTGACTATTGTAGGGTTCCTAGGCACACTATAGAGGTCTCACAAGGCATCAACCATGCCAATTTCAAATGTTATGGGTGCCGAGAAACCCTAATACGGATCGTTAACTAGAAATTTAGGCGAAAAACTAAACTAGTTAACAACTTAACTAAAGGAGAGAGGCTACAACCTTTGTAGATCCGGTTCTCCACTTCCTTAGCTCCACGTAGGCGTCCTCTCGCTGTCCATCTCGAATCCCGGACTCAATCATCGGCTTGATCGGAGAAATGAGCGGACTAGGTCGTCGGCTTCGTGCCGAAGATGATGTACGTCTAGGCATCACAAGTTCAAGCTCCGACTTCACAAAGTTGTGAAACTTGTGAAGAAAACACCCAAAACAACTTGGCAAGAGGTAGAGGGTGAAGAAATAGGAGGTGGGTTCACTTTAGAATTGGATTTCTCACTTTAGAACTCAAGTTGCCATTGATGGCATCAAGGTTTCTTTCTTGAAGATGAAGAAGAAGATGAAGCTAGAATTATGATAAGTGTTGTTACAATGAATAATAAAATGAATACTTATCATAAACTAACTAGGGTAGAGTGTAGAGAATAGACCATGGTTACTTGGATGGGTTAGGGTTAAGCATGAAGACAAGAATGGTTAAGAAGTTGAAGCTTCATGAAGCTTCAACTAGAAACAAACATAGCCACCATTCTTATCTAAATCTTTTCCAAATAAATAAACAAATAAATAAATGAAAAGGCAAAACCCTATTCATCTCTTAACCATGGTTTAATCCTTTACACTTAACCACATGATCAAGTATCATCAAACATGATACAAATATGTGCACAAAAGTATATCACATATACTTCTTGCACATCAAGTGAGAAAATCCATTTAAAGTGAACCAATACTAGTTAATGCAAAGTAATATATCAAATATATAATTATACATTAAATCATTAAATCAACACTTGATTCAATGATCCGGTCATGTCGCATATAACCGACTAGTATCCAATGTATCGACTTATCGAATCAATCTACGATTCGATAACTAGGTTATATCGCATATAACCAATCGAAACATTCATCGCGAGAATGAAATGCGGTATCACATACACGCATTATTCTCGGTCCCGCACATATCTCATATGCGCTCCTATTTCGTTTCGCTTGAGCCAGGAAACCTCTGTGTAGGACTCTAAAGACTCGTCAATACGCCGGTAGCAGATGATGATCATATCAAGCACCCACAAGCCGCAAGCGGTCTGCAAAACGTAACGGCCATCCGGGTATTGAGCGATCAGAAGATCGACGAGCTAGCCCGCTCACACTTCTGTGAATCCAACCAGTAACACTTACCGTACAGTCCGGTCTGTTCGTCTGATATGTCGCATATCAAGTCTAGGGGTGGTAAACGTCAGACCCCAATAACCGATAAGTCGTGCCGATGTGTGGCTCATAATGGGTCGAGAAACTACTGGTAACACTTACCAGCAAATCTCTGATCAGCCCTGGCCAGGGACTTCCCTGTTACGGCCAATCGAGCACAGCGCAACATCAACCCCCTATACCGGGAGAGACGAAACCCCTCCTATCGCTCATTGCCTCCATGTGACTCGGGACTGTACCCAAAGACCACCGTTTTGCACGCCCTCATGGACGTGGTAAGGTGGAGATCAAAGCACAGTGGGAATTACACAAGACTCTATGACGATCTCGGGTCTACAGACTAACCTGTACAAGTGTCACCTGAGAACTGCCATCTGACGTGAGGTATAATACCATCTGGGAGTTCTCGGAGAGTCCGTCCAGTGTACCCAGTCTCCACTGAGCACCCGTATATTATCTCTGATGTCAAACACCAATGGATATGGGATCATCCATCGCCCATCTCATGGGTCGAGAAGCGTATACGCTAGTCTACTCTGGTATATCGATGCCCTGTCTCGATACACCCACGACTAGGGACCTTGAAGGATGTACTTATGGACTACCATGTCCCCACTAGTATGATCTGCATCATAGTCCAGGTAGTCAAGTACACATCCTAAGGGCTTTATCAACATGTAACTATAAGACAGCTTAAAGAGACAAGCGTACATGTTAAGATAAAGAGTAACCAGATAGCATACTATCATATCGAGCAAGAAAGTCATCTCTATATATGTCCAAGCATCCAATATAATATACATCATCTGTAGAATACTGGCCTCTAGGGCATACATACAACTAACAATCTCCCACTTGCACTAGGGCCAGCTGCTGTAGTATCGCATACCGAGCATCCCGAAGAGTCTCTCAAACTGTATCTGGGGAACGGCCTTCGTGAGTGGATCCGCCGTGTTGTTCTTCGTGTCAACTCTCCTGTCCTCGATCTCCCGGCGATCAACTATCTCCCGGATCAGGTGATACCGCCTCAGAATATGCCTGGATCGCTGATGGGACCTAGGTTCCTTGGCCAAAGCCACCGCTCCATTGTTATCGCAATACAAAGGTATTGGATGCTCAATGGATGGAACCACTCCAAGTTCAGTAATGAACTTCTTGATCCAGATAGCCTCTTTGGCAGCATCGTTGGCAGCGATGTATTCAGCCTCCATCGTCGAGTCTGCCACGGTTTCCTGCTTGGAACTCTTCCAGCTAACCGCCCCTCCGTAAAGGGTAAAGACAAAGCCCGACTGCGACTTAGAGTCGTCCTTATCACTCTGGAAGCTCGAATCGGTAAAGGACTCCACTTGGAGTTCTCCGTTACCATACACTAAGAGCATCTCTTTAGTCCTTCGTAAGTACTTGAGAATGCTCTTCACACCTGTCCAGTGACTCTCTCCAGGATCAGCTTGATACCTGCTCACTAGACTTAGTGAGTATGCAACATCAGGTCTGGTACATAGCATCGCATACATGATAGAGCCTACAGCTGAAGCATAGGGTATCCCTTGCATGCGAGCTCTCTCCAAATCAGTCTTGGAAGACATCTCTTTGGAAAGAGTGACTTCAGAGATCGTGGGCAAGTTCCCACGCTTGGATTCTTCCATACTAAACCTCTTTAGTATGGTGTCAATGTACCTGGATTGGGACAATCCCAAAATCCGTTTGGATCTATCTCTATAGATCCTGATTCCCAATATGCAGGAGGCATCACCAAGATCTTTCATTGAGAATCTTTGTGATAAGAAGAGCTTGACCGATTGCAGCATAGGAATATCATTTCCTATCAAGAGTATGTCGTCCACGTACAATACGAGGAAGACAACCTTACTCTCTGCCACCTTCTTGTAAATACAAGGTTCATCTGGGTTTTTGACGAAATCAAACTCTTTGATAACGACGTCAAAGCAGATGTTCCAACTCCGCGATGCTTGCTTTAATCCATAAATGGATTTAAGCAGCTTGCACACCTTCCCGCTGCTCCCACTATCTACGAAGCCCTCTGGCTGAGTCATGTACACGCACTCTTCTAAATCACCATTTAGAAAGGCGGTCTTAACATCCATTTGCCAGATTTCGTAATCATCATATGCAGCGATGGCAAGCATGATCCGGATGGATTTAAGCATAGCCACTGGAGAAAAGGTTTCGTCATAGTCCACACCTGGTCTTTGACGAAAACCCTTTGCAACAAGTCTAGCTTTGAAAGTCTCCACTTTCCCATCTACACCAAGTTTTTTCTTGAAGATCCACTTGCTCCCGATGGGTTTTACCCCTTCAGGAGCAACTTCCAAAGTCCATACTTTGTTGGTGTACATGGATTCCATCTCGGACCGCATAGCATCCAGCCATTTTACTGAGTCCTTACTCGTGATGGCCTGCTCGAAGCTAGTTGGGTCATCATCCTCCATGATGCAATCCTCGCTTCCACCGTCAATGAGAAAACCGTAGTATCTCTCAGGTGGACGAGAAACCCTACTAGATCGGCGGAGAGGCTGGGGTTCGTCGGGTAGTACTGAATTCTCTGGTTCTACTAAATCTTCAGTTATAGTTTGTGTTGCTGGAACCTCTTCCAGTTCTACCTCAATGCCACTAATCTGTTTCATAAGAAAACCTTTTTCTAAGAAAGTGGCATGTCGAGAAACAAACACCTTTTGTTCCTCGGGGTGGTAGAAGATATACCCTTGTGAATTTTTGGGATATCCTACAAACTTACATAAGACTGATCTTGCCTCGAGTTTGTCCGGATTTTGTCTTTTGACATAGGCTGGACAACCCCATATCTTAACATACTTAAGAGATGGTCTCTTCCCTTTCCATATCTCATATGGAGTGGTAGGCACTGATTTGGTAGGAACCATATTCAATAGGTGTATGGCTGTCTCAAGCGCATACCCCCAGAAGGAAATAGGTAACTCGGTTGTACTCATCATTGAACGCACCATATCTAATAGGGTGCGATTCCTTCGTTCCGATACACCGTTGTGCTGTGGTGTATAAGGTGGAGTAAGCTGAGAGAGAATCCCATTCTCTTTTAGATAATCTTGGAACTCATTGCTCAAGTATTCTCCTCCTCGATCAGATCGAAGGATCCTTATACTTTTTCCCGTTTGGTTCTCTACTTCTTGCTTATATTCTCTGAATTTCTCAAAAGCTTCAGACTTGTGTTTCAATAGGAACACATGCCCGTATCTAGAGAGATCGTCAGTGAATGTAATGAAGTAGGAAGAACCGTTCCTGGCATGGGTAGACATGGGACCGCATACATCACTATGTACCAGTCCTAAGAGTTCAGTAACTCTTTGGTCATTTTTCCTTTGAGACATGAATGGCAAGTATCATAAGATGATAATTCGAACGGATTCAAATAACCATCCTTATGTAACTTAGCCAGTCGTGTCGCATTGATATGACCAAGTCTACAATGCCACAAGTAGGATTCGTTCATTTATGAACTTTTCCTCTTATGTGTGTTTTGTATATTGAGGACTGTATTTTGATTTAGAATGAATATGCCATTATGTAATGAGCCTGATGCAATCAACTTTTGATCTAGGAATATGTTCATAACATTATCCTGTACTACAAAATTATATCCTTCTTTACCCAATAAAGAAATTGATATAATGTTGCACATCATGTTCGGTATATAATAGCACTCATTCAGGATCATTGTATCACCACTTGGTAATACTAGGTGATATTCGCCAACTGCTTTGGCTGCAACATTTGCACCGTTCCCTACTTGAACGGAATGATCACCTTTACCCAGTTCTCTACCTTTTCGTAGCCCATGTAACTGCTTACATATGTGGGATCCTGATCCGGTATCTAATACCCAAGACGTAGGGTGAACTGAAAAACAGTTCTCAATAACTAACACACCCGAAGAAGATGCATCAACATGCATGTTCTTTTGGGCGGCATGAGAATCTAGATATTCTCCTATTCCCTGTTCAGTCTTATAACTCTTATAAGAAAGAACGGGTCCAGCATTCCCCTGCACAGTATAACATGCGGGTTCAGTCAATACATCCATATTATTATCTTTATTAGGGCATGAAATGGTCGTTACCTTGAGAGAGAGAGAAGAAAACACTTTAGCGTATGCTCGTGCAAGATCAGATTGGTTATTATCTTATCTAATCAGGATGGCTCCCACTGTTTTTATCAAATCTTCCTTCAAACCCTAAAAGGAAAGACTAGCCGGGATTAATTACACACTACAAGTTCTCCAATCTTTCAGCCAGGCCAGTGTCGGTACTTTGAGGGAGGTCCGCCGTGCTTTCGCACGAACCTAATTAATGTAAACCTCGTTTTCCCAGAGGCGTAACCCCGTTGACACCTTTCTAGACACCTACTTGATCAGCTAATTGCAATGTGTAAAACTCTCCCAGGAGTAACTCTTACTCGCAGTGGGTATCGGGATCCAACTATCTCATAGAAGGTATGCAATCTCATTGCAAATTTCAACACTTGAAATTCCCAATAATATTTTACCCCTAGTGTTCTATGACCTTGACGAATGCCAAACAACCCATAGTTCACTAGTCAAGTTCAACCCGTACATTTCTTGATTGAATTAAACCCACCCGCACGACCCTTGATGAATGCCAAACAACGCCGTACGAATACCCTAATCCAATCTGCATCATATGCATAAGCAGATAAATACTAGTTAGCTACCGTACACTACGCCTTGACGAATGCCAAACTACCGTAGCACGAATACTAAGTAGTACTTATCTGAAATGACGGAGGGCTACGCGGGTTTTTCATAAAAACCATGAGCGTATTGAACTTGATATCGTTGTAGAATCATATGAAGATTTGAAATGGAGTGATTTTGAGGCTTTTCTAGTTTTGCTAAAGGGGTCACTCCCGGTAAAGGGATCGTCGGCCCTTTCCTCATCGAATGAGGTGCGGGATATATCATATATATCACTGTGCAAAGCATAAACTATAGAAGCAATCAAAAACAAACCGAGTGTGTAGCATCTGCCAGTTATTGCTAAAGGAGTCACTCCCGGTGAAGGGATCTCGGTCCTTTCCTCATCGAATAAGGTGCAGGGTATATCATATATACCGCTATGCAAAGCAAGAACTGTAGCTACCTGTTTTGTTTAAAATCTGATTCTACAACATCTTAGGTTTCTTTTCTTTCATTAATCACATTAACGAAGTCCCATCATTTAAATACCTAAACATCACAGATAAATACGACATACACTTATGCCATCCGCATTCGCCTCGATGTCCCCTCATGCACCGTTAGGTTAGGTAACTAACGACAGAGCAGGGCAGGGCTAGTGCGGGTGCAAAACATAAGTAACGTCTATATAATATATCATATATACTATATACTGTATCTTTCACAGAACATCACATGATCTCATCACAGATATCGCAGCAGAAGAAACATATGAAACATTGGATATACTAGGACGTCCGTGTTTTCAATACGAGCCAGTATAAAACACGGATTCCACGGTCGTGATGAATAGCCAATCCCACACCCTTAGACCCCTACGAGAGCAGCAAGCAACCCTGCCAATTCTAAGGTTAGGAGACCCGGACTCGACTCCTCGAGATGGTCTCCCACTGGACCCTAGAACCCGGTTACTTGTGCTCCCCTCCTTGGGTCTTTCCTAATGCGGAAAAGTAAATAATATACAAAGGGTGACAGCTTCCGCAACCTGGAAGTGCCCCAATAAAAGAATATTACATACAAGTTTTTACATGAATGAAAATGAAAAATACTCATCTCACATAAAAACCCCCGGCTATTCAAACACGACAATCCAATATAACATATCCAGCAACACATAACATCACATGTCATCAACGTAAGTAAATATGTCCATCCCAATTGTCGTTGACATATAGCAACGAAACCGGCGATATCACATATTACACTTACGGTCACAGAAAAGAAAGTGTAAAACTACAACAGTTGGAATCCGCAACCTCTTTAGACATCGCATGCCTAATCAAATGAAATACTTAGACATCACATGCCTAACAGTTATAAACCCCGCATTTTAGTCTCATTATCGAAAACTCTTTTTAATATCAAGTGAAACTAAACCTCTAGATTTATAACATTCATTCAGTTATCTCATAACTGTTTGTGAATTACAATTATTGTATCACATTCCAGATAAACTGAAAATGTTAAACTTTCCGATCGAACAGACGAACACCCAAGTTTTCCCGATACAGCTCAACACATGAAATAAGTCTAACAACATTCAGTTCGTGCCTCAGTACCAACGGTCCAGCCGTAGAAGGGTCAAGCTAACGCCTCACATGTGGCACGCCGTACTGCCCCAAACCCGAAGGTTCAAAGGGCAGTTCAAGACGGTCACATAATCGAGTTAAGGTTTGTTGTCTTCTATAGGGTCCATTGCGCTACCTGCACTACTTAGAACGTCGTAAACCATGGAAAAATCCAACTCTTGGAAACTTCCCGACAGGGGAAAAATTGGGTATTTATATCCGGTCGAACCTTTTAACATATTCAAAAAATTATCCGGAAAGCCACAAAGACAAAATCTGATACTCCGATCGAAACACCGAATCCCCAAAACAACCCCAGAAAATTCAACTCTTGAATAAAATTTAAAAATACCCAGAGAACTCAGCACTGTTAAATAGGAATTACTGTGCAAATTGGTAGGGCTGACGTCATACTTTAGCCGCGGAACCACCGCATAAGCTAGGCTTATGCCGCGGTTCCGCCGCGCATGTGAGGGATCATGAAATAAATTTTGCGCCGTAATTCTTAGAATTCCCTGCTGAGTTTTCTGCATATATTTAATTTGGAAAAAACCCATTTTTTAAAAAATGTACAGAGAGCCGTTTTCGGGTTAGGGTTTTGGTTCGATCGGACTTCAAACGTCGTCTAGACTTCGCCTAAGGCTCTAGCTAGGCTCTGATACCACTGTAGGGTTCCTAGGCACATATAGAGGTCTCACAAGGCATCAACCATGCCAATTTCAAATTTTATGGTTGCCGAGAAACCCTAATACGGATCGTTAACTAGAAATTTAGGCGAAAAACTAAACTAGTTAACAACTTAACTAAAGGAGAGAGGCTACAACCTTTGTAGATCCGGTTCTCCACTTCCTTAGCTCCACGTAGGCGTCCTGTCGCTGTCCATCTCGAATCCCGGACTCAATCATCGGCTTGATCGGAGAAATGAGCGGACTAGGTCGTCGGTTTCGTGCCGAAGATGATCTACGTCGAGGCATCACAAGTTCAAGCTCCGACTTCACAAAGTTGTGAAACTTGTGAAGAAAACACCCAAAACAACTTGGAAAGAGGTAGAGGGTGAAGAAATAGGAGGTGGGTTCACTTTAGAATTGGATTTCTCACTTTAGAACTCAAGTTGCCATTGATGGCATCAAGGTTTCTTTCTTGAAGATGAAGAAGAAGATGAAGCTAGAATTCTGATAAGTGTTGTTAAAATGAATAATAAAATTAATACTTATCATAAACTAACTAGGGTAGAGTGTAGAGAATAGACCATGGTTACTTGGATGGGTTAGGGTTAAGCATGAAGACAAGAATGGTTAAGAAGTCAAAGCTTCATGAAGCTTCAACTAGAAACAAACATAGCCACCATTCTTATCTAAATCTTTTCCAAATAAATAAACAAATAAATAAATGAAAAGGCAAAACCCTATTCATCTCTTAACCATGGTTTAATCCTTTACACTTAACCACATGATCAAGTATCATCAAACATGATACAAATATGTGCACAAAAGTATATCACATATACTTCTTGCACATCAAGTGAGAAAATCCATTTAAAGTGAACCAATACTAGTTAATGCAAAGTAATATATCAAATATATAATTATACATTAAATCATTAAATCAACACTTGATTCAATGATCCGATCATGTCGCACATAACCGACTAGTATCCAATGTATCGACTTATCGAATCAATCTATGATTCGATAACTAGGTTATATCGCATATAACCAATCGAAACATTCATCACGAGAATGAAATGCGGTATCACATACACGCATTATTCTCGGTCCCGCACATATCTCATATGCGCTCCTATTTCGTTTCGCTTGAGCCAGGAAACCTCTCTGTAGGACTCTAAAGACTCGTCAATACGCCGGTAGAAGATGATGATCATATCAAGCACCCACAAGCCGCAAGCGGTCTGCTAAACGTAACGGCCATCCGGATATTGAGCGATCAGAAGATCGACGAGCTAGCCCGCTCACACTCCTGTGAATCCAACCAGTAACACTTACCGTACAGTCCGGTCAGTTCGTCTGATATGTCGCATATCAAGTCTAGGGGTGGTAAACGTCAGACCCCAATAACCGATAAGTCGTGCCGATGTGTGGCTCATAACGGGTCGAGAAACTACTGGTAACACTTACCAGCAAATCTCTGATCAGCCCTGGCTAGGGACTTCCCTGTTACGGCCAATCGAGCACAGCGCAACATCAACCCCCAATACCGGGAGAGACGAAACCCCTCCAATCGCTCATTGCCTCCATGTGACTCGGGACTGTACCCAAAGACCACCGTTTTGCACGCCCTCATGGACGTGGTAAGGTGGAGATCAAAGCACAGTGGGAATCACACAAGACTCTATGACGATCTCGGGTCTACAGACTAACCTGTACAAGTGTCACCTGAGAACTGCCATCTGACGTGAGGTATAATACCATCTGGGAGTTCTCGGCGAGTCCGTCCAGTGTACCCAGTCTCCATTGAGCACCCGTATATTATCTCTGATGTCAAACACCAATGGATATAGGATCATCCATCGCCCATCTCATGGGTCGAGAAGCGTATACGCTAGTCTACTCTGGTATATCGATGCCCTGTCTCGATACACCCACGACTAGGGACCTTGAAGGATGTACTTATGGACTACCATGTCCCCACTAGTATGATCTGCATCATAGTCCAGGTAGTCAAGTACACATCCTAAGGGCTTTATCAACATGTAACTATAAGACAGCTTAAAGAGACAAGCGTACATGTTAAGATAAAGAGTAACCAGATAGCATACTATCATATCGAGCAAGAAAGTCATCTCTATATATGTCCAAGCATCCAATATAATATACATCATCTGTAGAATACTGGCCTCTAGGGCATACATACAACTAACAACTATGTGGAGCCTAGGGCGTCTATATATATACGGAACTTAGGCTTAACCTTATGGAACTTAGACTTAGTCGAGGGGGTATTAGACCCGAACTTTCGTCGCGTAGGATGACCCTTGGTTGATGGAATAGGTGACTAAAGTACAGTGACGTACCATGGGTATGTTCCGCGGCATACTTACGATACGCTACTCCGCTTAAGGAACCTTAGGATGCATATATTTTTGTGATCAGTGATTTTCTTCATATCCATGATTATATATCTATTGGATATCCTCGATTCTATTAGTTTCATGATCATACCTTCATTGATGCTGTTCCTTCTTATGATCATGTATCCACTCTGGATCTGTTGTTCTCTTTCTTGCCATTGATCTGCTCACTTCAATACTCAATTGAGGTTCTTTTCGCCATTGTTTGAGCGCAGTTGGGCTGCTGCTAGGGTTACGATCAGGGCGAGCTCGTCTGGTACGAGGGCCGACCGTTGTGTTTTCTGGTGACATGGGAACGTCTCGAGTTAGTACTGGTGATTGTGACCTCTAGTGGAAGCGAGTGCTTGGTTTTACACCGGATGATCGGGCCATTGTTAGAGCTGTCAGTTGAGAGAGGACTGTTGATGTATAGCCTACCTCAGAGTGTATGATGTTGCCTACCGTGCAGACAGATGGACCAGCTGTTGCTGAGATTGATAGGATGTCGCTTCCGGAGCTTACGAGCTGAGATCGCCGGAGCTTCCAGGCAGATATGAGACAGATGATAGCTTGTCTACCCGATTTAAGAGACGAAAGTGATCCGTCCGATTTATGCACCGGAGCAGGCCCAGTCGAGTTGAAGATTTCCCGTATGGAGAGTCTTACTCAGATCTAAAGCAGAACAATTTATAGATGACCGCCAGTGTATCGCCTTTCCTGGAGGATTGAGGTGCTGTTCAGTGTACAGGCGAATGAGCCAGTTGTTGCTGCAAATGACAAGATATCGCCCAGATGGTTGGAGCTACTACAGCATGAGCATATACTTAGAGATATGATGGACGGTCCCTAGTCACCTGAGGATGAATGACTAGGACATGTGGTTCGTTCGTTTACCGATGCGGGGTCATCAGATAGATTGTTTCCAGCTAGAGACGACTTCACGCAGGTTCGTTGAGAGTCGATAGAGGCGATCGAATGTCAGGAGCCCATTTTCCAAGTTTAAAGTATATGGAAAGACATGCAGGTGATTCTATGGACCCTCTGGAAGAATGAAACCCTAATTCGACTTAATGACCGTGTGAAAGCCTTTGAACCTTAGGGTTTGCGGCAGTTCCGCGGCGCCATTAGTGAGGCTTGGGTTTGCCCTTCTACGGCTGGACCATCGACGCTGTGGCATGTACTCGATACTATTAAACTGTACTCAAGATGTTGATCTCTTGGGGTATTATAAGGTTCTGACGAGTCGATCGAATGTTTCGACATCTTTCGGATATCAAGGGATGGGATTCTTTGCTTAGGAAACTCTAGATATGAGTATAGCCAGTGGAGCACAGTCCGTGCATCCACGATGAGACGAGTCCAAATCAGTCGACATTAAAGCAGAGTGAAGTAAAGAGTTCGCAAGAGATTTCGACACGATGACGTCCCACTCCGCTGACATCAGAGATGTGATACGCACGTAGAGGTATTGTATATGGATATACCTTCCAGAAGGAGTTGCGACGAGTATGCAGCCATTCCGGAACAAGAATTTGCTTCAGCAATGGATGATGACTTCCGGGCAATTTGGCAGGAATGAGATTTGAGAGAGACCTCGACAGGACCTTTCTGGAATACTATATGAGAAGTCCTAGAACCAGGAGTGGTCATATTGCGCACACCCGCAGTCCAGAGTTCGGCATCGTCGACGAGGTAGTTAACCAGGTTCGGATACAGGACCTTACTCAGATGCGTTGCGAGTTGATCGAAGACGGATGAGTATTGAGTATTCATCCGATGGTTGGGACGTGTTCCCCAGGACCTGTTCGGCTAGACATCTTCTACAGAATGATGAAGCTACGGAGTACGCGATTTCGAGTCCGTGCGAGAGACTTCGGATTGACCGTGGCCGAGAACAGTGAAGTGCGTAGATAACATGGCGTGACGTCATAGTGGACAACGATAGAGACAAGTAGAACCAGAGGTTCGTGTGAGATGCTGACGAGCTGTCGTTACTTCCCGTTGAGACTAGAGACCTGATATACTTACAGAGGCGTTGGGATGCGACCAATTTTCGAGAAAATGCTGTGCTGAGGACGCAGATGTCCATCGAGCGAGAAAAGAAATATGCAAAAGTACCAGCCTCCGTACGGACCGGCATAGGCAAGATCGGAAGAGACCTTGAGCGGGATTCCTTCTAGGACACTGCTGCCATGATATTTGCACCCAGGATCGGTTGTGTAATGTGTATTCAGAGGACCAGAAGCCGATGCCAGTGACATGCTGCTTTACAAGTGGTCGTGGGGATTGACCGAGAGATGACCAGAGAAGTGCCAGAACGGAATTGTCCCCGTTAGCACTCCTGACAGGGCCGATGAGCCGATTGATTGGAAATTGGTAATCCGCAGAGGAGATAAGGACCCAGAGACAGAAGACGCAAGACCGTGAGCAAGAGGCAATTAGATATCTTGCGCTTATAGCATTGGATGCACCCTTAGTGTTTTGAGGTACGATTTTGGTGCACACCAAATGCACTAAATCGGGTTTCCTTGTGCATGTCAGATGCACCTGGTTTTGCTGTCAGGAACACACGTTGCCTATGACAGATGTTGTGTGCACACCCGTTGCACCTGTATGGTACTTATGTGGATTTTGTTTTCTGTGCGCACCTGACGCACGGGGTATTCTTATATACGCCATAGTATTGATGTTTGTGGAGCCCCGACAATTTGGATTTTTGCTGAAATGTTTTAGTACTTGGGGGTTTAAATTTAAATTCGGGGACCGAATTTATTTAAGGGGGGTAGATTGTAACATTTCGAAATAATAAAAACATTATTTTTGGGAAATTAATAATTTAATATTATTTTATTGAATATTTTAATAATTCGGTATAATTAAATACAAATAAATGGAGTAAAATTTGGAAAAATTATGGAAAATTCTAAATAGGGTAAATTAGAGAATTATGCCATTTCTAAGTTTAATTGTTTAGTTATATGCTAATTTAGTGCTAATCGCGATTAAAAATCGCTAATCGGTTTTTTAGCATTTTTGTGCAAAACATGCACATATCATTCTTCTTACACTTGTGCATTTTCTACCATGGTTTCTCATTTGGGTTTACTATTTGAGTGAGAAGGAATTTAGAGAATAGAAAAGAAATGGAAAAAGGGTTTATATTCAAGAATTTAGTAGTTGGTGAGAGAGAGAGAGAGAGGTATGGGCTTCTTTGACCAAGACTTAGCCATCCCTCCATTGTCTTCACCACTTCTCTCTCCCTCTTCTTTGCTTGCTGCTGCTCTTGCACCTCATTCTCCCTCCCCACTTCAACTCCTCAAATCACCATGAAAACAACTCCAAAACCCCACTCTCATTTCATTAAATATGTGCACAAGCTCAAGATCTACACATTGGACCAAGGAAGCAAGGATTTTGGCCACTAGGGGCAACTCAAGAAAATTCTTGAGTTGCCAAATGAGGTATTTTCTGGATCATTAACTTAGTTTTAGCATTACTTATACCACTATGTTTAGATTGAACCGATATTGTTTGATATTGTGGAGTTAAAGAAAACCTAGTTAGGGTTTGAGGAAATTATGAGTTGTGATGTGAAATTGAGTTCAGTAGAGGCTACACCAACACCCTAGTGCATGAATTGAGACCCTAACCTGAGAGTTGAAACCCGAAATACGGATTTAGAAAACGATATCGGAGAAATTGTGGAATCTGGGAAGGGTATATTGAATCTGCTATCACCCGAGACATCCTAAATTAAAATTGATTTGACAGTGACATGTGCAGGCACCCAGGAAGCTACCACCAAGACCCCAATCCCTAACTCATCAATACGGCCGCAGATTTATTACGATTGGCCGCAATTTGTGGCCATACCTGCACCAAATCTTCTCGTTTTGGTTCTGTAGCCTCTACTTGCATAGATTAGACCCCTGGTATATATAGATTTGTCCAATTTAACCTAGGATAAAATCTGGAACATATTTCCTAAGTTGCTGTTTTGGATTCGTGTTTCCGTATTCCGTATTTCGGGTTTCAACTCTCAGGTTAGGGTCTCAATTCATGCACTAGGGTGTTGGTGTAGCCTCTACTGAACTCAATTTCAAATCACAACTCATAATTTTCTCAAACCCTAACTAGGTTTGCCTTAACTCCACAATATCAAATAACATCGGTTCAATCTAAACATGGGGGTATAAGTAATACTAAAACTAAGTTAATGATCCAGAAAATACCTCATTTGGCAACTCAAGAATTTTCTTGAGTTGCCCCTAGTGGCCAAAATCCTTGCTTCCTTGGTCCAATGTGTAGATCTTGAGCTTGTGCACATATTTAATGAAATGAGAGTGGGGTTTTGGAGTTATTTTCATGGTGATTTAAGGAGTTGAAGAGGGGAGGGAGAATGAGGTGCAAGAGCAGCAGCAGCAAGCAAAGAAGTGGGATAGAGAAATGGTGAAGACAATGGAGGGATGGCTAAGTCTTGGTCAAAGAAGCCCATACCTCTCTCTCTCTCTCTCTCACCAACTACTAAATTCTTGAATATAAACCCTTTTTCCATTTCTTTTCTTTTCTCTAAATTCCTTCTCACTCAAATAGTAAACCCAAATGAGAAACCATGGTAGAAAATGCACAAGTGTAAGAAGAATGATATGTGCATGTTTTGCACAAAAATACTAAAAAACCGTTTAGCGATTTTTAATCGCGATTAGCACTAAATTAGCATATAACTAAACAATTAAACTTAGAAATGGAATAATTCTCTAATTTACCCTATTATAGAATTTTCCATAATTTTTCCAAATTTTACTCCATTTATTTGTATTTAATTATACCGAATTATTAAAATATTCAATAAAATAATATTAAATTATTAATTTCCCAAAAATAATATTTTTATTATTTCGAAATGTTGCAGTAGTAATTTAAGAACAGTGGGAACACACTTGAGGCGTAGTAGTAGTGTCAAGTCGACGGACTAAGCTGTACTCATTTCAGCTGGGAACTGCTACCTGACGATAGGTATAGTACCAACTAGCAGTACCCCATGAGTCTGTCCAGTGTAACACATAACCCAATGAGCACCTGCATACAATCTCCATTTTGACGTACTAATGGCTGTGGGATAGACCATCTCACCTGCTGGGATAAGATGTGTATACACTAGTCTACTCTGGAATATCGATGCCCTGTCTCGATAATCCTGTTGGATATAGTGCCCTCAAAGTCGATTATTGGATCGCCGGCACGTGATTTCAATGATTGAGGGAGGACTTATACCGGTAGGACAGTCTTACTCGAGAGGTTTGTATACTATCTAGTTTGTCTTTATCATCGTGTACTGGTTTAGGTGACATTGTAGTTCACTATTACACGTTGATAGAGAATAGTATGCTACCATGGTTTGTCTTTATCAGTCGTGTACAGGTTTAAGTGACATGTTCACCATTAGACGTTGATAGAGCCCTTAGGATCCTGCTTGAATACCAACAGTATGATGGCGATCATATACGTGAGAGTTGGGTAATCCATAAGCACATCTTTAAAAGTGGTCCCTAGTCGTGGGAGTTTCGAGACAGGGCATCGATATTCTGGAGTAGACTAGTATATACAGTCGAGACCCCGACGAGGGGTGGTGGCCGGTCTCACAAGCCACTGGTGTCAGTTTGTTCACCTAAGATGTATACAGGTTCTCATTGGGTTATGAGTACACCGGACAGGACTCGCCGGGAACATGCTAGTTAGTATTAAACCTGACGTCAGATAGTAGTTCCCTGGTGACATGTGTACAGGTTAGTTCATCGACCTGAGGTCGTGATTTGTCTCGTTTGAGTTCCCACTGTGCTTTGATTACTACCCTACCACGGCTCAAAGGAGTCATGCAAGTAGGTTTTAGTTGGGTATAGTCCCGAGCCACATGGAGGCAAGTGAGCGGATCGGCAGGGGATTCGTCTCTCCCGGTATTGTGGGTAAGATTGTGCTGTGTCTAGGAGTGGCATTCCACAAATACCTCGGCCGAGGCAGGAGATTTTCTGGTAGCTATTCCAGTAGTATCTCAGGGTGTTCTGGGCTACACTCCGACATGACTTGTACCGCTTTTGGGGGCCTGACTTTTACCAACCCCCTAGGCCCGCCATGCGATGCTCATAAACGAACGGACCAGACTGTACGGATATTGTCACTGACAGGCTCAGTAGGGTGTTAGGATGAGTTCGCTCATCGACCTCCCTTTTGGTCAATACCCGGAAGCCCGTTACGTACGGCTAGTACCTCTGACGTGCTAGTGGTTAGATCCACAGCCAAAATATTGACGAGTCTTTAGAGTCCCCCAAAGACAGTTTCTCAAGTTTCGGGCGAAACGTTGTAGAGGCCGTGTGATATTATGGCAGGGTCCGATCATATACGTGCGGTAGTGTACGGATCATGATTGGACGGATCATACTAGTGGGTTTTGATTTAAGCCGGATCCTAATATTAGATTTTTTGGATTAATTTAGTCTCATCGCATTCGCATTCAGTAGGAATGCGGATGCAGGTATGTATATACAGGTGAGGGGTATCCATGTGATCCGTCATGAGTTTACTTTAGATATTGCAGTGTCTTTTTATTGTTGCACACATTTGGATTAATATTTGTTAATGGAAATTATGAGCTACAAACCATCATTGTGTGCATTAAATGATACATGTACTTCATAGGTGAGTCATGGTATCATTTCTTGTGCAAACATCACATTATGTGATTGATTAGTGTGTTGATTTGATAAGAGGAGAGAGAGGGGCAGCCAAGGGTTATGGTTAGCTCTTGTATTTCTTTTTCTTACACACTCTCATTTTATCAAGATATCACAAAAGGAAAAGAGAGAGGAAACTCCTTCTTCCTCTTTCTTTTCTAGCTCAAATCTCCATTAATGGCAATACCTCTAACCTCCATCCAAATCCATGGATGCATGAGACAAAGTGATCACAAACATTCTCTACAACACCTTGGACACGTCGACTAGCACACTTCGTGCCCGACTTGCTTCGGATGAAGCGGGACCCCGTAAAAGGACTTGTAGATGTGGTGCCCTTTCTGACGAGGAGATCAAGACCGGAGACGCCGCGAGGAGCTTGGGATGGTGGCCAAAGACCGAAGGACACGGATCGATCGGTATAGCATTCTATCCCTTCTCTAAATAGCTAGTTGTAATTTAATGGTTCGATCGGGGGTTTAAGCATACGATAGCGCCGGTTTCATGTTTAGAAAAATTTTTGTTTCCGCATTTTGGCCTCGGACAGACGGCCGGGGCGCTACCGTAGTCTTACATGGTATCAGAGCCACGCCATTAACCTTTACTAGCTTGCTCTAACATGTTTAGATCTTCGATCGGACGAAAATTTCAAAAACCGCGTTTCCAATTATTCAGTTTCTGTCAAATATTTTCTGTTGTCAAAAAATTATTTGGTGTATTGCAGAAAATCAGGCAGGGTTTTTTAGGAATTCTGACAAAATTTGGTAGCACGTGGCTACAGTGACGCCGCGGAACCACGGCCATACCCTTGTTTTGGCCACGGTTCCGCCACAGTAAAGTCTCTTGACTGCACCAAATTTTGTACAGTGTTCTCTGAGATGGAAATGGGGTTTCTGGTAATTTTATTTTGGGCCTAGATTTATTTGAGTACTGGGTATTGTGCTTGGAGCCCACTTCGGGAAATTTTGTCGATCAAAATTTTTAAACATGTTAGTTCACAGTATTTACAATATATCTGCGACCGTGAATGTCATTTAATCGGGAAATCCTGTCTAATTGCTATAGTTCTTTTAGAGGGATTTGCGAACGTGATATTCACGTTGATGTTCTGTGTTGTGCTGTGATGTTGCGGATTTGTCGTGGTGGATAGCCTGGATGCAATGGTAGTACAGTTTGGTTGTATTTGTACATTTGATATTGCGGGGCGAGCGTCCGACATGTGGACTGCCGTCACTGCCTGTTTGTATATTATTCTTTTGGGGCACGACCGGGCTGATGTCGATGTACCCGTTGTATATATTTTACTTTCTGTACTAGGATTACCCCGCGGTGGGGTGCACGGATAGCCGGGTTCTAGTGGGCAACGGGCTCGCATCTCATGGCTTTGAGACGGAGGGGGCTTCACTCTAGAATTGGCGGGCTATTCGTTGCACTCATAGGGGGTATAGGTTGATCCAAGGAGGGGTGCTCAAGTTACCGGATTCAGTGAAGTGCTGGGTGGTCCATTCACGTTGTTGAAGGGGGCTGCCTCGCTTCAGGTTTTGGCGGGTAACTTGCCGCCCCCGTAGGGGTCTAGGATTTCATTGCACAGGTTATCCATACGACCAGGGGAACGTCGGGTTTCAGTAGCGGCTCTATGAAACTCGGGGATCCCAGATTATCTGTATTGTTCTGTGATGCTTATTATATTTCTGTGATGTTGCATTTTATCATGCCTTGAGCGATTATTATATATTGATATATATACTAGTAGATGTTGTATATGTTTTACATCCGCTCTAGTCCAGTCCCCGCTCTGTCGTTAGTTAAGTAATCTAACGGGTGATGACGAGACCCAGTGGCGAATGCGGATGGCATACACGGTGTGATCAATTGATGAGACTGCATTGATTCGGATCAATGCAAGCTAAAAAAACCTATTCTGATGTTGTTGGAACATTTTTCAAAAAAAAATGTTTGCAAGGACGTTCTCTTTTGTTTTGCACAGTGGTTTTCGGTTATGAATATCCAGCACCTCAGTCGACGAGGCAAGGGCCGAGATCCCTTCACCGGGAGTGACCCCTTGGACAGAATTTTGCGTCAGGGTAATAACTTCACTATAGCCTATTACTTTTTTCTTTGCATCGTGGTATTCAGTTGGAATATCCTGCACCTCATTCTACGGGAAAAGAGCCGAGATCCCTTCACCGGGAGTGACCTCTTTAGCAAAGGTTTTCGTCACTCTATTTTTATAAAAAGCAATGCAGTTCCTTCAACGATATCAAGTTCATTACGTTAAAAGTTTTTCGCCAAAAAGCATCCGTAGCCATCCGTCATTTCCTACGGGTATTATTTAGTATTCGTGTTGCGTTTATTGACTTAGTCAAGATGTAGTGTTCGGTAGCTAAGTGGTACTTGTTTGTTGCATAAATGGGATTGGTTAGGACAGTCGTGTGGCCTTGTTGACCTAGTCAAGGGCACGTACGGGTGGGTTTAATGCAATCCAGAATAATGACTAGTTGAACTTGACTGGCGGTTTATGGTTTGTTGACCTAGTCAAGGTCATAAGCCGCTTGGGGTAAAAATCACATCGGGAGTTTCTAAAGAAACTGAAACTTGCCAGATTTGCGCATACCTTCTGGAGTGTGATAACGTAAGTGGATTCCATCACATTATCATGCGATGATAGTTGGATCCCGATTCCCACTGATGAGTTGGTTTACTCCTCGGGTGATCTCGACTAATTCTTCTTTTATGTTTGGAGGAGTATTTGAGGTTACAATGGAAGGTTTCCTGATTAGATAAATTGATAACCATTCTGATCCAGGATAGAGTGCACGCTGAGTGTTTCTTTTCTCTCTCTTTGTTAGTGACCATGACCCGACCCTTGACTATAACTCAATGACCAAGTTAACCGAACCTTTTTAAAACACTGGGTTTTGGATTGTCTGAGTTGCATAGCTTATCGCCACTCCTACTTTTACCCTTTTCTCCAGAGCACCCCGTATTACTACGAACATCTACTTCTATTGGATAAAACCAGCGTATGGTTATATACGAACTCGAAAGAACTTGTTCCAGATTCGAGGATGGTTTCCGGTTCTGGAGAAAACGAATAGGACTATTCAGTTGTCCTTTCCTTTTACTTTCTTTCAGGTTGCGAGTGCTACTTGGATTAGGGGATAGTACACCTGTTACGCTTATTGGATAGTCTTCTTCCAAACCATAGGCAGGTACCGAACGGTAGGGAATGAAGAAAACCAATTAGCCTAACTGTGGTGTACAGAAGGTATCAAGTAAAGAAAAATAATAGGATTAGTAAGAGGGCAAGGTAAATTGCGGCTGCTTTTCACGACCAAACTAAGTATTTCTTCGCCAATCCTACATCACCTTCGTATTTCTCCAGAACACTCCGTATCACTACGAAGATCCACAGTTTATTGGTACTCCATCGTATGGTTATATACGAACTCGAAGGGACTTGTTCCAGTTTGGGGATGGATTCCTGTTCAGGAGAAATAGGAATAAGGTTTTATTCAGTTGTCTTTTAACTTTACCTTCTCTCGGGTTGCGAGTGCTCCTTGGATTAGGACAGTACACCTATTACGCTTATTGGATAGTGTCAGGACCCAAAGTTTAGCCCGTGACCGGCACTTAACCACGTAACTTCTACAGGCGTAATGCGACTAAGTGAACCGAAAAACCAGAAATCAAACCAGTAAAAGTATAGAGTGTTATAAGTTTTAAATGAAAGCACTTACTAACATGTTAAGAAATCTAAGTAAACAATCACTAAGATAACAATATACGACGCCGTAGCGAAGATCGAGATCCATAAGTGGGAACATCACATATAAAATAAACTGCAAGTACAGTCGGCTCACAACGAGTTCGACACCAGAATACAAATAATATACATCATCGTCCTCACACTGTCTCTAAGTCAAATACATACATGGTAGATGGAGAATACTAGATACAACATTGTACATAACTGAAGGATAAACAGATACCGCACAAACCCACCTATCAGCAAAAGAGCTAGTACACCAACTATGGGGGTATCTGTGTCAAAAGTTGCAAAACGCAGCCTGCCGCGACTACTCCGAAGGGCAACCTGCAAACACTGTGGCACAACGGGAGTGAGTTTCCAACTCGTGAATAGAGATAACATATAAAGGTAATCGCGAGCATGCACGTACTGCGCTACTCGATCATATGCCAACAGATGATATCAATATGTGATAAGCAGTATGTGCAATAATCATGCAAGTGCTCTATCAGGTAATATGACTACAGGATGAGGTACAATAATAAATGCTGAGCATGGGCAATATAACATCTACACGGAATGTCAACGTGGAATATATAATCGATGTCCATCAATGCACCCAGATCCCCCAAATAGCTCAGGCGCCGGCACTCTCATCGGCCCTCAATTCCTATAAATCTCTGAAAATCCCGAGTGCCAAACATCGGCACCCAAATATCATAAATACTCGTGTCCAGCATCGACACGCAAATCCTCATCCATCGGGCCCCGTCAGTCCGGGTCAGCCCACGGGCTCCGTCTGCGGTATCGGCCCTCGGCCCCGGCAGTACAGATCACCCCGCATCCATCTATCGACTCTGCTCAGTATCCTCCGGATAACTGTCAGGTCCAACCAATCACCGGTAGATAGTAGTCCCTCTGCCAGGCTCACCGTCTACTACACAGCGAAACCGTTCTCATCCCGGGATACCATACCGGGCCCACCATGTACCCGTAATCGTCCTCATCCATCTCTTCGATTCGGGTTCACATATATCACTCTAGCACCGAGGAAACACATGGTGGACGCACCGAAATATCATATCAAGGAACTGGGTTTTTAAATGATTACCTATTTGAAATAGCCACGGTTCCCAAATCCAGAAATCACATATAATCCAAAACAATATGCAAGTCAATGATCCGATATGATATATGCATCAAGTATGAATATCATGTCAAGTCACATAAAGATGGGCTACAACATAATGATCCGATGTGATATATGCATCAAGTATGAATATCATGTCAAGTCACATAAAGATGAGCTACTATATAATGATCCGATGTGATATATGCATCAAGTATGAACATCATGTAAAGTCACATAAAGATGAGCTACTACATAATGATCCGATGTGATATATGCATCAAGTATGAACATCATGTCAAGTCACATAAAGATGAGCTACTGCATAATGATCCGATGTGATATATGCATCAAGTATAAACATCATGTCAATTCACATAAAGATGAGCTACTACATAATGATCCGATGTGAATTCTACAGTGTGAGTGTCATTGCAATTACTAACGGTGTGTGTGTAACATGCTGGATAGTGCTCGTGCAAGATGAACCGTTAGTAAGAGTGGGGTGTTCTATCAATTCTAGTTTATATACATACATCAGGGAATGTCGTATGCACTAATTAGTAGCCATGAACAGTCAATGTATGGAAATGTAGCTATAAGATCCTATCAGCCCTGACATAGAACGCCATGCGGGCGATATCCCCTTAGATGTTAAATCTACTCACCGTAGTCTCTCGCTAGGTATAGTCGACGACTTGTTCCCCTCCTTCACGGCGCCCGTCGCACTCGCCTGCGAATCCTATAATTTCACAACATATTACTCATAAGCTTAAAACCGTACAAACAGGACATTTAATGTCAACTAGAAACCCGTGTCGCAAACCAAGCGCGCGTGTGCGCGATACGCTAAAACGTGTGATTACGCGCCTGAAGCCACTCCGACTCGTCGCGATACGCAGAAACCCCAAACCCACACACACGTATCACGCGTGTCGCGAAAGATTAAAAATACGGGAAATAGGGTATTCTACTCCAGATTTTGATACAGAACAGATATTATAAAAATATATATACCAAAATACTCCACATAGCAGCAAACTCCAGTGGACCAAATCTCAACCCCTATCTCACCCATCTGGCCGCAAATTGCGGCCAGAACGAATATTCCGGCGGCCTCACTTGGGAATTGGGCTCCCAGGTTTGGTGTGTGCACTCTATACCCTCCATACATGCTACAGTAACATCTAGTTTCACTCTGAAATATCTCGGACAGCAGCAGATCCAACAGAACCCTATTTCTAGTTAAAAACCCTACTTTTGCACTAAAATGGAACTTTGTGGTATTCCTGTGCAAACTGAAACAAACCTGGCCTAAAATAGTTCTAATAACACATAATAGAGCTAACCAAACTAACAAAACCCTAATCTAACATGTGAATCACAAATATCCTTTAATATCACTAAAAATGCATAAAAATGAGTTTTTTGCTAAAGAATACTACAAGTTTAAGGAAAAGGAGTGCTAACATGAGTTAATATCTTCAAAAGACCCTATGAAACACCAAAAAATCCCAGCTCTAACATCAAGTATGCAGATTCTCCTTCAAACACATCAAAAAGCTCACTTTTCCATGGTTTTGTGAAGAAAATGAGTTGATTTGTGTATGTTTTTGTGTAGGGATCAAAGGAAAATGAAAAAGGAGAAGAAAAGATGGAGAAAAGCAAAGTTTTCTTGCTGGAATTCTGCAGAATTCTAAAGTGTGGAGAAGAGAGAGAGAAGAGGGGGAAATGGGGTCAAAAGTCAAACCTCTTTACCTAACACCATGCTCTCAATTGTTAAATTGAAACTTTGGAATTTTAAAAGGGATTTTGTTTGATTAAAGGGTAAGGAATTAAAATGAACCATGCAACACAAGAATGGTTAACATGCTACCAAAAACCCTAAGTCACAAAAATGGCTAAGTGTGCAAGTGTACACTACAAAGAAAAATTTTCCAATTTGCTAACACGGCTAAATATAACCAATAATCCTATATACACATATCTAATAACCCGTACAATTACTAATTATCACGAAAAATATTCTAACATAAATTCAAAGTGTTACAATCTACCCCCCTTAAAGAAATTCGGTCCCCGAATTTCAAAATCTAACTACACGTACCTTAAAAAAGGTGAGGATACCTCTTCCTCATCCAGCTCTCGGTCTCCCAAGTGACCTCCTCGCCGCTCTGGCCACGCCAAAGTACTTTGACGGACGGTATCTCTTTCGATCTAAATTTCTTCACTTGTCGATCCAAAATGATCACCGGCTGTTCTGCATAGGAAAGGACACGCTCAAGCTGGATCGTCGGGTGCTGAATCGCATGCGAAGGATCATGAAGATATCTGCGGAGCATCGAAACGTGAAATACGGGGTGCACGTCTGGAAAACTGGGAGGAAGGGCTAATCGATACGCAACCGCACCAACACGCTCAAGGATCTCGAAGGGGCCCACATATCCGGGACTAAGCTTCCCTTTCTTCCTAAATCTCATCACGCCTTTCATTTGGGGAGACCCTCAAGGAAACATGATCACCAATAGAAAACTCAAGTCTGCGCCGACGACGGTCCGCATAAGACCTCTGCCTACTCTGGGCTGCTCTCATCCTATCGTGAATCAACTGGATCTTCGCGGTCGTCTCCTCCATAATTTGCGGCCCTAAGATACTGCTCTCACAGAGCTCCGTCCAACAGGTGGGCGATCTGCATCTCCTCCCATAAAGAGCCTCAAACGGTGCCACCTGAATGGTCTCCTGGTAGCTGTTGTTGTAGGAGAACTCTACTAAGGGCAAATGATGATCCCAGCTACCTTCGAAGTCTAATACGCATGCTCTGAGTATGTCCTCGAGAGTCTGAATAGTCCGCTCTGACTGTCCGTCGGTCTGCGGATGAAATGTTGTGCTGAAACTCAAGCGAGTGCCCAAAGCCTCCTGAAGCCTCTGCCATAGCCGGCTGGTAAACAGGGTGCCTCTATCGGACACGATACATGTCGGAACTCCGTGCAGTCGTACAATCTCACCAAAGTAAATCTGGGCATACTGAGCAAACCCGGAAGTCGTCTTCACCGGTAGGAAGTGAGCCACTTTCATCAAACGATCCACGATCACCCAGATGAAGTTATACCCTCGACTAGTCCTGGCTAGATCCACAATGAAGTTCATAGAAATCTGCTCCCATTTCCCTTCCGGAATGGGTAACGGCTGTAGCTCTCCCGCGGGCCTCTGGTGCTCAGCCTTGACTTGCTAACAAGTCTGGCATCCCAACACAAAATCTGCGATGTCTCTCTTCACTCCGTCCCACCAGTAAACACCTCTCATGTCATGGTACATCTTGGTGGAACTGGGATGAACACTATATACCGATCGATGTGCCTCCTCAAGAATCTCGCGCCGCAATCCCTCAGCAACTGGTACGCACAGTCTAGTCCCAAATCGTAATATTCCCTGATCATCGATCACGAACTCGGAAAATCTGCCCCGTCCCATATGTGTCCTGATCTCAGAACAGCGGTCATCACTGTGCTGTGCCTCATGTATACGGTCAAACAAATGTGGGCGTGCACGAACCTGCGCAATCTGTCCTCCGATCGGCGTAAACTCGAACTGTACCTGGCTGTCGCATAAGATCTGCCGACGACTGCCTCCGCACTGCGCTCAAACAAGATAGACTACCCCTAGGCCTCCTGCTTAAAGCATCCGCCACTATATTCGCCCTGCCCAGGTGATACAAGATCTCACAATCGTAGTCCTTCGCTAACTCCATCCATCGGCACTGTCTAAGGTTCAGGTTTCGCTGCTGAAATATATACTTTAAGCTCTTGTGGTCAATGAATATCTGGCACGACTCTCCATACAGATAACGTCGCCAGATCCTAAGTGCAAAGACCACTGCAGCCTTCCCCAGATCATGAGTGGGGTAATTCTGTTCATGTTTTCTTTAATTGCCGCGAAGCATACGCGATCACCCTGTCATGCTGCATCAAAACGCACCCTAGCCCCACTCGTGAAGCATCACAGTAGACTACAAATCCGCCTGATCCTGAAGGCAATGATAGCACTGGTGTCGTAGTGAGTAGAGCCCGTAGCTGCTGGAAACTGTGCTCACACTCCTCCGTCCAATCGAAGCGAACTCCATTCCGGGTCAACCCGGTCAAAGGTGTAGCAATGCGAGAGAAGCCCTGCACGAATCGCATGTAATAGCCTACCAGCCTTAGGAAGCTACGAACCTCCGTCACTGACGTGGGTCTAGGCCAATTCCGAACTGCCTCGATCTTTCTCGGGTCTACACATATACCATCTCATGTAATCACGTGCCCCAAGAAGTCCACGCTGTCTAGCCAAAAAGCACACTTTGAAAATTTTGCGAAAAGCTGATACTCCCTCAAGGTCTGCAGTGTAATCCGCAGGTGCTGCTCGTGCTCCTCTCTACTCCGAGAATACACCAAGATATCGTCAATAAACACTATGATGAACAGATCAAGATACGGCCGGAAAATGCGGTTCATCAAATCCATAAATGCTGCTGGTGCGTTGGTGAGTCCGAACGACATCACCAAAAACTCATAATGGCCATAGCGTGTGCGGAAAGCTGTCCTAGAAATGTCCTCCGGTCGAACCCGCAGCTGATGGTAGCCTGATCGCAAATCGATCCTCGAAAAGTATCCTTCCCCCTAAAGCTGGTCGAACAAATCGTTGATGCGTGGCAAAGGATACATGTTCCGTACTGTCACCCCGTTCAACAGGCGGTAGTCGATACACAAACGCATACTGCCGTCCTTCTTCTTGACAAACAGGACTGGAGCACCCCAAGGAGAAACACTGGGTCGAATAAGTCTCTTATCCAGCAAATCTTGCAATTGACCCTTCAATTCACTAAGTTCCGCCGGGGCCATCCGATAAGGCGGTACAGAAATAGGCCACGCGCCAGGAACCAAATCAATACAGAAAGAAATATCACGCTCGGGCGGTAGCCCAGGAAGCTCGTCAGGGAACACATCAGGGAACTCGCTAACAACAGGAACCTGATCCATCGGAACCTCTGTAGCTCTTGTATCGCAAACATAGGCGAGAAATCCCTGACATCCCTTCCGCAAAAGCTGTCCAGCGTGAAAAGAAGAAATCACACTATGAGGGGTGGCCCCACGGTCCCCCAACACAACAAAAACCAACTCGCCGGGAAAACGGAATCTAACTGTCTTCTTGCGGCAGTCAACAGAAGCATAGCACGTGGCTAACCAATCCATTCCTAAAAGAACGTCGAAGTCCAACATCTCAAGAAGGATCAAATCGACCGGCAACTCTCTCTCTCGCCAAAATGGACGGTACAGGATCGGAACACGTGACTAGCGACAAACGACTCTCCTACAGGAGTAGTCACAACAAGCGGTTGACTAAGCAAACCGGACTCTCTACCCAAACTCGGCACAAGGTGTGTGGATACATACGAGTACGTGGAAACATACGAGCACAAGGATCCGGATCAGACAATACGTGTGCAACAAAGGACATACTGAAAGATTACCTGAAAGCTCTGCGTTGGACGCCCTCGCGTCCCGATGAGTCGAAGCGAAAACTTATGTCTGTCCTTCATCTGCGACTGACCGAACTCCTCTTCTACTATCCTGACCCCTCTGCGCGAACCCTCCGCGCCCACGACGTCTCAGAATACGACCCTGACGTGGTGTGAAGGAACACTGCCTGATGAGGTGTTGATGGCTCCCACATCATAAATATCTACGCGCTGGCTGCCGTCCTCCCTGGGAATGAGTGCCAAACAACTGTCCTCGTCCTAAGCCTCTGCTCTGGGCTGGTACACCAGTACGAATCCTCAACTGTTCTGAAACTCTCACGGTCTCTGGAAGACGTGTCCCATAAACTGGAGATGCCCCCACCGGTGCTATGTAGGGGACGGAATACTGCATGATGATCGGAAGGAACAACTGGGTAACAGGGGTGACAACCACCTGTCGCTGCGCTCGAACGACCTCTACCAACGAGCTCATCGCCTGGCGTAAGCCCTGCATCTCTACCACTAGTCTAGCGATCTGAGCTGTTGTAGGGGGAACAATCTGTCCTTGTACAACAGGAGTACAACTCGGATTAGTCCTCGTCTCAGCTGAATCAACTCGAACCTCGGCTCTCACGGCCGCTCTCTTCACCCTCGTAGTCCTTGGCGGCATAATGGCTGAAAAGAAGTTAGGATTCGATGAGGATACAGAAATCGAATGGCAAGGATGTATACAATCATGAGGGAATTTCAATCAATAAGTCCGAAGGTCGCGTAGGCGGAGTACCGTGTCGTGAGTATGCCGCGGAACATACACACGCTACGCTACCCTGCTGCAGCTACCTACTCCATTATACCAGGGTCATCCTACACTCCGAAGGTAAAACCTACGCTCTGATACCAACTTTGTCACGACCCAAAGTTTGGCCCGTGACCGGCACTTAACCACGTAACGTCTACAGGCGTAACGCGACTAAGTGAACCGAAAACCCAGAAATCAAACCAGTAAAAGTATAGAGTGTTATAAGTTTTAAATGAAAGCACTTACTAACATGTTAAGAAATCTAAGTAAACAATCAGCAAGATAACAATATACGACGCCGTAGCGAAGATCGAGATCCATAAATGGGAACATCACAGATAGAATAAACTGCAAGTACAGTCGGCTCACAACGAGCTCGACACCAGAATACAAATAATATACATCATCGTCCTCACACTGTCTCTAAGTCAAATACATACATGGTAGATGGAGAATACTAGATACAACAATGTACATAACTGAAGGATAAACAGATACCGCACAAACCCACCTATCAGCAAAAGAGCTAGTACACCAACTATGGGGGTATCTGTGTCAAAAGATACAAAACGCAGCCTGCCGCGACTACTCCGAAGGGCAACCTGCAAACACTATGGCACAACGGGGGTGAGTTGCCAACTCGTGAATAGAGATAACATATAAAGGTAATCGCGAGCATGCACGTACTGCGCTACTCTATCTTATGCCAACAGATGATATAATATGTGATAAGCAGTATGGGCAATAATCATGCAAGTGCTCTATCAGGTAATATGACTACAGGATGAGGTACAATAATAAATGCTGAGCATGGGCAATATAACATCTACACGGAATGTCAACATGGAATATATAATCGGTGTCCATCAATGCACCCAGATACCCCAAATAGCTCAGGCGCCGGCACTTTCATCGGCCCTCAATTCCTGTAAATTTCTGAATATCCCGAATGCCCAACATCGGCACCCAAATATCATAAATACTCGTATCCAGCATCGACACGCAAATCCTCATCCATCGGGCCCCGTCAGTCCGGGTCAGCCCACGGGTTCCGTCTGCGGTATAGGCCCTCGGCCTCGGCAGTACGGATCACCCCGCATCCATCTATCGACTCTGATCAGTATCCTCCGGATAACTGTCAGGTCCAACCAATCACCGGTAGGTAGTAGTCCCTCTGCCAGGCTCACCGTCTACTACACAGCGAAACCGTTCTTGCCCCGGGGTACCATACCGGGTCCACCATGTACCCGGAATCGGCCTCATCCATCTCCTCGATTCGGGTTCACATATATCACTCTAGCACCGAGGAAACACTTGGAGGACGCACCGAAATATCATATCAAGGGAACCGGGTTTTTAAATGATTACCTATTTGAAATAGCCACGGTTCCCAAATCTAGAAATCACATATAATCCAAAACAATATGCAAGTCAATGATCCGATATGATATGTGCATCAAGTATGAATATCATGTCAAGTCACATAAAGATGAGCTACAACATAATGATCCGATGTGATATATGTATCAAGTATGAACATCATGTCAAGTCACATAAAGATAAGCTACTACATAATGATCCGATGTGATATATGCATCAAGAATGAACATCATGTCACGTCACATAAAGATGAGCTACTACATAATGATCCGATGTGATATATGCATCAAGTATGAACATCATGTCAAGTCACATAAAGATGAGCTACTACATAATGATCCGATGTGAATTCTACAGTGTGGGTGTCATGGCAATTACTAACGGTGTGTGTGTAACATGCAGGATAGTGATCGTGCAACATGAACCGTTAGTAAGAGTGCGGTGTTCTATCAATTCTAGTTTATATACATACATCAGGGAATGTGGTATGCACTAATTAGTAGCCATGAACAGTCAATGTATGGAAATGTAGCTATAAGATCCTATCATCCCTGACGTAGAGCGCCATGCGGGCGATATCCTCGTAGATGTTAAATCTACACACCGTAGTCTCTCGCTAGGTATAGCCGACGACTTGTTCCCCTCCTTCACGGCGCCCGTCGCACTCGCCTGCGAATCCAATAATTTCACAACATATCACTCATAAGCTCAAAACCGTACAAACACGACATTTAAAGTCAACAAGAAACCCGTGTCGCAAACCAAGCGAGCGTGTGCGCGATACACTAAAACGTGTGATTACACGCCTGAAGCCACTCCGACTCGTCGCGATACACAGAAACCCCAAACACACACACACGTATCACGCGTGTCGCGAAAGATTAAAAATACGGAAAATACAGTATTCTACTCCAGATTTGATACAGAACAGATATTATAAAAATATATGTACCAAAATACTCCACATAGCAGCAAACTCCAGTGGACCAAACCCCAACCCCCATCTCACCCATCTGGCCGCAAATTGCGGCCAAAAGGAATATTCCGGCGGCCTCACTTGGGAATTAGGCTCCCAGGTTTGTTGTGTGCACTCTATATCCCCATACATGCTGCAGTAACATCTAGTTTCACTCTGAAATATCTCGGGTAGCAGCAGATCCAACAGAACCCTATTTCTTGTTAAAAACCCCACTTTTGCACTAAAATGGAACTTTGTGGTATTTCTGTGCAAACTGAAACAAACCTGGCCTAAAATAGTTCTAATAACACATAATAGAGCTAACCAAACTAACAAAACCTTAATCTAACATGTGAATCACAAATATCCTTTAATATCACTAAAAATGCACAAAAATGAGATTTTTGCGAAAGAATACTACAAGTTTAAGGAAAAGGAGTGCTAACATGAGTTAATACCTTCAAAAGACCCTATGAAACACCAAAAAATCCCAGCTCTAACATCAAGTGTGCAGATTCGCCTTCAAACACCTCAAAAAGCTCACTTTTCCATGGTTTTGTGATGAAAATGAGTTGATTTGTGTATGTTTTTGTGGAGGGATCAAAGGAAAATGAAAAAGGAGAAGAAAAGATGGAGAAAAGAAAAGTTTTCTTGCTGGAATTCTGCAGAATTCTGAAGTGAGGAGAAGAGAGAGAGAAGAGGGGGGAATGGGGTCAAAAGTCAAACCTCTTTACTTAACACCATGCTCTCAATTGTTTAATTGAAACTTTGGAATTTTAAAAGGGATTTTGTTTGATTAAAGGGTGGGGAATTAAAATGAACCATGTAACACAAGAAGGGTTAACATGCTACCAAAAACCCTAAGTCACAAAAATGGCTAAGTGTGCAAGTGTACACTACAAAGGAAAATTTTCCAATTTGCTAACACGACTAAATATAACCAATAATCCTATGTACACATATCTAATAACCCGTACAATTAATAATTATCACGAAAAACATTCTAACATAAATTCAAAGTGTTACAGATAGTCTTCCTCCAAGCCATAGGCCGGTGCCGAACGGTAGAGAAGTAAGAAAACCATTTAGCCTAAAGGGGTGTACAGAAGGTAATGACTAAAGACATATAAAGGGATTTGGAGAGATGGCAAAGAAACATGCGGTTACAGTTGTGAATCTGGATAATGGAAGAGACATTACTAGAAATACCCGTATACCCTTCGAAACATTTACATGTTTCAGTTTCACTGTGTATTGTTAATAGAAAACTGATTTCCCAATTAGACACTTGCTCTAGGGTATGCATTTACCAGGTATGATTCTCTCATCTGTATGGTTTTACAGATGATGTGTGGAAGTAAGTTATTGGGAATTTGGTGGTCATCCACATTATATCGAAATTCGTTGTAATTGGTGATATTTGAGGAAATCACCCAGGTTGTTTGCCGGACGGCAAATATTTGATTTTGAATATCCGCTGTAATGCACCAATTTCAAATTGATATATCTGTACGTTTATTTTTATAAAGTGAGATTTAACTTTTTGAAATTATGTCTGTGACATTTACCTATATCAGTGGATGGTTAGGTAAGGGGCATTAAATAGTGGTGTAATTCTTCTTAACCATAAGTATTGTTTTCAACCTACGACACACAGGGAATGAGTTATTAGACTCAAGGGACTTATACAGAGTATTGTATGTTGTCTAGTATCCATTAGGACAGAGGGGTTGGTCCTTGTACTATATTCGATTTACTTATGACTTCTCTAATTTTTCGAAAAGAGTTTCGTAGGAACACAAGGTCTAAGTTTTGAGAAGTTATAGGTATATGAATAAAGTAGAGAACCCGGTGTTGCAAGTATCGGTATTCTTCAAGGTGATCGAAGATGTAGATACTTGTGTATTGTATTCAGTTGATAGTAATGACTATGAGAACTTGCTTCTTTTTCAGGTTACTCATAATTGGAAGCACTCCTAAGTTGAGTAATGCTGATCGGCCTCTGTGCATTTAGTTGACATGCACTGGAGACAGCTGCATGATTTGTATCTGGTTCCAATTAAATCAGTGCCTCTATTTCTATATTGGATATAGAATAGTTCATATCTTAACATTGTTAAGGTATGGGGAGTTGTCCGGCTTATGCTTAAAACCAGACTTTGGATAACTCATGGCACGTTTCTGTAATGGCTGTTTGTGGCTTGACCCGGGCTATGACGAGGGTTGATTTTCTACCATTTGGAAGATCAATAGTGATATTGTTCTTGACTCGCCACAGTTTTAATAAAAATGGATTTTTTCAGAAAACAGAAGTTGGAGTATGGGAGAACTGGAAGTGATTCCAGAACCGCAAACGATTCCTGAAAATTTGATAACAACCTAAAGATTCAATGTAGATTGACATTCCATTGGCCACTCCGCAGATATGGTGGGTAACCTCAGGCACTCGAGAGGTACTTTGGTATGATCAAAGACGATGACAGGGAGGTTCTTGTTTAGCCAGATTTGACACTACTGTTGTTCCAGGCTATGAGACCCGGCCGGAGGATAAATATAGCGTCGTTCTGAACTGGCTTTAGAAGTGCACGTGTATATGACTCTGCCAGAGGGTTGTCGTAGTCAGTGGGAGCAGCGGAAGCATAGTGGACAAGTAGCTTATGGACTAAAGCAGATATAGCGAGATAGATCATCTATTTCCGATGTGACAGGCATAGGTTTGACTTCATCAGAATAGGGGATGGATCTCTTAAGAAGGTAGTAGGGTGTGATGTCCTGGTATTTGGATGACATACACAGAGTAAGAAGTTAAATTCCTATACTACAATCGGTTATACTTTGGTTGTCACACAGTGGCTTCTCCATATAGGATATTGATATAATATCAGACATTCTGGTTACTAGATCTATGGTTTTAGATCTAGATTTGGGTAGTTTTCCCAATGTGGGTACGTAGACAACATTCTAAATGTATTTTTGATTGGACGATTCCTGGCACGGTAGTGTACCTGCAGGTAATGGAGTCACCCTCTCTAAAGGTGACATACAGACTAGAGGGGAGAGGGATGTGCATGATTAGCAAATCACTTGCTTAGGCAATTGAGTCAATCATGAGATAACAAGTACCACACCAGATATTGTTTTTGCACGAGATGCAATAAGAGGATATTAATCCTATCCTATAGAAACGTTCGGAAGCAGTTTTAGAACATAAGTGGATGTTTTAGGGATATGATAACGACAGCCTTTTTCGGGTGACGGTTATCATTCCAAGCTTCCAAGGTGACCTGGATGACAGAGTGACTGTCAGAGTTATAGTTTTCCCTCTGACAAGGGGCAGTGTTTTGGACAGGTGTTCGAAGCGGACACTGAGGGAGGCATTACACAGGATAATGATTAAGTTCAGTTGACGATACAGTCTAAGAAGTTTAGATTTAGAGTACATTTATGAGCTAAGTCCCATCAGATATCCAGACATATTCTAAGACTGGTATTGCTCATTTCGGGAGATGGCTTTCTCCGCGAACTTGAAATATAGAGAGACATAGAAAGAAACATCAGAGCGGATCCACTCACTGAGGCTATTCCTCGAACGCAATACTTTCAAAAATGGGTTTTGTGAGACTGATTAGTAGAGGAGTTGGATGTTCGGCATCACACGAGCTGTGAGTATGCGACATCGCAATAATTAGCCTTGAGTGCAAGTGGGTGATTGTTGGATATAGTGCCCTCAAAGTCAATTATTGGATCGCAGGCACGTGATTGCAATGATTGAGGGAGGACTTATACCGGTAGGACAGTCTTACTAGAGTGGTTTGTATACTATCTGGTTTGTCTTTATCATCGTGTACTGCTTTAGGTGACATTGTAGTTCACTATTACACGTTGATAGAGAATAGTATGCTACCATGGTTTGTCTTTATCAGTCGTGTACAGTTTTAGGTGACATGTTCACTATTACACGTTGATAGAGCCCTTAGGATCCTGCTTGAATACCAACAGTATGATGGCGATCATATACGTGAGAGTTGGGTAGTCCATAAGCACATCCTTAAAAGTGATCCCTAGTCGTGGGAGTTTCGAGATAGGGCATCGATACTCCGGAGTAGACTAGTGTATACAGTCGAGATCTCGACGAGAGGCGGTGGCCGGTCTCACAAGCCACTGGTGTCAGTTGGTTCACCTAAGATGTATACAGGTGCTCATTGGGTTATGAGTACAACGGACAGGACTCGCCGGGAACATGCTAGTTGGTATTATATCTGACGTCAGATAGCAGTTCCCTGGTGACATGTGTACAGGTTAGTTCATCGATCTGAGGTCGTCATTTGTCTCGTGTGAGTTCCCACTGTGCTTTGATTACTACCCTACCACGGCTCAAAGGAGTCGTGCAAACAGGTTTTAGTTGGGTACAGTCCCGAGCCACATGGAGGCAAATGAGTGGATCGGCAGGGGATTCGTCTCTCCCGGTATTAGGGGTGAGATCGTGCTGTGTCTAGAAGAGCCATTACATAAATTCCTCGGCCGAGGCAGGAGATTTACTGGTAGGTATTCCAGTAGTATCTCAGGGTGTTCTGGGCTACACTCCGACACGACTTGTACCGCTTTTGGCGGTCTGACTTTTCCAACCCCCTAGGCCCTCCATGCGATGCTCATAGACGAACGAACCGGACTGTATGGATATTGTCACTGACAGGCTCAGTAGGCTGTCAGGATGACTTCGCTCATCGACCTCCCTTTTGGTCAATGCCTGGTAGCCAGTTACGTACGGCTAGTACATCTGATGTGTTAGTGGTTAAATCCACAGCCAAAGTATTGACGAGTCTTTAGTGTCCCCCAAAGACAGTTTCTCATGTTTCGGGCAAAACGTTGTAGAGGCCGTATGATATTATGGCAGGGTCTGATCATATACGTGCGGTAGTGCACAAATCATGATCGGACGGATCATACTAGTGGGCTTTGGTTTAAGCCGAATCCTTGTATTAGATTTGTTGGATTACTTTAGTCTCATCGCATTCGCATTCAGTAGGAATGCGGATGCAGGTATGTATATACAGGTGAGGGGTATCCTTGTGATCCATCACGAGTTTACTTTAGATGTTTTCGTATCTTTTTATTGTTGCAAACATTTGGATTAATATTTGTTAATGGAAATTATGAGCTGGAAACCATCATTTTGTGCATTAAATGATACATGTACTTCATAGGTGAGTCATGGTATCATTTCTTATGCAAACATCACATTATGTCATTGATTAGTGTATTGATTTGATGAGAGGAGAGAGGGGAAGCCAAGGGTTATGGTCAGCTCTTGTATTTCTTTTTCTTTCACACTCTCATTTTATGAAGATATTACAAAAGGAAAAGAGAGAGGAAACTCCTTCCACTTTCTTCTCTAGCTCAAATCTCCATTAATGGCAACACCTCTAACGTCCATCCAAATCCATGGATGCTAGAGACAAAGTGATCACAAAAATTCTCTACAACACCTTGGACACGTCGACTAGCACACTTCGTGCCCGAGTTGCTTCGGATGAAGCGGGAGCCCGTAAAAGGACTCGTAGATATGGTGCCCTTTTCGACAAGGAGATCAAGACCGGAGATGCCTCAAGGAGCTTGGGATGGTGGCCAAATACCGAAGGACACGGATCGATCGGTATAGCATTCTATCCCTTCTCTAAATAGCTAGTTGTAGGTTAATGGTTCGATCCAGGTTTTAAGCATACGATAGCGCCGGTTTCATGTTTAGAAAAATTTTCGTTTCCGCATTTTAGCCTCGGAAAGAGGGCCGGGGCGCTATCGTAGTCTTATAAATCCTACGTTTAGAGACCTTATAAGGATGTGCTTGTGGACTACCCAGCGCCTACTAGTGTGACTGCCATCACAACGCTGGTAGTCAAGCAAAGATCTTAAGGGCTCTACCAATATGTATTAGCGATACGTTAAAAGAAACATATACACATATTATGATAGATTCAAACCAAGTAGCATACTACTATATTGAACAAGACTGTTATAAATTCGTGTATATATCCCAAGCTTCCAAAGAGTAATATACAAATTAGTACTATACAATAATGGCATCTAGAGCATATTACACTAACAATCTCCCACTTGTATTAAGGCTATCTGCTGGCATATCGCAGACCTATCATCTCGAATAGCCTCTCGAACCGTGTCTGAGAGATGGCCTTTGTGAATGGATCTACAGTGTTGTCCTCCGTAGCAACTCTCCGCACCTCGATATCCCGGCGATCCACGATCTCCCTGATTAGGTCATACCGTCTTAAGATGTGTCTGGAATTCTGATGGGGCCTGGGTTCCTTTGCTAAAGATATAGCCCCATTGTTGTCACAATACAGTGGTATTGGGTCAACAATGGACGGAACCACCTGAAATTCATATAAGAACTTTCTTATCCAAATAGCTTCTTTTGCGGCGTCACAAGCTGCGATATACTCCACTTTCATCGTCGAGTCAGCAACGGTGTCCTGCTTGGAACTCTTCCAACAGACCGCCTTTCCATTGAGGGTAAAGACATAACCCGACGTGGACATGAAGTCATCCTTGTCACTCTGGAAGCTGGAGTCCGCAAAGACCTCGATCTGGAGGTCTTTTCCGCCATAAACTAAGAGCATCACCTTAGTCCTTCTCAGGTTCTTGAGAATGTTCTTTACTTCTATCCAGTGCTTCTCCCCAGGGTTTGACAGATACCAGCTTACCATGCTCAGTGCATAAGCAACATCTGGTCCGGTACACAACATTGAATACATTATAGAACATACCGCAGAAGCATAGGGTATAATAGACATGTGATCCCTTTCCAAATCAGTCTTGGGAGACATCTCTTTAGTCAGGGTGATTCCGTGACAAGCCGGTAAATTACCGCGCTTTGAATCTTCTATACTGAATCTCTTCAGTATGGTGTCGATGTATTTGCACTGTGAAAGGCCTAACATCCTCTAAGATATATCACGATAGATCTGGATCCCCAGAATGTAAGAGGCGTCACCCAAGTCTTTCATGGAGAACTATTGTGACAAGAATCCTTTGAGCGATTGTAGCATAAGAATGTCCTTTCCTATCAAAAGAATGTCATCTAAGTACAAGACGATAAATACTACAGTTCTCACCACAATCTTACTATAGATGCATGGTCCATCTGGATTTTTGATAAAGTCAAATTCTTTGACCATTTCATCGAAACATATGTTCCAACTCCGCGATGCCTGCTTCAATCCATAAATGGATTTAAGCAACTTGCACACTTTCCCGTTGTTCCTACTCTGAATGAAACCTTCTAGCTGATCCATATAGACGCACTCTTCCAAATTTCCATTTAGAAAGACGATCTTTATCTCCATCTTCCAAATATCATAATCTTGGAAGGTAACAATGGAAAGAAGGATCCGAATGGATTTGAGCATAGCCACTGGAGAAAAGGTTTTATCATAGTCCAAACCAGGTCTTAGACGAAATCCTTTTGCAACAAGTCTAGCCTTATAGGTTTCAACCTGCCTATCTGCACCAATCTTCTTTCTGAAGATCCATTTGCAGCCTGCGGGTTTTACCTCTCCTGGAACAATGTCCAAAGTCCATATTATATTGGTGTACATGGACTCCATCTCGGCCTGCATTGCATCCAGCAATTTTACCGAGTTTGTACTTTGATGGCTTGTTGGAAGTTAGTTGGCTCATCATTGTCAATGATGCAATCCTCTCTATCCCCGTCTACGACAAAACCCTAGTATCTCTCCGGCGGATGAGACAGCCTACTACTCCTGCGGAGTGGCGCGGGAATGTCATGTTCTTTTGAAACTTCTGGTTCCACCAAGCTTTCAGTAATAGCTTGTGGTTCAGGAATTTCTTCAAGTTCTGTTACGCTACCACTAGTTTCTTTTTCTAAAAATTGATGTTCCAAAAAGTAGGCATGACGAGAAACAAAAACCTTTTGTTCCTCTGCGTAATAGAAAAGATACCCCCTGGTGTTTTTTGGGTATCCCACAAACTTACACAGTACTGAGCATGCATCGAATTTTTCCGTATGCTGCTTTTTGACAAAAACTGGACAACCCCATATCTTCAGATACTGAAGATAGGGTTTCTTCCCACTCTACATCTGGTATGATGTGCTGGGCACATTCTTGGTAGGAACCATGTTCAAAAGATATGCAGCTGATTCTAGTGCATAGACCCAGAATGATCGCGGTAACTCAGCGTTACTCATCATGGAACGTACCATATCTAATAAGGTTCGGTTTCGTCTCTCTGATACACCGTTGTGTTGTTGTGTGTATAGAGGAGTAAGCTGAGAAAGAATTCCATTCTATTTTAGGTAATACAGGAACTCAGCACTCAAGTATTCACCAACTCGATCTGATCTCAGTGTCTTTATACTTTTGCCGGTTTGTTTTCCATTTCATTCTTATATTCTCGGAATTTCTCATAGGCCTCAGATTTATGTTTCATCAAGACGGCATGTCCGTATCTGGAGAAATCATCCGTAAAAATGATGAAATAAGAATAACCACTTCTCGCATCTGTAGACATTGGACTACACACGTCGCTTTGTATAAGTCCCAAAAGCTCGCTCGCTCTCACTCCGTGTCCAGTGAACGTAGTCTTTGTCATCTTTCCTTTGAAACATGATTGACAAGTTACATAAGATTGATATTCGAACGGATCAAAGTACCCTTTTTCATGTAAGTTGGTCAACCTTGTTTCGTTGATGTGACCTAGACTACAATGCCATATGAAAGCTTGATTTAATTCTGGAGTCTTTCATTTATGTGTATTATGGACATTTAAAAATTGTAGTAGGTTTAATACGTATATACCGTTGTTTAGTGTACCCGACCCAATCAGACCATGATTAAGGTGGATGTTTACGACATCGCTTACAAATGTAAAATCATAACCTTATTTAGATAACAAAGATACAGAATTGATATTACAAGTCAAACTCGGTACACAAAAACAGTTGCGCAAAACAAAAATATGTCCACTTGTCAACCCTAAGTGATCATCCCCTACGGACACGGCATCAACGCTTGCTCCGTTAGCAACCCTGAGAGCCATATCACCGATCTTCAGAACTCTACGGCTTCTTTGTGCCTGCAAAGAATTACAGATATGAGATCTTGATCCGGTATCCAATACCTAGGAAGTAGAGTTGATTGATAGACAGTTTTCAATTACAAACACTCCTAAAGCCGAAACCACAACTTTCCTTGGGTCCTAGTTCTTGGCTCTCTAAGCCCTACAATCTTTCTTCCAATGGACCTTCTTATGACAGTAGAAGCATTCTTCCTTTCCGACTGTCAGTCCCGCCACTTTAGCTTTGCCCTTCGCTTCCACCTTACGAACAGCGACGTTCGGCTTGGTCGAGGCCTTCTTCTTCTTTCCCTTGGCTTTCGCCTTGGATCTAGAAGAGGAAGCTTAACCAACAAGTAGAGCGGGTGTTTCTCTGGATTTCTTTAGGGTGCCCTCATCTTTCCTTAACAAGTTGAGGAGTTCCGGAAGTTCAACTTCATTACCTTGAATATTAAAATTCAAGATAAACTGTGCGTAGGTGGAAGGGAGGGACTGGAGAATCAAGTCTATATAAAGCTCATCCTCTAACGTGGTCCCTAGGTTCGCGAGCTCCTCAATGTAGCCGATCATCTAAAGGACGTGTTCCCCTACAGATGACCCGACAGCCAACCTCGCCTGAAATAGCTTCTTCGAGGTCGCGTATCTTACGATACGAGATTGCTCTCCATATAATTCCTTGGTATGGAGGAATATGGACTCAAGATCCATATTCTCGTGCCACCTCTGATGTTCATTGTCCATAGAGGCCAGCACGAGGCACAATGCTTTCACGTAGTCAATTTCCCAGGTCTTATGGATTTCCTTATCCGCGATGCTGGAATCTGGACCTGGCACAGCGGGGGCATTAGTAGTAAGAATATAGCTTAATTTGTCATATGTAATTTCCATCTTGACATTCCTGAGCCGGTCTTTATAGTTTGTCCCTATCAATATGTTTTTATCTAATAGTAACTTACGTCCAGTCATCTTGGTCGCTGCAATTAAGAGAGAAAGAAGAAATACTGAGCATGATGCTCTTGCAAATTTAGATTGGTTTTAATTTGTCTAAACAGGATGGCTCCCACTGTTTCTCGAATCCTTCCTCAAACCACAAAAGAAGAATTTGTTAGGATTAATCTCACCGTACAATACTTGCTGAACCGTTAAGCCATGCCAGTGTCGGTACTTCGTGGGAGGTTTTACGACGCTTTTGTGAATTTCCTTAATTAAATAACCTTTTTTCCCTGGGGCGTAGCCCCGCTAACATCTTTCTAGACACCTACTTGGTTTATAGCATTGATCGTTAAGTGAAAAAATCTCCCAAGGAGTAGCATATACTCACAGTAGGATCGGGATCCAAATATCATCGTTTGATAAAGTCGAAGGAATCATACCAAAATTATAACACTCCAAATGGTATGCAACACTACCAAGTTTCAGTTTCTTTAGAAACTCCCGATGTGGATTTTTGCCCCATGCTCTTATGACCTTGACGAAGACCAACATATCATAAGTCACATGTCAAGTTCTACCCGTCATTGTCCAGATTAATTTGAACCCACCCGTACATACCCTTGATGAAGGCCAAAATAGCAGTACGACTGTCCTAAACCAACGCATCTATCTATGCTACAGATCAATATTCAGCAGCTACCAATCATTATGCCTTCGCGAAAGTCAAAATACATAGCTTGAATACTACTGAATATCCAACTGAAATGACGGAGGGCTACGAATGGTTTTGGCGAAACCATGAACTTAGTGAACTTGATATAATCGAATGAACCTGATCACTTTTAAATGGAGTGGTTTAAGCTCCGCATTTTAAATGTTTTGCTGTTTCGAAAAAACCCGAGGGGTTATAAAATTGTTCCAACGATTCAGCTTTGGATTGTTTGCTTTCCATTAATGTAATGCAGTCCCATCAATTAACCTACTATTGCAAAAAAAGAATGAAAATACAACGTACTCTTATGCCATCCGCATTCTCCATGGAGCCCCGTCATCACCCGTTAGGTTACTTAAGTAACGACAGAGCGAGGGATGGACTAGCGTGGATGCAAAACATAAGCAACGTCTACTGATATCATATATAGATATATACATTCGTCTCGCACAATAATAGGCTTTCCAGATCACAGATGAACATATTGGATATATTAGGAATTTCGCATTTCGTTTGAGCCTGCAACGAAAAACGGATTCCACGGTCGTGATGAATAGCCAAACCCCACCCTAGACCCCTATGGGGGCGGCAAACTACCCGCCAAATTCCTGAAGTGAACCAACCTCCATCAACAAAAGTAGTAGGTCACTCAACACTTCAAGAACCCGGTAGTTTGTGCACCCCACCTTGGGTCTATCGTAGGAGCAGAAAACTGTAAAAGAAATAATACAACGTTGGCTACAAGCTCAACCCGGATGTGCCCCGCAAAATAATATTACACCAATTTACAATTTACATCGAATAAAAGATAAGACACTTATCTCACATCCCCAGCTATTCATCCATGACGATCCAACAAGTTCATATACACAAACCAACATAACATCATTACAGATATGTGCAACCCTGACTAATCGACTTATGGCAATTAGTCGACGTTTCCAAACACATATACACATAACAAAGCTTGTAAATTAACTATGGCATTAGAATTTCGCATGCAAATAGCAAACTAAAACAATTTTTCCAAAACATCGAAAAATCCAGTGAGCTAAAGTTCCAAAACCGATCGTTTTAAGCCAATCCGGGAGTCGAAATGAACTCCAAATCTGCACGAATCTTAGCGGAGTGTTAGAGCATGAAATTAACTTCAAGTTGGGGGGCCTAGAGGGGTTACCCCACCCCTGTAGCCACCACGAGATGGCCAGGGGGTGAGGCAGACCCGAAACTGCCTAAGGTGCGGCAGTTTCGGGTCCCCACCGCCAAGACCACCTTGTGGTGATCTTGGGGTATGGGCCCAGCCATTCGGTTGCCCTGAGGATTCCCCAGGGTGCACATGCTCCACCCTATGGCTTCTCAGTTCAAACCGTGATCTCGCGGGGTGTGCAAACAATTCAAAACATCAATTTTGGAAACTGTTTTTATCGGCAGTTTTTGCGCGAAAAAAATGGCGGATTTCTAACGTCACTACTGTTAGTGTATATGCCCTAGAGGCCATTACTGTATCATACTAGTTTGTATATTACTTAATGGATGCTTGGGATATTCACCTTGTATATACAATCTTGCTCAAAATAGTAGTATGCTACTTGGTTTGTTTCTACTTCAATATGTACATGTGTTTATTTTTGTATATCGCCTATACACATTAGTAGAGCCCTTAGGATCTTTGCTTGATTACCAGCGATGTGATGGCCGTCACACTAGTGGGGCTGGGTAATCTATAAGCACATCCTTATGCAGGTCCCTGGTCGCAGGACTATCGAGACAGGGCATCGATACTCCGGAGTAGACCAGCGCATGCGCTTCTTATCCCAGTGTGGGAGACGGTCTATCCCACAGCCGTCAGTACGTCGTACTTGAGATAGTATGCGGGTGCTCGTTAGGTTACGGGTACACTGGACAGGACTCGTCGGGAACTGACTAGTTGGTATTATACCTATCGTCAGTTATCAGTTCCCAGGTGACATGAGTACAGCTTAGTCCGCTGACTTGACACTGTCATTCCGCCTCGAGTGTGTTCCCACTGTACTTTGATCACTACCCTACCACGGCTCAAAGGAGTCGTGCAAACAGGTAGTGGTTGGGTGCAGTCCCGAAGCACTTGGAGGCAGTGACGGTTAAACAGGATTCGTCTCTCCCGGTATTGGAGGTTGACATCGCGCTGTGTCTAGGAGTGCCATTACACGAGTAGTCCCTGGCCAGGGCAAACGAGATATACTGGTAGGTTTCCAGTGTTATCTCAGGGTGTTTTGGGCTTCGCTCCGGCACGACTTGTACCGCTATTGGGGGACTGACGTTTACCGCCCCCTAGGCCCGCCATGCGATGTATCAGACGAACAGACCAGACTGTACGGAGAATGTCACACTCAGGCTCAGTAGGAGTTCAGATGGGTTTCGCCTCGTCGGTCTTCTTGTCGGCACTACCTGGGGACCGTTACGCACAGCTAGTGCCGCTTGCGGTCTGTGGTTAAACCCACTGCCAGCGTAGTGTCGAGTCTTTAGAGTCCCACACAGAAAGCTTTTCGCCTTTAGGCAAAAGAGTAGAGGTCGCATAGTATTGCGACAGGTCGCATGGTTTTGCGACAGGGTTCGGTCACATCCGTGCACTTGTGCACGTACAGTGTCCGGACAGTTTTCACTAGCGGGCTTTGGTTTAAACCAGATCCTAGTGTACCTTATGGGATTGGATTTATCCAGTTTGCATTCGTGTTCCTCGGAACACGGATGCGGGTGTGTATGCACAGTTGACAGGAAGGCAGAGGCAGCGGATTCTCATTAGGGTTGTTGACAGTTGACCGTTGACTATTTGACTTTATGCTCAACCCTAATGAGAATATGATATGTGATTAACTATTATATTAATTAAGTATTATGGTGATATGGTTGTTGACTTGTTGACTTTTGTTGACTTGTTGACTTTGTTGACTTGTTGACTTTTGTTGACTTGTTGACCGGTTGACTAGGCTTGACTAGTTGACCATCATGATAACCATAGCCATCATTTCATGGCAAAGACTTTTGTTTACTTGCTCATTTGTGTAAAATGAGTGCATGAAATAATATGGTTATGGTTGCTTCAAACCATCACATAAGACTTTTTTTTGATATGATGAGTTATAATCACTTTGGATTATGAGAGGGTGAAAGACAAAAGAGAGCCTCATTCTTTCTTGCTCATTCTCTCTCTTGTTCTTGAGCTCTCCTCTTGCTCTCACCCTCAACCTCTTGCTCCCTCTCTTGATCTATGGTTCTCTTGTCTCATGAGTTGAGAATCAAGAACCATAGATAAAATCCCATTCTATTTCTTCTCTACTCATTCTAGTTCACTAGGTTTAGCAAACCAAGTGAACTAGTTTCTTCAAAGAACGAAGAAGGAGCTAAAGGTTGGAGCTTTCAGGTGGATCTATCTTCGGCGTACGGAGACGACGAGAAGAAGCCATCGGACCACCATCGTAGCTTTGAAGACGAAGGAGTTCAAGTCAAGCAAGGTATAACCCCCTAACCGAGTAGCTAAAACTCATAGTTAGGATGTTAGATAGATGTTTAACCAAGATCCGGGTTTTAGGTCCATGTTACCATCTTTAAGAAAACCGTTTTTTACCAAATTCCGCATTCCCGAAAGTACCGGGAGAGGTAGCATGGACTTACAGTGGTATCAGAGCCTAGTTAAACTCTATCTAACATGTTAGCAAGTATCTAGAAGATCGATCAACGCAAAAGTCCCAAAACGAACCCCGGAATTTTAAACTTTCTGTCGATTTTAAAAGTGCTGGAAAACTTTTTTGAAATACACCAAAAATCGACTCAGGCTTTTCTAAAGAAACTGCAAAATTTTGGGCCCCAGACTCGATCAAAGAGCCGCGTTTCCGCGGCGGGAGCAAGCTCCCGCCGCGGAAACGCGGCCGAGTTGACTCGGTCGGGGGTTTTCTTTTTTGCAGTTTACTAGTGGGGGTATTTTGGGATTTTTGTTATATATATTTTCAACCCAGATTTTCCAGAACGAAAATTTTGTTTTGGGGTCCCGAAAATCCGTATTTTTTGATCGAACTTCTAAAAGACTTGAGCTAACGGGTTTTTCTGTAATGTGATATTTGTATTGAACGTCTACTAATCGCTATATGTCGATTAGTGGGGGTTATACAAATCTGTGATCTGTAATGTGCTGGAATGTGTATATGAATGTGTTGGATTGTCGCGGGTGAATAGCCGGGGGTTGTGAGACGAGAGTTTTTTTTTCTTTCAATTCATGTAAATTTGTAAATTGATGTAATAATTATTTGTATGGCCGCACAACCGGGTCGGGGTTGTAGCCGTCATTGTATAATTTCTTTTTACTGTTTTTGCTCCTAGGATAGACCCATGGAGGGGGTGCACAAACTACCGGGTATGCCAAAGTGTCGAGTGGCCTACTCATGGAGATGAGGGAGGTTGCTACGCTTCGGGTGCTTGGCGGGTAGCTTGCCGCACCCGTAGGGGTCTTGGGTGGGGTTTTGGCTATTCACCGCGACCGTGTAATTTGTTTTTCGTTACAGGCTCGTACGAATTACAGATTCCTAGTATATCCAATGTATTCATCTGTGATCTGAAATGTTTATCATTGCAGTATATCTATATATGATATTATTTAGGCGTTGCTTATGTTTTACAGACGCGCTAGCCCAGCCCCCGCTCTGTCGTTAGTTAAGTAACCTAACGGGTAATGACGGGGCCCCGTGGCGAATGCGAATGGCATAAGCGTACGTCATATTTTGGTTGTTTTCTGCAATGGTAGGATTAAATGATGGGACGCATTAAAAGAACTAATGCAAGAATATCACGCATTAAAAGAACTAATGCAAGAATATCACGCATTAAAAGAACTAATGCAAGATAATAAACCAAGTTAAAGTCGTTGGAACACTTTCGAAAAACCACTCGGTTCTTTTCAAAACAACTTTTAAAATACGGAGTTTGAGCCACTCCATTTAAAAGCTATCTCGTTCCATCGACCAAATCAAGTTCACTACGTTCACGGTTTTGCCAAAACCATCCGTAGCCCTCCATCATTTCAGTTAAATATTCGGTAGTATTCAAGGTATGTATTTTGACCTCACGCCAAGGCATAGTGATTGGTAGCTGCCGGATATTTATCTGTTGCATAGATAGAATGCGTTGGTTTGAGACAGTTGTACTGCCATTTTGGCCTACGTCAAGGGTATGTACGGGTGGGTTCAAATTAACCTGGATAATGATGGGACGAACTTGACATGTGACTTATGACATTTTGACCTCACGCCAAGGTCATAAGAGCATGGGGCAAAAATCCACATCGGGAGTTTCATAAGTACTGAAACTTGCTAGATTTGCATACCATTTGGAGTGTGATGATTCTGGTAGGATTCCTTCAGTTTCGTCACGCGATGATATTTGGATCCCGATCCTACTGTGAGTATATGCTACTCCTCGGGAAATTTCTCACTTAACGATCAATGCTATAAACCTAGTAGGTGCCTAGAAAGGTGTTAGCGGGGCTACACCCCCAGGGAAAAGAGGTTCTTTAATTAAGGAACTTCGCGAAAGCGTTGGAAAACCTCCCTCGAAGTACCGACACCGGCCTGGCTGAACGGTTAAGCAAGTATTGTACGGTGGGATTGATCCTGACTAATTCTTCCTTTATGGTTTGAGGAGGGATTCGAGAAACAGTGGGAGCCATCCTGTTTAGACAAACTAAAAACCACTCTAAACTTGCAAGAGCATCATGCTGAGTGTTTCTTCTTCTCTCTCCTAATTGCAGCGACCAATCGACATGACTGGACTTAAGTTACTCCTAGATAAAAACAAACTGACAGGGCCAAACTACAAAGATTGGCTCAGGAATGTCAAGATAGCAATCACTTACGACAAGCTGGGGTATCTTCTTACCACCAAAGCTCCCCCTGTCCCTGGTCCAACTTCCAGCGTCGCGGATAAGGAAATCCGTAAGACTTGGGAGATTGATAGAGCGAAGGCCAAATGCCTCCTGCTTGCCTCGATGGACAACGAACATCAGAGGAGGCATGAGAATATGGACATGGAATCCATATTGCTTCATACAAAAGAACTGTATGGAGAGCAATCTCGTATCGCAAGATACGAAGCGTCGAAAAAGTTATTTTCGACAAGAATGACCGTCGGATCATCAGTAGCCGAGCACGTGCTAAAGATGATCGGCTACATTGAGGAGCTCGCTGACCTAGGGATCACATTGGAGAGTGAGCTATATACGGATATAGTTCTCCAGTCCCTTCCTTCCACTTACGCCCAGTTTATACTGAACTTCAACTTACAAGAAAAAGAGGTTGAACTTTCAGAGCTCCTCAACATGCTGAGGAGCGCAGAGGGCACCCTACAGAAGTTAGGGATACATCCACTTTGTTTGTAGGAGGATCATCTTCTTCTAGGTCCAAGGCGAAAGCCAAGGGAAAGAAGAAGAAGGCCCCCGCCAAACCAAGGGGCGGTGTTAGTAAAGTGGATACGAAGGGAAAAGGTAAAGCAACAAAGATAGCGGGGAAGCTTGTGGATAAGGAAGAATGCTTCTATTGTCATAAGAAAGGACACTGGAAGAATGATTGCAGGGCCTGGAAGGCCAGAACACAGGAATTGAAGCAGGTTGCAGCTTCAGCTTCAGGTGTGTATGTTATTGAAAACTTTCTTTCAATAAACTCTACTTCCTGGGTATTGGATACCGGATCAGGATCTCATATCTGTAATTCTTTGCAGGCGTTGAGAAACCGTAGGGTTTTGAAGGCAGGTGACATGACCCTCAGAGTTGCGAACGGAGCTAGCAGGGATGCTAAAGCCGTGGGGGACTATCACCTGGGAATGTCAGATGGACATGTTTTGGTTTTGCGTAATTGCTTTTTTGTACCCAACGCAACTTGTAATATCATTTCTGTATCTTTAGTTTCTAAAGAAGGTTATGAATTTGCGTTTGTAAGTAATGTTGTAAACATTCACCTTAATCAAGTTTTGATTGGGTTAGGTACATTGAGTAATGGTATATACGTGTTAAACCAATCACAGATTTTTAATGTCCAGAATACACACAAAAGAAAGTCTCCAGAAATAAATCAGACTTTCTTATGGCATTGTAGATTGGGTCACATCAATGAGAGAAGGTTGACTAAGTTACATACAGAAGGATATTTGAATGCGTTCGAATATCAATCGTATGCCACTTGTCAATCTTGTCTCAAAGGAAAGATGACAAAGACTCCGTTTACTGGACATGGAGTAAGAGTGAGCGAGCTCTTGGGACTCGTACACAGTGACGTGTGCGGTCCAATGTCTACACATGCCCGAAGCGGACATTCTTACTTCATTACTTTTACGGATGACTTCTCAAGGTACGGTTATGTCTTCTTAATGAAACATAAGTCCGAAGCCTTTGGAAAATTCCAGGAGTATAAGAATGAAGTAGAGAAACAGACCGGCAAAAGTATTAAGATTCTAAGATCGGATCGAGGTGGAGAATACTTAAGTGCCGAGTTCCTGGACTTTTTAAAAGAGAACGGAATTCTCTCTCAGCTTACTCCTCCATACACCCCGCAACATAACGGTGTATCGGAGAGACGGAACCGCACCCTATTGGATATGGTGCGGTCCATGATGAGTAACGCTGAGTTACCGCGATCATTCTGGGGGTATGCGCTAGAATCAACTGCATACCTTTTGAACCGAGTTCCGACTAAAACTGTGCCTACCACCCCATATGAAATGTGGAGTGGGAAGAAACCCTATCTTCAATATCTGAAGATCTGGGGATGTCCAGCTTTTGTCAAAAAGCAGCATGCGGACAAACTCGAGGCACGCTCAGTACTGTGCAAGTTTGTGGGATACCCAAAGAACACCAGGGGGTATCTTTTCTACTACGCAGAGGAACAAAAAGTCCTTGTTTCTCGTAATGCCCACTTTCTAGAACACCAGTTCTTGGAAAAGGAAAATAGTGGGAGCGCAGTGGAACTGGAAGAAATTCCAGAACTACAGACTATTACTGAAAGGTTAGTGGAACCAGAGGGTTCAACAGAACAGGACATTCCTACGCCGCTACGCAGGAGTAGTAGGCAGACTCATCCGCCCGAGAGATACTGCGGTTTTCTCATAGACGGGGATAGAGAGGATTGCATCATAGATTATGATGAGCCTACTAGCTTCCAGCAGGCCGTTCAGAGCGTTGACTCAGTGAAATGGCTGGATGCAATGCGGACCGAAATGGAGTCCATGTACACCAACAAGGTATGGACGTTGGACATTGCTCCAGACGGGGTAAAACCCGTAGGATGCAAGTGGATCTTCAAAAGGAAGATTGGTGTAGATGGACAGGTTGAGACCTATAAAGCTAGGCTGGTAGCAAAGGGTTTTCGTCAAAGACCTGGCTTGGACTATGACGAAACCTTTTCCCCAGTAGCCATGCTGAAATCCATTCGGATCCTTCTTGCCATTGCTGCCTTCCACGATTATGAGATCTGGCAAATGGACGTAAAGACAGCTTTTCTAAATGGAAATTTAGAGGAGTGTGTCTATATGGACCAGCCAGAGGGTTTCATTCAGAGTGGGAGCAGCGGAAAGGTGTGCAAGTTGCTTAAGTCCATCTATGGACTAAAGCAGGCATCGCGGAGTTGGAACATCTGCTTTGATGAGACGGTCAAAGAATTTGGCTTTATCAAAAATCCAGATGAACCATGCATCTATAGTAGATTTGTAGCGAGAACTGTAGTATTCCTCGTTTTATACGTGGATGACATTCTCTTAATAGGAAATGACATTCCTATGCTACAATCTGTCAAGGGGTTCTTGTCACACAGGTTCTCCATGAAAGACCTGGGTGATGCCTCGTACATTCTGGGTATCCGGATCTACCGTGACAGATCCAAGAGGATATTAGGACTTTCACAGTCCAGGTACATCGACACCATACTGAAGAGATTCAGTATGGAAGATTCCAAGCGCGGTAACCTACCGGCTTGTCACGGGATCACCCTCTCTAAAGAGATGTCTCCCAAGAATGATTTGGAGAGGGATCGCATGTCTATTATACCCTACGCTTCTGCGGTAGGCTCTATAATGTATGCGATGTTGTGTACCAGACCGGATGTAGCTTATGCACTGAGTGTGGTAAGCCGGTATCAGTCAAACCCTGGGGAGAAACACTGGATAGCGGTAAAGAACATTCTCAAGTACCTAAGAAGGACTAAGGAGATGTTCTTGGTGTATGGCGGAAAAGACCTCCAGATCGAGGCCTTTGCTGACTCCAGCTTCCAGAGTGACAAGGATGATTCCAAGTCCATGTCGGGTTTTGTCTTTACCCTCAATGGAGGGGCGGTGTGTTGGAAGAGTTCCAAACAAGAAACCGTTGCAGACTCGACAATGGAAGCGGAATACATCGCTGCATCTGATGCCGCAAAAGAAGCTGTCTGGATGAGGAAGTTCTTGAAAGAACTTCAGGTGGTTCCGTCCATTGTTGATCCAATACCTCTGTATTGCGACAACAACGGGGCTATAGCTTTAGCGAAGGAACCCATGTCCCATCAGAGATCCAGGCACATCTTAAGGCGGTATCACCTGATCAGGGAGATCATAGATCGCCAGGAGATCGAGGTTCGGAGAGTCGCTTCAGAAGATAACACTGCAGATCCATTCACCAAGGCCCTGCCCCAGACTCAGTTCGAGCGGCTGATCGAGATGATAGGTCTTCGATACGCCAGTACATGGCCTTAGTGCAAGTGGGAGATTGTTAGTGTATATGCCCTAGAGGCCATTACTGTATCATACTAGTTTGTATATTACTTAATGGATGGTTGGGATATTCACCTTGTATATACAATCTTGCTCAAAATAGTAGTATGCTACTTGGTTTGTTTCTACTTCAATGTGTACATGTGTTTATTTTTGTATATCGCCTATACACATTAGTAGAGCCCTTAGGATCTTTGCTTGATTACCAGCGATGTGATGGCCGTCACACTAGTGGGGCTGGGTAATCTATAAGCACATCCTTATGCAGGTCCCTGGTCGCAGGACTATCGAGACAGGGCATCGATACTCCGGAGTAGACCAGCGCATGCGCTTCTCATCCCAGTGTGGGAGACGGTCTATCCCACAGCCGTCAGTACGTCGTACTTGAGATAGTATGCGGGTGCTCATTAGGTTACGGGTACACTGGACAGGACTCGTCGGGAACTGACTAGTTGGTATTATACCTATCGTCAGTTATCAGTTCCCAGGTGACATGAGTATAGCTTAGTCCGCTGACTTGACACTGTCATTCCGCCTCGAGTGTGTTCCCACTGTACTTTGATCACTACCCTACCACGGCTCAAAGGAGTCGTGCAAACAGGTAGTGGTTGGGTGCAGTCCCGAAGCACTTGGAGGCAGTGACGGTTAGACAGGATTCGTCTCTCCCGGTATTGGGGGTTGACATCGCGCTGTGTCTAGGAGAGCCATTACACGAGTAGTCCCTGGCCAGGGCAAACGAGATATACTGGTAGGTTTCCAGTGTTATCTCAGGGTGTTTTGGGCTTCGCTCCGGCACGACTTGTACCGCTATTGGGGGACTGACGTTTACCGCCCCCTAGGCCCGCCATTCGATGTATCAGACGAACAGACCGGACTGTACGGAGAATGTCACACTCAGGCTCAGTAGGAGTTCAGATGGGTTTCGCCTCGTCGGTCTTCTTGTCGGCACTACCTGGGGACCGTTACGCACAGCTAGTGCCGCTTGCGGTCTGTGGTTAAACCCACTGCCAGCGTAGTGTCGAGTCTTTAGAGTCCCACACAGAAAGCTTTTCGCCTTTAGGCAAAAGAGTAGAGGTCGCATAGTATTGCGACAGGTCGCTTGGTCTTGCGACAGGGTTCGGTCACATCCGTGCACTTGTGCACGTACAGTGTCCGGACAGTTTTCACTAGCGGGCTTTGGTTTAAGCCAGATCCTAGTGTACCTTATGGGATTGGATTTATCCAGTTTGCATTCGTGTTCCTCGGAATGCGGATGCGGGTGTGTATGCACAGTTGACAGGGAGGCAGAGGCAGCGGATTCTCATTAGGGTTGTTGACAGTTGACCGTTGACTATTTGACTTTATGCTCAACCCTAATGAGAATATGATATGTGATTAACTATTATATTAATTAAGTATTATGGTGATATGGTTGTTGACTTGTTGACTTTTGTTGACTTGTTGACTTTGTTGACTTGTTGACCGGTTGACTAGGCTTGACTAGTTGACCATCATGATAACCATAGCCATCATTTCATGGCAAAGACTTTTGTTTACTTGCTCATTTGTGTAAAATGAGTGCATGAAATGATATGGTTATGGTTGCTTCAAACCATCACATAAGACTTTTTTTTGATATGATGAGTTATGATAACTTTGGATTATGAGAGGGTGAAAGACAAAAGAGAGCCTCATTCTTTCTTGCTCATTCTCTCTCTTGTTCTTGAGCTCTCCTCTTGCTCTCACCCTCAACCTCTTGCTCCCTCTCTTGATCTATGGTTCTCTTGTCTCATGAGTTGAGAATCAAGAACCATAAATAAAATCCCATTCTATTTCTTCTCTACTCATTCTAGTTCACTAGGTTTAGCAAACCAAGTGAACTAGTTTCTTCAAAGAACGAAGAAGGAGCTAAAGGTTGGAGCTTTCAGGTGGATCTATCTTCGGCGTACGGAGACGGCGAGAAGAAGCCATCGGACCACCATCGGAGCTTTGAAGACGAAGGAGTTCAAGTCAAGCAAGGTATAACCCCCTAACCGAGTAGCTAAAACTCATAGTTAGGATGTTAGATAGATGTTTAACCAAGATCCGGGTTTTAGGTCCATGTTACCATCTTTAAGAAAATCGTTTTTTACCAAATTCCGCATTCCCGAAAGTACCGGGAGAGGTAGCATGGACTTACAACTACAAGCTATCTAAGATTTATGAGAGGCTCTGATACCACTGTAAGTCGATGTCGCACACCCCGTGTGTTTACGGGAAGGCGGAAATAGCAAAAAATAATTTTATGGGCTTCCCAACAACGACTTGAACTAAGGATCGAACATAAAACCCTAGTTAGCATACTACTTGAGATTTAACTACTCGGATGAATGTTATACCTCCTGGTATCATGTCCTTCTTGTCTTCTTGCTGTACTCTTTCTATTCTTGATGTCCACTTTCACTTCGTGAGCTCCTTGGAGTGAAAATGGATAGCGCTTCGTCGTCGGCTTCTCGAAGTCGAAGAAGATCCACCCGAGAGTTCCAACCTTGAGCTCTAACCTCCAAGATGAGGTAACTACTTCTCTTGGTCCGTTAAACTCAGTATCCTAGATTGAGTAGAGAGTGATTTTTGGTAGCTAAGTTTCACTAACTCTTGGATTCTCAACACATGAGACAATAAGAGTTAAGATTTGAAAGGAAGAAGAAGAAAATGAACTTGAGGAAAGAGAAAATGTTTTTGATAATGATAATTGAGATGGCTAACTTCATATGACCACAAGCAAGGAATGAAAAATATCTCACCTAAAATATCTAGTGCCACAAAATATCTCACAAAAATATCTAAGTCAAATAGTCAAACCAAGCAGCCAAGGCACAATTATCATTTACAAAAATAACAAATAATTTTCTCCACCTCATAATTGTTTTAATCAAGTCAATGGTCAAAACCCTAATGTGGTGTCTCCTTCTAAAACAATCTTGAGTAATTATAAGAATGTCCATCTCATCCGTATATACATACCCGCATTCGTGTTTCGAGAAACACGAATACAATGAGACGAAACTAATCCAACAATCTAATACTAGGATCCGGTTTAAACCAAAGCCCACTAGTATTGTCCGCTCGAAGATCACACGCGCACAAGTACATGTATGTGATCGAATCCTGTCGTAAAACCAAATGACCTCTACATCGTTTCTCCCGAAGCAGGGAAACCCTCTTTGTGGGACTCTAAAGACTCGACAGTACACTGGCAGTGGGTTTAACAATAAGCACGTTAGTGTAGGGTGTTTTTCTTCAGCCCATTGAGATTGGAATACGCGCGCGCTTGTAAGGCGCATTATAGATTCCCCCTGCCAAGGGTAGGCCGGGGTTTAATGATTGTGGGGATCCGAATCTCCAGCAGCCGCGGACTAAGCTGCCATTAATTACCCCTCGCCTTTGGACCTAGGGAACCTCCAATTGACGGGTTCAACTGGTCATGCGAACTCAATGTGTAGTGTTGTGTTTTGAAGGGGTTTTAGATATATCAGGGGCCCCGTAGAGTTTTTACGGGGGTCCCGCTACCCAGATAGAGGGCTGGGGTTCATGGAGGCTAGCAGCCCCCTTACGGGGTGCGAGGCATCGCCCCGTTAGAAATTTTTTTCTAACAGGGACAGTGTCGTGGAGTATGTGTGTGTGTGTACATATGTATACATATGTATATATATATGTATATATATATATAAAAAGGGGGGAAAAGGCATACAAAGGATGCGTGGGGCCAGCGCCAGCGCTTTGAGCGCAAGAGCGCTGGCGCACCACGTGTCAGCAAGTCGGCGCTTGGGCTCTAGCGCACTGAGCGCTAGTGCGCCACGTGTCAGCACGTGGGCGCTAGGGCACTAGCGCTTTAGACGCTAGCGCTCTGGGCGCAAGAGCGCTAGCGCACTGAGCGCTAGCATGCCACGTGTCAGCATGTGATTGCTCGGGCGCTAGCGCTTTGGGCGCTAGCGCTCTGGGCGCAAGAGCGCTAGCACTCTGAGCACTAACGCGCTACGTGTTAGCACATGGGCGCTCGGGCGCTAGCGCTCTGAGCGCAAGAGCGCTAGCGCTTTGAGCGCTAGCGCGCCACGTGTCAACATGTGGGCGCTCGAGCGCTAGCACTTTAGGCGCTAGCGTTCTGAGCGCAAGCACGCTAGCGCTATGAGCGCTAGCATGCCACGTGTCAGCATGTGGGCGCTCGAGCGCTAGCACTCTGTGCGCAAGAGCGCTAGCACACCACGTGTCAGCACGTGGGCGCTCGAGCAGCAAAAGGGACTTGGTCCCTGCAATGGGAGTTGTACTCCCATAAAGGAGCACTTATTATTCTGTATATATATATATATAATTATATATATATATATATGAGGAGTTAAACTCCTAAGATGTTTTGAAGCTGATGAAGGGCTTCTCCCCTTGAGCCATAGTTCTTCTCCAAAGTGGGGTTTCTGGAGATGAGTCTTCTTCTTCTTCCTTTGTTGGCCGGATCTTGAAGATCAAGAATTATGAGATTCTAAAAATCTCTCCTTTCTGAGATCTGATGGCAGTTCTGAGTTTCCCTTTGTTGGTTTTGTGGTGAAAAACTATTTAGTTTTGAAAAAGGAAGAGTAAAAATCTTGATTTAATTAAAAAAAGAGGAAGGTTTAGAACCTTGAGGAAGGAGAAGATCACAGATCTAGATTTTTCTTTGGAGAGAGAAAAAGTTGTTGGGATATTTTCATTGTGCTTGCCTTTATAGGCTATACACTTTACATATAGCCCCTTGGGCTTTACAAAAATGGCATTTTAGCCATCCCATGGCTCATGTGCCATTTCTTTTTTGCATATAAGCCAGGGGCTTACAAAAATTTTGCTTTATGCCCATTTCATATACATTCATGGATAAAAAATTACATAAAAAATTGTTTATTACATGATCTATATTTTTTGGCATGGAGGAGGCTGGCCGCGGGCTTGACTTGGGCATAGGCCCGCCTGACCTGGGCCTGGGCCCAACTGGCTTGGGGTTGACCTTGACTTTGACTCGTTCAACCGGTGTGCAAATTTTTACCCCAACAAATTGCCCCCCATCAATAAATGCACACGGCATATTTGAGTTGTGTGCATGAAATTGATGGATCTTGAAGTTGAACTTCGAGGTGGAACATCATCCCGGGGGCGGAGCATCATCCCGTTGAGCATGATTCCTGGGGATCGGAGCATCATTCTGATTCGAGGAGCGTAATTCCACGGTCGGAGTGTCCCTCGGGGAGCATGATTCATGGTGATCTGAGCATCATTCCGATGAGCGGAGCACGATTCCAGGGATCGGAGCATCATTCCGATGAGTGGAGCATGATTCCAGGATTCAAAGCATCTTTCCGAAGGGTGGAGCTTGATTCCATGGATCGGAGCATCATTCCGAAGAGCGAAGCATAATTCCAAGGATCGGAGCATCATTCCGAAGAGAGGAGCATGATTCCAGGATTCGGAGCATTATTCCGAAGAGCGGAGCATAATTCCAGGATTCGGAGCATCATTCCGAAGAGCGGTGGATAATTCCAAGAATCCGGAGCCTCTTTCCGAAAGGTGGAGCATGATTCCAAGGATCGGAGCATCATTCCGAAGAGCGGAGCATGATTCCAGGGTTCCGAGCATCATTCCGAAGAGCGAAGCATGATTCCAGGATTCGGAGCATATTTCCAAAGGGTAGAGCATGATTCCAAGGATCGGAGCATCATTCCGAAGAGCGGAGCATAATTCCAGGATTCGGAGCATCATTCCGAAGGGCGGAGCATGATTCCATGGATCGGAGCATCATTCCGAAGTGCGGAGCATGATTCCAAGGATCGGAGCATCATTCCGAAGGGCGGAGCATGATTCTAGGGATCGGAGCATCATTCCGATGAGCGGAGCATGATTCCAAGGATCGGAGCATCATTCCGAAGGGCAGAGCATCATTCCAGGGGATCGGAGCATCATTCCGATGAGCGGAGCATGATTCCAGGGGATCGGAGCATCATTCCGATGAGCGGAGCATGATTCCAGGGATCGGAGCATCATTCCGATGAGCTGACCATGATTCCAGGGATCGGAGCATCATTCTGATGAGCGGTGCATGATTCCAAGGATCGGAGCATCATTCCGAAGAGTGGAGCATGATTCCAAGGATCGGAGCATCATTCCGAAGAGTGGAGCATGATTCCAGGGGATCGGAGTATCATTCCGATGAGCGGAGCATGATCCCAAGGGATCGGAGCATCATTCCGATGAGCAAAGCATGATTCCAGGGATCGGAGCATCATTCCGATGAGCGGAGCATGATTCCAGGGATCAGAGCATGATTCCGATGAGCGGAGCATGATTCCAAGGATCGGAGCATCTTTCCGAAGAGCGGAGCATGATTCCAGGATATTGGAGCATCATTCCGATGAGCGGCAGACATTCAGACCGAAGCATAATTTCGATGCAGAGGTTGATTCCCAGGCGAAGCATAATTCCGATAGGGAAGGCAAATACTCCGAGGCAAAGCATGATTTCGACACGGGGTATATTCTGAGACGAAGCATAATTTCGACGCAGAGCTTGCTGGTTGACCTGATTCCGAGGCGGGGATTAATTCTGACGAGGAGGTCGATGGTTGATTCCGAGCCGAAGCATAATTCCGACAGGGAAGACAGATACACCGAGGCGAAGCGTGATTTCGATATGGGGTGCACATTCTGAGACGAAGCATGATTCCGACGCAGAGCTTGCAGGTTGACTTGATTCCGAGGCGGAGCATAATTCCGACGAGGATGTCGTTGGTTGATTCCGAGAAGAAGCATAATTCCGACAGGGAAGGCAGATACACCGAGGCGAAGCTTGATTTCGACACAGGGTAAATTCTGGGACGGAGCATGATTCCGCCACAGAGGTTGTTTGTTTGATTTGATTTGGGTTGACATCAGCATCGCTATACTAGAATATGGTACTAGAAGCAAATCATCATTTGTCATGAGAGGATTTAGGAATTGGTTTTTGCTTGGCATCAATATCGCTACACTGGAATAATACCAGGAGCAACTCATCATTTGCCCCGGGAGGATTTAGGAATTGGTTTTTGCTTGGCATCAGTATCGCTACAATGGAATATGGTACCGGGAGCGAATCATCATTTGCGCTTGTATATCAGGAAGCGATGGCTTAGGAGAATGGTTTTAGGTCCCTATCACCTAAGACTTTTCAATTTTATGAGCCGTAAGGGTCTCACAAAGCATTTTCTCCCTACGGGTCGTAAGGATCCCGTAAGTGTATTTTCTCCTTAGTAGTCGTGGGAACTCCTAAGTGTGTTGCTCCTTTGTGAGTCGTAAGGATCTCACGCAGGAATTTTCTCCTCACAAAGTCGCGAGGAATTTGTGAGTGCATTTCATCTCTTTTTTACGAGTTTGCGCCCTTTCGGGTTTTCACAAACTCGTCGGCAGTCCTGCTGTTTTTACTCACGGAGCCCTTTCGGGTATTCATCTATGCCAATTTTGCTTGTGGACATACCTTTTTTTATTTTTTATTTTTATTTTATTATTTTTCGTGGGACTTTGAATGTGGTCTCACCGGTAGGACTTGGGAGAGATTGGGATTATTTTACGCCCGTGGATTGTATACGGTTTTGCAGGATGTATGATCTAGACCGTAGGGCCATAAAAATTTCGGGACTTTGTTGGCGTCTGCATCGCTGCACTGGAATATGTTAGTGTATATGCCCTAGAGGCCATTACTGTATCATACTAGTTTGTATATTGCTTAATGAAAGCTTGGGATATTCACCTTGTATAAACAATCTTGCTCAATATAGTAGTATGCTACTTGGTTTGTTTCTACTTCAATGTGTACATGTGTTTATTTTGCTATATCACTTATACACATTAGTGGAGCCCTTAGGATCTTTGCTTGATTACCAGCGTTGTGATGGCAGTCACACTAGTGGGGGCTGGGTAATCTATAAGCACATCCTTATACAGGTCCCTAGTCGTAGGACTATCGAGACAGGGCATCGATACTCCGGAGTAGACTAGCGTATGCGCTTCTCATCCCAGTGTGGGAGATGGTCTGTCCCACAGCCATCAGTACGTCGTACTGGAGATAGTATACGGGTGCTCGTTGGGTTATGAGTGTACTGGACAGGACTCGTCGGGAACTGACAGGTTGGTATTATACCTATCGTCAGTTATCAGTTCCCAGGTGACATGAGTACAGCTTAGTCCGCTGACTTGACACTGGCACTTCGCCTCGAGTGTGTTCCCACTGTACTTTGACTACTACCCTACCACGGCTCAAAGGAGTCGTGCAAACAGGTGGTAGTTGGGTGCAGTCCCGAAGCACTTGGAGGCAGTGCCGGTTAGACAGGATTCGTCTCTCTCGGTATTGGGGGTTGACATCGCGCTGTGTCTAGGTGAGCCATTACACGAGTAGTCCCTGGCCAGGGCAAGCGAGATATACTGGTAGGCTTCCAGTGTTATCTCAGGGTGTTTTGGGCTTCACTCCGACACGACTTTTACCGCTATTGGGGGACTGACGTTTTACCGCCCCCTAGGCCCGACATGCGATGTATCAGACGAACAGACCGGACTGTACGGAGACTGTCACATTCAGACTCAGTAGGAGTTCAGATGGGGTTCACCTCGTCAGCCTTCTTGTCGGCATCTACCTGGGGACCGTTACGCACAGCTAGTGCCGCTTGCGGTCTGTGGTTAAACCCACTGCCAGCGTAGTGTCGAGTCTTTAGAGTCCCACACAGAGGGTATTCGCCTCTGGGCAAAACAGAGTAGAGGTCGCATGGTTTTGCGACAGGGTTCGTTCTCATCCGCGCACTTGTGCACGTTTGGAGTCCGGACGGATATTGCCAGCGGGCTCTGGTTTGAGCCGGATACTGGTATATGTTTTGGGGTTACTTTTATCTCTCAGTATTCATGTTCCTCGGAACAAGAATGCAGGTGTGTATGCACAGTTGTTTGAGGCGGAAGAAGAGGTTTTTCATTAGGGTTTCGGAACGGGTGCGCATGTACAGTTGACAGTCATCTTTTTTTCCAAACCCTAATGAATTAGTGAGATATCTATTAATAATAGTAATTAAATGAAATTATGTTATGGTTGGTTTTGTTGACTTGTTGACCATGGTTGACTTGTTTACCATGGTTGAATGTTTGACCATCATCATTATTTTGCAAGGATGCTCCTTGATTCTTGCCAACATTCATTTAATGAAGTATGATAGTGGTCATTCCAAAACAACCATCAACTATTCTCATTTGAATTATTATTACTAATTAGATAATTCTTTTTCTTTTGATATGCTTGCAAAAAAGGAAAAGGATAGCTCATTCTATCATAATCATTCTCTCTCCTCACTTCATCTTCTTCTTCCTCAAGCTCAAGGAGAATCCTTCTCTTGTGTTGAGAATCCCTCTCCTTGAAAAGAAAACAACCCCTAGACACTCTCTACTCACTCTAGGATCAAGGGTTTAGCAAGCCGGAGATTCTAGTTCACTCAAAGTTCGAGGAAGAGCCCGAAGGTTGAACCCTCAGGTGGATCCATCTTCGACGGAAGAAGGCGACGAGGAAAGAACCATCAACCTCTACAAAGTTTGAAGAAGAAGGAGTTCAAGTTTAGGTATAACCATCTTTCCGAGTAGCTAACTCTCTTTAGCTTGTATGCTAGTTTTAGTTTAGGAAAAGATCCCGACTTTGTTTAGTCCATGTTGCCCCATGCGCCAAAATTTGATTTTTATACCGTTTCTGCCTCCCCGTAAGAACCGGGGGTCGCAACGTGGACTTACAGTGGTATCAGAGCCTAACTAAACTTAAACTAGCAAGGTAGTGAAGTGTAACGAAGTTCGGAACCGAAAAATCCAAAAACCAAACTTTGCAAAAACCCTAGTTTCTGTTAATTTTTTTTCTGGTCAAAACAAAATTTGTTATATACGTAAAATCATCTCAGGGTTTTTTAAAGATAACCACCAAACACGAGCCAGAGATCTGACCAGAAGAGCGCGTTTCCGCGGCGACAGCAAGCTATGTCGCCGCGGATCCGCGGCCGTCTTGTCTCTTCTCTGCCTCGTTTTTGGTGCAGTGTATCTCTTTATTGGTTTTAGGATTTTTAAGATATATTATATGTGCCCAGATTTTCCAGAATAGAGATTTGTTTTGGGGGGCCTATAATTCCGTATTTTTTTCCGGACTTCACTACATTTTGACTATGATGGTTATATCTGTGATGTTTGTATGTATTGAACGTCGGCTAATCGCTATAAGTCGATTAGTCGGGGTTATACATCTCTGTGATCTGTGTTTGATATTGGAATGTGTATATGAATGTGTTGGACTGTCGCGGGTGAATAGCCGGGGTGGATGTGAGATGAGCTTTTGTTTTTCTTTCATTCATTTGTAAATGTAAATTGATGTAATAATATTATTTGTATGACCGCACAACCGGGTCGGGGTTGTAGCCGTCATTGTATAATTCTTTTTACTGTTTTTGCTCCTAGGATAGACCCATGGAGGGGTGCACAAACTACCGGGTTCTTGGCGGGTAGTTTGCCGCACCCGTAGGGGTCTTGGGTGGGGTATTTGCTATTCACCGCGACCGTGTAATCCGCTTTTCGTTGCAGGCTCGAACGGATTGCGGATTGCTAGTATATCCAATGTATTCATCTGTGATCTGTAATGTCTATCATTGCTTTATATTTAGGCGTTGCTTATGTTTTACAGCCGCGCTAGCCCAGCCCCCGCTCTGTCGTTAGTTAAGTAACCTAACGAGTGATGACGGGACCCCGTGGCGAATGCGAATGGCATAAGCGTACGTCATATTTTGGTTGTTTTCTGCAATGGTAGGATTAAATGATGGGACGCATTAAAAGAACTAATGCAAGAATGTCACGCATTAAAAGAACTAATGCAAGATAATAAACCGAGTTAAAGTCGTTGGAACACTTTCGAAAAACCACTCGGTTCTTTTCAAAAATAACTTTTAAATGCGGAGCTTGAGCCACTCCTTTTAAAAGCTATCTCGTTTCATCGATTATATCAAGTTCACTACGTTCACGGTTTCGCCAAAACCATTCGTAGCCCTCCGTCGTTTCATATGAATATTCAATAGTATTCAAGCTATGTTTGTTGACCTTCGTCAAGGCATAGAGATTGGTAGCTGTTGGGTGTTCATATGTAGCATAGATAGATGCGTTGGTTTGGGACAGTCGTATTGCCTTGTTGACCTTCGTCAAGGGTATATACGGGTGGATTCAAATTAACCTGGATAATGACGGGCAGAACTTGACATGTGACTTATGATTTGTTGACCTTCGTCAAGGTCATAAGAGCATGGGGCAAAAATCCACATCGGGAGTTTCATAAGTACTGAAACTTGCTAGATCTGCATACCATTTGGAGTGTGATGATTCTGGTAGGATTCCTTCAGTTTCGTCACACGATGATATTTGGATCCCGATCCTACTGTGAGTATATGCTACTCCTCGGGAAATTTCTCACTAAACGATCAATGCTATAAACCTAGTAGGTGCCAAGAAAGGTGTTAGTGGGGCTACGCCCCCAGGGAAAAGAGGTTCTTAAATTAAGGAACTTCGCGAAAGCGTTGGAAAACCTCCCTCGAAGTACCGACACTGGCCTGGCTGAACGGTTAAGCAAGTATTGTGCGGTAGGATTGATCCCGGCTAATTCTTCCTTTGTGGTTTGAGGAGGGATTCGAGAGACAGTGGGAGCCATCCTGTTTAGACAAATTAAAAACCATTCTAAACTTGCAAGAGCATCGTGCTAAAGTGTTTCTTCTCTCCCCCCTGCAGCGACCAAATTCGAAATGACTGGACTTAAGTTACTTCTAGATAAAAACATACTGACAGGGCCAAACTACAAAGATTGGCTCAGGAATGTAAAATTGGCAATCACTTACGACAAGCTGGGGTATCTTCTTACCACCAAAGCTCCCCCCGTCCCAGGTCCCACCTCCAGCGTCGCGGATAAGGAAATCTGTAAGACTTGGGAGATTGATTGCGCGAAGGCCAGGTGCCTCGTGCTTGCCTCTATGGACAACGAACATCAGAGGAGGCATGAGAATATGGACCTCGAGTCCATATTTCTCCATACAAAAGAACTGTATGGAGAGCAGTCTCATATCGCAAGATACGAAGTGTCGAAGAAGTTATTTTCGACAAAGTTGGCCGTCGGATCATCGGTAGCGGACCACGTGCTTAAGATGATTGGCTACACTGAGGAGCTCGCAGAACTTGGGACCACGTTGGACAGTGAACTCTATACGGATTTAATTCTCCAGTCCCTTCCATCCACTTACGCCCAGTTTATACTGAACTTCAACTTACAAGAAAAGGAAGTTGAACTTTCAGAACTCCTCAACATGCTGAGGAGCGCAGAGGGCACCCTACAGAAGGGTAGGGAAACACCCGCTTTGTTTGTAGGAGGATCTTCTTCCTCTAGGTCCAAGGCGAAAGCCAAGGGAAAGAGGAAGAAAGACCCCGCCAAACCAAGAGGCGGTGTTAGTAAAGTGGGTACGAAGGGAAAGGAAAAGGCAACAAAGATAGCGGGGAAGCTTGTGGGTAAAGAGGAATGCTTCTATTGTCATAAGAGTGGACACTGGAAGAAAGATTGCTGGTCTTGGAAGGCCAGGACACAGGAACTGAAGCAGGTTACGGCTTCAGCTTCAGGTGTGTATGTTATTGAAAACTGTCTTTCTATAAACTCTACTTCCTGGGTATTGGATACCGGATCAGGATCTCATATCTGTAATTCTTTGCAGGCGTTGAGAAACCGTAGGTTTTTGAAGGCAGGTGACATGACCCTCAGAGTTGCGAACAGAGCTAGCATGGATGCTAAAGCCGTGGGGGACTATCACCTGGGAATGTCAGATGGGCATGTTTTGGTTTTGCGTAATTGCTTTTTTGTACCCAACGCAACTTGTAATATCATTTCTGTATCTTTGGTTTCTAAAGAAGGTTATGAATTTGCGTTTGTAAGTAATGTTGTAAACATTCACCTTAATCAAGTTCTGATTGGGTCAGGTACACTGAGCAATGGTATATACGTATTAAACCAACCACAGATTTTCAATGTCCAGAATACACACAAAAGAAAGTCTCCAGATATCAATCAGGATTTCTTATGGCATTGTAGACTGGGTCACATTAATGAGACACGGTTGACTAAGTTACATAAAGAAGGATACTTGGATCCGTTCGAGTATCAGTCTTATGCCACTTGTGAATCTTGTCTCATGGGAAAGATGACAAAGACTCCATTCACTGGACACGTAGAAAGAGCGAGCGAGCTCTTGGGACTCATACACAGTGACGTGTGTGGTCCAATGTCTACACATGCGCGAAGCGGTTATTCATACTTCATTACTTTCACAGATGATTTCTCTAGGTATGGACATGTCTTCTTAATGAAGCACAAATCCGAGGCCTTTGAGAAATTTCGGGATTACAAGAATGAAGTTGAAAAACAAACAGGCAAAAGTATTAAGATTCTAAGATCGGATCGAGGTGGTGAATACTTGAGTGCCGAGTTCCTGAACTATTTAAAAGAGAATGGAATTCTCTCTCAGCGTACTCCTCCATACACTCCGCAACATAACAGTGTATCGGAAAGGAGGAATCGAACCCTATTGGATATGGTTCGTTCCATGATGAGTAAGGCTGAGTTACCGCGATCTTTCTGGGGCTATGCACTAGAAGTAGCTGCATATCTCTTGAACAAGGCTCCCACCAAGACTGTGCCTACCACTCCATATCAAATGTGGAGTGGGAAGAAACCCTGTCTTAAGTACCTTAAGATATGGGGATGTCCAGCTTTTGTAAAAAAGCAGCATGCGGACAAGCTCGAGGCACGTTCAGTACAGTGTAAGTTTGTGGGATACCCAAAGAACTCCAGGGGGTATCTGTTCTATTCCGCTGAGGAACAAAAGGTTTTTGTTTCTCAACATGCCCGCTTCTTGGAAACTGAGTTTTTGGAAACCCAGATAAGTGGGAACGCAATAGAACTGGAAGAAATTCCAGAACCACAAGCTATTACTGAAAGCTTGGAAGAGCCAGTAGGTTCAAAAGAACAGGACATTCCTATGCCGCTCCGCAGAAGTAGTAGGCAGTCTCATCCGCCCGAGAGATACTACGGTTTTCTCATAGACGGGGATAGAGAGGATTGCATAATAGATTATGATGAGCCTACTAGCTTCCAGCAGGCCGTTCAGAGCGTTGACTCGGTAAAATGTCTGGATGCAATGAGGACCGAAATGGAGTCCATGTACACCAACAAAGTATGGACGTTGGACATTGCTCCAGACGGGGTAAAACCCGTAGGATGCAAGTGGATCTTCAAAAGGAAGATTGGTGTAGATTGACAGGTTGAGACCTATAAAGCTAGACTTGTAGCAAAGGGATTCCGTCAAAGACCTGGCTTGGACTATGACGAAACCTTTTCTCCAGTGGCTATGCTGAAATCCATTCGGATCCTTCTTGCCATTGCTGCCTTCCACGATTATGAGATTTGGCAGATGGACGTAAAAACCGCTTTTCTAAATGGAAATTTAGAGGAGTGTGTCTATATGGATCTGCCAGAGGGTTTCATTCAGAGTGGGAGCAGCGGAAAGGTGTGCAAGTTGCTTAAGTCCATCTATGGACTAAAGCAGGCATCGCGGAGTTGGAACATCTGTTTTGATGAAACGGTCAAGGAATTTGGCTTTATCAAAAATCCAGATGAACCATGCATCTATTGTAGATTTGTAGCGAGAACTGTAGTATTCCTTGTTTTATACGTGGATGACATTCTCTTAATAGGAAATGACATTCCTATGCTACAATCTGTCAAGGGATTCTTGTCACACAGGTTCTCCATGAAAGACCTGGGTGATGCCTCTTACATCCTGGGGATCCGGATCCATCGTGATAGATCCAAGAGGATATTAGGACTTTCACAGTCCAGGTACATCGACACCGTACTGAAAAGATTCAGTATGGAAGATTCCAAGTGCGGTAACCTACCGGCTTGTCACGGGATCACCCTCTCTAAAGAGATGTCTCCCAAGACTGATTTGGAGAGGGATCGCATGTCTATTATACCCTACGCTTCTGCGGTAGGCTCAATAATGTATGCGATGTTGTGCACCAGACCAGATGTAGCTTATGCACTGAGTGTAGTAAGCCGGTATCAGTCAAACCCTGGGGAGAAACACTGGATAGCAGTAAAGAACATTCTCAAGTACCTAAGGAGGACTAAGGAGATGTTCTTGGTGTATGGCGGAAAAGACCTCCAGATCGAGGCCTTTGCTGACTCCAGCTCCCAGAGTGACAAGGATGATTCCAAGTCCTTGTCGGGTTTTGTCTTTACCCTCAATGGAGGGGCGGTGTGTTGGAAGAGTTCCAAACAGGAAACCGTTGCAGACTCGACGATGGAAGCGGAATACATTGCTGCATCTGATGCCGCAAAAGAAGCTGTCTGGATGAGGAAGTTCTTGAAAGAACTTCAGGTGGTTCCGTCCATTGTTGACCCAATACCTCTGTATTGCGACAACAACGGGGCTATAGCTTTAGCGAAGGAACCCAGGTCCCATCAGAGATCCAGGCACATCTTGAGGCGGTATCACCTGATCAGGGAGATCGTGGATCGCAAGGAGATCGAGGTTCGGAGGGTTGCTTCAGAAGAAAACACTGCAGATCCATTAACCAAGGCCCTACCCCAGACTCAGTTCGAGCGGCTGATCGAGATGATAGGTCTTCGATACGCCAGTACATGGCCTTAGTGCAAGTGGGAGATTGTTAGTGTATATGCCCTAGAGGCCATTACTGTATCATACTAGTTTGTATATTGCTTAATGGAAGCTTGGGATATTCACCTTGTATAAACAATCTTTCTCAATATAGTAGTATGCTACTTGGTTTATTTCTACTTCAATGTGTACATGTGTTTATTTTGCGATATCACCTATACACATTAGTGGAGCCCTTAGGATCTTTGCTTGATTACCAGCGTTGTGATGGCAGTCACACTAGTGGGGGCTGGGTAATCTATAAGCACATCCTTATACAGGTCCCTAGTCGTAGGACTATCGAGACAGGGCATCGATACTCCGGAGTAGACTAGCGTATGCGCTTCTCATCCCAGTGTGGGAGATGGTCTGTCCCACAGCCATCAGTACGTCGTACTGGAGATAGTATACGGGTGCTCGTTGGGTTACGAGTGCACTGGACAGGACTCGTCGGGAACTGACAGGTTGGTATTATACCTATCGTCAGTTATCAGTTCCCAGGTGACATGAGTACAGCTTAGTCCGCTGACTTGACACTGGCACTTCGCCTCGAGTGTGTTCCCACTGTACTTTGACTACTACCCTACCACGGCTCAAAGGAGTCGTGCAAACAGGTGGTAGTTGGGTGCAGTCCCGAAGCACTTGGAGGCAGTGCCGGTTAGACAGGATTCGTCTCTCCCGGTATTGTGGGTTGACATCGCGCTGTGTCTAGGAGAGCCATTACACGAGTAGTCCCTGGCCAGGGCAAGCGAGATATACTGGTAGGCTTCCAGTGTTATCTCAGGGTGTTTTGGGCTTCACTCCGACACGACTTGTACCGCTATTGGGGGACTGACGTTTTACCGCCCCCTAGGCCCGACATGCGATGTATCAGACGAACAGACCGGACTGTACGGAGACTATCATATTCAGACTCAGTAGGAGTTCAGATGGGGTTCACCTCGTCAGCCTTCTTGTCGGCATCTACCTGGGGACCGTTACGCACAGCTAGTGCCGCTTGCGGTCTGTGGTTAAACCCACTGCCAGCGTAGTGTCGAGTCTTTAGAGTCCCACACAGAGGGTATTCGCCTCTGGGAAAAACAGAGTAGAGGTCGCATGGTTTTGCGACAGGGTTCGTTCTCATCTGCGCACTTGTGCACGTTTGGAGTCCGGACGGATATTGCCAGCGGGCTCTGGTTTGAGCCGGATACTGGTATATGTTTTGGGGTTACTTTTATCTCTCAGTATTCATGTTCCTCGGAACAAGAATGCAGGTGTGTATGCACAGTTGTTTGAGGCAGAAGAAGAGGTTTTTCATTAGGGTTTCGGAACGGGTGCGCATGCACAGTTGACAGTCGTCTTTTTTTCCAAACCCTAATGAATTAATGAGATATCTATTAATAATAGTAATTAAATGAAATTATGTTATGGTTGGTTTTGTTGACTTGTTGACCATGGTTGACTTGTTGACCATGGTTGAATGTTTGACCATCATCATTATTTTGCAAGGATGCTCCTTGATTCTGGCCAACATTAATTTAATGAAGTATGATAGTGGTCATTCCAAAACAACCATCAACTATTCTCATTTGAATTATTATTACTAATTAGATAATTCTTTTTCTTTTGATATGGTTGCAAAAAAGAAAAAGGATAGCTCATTCTATCATAATCATTCTCTCTCCTCACTTCATCTTCTTCTTCCTCAAGCTCAAGGAGAATCCTTCTCATGTGTTGAGAATCCCTCTCCTTGAAAAGAAAACAACCCCTAGACACTCTCTACTCACTCTAGGATCAAGGGTTTAGCAAGCCGGAGATTCTAGTTCACTCAAAGTTCGAGGAAGAGCCCGAAGGTTGAACCCTCAGGTGGATCCATCTTCGACGGAAGAAGGCGACGAGGAAAGAACCATCAACCTCTACAAAGTTTGAAGAAGAAGGAGTTCAAGTTTAGGTATAACCATCTTTCCGAGTAGCTAACTCTCTTTAGCTTGTATGCTAGTTTTAGTTTAGGAAAAGATCCCGACTTTGTTTAGTCCATGTTACCCCATGCGCCAAAATTTGATTTTTATACCGTTTCCGCCTCCCCGTAAGAACCGGGGGTCGCAACGTGGACTTACAGAATATGGTACCAGGAGCGACTCATCATTCGCCATTTGGTGGTTGGGGTTTGGAATTTGGTTGGCGTCTGCATCGCTACACTGGAATATGGTACCAGGAGCGACTCATCATTCGCCATTTGGGGGTTGGGGAGCGATGGTTTAGGAGACAGGTTTAGATCCCTATGCCGCAGGTGTATTTTCTCCTTAGGGGTCGTGGGGACTCCTAAGTGTGTTTTCCTTCGTGCGTCGTAAGGATCCCACGAAGGTTGGATCTCCTCATGTATCATGAGGACACATGAGTGGGTCTTCTCACTAGAGCATAAATTCCAAAGGCGCAGACCAGCCGCATAACTGGTGATTGTGGTGGGGCATGGGTATGACGAGAATTATTTGAGCCCGTGGATTGTATACGGTAGTCAATTTGGGGACTAACAGTAGTGCTGGGAGAATTTTAAGAAATTGAATTTTGTTTGGCGTCTGCATAGCTACACTAGAATATGGTACCAGGAGCGACTCATCATTCGCCTTTTTTTTTTCTGTTTTTGTTGTTTTTTTTCGTTTTACCGTGATTGCTCTATCATTTCAGCTTTTCTTATTGCGAAGATCGCGATTGTCCCATCATTTCGGCTTTTATTCGCGGTTGCCCCATCATTTCGGCTTTATTTTCATCTTTATTTTACTCGCTGATTTTCATTGCGAGTTGCCCTATCATTTCGGATTTTCTTTAATTTTATTTTATTTACACATTTTTTTGTTTATTTACATATATATATATACATTTTTTTACATTCCCAGTTTAACGACTTAGAGGTCGGCTGTTCCTAGTTTATTGACGTGGTGGTCGACTGTTTTCAGAGAAAGGCAGATGTCTGAGAGAATCAGTTTCACGAAGAACTTCGGCCTCCGTTTGTATGAAATTGGCGGTCGCGGCTGGATTGTTTGTTAACAGGGATTTAGACAGTTCTATCTCTCCTGCCTTGTATTGCTTTTCGACCCAAACTTTGAAGACGAAGCAGTCCTCAATGGCATGACCTATCACTCTGTGATAAGGGCAGTATTTGGGGTCGTCGGTCATATTCGCTTCCTGCGGTCTTTTTGACTCTGGCAGTTGTAGACCGTTTCTCAGGACGTCTTTGAATATTTTATGGATTTTGTCCCTTCTGAAGGAATAGACCTTGTCCAGTTTCTCTTTCAGTGGAGATTCTCCTCCCTCTCCGAACGTTGGCTTCCGAAGCTGGTTGGCGTTAGGCCCGCTCGACCCATGCTTATTTCGATTAGCCGATGCATTGAAAGATTCAGTATCGTCGGAATTTCCGCCATTGCTATTTTCGCCCTTTTGGTTTCTCCAGGACCTATTGTTATTTTAGGAGTCAGAGGAGGAATCTTGCTTTGAGTGCTCCAGTATCTGAACTTTCCAGGTCAGCTCTTGGAATGTTTTGAGACCCGCGGTGCATAGAAATGGGGCCATCCAATTGTTGAGATTTCCGACGAGGAGACTGACAGATTGGCCTTGCTCTATTGGAGGTTCGCATTTGACGGAGAGATTGCGCCATCGGGTTATAAAATCCGTGCTACTTTCGTTGTTCTTGGGCTTGGTCCTTACGAGCTCTGCAATGGTGATCTTATTGCTGACGTGTAAGTGCACGGCGGCGCCCCGGCCGTCAAACCGACGGCCAAATGCGGAAACGGTGATAAACTTTAATTTTGCGAACTTTGCAAACCGGCACCACCGCGCACTAAACCCCGGATCGAGCCATTAAACTTGTCCTAGCAAACTAACAAGATAGGGAAGAGATATACCGACTGATACGAGTCCTTCGGTCTTCATCTCCACGCCGATCTCCTCGCGGGATCTCCGTCCGTCTCCTCCTCGTCGGATAGGGCACCACGAAGCCGGGTACTTTTACGGGCTCCCACCTCAATACCGAGGCAACTCGGGCGCGAAGTTGGCTAGCCGACGCGCCCAAGATTAGCTGTAGAATGTAGTGTAGAGTGCATGTCTCACTTTGGGGTATTGGTTGCCTTTTGAAGATGGAGGAATGAAGGTATGAAAAATGGTGCTTTCATTTTTCCTTGTATCAAAAATGAGATGAACAAAATTTCCCTTATACAAATGAAATGATCCTCTCCCCTTTCCAAGAAGTGGCCGGCCAATTTCTAGTGGGAAATGGTGGTGGAGTGTGAACAAAAAGCAAGAGGGAGGTGAGTGTAGGAGATGAGAAGAGGTGACCATAAACAAACATCAACCATGCTTATCACTTTAATCAACCCATACCCATTCAAATCACAATTAATGCAAGTGATGGAAGAAAGATATCATAATCAATACAATTGTAAGAAACCCCCTCCACAAATGTTATTTGCACAATTGCAAATAACCCCCTCCATCGGAAAAGTCCTGCCGGGAAAGAACAAAGGAAAACCGGCCGGAACGGAATGCAAACTGGCAACTCCAGAAAACTGGTCCCGTAATAAATTACAGGAAAACCCCGATACTGTGCATACACACCCGCATCTGTATTCCGTCCGGATACAAATGCAAAGAGACAAAATCTACACTGTACTAAACTAGTATCCGGCTTAAACCAAAGCCGGCTAGTAATGTTCGTCCGATCCTGATCCGTGCAATACCGCACGTATCAGATCGAACCCTGCCATATAACTATACGGCCTCTACAGCGTTTTGCCCGAAAGCTTGAGTAACTGAAAGTGTGGTGGACTCTAAAGACTCGTCAATACTATGGCTGTGGATTTAACCACTAGCACGTCAGAGGTATAAGCCAATACGTAACGGGCCACCAGCTATTGACCAAAAGGGACGTCGATGAGCGAACTCATCCTGACACCCTACTGAGCCTGTCAGTGACAATATCCGTACAGTCCGGTCCATTCGTCTATGAGCATCGCATGTCGGGCCTAGGGGGTTGGTAAAAGTCAGACCCCCAAAAGCGGTACAAGTCATGTCGGAGTGCAGCCCAGAACACCCTGAGATACTACTGGAATACCTACCAGTAAATCTCCTGCCTTGGCCAAGGACTTCATGTAATGGCTCTCCTAGACATAGCGCGACCTCACCCCCAATACCGGGAGAGACGAACCCCTGAAGATCCGCTCACTGCCTCCACGTGGCTCGGGACTGTACCCAACTAAAACCTGTTTGCACGACTCCTTTGAGCCGTGGTAGGGTAGTAATCAAAGCACAGTGGGAACTCACACGAGACAAATGACGATCCCCAGGTCGATGAACTAACCTGTACACATGTCACCTGGGAACTGCTATCTGACGTCAGGTATAAGACCAACTAGCATGTTCCCGGCGAGTCCTGTCCGGTGTACTCATAACCCAATGAGCACCTGTATACATCTTAGGTGAACCAACTGACACCAGTGGCCTGTGAGACCGGCCACCGCCCCTCGTCGGGGTCTCGACTGTATACACTAGTCTACTCTGGAGTATCGATGCCCTGTCTCGAAACTCCCACGACTAGGGACCTTTTAAGGATGCGCTTATAGACTCCAGCACTCACTTATATGATCGCCCTCATACTGCTGGCAGTCAAGCAAGAATCCTAGGGGCTCTATCAACGTGCAATAGCGACTTGTCAGGTCACCTAAAGCAGTACACGATGATAAAGGTAAACCAGATAGCATACTATCATTTCGAGTAAGACTGTCGTACCGGGATAGGTCCTCCCTCAATCATTGCAATCACGCGCCTGTGATCCAATAAATGACTCTGAGGGCACTATCTCCAACATGACGCTCATGTAACTTTGTCGAAACAAAGATTCCATTTGAACGAAAGTAGTAACAGAGCAATCCGGTATGCTCGTGTACCAGTCGAAAGCAACATCGGTCAAGCTATTAATGAACTGGCGGAGGTGAAGCGCGTCATTGCCCCCAGTATTCCCGCATGAGGCTTTAAAGTGGGTGATGTGCTGATTCGCATTTCCCGTCCCATCGAATCTTCCGAATTTGGGGATGAAATAGCTGCTAGGAAATTCTACCAGATCATACTGAGCAGGATATGTTCTGCCACTACTGCTGATATCTTTTTGCGCTTCGGCTTTGGCCACCAATGTTTTGACTTTGCTGGCAACCAAATCCATGAATTGATCTTGAGTTAGCGGGCTACAGTCATCGGCAGCCAAGGCATTTCCCGAGATAGGATGCGACTGACTTTCATGCGGTCCGCCCACTTTTGGATTTGAGGGAACGGGCGTCGGCTGTTTCGGGACACCGTTTCCCGGTTCATGAGAGCGTTGCACCTGATTGGGCGGCTGAGAGGCAAGTTGGGCCGTGAGCAGTAAGACGACATTTGTCAAGTTGTCAATTTTTTAGTAGAGCTTGGCCATCTTCTTAACTTTGCTTCTGAGCTGTTTTCGGAGCTCTTGGAGAAGTTGCTGCTCTGCGTTCTTTGGACGGATGATTGGCTCATCTTCGCTTTCAGAGCTCGACTCCTCATGGACCGAAAGGTCTTTCTGCCTATCATCCTCATCGAGAGGGTTTTCATCATCCAGCGGAGGCGGCTGTTCTTGGGAAGCGGCAACCACATTCAAGCCAGATGGGATCTGAGATGTGGTGGCCCCGTCCTTGTTCTTGCTGCGCGTGCCTACCGTGTAGACAGAGTGGACCACATATCCAGCCATTTCCCCATCTTCGGCAGGGTAACCCTGGTCTTCGAACCCCTTGAGGTTCAGCCTAGCAGGAGCCCTAGCCCTTTTTTGGCTCTATATCTGAGCCTTTTCTTCCTTAGCGTCTCAATTTTAAGGGCTTGGCGGGCATCTGTTTCCTGGGAAGCCACCGTGAGTCGATTAGCGGGGAGCTTAGAGAAGACACCCGATCGAGCAGTTGTTAGGGGCACCGCTGGAGCTTGCTCGAGATGCGCTGTAGCTTTGTTGGTGTTGATGGCCTTGTCCCCAGCTGGGGCAAGGGAAAGTCTTTCAGACACCGACTTGCGTTTGGCTTGGGGCGCCCTCGAGATCACTACATTTGGTCTTCTGCCTTTCAAGACCGGTCTGTCTATTGCTGGAGCTTGAAGAGCTGTAATGGCGTTAGCTGGCACTAACAAAATAGAGCCGAACTGTAGCAGCGGCTCCTCCCATTGTCGCCCGAGACTGGCCAGAAGGACCGTCCTGGAGTCTATCTTCATCGTGTAGGATATGGGAGCCGTGCTGAGAGCTGAGTTCATCATAGGAGACATTGTTGAAAAGTGATTGCTTGAAAACCTGCATGAAATAGCATTATTTTAGTATAAATATAGGTATGTATATTGATTGAGTTCGCTTGAACGTTTAACCAGAAATATGGGAGGAGAGATTGGTCCCACCGGGCGTGCCAGAATCTGTAGGGTGTTTTCGTCACCCCATTGAGATGGGAACACGCGCGCTTCTCAGGTGCATTATAGATTCCCCCTGCCTAGGGTAGGACGGGGTTTAATGATTGTAGGGATCCGAATCTCCGGCAGCCGTGGACTAAGCTGCCGTTAATTACCCCTCGCCTTTGGAGCGAGGGAACCTCCGATTGACGGGTTAAACTGGTAATGCGAAATCAATGTACAGTGTCGTGTTTTGAAGGGGTTTTGGATATATCGGGGGCCCCACAGAGTTTTTACGGGGGTCCCGCTACCCGGATAGGGGGCTGGGGGTCAAGGGCGCTGGGGGCCTCCTTGCAGGGTGCGGGGCAGCGCCCCGTTAGAAATTTTTTTCTAACAGGGACAGTGTCGTGGAGTATATGTGTGTGTACATATGTATACATATGTATATGTATATGTATATATATAATAAAGGGGGAAAAGGCATCCAAATTTTGCGTGGGGCCAGCGCCAGTGCTAGTGCGCTATGTGTCAGCACTAGGGCGCTAGCGCTTTGGGCGTAAAAGCGCTACCGCACTACGTGTCAGCACGTGGGCGCTCGGACGCTAGCGATTTGGGCGCTAGCGCTCTGGGCGCAAGAGCACTAGCGTGCCACGTGTCAACACGTGGGAGCTCGAGCGCTAGCACTTTGGGCGCTAGCGCTCTAGAGCTATAAGCGCTAGCGCGCCACGTGTCCGCACGTGGGCGCTCGAGCGCTAGCGTTCTGGGCGCAAGAGAGCTAGCGCACCACGTGTCAGCACGTGGGTCTCGAGCAGCAGAAGGGACTTGGTCCCTGCAATGGGAGTTGTACTCCCAGAAAGGAGCACTTATTATTCTGTATATATATGTGAGTGTGTGTGTGTGTGTGTGTGTGTGTGTGTGAGGAGTTAAACTCCTAAGATGTTTTGAAGCTGATGAAGGGCTTCTCCCCTTCAGCCCTAGTTCTACCACAAAGTGGGGTTTCTGGAGATGGGTCTCCTTCTTCTTCCTTTGTTGGCCGGATCTTGAAGATCAAGAAAAATGAGATTCTAAAAATCTCTCCTTTCTGAGATCTGATGGCAGATCTGAGTTCCCCTTTGTGGGTTTTGTTATGAAAAACTATTTAGTTTTGCAAAAGGAAGAGTAAAACTCTTGATTTAATTAAAAAAAAAGGAAGGTTTAGAACCTTGAGGAAGGAGAAGATCACAGATCTAGATTTTTCTTTGGAGAGTGAAAAAGTTGTTGGGATATTTTCATTATCCTTGCCTTTATAGGCTATGCACTTTACATATAGCCCCTTGGGCTTTACAAAAATGGCATTTTAGCCATCCCATGGCTCATGTGCCATTTCTTTTTTGCACATAAGCCATGGGCTTACAAAAATTTGGCTTTATGCCCATTTCTCATACATTCATGCATAAAAAATTACATAAAAAATTACATTTTACATAATCTATATTTTGGCATGGAGGAGGCTGGCCGTGGGCTCGACTTGGGCATGGGCCCGCTTGACCTGGGCTTGGGCCCACCTGGCTTGGGGTTGACCTTGACTTTGACTCGGTCAACCGGTGTGCAAATTTTTACCCCAGCAGTTAGCGGTACAAGTTGCACGTAACGGCTACTTTGGTATCTGTCGATAAAAAGGCCGACGAGCAAACTCGTCTGAACTCCTACTGAGCCTGTCTGTGGCAATCTCCGTACAATAAGTCGTGTCGGAGTTCAGCTCAAAACACCTTGATAAACTGCTGGAGTATATACCAGTAAATCTCACTTGCCCTGGCCTGGGACTTTATGTAATGGCTTTCCGAACACAGCGCGACATCAACCCCCAATACCGGGAGAGACGAATTATATCTAACCTCTACTGCCTCCAAGTGCTTCGGGACTGCACCAAACTACTACCTGTTTGCATGACTTAATAGAGCCATTGTAGGGTAGTAATCTAAGAACGGTGGGAACACACTTGAGGCGAAATAGCAGTGTCAAGTCGACGGACTAAGCAATACTTATGTCACATGGGAACTGCTACCTAACGATAGGTATTGTACCAACGGGCAGTACCCCATGAGTCCGTCTAGTGTAACTCATAATCCAATGAGCAACTGCATACTATCTCCAGTACGACGTACTGATAGCTGTGGGACAGACCATCTCCCCTGCTGGGATGGGAAGTGTATACACTAGTCTATTCTGGAGTATCGATTCCTTGCCTCGATAATCCTACGACTAGAAACCTGTATAAGAATGTGCTTGTTGACTACCCAGCCCCTACTAGTGTGACTGCCATCACAACGCCGGTTGTCAAGCAAAGGTCCTAAGCGCTCTATCAATATGTATTAGCGTTATATTAAAAGAAACATATATACATATTACGATAGATTCAAACAAAGTAGCATACTACTATATTTAGCAAGACTGTTATAAATCCGTGTATATATACAAACCTTCCAAAATATAATATACAAACTAGTACTATACAATAATGGCATCTAGGGCATATTACACTAACAGGGAAGTGCTACAGTAACCGTCACCGCCGGCCACAACTTGGAATTTTAGTCTCCTTCTTGTGTGGCGGTTTTCAAGTGGTCTAACAAAGTCAATGTAGTTGTTTGTTTTTGTTATAAAATATACCTGGTTGCTCTAGATTCCATTTTGAGCATAAAAAATCAATGAAAACCGACACGGGAAATTCTATGTTCGTGTATTGGGTTCGATTCTCTAGCCCCGGTCAGGAAAATCAACACTAAGGTCTTACAAACACTCACTACACCTCAATTTACCATTAACAAGTACATCCATCAACTAAACTTCAACTTAGAAAATTCCAAGATCACAAACCACACTAAAACAAGTTCTAAACTAAACTAGAATAAATTAACACAATAACTTAAGCAAAGGAAAGAAAATATACCTCATTTGGAAACTCAAGAAAATTCTTGGGTTGCCAAAATCCAAACTTGATTGGTCCAAAGGGCTTCGGAAGAGGCTGTGCATCTTTTTAATGAAGGTGGCATAGGGTTTTGGTGATGAATTGGAGATGATTCATGGAGGTAGAGAAGGGTGAAGGAAGCATGAAGGACTTGAAGAAGAAAATGAAGTGAAGAGAATGAAAATAAAGGATGAGGGTATGAAGCCAAACACCCTCTCTTTCTCATCTCACTCTCTCGCATAGCATGGCTCATGCCATCATTGTGTCCCCTCTCTCTCTCCTCAATAATACTCTATTTTCTTTTCTTTCTCTCAACTAAATAAAAACCAAATGAAAAGAACAAACATGCAACCAAAATGTAACATGACATGGTGCGCTAGCCATGAAAAATGTAAAAAAAAATACAGATTTTTCCTAATCGCGATTAGTAGTGCACTAATCATGTTTAATTTAAACTTACATATTATTAATTATAAAATGCCAAAATCCGATAAATATGTTTTTAATAAATAAATCATTTTAATCTCCACTTATATTCCAAATATTGGTATATACTTATACCAGTTTACGAAAAAACCCCATTCGCAAATCGAATAGTTTTCACGAAATATATGTTAGTTATATGTATGCCCTAGAGGCCATTACTATACATAGGATGTATATTGTAGTGGATGCTTGGACATATATAGGGAGGACTTTCTTGCTCGACATGATAGTATGCTATCTGGTTGATCTTTAACTTAACGTGTACACTGATTGTCTCTCTGATACATGTTGGTAAAGCCCTTAGGATGTGTACTTGACTATCTGGACTATGATGCGGATCATACTAGTGGGGACATGGTAGTCCATAAGTACATCCTTCAAAGTCCCTAGTCGTGGGTGTATCGAGACGGGGCATCGATATACCAGTGTAGACTAGCGTATACCTTCTCGACCCATACAGATGGGCGATGGATGATCCCATATCCATTGGTGTTTGACATTAGAGATGATATACGGGTGCTCAGTAGAGACTGGGTACACTGGACGGACTCGCCGAGAACTCCCAGATGGTATTATACCTAACGTCAGATGGCAGTTCTCTGGTGACACTGGTACAGAGTAGTCTGTTGATCCGAGATCGTCATAGAGTCTTGTGTGGTTCCCACTGTGCTTTGATTTCCACCTTACCACGTCCAAGAGGGCGTGCAAAACGGTGGTTTTTGGGTACAGTCCCGAATCACATTATGTATGCCTTAGAGGCCATTACTGTACATACGATGTATATTGTAATGGATGCTTGGACATATATAGGGAGGACTTTCTTGCTCGACATGATAGTATGCTATCTGGTTGTACTTTATCTTAACATGTACTCTGATTGTCTCTATGTTACATGTTGATAAAGCCCTTAGGATATGTACTCGACTACTGGGACTATGATGAGATCATACTAGTGGGGACACGGTAGTCGATGAGTACATCCTATAACTATTCCTAGTTGAGGGTGTATCGAGAAAGGGCATCGATGCACCAGAGTTGACTAGCCTATACGCATCTTGACCCATATGATGGGCGATGGATGATCCCATATCCATCGGTGTTTGACATCAAGGATGGTGTACGGGTGCTCAGTGGAGACTGGATACACTGGACGGACTCGCCGAGAACTCCCAGATGGTATTATACCACACGTCAGATGGCAGTTCTCCGGTGACACTGCTACAGAGTAGTCTGTTGACCCGAGATCATCATAGAGCCTTATGTGATGCCCACTGTGCTTTGATTTCCATCATACCACGTCCAAGAGGGCGTGCAAAAAGGTGGCTTTTGGGTACAGTCCCGAATCACATGGCGGCAATGAGCGATAGGAGGGGATTCTTCCCTCCCGGTATAGGGAGTTGATGTTGTGCTGTGTTCGATTGGCTATAACCGAAAATCCCTGGCCAGGGTTGCTGAGATTTACTGCTAAGTGTTATCAGTAGTTTCTCGAACTGTTATAGACCTCATATCGACACGACTTATCGAGCTACTGGGGTCTGACGTTTACCACCCCTAAGCGAGATATGCAACATATCAGACGACGAGACCGGACTGTACGGGAGTGTTACTGTTTGGATTCTTAGGAGAATGTACAGGCTTGCTTGTTGATCTTCTGAGTGCTCAATACCTGGGTAGCTGTTACGTTTAGCTGACCGCTTGCAGCTTGTAGGTGTTTGATATGATCATCACCTACTGCCGGCGTATTGACGATTCTTTAGAGTCCTACACAGAGGTTTCTTGGCTCAGGCGAAACGGAGTAGGGCCACATATGTGATATGTGCGGGACCAAAGATAATGCGATATGAGATACCGTATTCTATTCTCTCGATATATGATATCAGCTGGGTCATCGGATCAAGTGTTGATTCGATGAATCGGTACGGATAAATATTAGTCGGTTATATGCGATATAGCAGGATTGTCGGATCAAGTGTTGATTCGATAATTTAATGTATAATAATATATAATTAGAAAACAAATGAGAGAAAAAATCCTACTTCATCATCCTCATCTTCCCTTGCCATTTAGATGAGTGTGTTCACTTCATATTATGAGTGTTAGCTTGTGTTAACGAAACTTCAAGGTAGATCATCTTTGTATCGAAGATCGGAAGTAAAGGTTGCATCATTCTCTTTTTGAAGCCTCTCGAGAGTCCAGAACACGATGATCGCAGCGTAGGGACCTCAACATGGAGCTTAAGAAGTGAAGGACCGGATCTACAAAGGTTGTAATCCCTCTCACTTAGTGTTAAATTGTTTAACATGTTAGTTTTCGCCTAAACCCTAGTTTAAAGATCCGGCTACGGGTTGTTCGGCACGGCTAATTTTTTAATCGGGCATGGTTGAACTCTCGTAGAACCTTATACGCGTGCCTAGCAACCCTACAGTGGTATCAGAGCCAAGCTAGAGCTTTAGGCGAAGTCTAGACGAAATTTAAAGTCCGATCGAACCCGAAAACCCCGACACGAACCCTTCTCTATACATTTTATGAAAATGTGGTTTTTTCCAAATTAAAAATATCCAAAAATTACAGCAGAGAATTATAAGAGTTACTGTGAAGCACGTGGGTCCAAGTCGACCAAAGCGCCGCGGAACCGCGGCCCTACCCTAGCATGTGCGGCGGTTCCGCGGCCAAATTGGTGATTCTTGGCACGTGCTTTGCACAGTAATGTCTTATACTGAATCCTGTGTTATCTGGGTAATTTTAAATTATATTCAACAGTTGAATTTTCTGTGTTGTTTTGGGGATTCGATGATTCGATCGGTTTATTTAACTTCGTCTATGTGTTTTCCGGATTATTTTTGAATATGTTAAAAGTTCGACCGGATATAAATACCCAATTTTTCACCTGCCGGAAAATTTCCAAGTGTTGGATTTTTCCGTAGTTTGAGAACGTTCTAAGTAGTGCAAGTAACGCGTTGGTCCCTCTAGAAGACAACAAACCTTAACTCGATTATGTGACCGTCTTGAACTGCCCTTTGAACTTTAGGGTTTGGGGCAGTACGGCGCGCCACATGTGAGGCGTTGGCTTGACCCTTCTACGGTTGGACCGTTGGTACTGAGGCATGAACTGGATGTTTTTTAAACTTATTTCATGTGTTGAGCTGTTTCGGGAAAAATTGGGTGTTTGAATGTTCGATCAGAAAGTTTAACATTTTCTATTTATCTGGAATGTGATACAATATTTGGAATCCACAGGTAGTTATGAGATTGCTAATTTGAATATTATAAACATATCAGTTTAGTCTCAGATGATCGGTTGCCACGGAATTTTGATGTGATCAAAAGTCCGTCGCAATCACGTAGCGTACGCGGATACTCGCCGGGTAAACTTAATAGAGAGCCATGCCCCATAGCCCCGACCAAGTGACTGTAGGAGAACCCCGTCGCCAAAAGCATCCGTTCGGGTGCTCGCGGCAGCGGTGTTCAGCCTTAGTGCACTTTGTCGACGGCATCGGGGGTGCGGCCGTCTACTAAAGTTTTTGACGAGCATTCGATCAGGATGTCGGGAATCTTGTTGAATTGCCCGACTTGATATTGAAAAGAGTTTTCGATAATGAGACTAAAATGCGGGGTTTATAATTGTTAGGCATGCGATGTCTAAGGAATTCATTTGGTTTGGCATGCGATGTCTAACGAGATTGCGGATTCCAACTGTTGTAGTTTTACACTTTCTTTTCTGTGACCGTAAGCATAGTATGCGGTGTATCGCCGGCTTCGTTGCTATACATCAACGACAATCGGGATACGCATACTTGCTTACGTTGATGATATGAGATATTATGTGTTGCTGTGATATGTTATATTGGATCGTCGCGTTCTGAATAGCCGGTGTTTTTATGTGAGATGAGAGTTTTTCTTTTTCATTAATGTAAAATTCATTTGTATGTAATATTCTTTTATTGGGGCACTTCCAGGTTGCGGATGATGTCACCATTGTATATTATTTATTTTTCCGCATTAGGTAGACCCAAGGCGGGGAGCACAAGTAACCGGGTTCTAGGGTCCAGTGGGAGACCATCTCGAGGAGTCGAGACCGGGTCTCCTAACCCTAGAATTGGCGGTGTTGCTTGCTGCTCTCGTAGGGGTCTAGGGATGTGGGTTTGGCTATTCATCGCGACCGTGGAATCCGTGTTTTATACAGGCTCGTATTGAAAACACGGACGTCCTAGTATATCCAATATTTCATATATGTTCTTCTGCTGCAATGTTCTGTGATGAGATCATATTACTGCCTGAGACGAATTTTTATATTATATATATGAGATATATGTTATATTGCAGATTTCGTTTTCAAAAGAGATGCTTGTGAAGCATAACAAAATAGGACTTCATTAAAGAGATTAATGAAATAAAAGAAACCTGAAGATGTTGTAGAAACTTTTTTAAAAACTGGTAGCTCTAGTTCTTGCTTTGCATAGCGGTGTTCCTTGTAGAACATCCAGCACCTTATTCGATAAGGAAAGAGCCGAGATCCCATCACCGGGAGTGACCTCTTTAGTGAAACTAGCAGATGCTACAAACTCGGTTTGTCTTTTGATTGCTTCTATAGTTCTTGCTTTGCATAGTGGTATTTGTGAAATATCATGCACCTTATTCGATGAGGAAAGGGCCAACGATCCCTTCACCGGGAGTGACCCCTTTAGCAAAACTAGAAAAGCCTCAAAAACATTCCATTTAAAATCACTCGATTCTACAATGATATCAAGTTCAATACGCAAAAGGTTTTCTTAAAAACCTGTCGTAACCCTCCGTCATTTTAGGAAGTAGAGTACTTAGTATTCATGCTGTGTTTGTTGACCTTAGTTAAGGCACAGTGTACGGTAGCTAAGTGATGTCTTCCTATATAGCATATGATGCGATTAGTTAGGACAGTCATATGACTTTGTTGACCTTAGTTAAGGGTCATGTGGGTGGGTCTAATTAATCAAGAAATGACGGGTAGAACTTGACTAGTGCTTATGATTTGTTGACCATAGTTAAGGTCATAAGTCAGTAGGGGCAAAATATTATTGGGAATTTCAAGTGTTGAAATTTGCAATGAGATTGCATACCTTCTATGAGATAGTTGGATCCCGATACCCGCTGCGAGTAAGAGTTACTCCTGGGAGAGATTTATACATTACAATTAGCCGATCAAGTAGGTGTCTACAAAGGTGTTAACGGGGTTATGCCCTCCCTCAAAGTACCGACACTGGCCTGGCTGAAAGATAGGCGAACTTGTAGCGTGTAATTAATCCCGTCTAGTCTTTCCTTTTAGGGTTTGAAGGAAGATTTGATTAAAACGGTGGGAGACATCCTGATTAGATATATTAGATAACCAATCTAATCTTGCAAGAGCATACGCTGACTGTTTTCTTCTCTCTCTCTCAAGGTAGTGACTATATCACGCCTTAATCAAGATAATAATACGGATATATTGACCAAACCCGTTTGTTATACTGAGCTGGGGAACGTTGGTCCCGCTCCAACTTATAATTGTTATAAGACAGAGCAGGAAATTGGGGAATACCAGATTTCCCGGGCCACCCAAACGAAGAAAGTGCATGTTGATGCATCATCTTCGGGTGTGTTCATTACAGAGAACTGTTTCTCAGTATCCTTTACGTCCTGGGTATGTGATACCGGATCAGGATCCCGCATATGTAATTTGTTACATGGGCTATAGATAGGTAGAGAACTGAGAACGGGTGATAAGTTTCATGAGACAGAAAATGGTGGATGTGTTGCAGCCAAGTATGTTGGTCACTGTCACCCTGTATTATCAGAATACATTGATTCTGAACGAATGTTATTAGATACCGAACCTGATATACAACACCATATCACTCTCTTCATTAGTAAAGAAAGAATATAATTTTGTATTGCTGGATAATGTTTTGAACATCTCCTATATCAAGAGTTGATCGGTTCAGGCACGTTATCTAAAAGCATTGACGTTCTAAATCAAACTACAGTTCTTAGTATACGGAACACACACAAGAGGAAGAGTTCAGAAATGAACGAATACTTCTTGAGGTATTGTAGACTAGGTCATATCAATGTGACCCGACAAGCCAAGTTACATTTAGATGCATATTTAAATTAGTTTGAATTTACATCTTATGAAACTTGCCGGTCATGTCATAAAGATAAGATGACCATAGCTCTGTTTATTGGAAACAGAGAAAGAGTTAGTGAACTCTTGGGATTGATACATGCTGATGTATGGAGGTCCCCTGTCTACACATGCCAAGACCGGTTCTTTGTTCTTCATTACATTCTCTGATGATCTCTCAAGATTCAGACATATGTTCCTGTTGAAACACAAGTCCGAAGCTTTTGAGATATTCACAGAATATAAGTTAGAAGTAGAGAACCAAAAACGGGTATAAGTGTTATGTCCTTTGATGTGATCAGGAAGGAGAATACTTGAGCACGGAATTCCTGAATTATTCTAAAGGAGAATGAGATTCTCTCTTAGCATTACTCCTCCGTGTACACCATAGCACGATGGTATATCGGGGCGGAGCAATAACACCCTATGTGATATGGTGTGCTCTATGATGAGTACTACTGAGTTTCTTATTTCCTTTTGGGAGTTATGCACTTGAGAAGCTGCATACCTATTGAATAGGGTTCAAATCAAATCAGTTGCCTACCACTTCATATGTGATATGGAAAGGGAAGAGCCCATATCTTAAGTTTGTTAAGATTTGGGGTTGTCCGGCTTATGTCTAAAAGCAAAATCCGGACAAGCTCGAGGAAAGGTCTGTTATGTAGAACTGGAAATGTTCCAGCTATACAAAATGCAGCTGATGATTTGGTAGAACCAAAGGATTCAATAGTTTCCAATGAACCTCAGCCTCTCCGCCGATCTAGTAGTGTTCCTCACCTACCTGAGAGATACTTCGTTTTCTCTATGACAGTAGGAGCGTGGATTGCATCATGAGATGATGACCTAACTAGTTTCGAGCAAGCTATCAGGAGTGGGACTCTGTAAGAATGGCTGGATGCTTATCGATCTGAGATGGAATCCTTATACACCAACAAAGTATGGACTTTGGTTGCTTTATCTGAAGGGTTAAATCCCCATCAGGAGCAAGTATATCTTGAGAAGATTACTTGGTGTACATGGAAAAGTTGAGACTTTCAAAGCTATGCTTAAGTCCATCCAGATCCTACTTGCCACGGCTACATACCATGACTACGATATCTGGTGGTTGGGTGTCATTACTGCTTTTCTAAATGATGTTTTAGAAGAGAACATCTATAAGTATACAGCCAGAGGGCTTCGTAGGCTGTGGGAGCAGCGGAAACATGTGCAAGATGCTTTATAGGATAAAGCAGGCATCGCGGAGTTGGAACATCTGTTTTGATGTGGTAGTCAAAGAGTTTGACTTCATCAAAATGGTAGATGAACCTTGTATATACAAAATGGTAGTAGAGAGTATGGTGGTGATCCTCATAAAGTACGTGGATGACAGACTCTTGATAGGGAAGGAGTTTCCTATGCTACGCTCGGTTAATCTCCGCCTATCACAAGGATTCTCTATATAGGATCAAAGTGATACCTCCTAAATCCAGGGTTTTTGGATCTATGAGATAGATCTAATTAGATGTTAGGATACCCACTAGTTGTAGTGAGATGGTATCAATCGATCCTGGGGAGAATCACTGGAAAGGTTCTAAGTTGATAAGGACGACTGAATGTCAGTCGCAGGCATTGTCTTTACCCTCGGTGGAGGGACGGTATGTTAGAAGAGTTCCAAGCTAGATACCGTGACTTACTAGACGATTAAAGGCAAGATACATCGTTACCCAGGATGCTACCAAAGAGGCAGTCTGGATATATATAAGTTCATGAGATGAACTTCGTTCCTACCATTGTGTGACAATGGAGTTGTGGCTTTTGCCAAGGAACCCCCCGTCCCATCAGAAATCCAGATATAATTCCTAGGTAGCATCACCAGATCATGGAGATGATTGATCTCCAGGGAGATCGAGGTTAGGAGAGTAGACACAGAGGACGACAGCTCGGATCCACTCGCAAAGGCCTTTTTTCCCAGTAGAGACTTTTATGGGATGGTTGAGTATGGTATACTTCAACCGCAGCTAATTGTTGGGTATGTGATACCACAACAGATGGCCCTAGTGCAAGTGGGAGATTGTTAGTTATATGTATGCCCTAGAGGCCATTACTGTACATACGATGTATATTGTAATGGATGCTTGAACATATATAGGGAGGACTTTCTTTCTCGACATGATAGTATGCTATCTGGTTGTACATTATCTTAACATGTACTCTGATTGTCTCTACGTTACATGTTGATAAAGCCCTTAGGATATGTACTCGACTACTGGGACTATGATGAGATCATACTAGTGGGGCCACGGTAGTCGATGAGTACATCCTATAACTGTTCCTAGTCGAGGGTGTATCGATGCACCAGAGTAGACTAGCGTATACGCATCTTGAACCATATGATGGGCGATGGATGATCCCATATCCATCAGTGTTTGACATCAAGGATGGTGTATGGGTGCTCATTGGAGACTGGGTACACTGGACGGACTCGCCGAGAACTCCTAGATGGTATTATACATCACGTCAGATGGCAGTTCTCCGGTGACACTGGTACAGAGTAGTCTGTTGACCCGAGATCGTCATAGAGTCTTGAGTGATTCCCACTGTGCTTTGATTTCCATCATACCACGTCCAAGAGGGCGTGCAAAAATGTGGCTTTTGGGTACAGTCCCGAATCACATGGAGGCAATGAGCGATAGGACGGGATTCGTCTCTCCCGGTATAGGGAGTTGATGTTGTGCTGTGTTCGATTGGCTATAACCGGAAATCTCTGGCCAGGGTTGCTGAGATTTACTGGTAAGTATTATTAGTAGTTTCTTGAACTGTTATAGATCTCATATCGACACGACTTATCGAGCTACTGGGGTCTGACGTTTACCACCCCTAGGGGAGATATGCAACATATCAGACGACGAGACCGGACTGTACGGGAGTGTTACTGTTTGGATTCACAGGAGAATGTACAGGCTTGCTTGTTGATCTTCTGAGCTCTCAATACCTAGGTAGCTTTTACGTTTAGCTGACCGCTTGCAGCTTGTGTGTGTTTGATATGATCATCACCTACTGCCGGCATATTGGCGATTCTTTAGAGTCCTACACAGAGGTTTCTTGGCTCAGGCGAAACGGAGTAGGGGCACATATGTGATATGTGCGGGACCGAGGATAATGCGATATGAGATACCGTATTCTATTCTCACGATATATGATATCAGCCGGGTCATCGGATCAAGTGTTGATTCGATGAATCGGTACGGATAAATATTAGTCGGTTATATGCGATATAGCCGGATTGTCGGATCAAGTGTTGATTCGATAATTTAATGTATAATAATATATATGATATATTAAATTACATTAACTAATATTAGTTCACTAAAAGATTCTTTTTCTCACTCGGGTAATACATTGATATATATGCGATATATGTTAATTGTATTATTTTATTTTGTTACGATATATATTATATATATGATATATAATATTGTAACATGATATGATAACTAATGCAACATGTTTAGTGGTGTTTAAACCTGATTAGGGTTTGGATTAGGGTTAAGACTTCCAGTAGATTCTAGAAGGTTTCTTTTTGTCATGATAAAGATATTTGTCTTGATATTTTTGTGTGACTCACTTTTAACACAACCCAAACCCTAGCCCTTGGTTAATTCCCTACAGTGGTTAAGCCATCCATGGTTGCAGTATTTATCATATTAATCCTTTCATTATTCATCACAAAAGAAATGGATCACTATTCTTCTTCTTCCTCTCTTCCTTTTGCAAAGCTTTCTTTCTTTTTATTAGTGATGAAAAATGAGTGAGAATTAGAAAACAAATGTGAGCAAAAATCCTACTTCATCATCCTCATCTTCCTTTGCCATTTAGATGTGGGTGTTCACTTTATATTATGAGTGTTAGCTTGTGTTAACGAAACTTCAAGGCAGATCATCTTTGTATCGAAGATCGGAAGCAAAGGTTGCATCATTCTCTTCGTGAAGCCTCTCGAGAGTCCAGAACACAATGATCGCAGCGAAGGGACCTCAACATGAAGCTTAAGAAGTGAAGGACCGGATCTACAAAGGTTGTAATCCCTCTCACTTAGTGTTAAATTGTTTAACATGTTAGTTTTCGCCTAAACCCTAGTTTAAAGATCCGGCTTCGGGTTGTTCGGCATGGCTAACTTTTTAATCGGGCATGGTTGATGCCTCGTAGAACCTTGTGCGCATGCCTAGCAACCTTACACCGTCATTCACCCGTTAGGTTACTTAACTAACGACAGAGTGGGGGCTGGACTAGCACGGATGCAAAACATAAGCGACGCCTAATAGATATTATAAATAGATATTGTACATTCGTCAGACGCAATAATAAGCATTCCGATCACAGATGAACATATTGGATTTTCTACAAATCCGCATTCCTTTTGAGCCTGCAAAGAAAGACGGATTACACAGTCGCGATGAATAGCCAAAACCCCACCCTAGACCGCTATGGGTACCGCAAACTACCCGCCAAGTACCCGAAGTGAAGCGGTCTCCCTCAAGAACGCGAGTAGGCCATTAAACACTTCAAAGTACCCGGTAGTTTATGCACCCCATCTTGGGTCTATCCTAGGAGCAGAAAACAGTAAATGAAATAATACAACGGTGGCTACAACCTCAAACCGGATGTGCCCCGCAAAAGAATATTACAACAATTTACAAATTACATTTGAATGAAAGAAACACTCGTCTCACATCCCCGGCTATCCATTCACGACAATCCAACAAGTCCACAAACACAAACTAGTAAAAACCATTACAGAAATGTGCAACCCCCTGCTAACCGACATACTAGCAGTTAGGTGAGGTTTACGAACACATTAAACACATCACAGATATAATCAAGTCAGCCAAACATCTTAGAATTTCGATCAAGTAAACACAAATGATTCTACTCCAAACAATTCTCTGTGCACCTGAAAATTGAGCAGAAACAAAACACCCCAGAAAATACAAAATCAACACAGAAAAGTTACTGGGGAAATTTGGGCTGACTCGGCTTCAACTCGGCCGCGGATCCGCGGTGGATCTTTTTGGATCGACCGCGGTTCTGCGACGGTTTGGACGAGTTACAATCCCAAATTTCCCCAGTAATCTTATAATTCCCTGCTTGTATTTTTAAGGGTCCCTGAAAAAATTTTAGACCCTGTTTTAAAATCGGCAGAAACATGGTGAAAAAGTCGTATTTTTGGGTTCGTTTTGTTATCAAATTTCTAACAACTTTGCTAACAAGTTAGTTATGGTTTAGCGAGTCTTTGATACCACTGTAAGTCGACGTTAGACACCCCACATGATGCGGGGAGGCGGAATAGGTAAAACAATCATTTTGTTTAAACTAACATTGACTAACTTTACAGATCTTTGCTAATAACAACAACATAGAAGTGATTAGCTACTATGGAAGATGATTATACCTAATGAAGCAAGTTCTTCTTGTTCTCGTAGACTACCTCCTTGTTGGCCTCCTCGTTGTGATAGAAGATCCAACCGAGAGCTACTTCTCCAAGCTTAAACCTCTCACTTGAGGTAACTAAGTCTCTATGAGTGCTAATCAAGGTAACCTAGAGGAAATAGAAGAGGATTAGGGATCTATTAGTCTTGCTAACCCTTGGATCTCAACACATGAGAGGTTAGGGTTAGTTCTTTGAAGAGAGAGTGCTTGAGGAGAGAGAAGGTGAGAATGAGAATGATAATGAAATAATATCTCATTGTGAATATATGAAGCATAAGATATTATTAAATGAATAATAAATAATAATATCAACCATTCGTCATTAACTCACTTTATGTGATTCATCTCATGGTCATTAAGCAATAAATACATCATTAACTCCTTTGGATGAATCACACCATGAGTCATTAAACCATTTAATGCAAATTCCACCTAAGCCTCCAACTCATCAATCTTCTAGAAGCTTCTCGACTAATTACGATAATGCCCCTCCTTTCCGTGAAAACACTGAAATACTGAGACTGTATAAATGCCATAATCCAATACTAGAATCTGGCTTAAACCAAAGTCATACGACCCTGTCGTAAAACCATATCGTACGTGCATAAAAACACGTATGTGTCCGAACCCTTTCGTAAAACCATACGACCTTTATATCGTTTCGCCCGAAGCAGAGAAACTCTATATGTGGGACTCTAAAGACTCGACACTACGCTGGCAGTGGGTTTAACCACAGACCGCAAGCGGCACTAGCTGTACGTAACGGTCCTTCGGTAGATGTCGATAAGAAGGCCGATGAGGAAACCCATCCGAACTCCTACTGAGCCTGATGTGACATTCTCCGTACAGTCCGGTCTGTTTGTCTAAGACTATCGCATATCGGGCCTAGGGGCGGCAAGTGTCAGTCCCCTAAAAGCGGTATAAGTCGTGTCGGAGCGAAACCCATTACACCTTGAGAAGCTACTGGAAATCCTACCAGTAAATCTCGCTTGCCCTGGCCACGGACTTTGCGTAATGGCTTTCCAAAAACAGCACAATATCAACTCCCAATACCGGGAGAGACGAATCCTATCTAACCGCCACTGCCTCCAAGTGCTTCGGGACTGCACCCAACTGCTACCTGTTTGCACGACTCCTTTGAGCCGTGGTAGGGTAGCAATCTAAAAACAGTGGGAACACACTCGAGGCGAAGCAGCAGTGTCAAGTCTGCGGACTATGCTGTACTCATGTCACCTGGGAACTGTTAACTGACGAAGAGTATAATACCAACCAACAGTTCCCTACGAGTCCTGTCCGGTGTACCCGTAACCCGACGAGCACCTGTATACTATCTCCAGTACAACGTACTAGTGGCTGTGGAACAGACCATTTCCCCTGCTAGGTTGAGAAGCGTACACACTAGTCTACTCCGGAGTATTGATGCCCTGTCTCGATAATCCTACGACTAAGGACCTGAAAAAAGATGTGCTTGTAGACTACCCATCCCCTACTAGTATGACTGCCATCACAACGCTGGTAGTCAAGCAAGAACCTAAGGGCTCTATCAATATGTATTCTCGATATGCTAACATATACACATATTAAGATAGAAATAAAGCAAGTAGCATACTACCATGTTTAGCAAGACTGTTAATATAACTGTGAATATCCCAAGCTTCCATTAAGTAATATACAAGCTAGTATGATAGAATAATGGCCTCTAGGGCATATACACTAACACCTAGTTCATAAATGAACTCTAAATCCAAACTTCTTAGACAGTATCGTCAACTAAACTTAACCAGTATCCGCTTGGATCTCCTATCCAAACAACTCCCCTCGTCAGAGGGAAAAACTATAACTCTGACTGTCAATCTGTCATCCAGGTCACCTTAGAAGCCTGGAATGATAACTGTCTCCCGAAGGAGGATGCCGTTATCATATCCCTAGAACATCCTCCTATATTCTAAAACTGCTTCCGAACATTCCTCCAGGATAAGATTAATATCAACTTATTGCATCTAATGCAAAAACAACATCTAGTGTGGTACTTGACATCTCATGATTGACTTAATTGCCTAAGCAAGTGATATGTCAATCATGCACATCCCTCTCCCCTTTAGTCTGTAAGACACCTTTAGAGAGGGTGACTTCATCACCTGCAGGTATACTACCGTGCCAGGAGTCGTCCATTCTAAAACACCTGTAGAATGCTGTCTAAGTACCCAGATTGGGAAACTACCCAAATCTAGATCTAAAACCACAGATTTAGTAACCAGAATGTCTGATATTATATCTATATCCTATGTGGAGAAACCACTGTGTGACAACCAAAGTATAACCGATCGTAGTATAGGAATATCACTTCCTACTATGTGTATGTCATCCAAATACCAGGACATCACACCCTACTATCTTCTTAATAGATCCATCCCCTATTCTGATGAAGTCAAACCTATGTCTGTCACATCAGAAATAGATGATCTATCTCCGCTATATCTGCTTTAGTCTATAAATAGACATAAGCTACTTGTCCACTATACTTCCGCTGCTCCCACTGACTACGATAACCCTCTGGCAGAGTCATATACACGTGCACTTCTAAAGCTAGTTTAGAACGACGCTATAATCATCCTCCTACCGGGTCTCATAGCCTAGAACAATAGTAGTGTCAAGTCTTGGTAAACAAAAACCTCCCTGTCACCGTTCTTGAGGCTACAGGAGTATCTCTCAGGTGCCTGAGGTTACCCACCATATCTGCGGAGTGGCTAATGAAATGTCAATCTAGATTGAATCTTTAAGTTCTCATCAAATTTTCAGTAATCGTTTGTGGTTCAGAAATCACTTCCAGTTCTACCATACTCCCACTACTGTTTTCTTAAAAAATCCATTTTTATTAAAACTGTGGCGAGTCAAGAACAATGTAACCATTGATCTTCCAGACGGTAGAAAATCAACCCTCGTCATAGCCCGGTTCAACCCACAAACAGCCATTACAGAAACATGCCTTGAGTTATCTAGAGTTTAGTTTTAAGCATAAGCCGGACAACTCCATATACCTTAACATCGTTAAGATATGAGCCATTCTATATCTAATATAGAAATAGAGGCACTGATTTAATTGGAACCAGATTCAAATCATGCAGCTGTCTCCAGTGCGTGTCAACTTAATGGAGAGAGGCCGATCAACATTACTCAACTTAGGAGTGCATCCAAACATGAGTAACCTGAAAGAGAAACAAGTTTCTCAAAACCATTACTATCAACTGAATACCATACACAAGTATCTACATCTTCGATTACCTTGAAGAATCCTGATACTTGCAACACGTGGTTCTCTACTTTACTCTAATACCTATAACTTCTCAAAACTTAGACCTTGTATTTCTACGAAACACTTGTCTAAAACTAGAGAAGTCACAAGTAAACAGAATATAGTATGAGGACCAACCCCTCTGTCCTAATGGACACTGGACAATATACAATGCTTTGTATAAGTCCCCTGAGTTGAATAACTCAAACCCTGTGCATCATAGATTGAAAACTGTACTTATGTTTAAGAAGAATTACACCGCTGTTTAATGCTCCTTACCTAACCATCAACTGATATAGGTAAATGTCACGGACATAATTTCAAAAAGTTATATCTCACTTTATATAAATAAATGTACAGATATATCAATTTGAAATTGGTGAATAACAACGGATATTCAAAACCAAATATCTGCCGTCCGGCAAACAGCCAAGGCGATTTCCTCAAATATCACCAATTACAAAGAATTCCGATATAATGAGGACAATCACCTAATTCCCAATAGCTTACTACCACTCATCATCTGTAAAACCATACAGATGTGAGAATCAAACCTGGTAAATACATACCCTGGAGCAAGGTCTAATAGGGAAATCAGTTTTCTATTAACAATACACAGTGAAACTGAAACATGAATTTGTTTCGAAGGGGTATCCGGCTATTCCTAGCAATGCCTCTTCCATTATCCCGATTCATGACTGTAACCGTATACTTCCTTTGCCATTTTCCAAATCCCTTTATTTTTGTTTAGTCGCTACCTTCTGCACACCATCGTTAGGCTAAATGGTTTTCTTCTTTCCCAACCGTTCGGCACCAGCCTATGGTCTAGAAGAAGAATATCCAATAAGCGTAATAGGTGTACTGTCCTAATCCAAGGAGTACTCACAATGCGAAAGAAGGTAAAGATAAAATACAACTGAATAAACCTTATTATATTTCTCCTGAACTGGAATCCATCCCCGAACTGGAACAAGTTCCTTCGAGTTCGTATATAACCATACGATGGAGTATCCAAATAACTGTGGATCTTCGTAGTGATACAGAGTGTTCTTGAGAAATACAAAGGTGAAGTAGGAGTGGTAATGAAATACGTGGTTCGGTCATGAATAGCAGTCGCAATTTACATTGCCCTCTTTCGAATCCCTTTATTTGTCTTTACTTATTATCTTCTGAACACCATACTTAGGCTAATCGGTTTTCTTCATACTCTGCCTTTCGGCACCTGCCTATGGTTTGGATGAAGACTATCTAATTAGCGTAATAGGTGTACTGTCCTAATCCAAGGAGCACTCACAACCTGAAAGAAGGAAAAAGGAAAAGACAACTGAATAGTCCTATTCATTTTCTCCAGAACCAGAAACCATCCTCGAATCTGGAACAAGTTACTTCGAGTTCGTATATAACCATACGATGGTTTTATCCAATGGAAGTGGACGTTAGTAGTGACACGAAATGTTCCGGAGAAAAAGGGTCAAAGTAGGAGTTGCAATGAGGTATGCAACTGTGACAATCCAAAAGCCAGTGTTTTTAACAAGGTTCGGTTAACTTGGTCACTGAGTCATAGTGTAGGGTCGGGCCATGGTCGCTTCCAAGAGAGAAAGAAAAGAAACACTCTGCGTGCACTCTAACCTAGATCAGAATGGTTACAAATTTATCTAATCAGGAAATCTCCCACTGTAACCTCAAATTCTCCTCCAAACCTGAAAGAAGAATTAGCCGGGATCACCCGAGGAGTAAACCAACTCATCAGTGGGAATCGGGATCCAACTATAATCGCATGATAATGTGATGGAATCCACTCACATTATCACACTCCAGAAGGTATGCGCTTGCCTGGCAAGTTTTAGTTTCTTTAGAAACTCCCGATGTGAATTTTACCCCAAGCGGTTTATGATCTTGACTTTGGCCAACAAATCATAACCCGCAAGTCAAGTTCTACCCATCATTCTCCTGATTGATTCAGACCCACCCGCACACACCCTTGACTTTGGAAAACAAAGTGGTACGACTGTCCGAAACCAATACATCTATCTATGCAATAGAAAGGTAACAAATTGCTACCATACATTATGCCTTAACTTTTGCCAACAAACATAGCATGAATACTAAGTGCTACCCGTCTGAAATGACGGAGGGCTACGAATGGTTTTTAGCGAAAAACCTTTAACGTAATGAACTTTATATCGTTGAAGGAACCAGATAGCTTTTTGTAAAAAATATAGTGGCAAAAACCTTTGCTAAAGAGGTCACTCCCGGTGAAGGGATCTCGGTTCTTTCCCCGTAGAATGAGGTGCAGGATATTCCAACTGAATACCGCGATGCAAAGAAAAAATTAATCGACTATAGTGAAGTTATTACCCTGACGCAAACTTTTACCCAAGGGGTCACTCCCGGTGAAGGGATCTCGGCCCTTGCCTCGTCGACTGAGGTGATGGATATTCATAACCGAATACCACTGTGCAAAACAAAAGAAAACGTCCTTGCAATAACAGCTTTTTCAAAAATGTTCCAACAACATCAGAATAGGTTTGTTTAGCTTGCATTGATCCGAATATATGCAGTCCTATCAATTAATCACACCACAAAAGAACGAAAATATGATGTACGTATATGCCATCCGCATTCACTACTGGGTCCCATCATCACCCGTTAGGTTACTTAACTAACGACAGAGCGGGGACTGGACTAGCGCGGGTGTAAAATATATACAACATCTACTAGTATATATATCAATATATAATAATAGCTCCAGGCGTGATAAATGCAACATCACAGAAAAGTAATAAGCATCACAGAACAATACAGATAATCTGGGATCCCCGGGTTTCCTTTGAGCCGCAAGTGAAACCGGACGTTCCCCTGGTCGTGTGGATAGCCTGTGCAATGAAATCCTAGACCCCTACGGGTGTGGCAAGTTACCCGCCAAAACCTGAAGCAAGGAAGCCCCCTTCAACAATGTGAATGGACCACCAAGCACTTCACAGAATCCGGTAACTTGAGCAACCCTCCTTGGGTCAACCTATAACTCCTACGAGTGCGGCGAATAGCCCGCCAATTCTAAAATAAAGCCCCCTCCGTCTCAAAGCCATGAGATGCGGGCTCGTTGCCCTCTAGAACCCGGCTATCCGTGCACCCCACCGTGGGGTAATCCTAGTACAGAAAGTAAAATATATACAACGGGTACATCGACCTCAGCCCAGTCATGCCCCAAAAGAATAATATATAAACAGGCAGTGACGGCAGTCCACATGTCGGAAGCTCGCCCCGCAATATCAAATGTACAAATATACCCAAACTGTACTACCATTGCATCCAGGCTATCCACCATGACAAGTCCAGAACATCACAGCACAACACAGAACATCAACGTGAATGTCACGTTCGCAAATTCGTCTAAAAGAGCTATAGCAATTAAACAAAATTTACCGATCAAATGACATTCACGGTCACAGATACTAATGTAAGTACTGCGAACTAACTTATTTAAAATTTCGATCGACAAAATTTCCCGAAGAGGGCCTCAAGTACAATTCCAGCACTCAAAATAATCTGGGACAAAAATAAAAATTCCAGAAACCACATTTTCACACAAAAGACCAGCATAAGAAAAATGGTGCACTGAAACGACATAACAGCGGCGGAACCGCGGCCATAAAGTTGTTATTACCGCGGTTCTGCGACGTCACTGTGGATTCTGTAGGGTTGCTGGGCACTGCCACAAGGGTCTACGAGGCATCAACCATGCCCGATTTAAAAATTAGCCGCGCCGAACAACCCGATACGAGATCTTTAAACTAGAGATTAGACGAAAACAAGCATGTTAAACTCTTTAACAATAAGTGAGAGGGATTACAACCTTTGTAGATCCGGTCCTTCACTTCTTAAGCTCCGTGTTGAGGTCCCTTCGCTGCGATCATCGTGCATTCGGACTCTCGAGAGGCTCCACGAAGAGAATGATGCAACCTTGCTTCTGATCTTCGATAACAAAGATGATCTGCCTTGAAGTTTCGTCAACACAAGCTAACACTCACTAAATGAAGTAAACACCCCCATTTAAATGGCAAGGGTAGATGAGGATGATGAAGTAGGATTTTTGCTCTCATTTATTATCTTTTTCTCACACTCATTCATCACTTGGAAAAAAGCTAGCAAGCTTGTTCCATGAAAGAAAGAAGAAGGAAGAAGAAGATGAATAATAATTGTTAAACCTTTTGTGATGAATAACAAAAGGATAATGATCAATAATGCAACCATGGTTGCTAAACCTCTGTAGAGAATTAACCAAGGGTGTAGGGTTTGGGTTAGGCTAATGTTGAGTCATTTGTAAATATCTTTTTCATGACAAAATAAAAACCTTCTAGAAACTTCTAGAAAGTATTAAGCCAAATCAAACCCTAATCTTATTTAATCTTAACTAAACATGTTGCATTAGTTATCATATCATGTTACAATATTATATATCACATATATAATATTTATTGTAACAAAATAAAATAATACAATTAACATATATCACATATATATCAATGTATTACCCGAGTAAGAAAAATAAATAATAAAGCGAGCTAATATTAGTTAGTGTAATTTAATATATCATATATATTATTATACATTAAATTATCAAATCAACACTTGATCCGACAATCCGGCTATATCGCATATAACCGACTAATATATCATTTACCGATTCATCGAATCAACACTTGATCCGATGACCCGGCTGATATCAAATATCGCGAGAATAGAATACGGTATCACATATCGCATTATCCTCAGTCCCGCACATATCACATATGTGCTCCTACTTCGTTGTGCCTAAGCCAAGAAACCTCTGTGTAGGACTCTAAAGAATCGTCAATACGCCGGCAGTAGGTGATGATCATATCAAACACCCACAAGCTGCAAGCGGTCAGCTAAACGTAACAGCCACCCAGGCATTGAGCGCTCAGAAGATCAACAAGAAAGCCTGTACATTCTCCTGTGAATCCAAACAGCAACACTCCCGTACAGTCCGGTCTCGTCGTCTGATATGTCACATATCTCGCCTAGGGGTGGTAAACGTCAGACCTTAGTAGCTCGATAAGTCGTGTCGATATGAGGTCTATAACAGATTGAGAAACTACTGATAACACTTACCAGTAAATCTCAGCAACCCTGGCCAGGGATTTCCGGTTATAGCCAATTGAACACAGCACAACATCAACTCCCAATACCGGGAGAGACGAATCCCCTCCTATCGCTCATTGCCTCCATATGATTCGGGACTGTACCCAAAAGCCACCTTTTTGCACGCCATCTTGGACGTGGTATGATGGAAATCAAAGCACAGTGGGAATCATACAAGACTCTATGACGATCTCGGGTCAACAGACTACACTGTACAAGTGTCACCGGAGAACTGCCATCTGACGTGAGGTATAATACCATCTGGGAGTTCTCGGCGAGTCCGTCCAGTGTACCCAGTCTCCACTGAGCACCCGTAAACCATTCTTGATGTCAAACACCGATGGATTTGGGATCATCCATCGCCCATCATATGGGTCAAGATGCGTATACGCTAGTCTACTCTGGTGCATCGATGCCCTGTCCCGATACACCCTCGACTAGGAACAGTTATAGGATGTACTCGTCGACTACCGTGGCCCCACTAGTATGATCTCATCATAGTCCCAGTAGTCGAGTACATATTCTAAGGGCTTTATCAACATGTAACAAAAAGATAATCAGAGTACATGTTGAGATAAAGTACAACCAGATAGCATACTATCATATCGAGCAAGAAAGTCCTCCCTATATATGTCCAAGCATCCATTACAATATACATTGTTTGTACAATAATGGCCTCTATGTAGGGTTCCTAGGCACTCTTGTGATGGTTCTTAAAGTATCAAACATGCCCAAATAAAATTTTAGATGTGCCGAACAGCCCAAAGCTGGGATCTTTGCTAGATTATTAGGGTTTAACATGCAAGATAACATCTTTAAAGCTAAGTGTGAGAGATTACAACTATTGTAGTCCGCTCCTTCGCTTCACAAGCTCTGAGTAGAAGTCCCTTCACCACGATCCACGATCTCCCGGACTCAAGAGAGGCTCCACGACTCGAACGATCCATGCTAGCTTGAAGTGTTCCGATTCTCCGATGATCTACATCGAAGTTGCTATAACCCAAGCTTTCTCCCTCTAAAGAGATGAACACCCTAATCTAATGGGCTAGATTAGATGAGGATGATGGAGTAGTATGTTTGCTTTCTTTCTAATTCACTTTCTCATAAGAAATCAACACAAAAGGAAATTCTAGTGAGCTCTCTCTAAAAAACTAAAGAGGGAAGAAAATGAAGAATGAAGAGAATAATCCTTTTGTGATGAATAGTAGATAAATGTATATGATTGATTATGGAACCATGGTCAAGGATGAGAGGCTAAAAGTTTGTAGAGAATAAACTAGAGTTTGGATTTGGTTAGGTTAAGGATAAGTATCAACCATAATATCTTAACCAAGAAAAAATAGAATCCTTCTAGAATGAACAAGAATGAGATAACCCTAATCAAACCCTAATTCCTTTTTATCATCCTTAATCATATTTCATAATAAATCATTACATGTCACAATAATATATATCACATATATATTATATATTTGCAACAAAAGAAAATAATACAATTAACATATATCGCATATATATCAATGTATTAATCCGGTGAGAAAATGAAATAATAAAGCGAGCCAATATTAGATAATGTAATACAATATATCATATATATCATTATACATTAAATCATCGAATCAAAACTTGATCCAACGATCCGGCTATATCGAATATAACCGACTAATATATCATGTACCGATTCATCGAATCAACACTTGATTTGATGTCCCGGTTCATATCTAAATATCGCGAGAATATAATCCGGTATCTCATATCGTATTATCCTCGGTCCTGCACATATCATATATGTGCCTCTACTCCATTTTGCCTGAGCTAAGAAACCTCTGTGTAGGACTCTAAAGAATCGTCAATACGCCGGTAGCAGGTGATGATCATATCAAACACCCACAAGCTGTAAGCGTTCAGCTAAACGTAACAGCCACCCAGGTATTGAGCGATCAGAAGATCAACAAGCTACCATGTCCGTTCTCCTGTGAATCCAATCAGTAACACTCCCGTACAGTCCGGTCTGTTCGTCTGATATGTCGCATATCAAGTCTAGGGGTGGTATACGTCAGACCCAAGTAACCGATAAGTCGTGTCGATGTGAGGCTCATAATAGGTCGAGAAACTACTAGTAACACTTACCAGTATATCTCTATATCAGCCCTGGCCAGGGACTTCTAGTTATAGCCAATCGAACACAACACAACATCAACTCCCTATACCGGGAGAGACGAATCCCCTCCTATCGCTCATTGCCTCCATGTGATTCGGGACTGTACCCAAAAGCCACCGTTTTGCACGCCCTCTTGGATGTGGTAAGGTGGAAATCAAAGCACAGTGGGAATCACACAAGACTCTATGACGATCTCGGGTCTACAAACTATCCTGTACCAGTGTCACCGGAGAACTGCCATCTGACGTGTGGTATATCACCATCTGGGAGTTCTCGGCGACTCTGTCCAATGTACCCAGTCTCCACTGAGCACCCGTACACCCTCTCTGATGTCAAACACCGATGGATATGGGATCATCCATCGCCCATCATATGGGTCAAGATGCGTATACGCTAGTCTACTCTGGTGTATCGATGCCCTATCTCGATATACCCTCGACTAGGAACAGTTATAGGATGTACTCATCGACTACTATGGCCCCACTAGTATGATCTCATCATAATCCCAGTAGTCATGTACAGATCCTAAGGGCTTTATCAACATGTGAGAGTAAGACAGTAAACCAATACAAGTCAAAATGTTAAGATAAAGTGAAACCAAATAGCATACTATCATGACGAGAAAGAAAGTCCTCTCTGTATATATCGAAGCATCCATCATAATATACATCATATATACAACAATGGCCTCTAGGGCATATACATAACTAACAATTTCGCACTTGCACTAAGGCCAGCTGCTGTAGTATCTCATACCTAGCATCCCGAATAATCTCTCAAACTGTATCTGGGGAATAGCCTTCGTGAGTGGATCCGCAGTGTTGTCCTTCGTATCTACTCTCCAGACCTCGATCTCCCGTCGATCAACTATCTCCCTGATCAGGTGATACTTCCTCAGAATATGTCTGGATTTCTGATGGGATCTAGGTTCCTTGGCCAAAGCCACAGCTCTATTGTTATCGCAATACAGAAGTATTGGATGTTCAATGGATGGAACCACACCAAGTTCAGTGATGGACTTCTTCATCCAGACAGCCTCTTTGGCAGCATCGTTGGCAGCGATGTATTCAGCCTCCATCGTCGAGTTTGCAACGGTATCCTGTTTGGAACTCTTCCAACATACCGCCCCTCCATTGAGGGTAAAGACAAATCCCGAGTGCGACTTAGAGTCGTCCTTATCACTTTGGATGCTGGAATCAGTAAATGACTCCACCCGGAGTTCTCCGTTACCATACACCAAGAACATGTCTCTAGTCCTTCGTAAGTACTTGAGAATGTTCTTCACAGCTATCCAGTGACTCTCTCCAGGATCTGCTTGATACAGACTCACTACACTCAGTGAGTATGCTACATCGGGTCTAGTACATAGCATCGCATACATGATAGAGCCTACTGCTGAAGCATAGGGTATCCCTTGCATGCGAGCTCTCTCCAAATCAGTCTTGGGAGACATCTCTTTGGAGAGTGTGAGTCCAGAGATCATGGGTTGGTTCCCACACTTGGATTCATCCATACTAAACCTCTTTAGTATGGTGTCAATGTACCCGGATTGGGACAATCCCAGTATCATTTTGGATCTATCTCTATAGATCCTAATCCCCAATATGCAGGAGGCATCACCTAGATCTTTCATTGAGAATCTTTATTATAAGCAGAGCTTGACTGATTGCAGCATAGGAATATCATTTCCTATCAAGAGTATGCCATCCACGTACAATACGAGGAAGACAACCTTACTCTCTGCTGCCTTCTTATAGATACAAGGTTCATCTTTGTTTTTGATGAAGTCAAACTCTTTGACTACTACATCAAAACAGATGTTCCAACTCCGCGATGCTTGCTTTAACCCATAAATGGATTTAAACACTTTGCACACCTTTCCGCTGCTCCCACTATCTACGAAGCCCTCTGGCTGAGTCATGTACACGCACTCTTCTAAATAACCATTTAGAAAGGTGGTCTTAACATCCATTTGCCAGATTTCGTAGTCATGGTATGCAGCAATGGTAAGTAAGATCCGGATGGACTTAAGCATAGCCACTAGAGAAAAGGTTTCGTCATAATCCACACCTGGTCGTTGACGAAATCCCTTTGCTACAAGTCTAGATTTGAAAGTCTCAACTTTTCCATCTACACCAAATTTCTTTTTAAAAATCCACTTTCTCCCAATGGGTTTTACCCCTTCAGGAGCATTTTCCAAAATCCATACTTTATTGGTGTACATGGATTCCATCTCAGATCACATTGCATCCAGCCATTTCACAGAGTCACCACTCGTGATGGCCTGCTCGAAACTAGTCGGGTCATCATCTTCCATGTTGCAATCCTCGCTTCCACCATCAATGAGAAAACCGTAGTATCTCTCAGGTGGACGAGAAACCCTACTAGATCGGCGGAGAGGCTGGGGTTCGTCGGGTACTACTGCATCCTATGGTTCTACTAAATCTTCAGTTGCAATTTGTGTTTCTGGAACCTCTTCCAGCTCTACCTCTTTGCCACTAATTTCTTTTGCAAGAAATTCCTTTTCCAAAAAGGTGGCATGTTGAGCAACAAACACTTTTTGTTCCTCTGCGTGGTAGAAAAAAATCCTTGAGAATTCTTTGGATATCCCACAAATTTGCAAAGAACTGATCGTGCCTCGAGTTTGTCCGGATTTTGTCTTTTGACATAGGCCGAACAACCCCATATCTTAACTCGTTTAAAATATAGTCTCTTCCCACACCATATCTCATATGGTGTGGTAGGTACAGATTTAGACGGAACTAAATTCAATATGTATATGGCTGTCTCAAGCGCATACCCCCAAAAGGAAATAGGTAACTCAGCATCGCTCATCATAGATCGCACCATATCTAATAGGGTCTGATTCCTTCGTTCCGATACACCGTTGTGCTGTGGTGTATAAGGAGGAGTAAGCTGAGAGAGAATCCCATTCTCTTTTAGATAATCTAGGAACTCATTGCTTAAGTATTCTCCTCCTCGATCAGATCGAAGGATCTTAATACTTTTGCCCGTTTGTTTTTCTACTTCGTGCTTATATTCTCTGAATTTCTCAAAAACTTCAGACTTGTGTTTCAACAGGAACATATGCCCGTATCTAGAGAGATCGTCAATGAATGTAATGAAGTAGAAAGAACCGTTCCTGGCATGCGTAGACATGGGACCGCATACATCACTATGTACCAGTCCTAAGAGTTCGGTAATTCTTTCTCCGTGTCCACTAAACGGAGCTTTGGTCCTTTTTCCTTTGAGACATGAATGGCAAGTATCATAAGATGAAAATTCGAATGAATTCAAATATCCATTTTTATGTAACTTAGCTAGCCGTGTCTCATCGATATGGCCAAGTCTACAATACCACAAGAAGGATTCGTTCATTTCTGAACTTTTCCTCTTGTGTGTGTCTTGTATATTGAGGACTGTATTCTGATTTAGAATGAATATGCCATTATGTAACGAGCCTGATGCAATCAACTTTTGATCTAGGAATATGTTCATAACATTATCCTTTACTACAAAATTATATCCTTTTTTACTTAATAAAGAAACTGATATAATGTTGCACATCATGTTCGGTATATAATAGCACTCATTTAGAATCAGTGTATTACGACTTGGCAATACAAGGTGATATTCGCCAACTGCTTTTGCTGCAATACTTGCACCGTTCCCTACTTGAACGGAATGATCACCTTTTCCCAGTTCTCTACCTTTTCATAGCCCATGTAACAATTTACATATGTGGGATCCTGATCCGGTATCTAATACCCAGGACGTAGGGTGAACTGAGAAACAGTTTTCAATAACTAACACACCAGAAGAAGATGCATCAGCATGCATGTTCTTTTGGGCGGCTTGAGAATCCAGATATTCTCCTATTTCCTGTTCAGTCTTATAACTTTTATAAGAAAGAACGGGTCCAACGTTCCCCTGCTCGGTATAATAAGCGGGTTCAGTCAATACATCCATATTATTATCTTGATTATGGCCTGACATGGTCGCTACCTGGAGAGAGAGAAGAAAAAACTTTAGCGTATGCTCTTGCAAAATTAGATTGGTTATTATCTTATCTAATCAGGATGTCTCCTACTGTTTTTATCAAATCTACCTTCAAACCTTAAAAGGTAAGATTAGCCGGGATTAATTACACCCTACAATTTCGTCAATCTTTCAGCCAGATCAGTACCGGTACTTGAGGGAGGTTCCCCGTGCTTTCGCACGGACCTAATTAAAGCAAACCTCGTTTTCCAAGAGGCGTAACCTCGTTAACACTTTTCTAGACACCTACTTGATCGACTAATTGTCCTGTGTAAAACTCTCCCAAGAGTAACACTTACTCGCAGTGGGTATCGGGATCCAACTATCTCATAGAAGGTATGCTATCTCATTGCAAATTTCAACACTTGAAATTCCCGATAATATTTTTCCCCAAGCGATCTATGACCTTGACTAAGTCAACAAACCATAAATCGCAAGTCAAGTTCAACCGGTACATTTCCCGATTGAATTAAACCCACCCGTACGACCCTTGACTGGGTCAACATGGCCGTGCGAATACCCTAATCCAATCACATCTCATGTTTTAGCAGATAAACACTACTTAGCTACCGTACACTACGTCTGACTAAGTCAACAAACATAGCACAAATACTAAATAATATCTATCTGAAATGACGGAGGGCTACGTAGGTTTTTCATAAAAACCATGAGCGTAATGAACTTGATATCATCGTAGAATCAAGTGAAATTTTTAAATGGAGTGTTTTTGAGGCTTTCATTAGTTTTGCTAAAGAGGTCACTCCCGGTGAAGGGATCTCGGCTCTTTCCTCATCGAATAAGGTGCAGGATATATCATATATATCACTGTGCAAAGCAAAACTCTTAAAGCAATCAAAAGACAAACCGAGTTTTGTAGCATCTGCCAGTTTCGCTAAAGAGGACACTCCCGGTGAAGGGATCTCGGCTCTTTCCTCATCGAATAAGGTGCAGGGTATATCATATATACCGCTATGCAAAGCAAAACTGTAGCTACCATTTTTATAAAGTTTTGATTCTACAACATCTTTTATGTTTCTTTTCTTTTTATTAATCTCATTAATAAAAAATCTCATCAGCTTATGCTTCCTAAGCATCACAGATAAATACGACGTACACTTATGCCATCCGCATTCGCCTCGATGTCCCCTCGTGCACCATTAGGTTAGGTAACTAACGACAGAGCAGGGCAGGGCTAGTGCGGGTGTAAAACATAAGTAACGTCTATATAATATATCATATATACTATATACTGTATCCATCACAACATATCAAATGATCACATCACAGATATCGCAGCAGAAACATAGATATAATGTGGGATATACTAGGACGTCCGTATTTAGTATTTAGCCAGCAATAGAAAATACGGATTCCACAGTCGCGATGAATAGCCAAGCCCACACCCTGGACCCCTACGAGAGCGGCAAGAGGCCCTACCAATTCTGGAGTTTAGGAGACCCGGTCTCGACTCCTCGAGATGGCCTCCCACTGAACCCCAGAACCTGGTCACCTGTGCTCCCCTCCTTGGGTCCATCCTAATGCGGAAAAGTAAATAATATACAACACTGGTGGCATCAACCTCAACCTGGAAGTGCCCCAAATAAAAGAATATTACATTACATTTGAATTTACATGAATGAAAATATAAAACTCTCATCTCACATAAAATCCCCGGCTATTTAATCGCGACAATCCTGCACATCATATCTCAGCAACACATAATATCTCATATCATCAACGTAAGTAAGTATGCATACACCGATAGTCGTCGATGTATAGCAACGACAACCGGCAATACAACTACATACTACACTTGCGGTCACAGAAAATAAAGTGTAAAACTATAATATTTGGAATCCACAATCACTTTAGACATCGTAAATCCAAAATATCACATACTTCGCATTTCATGCCTAACACATTGAATTCCACATATTGTATCACATTCCAGATAAATAGACAGTATTAAACTTTTCAAACAGATAATCAAATACCCAAAATTTCCTAAAGTGCTCAACACTTGAGCGGAGTTCAAATAATCCCAGAATATGACACAGTACCAGTGATCCAGCCGTAGAAGGGTCAAGCCAACGCCTCACATGTGGCACGTTGTACTGCCCCAAACTCGAAGGTTCAAAAGGCAGTTCAAGACGGTCACATAATCGATATAAGGTTTGTTGTCTTCTAGAGGGTCCACCGTATTACTTGTACATTTTTCCGAAGGATTTAAACCCGATAAAAATTCAACACTTGAAAATTTGCCGTGCCGGGAAAAAGTGAGTTAATGATATCCGTTCGAACATTTTAACAGATTCTAAATATCCGGAAATCATAACGAATTTAAATATTCCGATCAAATCATCGATTATAAAATAAACCCCAGAATTCTCAACACTTGAGTCAGATTAAAAATACCCATAAAAAGTAAATCACAGAAAGAGGAATAACTGTGCCAAAACTAGTCCTTGATTCCTCAATACTGCCGCGGTTCCGCGGCCCAAGCGAGGTACGGCCGCGGTTCCGCGGCGGTTTGTACGGAACAGGGGCTCGTTTTTCACAGTTCTTATTTTTCCCTGCTGATATTTTTCGGTATTTTTAATTCAGAAAAATCCCAGATTTTGAAAAATATCCAGAGAGGGGGTTAACTTTGTCGGTTCGGGTTCGATCAGAGTTTTAACTTCGTAAACACGTCTCCTAATGCTCTAGCTAGGCTCTGATACCACTGTAGGGTTCCTAGGCACTCTTGTGAAGGTTCTTAAAGCATCAAACATGCCCAAATAAAATTTTAGATGTGCCGAACAACCCAAAGCCGGGATCTTTGCTAGATTATTAGGGTTTAACATGCAAGATAACATCTTTAAAGCTAAGCGTGAGGGATTACAACCTTTGTAGTCCGCTCCTTCGCTTCACAAGCTCCGAGTAGAAGTCCATTCGCCGCGATCCATGATCTTCCGGACTCAAGAGAGGCTCCACGACTCGAACGATCCATGCTAGCTTGAAGTGTTCCGATTCTCCGATGATGTACGTCGAAGTTGCTATAACCCAAGCTTTCTCACTCTAAAGAGATGAACACCCTAATCTAATGGGCTAGATTAGATGAGGATGATGGAGTAGTATTTATGCTTTCTTTTTAATTTACTTTCTCACAAGAAATCAACACAAAAGGATATTCTAGTGAGCTCTCTCTCAAAAACTTAAGGGAGAAGAAGATGAAGAATGAAGAGAATAATCCTTTTGTGATGAATAGTAGATAAATGTATATGATTGGTTATGGAACCATGGTCAAGGATGAGAGGCTAAAAGTTTGTAGAGAATAAACTAGAGTTAGGGTTTGGTTAGGTTAAGGATAAGTATCAACCATAATATCTTAGCCAAGACAAAATAGAATCCTTCTAGATTGAACAAGAATGAGCTAACCCTAATCAAACCCTAATCTCTTTTTATTATCCTTAAACATGTTTCATAATAAATCATTACATGTCACAATAATATAAATCACATATATATTATATATTTGCAACAAAAGAAAATAATACAATTAACATATATCGCATATATATCAATGTATTAATCCGGTGAGAAAATGAAATAATAAAGCGAGCCAATATTAGATAATGTAATACGATATATCATATATGTCATTATACATTAAATCATCGAATCAACGCTTGATCCAACAATCCGGCTATATCGAATATAACCGACTAATATATCATGTACCGATTCATCGAATCAACACTTGATTTGATGTCCCGGTTCATATCTAAATATCGCGAGAATATAATACGGTATCTCATATCGCATTATCCTCGGTCCTGCACATGTCACATATGTGCCTCTACTCCGTTTTTCCTGAGCCAAGAAACCTCTGTGTAGGACTCTAAAGAATCGTCAATACGCCGGTAGCAGGTGATGATCATATCAAACACCCACAAGCTGCAAGCGATCAGCTAAACGTAACAGCCACCCAGGTATTGAGCGATCAGAAAATCAACAAGCTAGCCTGTCCGTTCTCCTGTGAATCCAATCAGTAACACTCCCGTACAGCCCGGTCTGTTCGTCTGATATGTCGCATATCAAGTCTAGGGGTGGTATACGTCAGACCCCAGTAACCGATAAGCCGTGTCGATGTGAGGCTCATAACAGGTCAAGAAACTACTAGTAACACTTACCAGTATATCTCTATATCGGCTCTGGCCCGGGACTTCCAGTTATAGCCAATCGAACACAGCACAACATCAACTCCCTATACCGGGAGAGACGAATCCCCTCCTATCGCTCATTGCCTCCATGTGATCCGGGACTGTACACAAAAGCCACCGTTTTGCATGCCCTCTTAGACGTGGTAAGGTGGAAATCAAAGCACAGTGGGAATCACACAAGACTCTATGACGATCTCGGGTCTACAAACTACCCTGTACCAGTGTCACCGGAGAACTGCCATCTGACGTGTGGTATATCACCATCTGGGAGTTCTCGGCGAGTCCGTCCAGTGTACCCAGTCTCCACTGAGCACTCGTACACCATCTCTGATGTCAAACACCAATGGATATGGGATCATCCATCGCCCATCATATGGGTCAAGATGCGTATACGCTAGTCTACTCTGGTGTATCGATGCCCTGTCTCGATATACCCTCGACTAGGAACAGTTATAGGATGTACTCATCGACTACTATAGCCCTACTAGTATGATCTTATCATAATCCCAGTAGTCGAGTACAGATCCTAAGGGCTTTATCAACATGTGAGAGTAAGACAGTAAACCAATACAAGTCAACATGTTAAGATAAAGTGAAACCAAATAGCATACTATCATGATGAGCAAGAAAGTCCTCTCTGTATATATCCAAGCATCCATCATAATATACATCATATGTACAACAATGGCCTCTAGGGCATATACATAACTAACACTCTAGGCCATACATATAACTAACAATCTCCCACTTGCACTAGGGTCATCTGTTGTGGTATCACATACCCAACAATTAGCTGTGGTTGAAGTATCTCATACTCAACCATCCCATAAGAGTCTCTACTGGGAAAAAGGCCATTGTGAGTGGATCCACACTGTTTTCCTCTGTGTCTACTCTCCTAACCTCGACTGCCCTGGAGATCAACCATCTCCATGATCAGGTGATACTGCCTAAGAATTATATCTGGATTTCTGATGGGACGGGGGTTCCTTGGCATAAGCCACAACTCCATTGTCACATAATGGTAGGACTGAAGTTCATATCATAAACTTATATATCCAGACTGTCTCTTTAGTAGCATCCTTGGGAACGATGTATCTTGCCTTTAATCGTCTAGTAAGTCACGGTATCTAGCTTGGAACTCTTCCAACATACCATCCCTCTACTGAGGGTAAAGACAATGCCTGCGACTGACTTTCAGTCGTCATTATCACCCTGGAACCTTTCCAGTGATTCTCCCTAGGATCGATTGATACCATCTCACTACAACTAGTGAGTATCCTAACATCCAATTAGATCTATCTCATAGATCCAAAAACCCAGGATTTAAGAGGTATCACTTTGATCCTGTATGGAGAATCCTTGTGATAAGCGGAGATTGACCGAGCGTAGCATAGGAAACTCCTTCCCTATCAAGAGTATGTTATCCACGTACTCTACGAGGATCACAACTATACTCCCTACTACCTTTTTGTATATACAAGGTTCATCTACCATTTTGATGAAGTCAAACTCTTTGACTACCACATCAAAACAGATGTTCCAACTCCGTGATGCCTGCTTTATCAATATAAAACATCTTGCACACGTTTCCGCTACTCCCACTGTCTACGAAGCCCTCTGGCTGTGTACTTATAGACGCTCTCTTCCAAATCAATATTTAGAAAAGCAGTCATGACACCCAACCACCAGATATCGTAGTCATTTTATGTAGCCGTGGCAAATAGGATCTGGATGGACTTAAGCATGGCTTTGAAAGTCTCAACTTTTCCATGTACACCTAGTAATCTTCTCAAGATATACTCGCTCCTGATGGGGATTTAACCCTTCAGATAAAGCAACCAAAGCCCATACTTTGTTGGTGTATGAGGATTCCATCTCAGATCGATAAGCATCCAGCCATTCTTAGAGAGTCCCATTCCTGATGGCCAGCTCGAAACTAGTTAAGTCATCATCTCATGATGCAATCCTCGCTTCCACTATAATAGAGAAACCGAAGTATCTCTTAGGTGGAGCTGCAGTTTGTATAGTTGGAACCTTTCCAGTTCTACAGAACAGACCTTGCCTCGAGCTTGTCCAGATTTTGCTTTTAGACATAGGTCGGACAGCCCCAAATCTTAACAAACTTAAGATATGGGCTCTTCCCTTTCCATATCACATATGAAGTGGTAGGCAACTGATTTGATTTGAACCCTATTCAATAGGTATGCAGCTTCTCAAGTGCATAACTCCCAAAAGGAAATAGGAAACTCAATAGTACTCATCATAGACTACATAATATCGTATAGGGTGAAATTGCTCCGCCCCGATACACCGAGGTGCTGTGGTGTATTCGGAGGAGTAATGCTAAGAGAGAATCTCATTCTCTTTTAGAATGGTCCAGGAATTCCGCACTCAAGTATTCTCCTCCTTGATCTCATCAAAGGACATAATACTTATACCCGTTTTTGGTTCTCTACTTCTAACTTATATTCTGTGAATATCTCAATAGCTTCGGACTTGTGTTTCAACAGGAACATATGTCTGAATCTTGAGAGATCATCAGAGAATGTAATGAAGTACAAAGAACCGGTCCTGACATATATAGACATGGGACTTACATACATCAACATGTATCAATCCCAAGAGTTCACTAACTCTTTCTCTATTTCCAATAAACAGAGCTATGGTCATCTTATCTTTGTGACATGACCGACAAGTTTCACAAGATGTAAATTCAAACAAATTTAAATATGCGACTTAATGTAAGTTCAGCTAGTCGGGTGGCATTGATATGACCTAGTCTATAATGCCTCAGGAAGGATTCGTTCATTTCTGAACTCTTCCTCTCGTGTGTGTTCTGTATACTAAGAACTGTAGTTTTGATTTTGAACGTCAATGCTTTTAGATAACGTGCCTGAACCGATCAATTCTTGATATAGGAAATGTTCAAAACATTATGCAACAATACAATTATATCATTTCTTTACTAATAAAGAGACTGATATGATGTTGTATATCAGGTTCGGTATCTTATAACATTCGTTCAGAATCAATGTATTCTGGTAATACAGGGTGATAGTGACCAACAGACTTGGTTGCGACACTTGCACCGTTTCTATCTCATGAAACTTATCACCCGTTCTCAGTTCTTTACCTATATGTAGCCCATGTAACAAATTACATATGTGGGATCCTGATCCGGTATCAAATACCAAGGACGTAAAGGATACTGAGAAACAGTTCTATGTAATGAACACACTCGAAAAAGATGCATCAGCATGCACTTTCTTCATTTGGGCGGCACGAGAATTCAGGTAATCCCCTATTTCCTGCTCTGTCTTATAACAATTAAAAATTGGAGCGGGACCAACGTTCCCCAGCTCAGTATAACAAGCGGGTTCGGTCAATATATCCGTTTTATTATCTTGATTAAGGCGCGATATGGTCGCTACCTCGAGAGAGAGAGAAGAAAACACTCAGCGTATGCTCTTGCAAAATTAGATTGGTTATCTAATATATCTAATCAGGATGTCTTCCACTGTTTTAGTCAAATCTTCCTTCAAACCCTAAAAGGAAAGACTAGCCGGGATTAATTACACGCTACAAGTTTGCCAATCTTTCAGCCAGGCTAGTGTCGGTACTTTGACGGAGGTCCCCCGTGCTTTCACACGAACCTAATTAAAGTAAACCATGTTTTCCTAGGGGCGTAAACCCGTTGACACCTTTCTAGACACCTACTTGATCGGCTAATTGTATTGTGTAAAACTCTCCCAGGAGTAACTCTTACTCGTAGCGGGTATTAGGATCCAACTATCTCATAGAATGTATGCAATCTCATTGCAAATTTCAACACTTGAAATTCCCAATAATATTTTACCCCTAGCACTTATGACCTTAACTAAGGTCAACATATCATAAGCACTAGTCAAGTTCTACCCGTCATTTCATGATTAATCAGACCCACCCTACATGACCCTCAACTATGGTCGACATAATCAGATGAATGTCCTAACTAATTGCATCATATGCTGTGTAGGAACACATCACTTAGCTACCGTACACTACGCCTCAACTAAAGTCGACATACGCAGCACGAATACTAAGTACTCTACTTCCTAAAATGACGGAGGGTTACGACAAGTTTTTAAGAAAATCTTTTTGCGTAATGAACTTGATATCGTTGTAGAATCGAGTGATTTTTAAATAGAGTGTTTTTGAGGCTTTTTCTAGTTTTGCTAAAGGGGACACTCCCGGTGAAGGGATCGTCGGCCCTTTCCTCATCGAATAAGGTGCAGGGTATATCATATACACCACTATGCAAAGCAAGAACTATAGAAGCAATCAAAAGACAAACCGAGTTTGTAGCATCTGCTAGTTTCTCTAAAGAGGTCACTCCCGGTGTAGGGATCTCGGCTCTTTCCTTATCGAATAAGGTGCTGGATGTTCTATAAGGAACACCGCTATGCAAAGAAAGAACTAAAGCTACCAGTTTTTAAACAAGTTTCTACAACATCTTTAGGTTTCATTTATTTTCATTAATGTCATTAATGAAGTCCCATTTTATTATGCTTCGCAAGCATCACATTTGAAACGAAATCTGCAATATAACATATATCTTATATATATAATATAAACATTCGTCTCAGGCAGTAATATGATCTCATCACAGAACAGTGCAGCAGAAGAACATATATGAAATATTGGATATAATAGGATGTCCTTGTTTTCAATACGAACCTGTATAAAACACGGATTCCACGGTCGCGATGAATAGCCAAACCCACATCCCTAGACCCCTACGAGAGAGGCAAGCAACTTTGCCAATTCTAAGGTTAGGAGACCCGGTCTCGACTCCTCGAGATGGTCTCCCACGGGACCCTAGAACCCGGTTACTTATGCTCCCCTCCTTGGGTCTACCTAATGCGGAAAAGTAAATTATATACAATGGTGACATCATCCTCAGCCCGGAAGTGCCCCAATAAAAGAATATTACATACAAATGAATTTTACATGAATGAAAAAGAAAAACTCTCATCTCACATAAAAACCCCGACTATTCTAAACGCGACGATCCAATATAACATATCACAGCAACACATAATATCACATATCATCAACGTAAGCAAGTATGCGTATCCCGATTGTCGTTGATGTATAGCAACGAAGCCAGCGATACACCACATACTATGCTTATGGTCAAGGAAAAGAAAGTGTAAAATTACAACTGTTGGAATCCGCAACCTCCTTAGACATCGCATGCCTAACCAAATGAATTCATTAGACATCGCATGCCTAACAATTATAATCCCCGCATTTTAGTCTCATTATCAAAAACTCTTTTCAATATCAAGTCCGGCAATTCAACAAGATTCCCGATTGTCTGATCGAATGCTCGTCGCAAACTTTAGTAGACGGCCGCACCCCCGGATGCCGTCGACAAAGTGCACTAAGGCGGAACACCGCTGCCGCGAGCACCCGAACGGATGCTTTTGGCGATGGGGTTCTCCTATAGTCACTTGGTCGGGGCAATGGGGCGTGGCAGTCTGTTAAGTTTACCCGGTGAAAGGTTCCTAGGCACACTAATGAGGTCTCACAAGGCATCAACCATGCCAATTTCTAATTTCAACGGTGCCGAGAAACCCTAACAAGATCGTTGGCTAGAATTTTAGGCGACAAAGCAAACTAGTTAACACTTAACTACAAGAATACGGAAATACAACCTTTTTAGATCCGGTCCTCTACCTCCACGGCTCCGTGATGAGGTCCTCTCCGCTGTCCAAATGCAATCCCGGGCTCTAGCGTCGGCTTTATGGGAGAAGAAGCGGGCTAGGTCGTCGACGACGATGCCGAAGATGATCTACGTCGAGGCATCGCTAGATCAAGCTCCAACTTCACCAAGTCAAGAAAAGTTGAGAAGGAAACACACTCTCCTACTTGGCAAGAGGTAGAGGATGAAGAAATAGGAAGTGGGTAGACTTTAGAATTGGATTTCTCACTCTATTTCATCAATCACCATTGATGGTCAAGCTTTTTCTTCTTTTAAGAAGATGAAGAAGAAGAAGAAAGAATGTTATCTTATGATAAGTATTATCCTCAAAGAAAATAATATGAATACTTATCATAATATAACCATGGTCAAGTGTAGAGAATAAATCATGGTTGAGTGGAATGGTTAGGGTTAAGCATGAGACAAAATGGTCACTTGGTCAAAGTCTTCATGAAGCTTCAAGAAAGAACAAAGAAAGCCACCATTTTTCTCTTTTGCTATTATTTTCCAAAACTAATAAATAAATAAATGAATGAATAAATAATCATAACCCTAACCATTCATATAACCATGGTTCAATCTTCACACAAACACAAGTAAACATGTATCATCAAATATGATACAATCAAGTGCACAAAACTATATCGAATATACAATGTGCACATCCGAGCGAGAAAATCCATTTAAAGTGAACCAATATTAGTTAATGCAAAGTAATATATCAAATATATAATTATACATTAAATCATTAAATCAACACTTGATTTAACGATCCGGTCATATCGCATATAACTGACTAATATCCAATGTATCGATTTATCGAATCAATCCTTGATTCGATAACTAGGTTATATCGCATACATACAACCATTCGATACATTCATCGCAAGAATAGAATACGGTATCACATACACGCAATATTCTCGGTCCCGCACATATCTCATATGCGCTCCTATTTCGTTTCGGTTAAGCCAGGAAACCTCTGTGTAGGACTCTAAAGACTCGTCAATACGCCGGCAGCAGGTGATGATCATATCAAGCACCCACAAGCCGCAAGCGGTCTGCTAAACGTAACGGCCACCTGGGTATTGAGCGATCAGAAGATCGACGAGTAAGCCTGCTCACACTCCAGTGAATCCAACCAGTAACACTACCGTACAATCCGGTCTAGTCGTATGATATGTCGCATATCTCGCCTAGGGGTGGTAAACGTCAGACCCCAATAGCTCGATAAGTCATGTCGATATGAGTTCTATAACAACTCGAGAAACTACTGGTAATACTTACCAGTATATCTCAGCAACCATGGCCAGGGATTTCCTGTTATAGCCAATCGAACACAGCGCAACATCAACCCACTATACCGGGAGAGACGAATCCCCTCCTATCGCTCATTGCCTCCATGTGATTCGGGACTGTACCTAAAAACCACCGTTTTGCATGCCCTCTTGGACGTGGTAAGATGGAAATCAAAGCACAGTGGGAACCACACAAGACTCTATGACGATCTCGGGTCAACAGACTACTCTGTACCAGTGTCACCAGAGAACTGCCATCTGACGTAAGGTATAATACCATCTGGGAGTTCTCGGCGAGTCCGTCCAGTGTACCCAGTCTCCACTGAGCACCCGTATATCATCTCCGATGTCAAACACCAATGGATATGGCATCATCCATCACCCATCTGTATGGGTCGAGAAGGTATACGCTAGTCTACTCTGGTATATCGATGCCCCGTTTCGATACACCCACGACTAGGGACTTTGAAGGATGTACTTATGGACTACCTTGTCCCTACTAGTATGATCTGCATCATAGTCCAGGTAGTCAAGTACACATCCTAAGGGCTTTACCAACATGTAATAGAGAGACAATCTGTGTACACGTTAAGGTAAAGAGCAACCAGATAGCATACTATCATGACGAGCAAGAAAGTCCACCCTATATATGTCCCAGCATCCACTACAATATACATCCAATGTACAGTAATGGCCTCTAGGGCATACATATAACTAACAATCTTCTACTTGCACTAGGGCCATCTGTAGCAGTGGTTATTGTATCTCATACTCAACCATCCCCTAAAAGTCTCTCTCTGGGAATAGGCCTTCGTGAGTGGATCCGCCGTGTTGTCCTCTGAGTCTACTCTCCTAACCTCGATCCCTTAGAGATCAACCATCTCTATGATCAAGTGATACTGCCTTAGAATATGTCTGGATCACTGATAGGACCTGCGTTCCTTGGCATAAGCCACAACTCCATTGTCTTACAATGGTAGGAACGTAGTTCATCTCATGAACTAATATACACCCAAACATCCTCTTTGGTAGCATCTTAAGTAGCGATGTATCCTGCCTTTATCGTCTAGTATGTCACGGTATCTAGCTTGGAACTCTTCCAACATACCGTCCCTTTACTGAGGGTAAAGACAATGCCTGTGACTGACATTCAGTCGTCTTTATCACTCTGGAACCCTTCCAGTGATTCTCCCCAGGATCGATTGATACCATCTCACTACAACTAGTGAGTATCCTAACATCCAATTAGATCTATCTCATAGATCCAAAGCTTAGGATTCAGTAGGTATCACTTTGATCCTATATGGAAAATCTTTGTGATAAGCGGAGATTGATCGAGCGTAGCATAGGAAACTCCTTCCCTAACAGGAGTATGTCATCCATGTACTCTACGAGGATCATCACCATACTCCCTTCTATCTTTTTGTATATACAAGATTCATCTACCATTTTGATGATGTCAAACTCTTTGACAAATTCATCAAAACAGATGTTCCAACTCCGCGATGCCTGCTTTATCACATAAAACATCTTGCACACGTTTCCGCTGCTCCCACTGTCTACGAAGCCCTCTGGCTGTGTTCTTATAGACGTTCTCTTCTAAATCATTATTTAGAAAAGTAGTCATGGCACCCAACCGCCAGATATCATAGTCATGGTATGCAGCCTGGCAAGTAGGATCTGGATGGACTTAAGCATAGATCCTTAGAAAAAGTTTCATCATGATCCACACCTGGTCGATGACGAAAAGCTTTAACAAGTCTTTGCTTTGAAAGTCTCAACCTTTCCATCTACACCAAGTAATCTTCTCAAGATATACTTGCTCCTGATGGGGATTAACCCTTCAGATATAGCAACCAAAGTCCATACTTTGTTGGTGTATAAGGATTCCATCTCAGATCGCTAAGCATCCAGCCATTCTTATAGAGTCTTACTCCTGATGGCCAGCTTGAAACTAGTCGGGTCATCATCTCATGACGCAATCCTCGCTCCCACTGTCATAGAGAAACAGAAGTATCTCTCAGGTGGGTGAGGAACCCTACTAGATCAGCGGAGAGGCCGAGGTTCGTTGGAATCTACTGAATCCTTTGGTTCTACCAAATCATCTTCTGTTGTTTGTATAGCTGGAACCTTTCCAGTTGTACATAACAGACCTTGCCTCGAGCCTGTCCGGATTATGCTTTTAGACATAGCCCGGACAACCCCAAATCTTAACTAGCTTAAGACATGGGCTCTTCCCATACCATATCTCATATGGAGTGGTAGGCAACTGATTTGATTCGAACCATATTCAATAGGTATGCATCTTCTCAAGCGCATAACTCCCAAAAAGGAAATAGGTAACTCAGTATTACACATCATAGAGCACACCTTATCATATATGGTGTATCTGCTCCACCCCGATATACCATCTTGCAATGGTGTATAGGAGGAGTAATGCTGAGAGAGAATCTCATTCTCCTTTAGAATAATCCAGGAATTCCGTGCTCAAGTATTCTCCTCCCTGATCACATCAAAGGACATAATACTTATAACCGTAGTTTGGTTCTCTACTTCTCGCTTATATTCTGTGAATATCTCAAAAGGTTCGGACTTGTGTTTCAACAAGAACATATGTCTGAATCTAAAGAGATTATCAGAGAATGTAATGAAGTATTAAGAACCTGTCCTGGCATGTGTAGACAGGGGACCTTACATATATCATCATGTATCAGTCCCAAGAGTTCATTAACTCTTTCTCTGTTTCCAATAAACAGAGCTGTGGTAATCTTATCTTTGTGACATGACTGGCGAGTTTCACAAGATGTAAATTCAAACTTATTTAAATATGCATTTATATGTAACTTCAGCTAGTCGGGTCGCATTGATATGACCTAGTCTACAATGCCACAAGAAGGATTCGTTCATTTCTGAACTCTTCCTCTTTTGTGTGTTCAGTATACTAAGAACTGTAGTTTGATTTAGAACATCAATGCTTTTAGATAACGTGCCTGAACCGATCAACTTTTGATATAGGAAATGTTCAAAACATTATCCACCAATACAAAATTTTATCGTTTCTTTACTAATAAAGAGACAGATATGATTTTGCATAACAGGTTCGGTATCTAATAACATTCGTTCAGAATCAATGTATTTGTAATACAGGGTGACAGTGACCAACAGACTTGGCTGCAACACTTGCCCTGTTTTCTGCCTCATGAAACTTATCACCCGTTCTCAGTCCTCTACCTTTCTGTAGCCCTATGTAACAGATTACATATCTGGGATCCTGATCCGGTATCATATACCCAGGATGTAGAGGATACAGAGAAACAGTTCTTTGTAACGAACACACCCGAAGATGATGCATCAGCATGCACTCTCTTCGTTTGGGCGGCACGGGAAATCTGGTATTCCCCAATTTCCTGCTCTGTCTTATAACAATTATAAGTTGGAGCGGGACCAACGTTCCCCAGCTCAGTATAACAAGCTGGTTCGGTCATATATCCGTATTATTATCTTGATTAAGGCGTGATATGGTCGCTAACTGGAGAGAGAGAGAAGAAAACACTCAGCGTGCGCTCTTGCAAGAATAGATTGGTTTTATTTTATCTAATCAGGATGGCTCCCACTGCTTTTTATCAAATCTTCCTTCAAACCCTAAAAGGAAAGACTAGCCGGGATTAATTACACGATACAATTTCGCCAATCTTTCAGCCAGGCCAGTGTCGGTACTTTGAGGAAGGTCCCCCGTGCTTTCGCACGAACCTAATTAATGTAAATCTCGTTTTCCCAGAGGCGTAACCCCGTTGACACCTTTCTAGACACCTACTTGATCGGCTAATTGTAATGTGTAAAACTCTCCCAGGAGTAACAATTACTCGCAGCGGGTATCGGGATCCAACTATCTCATAGAAGGTATGCAATCTCATTGCAAATTTCAACACTTGAAATTCCCGATAATATTTTGCCCCTAACGTGCTATGACCTTGACGAAAGCCAACAAACCATAGCCCGCTAGTCAAGTTCAACCCGTACATTTCTTGATTGAATTAAACCCACCCGCACGACCCTTGACGAAAGCCAACAAAGCCGCACGACTACCCTAATCCAATCGCATCGTATGCTGGCAGATAAGCAGCATATAGCTACCGCACACTGCACCTTGACGAAAGCCAACAAATGCAGCACAAATACTATATACAACTTATCTGAAATGACGGAGGGCTACGACAGGTTTTTCTGAAAACCTATTGCGTAATGAACTTGATATCGTTGTAGAATCAAATGATTTTAAAATGGAGTGTTTTTGATGCTTTTCTTGTTCTGCTAAAGGAGTCACTCCCGGTGAAGGGATCGTCGGTCCTTTCCTCGTCGAATGAGGTGCGGGATATATCATATATATCATTGTGCAAAGCAAAAACTCTTAAAAGCAATCAAAAGACAAACCGAGTGTGTAGCATCTGCCAGTTATTGCTAAAGGAGTCACTCCCGGTGAAGGGATCTCGGTCTTTTCCTCATCGAATAAGGTGCAGGATATATCATATATACCGCTGTGCAAAGCAAGAACTGTATCTACCTGTTTTATTTTGAAATTCGATTCTACAACATCTTAGGTTTCTTTTATTTCATTAATCATATTAATGAAGTCCCATCATTTAAGTACCTAAACATCACAGATAAATACGACGTACACTTATGCCATCCGCATTCGCCTCGATGTCCCCTCATGCACCGTTAGGTTAGGTAACTAACGGCAGAGCGGGGCAGGGCTAGCACGGGTGTAAAACATAAGTAACATCTATATAATATATCATATATACTATATACTGTATCTATCACAGAACATCACATGATCACATCACAGATATCGCAGCAGAAGAATCATATGAAATATTGGATATACTAGGACGTCCGTGTTTTCAATACGAGCCAGTATAAAACACGGATTCCACGGTCGTGATGAATAACCAAACCCACAACCCTAGACCCCTACGAGAGCGGCAAGCAACCCTACCAATTCTGGAGTTAGGAGACCCGGACTCGACTCCTCGAGTTGGTCTCCCACTGGACTCCAGAACCCGGTTACTTGTGCCCTCCTCCTTGGTTCTATCCTAGTGCAGAAAAGTAAACAATATACAAATGGTGACAACATCCGCAACCTGGAAGTTCCCCAATAAAAGAATATTACATACAAGTTTTTACATGAATGAAAATGAAAAAACACTCATCTCACATGAAAACCCCCCGGCTATTCAAACACGACGATCCAATATAACATATCCAGCAACACATAACATCACATGTCATCAACGTAAGTAAATATGCGCATCCCAATTGTCGTTGACATATAGCAACGAAACCGGCGATATCACATATTACACTTACGGTCACAGAAAAGAAAGTGTAAAACTACAACAGTTGGAATCCGCAACCACCTCAGACATCGCATGCCTGACCAAATGAATCCCTTAGACATCGCATGCCTAACAATTATAAACCCCGCATTTTAGTCTCAAAATCGAAAACACTTTTCAATATAAAGTCGGGTAATTCAACAAGATTCCCGACATTCTGATCGAATGCTCGTCGCAAACTTTAGTAGGCGGCTGCACCCCCGACGCCGTCGACCAAGTGCACCAAGACGGAACACCGCTACCGCGAGCACCCGAACGGATGCTTTCGGTGACGGGGTTCTCCTACAGTCACTTAGTCGGGGCTATAGGGTGAGGCTGTCTATTAAGTTTACCCGGCGAGTATCCGCGTACGCTACGTGACTGCGACGGACTTTTGATCACATCAAAATTCCGTGGCAACCGATCAAGTGAGACTAAAGTGCTAGATTTATAACATTCATTCAGTTATCTCATAACATCTTGTGAATTCCAATTATTGTATCACATTCCGGATAAATGGAAAACGCCAAACTTTTCGATCGAACAATCGAACACCCAATTTTTCCCGATACAGCTCAACACATGAAATAAGTCTAACAGCATTCAGTTCGTGCCTCAGTACCAACGGTCCAGCCGTAGAAGGGTCAAGCCAACGCCTCACATGTGGCACGCCGTACTGCCCCAAACCCGAAGGTTCAAAGGGCAGTTCAAGACGGTCACATAATCGAGTTAAGGTTTGTTGTCTTCTAGAGGGTCCATCGCGTTACTTGCACTACTTAGAACGCCGTTAAACTACGGAAAAATCCAACACTTGGAAATTTCCCTACAGGGGAAAAGTTGGGTATTTATGTCCGGTCGAACTTTTTAACATATCCAAAAATTATCCGGAAAAGCACACTGACAAAATTAGACAATCCGATCGATACACCGAGTCCCCAATACAACCCAGAAAATTCAACTCTTGAAAAATATTAAAAACATCCAGAACACACAAGAAACACCAACAGAAACAACTGAAGAAGACTCACAGCCTGATCATCACAGACGGCCGCGGAATCGCCGCAAAAGGGGGGTCAGCGCCGCAGTTCCGCGGCCGTACTGTAGAATTAAGCTGTCGTTTTCTGCAGTTTTTCTTAGAATTTCCTGCACATTTCTCTGCATATTTTTAATTCTAAAAATTCCTCAATTTTCAAAAAAGTACAGAGAGCAATTTTAGGGTTTGGGTTTTGATTCGATCGGAGTTCTAATTCCTTCTGGACTTCGCCTAAGGCTCTAGCTAGGCTCTGATACCAGTGAAAGGTTCCTAGGCACACTAATGAGGTCTCACAAGGCATCAACCATGCCAATTTCTAATTTCAACGGTGCCGAGAAACCCTAATAAGATCGTTGGCTAGAATTTTAGGCGACAAATCAAACTAGTTAACACTTAACTACAAGAATACGGATATACAACCTTTGTAGATCCGGTCCTCCACCTCCACGGCTCCGTGATGAGGTCCTCTCCGCTGTCCAAATGCAATCCCGGGCTCTAGCGTCGGCTTCATGGGAGAAGAAGCGGGCTAGGTCGTCGACGACGATGCCGAAGATGATCTACGTCGAGGCATCGCTAGATCAAGCTCCAACTTCACCAAGTCAAGAAAACTTGTGAAGGAAACACACTCTACTACTTGGCAAGAGGTAGAGGATGAAGAAATAGGAAGTGGGTAGACTTTAGAATTGGATTTTTCACTCTATTTCATCAATCACCATTGATGGTCAAGCCTTTTCTTCTTTTAAGAAGATGAAGAAGAAGAAGAAAGAATGTTATCTTATGATAAGTATTATCCTCAAAGAAAATAATATGAATACTTATCATAATATAACCATGGTCAAGTGTAGAGAATAAATCATGGTTGAGTGGAATGGTTAGGGTTAAGCATGAGACAAAATGGTTACTTGGTCAAAGTCTTCATGAAGCTTCAAGAAAGAACAAAGAAAGCCACCATTTTTCTCTTTTGCTCTTATTTTCCCAAACTAATAAATAAATAAATGAATGAATAAATAATCATAACCCTAACCATTCATATAATCATGGTTCAATCTTCACACAAACACAAGTAAACATGTATCATCAAACATGATACAATCAAGTGCACAAAACTATATCGAATATACAATGTGCACATCCGAGCCAAAAAATCCATTTAAAGTGAACCAATATTAGTTAATGCAAAGTAATATATCAAATATATAATTATACAATAAATCATTAAATCAACACTTGATTTAACGATCCGGTCATATCGCATATAACCGACTAATATCCAATGTATCGATTTATCGAATCAATCCTTGATTCGATAACTAGGTTATATCGCATACAACCATTCGATATATTCATCACAAGAATAGAATACGGTATCACATACACGCATTATTCTCGGTCCCGCACATATCTTATATGCGCTCCTATTTCGTTTCGCTTGAGCCAGGAAACCTCTGTGTAGGACTCTAAAGACTCGTCAATATGCCGGCAGCAGGTGATGATCATATCAAGCACCCACAAGCCGTAAGCGGTCTGCTAAACGTAACGGCCACCCGGGTATTGAGCGATCAGAAGATCGACGAGCAACCCCGCTCACACTCCAGTGAATCCAACCAGTAACACTACCGTACAGTCCGGTCTCGTCGTCTGATATGTCGCATATCTCGCCTAGGGGTGGTAAACGTCAGACCCCAATAGCTCGATAAGTCGTGTCGATATGAGGTTTATAACAACTCGAGAAACTACTGGTAACACTTACCAGTATATCTCAGCAACCCGGGCCAGGATTTCCTGTTATAGCCAATCGAACACAGCGCAACATCAACCCACTATACCGGGAGAGACGAATCCCCTCCTATCGCTCATTGCCTCCATGTGATTCGGGACTGTACCCAAAAACCACCGTTTTGCATGCCCTCTTGGACGTGGTAAGATGGAAATCAAAGCACAGTGGGAACCACACAAGACTCTATGACGATCTCGGGTCAACAGACTACTCTGTACCAGTGTCACCAGAGAACTGCCATCTGACATAAGGTATAATACCATCTGGGAGTTCTCGGCGAGTCCGTCCAGTGTACCCAGTCTCCACTGAGCACCCGTATATCATCTCCGTTGTCAAACACCAATGGATATGGGATCATCCATCACCCATCTGTATGGGTCGAGAAGGTATACGCTAGTCTACTCTGGTATATCGATGCCCCGTCTCGATACACCCACGACTAGGGGCTTTGAAGGATGTACTTATGGACTACCTTGTCTCTACTAGTATGATCCGCATCATAGTCCAGGTAGTCAAGTACACATCCTAAGGGCTTTACCAACATGTAATAGAGAGACAATCTGTGTACACGTTAAGGTAAAGAGCAACCAGATAGCATACTATCATGACGAGCAAGAAAGTCCTCCCTAGATATGTCCCAGCATCCACTACAATATACATCCAATGTGCAGTAATGGCCTCTAGGGCATACATATAACTAACACCCGGCGAGTATCTGCGTACGCTACGTGATTGCGACGGACTTTTGATCACATCAAAATTCCGTGGCAACCGATTATCTGAGACTGAACTGCTAGATTTATAACATTCAAATTAGTTATCTCATAACTACCTGTGGATTCAAATTATTGTATCATATTCCAGATAAATAAACAATGTTAAACTTTCCAATCGAATAATCAAACATCCAAGCTTTCCCAAATAGTTCTCAACACTTGAAATTAGTTTTAAAACATCCATCACAAGCTACAGTACCAATGGTCCAGCCGTAGAAGGGTCAAGCCAACGCCTCACATGTGGCATGCCGTACTACCATAAACCCTAAGGTTCAAAGGCAGTTCAAGACGGTCACATAATCGAGTTAAGGTTTTTTGTCTTCTAGAGGGTCCAACGCGTTACTTGCACGTCTTAGAACGTTCCTAAACTACGGAAAAATCCAACGCTTGGAAATTTTCCGGCAGGGGAAAAAGTGAGTTATTGATATCTGGTCGAACTTTTTAACACGATCTAAAAATTACCCGGACAAACAAAACAAAGTTAAATTATCCGATCGAATCAACGAGTCCCCAATACAACCCTAGAAAACTCAACACTTGAGTGGAATTAAAACATTCCCAGGAAAAATTGCCAAGAAAGGACCTAAGAATAAATATATGAAATTCCACGGACTAATTCAAAATTCTGGCCGTGGAACCGCCGCCAAACCCTTGGTTTGGCCGCGGTTCCGCGGTCATGTGAGCAAATTAGTGGGCCGTACTTCACAGTAATTCTTAGTTTTTCCTGCTTGTTTTTCTGAGTAATTTTAATGCAGAAAAAAACACATTTTTAGAAAATGTATAGAGAAGGGTATAAACCGGGTATTCGGAGTTCGATCGGACTTTAAACTTCGCCTAGACTTCGCCTAAAGCTCTAGCTTGGCTCTGATACCACTGTAGGGTTGCTGGGCACTGCCACAAGGGTCTACGAGGTATCAACCATGCCCGATTTTAAAATTAACCGTGCCGAACAACCCGATACGAGATCTTTAAACTAGAGATTAGGCGAAAACAAGCATGTTAAACTCTTTAACACTAAGTGAGAGGGATTACAAACTTTGTAGATCCGGTCCTTCACTTCTTAAGCTCCATGTTGAGGTCCCTTCGCTGCGATCATCGTGCATCCGGACTCTCGAGAGGATCCACGAAAAGAATGATGCAACCTTGCTTCCGATGTTCGATAACAAAGATGATCTACCTTGAAGTTTCGTCAACACAAGCTAACACTCACTAAATGAAATGAACACCCTCATCTAAATGGAAAGGGTAGATGAGGATGATGAAGTAGGATTTTTTCCCTCATTTATTATCTTTTTCTCACACTCATTCATCACTTGGAAAAAAGCTAGTAAGCTTTTTCCATGAAAGAAAGAAGAAGGAAGAAGAAGATGAATAATAATTATTAAACGTTCTGTGATGAATAATTAAAGGATAATGATCAATAATGAAACCATGGTTGCTAAACCTTTGTAGATAATTAACCAAGGTTGTAGGGTTTGGGTTAGGTTAAAGATGAGTCATTTGTAAATATCTTTTTCATGACAAAATAAAAACCTTCTAGAAACTTCTAGAAAGCATTTACCCAAATCAAACCCTAATCTTGTTTAATCTCCACTAAACATGTTTCATTAGTTATCATATCATGTTACAATATTATATATCACATATAAAATATTTATTGTAACAAAATAAAATAATACAACTAACATTTATCACATATATATCAATGTATTACCCGAGTGAGAAAAAGAATCTTTTAGTGATCTAATATTAGTTAATGTAATTTAATATATCATATCTATTATTATACATTAAATTATCGAATCAACACTTGATCTGACAATCCGGCTATATCGCATATAATCGACTAATAATATCATTTACCGATTCATCGAATCAACACTTGATCCGATGACCCGGCTGATATCAAATATCGTGAGAATAGAATACGGTATGACATATCGCATTATCCTCGGCCCCGCACATATCACATATGTGCTCCTACTCCATTTTGCCTGAGCCAAGAAACCTCTGTGTAGGACTCTAAAGAATCATCAAAACGCCGACAGTAGGTGATGATCATATCAAACACCCACAAGCTGCAAGCGGTCAACTAAACGTAACAGCCACCCAGGTATTGAGCGCTCAGAAGATCAACAAGCAAGCCTGTACATTCTCCTGTGAATCCAAACAGAAACACTCCCGTACAGTCCGGTCTCGTCGTCTGATATGTCACATATCTCGCCTAGGGGTGGTAAACGTCAGACCCCAGTAGCTCGATAAGTCGTGTCGATATGAGGTCTATAACAGTTTGAGAAACTACTGATAACACTTACCAGTAAATCTCAGCAACCGTGGCCAGGGATTTCCGGTTATAGCCAATCGAACACAGCACAACATCAACTCCCTATACCGGGAGAGACGAATCCCCTCCTATCGCTCATTGCCTCCATATGATTCGGGAATGTACCCAAAAGCCACCTTTTTGCACGCCTTCTTGGACATGGTATGATGGAAATCAAAGCACAGTGGGAATCATACAAGACTCTATGATGATCTCAGGTCAACAGACTACTATGTACCAGTGTCACCGGAGAACTGCCGTCTGACGTGTGGTATAATACCATCTGGGAGTTCTCGGCGAGTCCGTCCAGTGTACCCAGTATCCACTGAGCATCGTACATCATCCTTGATGTCAAACATCGATGGATATGGGATCATCCATCGCCCATCATATGGGTCAAGATGCGTATACGCTAATCTACTCTGGTGCATCGATGCCCTGTCTCGATACACCCTCGACTAGGAACAGTTATAGGATGTACTCGTCGGCTACCGTGGCCCTACTAGTATGATCTCATCATAGTCCCAGTAGCCGAGTACATATTCTAAGGGCTTTATCAACATGTAACATAGAGACAATCAGAGTACATGTTAAGATAAAGTACAACCAGATAGCATACTATCATGTCGAGAAAGAAAGTCCTCCCTATATATGTCCAAGCATCCATTACAATATACATCGTATGTACAGTAATGGCCTCTAGGGCATACATATAACTAACATATTCATGATACCAAATTTCCACAGATGTCTTAAAAAAGCCTGCCTGATTCTCTGACATACCCAAAATAATTTTTCGACCACAAAAAAATTTCGACAGAAACTAAGAAATGAAAATGCGGTATCGGAAATTTTGATCGATCGATGTTTTAAATATGTTAGAACAAGCTAGTAAAGGTTAATGGCGTGGCTCTGATACCATGTAAGTCTACGGTAGTACCCCGGCCGTCGATCCGAGGCCAAAATGGGGAAACAAAAAACTTTTCATAAACTTGAAACTGGCGCTAACGCAGACTTATACCCGGATCGAACCATTAACATAAACTTGCAACTAGAGAAGGGTTAGAAAAGCTATACCGATCGATCCGTGTCCTTCGGTCTTTAGCCACCATCCCAAGCTCCTCGCGCTATCTCCAATCTCCGGTCTCCTCGTCAGAAGGGCAACACATCAATGAGTCTTTTTATGGGCTTCCGCTTCATCCGAAGCAACTCGAACATGATGTTTACTTGCCGACATGTCCAAGGCGATGTAGAGAATGTGTGTGATAACTTTGTCTCAACCATCCATTGATTCTGAACACATGAGAGTGTATGGATGGAGGTTGATGATGATGCCATTAGTAGAAATGATGAGCTAGAGGAAGAAGAAGAAGAAGAGCCTTTTCTTTCTTGTGTGAGATGGAAATATGAGAAAGAGTTAGAACGATAAACATAAGAGCAAACCCCTTTACATGGCTGCCCTCTCTCTCTCCATCTTTCATTTAACACCCAAATCAATCAATTAACATGACATGTTCACCAAAAAAGAGACCGTGAGTCACCAAATTGAACATGCCACATTAATTGCTTCTCATGATCATTTCCACTCATAATTTCCACATGTAAATATTAATCCAAATTTTTACAACAATAAAAAGTGAATGGCATCTAGTAAAGTAAACTCGTGACGGATCACAAGGATACTCCTCACCTGTATATACATATCTGCATCCGCATTCCGACTGAATGCAAATGCGATGAGACTAAGGTGATCCAACAAATCTAATACTAGGATCCGTCTTAAACCAAAGCCCACTAGTATGATCCGTCCGATCATGATCCGTGCACGACTGCACGTATATGATCGAACCTTGCCATAACACCATACGGCCTCTACAACGTTTCGCCCGAAAGTTGACAAACTGTCTATGGGGGACTCTAAAGACTCGTCAATACACTGGCTGTGGATTTAACCACTAGCACGTCAGTGTTACTAGCTGCACGTAACGGGCTACCAGGTATTGACCAAAAGGGAGGTCGATGAGCGAACTCATCCTGACACCCTACTGAGCCTGTCAGTGACAATATCCGTACAGTCCGGTCCATTCGTCTATGAGTATCGCATGTCGGGCCTGGGGGGTTGGTAAAAATCAGACCCCCAAAAGCGGTACAAGTCGTGTTGGAGTATAGCCCAAAACACCTTGAGATACTACTGGAATACCTACTAGTAAATCTCGTGCCTTAGCCAAGGACTTCGTGTAATGGCTTTCCTAGACACATCGCGATCTCACCCGCAATACCGGGAGAGACGAAACCCCTGCCGATCTGCTTACTGCCTCCATATGGCTCGAGACTGTACCCAACTAAAACCTGTTTGCACGACTCCTTTGAGCCGTGGTAGCGTAGTAATCAAAGTACAGTGGGAACTCACATGAGACAAATGACGATCTCAGGTCGATGAACTAACCTGTACACATGTCACCAGGGAACTGCTATCTGACGTCTGGAATAATACCAAGTAGCATGTTCCCGGCGAGTCCTGTCTGGTGTACTCATAACCCAATGAGCACCTGTATACATCTCAGGTGAACCAACTGACACCAATGGCTTGTGAGACCAGCCACCGCCCATCGTCAGAGTTTCGACTATATACACTAGTCTACTAATGGAGTATCGATGCCCAGTCTCGAAACTCCCATGAGTAGGGACCACTTTAAGGATGTGCGACTACCCAACTCTCATGTATATGATCGCCAACATACGGCTTGTAGTCAAGCAAGAATCCCAAAGGCTCTATCAATGTGTAATAGTGTTAGTTATATGTATGCCCTAGAGGCCATTACTATACATAGGATGTATATTGTAGTGGATGCTGGGACATATATAGGGAGGACTTTCTTGCTCGACATGATAGTATGCTATATGGTTACTCTTTACCTTAACGCGTATACTGATTGTCTCTCTGTTACATGTTGGTAAAGCCCTTAGGATGTGTACTTGATGTAGGGTTCCTAGGCACTCTCAAGAGGTCTCACAAGGCATCAACCATGCCAATTTCAAATTTTAACGGTGCCGAGAAACCCAAACAAGAACGTTAACTAGAAATCTAGGCGAAAAAGCAACTAGTAAACTACTTTACTAAGAGAATACGGAAATACAACCTTTGTAGATCCGGTGCTCCACCTCCATAGCTCCACAATGAAGTTCTCTTGCTATCCAAAACAAATTCCGGGCTCTAGCATCGGCTTCATCGGAGAATAGGCGAGCTAGGTCGTCGATGTCCATGCCGAAGATGATCTACGTCGAAGCATCGCTAGATCAAGCTCCAACTTCACCAAGTCAAGAAAACTTGTGAAGGAAACACACTCTACTACTTGGCAAGAGGTAGAGGATGAAGAAATAGGTAGTGGGTAGACTTTAGAATTGGATTTCTCACTTGTTTTCATCAATCACCATTGATGAAGCAAGCTTCTTCATGTGATTAAGAAGAAGAAGAAGAAGATAATAATATGATAAGTTATTTTTAAAAAGGAAATAATAAGAATACTTATCATAATGTAACCATGGTGAAGTGTAGAGAATCAACTAGGGTTAAGTGGAGTGGTTAGGGTTAAGCATGAGACAAAATGGTGACTTAGTCAAAGCTTCATGAAGCTTCAACATACAAGTCCAAAATGAGCCACCATTTCATTTCTTTATGCTTAATATTTTTCCAAAAATAATAAATGGATAAATAAATGAGAAAAAGAAATGAAACCCTAACCACTTAAGTAACCATGGTTTAATTCTTTACACAAACCCAAACTAGCATGTATCATCAAACATGATACAATCTTGTGCACAAAAAATATATCATATATACAATGTGCACAAACCAAGTGAGAAAATCAATTTAAAGTGAACCAATATTAGTTAATGCAAAGTAATATATCAAATATATAATTATATATTAAATCATTAAATCAACACTTGATTTAACGATCCGGTCATATCGCATATAACCGACTAATATACAATGTATCGATTTATCGAATCAATCCATGATTCGATAACTAGGTTATATCGCATACAACCATTCGACACATTCATCGCGAGAATAGAATACGGTATCACATACACGCATTATTCTCGGTCCCGCACATATCTCATATGCGCTCCTATTTCGTTTCGCTTGAGCCAGGAAACCTCTGTGTAGGACTCTAAAGACTCGTCAATACGCCGGCAGCAGATGATGATCATATCAAGCACCGACAAGCCGCAAGCGGTCTGCTAAACGTAACGGCCACCCGGGTATTGAGCGATCAGAAGATCGACGAGCAAGCCCGCTCACACTCCAGTGAATCCAACCAGTAACACTACCGTACAGTCCGGTCTCGTCGTCTGATATGTCACATATCTTGCCTAGGGGTGGTAAACGTCAGACCCCAATAGCTCGATAAGTCGTGTCGATATGAGGTCTATAACAAATCAAGAAACTACTGGTAACACTTATCAGTAAATCTCAGCAACCCTGGCCAGGGATTTTCGGTTATAGCCAATCGAACACAGCGCAACATCAACCCCCTATACCGGGAGAGACGAATCCCCTCCTATCGCTCATTGCCTCCATGTGACTCGGGACTGTACCCATAAACCACCGTTTTGCATGCCCTCTTGGACGTGGTAAGATGGAAATCAAAGCACAGTGGGAACCACACAAGACTCTATGACGATCTCGGGTCAACAGACTACTCTGTACCAGTGTCACCAGAGAACTGCCATCTGACGTAAGGTATAATACCATCTGGGAGTTCTCGGCGAGTCCGTCCAGTGTACCCAGTCTCCACTGAGCACCCGTATATCATCTCTGATGTCAAACACCAATGGATATGAGATCATCCATCGCCCATCTGTATGGGTCGAGAAGGTATACGCTAGTCTACTCTGGTATATCAATGCCCCGTCTCGATACACCCACGACTAGGGACTTTGAAGGATGTACTTATGGACTACCATGTCCCCACTAGTATGATCCGCATCATAGTCCAGATAGTCAAGTACATATCCTAAGGGCTTTACCAACATGTAACAGAGAGACAATCAGTGTACACGTTAAGGTAAAGAGCAACCAGATAGCATACTATCATGTTGAGCAAGAAAGTCCTCCCTATATATGTCCCAGCATCCACTACAATATACATCCTATGTATAGTAATGGCCTCTAGGGCATACATATAACTAACAATCTCCCACTTGCACTAGGGCCATCTGATAGCAGTGGTTGTAGTATCTCATACTCAACCATCCCATAAAAGTCTCTCTCTGGGAACAGGCCTTTGTGAGTGGATCCGTTGTGTTGTCCCCTGAGCCTACTCTCCTGACCTCGATCCCCTGGAGATCAACTATCTCCATGATCAGGTGATACTGCCCTAGAATATGTCTGGATCACTGATGGGACCTGCGTTCCTTGGCATAAGCCACAACTCCATTGTCACACAATGGGAGGAACATAGTTCATCTCATGAACCAATATATATCCAGACTGCCTCTTTGGTAGCATCTTAAGTAGCGATGTATCCAGCCTTAATCGTCTAGTATGCCACGGTATCTAGCTTGGAACTCTTCCAACATACCGTCCCTTTACTTAGGGTAAAGACAATGCCTGTGACTGACATTCAGTCGTCTATATCACCCTGGAACACTTCCAGTGATTCTCCCTAGGGTCGATTGATACCTTCTCACTACAACTAGTGAGAATCCTAACATCCAATTAGATCTATATCATATATCCAAAATCCAGGATTTAGTAGGTATCACTTTGATCCTATGTGGAGAATCATTGTGATAAACGGAGACTGATCGTGCGTAGCATAAGAAACTCCTTTCTTATCAAGAGTATGTTATCCACGTACTCTACGAGGATCACCACCATACTCCCTACTACCTTTTTGTTTATACAAGGTTCATCTACCATTTTGATGATGTCAAACTCTTTGACTAATCTATCAAAATAGATGTTCCAACTCCGCGATGCCTGCTTTATCCTATAAAACATCTTGCACACGTTTCCGCTGCTCCCACTGTCTACGAAGCCCTCTGGCTGTGTACTCATAGAGCACACCTTATCATATAGGGTGTTATTGCTCCACCCCGATATACCATCGTGCTATGGTGTATACGGAGGAGTAATGCTGAGAGAGAATCTCATTCTCCTTTAGAAAAGTCCAAGAATTTCGTGCTCAAGTATTCTCCTCCTTGATCTCATCAAAGGACATAATACTTATACCCGTATTGGTTCTCTACTTCTAACTTATATTCTGTGAATATCTCAAAAGGTTCGGACTTATGTTTCAACAGGAACGTATGTCTGAATCTTGAGAGATTATCAGAGAATGTAATGAAGCAAAAGAACCGGTCTTGGCATGTGTAGACAGGGGACCTACATACATCAACATGTATCATCCCAAGAGTTCACTAACTCTTTCTCTGTTACCAATAAACAGAGCTGTGGTCATCTTATCTTTGTGACATGACTGGTGAGTTTCACAAGATGTAAATTCAAACTAATTTAAATATGCATCTTTATGTAACTCTAGCTAGTCGGGTCACATTGATCTGACCTAGTCTACAATACCTCAAGAATGATTCGTTCAGTTCTGAACTCTTCCTCTTGTGTGTGTTCTGTATACTAAAGAACTGTAGTTTGATTTAGAACATCAATGCTTTTAGATAACGTGCCTGAACCGATCAACTTTTGATATAGGAAATGTTCAAAACATTATCCAACAATACAAAATTATATCATTTCTTTACTTATAAAGAGACTGATATGATTTTGTATATCAGGTTCGGTATCTAATAACATTCGTTCAGAATCAATGTATTGGTAATACAGGGTGACAGTGACCAACAGACTTGGCTGCAACACTTGCCCCGTTTTCTGCCTCATGAAACTTATCACCCGTTCTCAGTTCTTTACCTATCTGTAGCCCATGTAACATATTACATATGCGGGATCCTAATCCGGTATCATATACCCAGGACGTAAAGGATACGGAGAAACAGTTCTGTATAATGAACATACCCGAAGATGATGCATCAGCATGCACTTTCTTCGTTTGGGTGGCACGGGAATTCTGGTAATCCCCAATTTCCTGCTCTGTCTTATAACAATTATAAGTTGGAGCGGGACCAACGTTCCCCAGCTCAGTATAACAAGCGGGTTTGGTCAATATTCCGTATTATTATCTTGATTAAGGCGTGATATGGTCGCTACCAGGAGAGAGAGAGAAGAAAACACTCAGCGTGCGCTCTTGCAAGAATAGATTGGTTATTATTTTATCTAATCAGGACGGCTCCCACTGCTTTTTATCAAATCTTCCTTCAAACCTTAAAAGGAAAGACTAGCCGGGATTAATTACACACTACAAGTTCGCCAATCTTTCAGCCAGGCCAGTGTCGGTACTTTGAGGGAGGTGCCCCGTGCTTTCGCACGGACCTAATTAATGTAAACCTCGTTTTCCCAGAGGCGTAAGCTCGTTGACACCTTTCTAGACACCTACTTGATCGGCTAATTGTAATGTATAAAACTCTCCCAGGAGTAACTCTTACTCGCAGCGGGTATCGGGATCCAACTATCTCATAGAAGGTATGCAATCTCATTGCAAATTTCAACACTTGAAATTCCCAATAATATTTTGCCCCTAGCAGCTATATGACCTTAACATAGTCAACAAATCATAAGTGCTAGTCAAGTTCAACCCGTCATTTCCCGATTGAATTAAACCCACCCGCACGACCCTTAACATAGTCAACAAAGTCGCACGACTACCCTAATCCAATCACATCATATGCTTATGCAGATAAGCACTAATTAGCTACCGCACACTACGCCTTAACATAGTCAACAAACGTAGCATGAATACTAACCAGTACTTATCTGAAATGACGGAGGGCTACGACAGGTTTTTCTGAAAACCTTTTGCGTAATGAACTTGATATCGTTGTAGAATCAAATGATTTTGAAATGGAGTGTCTTTGAGGCTTTTCTAGTTTTGCTAAAGGAGTCACTCCCGGTGAAGGGATCGTCGGTCCTTTCCTCGTCGAATGAGGTGCGGGATATATCATATATATCACTGTGCAAAGCAAAAACTCTTAAAAGCAATCAAAAGACAAACCGAGTGTGTATCATCTGCCAGTTATTGCTAAAGGAGTCACTCCCGGTGAAGGGATCTCGGTCCTTTCCTTATCGAATAAGGTGCAGGATATATCACATATACCTCTGTGCAAAGCAAGAACTGTAGCTACCTTTTTATTTTGAAATTCGATTCTACAACATCTTAGGTTTCTTTTATTTCATTAATCTCATTAATGAAGTCCCATCAATTAAGTACCTAAACATCACAGATAAATACGACGTACACTTATGCCATCCGCATTCGCCTCGATGTCCCCTCGTGCACCGTTAGGTTAGGTAACTAACGGCAGAGCAGGGCAGGGCTAGCGCGGGTGTAAAACATAAGTAACGTCTATATAATATATCATATATACAATATACTGTATCTATCACAGAACATCACATGATCACATCACAGATATCGCAGTAGAAGAAACATATGAAATATTGGATATACTAGGACGTCCGTGTTTTCAATACGAGCCAGTATAAAACACGGATTCCATGGTCGTGATGAATAGCCAAACCCATACCCCTAGACCCCTACGAGAGCGGCAAGCAACCCTACCAATTCTGGAGTTAGGAGACGCGGACTTGACTCCTCGAGTTGGTCTCCCACTGGACTCCAGAAACCGGTTACTTGTGCTCCCCTCCTTGGGTCTATCCTAGTGCGGAAAAGTAAATAATATACAAAGGGTGACAACTTCCGCAACCTGGAAGTGCCCCAATAAAAGAATATTACATACAAGTTTTTACATGAATGAAAATGAAAAACACTCATCTCACATAAAAACCCCCGGCTATTCAAACACGACGATCCAATATAACATATCCAGCAACACATAACATCACATGTCATCAACGTAAGTAAATATGTCCATCCCAATTGTCGTTGACATATAGCAACGAAACCGGAGATATCACATATTACACTTACGGTCACAGAAAAGAAAGTGTAAAACTACAACAGTTGGAATCCGCAACCACCTCAGACATCGCATGCCTGACCAAATGAATTACTTAGACATCGCATGCCTAACAATTATAAACCCCGCATTTTAGTCTCAAAATCGAAAACACTTTTCAATATCAAGTCGGGCAATTCAACAAGATTCCCGACATCCTGATGGAATGCTCGTCGCAAACTTCAGTAGACGACCGCACCCCCGATACCGTCGACGAAGTGCACCAAGGCGGAACACCGCTACCGCGAGCACCCGAACGGATGCTTTCGGCGACGGGGTTCTCCTACAGTCACTTGGTCGGGGTTATGGAGTGAGACTGTCTATTAAGTTTACCCGGTGAGTATCCGCGTACACTACGTGATTGTGACGGACTTTTGATCACATCAAAATTCCGTGGCAACCGATCAAGTGAGACTAAACTGCTATGTTTATAACATTCATTCAGTTAACTCATAACTTCTTGTGAATTCCAATTATTGTATCCCATTCCAGATAATTAGAAAATGTTAAACTTTCCGATTGAACATTCGAACACCCAAGTTTTCCCGATACAGATCAACACATGAAACAAGTCTAAAAACATTCAGTTCGTGCCTCAGTACCAACGGTCCAGCCGTAGAAGGGTCAAGCCAACGCCTCACATGTGGCACGCCGTACTGCCCCAAACCCGAAGGTTCAAAGGGCAGTTCAAGACGGTCACATAATCGAGTTAAGATTTGTTGTCTTCTAGAGGGTCCATCGAGTTACTTGCACTACTTAGAACGTCTTTAAACTACGGAAAAATCCAACACTTGGAAATTTCCCGACAGGGGAAAAATTGGGTATTTATATCCGGTCGAACTTTTTAACATATTCAAAAATTATCCGGAAAGCCAAATAGACAAAGTCTGATAAACCCGATCGAATCATCGAAGCTCCAAAACATCCCAGATTATTCAACTCTTGAATAAATATTAAAAATACCCAGAGAACTCATCACTGTAAAATAGGAATTACTGTGCAAAAGTCAACGCAAGAGGAGACCATAAGGCCGCGAAACCGCCACACATGCCAAGCACATGCCGCGGTTCCGCGGTGGTTTAATTGAATTAAGCCCCCGTATTTCACAGTAATTCATATAATACCCTGCTTAATTTTCTGCATATTTTTAATGTGGAAAAATGCACTGTTTTGAAAAAAGTACAGAGAGCATGGGAAAAATGGGGTTTCGGGTTCGATCGGGATTCAAACGTCGTCTAGACTTCGCCTAAGGCTCTAGCTAGGCTCTGATACCACTGTAGGGTTCCTAGGCACTCTCAAGAGGTTTCACAAGGCATCAACCATGCCAATTTCAAATTTTAACGGTGCCGAGAAACCCTAACAAGATCGTTAACTAGAAATCTAGGTGAAAAAGCAACTAGTAAACTACTTTACTAAGAGAATACGGAAATACAAGCTTTGTAGATCCGGTGCTCCACCTCCATAGCTCCGCAATGAAGTCCTCTTGCTGTCCAAAACAAATTCCGGGCTCTAGCATCGGCTTCATCGGAGAATAGACGAGCTAGGTCGTCGATGTCCATGCCGAAGATGATCTACGTCGAAGCATCGCTAGATCAAGCTCCAACTTCACCAAGTCAAGAAAACTTGTGAAGGAAACACACTGTACTACTTGGCAAGAGGTAGAGGATGAAGAAATAGGAAGTGGGTAGACTTTAGAATTGGATTTCTCACTTGTTTTCATCAATCACCATTGATGAAGCAAGCTTCTTCATGTGATGAAGAAGAAGAAGAAGAAGATAATAATATGATAAGTTATTTTTAAAAAGGAAATAATAAGAATACTTATCATAATATAACCATGGTGAAGAGTAGAGAATCAACTAGGGTTAAGTGGACTGGTTAGGGTTAAGCATGAGACAAAATGGTGACTTAGTCAAAGCTTCATGAAGCTTCAACATACAAGTCCAAAATGAGCCACCATTTCATTTCTTTATGCTTAATATTTTTCCAAAAATATTAAATGGATAAATAAATGAGAAAAAGAAATGAAACCCTAACCACTTAAGTAACCATGGTTTAATTCTTTACACAAACCCAAACTAGCATGTATCATCAAACATGATACAATCTTGTGCACAAAAAATATATCATATATACAATGTGCACAAACCAAGTGAGAAAATCCATTTAAAGTGAACCAATATTAGTTAATGCAAAGTAATATATCAAATATATAATTATACATTAAATCATTAAATCAACACATGATTTAACGATCCGGTCATATCGCATATAACCGACTAATATACAATGTATCGATTTATCGAATCAATCCATGATTCGATAACTAGGTTATATCGCATACAACCATTCGACACATTCATCGCGAGAATAGAATACGGTATCACATACACGCATTATTCTCGGTCCCGCACATATCTCATATGCGCTCCTATTTCGTTTCGCTTGAGCCAGGAAACCTCTGTGTAGGACTCTAAAGACTCGTCAATACGCCGGCAGCAGAGGATGATCATATCAAGCACCCACAAGCCGCAAGCGGTCTGCTAAACGTAACGGCCACCCGGGTATTGAGCGATCAGAAGATCGACGAGCAAGCCCGCTCACACTCCAGTGAATCCAACCAGTAACACTACCGTACAGTCCGGTCTCGTCGTCTGATATGTCGTATATCTTGCCTAGGGGTGGTAAACGTCAGACCCCAATAGCTCGATAAGTCGTGTCGATATGAGGTCTATAACAATTCGAGAAACTACTGGTAACACTTATCAGTAAATCTCAGCAACCCTGGCCAGGGATTTCCGGTTATAGCCAATCGAACACAGCGCAACATCAACCCCCTATACCGGGAGAGACGAATCCCCTCCTATCGCTCATTGCCTCCATGTGACTCGGGACTGTACCCAAAAACCACCGTTTTGCACGCCCTCTTGGACGTGGTAATATAGAAATCAAAGCACAGTGGGAACCACACAAGACTCAATGACGATCTCGGGTCAACAGACTACTCTGTACCAGTGTCACCAGAGAACTGCCATCTGACGTAAGGTATAATACCATCTGGGAGTTCTCGGCGAGTCCGTCCAGTGTACCCAGTCTCCACTGAGCACCCGTATATCATCTCTGATGTCAAACACCAATGGATATGGGATCATCCATCGCCCATCTGTATGGGTCGAGAAGGTATACGCTAGTCTACTCTGGTATATCAATGCCCCGTCTCGAGACACCCACGACTAGGGACTTTGAAGGATGTACTTATGGACTACCATGTCCCCACTAGTATGATCCGCATCATAGTCAAGTACATATCCTAAGGGCTTTACCAACATGTAACAGAGAGACAATCAGTGTACACGTTAAGGTAAAGAGCAACCAGATAGCATACTATCATGTTGAGCAAGAAAGTCATCCCTATATATGTCCCAGCATCCACTACAATATACATCCTATGTATAATAATGGCCTCTAGGGCATATATATAACTAACACTTGACTACCTGGACTATGATGCGGATCATACTAGTGGGGACATGGTAGTCCATAACTACATCCTTCAAGGTCCCTAGTCGTGGGTATATCGAGACGGGGCATCGATATACCAGAGTAGACTAGCGTATACCTTCTGGACCCATACAGATGGGCGATGGATGATCCCATATCCATTGGTGTTTGACATCAGAGATGTTATACGGGTGCTCAGTGGAGACTGGGTACACAGGACGGACTCGCCGAGAACTCCCAGATGGTATTATACCTTACGTCAGATGGCAGTTCTCTGGTGACACTGGTACAGGTTAGTCTGTAGACCCAAGATCGTCATAGAGTCTTGTGTGGTTCCCACTGTGCTTTGATTTCCACCTTACCACGTCCAAGATGGCGTGCAAAATGGTGGTTTTTGGGTACAGTCCCAAATCACATGGAGGCAATGAGCGATAGGAGGGGATTCGTCTCTCCCGGTATAGGGAGTTGATGTTGCGCTGTGTTCGATTGGCTATAACAGGAAATCCCTGGCCAGGGTTGCTGAGATTTACTGGTAAGTGTTACCAGCAGTTTCTTGAATTGTTATAGACCTCATATCGACACGACTTATCGAACTATTGGGGTCTGACGTTTACCACCCCTAGGCGAGATATGCGACATATCAGACGATCAGACCGGACTGTACGGTAAGTGTTACTGGTTGGATTCACAGGAGTGTGAGCGGGCTTGCTCGTCGATCTTCTGATCGCTCAATACCCGGGTGGCCGTTACGTTTAGCAGACCGCTTGCGGCTTGTGGGTGTTTGATATGATCATCACCTGCTGCCGGCGTATTGACGAGTCTTTAGAGTCCTAAACAGAGGTTTCTTGGCTCAAGCGAAACGAAATAGGAGCGCATATGAGATATGTGCGGGACCGAGAATAATGCGTGTATATGATACCGTATTCTAATCTCGCGATGAATGTATCGAATGGTTATATGCGATATAACCTAGTTATCGAATCGAGGGTTGATTCGATAAGCCGATACAAAGGATACTAGTCGGTTATATGCGATATGACCGGATCGTTAAATCAAGTGTTGATTTAATGATTCAATGTATAATTATATATTTGATATATTACTTTGCATTAACTAGTATTGGTTCACTTTAAATGGATTTTCTCACTTGATGTGCACATTGTATATGTGATATATTTTTGTGCATTTGATTGTATCATGTTTGATGATACATGATAGTTTGGTGTATAGTTTAAACCATGGTTGGTCAATGGTTAGGGTTTCTTTTGCTTCATTTATTTATTCATTTATTTATCCATTTTGTTTATTTTAGCAAAAGAAAATGATGAAGAGAAAATGGTGGCTTTCTTTGTTTGTTTTTTAAGCTTCTTGAAGCTTTGACCTAGTGAAAATTTTGTCTTCATGTTTAACCCTAACCCTTCCAATTAACCATGGTCTATTCTCTACACCTAATCATGGTTGCCATATGATAAGTATTGATTTTATTATTCATTTTGGATATACTTATCATAACATTTTCATTTGCTTCTTCTTCTTCTTCTTCACTTGAAGAAAGCTTGCTTCATCAATGGCAACTCTTGAAAATGAGTGAGAAATCCAATTCTAAAGTGAACCCACTTCCTATTTCTTCATCCTCTACCTCTTGCCAAGTAGTAGAGTGTGTTTTCTTCATAAGTTTCATGACTTGGTGAAGTTGGAGCTTGATCTAGCGATGCCTCGACGTCGATCATCTTCGGCATCGTCGTCGATGACCTAGCCCGCTTTTTCTCCGATGAAGCCGACGCTAGAGCCCAAGATCCGATTTGTACAGCGAGGAGACATCATCACGGAGCCATGGAGGTGGAGAACCGGATCTAGAAAGGTTGTATTTCCGTTTACTCGTAGTTAAGTTGTTAACTAGTTTCTTTTGTCACCTAAAATTCTAGCCAACGATCCGTATCTAGGGTTTCTCGGCACCGTAAAATTTGAAATTGGCATGGTTGATGCCTTGTGAGTCCCCTTGAGAGCGCCTTGGAACCCTACAGTGGTATCAGAGCCTAGCTAGAGCCTTAGGCGATGAGTAGACGAAGTTTGAAACCCGAACGAACCCGAAACCCTAACACAAACATGCTCTCTGGACTTTTTCCAAAATCTGGAGTTTTTCGATATTAAAAATATGCAGAAAAATCAGCAGGAAATTCTAAGGGTTTCTGTAAAATTCGTGTGCCTAATTCCATCAATGCGCCGCGGTTCCGCGGCACGAGCATGGCTCGTGCGGCGGTTCCGCGGCCGTTTTGTCTTTTATGGCATCGAATTTTGCACAGTAATTCATAATTTGCAGTGCTGGTTTTCCTGGGAATTTTTAATATTTTTTCAAGAGTTGAATTTTCTGGGTTGCTTTGGGGATTCGGTGTTTCGATCGGAGTATCAGATTTTGTCTATGTGGCTTTCCGGATATTTTAGAATATGTTAAAAAGTTCGACCGGATGTAAATACCCAATCTTTCCTCTATCGGGAAATTTCTAAGTGTTGGATCTTTCCGTAGTTTAAAGACGTTCTAAGTAGTGCAAGTAACGCGATGGTCCCTCTAGAAGAAAACAAACCTTAACTCGATTATGTGACCGTCTTGAACTGCCCTTTGAACCTTCGGGTTTGGGGCAGTACGGCGTGCCACATGTGAGGCGTTGGCTTGACCCTTCTACGGCTGGACCGTTGGTACTGAGGCACGAACTGAATGTTTTCAGACTTGTTTAATGTGTTGATCTGTATCGGGAAAACTTGGGTGTTTGAATGTTCGATCGAAAAGTTTAACATTTTCTATTTATCTGGAATGGGATACAATAATTGGAATTCACAATAAGTTATGAGATAACTGAATGAATATTATAAACATAGCAGTTTAGTCTCACTTGATCGGTTGCCACGGAATTTTGATGTGATCAAAAGTCCGTCGCAATCACGTAGCGTACGCGGATACTCGCCGGGTAAACTTAATAGACAGCCTCACTCCATAGCCCCGACCAAGTGACTATAGGAGAACCCCGTCGCCGAAAGCATCCGTCCGGGTGCTCGCGGTAGCGGTGTTCCGCCTTGGTGCACTTCGTCGACGGTATCGGGGGTGTAGCCGTCTACTGAAGTTTGCGACGAGCATTCGATCAGGATGTCGGGAATCTTGTTGAATTACCCGACTTGGTATTGAAAAGTGTTTTCGATTTTGAGACTAAAATGCGGGGTTTATAATTGTTAGGCATGTGATGTCTAAGTAATTCATTTAGTCAGGCATGCGATGTCTGAGGTGGTTGCGGATTCCAACTGTTGTTGTTTTACACTTTCTTTTCTGTGACCGTAAGTGTAATATGTGATATCGCCGGTTTCGTTGCTATATGACAACGACAATTGGGATGGACATATTTACTTACGTTGATGACATGTGATGTTATGTGTTGCTGGATATGTTATATTGGATCGTCGTGTTTGAATAGCCGGGGGTTTTTATGTGAGATGAGTGTTTTTCATTTTCATTCATGTAAAAACTTGTTTGTAATATTCTTTTATTTGGGGCACTTCCAGGTTGCGGAAGCTGTCACCCTTTGTATATTATTTACTTTTCTGCACTAGGATAGACCCAAGGAGGGGAGCACAAGTAACCGAGTTCTGGAGTCCAGTGGGAGACCATCTCGAGGAGTCGAGTCTGGGTCTCCTAACCCTAGAATTGGTAGGGTTGCTTGCCGCTCTCGTAGGGGTCTAGGGGTGTGGGATTGGCTATTCATCACGACCGTGGAATCCGTGTTTTATGTTGGCTCGTATTGAAAACACGGACGTCCTAGTATATCCAATATTTCATATGTTTCTTCTGCTGCGATATCTGTGATGTGATCATGTGATGTTCTGTGATAGATACAGTATATAGTATATATGATATATTATATAGATGTTACTTATGTTTTACACCCGCGCTAGCCCTGCCCCGCTCTGCCGTTAGTTACCTAACCTAACGGTGCACGAGGGGACATCGAGGCTAATGCGGATGGCATAAGTGTACGTCGTATTTATCTGTGATGTTTAGGTATTTTAAATGATGGGACTTCATTAATGTGATTAATGAAAATAAAAGAAACCTAAGATTTTGTAGAATCGAATTTCAAAAATAAAACAGGTAGCTACAGTTCTTGCTTTGCACAGCGGTATATGTGATATATCCTGCACCTTATTCAATGAGGAAAGGACCGAGATCCCTTCACCGGGAATGACTCCTTTAGCAATAACTGGCAGATGCTACACATTCGGTTTTTCTTTTGACTGCTTCTATAGTTTCTGCTTTGCACAGTGATATATATGATATATCCTGCACCTCATTCGACGAGAAAAGGACCGACGATCCCTTCACCGGGAGTGACTCCTTTAGCAAAACTAGAAAAGCCTCAGAAACACTCCATTTTAAAATCATTTGATTCTACAACGATTTCAAGTTCATTACGCAATAGGTTTTCAGAAAAACCTGTCGTAGCCCTCCGTCATTTCAGATAAGTACTAGTTAGTATTCGTACTGCGGTAGTTTGGCATTCGTCAAGGCGTAGTGTACGGTAGCTAACTACTATTTATCTGCTTATGCATATGATGCAGATTGGATTAGGGTATTCGTACGGCGTTGTTTGGCATTCGTCAAGGGTCGTGCGGGTGGGTTTAATTCGATCAAGAAATGTATGGGTTGAACTTGACTAGTGGACTATGGGTAGTTTGGCATTCGTCAAGGTCATAGAACACTAGGGGCAAAATATTATCGGGAATTTCAAGTGTTGAAATTTGCAATGAGATTGCATACCTTCAATGAGATAGTTGGATCCCGATACCCGCTGCGAGTAAGAGTTACTCCTGGGAGAGTTTTATACATTACAATTAGCCGATCAAGTAGGTGTCTACAAAGGTGTCAACGGGGTTACGCCTCTGGGAAAACGAGGTTTACATTAATTAGGTTCGTGCGAAAGCATGGGGAACCTCCCTCAAAGTACCGACACTGGCCTGGCTGAAAGATTGGCGAACTTATAGTGTGTAATTAATCCCGGCTAGTCTTTCCTTTTAGGGTTTGAAGGAAGATTTGATAAAAAGCAGTGGGAGCCATCCTGATTAGATAAAATAATAACCAATCTATTCTTGCAGAGCGCACGCTGAGTGTTTTCTTCTCTCTCTCTCCTGGTAGCGACCATATCACGCCTTAATCAAGATAATAATACGGAATATTGACTGAACCCGCTTGTTATACTGAGCTGGGGAACGTTGGTCCCGCTCCAACTTATAATTGTTATAAGACAGAGCAGGAAATTGGGGATTACCAGAATTCCTGTGCCGCCCAAACGAAGAGAGTGCATGCTGATGTATCATCTTCGGGTGTGTTCATTACAGAGAACTGTTTCTCAGTATCCTTTACGTCCTGGGTATGTGATACCAGATCAGGATCCCAGATATGTAATCTGTTACATAGGGCTACAGAAAGGTAGAGAACTGAGAACGGGTGATAAGTTTCCTGAGACAGAAAACGGGGCAAGAATTGCAGCCAGTTCTGTTGGTCACTGTCACCCTGTATTACCAATACATTGATTCTGAACGAATGTTATTAGATACCGAACCTGATATACAAAATCATATCAGTCTCTTTAATGATAAAATTTTGTATTGTTGGATAATGTTTTGAACGTTTCCTATATCAAAAGTTGATCGGTTCAGGCACGTTATCTAAAAGCATTAAAGTTCTAAATCAAACTACAGTTCTTTAGTATACTGAACACACACAAGAGGAAGAGTTCAGATATGAACGAATCCTTCTTGAGGTATTGTAGACTAGGTCATATCAATGCGACTCGACTAGCTGAAGTTACATTTAGATGCATATTTAAAGCAGTTTGAATTTACATCTTGTGAAACTTGCCAGTCATGTCACAAAGATATAATGACACCAGCTCTGTTTAATGAAAACAGAGAAAGAGTTAGTGAACTCTTGGGATGATACATGTTGATGTATGAAGGTCCCCTGTCTACACATGCCAAGACCGGTTCTTTGTACTTCATTACATTCTCAGATGATCTCTTTAGATTCAGACATATGTTCCTGTTGAAACACAAGTCCGAACCTTTTGAGATATTCACAGAATATAAGATAGAATAAGAGAACCAATACGGGTATAAGTATTATGTCCTTTGATTAGATCAAGGAGGAGAATACTTGTGCATGGAATTCCTGGACTATTCTAAAGGAGAATGAGATTCTCTCTCAGCATTACTCCTCCGCATACACCATACTACAATGGTATATCGGGGTGGAGCAATCACACCCTATATGATAAGGTGTGCTCTATGATGAGTACTACTGAGTTGCCTATTTCCTTTTTGGGAGTTATGCACTTGAGAAGCTGCACACCTATTGAATAGGATTCGAATCAAATCTATGCCTACCACTTCATATGTGATATGGAAAGGGAAGAGCCCATATCTTAAGTTAGTTTAGATTTGGGGTTGTCCGGCCTATGTCTAAAAGCAAAATCCGGACAAGCTCGAGGCAAGGTCTGTTATGTACAACTGGAAAGGTTCCAGCTATACAAATTATAGCAGATGATTTGATAAAACCAAAGGATTCAATAGTTACCAACGAACCTCAGCCTCTCCGCCGATCTAGTAGGGTTCCTCACCCACCTGAGAGATACTTCGGTTTCTCTATGACAGTGGGAGCGAGGATTGCATCATGAGATGATGACCCAACTAGTTTTGAGCTGGCCATCAGGAGTGAGACTCTGTAAGAATGGCTGGATGTTTAGCGATCTGAGATGGAATCCTTATACACCAACAAAGTATGGACTTTGGTTGCTATATCTGAAGGGTTAAATCCCTATCAGGAGCAAGTATATCTTGAGAAGATTACTTGGTGTACATGGAAAAGTTGAGACTTTCAAAGCTAGACTTGTTAAAGGTTTTCGTCATCGACCAGGCGTGGATAATGATGAAACCTTTTCCAGTGGCTATGCTTAAGTCCATCCGGATCCTACTTGCCGCGGCTACATACCATGACTACGATATCTGGTGGTTGGGTGTCTTGACTGCTTTTCTAAATGATGATTTGGAAGAAAGCGTCTATAAGTACACAGCCAGAGGGCTTCGTAGACAGTGGGAGCAGCGGAAACGTGTGCAAGATACTTTATAGGATAAAGCAGACATCGCGGAGTTGGAACATCTGTTTTGATGTGTTAGTCAAAGAGTTTGACATCATCAAAATGGTAGATGAACCTTGTATAAACAAAAAGGTAGTAGGGAGTATAGTGACGATCCTCATAAAGTACGTGGATGGCATGCTCTTGATAGGGAAGGAGTTTCCTATGCTACGCTCGGTCAATCTCCGCTTATCACAATGATTCTCCATATAGGATCAAAGTGATACCTCCTAAATCCTGAGTATTGGATCTATGAGATAGATCTAAATGGATGTTAGGATTCTCACTAGTTGTAGTGAGACGGTATCAATCAACCCTGGGGAGAATCGCTGGAAGGATTCCAGGGTGATAAAGACGACTGAATGTCAGTCGCAGGCATTGTCTTTACCCTCAGTAAAGGGACGGTATGTTGGAAGAGTTCCAAACTAGATACCGTGACATACTTGACGATAAAGGCTGGATACATCGCTACTTAAGATGCAACCAAAGATGTTGTTTGGGTGTATAGTGGTTCATGAGATGAACTACTTTCCTACCATTGTGAGACAATGGGGTTGTGGCTTATGCCAAGGAACGCCGGTCCCATTAGTGATCCAGACATATTCTAAGGCAATATCACCTGATCATGGAGATGGTTGATCTCCAAGGAGATCGAGATTTGGAGAGTAGACTCAGAGGAAAAAACAGCGGATCCACTCACAAAGGCCTGTTCCCAGAGAGAGATTTTTATGGCATGGTTGAGTATGAGATACTACAACCACTGCTATCAGATGGCCTTAGTGCAAGTGGGAGATTGTTAGTTATATGTATGCCCTAGAGGCCATTACTATACATAGGATGTATATTGTAGTGGATGCTGGGACATATATAGGGAGGACTTTCTATCTGGTTACTCTTTACCTTAACGCGTATACTGATTGTCTCTCTGTTACATGTTGGTAAAGCCCTTAGGATGTGTACTTGACTACCTGGACTATGATGCGGATCATACTAGTGGGGACATGGTAGTCCATAAGTACATCCTTCAAGGTCCCTAGTCGTGGGTATATCGAGACGGGGCATCGATATACCATAGTAGACTAGCGTATACCTTCTCGACCCATACAGATGGGCGATGGATGATCCCATATCCATTGGTGTTTGACATCAAAGATGTTATACGGGTGCTCAGTGGAGACTGGGTACACTGGAAGGACTCGCCGAGAACTCCCAGATGGTATTATACCTTACGTCAGATGGCAGTTCTCTGGTGACACTGGTACAGGTTAGTCTGTAGACCCGAGATCGTCATAGAGTCTTGTGTGGTTCCCATTGTGCTTTGATTTCCACCTTACCACGTCCAAGAGGGCGTGCAAAATGGTGGTTTTTGGGTACAGTCCCGAATCACATGGAGGCAATGAGCGATAGGAGGAGATTCGTCTCTCCCGGTATAGGGAGTTGATGTTGCGCTGTGTTCGATTGGCTATAACCGGAAATCCCTGGCCATGGTTGCTGAGATTTACTGGTAAGTGTTACCAGCAGTTTCTCGAATTGTTATAGACCTCATATCGACACGATTTATCGAACTATTGGGGTCTGACGTTTACCACCCCTAGGCGAGATATGCGACATATCAGACGATCAGACCGGACTGTACGGTAATTGTTACTGGTTGGATTCACAGGAGTGTGAGCGGTCTTGCTCGTCGATCTTCTGATCGCTCAATACCCGGGTGGCCGTTACGTTTAGCAGACCGCTTGCGGCTTGTGGGTGTTTGATATGATCATCACCTGCTGCCGGCGTATTGACGAGTCTTTAGAGTCCTACACAAAGGTTTCCTGGCTCAAGCGAAACGAAATAGGAGCGCATATGAGATATGTGCGGGACCGAGAATAATGCGTGTATGTGATACCGTATTCTATTCTCGCGATGAATGTATCGAAGGGTTATATGCGATATAACCTAGTTATCGAATCGAGTGTTGATTCGATAAGCCGATACAAAGGATACTAGTCGGTTATATGCGATATGACCGGATCGTTAAATCAAGTGTTGATTTAATGATTTAATGTATAACTATATATTTGATATATTACTTTGCATTAACTAGTATTGGTTCACTTTAAATGGATTTTCTCACTTGATGTGCACATTGTATATGTGATATATTTTTGTGCATTTGATTGTATCATGTTTAATGATACATGATAGTTTGGTGTATAGTTTAAACCATGGTTGGTCAATGGTTAGGGTTTCTTTTGCTTCATTTATTTATCCATTTTGTTTATTTTAGCAAAAGAAAATGATGAAGAGAAAATGGTGGCTTTCTTTGTTTGTTTTTGAAGCTTCTTGAAGCTTTGACCTAGTGACCATTTTGTCTTCATGTTTAACCCTAACCCTTCCAATTAACCATGGTCTATTCTCTACACCTAATCATGGTTGCCATATGATAAGTATTGATTTTATTATTCCTTTTGGATATACTTATCATAACATTTTCATTTGCTTCTTCTTCTTCTTCACTTGAAGAAAGCTTGCTTCATCAATGGCAACTCTTGAAAATGAGTGAGATATCCAATTCTAAAGTGAACCCACTTCCTATTTCTTCATCCTCTACCTCTTGCCAAGTAGTAGAGTGTGTTTTCTTCACAAGTTTCATGACTTGGTGAAGTTGGAGCTTGATCTAGCGATGCCTCGACGTGGATCATCTTCGGCATCGTCGTCGATGACCTAGCCCGCTTTTTCTCCGATGAAGCCGACGCTAGAGCCCAAGATCCGATTTGTACAGCGCGGAGACATCATCGCGCAGCCATGGAGGTGGAGAACCGGATCTACAAAGGTTGTATTTCCGTTTACTCGTAGTTAAGTTGTTAACTAGTTTCTTTTGTCGCCTAAAATTCTAGACAACGATCCGTATCTAGGGTTTCTCGGCACCGTAAAATTTGAAATTGGCATGGTTGATGCCTTGTGAGACCTCTTGAGAGCGCCTTGGAACCCTACAAATAGTGATCTGTAAGGTCACCAAAAGCTGTACACGATGATAAAGATAAAGATGATAGCATACTATCATCTTGAGTAAGACTGTCATACCGGCATAGGTCCTCCCTAAATCATTGCAATCACGTGCCTGCGGTCCAATAATTGACTTTGAGGGCACTATATCAAACACAGTCCTGAATCGCATGGAGGCAGTGAGCGATAGGAGGGGTTTCTTCTCTCCTGGAATAGGGAGTTGATGCCGCGCTATGCTTGATCGGCCATAACATCAAATCCCTAGCCCGGGTTCTCGAGATTTACTGATAAGTGTCATCAGTAGTTTCTCGAGCCGTTATAGGCCATAAATTAGCATGACTTATAAAGTTACTGGGGTCTGACATTTAACACCTCTAGACTTCATATGCGACGTATCAGACGAAGAGGCCGGACTGTACGGTAAGTGTTGCTTGCAGGCTCGTTGCGGTTGTGATGAGTTCGCTCGTCGGCCACCTTTTCGTCATGTACCTGGGTAGCCGTTACGCACAGCTAGTGCTGCTGACGTGCTTATGGTTAAACCAACTACCAGCGTACTGTCGAGTCTTTAGAGTCCCACACAGAGGGTTCTCTCGTTCAGGCGAAAGATGTAGAGGCCATAAGTTGTTACGGTAGCCGTAAGGTGTTAGGACAGGGTTTCCATTATGTTGATGTAATTGTTACAGGAATAATAATTGGAAAGATAATACTGGTAGGCTTTGGTTTAAGCCGGATACCGGTATTATATTATTGGATTAATGGTATTCGTATTTTTCGGAATTCAGATACGGGTATACGGTATACGGTATACAGAGGAAGGGTTATTCTTGTAATTATTACAAGAATACCTTCTAGAAGGTGCCACCTCATAATGACATTATTTATTTTACAAAAATGAATAAATGAGGTCGAAATAAGAAAGTCCAACCATGGTTGCAAGAATGGGTTGTTTAATTTTATATTGTTTTGGAATTACTATTGAAGCATGGTGCTAATTTTATATTATATACTTCAATTATTTCATTTGCAATATATCATTTTTCTCAAGCTTGAACTCTCTCATTATCACAAACAATTTCTCTCTCCTTCTTCTTCCTAGCTTTAACCTTCACATGTGATGTGAATCCAAAGCTTAGGACCTTAAGTTAATCCAATACACTAATCTCTACATAATCCTAGCGACCTCTTCTAGCAAACTTGGTCTCTAGGTTAAACTCCTGTGAAGAGTTTTTAGCTTGTTCGACAACTCTCGCGTGGATCATCTAGATCTTGGGGTGGCCGGAGATCGTGGACATCGGCAACGTCCAAGGAGCCAAGGAGTTCATTAAAGAAGACCCGAAGGACCGGATCATCAAGGTATAACGCCTAACATAGTAGATAGCATCTCTAGTTAGGGCTCACTAGTTGTGGTTTAGACTATATCTTGGAAAAAGTGCATGTTGTATGGAAAGAAAATTTTCGTTTATCACTTCTGCTGCCTCAGAAGAGTTGTGGGAGCATGCATCATGCACCAACATCTCATAGTCTAGAACATTAGTAATGGTAAGTCTGGGTAAACAAGAAACTCCCTATCACCATATTTGAGGATACCGAAGTACCTCTCGAGCGCTTGAGGTTACCCACCATATCTGCGGAGTGGCTAATGAAATGTCAAACCCGATTGAATCTTTAGATTCTATTAAATTTTCAGTAATCGTTTGTGGTTCTGGAATCACTTCCAGTTCTACCATACTCCCATTATTGTTTTCTGAAAAAGTCCATTTTTCGAAAACTGTGGTGAGTCAAGAACAATAACACTATTGATCTTCCAGATGGTAGAAAGTTATCCCTCGTCATAGCCCGGGATAACCCACAAACTGCCATTACTGAAACGTGTCTTGAGTATGTCCAGAGTCTAGTTTTAAGCATAAACCGGACAACTCTATATACCTTAACATCGTTAAGATATGAACCATTCTATATACAATATAGAAACATAGCCACTAATTTAATTGGAACTAGATTCAAATCATGCAGCTTTCTCCAGTACATGTCAACTAAATGGAGAGAGGACGATCAGCGTTACTCAACTAGGAGTGCATCCAGATATGAGTAACCTGAAAGAGAAGTAAGTTCTCAAAATTATTACTATCAACTGAATACCAAATACAAGTATCTACATTTTCGATCACCTTGATGAATCCCATTTGCAACACATGGTTCTCTACTTTATTCTTGTACCTATAACTTCTCAAAACTTGGATCTTGTATTTTTACGAAATGCTTGTCCAAAACCTAAAGAAGTCACAAGTAAACAGAATATAGTACGAGTACCAACCCCTTTATCCTAATAGACACTGGACAACATACAATATTTTGTATAAGTCTCGTGAGTTCAATAACCCAAACCCTGTGTGTCGTAGGTTGAAAACTATACTATGTTTAAGAAAAATTACACCGTTGTTGAATACTCCTTACCTAACCATCAACTGATATAGGTAAATGTCACAAACATAATTTCAAAAAGTTATTTCTCACTTTATAAAATAAACGTACAGATATATCAGTTTGAAATTGGTGCATAACTACGGATATTCAAAACCAAATATTTGTCGTCCGGAAAAAACTCAGGTGATTTTCTCAAATATCACCAATTACAACGAATTTCGATATAATGAGGATATAATCACCTAATTCCCAGTATCTTACTCTCACTCATCACCTGTAATACCATACAGATGTGAGAATCAAACCTGGTAAATACATACCCTAGAGTAAGAATCTAATTGGGAAATCTGTTTTCAATTAATAATTCACAGTGAAACTGAAACATGAAAATGTTTCAAAGGGGTATCCAGGTATTCTTAGTAATGCCTCTTCCACTATCCAGATTCATGACTGTAACCGTATATTTTCTTTCCATCTCTCCAATCCCTTTATTTGTCTTTACTTATTACCTTCTGTATACCGTACTTAGGCTAAATAGTTTTCTTCCTTCCCTACCATTCGGCACCAGCCTACGGTTTGAAAGAATAGTATCCAATAAGCGTAATAGGTGTACTCTCCAAATTCTAGGAGCCCTCGCAACCTGAGAGAAGGTAAAGATAAAAGACAACTGGATAATCCTTATTCTATTTCTCCTGAACCAGAATCCATTCTCGAACTGGAACAAGTTCCTTCGAGTTCGTATGTAAGTATACAATGGATTATCCAATAAATGTAGATCTTCGTAGTGATACGTGGTGTTCTAGAGAAATGCAAAGGTGAAGTAGGAGTGGCAATGATAAACACGATTTGGTCGTGAATGATAGCAGTCGCAATTTACTTTGCCTTTTTTCTAATCCCTTTATTTGTCTTTACTTATTATCTTCTGTACACCTCACTTAGGCTAATTGGTTTTCTTCCTTCCCCGCCATTCGGCACTTGCCTATGGTTTGGAAGAAAACTATCCAATAAGCGTAATAGGTGTACCCTCTCCTAATCTTAGAAGCCCTCACAACCAGAGAGATGGTAAAAGGAAAAGACAACTGAATAGTCCTATTCAATTTCTCCAGAACCAGATACCATTCTCGAATCTGAAACAAGTTTCTTTGAGTTCGTATGTAACTATACGATAGTCATATCCAATAAATGCGGATCTTCATAGTGATACGGAATGTTCCGGAAAAAAGTAAAGGGTAAAAGTAGGAGTGGCAATGAAGTATGCAACTCTGACAATCCAAAATCCAGTGTGTTTTAACAAGGTTCGGTTAACTTGGTTTATAAGTTCTAGTCTAGGGTCGGGCCATGGTCGCTGCCAAAAAGAGAGAGAAAAGAAACACTTAGCGTGCACTTTAATCTAGATCAGAATGGTTAATCACTTTATCTAATCAGGATGTCTCCCACTGTATCGTCAAATTCTCCTCCAAACCCAAAAGAAGAATTAGTTGGAATCATCTAAAATAACCTGAGGAGTAAACTAACTCATCAGTGGGAATCGGGATCCAACTATCTGTAGGGTTGCTAGGCACGCGCACAAGGTTCTACGAGGCATCAACCATGCCCGATTAAAATTTTAGCCGTGCCGAACAACCCAAAGCCGGATCTTTAAACTAGGGTTTAGGCGAAAACAAGCATGTTAAACACTTTAACACTAAGTGAGAGGGATTACAACCTTTGTAGATCTAGTCCTTCACTTCTTAAGCTCCGTGTTGAAGTCCCTTCGCTGCGATCATCGTGTTCCGAACTCTCAAGAGGCTTCACGAAGAGAAAGATGCAGTCTTGCTTCCGATCTTCGATAACAAAGATGATCTACCTTGAAGTTTCGTTAACACAAGCTCTCACACTCTAAAAGAAGTGAACACTCTCATATAAAGGGCAAGGATAGATGAGAATGATGAAGTAGGATTTTTGCTCTCTTTTATTTTCTTATTCTCACTCATTTTCATCAGTTGGAAAAAAGCTAGAAAGCTTTTTCAATGAAAGAAAGAAGAAGGAAGAAGAAGAAGAATATCATAATCCTTTTGTGCTGAATAATGAATTATTGTAGTGGTTACAAATCTAACCAAGGGTTAAGCATGAAGGAGTTAACCCTTGTAGAGAATTAACTAGAGCTAATGGTTTGGATTGGGTTAACATAATATCTTTATAAAATATCAAGAAAAACACAAAGTCAAAGCTTCATGAAGCTTCATGGAAGCTTCATGCAAAAGCTAACTGTCACGACCCGAGTATTTCGACTCGTTACCGGCACTTAACCACGAGACGTCTACAGGGGTAACGCGACTAACTAAGCCGAACCCAGAAATCAAAACCATTTAAAAAGTAGTGAGTGTTGAAAACATTTAATTAAAAACATTTAGAAGACCTTAATTGGTTCAATGAGGTTCTTTTAAAAGTTAACTTATCCTTATAATAATTTTGGCAGCATTTCCTTTGTAAAAGTAACCCCGAAAATTGGGTAAAAATAGGATATAAGTGAAAATGAGATATAATGAACAAAGCATCCCCAACCATGAGCAATCACGCCCAACGGCGGAAACCATCACCACAAGAGTAATATACGACGCCGTAGCGAAGAATGAGCAATAAGTAACATCCCAGAATAATAACTGCAAATAAAAAGTCAGCTCCCACGAGCTCGACACCAGAATACAAAGATATACATCATCGTCCTCACACTGTCTCTAAGTCAAGTACATATATGGTAGATGGAGAATACTAGATACAAAAGTGTGTACAATAAAAGTAACCAGATACCACAACCCACCTAAATAGCAAAATAGCTCTCGCACCAACTGTAGTGGTATCTGAAGCCAAAAGATGCAAAAAGGCAGCTTGCCGCGACTACTCTGAGGGGCAACCTTCAAATACTGTGGCACAACGGGGGTGAGTTGCCAACTAGTGAATAGAGATAACATATAAAGGTAATCACGAGCATGCACGTACCGCGCTACGCTATCATATGCTAGCAGGTAAATCTATATGCGACAAGCAGTAGGTGCAATAATCATGCAAATGCTCTGTCAGGTAAAATAACTACAGGATGAGATATATGATAATCACTGCTGAGCATGGGATAAACAACATCTACACGAAATATCAATCGTGGAAAAATAGTCGGTGCCCAAACTGCACCCAAATCCCAAATAAACGCAGGCGCCGGCACTCTCCTCGGCCCTCAAATCCTGTACATCTCTGAGAATCACGAGTGCCCAACATCGGCACCCAAAATATCATAAATGCTTGTGTCCAGTATCGACATGCAAATCCTCATACATCTGGCTCCGTAAGTCCGGACCAGCCCACGGGCTCCGTCTGCGGTATCGGCCCTCGGCCCTGGCAGTACGGATCATCCCGCATCCATCTCTCGACTCTGGTCAGTATCCTCCGGATAACCGCCAGGTCCAACCAATCACCGGTAGGTACTCGTCCACCTCCAGGCTCAATCGGAAAAGTCCATCGATCATCTTGCCGAGGGGAACCATACCGGATCCACCACGAACCCGCAAACGGATCATCGACTCCTCGAATCGGGTTTCAAGCACACGACTCAGCACCGAGAAAACGCGTGGTGGACGCACCAAAATATCATATCACGAGAAACCGGGTTTTCAAATATTGCATCTTTTCTTAAATAATTCCACGGTCCTCAAAGCCAGAAATCACATGAAAATCCTACACCAATGAGTAAATCAAATACGATGTGCTATGTACATCAAGTCATCATAATATAGGTACAAGGGGGAAACCGCGTTTCTTAAGATAGTTCAGTTTTCAAAGACAGCATGCGGCTTCCAATTTCTATGAAAATCATATCGAATCATATGTGAAATGAACTACAGTATAATGATCATGTAAATTCTACAGTGAGTGTGTCATGGTAATTACTAACGGTGTGTATGTATTATGCAGATTAGTGCTCGTGCAACATAAACCGTTAGTAATAGTGCGGTGTTCTATCAATTCTAAGTTTTCATACATGTAGCAGGGAATGCAGTATGCTACAACAGTATCCAGGAACAGTCAATTAGGTAAATGCAATTTGTAGCTATAAAGTCCTATCAGCCCTGACGTAAAACGCCATGCGGGCGATATCCCCGTAGATGTTAAATCTACTCACCGAAGTCTCGCGCTAAGTGTAGCAGAAGACTTGTTTCCCCTTCTTCGCAGCGTCCGTCTCACTCGCCTGCGAACCTAGATTTACACAATATAACTCACATAAGCTCAAATCAACCAAAAACGAAATATTAAGGTCAAACTAGAACCCCGCGTTGCAACCCAAGCGCGCGTGTGCGCGATACGCTAAAACGTGTGATCACGCTCTTGAAGCCAACCTGACGCGTCGCGATACGCAGCACAACCCAAAACCACACGTGTATCACGTGTGTCGCGGAGATTTAAAATACAGAAAATAGGGTAATAGGTCCCAGATTTTGATACAGAAAGATTTTTATAAAAATAAATATACCAACACACTCCAAATACCAGCAGACACCAACCACCAAAACCCCAACCCACCATTCTCCCATCCGGCCGCAATTTGCGGCCAGAATGAGTTTTTCGGCGGCCTGGGTAGGGGGTTGTGCTCCCTGTTTGGTGTGTGCACTCCATACATACTGTGTATATCCCAGTAATTACAATTTAATTCTGAAACACCCCGGCTAGTAGCAGTTTCAACAGAACCCAATTTCAAGCTAAAAGTCACACTTTGCACTAAAATGATACTTTAGGGTATTTTTGTGAAATCTGAAACAAACCCAAGTCCAAAACCACACTAATATCACATTACCAAGCTAATCAAGCCATAAAAAGTTAATTTTTATCACAACCTCACTAAATCCCTTTATATAGCACAAAACATGCATAAAAAGTGGTATTTTGCTAGAAATACTACAAGTTATCTAAAAGGGGTGTTAAGGAAGAGTTAATACCTTCAAAACACCTTAAGAAACACCAAAAATCCCTGCTTTTTCCTCAAGTGTGCAGATCCACCACAAAACACCTCAAAAGCTCATTTTTTTCTATGGTTTGTGAAGGAAAAGTGTTGTTTTGAGTGGGGTGTAAATGAGGGGTTTGATGAGAAATGAAAAGAGAAGAGAGAAATGGAGAAAATGGTGTTGTTGCTGCTTCTCTTTCTGCTGGAGCTCAGAAGTGAGGGAAAGAGAGAGAAAAGAGAGAGAAGCAAAGGTCAAACAAAGTCAAATCCCACACCTAACCACCATACCTTCATTTCTATTTGAATTTGCATTAAAAAAAAGGTTTTGACTTGCTTAATTGGGTGGAATAAGTAAAACCATGCAAGAAAAGAAAAAGGGTTAACATGATACACTTTTAACCAAAGTCACAAAAATGTGCTAAGTGTGCATTTCTACACTAACACAATTTCCAATTAGGGTAAACACAACTAAAAATAATTGACAACCCTATATATATATATATAGCCATAAAAACACTTCACAACACAAAAGACCACTAGCCAAGAAGGAAAAAAAGATATCCATTTTTTTTAAAAACTTGCACACTTGCTAATTAACGCGAAAACATTCTAAACGAATTTCAAGGTGTTACAATCTACCCCCTTAAAGAAATTCGGTCCCCGAATTTAAAAATCTAACCATACATACCTTCAAAAAGATGGGGATACCTCTTCCTCATCTCGCTTTCGGTCTCCCAAGTGACCTCCTCGCCGCTCTGGCCATGCCAAAGTACCTTGACTGACGGTATGTCTTTAGATCTTAATTTCTTCACTTGTCGATCCAAGGTCATCACCGGCTGCTCTGCATAGGAAAGGTCACGCTCAAGCTGGATCGTCGGGTGCTGAATCGCATGCGAAGGATCATGAAGATATCCGCGAAGCATCGAAACGTGAAATACCGGGTGCACGTCTGGAAAACTGGGCGGAAGGGCTGAACGATACGCAACCGCACCAACTCGCTCGAGGATCTCGAAGGGGCCCATGTACCTGGGACTAAGCTTCCCTTTCTTCCCAAATCTCATCACACCTTTCACTGGGGAGACCCTCAAGAAAACATGATCACCAACAGAAAACTCAAGTCTGCGCCGACGACGGTCCGCATAAGATCTCTGCCTACTCTGGGCTGCTCTCATCCTATCGCGAATCAAATGGATCTTTGCGGTCGTCTCCTCCACAATCTGCGGCCCAAAGATACTGCTCTCACTGAGCTCTGTCCAACAGGCGGGCGATCTACATCTCCTCCCATAAAGAGCCTCAAACGGCGCCATCTGAATGGTCTGCTGGTAGCTGTTGTTATAGGAGAACTCTACTAGGGGCAAATGATGATCCCAGCTACCTCCGAAGTCTAATACGCACGCTCTGAGCATGTCCTCGAGAGTCTGAATAGTCCGCTCTGACTGTCCGTCGGTCTGCGGATGAAATGCTGTGCTAAAACTCAAGCAGTTGCCCAAAGCCTCCTGAAGCCTCTGCCATAGTCGGCTGGTAAACTGGGTGCCTCTGTCAGACACAATACATGTCGGAACTCCGTGTAGTCGTACAATCTCATCAATGTAGATCTAGGCATATTGAGCAAATCCGAAAGTCGTCTTCACCGGTAGGAAGTGAGCCGCTTTCGTCAAACGATCCACGATCACCCAGACGGAGTCATACCCTCGACTAGTTCTAGGTAGACCCACAATAAAGTCCATAGAAATCTGTTCCCATTTCCATTCCGGAATGGGCAACGGCTGTAGCTCTCCCGCGGATGCTCAGCCTTGACTTGCTGACAAGTCAGGCATCTCGACACAAAATCTGCGATGTCCCTCTTCATCCCGTCCCACCAGTAAACATCTCTCAAATCGTGGTACATCTTGGTGGAACCTGGATGAACACTATACACCGATCGATGTGCCTCCTCGAGAATCTCACGCTGCAGTCCCTCAGCATCTGGTATGCACAATCTGGTCCTAAATCGTAGTATCCCCTGATCATCGATCATGAACTCAGAAAATCTGCCCTGTCCCATCCGCGTCCTGATCTCTGAACAACGGTCATCACTGTGCTGTGCCTCATATATACGGTCAAGCAACTGTGGGCGTGCACGAACATGCGCAATCTTTCCTCCGATCGGCGTAAACTCGAACTGTACCCGGCTGTCCCATAAGATCTGCCAATCTGCCGACGACTGCCTCTGCACTACGCTCAAATGACATAGACTACCTCCGGACCTCCTACTCAAAGCATCCGCCACTACATTAGCCTTGCCCGGGTGGTACAAGATCTCGCAGTCCTAGTCCTTCACTAACTCCATCCATCGGCGCTGTCTAAGGTTCAGGTCTCGCTGCTGGAATATATACTTTAAGCTCTTGTGATCAGTGAATATCTGGCACGACTCGCCGTATAGGTAATGTCGCCAGATCTTAAGTGCAAAGACCACTGCAGCCATCTCCAAATCGTGAGTGGGGTAGTTCTGTTCATGTTTCTTCAATTGCCACGAAGCATACGCGATCACCCTGTCATGCTGCATCAGAACACACCCTAGCCCTACTAGAGAAGCATCACAATATACCACAAATCTGCCTAACCCTGAAGGTAATGATAATACTGGCGCCGTAGTCAGTAGAGCCCGTAACTGCTGAAAACTGTGCTCACACTCCTCTGTCCAAACGAAAGGAACTCCATTCCGGGTCAACCCGGTCAAGGGTGTAGCAATGCGAGAGAAGTCCTGCACAAATCGCCTGTAGTAGCTGGCCAGCCCTAGAAAGCTGCGAATCTCCGTAACTGATGTGGGTCTGGGCCAACTTCGAACGGCCTCGATCTTCCTCGGGTCTACACATATACCGTCTCGTGAAATCACGTGCCCTAAGAAGTCTACGCTGTCCAGCCAGAAAGCACACTTGGAGAATTTGGTGAAAAGCTGATGCTCTCTCAAGGTCTGCAGTGTAATCCGTAGGTGCTGCTCGTGCTCCTCTCTACTCCGAGAATACACCAGAATATCATCAATGAATACAATGATGAACAGATCAAGATACGGCCGGAAAATACGGTTCATCAAATCCATGAATGCTGCTGGCGCATTGGTGAGTCCGAACGACATCACCAAAAACTCGTAATCGCCGTAGCGCGTGCGGAAAGCTGTCCTAGGAATGTCCTCCTGTCGAACCCGCAGCTGATGATAGCCTGATCGCAGATCGATCCTCGAAAAGTATCCCGACCCCAGAAGCTGGTCGAACAAATCGTCGATACGGGGCAAACGATATCTGTTCCGAACTGTAACCCTGTTCAGTTGGCGATAGTCGATACACAGACGCAAACTGCCGTCCTTCTTCTTGACGAACAGGACTGGAGCACTCCAAGGAGAAACACTGGGTCGAATAAGTCCCTTGTCCAGCAAATCTTGCAACTGACCCTTCAATTCTCGATGTTTCGCCGGGGCCATCCGATAAGGCGGTATAGAAATAGGCCCCGCGCTAGAAACCAAATCAATACAGAAAGAAATGTCGCGCTCGGGCGGTAGCCCAGGAAGCTCGTCCGGGAACACATCAGGGAGCTCACTAACAACCGGAACCTGATCCAGAGGAACCTCTGTAACTCTAGTATCACAAACATAGGCGAGAAATCCCTGACATCCCTTCCACAAAAGCTGTCCAGCGCGAAAAGAAGAAATCACACAGTGTGGGGCGGCACCACGGTCCCCCAACACAACAAAAACCGACTCGCCGGGAAAACAAAATCTCACTGTCTTCTCATGGTAGTCCACAGAAGCATAACACGTGGCTAACCAATCCATGCCCAAAAGAACGTCGAAGTCCAACATCTCAAGAAGGATCAAATCGACAGGCAACTCTTTCTCGCCAATACAGACGGTACAGGATCGGAACACGTGCCTAGCAACAAACGACTCTCCCACAGGAGTAGTCACAACAAGCGGCTGATCAAGCAACCCGGACTCTCTACCCAAACTCGGCACGAAGTGTGTAGATACATACGAGTGCGTGGATCCGGGATCGAACAATACGTGTGCATAAACAGAACATACTGGAAGGATACCTGAGACCACCGCATTGGACACCTGCGCGTCCTGATGCGTCAAAGCAAAAACTCGTGCCACCCCTCCACCTGTGACCGACTGTCCTCTGCCTCGGTCATCCCGTCCCCTCTGAGAAACTCGTCCACGCCCACGACCTCTCTGTGTATGAGTCTGACGCAGAGTAACAGTAGGAACAACAGGCAAGGCCTTCTGGGGTGGTGAAGGTGGTAAGGTGATGTGCGGTGCTGCTGTCTCCCTCCGATGTATCTCAGGACAATCTCTGACGAGGTGAAGTAAACTGCCGCATCTATAGCAACCTCGCAACGACTGCTGACTCTCCCGTGGATACGAACTAAACATCTGGCCTCGTCCCGAATCTCTGCCCCTCCTCGTGCCTGAACGATACCTGTCGCGGTGTCTGAATGTCTGTCTCCGTGCTGATATACCAGTACGAACTCTTTTCGGCTCTGGAACTACCGGAGTCTCAGCAAGGCGCTCCTCGACTAATAGAGCCGCATCTACCGCTGCTGCATATGTCTTGTAGCGCTGCGTGCTGATCGCAAGGAACAGTGGTGTAAGCAAGCCTCGAACAAATCTCTTGACTCGCAACTCCTCGGTAGCCACTAGATACGGCGCATAGATAGATAGCTCTATGAACAACACATCATACTCTGCCACTGACATCTCCGGAGTCTGGCGTAAGGACTCGAACCTGCGTGCTCTAGCATCTCTGACACTCAGTGGGAGAAAGCGGGCAAGGAATAGCGCCACGAACTCTATCCAGGTCATAGGAGGAAGACCAGCTGCTCTGCCCTTCTCGACTGATTCGCACCATTTCTGCGCAAGACCCTCCAGGCGAAAGCTCGCGAACTCAACCCATCTCGCATCTGCGCATCTGAGGGAACGACATATCCGAGCCATCCTATCAATGAAGGACTGTGGGTGCTCGGCTGCATCGGTGCCTGTGAAGACCGGAGGCTTCAGCCTCATGAACTCTGACAGCGATACTGTAATCACCTCCGTAGCTGCAGGGGCAACTGGCTGTGCGGTAGGTACCATCGCGGTCTCTGTAACGGGTGGAGCTACCTCTGGTTGCTGCGCTCGGCGCGTCTTAACTAGCGATCCTATCATCTGGCGCATCTCCTGCATGCTGGATCCCACCGTCTGGCGCATCCCTTGCATGCCAGCCCCTAGCGTGGCGATCTGATCTGTTACGGGAGGAACAACCTGCTCGGGTACAACCGGTGTACTGCCCGGATCAGTCCTTGTCTCAGACGAATCAACTCAAATCTCGGCCCTCGCGGCCGCTCTCTGCGCCCTCGTAGTCTTTGGCGGCATAATGGCTGAAAGGAAACTAGGATTCGATAAGGATGCAGAAATCGAATCGCAAGAATGTATATACTCAAAGAATTTAAATCAATAAGTCCAAAGGTCACTTTGGCAGAGTACCGTGTCGTGAGTATGCCGCGGAACATACGCACGCTACGCCACTCTGCTTCAGCTACCTACTCCATCATACCAGGGTCATTCTAGGAACACTCCGAAAGGTAAAACCTACGCTCTGATACCAACTTTGTCACGACCCGAGTATTTTGACTCGTGACCAGCACTTAACCACGCTACGTCTACAGGCGTAACGCGACTAAGTAAGCCGAACCCAGAAATCAAAACCATTTAAAAAGTAGTGAGTGTTGAAAACATTTAATTAAAAACATTCAGAAGACCATAATTAGTTCAATGAGGTTCTTTTAAAAGTTAAATTATCCTTATAATAATTTTGGTAGCATTTCCTTTGTAAATGTAACCCCGAAAATCAAGTAAAAACAGGATATAAGTGAAAATGAGATATAATGAACAAAGCATCCCCAACCGGGAGCAATCACGCCCAACGGCGGAAACCATCACCACAAGAGTAATATACGACGCCGTAGCAAAGAATGAGCAATAAGTAACATCCCAGAATAATAACTGCAAATAAAAAGTCGGCTCCTACGAGCTCGACACCAGAATACAAAAATATACATCATCGTCCTCACACTATCTCTGAGTCAAGTACATATATGGTAGATGGAGAATACTAGATACAAAAGTGTGTACAATAAAAGTAACCAGATACCACAACCCACCTAAATAGAAAAATAGCTCTCGCACCAACTGTAGTGGTATCTGAAGCCAAAAGATGCAAAAAGGCAGGCTGCCGCGACTACTCTGAGGGGAAACCTGCAAATACTGTGGCACAACGGGGGTGAGTTGCCAACTCATGAATAGAGATAACATATAAAGGTAATTACGAGCAGGCACGTACCGCGCTACGCTATCATATGCTAGCAGGTAAATCTATATGCGACAAGCAGTAGGTGCAATAATCATGCAAATGCTCTGTCAGGTAAAATAACTACAGGATGAGATATATGATAATCACTGCTGAGCATGGGATAAACAACATCTACACGAAATATCAATCGTGGAAAAATAGTCGGTGCCCAAACTACACCCAAATCCCAAATAAACGCAGGCGCCGGCACTCTCCTTGGCCCTCAAATCCTGTACATCTCTGAGAATCATGAGTGCCCAACATCGGCACCCAAAATATCATAAATGCTTGTGTCCAGCATCGACACGCAAATCCTCATACATCGGGCTCCGTAAGTCCGGACCAGCCCACGGGCTCCGTCTGCGGTATCGGCCCTCGGACCCGGCAGTACGGATCATCCCGCATCCATCTCTCGACTCTGGTCAGTACCCTCTGGATAACCGCCAGGTCCAACGAATCACCGGTAGGTACTCGCCCACCTCCAGGCTCAATTGGCAAAGTCCATCGATCATCTTGCCGAGGGGAACCATACCGGGTCCACCACGAACCCGCAAACGGATCATCCACTCCTCGAATCGGGTTTCAAGCACACGTCTCAGCACCGAGAAAACGCGTGGTGGACGCCCCAAAATATCATATCATGAGGAACCGGGTTTTCAAATAGTGCATCTTTTCTTAAATAATTCCACGGTCCTCAAAACCAGAAATCACATGAAAATCCAACACCAATGAGTAAATCAAATACGATGTGCTATGTACATCAAGTCATCATAATATAGGTACAAGGGGGAAACCGCGTTTCTTAAGATAGTTCAGTTTTCAAAGACAGCATGCGGCTTCCAACTTCTATGAAAATCATATCGAATCATATGTGAAATGAACTACACTATAATGATCATAGCAATTCTACAGTGAGTGTGTCATGGAAATTACTAACGGTGTGTGTGTATCATGCAGATTAGTGCTCGTGCAACATAAGCCATTAGTAATAGTGTGGTGTTCTATCAATTCTAAGTTTTCATACATGTAGCAGGGAATGCAGTATGCAACAACAGTATCCAGGAACAGTCAATGTAGGTAAATGCAATGTGTAGCTATAAAGTCCTATCAGTCCGGACGTAGAACGACATGCGGGCGATATCCCCGTAGATGTTAAATCTACTCACCGAAGTCTCGCGCTAAGTGTAGCCGACGACTTGTTTCCCCTTCTTCGCAGCGTCCGTCTCACTCGCCTGCGAACCTAGATTTACACAATATAACACACATAAGCTCAAATCTACCAAAAACGAAATATTAAGGTCAAACTAGAACCCGGTGTTGCAACCCAAGCGCGCGTGCGCGCGATATGCTAAAACGTGTGATCACGCTCCTGAAGCCAACCTGACGCGTCGCGATACGCAGCACAACCCAAAACCACACACGTATCACGTGTGTCGCGGAGATTTAAAATACGGAAAATAGGGTAATAGGTCCCAGATTTTGATACAGAAAGATTTTTATAAAAACAAATATACCAACAGAAAGATTTTTATAAAAACAAATATACCAACACACTCCATTTACCAGCAGACACCAACCACAAAAACCCCAACCCACCATTCTCTCATATGGCCGCAATTTGCGGCCAGAATGAGTTTTTCGACGGCCTGGGTAGGGGGTTGGGCTCCCGGGTTTGGTGTGTGCACTCCATACATACTGTGTATATCCCAATAATTACAATTTAATTCTGAAACACCCCGGGTAGTAGCTTTTTCAGCAGAACCCAATTTTAAGCTAAAAGTCACACTTTGCACTAAAATGATACTTTAGGGTATTTTTATGAAATCTGAAACAAACCCAAGTCCAAAACCACACTAATATCACATTACCAAGCTAATCAAGTCATAAAAAGTTAATTTTTATCACAACCTCACTAAATCCCTTTATATAGCACAAAACATGCATAAAAAGTGGTATTTTGCTAGAAATACTACAAGTTATCTAAAAGGGGTGTTAAGGGTGAGTTAATACCTTCAAAACACCTTAAGAAACACTAAAAATCCCTGCTTTTTCCTCAAGTGTGCAAATCCACCACCAAACACCTCAAAAGCTCATTTTTTTCTATGGTTTGTGAAGGAAAAGTGTTGTTTTGAGTAGGGTGTAAATGGGGGGTTTAATGAGAAATGAAAAGAGAAGAGAGAAATGGGGAAAATGGTGTTGTTGCTGCTTCTCTTTCTGCTGGAGCTCAGAAGTGAGGGAAAGAGAGAGAAAAGAGAGAGAAGCAAAGGTCAAACAAAGTCAAATCCCATACCTAACAACCATACCTTCATTTCTATTTGAATTTGCATTAAAAAAAAAGGTTTTGACTTGCTTAATTGGGTGGAATAAGTAAAACCATGCAAGAAAAGAAAAAGGGTTTACATGATACACTTTTAACCAAAATCACAAAAATGTGCTAAGTGTGCATGTGTACACTAACACAATTTCCAATTAGGGTAAACACAACTAAAAATAATTAACAACCCTATATATATATATATATATATATCCATAAAAACACTTCACAACATAAAAGACCACTAGCCAAGAAGGAAAATAGGATATCCGTTTTTTTTTAAAACACGCACACTTGCTAATTAACGCGAAAACATTCTAAACGAATTTCAATGTGTTACACTAACCCTAATCCAAACCCTAAACAAGTTTAAACCCTAAACCATTGTTAAATTTGTAACCCTAACATGTTGCAATATTATATATCACATATACAATATATTTTGTAACAATAGAAAATAATACAATTAACATATATCTCATATATATCAATGTTTTATCCCTTGAGAAAATGAATATTTTAGTGAGCTAATATTAGTTAATGTAATTTAATATATCATATATATTATTGTACATTAAATTATCGATCAACACTTGATCCGACAATCCGGCTATATCGCATATAACCGACTAATATGATGACCCGGCTATATCACATATACCCGGCCAATATCTCATATCGCGAGAATCCAATACGGTATCACATACCACATTATCCTCGGTCCCGTACATATCACATATGTGCTCCTACTCCGTTTAGCCTGAGCCAAGAAATCTCTGTGTAGGACTCTAAAGAATCGTCAATACGCCGGCAGTAGGTGATGATCATATCAAATACCCACAAGCTACATGCGGTCAGCTAAACGTAACAGCCACCCAGGTATTGAGCGCTCAGAATATCAACAAGCAAGCCTGTATATTCTCCTGTAAATCCAATCAGTAACACTCCCGTACAGTCCGGTCTCGTCGTCTGATATGTCGCATATCTCGCCTTGGGGTGGTAAACGTCAGACCCCAGTATCTTGATAAGTCGTGTCGATATGAGGTCTATAACAGTTCGAGAAACTACTGATAACACTTACCAGTAAATCTCAGCAACCCTGGCCAGGGATTTCCGGTTATAGCCAATCTGTCACGACCCGAAAGAGCACGTGACTGGCTCTTAAACCATATAAAGTCTATAGGACTCCATCTGATCCAAGTAAGCCAAAAGCCCAGAAATCTAAAACCAATTTATGGATAAATAAACATACAAGCAATATACTATACAACACCGAATGGCGAGGATCAAAATTTAAAAGAAACCCAGAAAACTGTAACAATACTAAGCGCGACTCTAAGGTCGAAATAATACATCACTAGTGTCTGAGTCTGAAACAATATACAAGTTTTTGGTTGATGGAATTTCTAGATACAATGAATAATACATGTACAACGGCGGTTCTGATACAAAGAACCCACCTACCAAGCAAATCACCCGCAAAGGAATGTAGTGTGCCAGAAATGCCGTTATGGAACATGTACGGCAAATCCTGCAAGAACTGTGGCACAACGGGGGTGAGTTGCCAACTCGTGAATCGAAAATATCTACAAGCAGAAATCGAATGCAAGACATAATCCTAGGTCAATACAATAAGTATATGATATAACCCTCAAGAGTAAGTCTGAAGCATGATAATGTGGCAATGTAACACCTAATCATGTAGGTAGTGCCAAGTACTCGTGCCAGTACCTCAGATAATAACATGTCATAAATGTAAGGTATGTCTGCATGAAGTAAACCTGATGAAGTATCAAATGGATATCAATGCACATATATTAGCGTCCCATTCCACTAATATTGGTTTAAGGGTATATATAACAGCGCCCTCGTACCCTGTTATATAGACAAATGAATTATGATCAAGTAGTCAAGTCGGTATGTGATCAATGTCTGTATATATGTGGATCCCGTCCACCCGTCACCCAATGACAATAAGCATCATGCATGTAAATGTGAGGATATAATCAAAATCATGGAAAACATCATGAAACCCGTGCCTAGCATCGACACGTAAATACTCATCTATCGGGCTCCGTCAGCCCGGATCAGCCCACGGGCTTTGTCTGCGGAATCGGCCCTCGGTTCCGGCAGTACGCCCATATCCATCTATCGACTCTGGTCAGTATCCTCCGGATAACCGCCAGGTCCAACCAATCACCGGTAGGTAGTGGTCCCACTGCCAGGCTCACCGTCTACTACACAGCGAAACCGTTCTCGTCCCGGAGTACCATACCGGGTCCACCATGTACCCGTAATCGGCCTCATCCAACTCCTCGATTCGGGTTCACATATATCACTCTAGCACCGAGAAAACACTTGGTGGACGCACCGAAATATCATATCAAGGGAAACCGGTTTTTTAAATAATTAACTATTCTCTTTTGAAATATCCACGGTTCCCCAAATCTAGAATTAACATGGAAACAATATATCTCAATGTGTAATCTAAGCAAGTATGAAGATATCAATGTATGTGTGCGCTGATATGAATATACAGTGTGCATGTGCGCAGGTATGAAGATATCAATATATGTATGCACTGATATGAATATACAGTGTGCATGTGCGCAGGTACGAAGATATCAATATATGTGTGCACTGGTATGAATATACAGTGTGCATGTGCGCAGATATGAAGATATCAATATATGTGTGCACTGGTATGAATATACATTGTGCATGTGCGCAGGTATGAAGATATCAATATATGTGTGCACTGGTATGAGTATACAGTGTGCATGTGCACAGGTATGAAGATATCAATATATGTGTGCACTGGTATGAGTATACTGTGTGCATGTGCGCAGGTACGAAGATATCAATATATGTGTGCACTGGTATGAATATATGATGTATGTGTACAAGTATGGGTATGTGACATATAAATGAAATGCAAGTATAACAGTATATCATGCAACATGGAAATAATAGTATGCACATACAGGGTCATATCCTGATGCAATAATGCTACTGTGTAGTGACATGGCAATTATCGATGATGAAGTGTGTGAGCCGGCAAGCAAGTGTACGTGGAACATACGCATCATCGATAATGGTGCTGGTGCCCTAGCAACATGATAGTAATATAGCAATAAACATATGCAAAGCAATGTGAATAGCATGAATATGCGGAAATAGAATAATCAACGCAACAGTAAAGAATCTATACCCATATGTATATGTCATGCAGTTATGCCATTTGAAATAAGACGAATCAGGATTTTTACTAACAATAAGGGCTACGGTGTTTTTAAAATATTCCCGATTCGTAGTTTTGAAATAGGTATGACTCGGGTCTAGTCTAACATCTACCATGCAAACTACAGATCTAAGTATCAAGTCAAATGGGAGGGGTATGGAAACCACCTAAATCTGAGTTGATATATAGATATAATAGTCGGTGATCCCGCCTCAATAGTATCGCGTACGATACAGTATATCATATGACATCCTCAAGTCATGAGTGCGGATCTATCATCAATATAAAGCTCATACGGTAAATCATCGTACGACATCCCAATAGCTGGGTACGGGTCAGTATCACATTCCTCTCATCAAATATCAGGTATCATTATCATCATATCACATAATCTGGGGTACAGACTTAAGTCTAGTACAGATCAATACCATCTATGTAAGTATGAAAGCGGGGGTAAAACACATGCCCAACGGCCCGCTAAGATCACATGTCGTATCGCAAGTACGAATCACATCACATCACCGATCTCACGGCACAATGCCCAAAATCATCGACTCATCTCCAATGTCATCCAATATCATCATCAACACAGTGTAAGTATAGTGAATATGCAAGGGTGTGCGTGTGGGTGTAAACCAATTCTAGGGTTCGCGACTATGGACTATACTAGTTTACTTCTAACCCTAAGCTATCCATAATACACCCAACACAATATCCATGACACACTATAACTATCATATATAATATATAGTATAGCAATTACGGACTACGGGGGTGCTATACGCCATCCATCCGACTTCCCCCTGTAGATATAATCTACTCACCATGCGTCTTCATTTGTCGATGTCGCCACGCGCTCGCTTGTCATCCCGAAGTCTTCATGGGGTACCATACTTCAAAGTATCGTAAATGCGTATTAAAACCAAATCAAAGCTAAAAAGGCACACGAAACCCAAAACGATACGATAAGGGGCTTATAGGTTAGAACCTATGGGCACGCCTTCAAAACTATCAATAAATCCTAGATATCGTCGTATAAACGCCAAATGGTCGAGGTAAAACACAATACACAATTGTAGAATTAAAAATACGGAATACGGAAACACGAATCCAAAACAGCAACTAAGGAAATAGGCTCCAGATTTCACCCTAGGTCAAATTAGACAAATCTATACATGCCAGGGGCCTAATCTACACATGTAGGAGCTACAGAACCAGAACGAGGTAAAATGGTAGGGTCCAGGCCGCAATTTGCGGCCAAACAGGATAAATCTGCGGCCTGAAGAAGGAGTTAGGGGCTGGGGTTTTGTGTGGTTGTTCCTGGGTGCCTACACATCTCACTGTCCAATCAATTTTATTTTAGGATGTCTCGGGTGATAGCAGATCTCATATAAGCTTCCCAGATTTCATAACATTTCCGATATCGGTTTCCGCATTTCGGGTTTCAACTCCCAGGTTTAGGTTTCAATTCATGCACTAGGATGTTTATCTAACCTCTACTGAGCTCAATTTCATATTACTACACAAAATTCCCTCAAACCCTAACTAAGTTTTTCTTAACTCCACAATATCCAACAATATCGGTTCAAAACTAAACATGGGATAATGGTAATGCATAACTAAGCTTTAAGGTCCAGAAAATACCTTATTTGGCAACTCAAGAATTTTCTTGAGTTGCCCCTAGTGGCCAAAATCTTTGCTTCCTTGGTCCAATGTGTAGATCTTGAGCTTCTGCACACATTTAATGAAATGAGAGTGGGGTTTTGGTGCAGTTTTAGAGGTGATTTGGGGCTTGAAGAGGGGAGGTGAGGTGAGGAGCAGGAGCAGCAGCAACAACAAGAGGGAGAGGGAGAGAAATGAGTGTTGAAAATGGAGGAGAATGGCTAGGACTTAGTCAAAGAAAAAAAAACCTCACTTGCTCTCTCAAACCCATACCTTATATTTTATTCTTTTCCATTTCTTTTTCTTTTCCTTATCTTTTCCCTCTAATTCCTTCTCACTCAAATAGTAAACCCAAAAGGATCATGGTGGAAAAATGCACAAGTGTAAGAAAAGATGATATGTGCATGTCTTGCACAAAATGACAAAAAAACCGATTAGCGATTTTAAATCGCGATTAGCACTAAAGTATCATATAACTAATCAAAAAAACTTAGAAATGGCATAATTCTCTATATTACCCTATTTTAGAATTTTCCATAATTTTTCGAAATTTTTTTCCATTTATTTGTATTTAATTATACCGAATTATTAAAATATTCAATAAAATAATATTAAATTATAAAAATTCCCTAAAAATAATATTTTATAATTTGAAATGTTACACAATCGAACACAGCACAATATCAACTACCTACACCGGGAGAGACGAATCCCCTCCTATCGCTCATTGCCTCCATGTGATTCGGGACTGTACCCAAAAGCCACCTTTTTGCACGCCCTCTTTGACGTGGTATGATGGAAATCAAAACACAGTGGGAACCACACAAGACTCTATAACGATCTCGGGTCAACAGACTACTATGTACCAGTGTCACCGGAGAACTGCCATCTGACGTTAGGTATAATACCATCTGGGAGTTCTCGGCGAGTCCGTCCAATGTACCCCGTCTCCACTGAGCACCCGTACACCATCCTTGATGTCAAACACCGATGGATATGGGATCATCCATCACCCATCATATGGGTCAAGATGCGTATACGCTATTCTACTCTGGTGCATCGATGCCCTGTCTCGATACACCCTCGACTAGGGACAGTTATAGGATGTACTCGTCGACAACCGTGGCCCCACTAGTATGATCTCATCATAGTCCCAGTAGTCGAGTACATATCCTAAGGGCTTTATCAACATGTAACATAGAGACAATCAGAGTACATGTTAAGACAAAGTACAACCAGATAGCAAACTATCATGTCGAGTAAGAAAGTCCTCCCTATAAATGTCCTAGCATCCACTATAATATACATCGTATGTACAGTAATAGCCTCTAGGGCATACATATAACTAACACTATCATCGCATGATAAGCTGATGGAATCCACTCAAGTTATCACACTCCAGAATGTATGCGCATGCCTTGAAAGTTTCCTGTATGTTTGAAACTCCCGATGTTATTTCTGCCCCATCCTCTTATGACCTTGACGAAGGACAACATATCATAAGTCACATGTCAAGTTCTACCCGTCATTGTCCCGGTTAATTTGAACCTACCCATACATACCGTTGACGAAGGCCAACATAGTAGTACGACTGTCCCAAACCAACGCATCTATCTATGCAACAGAAAAGTAACAAATATCTACCATACACTATACTTTGATGAAGGCCAACAAACATAGCATGAATACTAAGTGCTACCTGTCTGAAATGACGGAGGGCTACGAATGGTTTTTGGCGAAAAACCTTTAACGTAATGAACTTGATATCGTTGAAGGAACCGGATGGCTTTACAAATATATAGTGGTGAAAACTTTTGCAAAAGAGGTCACTCCCGGTTAAGGGATCTCGGCTCTTTTCTCGTCGAATGAGGTGCAGGATATTCCTGACTGAATATCTTGATGCGAAGCAAAAAATTAATCAACTATAGTGAAGTTATTAACCTGACGCAAACTTCTGCCCAAGAGGTCACTCCCGGTGAAGGGATATCTGCTCTTGTCTCGTCGAATGAGGTGCTGGATATTCATAACCGAATACCGCTGTGCAAACCAAAAGAAAAAGTCATTATAATAACAGCTTTTGAAAATTGCTCCAACAACATCATATAGGTTTGTTTTCGTTGCATTGATCAGAATCAACGCAGTCCCATCAATTAATCACACAAAAAAGAACGAAAATATGATGTACGTGTAAGTCTATGGTAGCGCCCCGGCCGTCTGTCCGAGGCCAAAATGCGGAAACGAAAACTTTTTCAAAACTTGAAACTGGCGCTACCGTATACTATAAATCCGGATCGAACCATTAACCTACAACTAGAAACTAGAGAAAGGGTTAGAAAGCTATACCGATCGATCCGTGTCCTTCGGTCTTTGGCCACCAATCCAAGCTCCTCGCGGCATCTCCGATCTCAATCTCCTCGTCGGAAAGGGACATCATCGAGTCTTTTTACGGGCTCCCGCTTCATCCGAAGCAACTCAGGCATGAATTTCGCTAACCGACGTGTCCAAGGTGAAGTAGAGAATTTGTGTCATCACTTTGTCTCTTAAGGATTTATTGGATGCCATTAGTGAGGAGATAATGACCTCAAGAAAGAGGAGGAGGAAGAAGAAGCTTTCCTTTCTTTTTCTTATGTGTTGAGATCATATGAGAGTGAGAGTGTAATGAAATAATACAAGAGCAAACATATCTATCATGGCTGCCTTTCTCTCTCTTCCTCTCATTTCATCACTCAAATCCATCACAAAATGTGACATATGCACAATTAAAGAGACCATGAGTCACTAGGTTGCATGTGTCACAATAAATGCACCTCATGATGGTTTTGAGCTCATTATTTCCATATGCAAACATTAATCCAAATGTTTGCAACAATAAAAAGAGAATGGCATCTACTAAAGTAAATTCGTGACGGATCACAAGAGTACCCCTCACCTGTATATACATACCTGCATCCGCATTCCGACTGAATGCGAATGCGATAAGACTATACTAATCCAACAAATCTAATACTAGGATCCGGCTTAAACCAAAGCCTACTAGTATGATCCGTCCGTGTTAGTTATATGTATGCCCTAGAGGCCATTACTGTACATAGGATGTATATTGTAGTGGATGCTTGGACATATATAGGGAGGACTTTCTTGCTCGACATGATAGTATGCTATCTGGTTGCTCTTTATCTTAACGTGTACACTGATTGTCTCTCTGTTACATGTTGGTAAAGCCCATAGGATGTGTACTTGACTACCTGGACTATGATGCGGATCATACTAGTGGGGACATGGTAGTCCATAAGTACATCTTTCAAGGTCCCTAGTCGTGGGTGTATCGAGACGGGGCATCGATATACCAGAGTAGACTAGCATATACCTTCTCGACCCATACAGATGGGCGATGGATGATCCCATATCCATTGGTGTTTGACATCAGATATGATATACGGGTGCTCAGTGGAGACTGGGTATACTGGACGGACTCGCCGAGAACTCCCAGATGGTATTATACCTTACGTCAGATGGCAGTTCTCTGGTGACACTGGTACAGGTTAGTCTGTTGACCCGAGATCGTCATAGAGTCTTGTGTGATTCCCACTGTGCTTTGATTTCCACCTTACCACGTCCAAGAGGGCGTGCAAAATGGTGGTTTTTGGGTACAGTCCCGAATCACATGGAGGCAATGAGCGATAGGAGGGGATTCGTCTCTCCCGGTATAAGGGGTTGATGTTGCGCTGTGTTCGATTGGCTATAACCGGAAATCCCTGGCAAGGGTTGCTGAGATTTACTGGTAAGTGTTACCTGTAGTTTCTCAAACTGTTATAGACCTCATATCGACACGACTTATCGAGCTATTGGGGTCTGACGTTTACCACCCCTAGGCGAGATATGCGACATATCAGATGACGAGACCGGACTGTACGGTAAGTGTTACTGGTTGGATTCACAGGAGTGTGAGCGGGCTTGCTCGTCGATCTTCTGATCGCTCAATACCCGGGTGGCCGTTACGTCTAGCAGACCGCTTGCGTCTTGTGGGTGCTTGATATGATCATCATCTGCTGCCGGCGTATTGACGAGTGTTTAGAGTCCTACACAGAGGTTTCCTGGCTCAAGCGAAACGAAATAGGAGCGCATATGAAATATGTGCGGGACCGAGAATAATGCGTGTATGTGATACCGTATTCCATTCTCGCGATGAATGTATCGATTGGTTGTATGCGATATAACCTAGTTATCGAATCGAGGATTGATTCGATAAGCCGATACATTTGATATTAGTCGGTTATATGCGATATGACCGGATCGTTAAATCAAGTATTGATTTAATGATTTAATGCATAATTATATATTTGATATATTACTTTGCATGAACTAGTATTGGTTCAGTTAAATTGGATTTTCTCACTTGATGTACACAAGTTGTATATGTGATATATTTTTGTGCACTTGTTTGTATCATGTTTGATGATACATGCCAACTTGAGTTTGTGTGTATGATTAAACCATGGTTATATGAATGGTTATGGTTTTGTTTACTTATCTATTCATTTATTTATTTATTCATTTTGAAAGGATAAAAAGAATGGTGGCTTATTTTGTTGTTTTGTTGAAACTTCTTGAAGTGTTGAAAGCTTGACCATTCTTGTTCTTTTCCTTAACCTAACCATTCAACCTAACCATGGTTCATTCTCTACACCTAACTATGGTTGCCATTATGATAAGTATTCATTTTATTTTCTATTTTAAACTATACTCATCATATTCTTTCTTCATCTTCTTCATCTTCAACAATGAAGAAACCTTGCAACCATCAATGGCAACTTGAGAAAAAGAGTGAGAAATCCAATTCTAAAGTGAACCCACTTCCTATTTCTTCATCCTCTACCACTTGCCAAGTAGTATAGGGTGTTTTCTTCACAAGTTTCATGGCTTGGTGAAGTTGGAGCTTGATCTTGTGTTGCCTCGACGTAGATCATCTTCGGCATCGAAGTCGACGACCTAGCCCACCCATTTCTCCGATGAAGCCGACGCTAGAGCCTGAGATCCGATGATCGCAGCGAGGGGATTTCATCACGGAGCTATGGAGGTAGAGGACCGGATCTACAAAGGTTGTATTTCCGTTCAACTCTTAGTTAAGTTGTTAACTAGTTGCTGTTTCGCCTAAATTCTAGTTAACGATCCGTATTAGGGTTTGTAGGCACAAGAAAAATTTGAATTTGGCATGGTTGATGCCTTGTGAGACCTCATTAGTATGCCTAGGAACCCTACAGTGGTATCAGAGCCTAGCTAGAGCCTTAGGCGATGCGTAGACGGAGTTAGAAATCCGATCGACCCGAAACCCTAATTCAAAACGGCTCTCTGTACATTTTTTAAAAACTGGGTTTTTTCCAGATTAAAAAATCTTTAAAAATTCAGCAGGAGATTCTAAGAATTACGGTGCAAAATTGACCAAGAGATTCGAACAAAGCGCGGCGGAACCGCGGCATTAGCATGGCTAATGCGGCGGTTTCGCGGCCATTTAGTCTCCTCAGTAAGTTATTTTTGCACAGTAACTTCTATCTTTCATTGCTGAGTTTTCTGGGAATTTTTAATATTTACTCAAGAGTTGAGTTTTCTGGGTTGTATTGGAAGTTCGTAGATTCGATGGGATTTTCAAACTTTGTCTATGTGCTTTTCCGGGTAATTTTTGAATATGTTAAAAAGTTCGACCGGATATAAATACCCACCTTTTCCCCTGTCGGGAAATTTCCAAGTGTTGGATCTTTTCGTAGTTTAATAACATTCTAAGTAGTGCAAGTAATGCGATGGACCCTCTAGAAGACAACAAACCTTAACTCGATTCTGTGATCATCTTGAACTGCCCTTTGAACCTTAGGGTTTAGGGCAGTACGGCGTGCCACATATGAGGCGTTGGCTTGACCCTTCTACGGCTGGACCGTTGGTACTGAGGCATGAACTGGATGTTTTTAAACTTATTTCATGTGTTGAGCTGTTTCGGGAAAATTTGGGTGTTTGAATGTTCGATCGGAAAGTTTAACATTTTCTATTTTATCTGGAATGTGATACAATAATTGGAATTCACAAGTAGTTATGAGATAACTGAATGAATGTTATAAATCTAGCGGTTTAGTCTCACTTGATCGGTTGCCACGGAATTTTGATGTGATCAAAAGTCCGTCGCAATCACGTAGCGTACGCGAATACTCGCCGGGTAAACTTAATAGTCTGCTACACCCCATAGCCCTGACCAAGTGACTGTAAGAGAACCCTGTCGCCGAAAGCATCCGTTCGGGTGCTCGCGGCAGCGGTGTTCTGCCTTGGTGCACTTCGTCGGCGGCATCGGGGGTGCAGCCGTCTACTGAAGTTTGCGACGAGCATTCGATCAGGATGTCAGGAATCTTGTTGAATTGCCCGACTTGATATTGAAAAGAGTTTTCGATAATGAGACTAAAATGCGGGGTTTATAATTGTTAGGCATGCGATGTCTAAGGAATTCATTTGATTAGGCATGCGATGTCTAAGGAGTTTGCGGATTCCAACTGTTGTAGTTTTACACTTTCTTTTCTGTGACCGTAAGTGTAATATGTGATATCGCCGGTTTCGTTGCTATATGTCAACGACAATTGGGATACGCGTATTTACTTACGTTGATGACATGTGATGTTATGTGTTGCTGGATATGTTATATTGGATTGTCGTGTTTGAATAGCCGGGGTTTTTTTTATGTGAGATGAGTGTTTTTCATTTTCATTCATGTAAAAAACTTGTATGTAATATTCTTTTATTGGGGCACTTCCAGGTTGCGGAAGATGTCACCTTTTGTATATTATTTACTTTTCCGCACTAGGATAGACCCAAGGAGGGGAACACAAGTAACCGGGTTCTAGAGACCAGTGGGAGACCAGCTCGAGGAGTCGAGTCCGGGTCTCCTAACTCTAGAATTGGTAGGGTTGTTTGCCGCTCTCGTAGGGGTCTAGGGGTGTGAGTTTGGCTATTCATCGCGACTGTGGAATCTGTGTTTTATACTGGCTCATATTGAAAACACGGACGTCCTAGTATATCCAATGTTTCATATGTTTCTTCTGCTGCGATATCTGTGATGTGATCATGTGATGTTCTGTGATAAATATTGTATATAGTATATATGATATATTGTATAGACGTTACTTATGTTTTGCACTCGCGCTAGCCCTGCCCCGCTCTGTCGTTAGTTACCTAACCTAACGGTGCACGAGGGGACATCGAGGCGAATGCGGATGGCATAAGTGTACGTCGTATTTATCTGTGATGTTTAGGTAACTTAAATGATGGGAATTCATTAATATGATTAATGAAAGTAAAAGAAACCTAAAGATGTTGTGGAATCGAATTTCTAAAAATAAAACAGGTAGCTACAGTTCTTGCTTTGTACAGCGGTATATATGATATATCCTGCACCTTATTCAATGAGGAAAGGACCGAGATCCCTTCACCGGGATTGACTCCTTTAGCAATAACTAGCGGATGCTACACACTCGGTTTGTCTTTTGATAGCTTCTATAGTTTCTGCTTTGCACAGTGATATATATGATATATCCCGCACCTCATTCGACGAGGAAAGGGCCGACGATCCCTTCACCGGGAGTGACCCCTTTAGCAAAACTAGAAAAGCCTAAAAAACACTCCATTTCAAAAATCATTTGATTCTACAACGATATCAAGTTCATTACGCAATAGGTTTTCAGAAAAACCTGTCGCAGCCCTCCGTCATTTCAGATAAGTACTAGTTAGTATTCGTGCTGCGGTAGTTTGGCCTCCGTCAAGGCGTAGTGTACGGTAGCTAACTAGTGCTTATCTGCTAGCATATGATGCGATTGGATTAGGGTATTCGTACGACGTTGTTTGGCCTCCATCAAGGGTCGTGCGGGTGGGTTTAATTCAATCAGGAAATGACGGGTTGAACTTGACTAGCGGACTATGGGTAGTTTGGCCTCCGTCAAGGTCATAGGACGCTAGGGGCAAAATTATCGGGAATTTCAAGTGTTGAAATTTGCAATGAGATTGCATACCTTCTATGAGATAGTTAGATCCCGATACCTGCTGCGAGTAAGAGTTACTTCTGGGAGAGTTTTACACATTACAATTAGCCGATCAAGTAGGTGTCTAGAAAGGTGTTAACGAGGTTATGCCTCTGGGAAAACGAGGTTTACATTAATTAGGTTCGTGCGAAAGCACGGGGGATCTCACTCAAAGTACCGACACTGGCCTGGCTGAAAGATTGGCGAACTTGTAGTGTGTAATTAATCCCGGCTAGTCTTTCCTTTTAGGGTTTAAAGGAAGATTTGATTAAAAACAGTGGGAGCCATCCTGATTAGATAAAATAATAACCAATCTATTCTTGCAAGAGCATACGCTGAGTGTTTTCTACTCTCTCTCTCTCCAGGTAGCGACCATATCACGCCTTAATCAAGATAATAAAACGGATATTTTGACCGAACCCGCTTGTTATACTGAGCTGGGGAACGTTAGTCCCGCTCCAACTTATAATTTTTATAAGACGGAGCAGGAAATTGGGGAATACCAGATTTCCCGTGCCGCCCAAACGAAGAAAGTGCATATGATGCATCTCCTTCGGGTGTGTTTGTTACACAGAACTGTTTCTCAGTATCCTCTGCGTCCTGGGTATCTGATACCGGAAGAGGATCCCAGATATGTAATCTGTTTTATAGGGCTACAGAAAGACAGAGAACTGAGAACGGGTGATAAGTTTCATGAGACAGAAAACGGGGCAAGTGTTGCAGCCAAGTCTGTTGGTCACTGTCACCCTGTATTACCAATACATTGATTCTGAACGAATGTTATTAGATACCGAACCTGATATACAAAATCATATCAGTCTCTTTAATGATAAAATTTTGTATTGTTGGATAATGTTTTGAACATTTCCTATATCAAAAGTTGATCGGTTCAGGCACGTTATCTAAAAGTATTAATGTTCTAAATCAAACTACTGTTCTTAGTATACGGAACACACATAAGAGGAAGAGTTCAGAAATGAACGGATCCTTCTTGAGGTATTGTAGACTAGGTCATATCAATGCGACCCGACTAGCTAAGTTGCACATAGATGCATATTTAAATCTATTTGAATTTACATCTTGTGAAAACTTGCCGATCATGTCACAAAGATAAGATGACCACAGCTCTGTTTATTGGAAGCAGAGAAAGAGTTAGTGTACTCTTGGGACTGATACATGTTGATGTATGTAAGGTCCCCCGTTTACACATGCCAAGACCGGTTCTTTGTACTTCATTACATTCTCTGATAATCTCTCTAGATTCAGAAATATGTTCCTATTGAAACACAAGTCAGAACCTTTTGAGATATTCACAGAATATAAGTTAGAAGTAGAGAACCAATACGGGTATAAGTATTATGTCCTTTGATGAGATCAGGGAGGAGAATACTTGAGCACGGAATTCCTAGACTATTCTAAAGGAGAATGAGATTCTCTCTCAGAATGACTCCTCCGTATACACCATAGCACGATGATATATCGGGGAGGAGCAATAACACCCTATCTGATATGGTGTGCTTTATGATGAGTACTACTGAGTTACCTATTTCCTTTTTGGGAGTTTTGGGCTTGAGAAGCTGCATACCTATTGAATAGGGTTCCAATCAAATCAATTGCCTACCACTTCATATGTGATATGGAAAGGGAAGAGTCCATATCTTAAGTTTGTTAAGATTTGGGGTTGTCCAGCCTATGTCTAAAAAGAAAAATCCGGACAAGCTCGAGGCAAGATCTGTTATGTAGAACTGGAAATGTTCCAGCTATACAAACTGCAGCTGATGATTTGAAAGAACCAAATGATTCAATAGTTACCAACGAACCTCAGCCTCTCCGCCGATCTAATAGGGTTACTCACCCACCTGAGAGATACTTTTGTTTCTCTATGACAGTGGGAGCGAGGATTGCATCATGAGATGATGACCCAACTAGTTTCGAGCTGGCCATCAGGAGTGGGACTCTGTAAGAATGGCTGGATGCTTAGCGATCTGAGATGGAATCCTTATACACCAACAAAGTATGGACTTTGGTTGCTATATGTGAAGGGTTAAATCCCCATCAGGAGCAAGTATATCTTAAGAAGATTACTTGGTGTACTTGGAAAAGTTGAGACTTTCAAAGCTAGACTTGTTAAAGGTTTGCATCATTGACCAGGTATGGATTTTGTTGAAACCTTTTCTAAGTAGCTATGCTTAAGTCCATCCAGATCCTACTTGCCACGGCTATATACCATGACTACGATATCTGGTGGTTGGGTGTCATGACTGCTTTTCTAAAATGATACATGGTTTCAGAAAAGAGAGTCTATAAGTACACAGTCAGAGGGCTTCGTAGACAGTGGGAGCAGCGGAAACGTGTGCAATATGTTTTATGTGATAAAGCAGGCATCACCGAGTTGGAACATCTGTTTTGATGTATTATTCAAACAGTTTGACATCATCAAAATGGTAGATGAACCTTGTATAAACAAAAAGGTAGTAGGGAGTATAGTGACGATCCTCGTAGAGTACGTGGATGACATACTCTTGATAGGGAAGGAGTTTCCTATGCTACACTCGATAAATCTCCGCTTATCACAATGATTCTCCACATAGGATCAATGTGATACCTACTAAATCCTGGTTTTTGGATCCATGAGATAGATCTAAATGGATGTTAGGATTCTCACTAGATGTAGTGAGATGGTATCAATCGATCCTGGGGAGAATCACTGGAAGTGTTCCAGGGTGATAAGGACGACTGAATGTCAGTCACAGGCATTGTGTTTACCCTCAGTAAAGGGACGGTATGTTGGAAGAGTTCCAAGCCAGATACCGTGGCAAACTAGACGATAAAGGCTGGATACATTGCTACTTAAGATGCTACCAAAGAGGCCGTTTGGGTGTATATTGGTTCATGAGATGAACTAGGTTCCTACCATTGTGTGACAATGGAAGTGTGGCTTTGGCCCGGGAACCCCGGTCCCATCAGTGACCCAGACATATTCTGAGGCAGCATCACGTGATCATGGGGATGGTTGATCTCCAAGGAGATCGAGGTTAGGAGAGTAGACTCAGAGGACAACACGGCGGATCCACTCGCAAAGGCCTTTTCCCAGAGAGAGACTTTTTATGGGATGGTTGAGTATGAGATACTACAACCACTGCTATCAGATAGCCCTAGTGCAAGTGTGAGATTATTAGTTATATGTATGCCCTAGAGCCCATTACTGTACATAGGATGTATATTGTAGTGGATGCTTGGACATATATAGGGAGGACTTTCTTGCTCGACATGATAGTATGCTATCTGGTTGCTCTTTACCTTAACGTGTACACTGATTGTCTCTTTGTTACAAGTTGGTAAAGCCCTTAGGATGTGTACTTGACTACCTGGACTATGATGCGGATCATACTAGTGGGGATATGGTAGTCCATAAGTACATCCTTCAAGGTCCCTAGTCATGGGTGTATCGAGACGGGGCATCGATATATCAGAGTAGACTAGCGTATAACTTCTCGACCCATACAGATGGGCGATGGATGATCCCATATCCATTGGTGTTTGACATCAGATATGATATACGGGTGCTCAGTGGAGACTGGGTATACTGGACGGACTCGCCGAGAACACCCAGATGGTATTATACCTTACGTCAGATGGCAATTCTCTGGTGACACTGGTACAGGTTAGTCTGTTGACCCGAGATCGTCATAGAGTCTTGTGTGATTCCCATTGTGCTTTGATTTCCACCTTACCATGTCCAAGAGGGCGTGCAAAACGGTGGTTTTTGGGTACAGTCCCGAATCACATGGAAGCAATGAGCGATAGGAGGGGATTCGTCTCTCCCGGTATAGGGGGTTGATGTTGCGCTGTGTTCGGTTGGCTATAACCGGAAATCCCTGGCCAGGGTTGCTGAGATTTACTGGTAAGTGTTACCTGTAGTTTCTCGAACTGTTATAGACCTCATATCGACACGACTTATCGAGCTATTGGGGTCTGACGTTTACCACCCCTAGGTGAGATATGCGACATATAAGATGACGAGACCGGACTGTACGGTAAGTGTTACTGGTTGGATTCACAGGAGTGTGAGCGGGCTTGCTCGTAGATCTTCTGATCACTCAATACCCGGGTGGCCGTTACGTTTAGCAGACCGCTTGCGGCTTGTGGGTGCTTGATATGATCATCATCTGCTGCCGGCGTATTGACGAGTCTTTAGAGTCCTACACAGAGGTTTCCTGGCTCAAGCGAAACGAAATAGGAGCGCATATGAGATATGTGCGGGACCGAGAATAATGCTTGTATGTGATACCGTATTCCATTCTCGCGATGAATGTATCGATTGGTTGTATGCGATATAACCTAGTTATCGAATCGAGGATTGATTCGATAAGCCGATACATTGGATATTAGTCGGTTATATGCGATATGACCGGATCGTTAAATAAAGTATTGATTTAATGATTTAATGCATAATTATATATTTGATATATTACTTTGCATTAACTAGTATTGGTTCACTTAAATTGGATTTTCTCACTTGATGTACACAAGTTGTATATGTGATATACTTTTGTGCATTTGTTTGTATCATGTTTGATGTTACATGCTAACTTGAGTTTGTATGTATGATTAAACCATGGTTATATGAATGGTTAGGGTTTTGTTTACTTATCTATTCATTTATTTATTTATTCATTTTGAAAAGATAAAAAGAATGGTGGCTTATTTTTTTGTTATGTTGAAACTTCTTGAAGTGTTGAAAGCTTGACCATTCTTGTTCTTTTCCTTAACCTAACCATTCAACCTAACCATGGTTCATTCTCTACACTTAACTATGGTTTCCATTATGATAAGTATTCATTTTATTTTCTATTTTAAACTATACTCATCATATTCTTTCTTCATCTTCTTCATCTTCAACAATGAAGAAACCTTGCAACCATCAATGGCAACTTGAGAAAAAGAGTGAGAAATCCAATTCTAAAGTGAACTCACTTCCTATTTCTTCATCCTCTACCACTTGCCAAGTAGTATAGGGTGTTTTCTTCATAAGTTTCATGGCTTGGTGAAGTTGGAGCTTGATCTTGTGTTGCCTCGACGTAGATCATCTTCGGCATCGAAGTCGATGACCTAGTCCGCCCATTTCTCCGATGAAGCCGACGCCAGAGCCCGAGATCCGATGATCGCAGCTAGGGGATTTCATCATGGAGCTATGGAGGTGGAGGACCGGATCTACAAAGGTTGTATTTCCGTTCAACTCTTAGTTAAGTTGTTAACTAGTTGCTTGTTTCGCCTAAATTCTAGTTAACGATCCGTATTAGGGTTTGTAGGAACTAGAAAATTTGAATTTGGCCTGGTTGATGCCTTGTGAGACCTCATTAGTGTGCCTAGGAACCCTACAGTCTGATCATGATCCGTGCACTACTGCACGTATATGATCGGACCCCGCCATTTATCATACGGCCTCTACAACGTTTCGCCCGAAACTTGAGAAACTGTCTGTGGGGGACTCTAAAGACTCGTCAATACATTGGCTGTGGATTTAACCACTAGCACGTCAGAGGTACTAGCCGTACGTAACGGGCTACCAGGTATTGACCAAAATGGAGGTCGATGAGCGAACTCATCCTGACACCCTACTGAGCCTGTCAGTGACAATATTCGTACAATCCGGTCAATTCGTCTATGAGCATCGCATGGCGGGCCTAGAGCGTTGGTAAAAGTCAGACCATCAAAAGCGGTACAAGTCATGTCGGAGTGTAGCCCAGAACACCCTGAGATATTTCTGGAATACCTACCAGTAAATCTCTTGCCTTGGCCAAGAACTTCGTGTAATGGCTCTCCTAGACACAGCGCGATCTCACCCCCATTACCGGGAGAGACGAAACCCCTGCCGATCCGCTCACTGCCTCTATGTGGCTCGGGACTGTACCCAACTAAAACCTATTTGCACGACTCCTTTGAGCCATGGGAGGGTAGTAATCAAAGCACAGTGGGAACTCACACGAGACAGATGACGATCTCAGGTCGATGAACTAACATGTACACATCTCACCAGGGAACTGCTATCTGACGCCAGGTATAATACCAACTAGCATGTTCCCGGCGAGTCCTGTCCGGTGTACTCATAACCCAATGAGCACCTGTATACATCTTAGGTGAACCAACTTACATCAATGGCTTGTGAGACTGGCCACCGCCCCTCGTCGGGGTCTCGACTGTATACACTAGTCTACTAATGGAGTATCGATGCCCAGTCTCGAAACTCACACGACTAGGGACCTTTTAAGGATGTGCTTATAGACCCCAGCTCCCACATATATGATCGCCATCATACTGCTGGTAGTCAAGCAAGAATCCTAAGGGTTCTATCAATGTGTAATAGCGACCTGTAATGTCACCTAAAGTATGTACACGATGATAAAGACAAACCAGATAGCATACTATCATCTTGAGTAAGACTGTCCTACCGGTATAGGTCCTCCTTCAATCATTGCAATCACGTGCCTGTGATCCAATAATTGACTCTGAGGGCACTATATCCAATAATATCCCACTTGCACTCAAGGCTAATTATTGCGATGTCGCATACTCACAGCCCGTGTGATACCGAACACCCAACTCCTCTACTAATCATTTTTACAAAGCCCGTTCGCGAAACTATCGCGTTCGAGGAATTTCCCCAGTGAGTGGATCCGCCCTGATGTTTCTTTCTATGTCTCTCTTTATCTCAAGTTCGCGGAGAAAGCCATCTCCCGAAATGAGCAATACCTGTCTTAGAATATGTCTGGATATCTGATGGGACCAAGTTCATCAATGAACTCCAAATCCAAACTTCTTAGACTGTATCGTCAACTGAACTTAATCAGTGTCCTAAGCCACACCTCCCTCAGTATCCGCTTGGACCACCTAACCAAAATACCGCCCCTCGTCAGAAGGAAAACTATAACTCTGACAGTCACTCTGTCATCCAGGTAACCTTGGAAGCCTGGAATGATAACCGTCTCCCGAAGGAGGCTGTCGTTATCATTTCCCTAGAACATCCACTTATGTTCTAAAACTGCTTCCGAACGTTTCTCTAGGATAGGATTAATATCACAACTTGTTGCATCTAGTGCCAAAACAACATCTGGTATGGTACTTGACATCTCATGATTGATTCAATTGCCTAAGCAAATGATCGGCCAATCATGCACATCCCTCTCCTCTTTAGTCTGTAAGACACCTTTAGAGAAGGTGACTCCAACACCTGCAGGTACAGTACCATGCCAGGAGTCGTTGATCAGTCGAAAATATTGTATTTTTAACACAACAATTTCCCTACCATTTGCACTCATCTAGAGGTGTTCGGTATTAATATAGCACATATTAGCAAAACATCCGTAAAATACCAAATTACTTGTGTTGTATACTAAAACTGACATTTTTTGAAGGAAATTGAGTGTTTATCATTGCATGCATCATCTTTGTGTAGCGCAACACATGTCTCGAGAATCTGTGCAGGAAATTCCAGGAAAAGTGCCGAAACTGTCAAAAGTGCTGATAAAAATACGCCTAGTCCAAGACTTGTGATCTGGCAGTGAGAAAGAGAGAATTATAAGATTCCACATATCAGAAAATACATCTAAATCAGCACAGAATCAACCACAGAATTTCCATGCAGAGAGGCCATAAAAGGGCCGCAGATCCGCGGCCAGATCCCCATTAGCACGGCGGATCCGCGGCCATGTCATGGTGACGTCAGCATATCTTCAGCTCCGGTTTCTCATTTCAGCTTCAGAACTCATTCAATCCACTCCAATTTCCAGAGAACTCTAGAAGTTTCTAGAACAGCAAGGCTTATTGTTAAAGCTAAACATCCTCAAGCTTCCAAAGCAAGCTACTTAACTACCTATGCCTCGAAGCTTCTCCCTAACCTCCAAGCTAATGAAGGAAGCTAATCCTAACTAACTAACTCTAGAACCTTCTACCTAAATACCAAGCTTACAAGGGAAGCTAAACTAAACCTAGCTTCTAAAGGAAGCTAATCCTAATCAAGGCTATAAAAGGAACTCTAAGGCTTCACTTCTAAGGTTGTTGATCTTTCCATCAATTCCCAATACAAGTTGAGTGACACAACTTGTAACCCTTAACCTAATCCAATCACCAAAGCCAAATTTAAGATCCCTGAGTACAATTCAAGCAAGAAGCCTTCAACCTTTTAGGAGCGAAGCCGATCTTCATCCGAGCAAGTGGTCCAAGACGATCCGCGACTCACGAAGACGTGCGACGCCAAATCGACGATCAAGTTCTTTCCTCATTGTAGATCTTGAGAGAATTGTAACAAAATTGTTGATAAATAAAAGGTGAAATTCTTTATCTTGCTTTCTTTACATTCTTGCATCATGATTAGATCTCAATTCTCGATTGAGTTCTTTGATATGATGTTTGAGTAAAACTCCGCTCGTGAAGGAGTCGAGAGAATCAATAGATGATGATGTTACAAATCTCGAAATGATTCTTAAATCCTTTGAGTTTTGTAAACTTTAGTAAATTGAAGAATCGACAACCTAGTTTCGAGCCATGCTTTCTTGATTGTGTTCGCTCTTAATTAGTGATCCATGATCGATTCTTGAATTTACTAGAGGCTAGGGTGTGAATGAAATCAACGAAAGAACAAGGGATAGATGATGAAACCCTAGTTTCCGCAAGAAATCCCTAATTCTCGTTGATCATCATCGATCTAGTATCAAATCATTAATGGATAAGAAAACGTAATCAATAGTTTTCATCACGTCTATAGATTCGATGGATTCCAACGAGCCTCACTTCGATTCTTGAAACCTAATTCGATTGGATATCATCAATTCTTGATTCTTGATTTTTAATGTTTTCTTGTTATTAGATCTAGATTTTAATAATTCTTGAAATTCACTTTTAAATCTTGAATTGAATTGTATTTTCTTTTCTTTTTAATTTTCGACTCATCTAATTCAATTACAAGCAAATCTCACTTTCCCTGTGGACGATCCGCACTCGCTAATGCGCTATATACGACACCGTTATTGATTGCGGTAAAAAATTTCTTTGGTTGTGATTTCTATACATTTTCTACCGACGAACAAAGAATTCATTCAATCAAATGACGCCGTTGCCGGGGATCGTGTGCTAATTTATTCGTTTTTGAAATTTGAGTTGAAAAGTTTATTCCATCATAATTTTTAGATCAAAATTCGCGCAAACACTAAACGATTCGTTGTGATTTGTTGAAAGGAAATCTGGAATCTGTGGAGCTTGAGGAAAAATATTTTGAATATTTCAGAGACATCAGGGAGTGATCTGGAACTGTGCCAAGAATTTTTGTGCAGGGATCAGATTGAACCGCGGCGGATCCGCGGCATTAGAAGCTTACTGCGGCGGAACCGCGGCGCTCCTGTAGCGTTGCTGTACGGAAATTGCTTGGTAACTTCTTGAATTTCTTATCTCCTCCCTCATCGGCTCCAATAACAATTTTCTGCAGGTTTCTTTGAAAAAATTCGCAGCACCGCAAAAAGAAAAAATTGTGCGTGTTTGATCTTGGTTGTTTGCATTTTTAATACGGAAATTAAGGGGCAAAGACCAAATTCAGATTAGGTGGGGAGTTCATTACCCTTCCTAAGCCCCGAAAATCACAAAACTGCATCCGCATTACCCTCATTAACTAAAAAATATCTAGACATGACTCTAAGGACCGTCGCACTCACTTAAGACAGGATAAGGTCGTGGGTAATATATTGCTTATCCGTGTTTCTTTTGTGGTGTCTAAGGCAAGTGTGTCTAAGACAAGTGGTTACTTAATTAGGCCCACTACTTACGTAGTGGAGAACCTTCCACTTACCTGGCACTTACCTGGCCACAGGAGGGACAAAGAGGCAGTGGAGGATTGATCCTGCGATTTGTTTTCTAGCAGTTAGGAGCGGTCTAGAGACTTGACCTTGGTGACCACTAGACTTAGGGTTGTGCTTGTGCATTTGTTGTGATTTGCATCATTTTTTCAAAAATCCGTACCTTTTTCAAAACAAACACCACTTCATTCTTTCCCCTAATTATCTTAACGCTGCCACTTGTACTAAACCCTTTAGTGCAAGATATGCTGGACACGGGATTCTAGTGCCCGCTTAGTCCGCGTTCCCTCGATCGACTCCGAAGTCGGTATTTCTACATTTACTTCTTCTTTACCCACCACCACACCCATATCGATGGTCGGTTCTCCATCGAACTTCTTTACCACTACTCTGCCGCCGTCCGCAGGTACGCAGAATCCACCCCGCATCTCTCTCCAAGAGAGGTGCTATCCTATGCGAGGTCCTCTTTCGACCTGTCTCTCCATTACCCCAGCCAACGGGGACAATTTTGAGATTAAACCCCAATACATCAACCTTCTACCAAAATATCACGGTCTCGAGTCTGAAGACGCATATGTCTTTATTACAAAATTTGAAAATGTATGCACAATGATGGGTACCTCACAGCTTTCTGTGGATGCTATGCGTCTACGTCTTCTTCCATTTATCTTGTGCGATATAGCTGAGAAGTGGCCGTATAAGACAACCGCACATTCCATTTCGAATTGGGAAGAATTCGTTGCAGCATTCCTTAAGAAATTCTACCCTAATCACAAGACAGCTCGAGTCCGTAGCGAAATAAATCAATTCACCCAGCTTCCGAATGAACCATTCTCGAAGTGTTTTGAACGCTTCAAGGATCTATTGGTTCAATGTCCACATCACGGAATCCCTAGATGGGATCTGTGCTGAATCATATATGAGGGCATTAACCCTACCACTAAACAGAACCTTGAAGCCATGTGTCAAGGCACTTTTATGACCAAAGACGATGGGGAAGCTTGGAAATTCTTAGAAGATTTCGCTGAAAAATCTTTACAGTGGGAGAGTGTAAACCAGTCATCGTCTAGGGGTCGCATTCACCAAATTGATGTTTCCATAGGTGTTAGAGCTGAGATGGCAGCAATGCAAAAGAAGCTAGAAGTTATGGAACAAAAATTTTTAGCAACCTCCCTAAATTAGATGTCACTCCCGAAAACTGTATGTGGATGCTGTTCTGATCCTTCTCATTTGACGGAAGAATGTCCATTGAATTCTCCGTTTCATGGTCAAGAATTTACCAATGCTGCTTTTCAAAGACCTAGAAACGATCCGTATTCTTCCACATATAATCAGGGTTGGAGGAATCACCCTAACTTTGCTTGGAACCATCAGCAAAATCAACACACGGTTCCAAATCAAAATAATTTTCAAAGGGCTCTTCCACCACCACAGCAGCCATTTAAACTGACTCAGCACCCCCTACCAATCACAAAACTTTCAAGATCTAGTCAACACACCTGCACGGTATAATCCTGCACAGTTGACTGGTACTGATCTCTCTGCTTCACTCGAACAGACTTTTGAAATGTATATGAAACGAATGTCGGCCGAATTTAGGTCTTCCCTCGATAAATTTGAGAAAAACTCTGATCTCCAAGCTGAGAGTTTAAAATCGATGGAAGCAGAAATTGGCCGATTAAAAGCCGAAATGAGTGCGAGAGAAAAAGGAAAACTTCCGTCTCAACCCTTACCGAAACCTGGGCATTCACAACACTACAATGTAAATGCCATCACAACGTTGAGATCAGGAAGAGTGCTGAATAATCATGTTGGGGAAGAGATTGATGATACTGAAAAATCTATCAATAACACCCCGGCTGAGATCTTTCCTTACACACACACTTCTACTTCTGATCATTGTTCTTCTACCCCGCCGCCTTCTCACGAGCCTATTCTCCGTTTCCCTCTAGGCTCTACACCTCACCCCACCTCTTCTATTCCACAAAAGACGATCCCCACTCATATTCTGGGATCACGTCTACACACACCACCTTCTCCTATGATAGACCCATCTCTTATTACTAAAGCTCCTTAGCCGAATCAGTTAAGGGGTAACAAATCGAGTCCACATATGGAGAAAATTATGGAAATGTTCAAACGGGTTAACATCAACATCCCTCTCCTAGATGCTATTCAACAAGTCCCCGCTTATGCGAAAATTCTTAAAGACTTGTGCACTTGGAAGAGGAAGACTCAAGTGTCAAAGAAGGTCTTCATGACTAATAATGTTAGCACTGCTTTTACCCCACAGCTACCAAAGAAACGTAAGGACCCAGGAAGTCCTACGATCTTGATTTCTATTGGGGGTAAAAATAACAACCGTGCTCTTCTAGACCTTGGCGCAAGTGTTAACCTGCTTCCATACTCTATTTATGAGCAGTTAGGGATTGGAGAGTTAAAACCTGCTCACTGCACTCTCCAAATGGCAGACCGTTTAATCACCAAACCTAGGGGTGAACTAGAGGATGTGTTGATAAAAGTCGGGGAATTTGTATTCCCTGTGGACTTCATTGTTCTCGATACAAAACCTGTAGCAAACCCACAGAGTCAAATTCCAGTGATTTTGGGTCGACCATTCCTTGCCACTTCCAATGCTTTCATTAACTGTAAAAACGGTTCATTGAACCTATCTTTTGGAAAAATGATAATTGAACTGAACATCTACAAAATTGGAAGTCAGCCATCTGAACCCTCTGTTCATATACTTGATGTGTGCTCTGTCCACGAGATTGCTCCCGAAAGTTGCGGAGTTGATGAACTTTGCTTTGAAGATCTCGATGACACTACCACATCAATATTTGATCTTGCACATCCTAGTGAGGACATATTTTCCACGCTTGAGTCCGACACTCTTGACTCATCACCATCCGAGTCTGTATCCTATGCAGGCTATGAGCTTCTCCTTGACTCCGAGTATCATTCGATGATCCCACCTTCTATTATTTCTCCGCCAGCATTAGATCTCAAACTTTTACCTTCTCATCTTAAATATGCATATTTATGTAAGAATGAGTCTTTACCGGTTATCATATCCACTTCTCTAGCATCAGAGCAAGAGAATGCACTTTTGACGGTATTGAGATCTAACAGGCAGGCGTTTGGTTGGACCATGGCGGACATCAAAGGGATTAGTCGCTTGATTGTAGAACATCATATACATTTGATGGATGAAGCCAAACCAACCCGAGAACCACAGAGACGGTTGAACCCCGTCATAAAGGATGCGGTGAAGAAAGAGATCGTCAAATGCTTAGACAATGGTATCATTTACCCAATCTCCGATAGCCAATGGGTGAGTCCAATTCATGTCGTCCCTAAGAAATCTGGCATCACAGTCATTACCAATGAGGCAAATGAGTTAATTCAGACACGCACCCAAACTGGGTGGCGTGTATGTATTGATTACAGAAAACTCAATGCCACTACGAGGAAAGACCACTTTCCTCTACCTTTCATTGACCAGATGCTGGAACGCTTAGCTGGACGTGAGTATTATTGCTTTTTGGACGGATACTCTGGCTATAATCAGGTCCCATTGCCAAAAAGGATTAAGATAAAACCACATTTACTTGTCCTTTTAGTACCTTTGCTTATAGACGCATGCCCTTTGGGTTATGCAATTCTCCCGCTACATTTCAGCGGTGTATGATGGGGATATTCTCATACATGGTCGAGAATTTTTTGGAGATTTTCATGGACGATTTCTCAATTTTTGGAGACTCTTTTTCTGACTGCCTATCGAATCTTGACGCAGTTCTTACTCGTTGCAAAGAGAAGAACTTAACTTTGAATTGGGAAAAATGCCATTTCATGGTCCAAGAGGGAATTGTACTTGGACATGTTATTTCACGGAAAGGCATTGAGGTTAACAGCGCTAAGATAGATGTCATTCAAAACCTTCCTCATCCCAAATGCATCAAGGATATCCGATCATTTCTTGTCCATGCAGGCTTTTACAGGAGATTCATTAAGGATTTTAGCAAAATTGCTAGACCTTTAACTCTTCTCTTGGCCAAGGATACGACCATCCAGTTTGGCTCGGATTGTGAGGCAACATTAGACTTACTCAAACACTCTCTCACTACAGCCCCCGTTCTATCATCTCCAGATTGGAACCACCCTTTTGAGCTTCTGTGTGATGCATCAGATTTTGCAGTTGGTGCAGTCTTAGGACAACACATTGAAAAGATGCCACACGTGATCTATTATGCAAGTAAGACCCTGAACGATGCTCAAATTAACTATACAACTGCTGAAAAAGAACTTTTTGGCAGTTGTATTTGCATTAGAAAAATTCAGGCCTTACTTGATTGGCTCACCAATTGTTGTGTACACTGATCACTCCGCCTTGAAATATCTTTTGGCGAAGAAGGATGCTAAAGGTAGGCTAATACGTTGGATCCTTCTATTACAAGAATTTGATCTTGTTATCAAAGATAAGAATGGATGTGAAAACGTTGTAGCCGACCATCTTTCGCGCATCTCTTCTTCACCTATGACCCTACCGATCAATGATTCTTTTCCGGACGAACAACTCTTGAACGTATCCGATGAACCTTGGTTCAGGGATATTGTGAACTATCTTGCTACGGGACTGATACCCAGCGATTGGTCAAAACAATACAAACATCGTTTTCTATCCTAAGTAAAACACTTTTACTGGGATGACCTATATCTGTTTAAGTATTGTCCCGACCAGATCATTCGCCGGTGTGTCCCGAATGAGGAGTTCAAGAGTGTTCTATCTTTTTGTCATGATCAGGCATGTGGGGGTCACTTCGGTCCTAGAAAGATGGCGGAGAAGGTTTTGCAATGCGGATTTTATTGGCCAACTTTGTTCAAAGACACATTTGATCATTGCAAAACCTGTGCACAGTGTCAACACACGGGTAGGATTTCCTGGAGAAATGAGATGCTACAGCAACCCATTTTAGTGGTTGAACTTTTTGACGTTTGGGGCATTGACTTTATGGGTCCTTTTCCCAACTCCTTTGGGAATCTGTACATACTGCTTGCGGTTGATTACGTCTCAAAGTGGGTTGAAGCTATTCATTGTCGCAATAATGACAAGAAGGTTTTCATTAGTTTCTTAAAAGAAAACATCTTTTTGCGATTTGGATACCCACGCGCTATCATTAGCGATAACGGGACGCATTTCTGCAACAGGTCTTTCGAGACTTTGATGCGGAAATACGCAATCAACCACAAACTTTCCACACCCTATCATCCCCAAACGAGTGGGCAGGCTGAGATTTCAAACTGACAGATCAAAAAAATTCTGGAGAAGACTGTTGCTAAGAATAGAAAAGATTGGTCGACCAAATTGACGGATGCTCTTTGGGCATTCCGAACTGCATATAAAACCGATCTAGGGATGTCTCTTTATAGGTTAGTGTTTGGGAAGGCTTGTCACTTACCAGTCGAGATTGAGCACAAAGCAATGTGGGCTATTAAAGAAATCAACTTTGACTTAAATCATGCCTGCAACTTTCGGAAGCTGCAATTAAACGAGCTAAGCGAACTCCGCGATGAAGCTTATGATAACGCTGTAATAGTAAAGAATCGAACTAAGGTATTTCACGATAAAAACATTTTGAGGAAAACTTTTACACCTGGTCAACAAGTCCTTCTTTATGATTCACGACTACACCTTCATGCGGGTAAGCTACGATCTCGGTGGAAGGGACCTTTTATTGTACGGTCTGGATACCCGCACGGGGCAGTGGAGGTAGAAATGTTAAAAACGGTACATTTTTTAAAGTGAATGGACATAGATTAAAGCCGTATTTTTCCACTGACCCCGCGGAGGAGCTCCTGTTCTTACAGGAGCCATTTTATCTTAATTAAAATTTCTCCGTCTCGTCTCCATGTTCTGTAAATTACTGCATCATCTTTTGAATGGAGGTGAGTGAAAAGAATAAGTTTGGGGGAGGATTTTCACTTAAATATTTTGCCCCCATTAATAAATTTCCTCCCAGGCTTACAGGTTTTTTGAGGTTTAGCAGATAGCAACAGCGAGGACACTGTTGAAAACAAGTTTGGGGGAGGTTTGTGCTTATTTTCGCATATTTGCATATCACTTTGCATAACCACAAAACATTTGAAAACCTATAAAAATTTAAATAAAAAAAATTTAAAAAATAAAAATAAAAATATTTTGTACATAAATAAGAAAATAAAAGATTAGATAGTGAAAAATTACATCCAAAAGATTGGAAAAATTTAAGAAAACCAAGAAAATTAGAAGTTTTCTTATACGAACTAGTAATAAGTAGTTATGAGCCGTTGTCCCAAGGGTTAGTAAGATGAAGGAAGTCACTAATCTGAAGATAAAAATAAGTCTGAAAAATAGTTCCTATTCTGGAAGCCAAACATTTTGAACGTTGATACCCTACAATTCGCACTCACACACGTCTTGAAGCTCGGGATAGTAGAGGATACCGTGAAATGCTCTTGTCTAAAAGCCAAAGTATGAAGGAAATAAAAAAAATATGAATAAAATATAAAATGGTGAGAAAAATGAACACTGGTTTTGTTATCGCCAAGGCAACAATAAAAAAATATAGCGAGGATGCCTCTTCACCTAGTGCCTTAGACCAACTGGTCTGAGAGTCACTGCTAAGCCTTAGGTGGTGCAAGACGAGGAAGATATTAAACACCGTATAAGCAAGCACATGAGTAATCGGTCGGTTAGTACCTCAAGAAGTATTAACGGTCACATGAAAATGTGTGAGCACATCTAAATATTCATCAAATTAAAAAATACTGAGGTGGATGGACAAGAGTATGATAGCTTGAATTGAATTCTCCGAGTGTAGGGATGTCTTTTACACACACGTAGGGTTATATGATCGATGTTTGGAAGAAAGATAGGAATGAAGAATAAAGACAATGTTTTATTGAGGGATGATGTGATTTCTAACATTTTTTCATGACCATTAAGATAGGTCTCATGACAACCGAAAAGCTAGCATAGTTGGAAACTCTAATTTTCAAAGTCTTTCTTTTACAATTCTTATCTTTATATGTAATCTTCACGGTCTTCCTTTTATTATAGGATTTTGTGGGTGCAATCCGCTGAAAACCCTCTGGAGAGAACACTCCTCCTACTAGGGAAACCTAGAGGTTTAAATGCTTGTTGCACGTGCTCAGTGCAATCGTATTGCCTACGAAAGTGTGCTAGTCAGTTTTTCTTTTTCTTTATTTTCTCCTTCTCTTTTTAATAAAACAGTTCGCTCGAGACGACCGAAAATAAGTTAGGGGGAATTTGATCAGTCGAAAATATTGCATTTTTAACATAACAATTTCCCTATCATTTGCACTCATCTAGAGGTGTTCGGTATTAATATAGCACATATTAGCAAAACATCCGTAAAATACCAAATTACTTGTGTTGTATACTAAAACCGACATTTTTTGAGGGAAATTGAGTGTTTATCATTGCATGCATCATCTTTGTGTAGCGCAACACTTGTCTCGAGAATCTGTGCAGAAAATTCCAGGAAAAGAGCCGAAACTGTCAAAAGTGCTCATAAAAATACGCCAAGTCCAAGACTTACGATCTGGCAGTGAGAAAGAGAGAATTATAAGATTCCACATATCAGAAAATACATCTAAATCAGCACAGAATCAACAACGGAATATCCATGCAGAGAGGCCATAAAAGGGCCGCGGATCCGCAGCCAGATCCCCATTAGCACGGCGGATCCACGGCCATGTCATGGTGACGTCAGCATATCTTCAGCTCCGGTTTCTCATTTCAGCTTCAGAACTCATTCAATCCACTCCAATTTCCAGAGAACTCTAGAAGTTTCTGTCAGAACAGCAAGGCTTATTGTTCAAGCTAAACATGCTCAAGCTTCCAAAGCAAGCTACTTAACTACCTAGGCCTAGAAGCTTCTCCCTAACCTCCAAGCTTTTGAAGGAAGCTAACCCTAACTAACTAACTCTAGAACCTTCTACCTAACTACCAAGCTTACTGTCACGACCCGCAGGGTACGGAACGTGACTGGCACTTAAGTTTACAAAACGTCAAAAGACGTCCGTAAAATAAGTAAGCCAAAGCCCAGAAAACCAAACCAAAAAGCAAAAGAGTGAAGAGAACCCAACCAATTAAAAACAAGTTTATCAATAAGTCATATAAAACCCTTTTTGAAAACAATATCAATTTTTCCGAAAATTTCGGCAGAGTCTCCTTTGTAAATACTGGCCCCCAAAATGGGTACAACAAAAATATATATGAATCCAACAAATAAGGCATCCCCAAGCGGGAGCTAGCTCTTCGCCATAAGGCAGTCACAAATCCCACGCAAAATAAAGCAACAACATGCGAAATAATCATAATGAAGCATAAGAAAAACAGCATGTCGACTCAAGTGAGCTCGACCCCAAAATACAGCATAAAAGTCCACAAATCTCACAGTCTCATCTCTAGGTCAATATACAATAATGCTGGTAGATACAGTAGATGGAGTGCACTAGATACAAAGAATATACAAGGTGGTACAAAATAATGATATAACCCACCTAAGAGCAAAACCTCGAGTCCAGGCAAAGGAGGCAAAAGAACAAGTGCGCCCGCCGCTACTGTACTGACAGAGCGGACCTGCAAAAGGCTATGGCACAACGGGGGTGAGTTGCCAACTCGTGAGTAATAAATAACATCTACAAAGGCTATCGTATGCATGCACACAAGCATCCTAGCATCTAAAATACAGGTATGACTGGATGCACTAGCAGGTGTGTATACAACATCAGTGTACTAGTATGTATGCAACATGAATATATGAGGTCTCAATAGGTATATATAAGAAACATTTTATCTCTTTTTGTTTTTGAAACTCTTTTAGAATGCCAGCATAATACTCAAAGAATCGACAAGAACCTGTGTCCAGCAACGACACCTAAAAGCTGTCTCAAATCTCATAAATCCATGTCATAGTGTCTCTGGCCTCAGCCATCCGGCTGACCTATCTCAATATCAATATCTCATCCTCTCGCGGCCCCGGTCAGTATCCTCTGGATATCCGCCGTGCCCAATGAAGTCACCGGTAGGTAATCCGTCCCCTGCCAGGCTCATCGTCAGCACCACGAGCTTCTTGCCCCGGGATACCCTACCGGGCCCACTATGTACCCGAGACGGTTCATCCAACTCCTCGAAACGGGTCTCGAAAATCACAGCAAACTCATGGTGGACGACACTTACATCACTAGAAAACCGCAATTTACATATTTTAAAAATATAATAAGTTTAGAAATTTTGCGGTTTTTCCCCGAAATCTAGAAATATCATAAAATCTCAAGAAATCCTCATAAGTGCATATGTCAATGTTAATGAATGCATATGGTATCAATAATCAAGTTGCGATGTGTGATTAATAGATTAGGCATGAACAAATAATATGATGATGTACATGCACATGAATAGCAATTCTACGATTTCATTTTAAGGAATTAAAGCAATAGCGTAAGTTTAAGTATCAATTATAGTAAAAGAGTTCAATTTAAAGGTTATCTAGTGTGGTGGCATGGCAATTACCAGGGTGTGTGTGTAAGAATGAATAGTGCTCGTGCTGCATATAAAAACCCTGGCAATGGTGCAGGTGTCCTATAACATGGTTTCGTATATGTATGTCAATATAGGGCATGAATGTAGCAAATAATCATACAAGTATTACACCCCTAATTACTAACATTACTAAGAATCTTTTAAGTTACTAAAACTATCGGGCGGCTTGGGCCATCCAACGATAGTCCCCCGTAGATGTTACATCTACTCACCGGAATCCCTAGCTAGCTGTGTCCAATCACCACTTTCCCCTTTCGTGCCGCGTCTGACGTCTCCGCGACCGAACCTGGAATTTACATCAATACCAAACATAAGGTTACATATTAAGACTGACGCAAAACCCAAACGAAAATACTAATGTTCACTAGCTAGGTACAACGTGCACAAGGTGCGCGGAACACACGCGAAAATCGCAAAAACTGCAAAAATCGCCGATTTGGTCGCCCGGCAAAACTAAAACCCGACTACTCAAAAATCCGCACACATGCATCCTAAATATCATAGGATACGCTAAAAGTGTCATCAAGACATCGCAATTAATTCATCACAACATTTTAGTAAAAACTAGTAAGCTAGAAAAGCAATTTGGTGCAAACATCGACAATAGCGACAAAGTTATCACGGTCCAACACAACCATCCAATCCACACAACTAGTTAGCCACCAAAAACACAATTTTAACTTATTTACCATGCTACAAAACCCACATTCCATACACAAACCTCTTGTTGATTTTGGTAATTTGCAAACTTAATGAAAATTTCACACAAGTTTAACATAGATTAGCTTAATACGAAGCCACATAAGCAAAGTAACCATATAGATTGGTTAAGTAACAACTAGATTAATTACAAAAAAAAAATTAATTAACTAACATGGCTTCAAGAACCCTAGTTTAATTTTCAACCATAACCTAAAAAAACTAGATTAGAACTAACACTAAATTAACACTACAACAATTTAACTTAAGAAACTAAATCAAAAGAATTTAATTAGCAAGAATTTATACCTCAACTAGAGATCTAGCAAGAATAAATTTGCTTCAATTGATGGCCTCAAAGCATCAAGATCCAAGCTATAAAACCGAAGGTGAAAGGAATGGGGAATGGGAATTAAGTTGTGAGATTAAATTTTGATTTTTGGAGCAATTTTGGATGAATTTTGATGAAGAAAAGAGATGAGACAAGGAGGGGGATGGGGCTGCTGCAACTGCAGAATTTCGGCTGCAAGGGAGTGGGGGAAGTGGTGTGGGGTGATGTGGGAAAAAGCCCAAGTCAACCCTCTCCAATCAAAGCACACATACTTCCAAATTTACCCTTTTAAAACCCTTTTAAAACCAACACTTCTTCACATGGTTTAAAGTCAAAAATAGGCAAGGAAAATTCTTGAGCTGCTACTGGTGGGGCCGGCCTAGGGCTGAGGGAAGAGAGAGAGGGGTTTTACAAAAGAAATTTTATGCAAAAAGACCCCCTACAAGTCAAAAATTGCAAGTTTAGGCTTAAATTCAAAAAATTTCGTTTCCTATAACAAAAATTAGTTAAAAATCAAAATAAAATACTAAAAATTTATGTTACAACTAGATTTTAATTAACATAATTTTAAGGATTAAAATTAGCCCGGAAAAATTTGTATTTATCGCTAATTTAATGTATTTTCTTACCGGCTTAAAATAATATTAAAAAATTGAAAAATAGGGAAAAAATTTTAAATGACCAAAATTTAATAAGTAACTCATTAGCTACTAAAAACAAGCAATTACCTATCCATTTTAGGTATAATTAGCCCTAAACTGCAAAATAACAAAAAAGACGGTTTTCGGAAAAATACCGAATTTTCACCGATTTTCAGGAAAACACCAAAACGACTTTTCAAGGCATTACACTTACAAGGGAAGCTAAACTAAACCTAGTTTCTAAAGGAAGCTAATCCTAATCAAGGCTATAAAAGGGACTCTAAGGCTTCACTTCTAAGGTTGTTGATCCTTCCATCAATTCCCAACACAAGTTGAGTGACACAACTTGTAACCCTAACCCTAATCCAATCACCAAAGCCAAATTCAAGATACCCGAGTACAATTCAAGCAAGAAGCCTTCAACCTTTTAGAAGCGAAGACGATCTTCATCTGAGCAAGTGGTTCAAGATGATCCGCGACTCACAAAAAAGTGTGACGCCAAATCGACGATCAAGTTCTTTCCTCATTGTAGATCTTGAGAGAATTGTAACAAAATTGTTGATAAATAAAAGGTGAAATTCTTTATCTTGCTTTCTTTACATTCTTGCATCATGATTAGATCTCAATTCTTGATTGTGTTCTTTGATATGATGTTTGAGTAAAACTCCGCTCGTGAAGGAGGCGAGAGAATCAATAGATGATGATGTTACAAATCATGAAACGATTCTTAAGTCCTATGAGCTTTGTAAACTTTAGTAAGTTGAAGAATCGACAACCTAGTTTCGAGCGATGCTTTCTTGATTGTGATCGCTCTTAATTAGTTGTCCATGATCGATTCTTGAATTTACTAGAAGCTAGAGTGTGAATAAAATCAACGAAAGGACAAGGGATAGATGATGAAACCCTAGTTTCCGCAAGAAATTCATAATTCTCGTTGATCATCATCGATCTAGTATCAAATCATTAAAGGATAAGAAAATGTAATCAATAGTTTTCATCACGTCTATAGATTCGATCGATTCCTACGAGCCTCACTTCGATTCTCAAAACCTAATTCGATTGGATATCATCAATTCTTGATTCTTGATTTTTAATGTTTTCTTGTTATTAGATCTAGATTTTAATAATTCTTGAAATTCACTTTTAAATCTTGAATTGAATTCTTTTTTCTTTTCTCTTTAATTTTCAATTCATGTAAATCAAATTCGAACGGATCATACTTTCCCTGTGGACGATCTGCACTCGCTAACGCGCTATATACGACACCGTTATTGATTGCGGTTAACAAAAATTCATTGATTGTGATCTTTATACAATTTTCAAAACACATCACGAAGAATCAATCAATCAGTCATCCATTCTAAAACACCTTTAGAATGCTGTCTAAGTACCCAGATTGGAAAACTACCCAAATCTAGATCTAAAACCATAAATCTAGTAACCAGAATATCTGATATAATATCCTTATCCTATGTAGAGAAACCACTGTATGACAACCAAAGTATAAAGGATTGTAGTATAGGAATTTCACTTGCTACTCTGTGTATATCATCCAAATACCAGGACATCACACCCTACTACCTTCTTAACAGATCCATCCCCTATTCTGATGAAGTCAAACCTATGACTGTCACATCTGAAATAGATGATCTATCTCCACTATATCTTCTTTAGTCAATAAATAGACATAAGCTACTTGTCCACTATGCTTCCGCTGCTCCCACTGACTATGAAAACCCTGTGGCAGAGTCATATAAACGTACACTTCTAAAGCTAGTTCAGAACGACGCTATACTCATCCTCCTGCCGGGTCTCACAGTCTGGAACAACAGCAATGACAAGTCTGGGTAAACAAGAACCTCCCCGTCACCGTCCTTGAGGCTACCGGAGTATCTCTCGGGTGCCTGAGGTTACCCACCATATCTGCGAAGTGGCCAATGGAATGTCAAACCAGATTGAATCTTTAGGTTCTTATCAAATTTTCAGTAATCGTTTGTGGTTCTGGAATCACTTCCAGTTCTACCATACTCCCACTACTGTTTTCTGAAAAAATCCATTTTACTAAAACTGTAGCGAGTCAAGAACAATATCACTATTGATCTTCCAGATGGTAGAAAGTCAACCCTCGCCATAGCCCGGGTCAACCCACAAACAGCCATTACAGAAACGTGCCTTGAGTTATCCAGAGTCTGGTTTTAAGCATAAGCCAGACAACTCCCAGTACCTTAACATTATTAAGATATGAACTATTCTATATCCAATATAGAAACAGAGGCACTTATTTAATTTGGAACCAGATTCAAATCATGCAGCTGCCTCCAGTGCATGTCAACTAAATGGAGAGAGGCTAATCAGCATTACTCAACTTAGGAGTGCATCCAAATATGAGTAACCTGAAAAAGAAGCAAGTTCTCATAATTATTACTATCAATTGAATACCATACACAAGTATCTACATCTTCGATCACCTTGAAGAATCCTGATACTTGCAACGCCTGGTTCTCTACTTTATTCGTATACCTATGACTTCTCAAAACTTAGACCTTGCATTTCTACGAAACACATGTCTAAGAACAAGAGAAGTCACAAGTAAACAGAATATAGTACGAGTACCAACCCCTCTGTCCTCATGGACACTGGACAAAATACAATACTCTGTATAAGTCCCTTGAGTCTAATAACTCATTCCCTGTGTGTCGTAGCTTGAAAACTGTACTTATGGTTAAGAAGAATTACACCGCTGTTTAATGCACCTTATCTAACCATCCACTAATATAGATAAATTTCATAGACATAATTTCAAAAAGTTACATCTCACTTTATATAAAAATAAACATACAGTTATATCAATTTGAAATTGGTGCATAACAATGGATATTCAAAACCAAATATTTGTCGTCCAGCAAACAACCAAGGCGATTTCCTCAAATATCACCAATTACAACGAATCTCGATATAATGAGGATGATCACCCAATTCCCAATAACTTACTCCCACTCATCATCTGTAAAACTATACAGATGTGAGAATCAAACCTGGTAAATACATATCCTGGAGTAAGGGCTAATTGGGAAATCAGTTTTCTTTTAACAATACACAGTGAAACTGAAACATGTAAATGTTTCGAAGGGGTATCCGGGTATTCTTAGTAATGCCTCTTACATTATCAGATTCACAACTGTAACCGTATATTTCTTTGCCATCTTTCCAAATCCCTTTATATGTCTTTAGTCATTACCTTCTGCACACCCCTTTAGGCCAAATGGTTTTCTTCCTTCCCTACCGTTCGGCACAAGTCTATGGTTTGGAAGAAGACTATCCAATAAGAATAATGGTTGTACTCCCCTAATCCTTGGAGTACTCGTAACCTGAGAGAAGGTAAAGATAAAAGACAACTGAATAAAACCTTATTCCTATTTCGCCTGAACCAGAATCCATCCCCGAACTGGAACAAGTTCCTTTCGAGTTCTTATATAACCATATGATGGAGTATCCAATAAACTGTGGATCTTCGTAGTGATACAGGGTGTTCTGGAGAAATACAAAGGTGATGTAGGATTGGTGAAGAAATACCTGGTTTGGTCGTAAATAGCAGTCGCAATTTACTTTGCCCTCTTATTAATCCCTTTATTTGTCTTAACTTATTACCTTCTGTACACCATCGTTAGGCTAATTGGTTTTCTTCATTCCTTACTGTTCGGCACCTGCCTATGGTTTGGATGAAGACTATCCAATTAGCGTAATAGGTGTACCGTCCTAATCCAAGGAGCACTCGCAACCTGAGAGAAGGTAAAAGGAAAAGACAACTGAATAGTCCTATTCATTTTCTACAGAACCGGAAACCATCCTTGAATCTGGAACAAGATCCTTCGAGTTCGTATATAACCATACGATGGTTTTATCTAATGGAAGCGGACGTTCGTAATAATACGGGGTGTTCTGGAGAAAAGGGTAAAAGTAGGAGTGGCAATGAGGTATGCAACTCAGACAATCCAAAAGCCAGTGTTTTAAGAAAGTTCGGTTAACTTGGTCACTGAGTCATGGTCAAGGGTCGGGTTGTAGGGTTCCTAGGCACGCTAATGAGGTCTCACAAGGCATCGACCATGCCAAAATCAAATTTTCCGAGTGCCGAGAAACCCTAATGCTAGATCGTTAACTAGAGGCAAAGGCGAAACAAGCAAATAAACAACTTTGCTTCTAAGTGAAAGAGACTACAACCTTTGTTGATCCGGTCCTCCACTTCCTAGGCTCCGTGATGACGTGCCTCCGCTGTACCTATCGGAATCCGTACTCTGGCGAAGTTTTCGTCGGATAAATGATCGGGCTAGGTCGTCGACTTCGATGCCGAAGATGATCTACGTCGAGGCAACTCAAGATCAAGCTCCAACTTCTCCAAGTTATGAAACTTGTGAAGAAAACACCCTATACTACTTGGCAAGTGGTAGAGGATAAAGAAATAGGAAGTGGGTTCACTTTAGAATTGGATTTCTCACTCTTTTTCTCATGTTGCCATTAATGGTAGCAAGCTTTCTTCTTGTTGAAGAAGAAGAAGAAGAAGATAATATGATAAGAATTGTTAATAAATGGAAATAAAGTCATTCTTATCATATTAGCAACCATGGTTAAGTGTAGAGAATAAACTAGGGTTAAATAAATGGTTAGGGTTAAGGAAAGAAACAAAATGGTCAAAGTCTTTCAAAGCTTCAAGAAGCTTCAAAGAAAATCCAAAGTTTGCCACCATTTTATTTCTTTCTCAAATGAATAAATAAATAAATGAATAAGTAAATGAAGCAAATGAAATCCTAACCATTGACTAACCATGCTTTGAACCAAACATACACCCAAGTTTGCATGTATCATCAAACATGATACAAACCTGTGCACAAAAATATATCACATATACAATGTGCACAAACAAGTGAGAAAATCATCTTAAGTGAACCAATATTAGTTAATGTCAAGTAATATATCAAATATATAATTATACATTAAATCATTAAATCAATACTTGATTTAACGATCCGGTCATATCTCACATAATCGACTAATATTAATAGTAACAACTTATCGAATCAACACTTGATCCGATAACCCGGCTATATCTCATATAACCGATCAATGTCACAAATCGCGAGAATCGAATACAGTATCACAAACTGGAATTATTCTCGGTCCCGCACATATCTCATATGCGCTCCTATTTCTTTTCGCTTGAGCCAGGAAACCTCTGTGTAGGACTCTAAAGACTCGTCAATACGCCGGCAGCAGGTGATGATCATATCAAACACCCACAAGCCGCAAGTGGTCTGCTAAACGTAACGGCCACCCGGGTATTGAGCGATCAGAAGATCGACGAGCAAACCTGCTCACACTGCTGTGAATCCAACCAGTAACACTTACCGTACAGTCCGGTCTGATCGTCTGATATGTCGCATATGTCGCCTAAGGGTGGTAAACGTCAGACCCTAGTAGCTCGATAAGTCGTGTCGATCTGAGGTCTATAACAGTTCGAGAAACTACTGGTAACACTTACCAGTAAATCTCAGCAACCCTGGCCAGGGATTTCCGGTTATAGCCAATCGAACACAGTGCAACATCAACTCCCTTTACCGGGAGAGACGAATCCCCTCCTATCGCTCATTGCCTCCATGTGATTCGGGACTGTACCCAAAAACCACCGTTTTACACGCCTTCTTGGACGTGGTAAGGTGGCAATCAAAGCACATTGGGAATCACACAAAACTCTATGACGATCTCGGGTCTACAGACTAACCTGTACCAGTGTCACCAGAGAACTGCCATCTAACGTAAGGTATAATACCATCTGGGAGTTCTCGGCGAGTCCGTCCAGTATACCCAGTCTCCACTGAGCACCCGTATATCATCTCTGATGTCAAACACCAATGGATATGGGATCATCCATCGCCCATCTGTATGGGTCGAGAAGGTATACGCTAGTCTACCCTGGTATATCGATGCCCCGTCTCGATACACCCACGACTAGGGACCTTGAAGGATGTACTTATGGACTACCATGTCCCCACTAGTATGATCCACATCATAGTCCAGGTAGTCAAGTACACATCCTAAGGGCTTTACCAACATGTAACAGAGAGACAATCAGTGTACACGTTAAGGTAAAGAGCAACCAGATAGCATACTATCATGTCGAGCAAGAAAGTCCTCCCTATATATGTCCAAGCATCCACTACAATATACATCCTATGTATAGCAATGGCTTCTAGGGCATACATATAACTAACAATCTCCCACTTGCACTAGGGCCATCTGATAGCTGTGGTTGTAGTATCTCATACTCAACCATCCCATAAAAGTCTCTCTCTAGGAATAGGCCTTTGTGAGTGGATCCGCCGTGTTGTCCTCTTAGTCTACTCTCCTGACCTCGATCCCCTGGAGATCAACCATCTCCACGATCAGGTGACACTTCCTTAGAATATGTCTGGATCACTGATGGGACGGACATTCCTTGGCATAAGCCGCAACTCCATTGTCACACAATGGGAGGAACTAAGTACATCTCATGAACTAAAATACACCCAGACAGCCTCTTTGGTAGCATCTTAAGTAGCGACGTATCTTGCCTTTAATCGTCTAGTATGTCACGGTATCTAGCTTGGAACTCTTCCAACATACCGTCCCTCCATAGAGGGTAAAGACAATGCCTGTGACTGACATTCAGTCGTCCTTATCACCCTGTAACACTTCCAGTGATTCTCTGAAGGATCAACTGATACCATCTCACTACAACTATTGAGTATCCTAACATCCAATTAGATCTATCTCATAGATCCAAAACCCAGGATTTAGGAGGTATCACTTTGATCCTATATGGAGAATCATTGTGATAAGCGGAGATTGACCGAGCGTAGCATAGGAAACTCCTTTCTTATCAAGAGTATGTCATCCACGTACTCTACGAGGATCACTACCATATTCCCTACTACCTTTTTGTTTATACAAGGTTCATCTACCATTTTGATGATGTCAAACTCTTTGACTAATACAACAAAACAAATGTTCCAACTCCGCGATGCCTGCTTTATCACATAAAACATCTTGCACACGTTTCCGCTGCTCCCACTGTCTACGAAGCCCTCTGACTGTGTACTTACAGACTCTCTTTTCTGAAACATCATTTTAGAAAAGCAGTCATGACACCGAACCACCAGATATCGTCGTCATAGTATGTAGCCATGGCAAGTAGGATCTGGATGGACTTAAGCATAGCTCCTCAGAAAAAGTTTCATCATTATCCACGCCTGGTCGATGACGAAAACCTTTAACAAGTCTAGCTTTGAAAGTCTCAACTTTTCCATCTACACCAAATAATCTTCTCAAGATATACTTGCTCCTGATGGGGATTTAACCCTTCAGATATAGCAACCAAAGTCCATACTTTGTTGGTGTATAAGGATTCCATCTCAGATCGCTAAGCATCCAGCCATTCTTATAGAGTCCCACTCCTGATGGCCAGCTCGAAACTAGTTGGGTCATCATCTCATGATGCAATCCTCGCTCCCACTGTCATAGAGAGACAGAAGTATCTCTCAGGTGGGTGAGAAACCCTACTAGATTGGCGGAGAGGCTGAGGTTCTTTGGTATCTACTGAATCCTATGGTTCTACCAAATCATCTGCTGTAATTTGTATAGCTGGAACCTTTCCAGTTCTACATAATTGACCTTGCCTCGAACTTGTCCGGATTTTGCTTTTAGACATAGGCCGGAAAACCCTAAATCTTAACTAGCTTAAGACATGGGCTCTTCCTATACCATATCTCATATGGAGTGGTAGGCTGTGATCTGATTCGAACCTAATTCAATAGGTATGCAGCTTCTCAAGTGCATAACCCCCAAAAGGAAATTGGAAACTCAGTAGTACTCATCATAGAGCACACCATATCATATAGGGTGTTATTGCTCCACCCTGATTTACCATCGTGCTATGGTGTATACGGAGGAGTAATGCTGAGAGAGAATCTCATTCTCCTTTAGAATAGTCCAGGATTTCTGTGCTCAAGTATTCTCCTCCTCGATTACATCAAAGGACATAATATTTATACCCGTATTTTGGTTCTCTACTTATAAATCATATTCTGTGAATATCTTAAAAGGTTCAGACATGTGTTTCAACAGGAACATATGTCTGAATCTTGAGAGATCATCAGAGAATGTAATGAAGTAAAAAGAACCGGTCTAGGCATGGGTAGACAGGGGACCTACATACATCAATATGTATCAATCCCAAGAGTTCACTAACTCTTTCTCTGCTTCCAATAAATAGAGCTGAGGTCATATTATCTCTGTGACATGACTGACAAGTTTCACAAGATGTAAATTCAAAGAGATTTAAATATGCATCTAAATGTAACTTCAGCTAGTCGGGTCGCATTGATATGATCTAGTCTACAATACCTCAAGAAGGATCCTTTCATTTCTGAACTATTCCTCTTGTGTGTGTTCCATATACTAAGAACTGTAGTTTGATTTAGAACATCAATGCTTTTAGATAACGTGCCTGAACCGATCAACTTTTGATATAGGAAATGTTCAAAACATTATCCAACAATACAAAATTTTATCATTTCTTTACTTATAAAGAGACTGATATGATTCTGTACATCAGGTTCGGTATCTAATAATATTCGTTCAGATTCAATGTATTTGTGATACAGGGTGACAGTGACCAACAGACTTGGCTGCAACACTTGCCCCGTTTTCTGCCTCATGAAACTTATCACCCGTTCTCAGTTCTCTACCTTTCTGTAGCCCATTTAACGGATTACATTTGCGGGATCCTGATCCGGTATCTAATACCCAGGACGTAGAGGATACTGAGAAACAGTTCTTTGTAATGAACGCACCCGAAGATAATGCATTAGCATGCACTCTCTTCGTTTGGGCGGCACGGGAATTCTGGTAATCCCCTATTTCCTGCTCTGTCTTATAACAATTATAAGTTGGAGCGGGACCAACGTTCCCCAGCTCAGTATAACAAGCGGGTTTGGTCAATACATGCGTATTATTATCTTGATTAAGGCGTGATATGGTCGCTACCTGGAGAGAGAGAGAGAAGAAAACACTCAGCGTATGCTCTTGCAAGATCAGATTGGTTATTATTTTATCTAATCAGGATGGCTCCCACTGTTTTTATCAAATCTTCCTTGAAACCCTAAAAGGAAAGACTGGCCGGGATTAATTACACACTACAAGTTCGCCAATCTTTCAGCCAGGCCAGTGTCGGTACTTTGAGGGAGGTCCCCCGTTCTTTCGCATGAACCTAATTAATGTAAACCTCGTTTTCCCAGAGGCGTAACCTCGTTAACACCTTTCTAGACACCTACTTGATCGGCTAATTGTAATATGTAAAACTCTCCCAGAAGTAACTCTTACTCGCAGCGGGTATCGGGATCCAACTATCTCATAGAAGGTATGCAATCTCATTGCAAATTTCAACACTTTAAATTCCCGATAATTTTGCCCCTTGCGTCCTATGACCTTGACGCAGGCCAACAAACCATAGTGCGCTAGTCAAGTTCAACCCGTCATTTCCTGATTGAATTAAACCCACCCGCACGACCCTTGACGTAGGCCAACAAAGTCGCACGACTACCCTAATCCAATCTGCATCATATGGATAAGCAGATAAATACTAGTTAGCTACCGCACACTACGTCTTGATGCAGGCCAATAAACGTAGCACGAATACTAACTACTACTTATCTGAAATGACGGAGGGCTACGACAGGTTTTTCTGAAAACCTATTGCGTAATGAACTTGATATCGTTGTAGAATCAAATGATTTTAAAATGGAGTGTTTTTTAGGCTTTTCTAGTTTTGCTAAAGGGATCACTCCCGGTGAAGGGATCGCCGGCCCTTTCCTTATCGAATAAGGTGCGGGATATATCATATATATCACTGTGCAAAGCAGAAACTATAGAAGCAATCAAAAGACAAACCGAGGTTTGTAGCATCTGCCAGTTATTGCTAAAGGACCCACTCCCGGTGAAGGGATCTCGGTCCTTTCTTTATCGAATAAGATGCAGGATGTTCTACAAGGAACACCGCGATGCAAAGCAAGAACTGTAGCTATCTGTTATTAAGAAATTCGATTCCACAACAACTTTAAGTTTCTTTTATTTCATTAATATCATTAATGAAGTCCAATCATTTAAGTCACCTAAACATCACAGATAAATACGACGTACACTTATGCCATCCGCATTCGTCTCGATGTCCCCTCGTACACCATTAAGTTAGGTAACTAGCGGCAGAGCAGGGAAGGGCTAGCACGGGTGTAAAACATAAGTAACATCTATATAATATATTAAATATACTATATACAGTATCTATCACAGAACATCACATGATCACATTACAGATATCGCAGCAGAAGAAACATATGAAATATTGGATATACTAGGACGTCCGTGTTTTCAATACGAGCCAATATAAAACACGGATTCCACGGTCGCATTGAATAGCCAAACCCACACCCCTAGACCCCTACGAGAGCGGCAAGCAACCCTACCAATTCTAGAGTTAGGATACCCGGACTCGACTCCTCGAGTTGGTCTCCCACTGGACTCCAGAACCCGGTTACTTGTGCCCTCCTCCTTAGGTCTATCCTAGTGCGGAAAAGTAAATAATATACATCAACGGTGACAGCTTCCGCAACCTGGAAGTGCCCCAATAAAAGAATATTACATACAAGTTTTTACATGAATGAAAATGAAAAACACTCATCTCACATAAAAAACCCCGGCTATTCAAACACGACGATCCAATATAACATATCTAGCAACACATAACATCACATGTCATCAACGTAAGTAAACATGCGTATTCCAATTGTCGTTGACATATAGCAACGAAACCGGCGATATCACATATTACACTTACGGTCACATAAAAGAAAGTGTAAAACTACAACAGTTGGAATCCGCAAACTCTTTAGACATCGCATGCCTAATCAAATGAATTCCTTAGACATCGCATGCCTAACAATTATAAACCCTACATTTTAGTCTCATTATCGAAAACTCTTCTCAATATCAAGTCGGGCAATTCAACAAGATTCCCGACATCCTGATCGAATGCTCGTCGCAAACTTCAGTAGACGGCTGCACCCCCGATGCCGCCGACAAAGTGCACCAAGGCGGAACACCGCAGCCGCGAGCATCCGAACGGATGCTTTCGGCGATGGGGTTCTCCTACAGTCACTTGGTCGGGGCTATGGAGTGCGGCTGTCTATTAAGTTTACCCGGCGAGTATCCGCGTACGCTACGTGATTGCGACGGACTTTTGAACACATCAAAATTCCGTGGCAACCGATCAAGTGATACTAAACCGCTAGATTTATAACATTCATTCAGTTATCTCATAACTACTTGTGAATTCCAATTATTGTATCACATTCCGGATAAATAGAAAATGTCAAACTTTCTGATCGAACAATCGAACACCCAAGTTTTCCCAAAACAGCTCAACACATGATATAAGTTTAAAAACATTCACTTCATGCCTCAGTACCAACGATCCAGCCGTAGAAGGGTCAAGCCACCGCCTCACATGTGGCACGCCGTACTGCCCCAAACCCTAAGGTTCAAAGGGCAGTTCAAGACGGTCACATAATCGAGTTAAGGTTTGTTGTCTTCTAGATGGACCATCGCGTTACTTGCACTACTTAGAACGTGATTAAACTACGGAAATATCCAACAATTGGAAATTTCCCGGCAGGGGAAAAAGTGGGTATTTTTATCCGGTCGAACTTTTTAACATGTTCTAAAGATACCCGGAAAAACATAGTAAACAAAGTTAAATAATCCGATCGAATCACCGAGTCCCCAATACAACCCCAGAACACTCAACTCTTGAGTCATAATAAAAATACCCATAAAATATAAATCACAGAAATAGGAATTATGGTGCAAAAAATATTGCCTAACTCCTCTGTACGGCCGCGGAACCGCGGCCTAAGCATGCTATTGTCGCGGTTCCGCGGTAGAATGTACGAATTAGGGGTTCGTTTTTCACCACAATTCTTATATTTTCCTGCTGAATTTTTCAGGTATTTTTAATTCAGAAAATTCCCCGATTTCAAAAAATGTACAGAGAGCGGATTTGGATTAGGGTTTCGGTTCGATCGGACTTCTAACTCCGTCTACGCATCGCCTAAGGCTCTAGCTAGGCTCTGATACCACTGTAGGGTTCCTAGGCATGCTAATGAGGTCTCACAAGGTATCGACCATGCCAAAATCAAATTTTCCGAGTGCCGAGAAACCCTAATGCTAGATCGTTAACTAGAGGCAAAGGCGAAACATGCAAATAAACAACTTTACAGCTAAGTGAAAGAGACTACAACCTTTGTAGATCCGGTCCTCCACTTCCTAGGCTCCGTGATGACGTCTCTCCGCTGTACCTATCGGAATCTGGACTCTGGCGAAGGTTTCGTCGGAGAAATGATCGGGCTAGGTCGTCGACTTCGATGCCGAAGATGATCTACGTCGAGACAACTCAAGATCAAGCTCCAACTTCTCCAAGTCATGAAACTTGTGAAGAAAACACCCTATACTACTTGGCAAGTGGTAGAGGATGAAGAAATAGGAAGTGAGTTCACTTTAGAATTGGATTTCTCACTCTTTTTCTCATGTTGCCATTAATGGTAGCAAGCTTTCTTCTTGTTGAAGAAGAAGAAGAAGAAGATAATATGATAAGAATTGTTAATAAATGGAAATAAAGTCATTCTTATCATATTAGCAACCATGGTTAAGTGTAGAAAATAAACTAGGGTTAAGTAAATGGTTAGGGTTAAGGAAAGAAACAAAATGGTCAAAGTCTTTCAAAGCTTCAAGAAGCTTCAAAGAAAATCCAAAGTTTGCCACCATTTTATTTCTTTCTCAAATGAATAAATAAATAAATGAATAAGTAAATGAAGCAAATGAAACCCTAACCATTGACTAACCATGGTTTAAACCAAACATACACCCAAGTTTGCATGTATCACATACAAACTTGTGCACAAAAATATATCACATATACAATGTGCACAAACAAGTGAGAAAAATATCTTAAGTGAACCAATATTAGTTAATGTAATGTAATATATCAAATATATAATTATACATTAAATCATTAAATCAATACTTGATTTAACGATCCGGTCATATCGCATACAACCGACTAATATTAATAGTAACAACTTATCGAATCAACACTTGATCCGATAACCCGGCTATATCTCATATAACCGATCAATGTCACAAATCGAGAGAATCGAATACAGTATCACATACTGGTATTATTCTCGGTCCTGCACATATCTCATATGCGCTCCTATTTCATTTCGCTTGAGCCAGGAAAGCTCTGTGTAGGACTCTATAGACTCGTCAATATGCCGGCAGCAGGTGATGATCATATCAAACACGCACAAGCCGCAAGCGGTCTGCTAAACGTAACGGCGGCCCGGGTATTGAGCGATCAGAAGATCGACGAGCAAGCCCGCTCACACTCCTGTGAATCCTACCAGTAACACTTACCGTACAGTCCGGTCTGATCGTCTGATATGTCGCATATCTCGCCTAGGGGTGGTAAACGTCAGACCCCAGTAGCACGATAAGTCGTGTCTATATGAGGTATATAACAGTTCGAGAAACTACTGGTAACACTTACCAGTAAATCTCAGCAACCCTGGCCAGGGATTTCCAGTTATAGCCAATCGAACACAGTGCAACATCAACTCCCTATACCGGGAGAGACGAATCCAATCCTATCGCTCATTGCCTCCATCTGATTCGGGACTGTACCCAAAAACCACTGTTTTGCACGCCCTCTTGGACGTGGTAATGTGGAAATCAAAGCACAGTGGGAATCACACAAGACTCTATGAGGATCTCGGGTCTACAGACTAACCTATACCAGTGTCACCAGAGAACTGCCATCTGACGTAAGGTATAATACCATCTGGGAGTTCTCGGCGAGTCCGTCCAGTGTACCCAGTCTCTACTGAGCACCCGTATATCATCTCTGATGTCAAACACCAATGGATATGGGATCATCCATCGCCCATCTGTATGGGTCGAGAAGGTATACGCTAGTCTGCTCTGGTATATTGATGCCCCGTCTTGATACACCCACGACTAAGGACCTTGAAGGATGTACTTATGGACTACCATGTCCCCACTAGTATGATCCGCATCATAGTCCAGGTAGTCAAGTACACATCCTAAGGGCTTTACCAACATGTAACAGAGAGACAATCAGTGTACACGTTAAGGTAAAGAGCAACCAGATAGCATACTATCATGTCGAGCAAGAAAGTCCTCCCAGTATATGTCCGAGCATCCACTACAATATACATCCTATGTATAGCAATGGCCTCTAGGGCATACATATAACTAACATGGGTCATGGTCGTTGCCAAAGAGAGAGAGAAAAGAAACACTGAGCGTGCACTCTAACCTAGATCAGAATGGTTATCAATTTATCTAATCAGGAAACCTGCCACTGTATCGTCAAATTCTCCTCCAAACCTGAAAGAAGAATTAGTCGGGATCACCCGAGGAGTAAACCAACTCATCAGTGGGAATCGGGATCCAACTATCATCGCATGATAACGTGATGGAATCCATTCACGTTATCACATTCTAGAAGGTATACGCATATCTGGCAAGTTTCAGTTTCTTTAGAAACTCCCGATGTGATTCTTACCCTATGCTCTTATGACCTTGATTTTGGCCAACAAATCATAAGTCACATGTCAAGTTCTAACCGTCATTATCCAGGTTAATTTGAACCCACCTGTACCTACCCTTTGACTTTGGCCAACAATGCAGTACGACTGTCCCAAACCAACGCATCTTTCTATGCAACAGAAAAGTAACAAATAGCTTCCATACACAATGCCTTGACATTGGCCAACAAACATAGCATGAATACTAAGTGCTACCCGTCTGAAATAACGGAGGGCTACGAATGTTTTTTGGCGAAAAACCTTTAACCTAATGAACTTAATATCATTGAAGGAACCGGATAGTTTTTTATAAAAATATAGTGGCGAAAACCTTTGCTAAAAAGGTCACTCCCGGTGAAGGGATCTCGGCTCTTTCCCCGTAGAATGAGGTGCAGGATATTCTAGCTGAATACCACGATGCAAAGCAAAAAGGCAATCGGCTATAGTGAAGTTATTACCCTGACGCAAACTTCTGTCCAAGGGGTCACTCCCGGTGAAGGGATCTCGGCCCTTACCTCATCGACTGAGGTGCTGGATATTCATAACCGAATACCACTGTGCAAATCAAAAGAGAACGACCTTGCAATAACAGCTTTTTTTTTGAAAATTGTTCCAACAACATCAGAATAGGTTTGTTTAGCTTGCATTGATCCGAATCAATGCAGTCCCATCAATTAATCACACCACAAAAGAAAGAAAATATGATGTACGTATATGCCATCCGCATTCGCCACTGGGTCCCGTCATCACCCGTTAGGTTACTTAACTAACGACAGAGCGGGGACTGGACTAGCGCGGGTGTAAAACATATACAACATCTACTAGTATATATATCAATATATAATATTCGCTCATAGCGTGATAAAATGCAACATCACAGAAATGTAATAAGCATCATAGAACAATACAGATAATCATGGATCCTCGGGTTTCATAGAGCCGCTACTGAAACCCGACGTTCCCCAGGTCGTGTGGATAGCCTGTGCAATGAAATCCTAGACCCCTACGGGCGCGGCAAGTTACCCGCCAAAACCTGAAGTGAGGCAGCCCCCTTCAGCAAAGTGAATGGACCACCTAGCACTTCACGGAATCCGGTAACTTGTGCACCCTTCCTTGGGTCAACCTATACCCCCTACGAATGCGGCGAATAGCCCGCCAATTCTAAAGTAAAGCCCCCTCTGTCTCAAAGCCATGAGATGTGGGCCCGTTACCCTCTAGAACCCGGCTATCCGTGCACCCCACCGCGGGGTAATCCTAGTACAAAAAGTAAAATATATACAACGGGTACATCGACCTCAGCCCGGTCGTGCTCCAAAAGAATAATATACAAACAGGCAGTGACGACAGTCCACATGTCGGACGCTCGCCCCGCAACACCAAATGTACAAATACAACCAAACTGTACTACCATTGCATCCAGGCTATCCACCACGACAAATCCGCAATATCACAGCACAACACAGAACATCAACGTGAATGTCACGTTCGCAAATCCATCTAAAAGGGCTATAGCAAATAGACAAGATTTACCGATCAAATGACATTCACGGTCGCAGATATAATGTAAATACTGTGAACTAACATGTTTAAAATTTTCGATCGACAAAATTTCCCGAAGTGGGCCCTAAGCACAATACCCAGTACTCAAACAAATTTGGGCCCAAACAAAAAATACCAGATACCCCAATTCCAGCTCAGAGACTACTGTAGAAAATTTGGAGCAGTGATGACATAGAATGGCGGCGGAGTCGCGGCCAAAACATGGGTAAGGCCGCGGTTCCGCGTCGCAACAGTAGCAACAGGCTACCAAATTTTCACAGATATCTTAAAAAAGCCTACACATATTTCTGCAACACTCAAAATAATTTTTTGACAACAAAAAATTTTCAACAGAAACTGCACAAATTATAATCGCGGTTTTGGAAATTTCGTTCGATCGAAGTTCTAAACACGTTAGAGCAAGCTAGTAAAGGTTAATGGCGTGGCTCTGATACCATATAAGTCTACGGTAGCGACCCAGCCGTCTGTCCGAGGCCAAAATGTGGAAACGAAAACTTTTTCAAAACTTGAAACTGGCGCTATCGTATACTATAAATCCGGATCGAACCATTAACCTACAACTAGCAACTAAAGAAAGGGTTAGAAAGCTATATCGATCGATCCGTTTCCTTCGGTCTTTGGCCACCAACCCAAGCTCCTCGCGGCATCTCCGATCTCGATCTCCTCGTCAGAATGGGCACCACATCATCGAGTCTTTTTATGGGCTCCCGCTTCATCTAAAGCAACTCAGGCACGAAGTTCGCTAGCCGACGTGTCCAAGGTGAAGTAGAGAATGTGTGTCATCAGTTTGTCTCTTGAGGATTTATTGGATGCCATTAGTGAGGAGATAATGACCTCAAGAAAGAGGGGGAAGAAGAAGAAGCTTTCCTCTCCTTTTCTTTTGTGTTAAGATCAAATGAGAGTGAGAGTGTAATGAAATAATACAAGAGCAAACATATCTATCATGGCTGCCCTTCTCTCTCTTCCTCTCATTTCATCACTCAAATCCATCACAAAATGTGACATATGCACAATAAAAGAGACCATGAGTCACTAGGTTGCATGTGTCACAATAAATGCACCTCATGATGGTTTTGAGCTCATTATTTCCATATGCAAACATTAATACAAATGTTTGCAACAATAAAAAGAGAATGGCATCTACTAAAGTAAACTCGTAACGGATCAAAAGAGTTCCCCTCACCTGTATATACATACCTGCATCAGCATTCCGACTGAATGCGAATGCGATGAGACTAAAGTAATCTAACAAATCTAATACTAGGATCCGGCTTAAACCAAAGCCCACTAGTATGATCCGTCCGATCATGATCCGTGCATTACAGCACGTATATGATCGGACCCTGCCATATATCATACGGCCTCTACAACGTTTCGCCCGAAACTTGAGAAACTGTCTGTTGGGGACTCTAAAAACTCGTCAATACATTGGCTGTGAATTTAACCACTAGCACGTCAGAGGTACTAGCCGTACGTAACGGGCTACTAGGTATTAACCAAAAGGGAGGTCGATGAGCAAACTCATCCTGACACCCTACTGAGCCTGTCAGTGACAATATCCGTACGGTCCTGTCCATTCGTCTATGAGCATCGCATGGCGGGCCTAGGGGGTTGGTGAAAGGCAGACCCCTAAAAGCGGTACAAGTCGTGTCGGAGTGTAGCCCAGAACACCCTGAGATACTACTGGAATACCTAAGAGTAAATCTCCTACCTTGGCCAAGGACTTCGTATAATGGCTCTCCTAGACACAGCGCGATCTCACCCCCAATACCGGGAGAGACGAATCCCTTGCCGATCCGCTCACTGCCTCCATGTGGATCGGGACTGTACCCAACTAAAACCTGTTTAGACGACTCCTTTGAGCCGTAGGAGGGTAGTAATCAAAGCACAGTAGGAACTCACACGAGACAAATGACGATCTTAGGTCGATGAACTAATCTATACACATGTCACCAGGGAACTGCTATCTGACGTCAGGTATAATACCAACTAGCATATTCCCGGCGAGTCCTGTCCAGTGTACTCATAACGCAATGAGCACCTGTATACATCTTAGGTGAACCAACTTACACCAATGTCTTGTGAGACCGACCACCGCCCCTCGTTGGGGTCTCGACTATATACACTAGTATACTAATGGAGTATCGATGCCCAGTCTCGAAACTCCCATGACTAGGGACCTTTTAAGGATGTTCTTATAGACCCCAGCTCCTACATATATGATCGCCATCATACTACTGGTAGTCAAGCAAGAATCCTAAGGGCTCTATCAATGTGTAATAGCGACCTGTAATGTCACATAAAGCATGTACATGATGATAAAGACAAACCAGATAGCATATTATCATCTTGAGTAAGACTGTCCTACCGAAATAGGTCCTCCCTCAATCATTGCAATCACGTGCCTGTGATCCAATAATTGACTCTGAGAGCACTATATCCAACAGTACGTATATGTCATCCGCATTTGCTACTGGGCCCCGTCATCACCCGTTAGGTTACTTAACTAACGAAAGAGCAGGGGCTAGACTACCGCGAGTGCAAAACTTATACAACATCTACTAGTATATATATAACAATATAAAATAATCATTCCAGGCATGATATATGCAACATCACAGATAAACGATAAGCATCACAGAATAATACTGATAATCTGGGAGCCCTGGGTTTCCATTAAGCTGCAAGTGAAACCCAATGTTACCCTGGTCGTGTGGATAGCCTGTGCAATGAAAACTTAGACCCCTACAAGCGCGGCAAGTTACCCGCCAATCCCAGAAGTGAGGCAACCCCAATCAACAACGTGAATGGGCCACCCAGCACTTCACGGAATCCGCTAACTTGAGCACCCTTCCTTGGGTCAACCGTACCCCCTATGAGTGCGGCGAATAGCCCGCTAATTCTAGAGTGAGTCCCCTTCCGTCTCAACGCCATGAGATGCTAGCCCATTTCCCTCTAGAACCCGGCTAACCGTGCACTCTACCGCGGGGTAATCCTAATACAGAAAGTAAAAGAATATGTACAACGGTGACATCGACCTCAACCCGGTCGTGCCCCAAACAAGTAATATACAAACTGGCAGTGACAACAGTCCACATGTCGGAGGCTCGTCCAATAATATCAAATGTACAAATAAACCCAAACTGTACTACCATTCCACCCAAGCTATCCATACGACGATCCCGCCACAACCACAGCACAATACAGAACATCAAAGTGAATGTCACGTTCGCAAACCCGTCTAAAACTCATATAGTAATTAGACGAGTTGTACCGCTCTAATGACATTCACATTCGCAGATAGTAATGTATGTACTGAAAACTATGACATTAGAATTCCGTACGCAATTAGCAAACTAAATCAATTTCCAAAACCATGAATAAACCGTGAGCTAAAGTTCTAAAAACCGACCGTTTAAAACCAATTCGGAAGTCCGAATCAAAACGAAACGCGCCTGAACCTTTGCGGGGAGTTAGAACATGAAATTAACTTTGAGTTGGGGGCCTAGAGGGGGTATCCCACCTCCCCGAGGCCATCACGAGGTGGCTAAGGGGTGAGGCAGACCCGAAACTGCCCAAGGTGGGGCAGTTTCGGGTCCCCACGGCCAAGACCACCTTGTGGTGGTCTTGGAGAGTAGGCCCAGCCGTTCGGTCCCCTGTGGAGGTTTCCCAGGGTGCCCATGCACCACCCCGTGGCTTCTCATTTCAAACCGTGAGCCCGCGGGTTGTGCAAAAATCTCAAACTTTCAGTTTTTGGAACTATTTTGGCCGGCGGTTTTTGCACGACAAAAACGGAAGATTTCTAATGTCGCAATGAGTTAACTAAGGCTTATGTAATGGCTCTGATACCATGTTGGGTTATGCAAGAGCCCCGTCCATCAATCCATGACCAAATGCGGAACAAAAATTTATAAAACTTGGCGCTACCACAACTAGTTACCCGGATCTACCCATAACCCCTAGATAACAAAACAGGCAAAGGAGTTAGAATGGTTATACCGAATAGATCCGTGTCCTTCGGTCATCAACCATCATCCCAAGCTCCTAGGGGCTTCCATGATCAAGTTTTATCTCCGGTCTCCCACCATCAAAGATGATCCACCTGAGAGTATATGCAACGAGCTCCAACCTCATATTCGAGGTAACTAGGGTACCTAGATCGCTACACTAGATACCGTAGAAGTAGTAGAGAGTGATGAAGGATTAATTTGTCTGAAGACACCCAAGGTTTCTCAACACATGAGAATTGGGTGGAGGAAGAAGAAGATGCCATGAGGATGAGGTGTTGAGAGCGACTCAAGAGAGAGAAAAAGAAAATGAATAATGGCTTATCTTTTTGTTTGTTGTGTGAGTGTGATAAGAAATAATGGAGCCATCACATGAATGTCCGTGTCTCCAAAATATCTTAGTCAATAAAAAATATCTCAAGTCAACATAATCTCACAACAAACAAAATCCCTAAGCATGGTAGAATAGTTACCATGGGTTACTAATTAGCCATGCCACAAAAATGCAATAAACACCTCATCCTACACCTCAACAACCTTTTAATTCAAAAAGGTCTAAACCATGATGAGGTGTAACCTTCTAAAAGTAATCTTGTAATAAATTACAAGAATACCCCTCAACCGTATATACATACCCGTATCTGTATTCCGAAGATTACGAATACAAAGAGACGAAAATAATCCAACAAATATAACACTAGGACCGGATTAAACCAAAGCCCACTAGTATTATCCGTCCGAACATCATCCGTGCATAAGTACATGTATGTGATCGAACCCTACCGTAAAACCATACGGCTTCTACACCGTTTCGTCCGAAGCAGGGAAACTCTCTGTGTGGGATTATAAAGACTCATCAATACGCTGGAAGTGGGTTTAACCACAAGCACGTCAGTGGCACTACCAGTATGTAATGGCTACCCAGCTACTGAGTGAAAGGGAGGCCGACGAGCAAACTAATCCTAAAACCCCTACTGAGCCTGACAGTGACAATATCCGTACAGTCCGATCCGTTCGTCTACAAGCATCGTATATCGAGTCTACGGGGTGGATAAAGTCAAACCCCTAATAACGCGACATTTAGTGTCGATATGAAGCCCATCACCACCTGAGAAACTACTGATCCTATATCAGTAATTCTCGACTATTTTTGCCAAGGATTTCTGGTGATGGCCACCCATGCACAACCGCGACATCAACCCCCAATACCGGGAGAGACGAATCCGCCGACGATCCGCTCACTGCCTCTATGTGGCTCGGGACTGTACCCAACTAAAATCTATTTGGACGACTCCTTTAAGCCGTGGTAGGGTAGTAATCAAAGCATAGTGGTAACTCACACGAGACAAATGATGATCTCCGGTCGATAGACTAACCTGTACATATGTCACCAGGGAACTGCTATCTGAAAATAGGTATAATACCAACTAGCATGTTCCCGGCGAGTCCGTCCGTTGTACTGATAACCCAATGAGCACCTATATACATCTTAGGTGAACAAACTAACACCAATGGTTTGTGAGACCGGCCACCGGCCCTCGTCGGGGTCTCGATCAATATACACTAGTCTACTCTGGAGTATCGATGCCCAGTCTCAAAACTCCTACGACTAGGGACATTTAAGGATGTGCCTATAGACTACCCAGCTCCCACGTATATGATCTCCATCATACCGCTAGCAGTCAAGCAAGAATCTTATGGGCTCTATCAACATGTAATAGTGATTTGTAATGCCACCTAATGTTGTACATGTTGATAAAGATTGACCAGATAGCATACTATCATCTCGAGTAAAACTAATCTACCGGTATAGGTTCTCCCTCAATTATCATAATCACTTGCCTATGACTATGATAATTGCCTTGAGGGCACCATAGCCAACAAAATCTAAGTATACCAGAGATCTTAGATAACACACAGAGAGATACCAACAAAAATTCAACACCCAACTCCACAGAAAAACCGCCGATGGCGGGGAGAAGAAATTTTTCGGCGGTCGAACCATAGTGAAATGGACCTGAGTTTCACTGGTGTATTATAGGTTCTAACACTATCATACTGTACTGTTAGCTTTATTTTGTGGATACTATAATTATAGCAGATTCAATTTTAAACCAACTCTATACTAAACAAAATTCAGATATTGTATATACTCTATTTGACACTAAAATTCTTAAGAAAACATGAAAAGCTTGGTTTTACCTATATTGAGGAATTGCACAAAGCTCTAGCCATCAAGATGTGGACACATGAAGTTGAGTAAGCCTAACTTTGGTGCTTTGAACCATCATCCATGAAAACTCTAATTTTTCTCTTTGTGTGGGTGAAAATCTATATAATTTTGGTGTTAAAGTATTTGGGGAATAATTTAGTTCAGTTTGATAAATAAAAGTAAGGAAATGCGTGTTGTGTGTTGAAGAAAGGAGGAGGTGTGAGAAGTAAGGGTGAGGTGTGTGTCATGTAAGGAGAAGGTGTAGCTCTATGGTTCACCTCATGGTATAGTTTGTATAGGGAATATGCTAACTTTAACACCTACTTATTCTCATCTTTGCACTTAAACCCTGATACAACCTTTAAACTCTCTTTGCAATTAACACTTTTCATTATAAAAGAAATTCTTACAAATTAAATGTCACTTATAACTAATTACTATAACACTTAAATCCATATTTTTTAATATAAAAAGTCTTTTATCATAATATAAAAATTAAAATAACATTTAAAAATTAAATAATTATTTAAAAAATTTCCAAAACGTTACAGATGCTCTCATGACTAGGGATATTTAAGGATGTGCTTATGGACTATCCAGGCCCCACTAGTATAATTGCTATCTTTATCCCGGTAGTCAAGTAAACATCCAACAGGTTTTATCATTATGTATTAGCGATACGTGATAACGAGTAAAACGTATACACATGAATGATCAAAACAAACCAGATAGCATAATATCATATCGAGTATGATTGCTCTCCATATAAATCCTCCTTCAATTATAATAATTACCTTGAAAACACCTATATCCAACATTAATGATGCTACAAACTTCTTTCCTGAAATATGTAAACATTTTCCTGTAATATCTACGCAATTTTTTTGTAATATCTATGCACTTTCCTGTAACATCTACACACTTTCCTGTAATATCTAAGTACTTACATATAATATCCAAGCGTTGCATGTAATATCTGTGTCACGACCCGAAGGTACGGAACCCGACTAGCACTTAAATTACGAAACGTGTCAAAGCGCAACGTAATATAAGTAAGCCAAAGCCCAGAAATCTAAACCATTTAAAGAAATAGAGTGAAGGAAACCTTAATTTAAAAGATGATTTTAATCAAAACAAGTCGCATTAAAAATTTTTATAAACATCAAAATTCTCGAAAATTTCGGCAGAGTCTCCTTTTTATATACTGACCCCCAAACGGGTACAACATAAGAAAATACATATAAGTGAATAACGACATCCCTAAGCGGAAGATAGCTCTTCGCTCAAGGCGGAATCACAACCACATGCAATGAATATATCATAATAATGCAAAATAAGCAAATGAAAGTATAAAAGCATCACGTCGGCTCAAGTGAGCATCGACACCAAACCATAAATACATGTCTCGCAAATCTCACCATCTAGTCCAATATATAAGGGTAGATGGAGTATACTAAATACAAATAAAATACATGGTGGGAGCATAAGAAAATCATCCAAGACCCACCTATGAGCAAGCTGCAAGCCGAAGCAATCGAGCGGAAAAGAAGGTACACCCGCCGCTACTGTGCCGACGGGTCATTCCTGCAAGATACTGTGGCATAACGGGGGTGAGTTGCCAACTCGTGAGTAGTAAGTAATATCTAATAAGGCTATCGTAAGCATGCACGCAAATGTATCACACCCTACATATACCGATATGATACAATGCACTAGCATGAATGCAACATGAATGCATAATAAATACCCAAAACCTGAACATATCTGGTATATATGAGAAAATCATTATTTTTGATTTAGAAACACTCCTGTGAAATAACTGAAGTAATATCCATGAAATCGACAGAAATCCGTGTCAAGTATCGACACAAAATACGTATATCTCAATGCCTCAATATCTCAATGTCTCGACGTCTCAATGTCACGATATCTCAATATCTCTGTATCTCAAATCTTAATATCTCGGGCTCCGTCAGTCCGGATTGGCCCAAATCATCAATCTCACAACTACGGTCGGTATCCTCCGAATATCCGCCGCGCCAGACATCATCGGTAACTAGTCTGCCCCTGCCAGGCTCAACGTCTATAACTCGAGCTTCTTGCCCCGGGTGTAACATTTCAGAAAAATAAAATATTATTTTTGGGAATTTTTATAATTAAATAATAAAATATTGAATATTTTAATAGGGCGGTATAATTAAATACCGATAAATTGGCAAAAATTTTGAAAATTTTGGAAATTACTAAAAAGAGGGTGCTTTAAGAGATTCATGCAAAATATGAAAGTGTATGATGTATTTGACACTATTTTAGTGCTAATCACGATTAAAAATCACTAATCGGACTTTAAGCATGTTTTGTGCAAAACATGCATCATATCATTTCACACTTGTGTTACATTTTCCTACGTGGCTTTATCTTCATTTTTCATTCTTTGTTTTGGGTTTACTATTGGCAAGGGAAGGAACAGAAAAACAAAAGAAAAGAAATGAAAATATTAAAAAATTGTGCAAAGTGTGAGGTATGGGCATGAAAGAGAGAGGGTGAGGGGTCAACCATTGGTCATGGCTCGCATTTCATTGTTCATCACCTTCATTTTTCCTCTTCTTCTTGCTCCATGGCAGCACCTCCTCCCCCCTCCACTTCAAACCCCCAAATCATCATCAATTTTTCACCAAAAGCCCATACCCACTTCACAAATATTGTGCCCAAACTCACAAGCTACACTTTGGACCAAAAATGTTTGCATTTTGGCGCTGTAGAGGATTCATGGGTGCTAAATGAGGTAATCCCTTCACACATAATGTAGTATTTCATTTTCCAAAGGCTCTATTCAAGTTTAAAATCGTTTTGGTGAAGTTTGGTGAACTTCGGAGATTTCTAGAGAGGGCTAGGGTTGATTTGAGTTGTGATTGTGAATTGAGGCCTAGTGGTGACCTTAAACCCCTCCCAATTGATAGAAACCCAGACCAACCCAACTAAAACCCAAAATACGGAAAAACAGAAACTTTTCATGTCGGTTTTGTGAGTTTTAGGGTGTGCAGGAAAATCTGGAATGCACTGGAACATTTACGAGATAAATAAACAACTTCAGAGACCTAGTTAGAGCCCCCCGAGACCACCCTACAAAAACGACACCCCAACTCCCCAGGAAAACCGAGGAGGCCGGTTTTGGCAAGGGAGTGGCCGGCTACTTGGTGATGGGATGTGTCCAGGTTGTTCCAGTAGCTCATATGCACCCTATACATCACCCAGAGTTGTTTGCTTACCTTGTTTTCACCTGAGACAAAATCTGGAACATGTTTTCTTAGTTGCTTCTTTACGTTTCGTGATGTTTATGGATTTAAGTTTTGATATTTGTGTTTGTACTCGGTCACTTGACATTTGTTATTCAATCCCGAGTGTTTTTGGGTTGAGTGTGAGATGCAAACCATAGGTTCTAACTTATAGGCTTTTAAGAGTCTCGTTTTGGTTTTCGTGTGTCATTTCATCTTGGAATTTGATTTTAACGCGATAAGATACGTTATGATGTGTAGGTACCCTCACGACGACTTCGAGATGACAAGCAAGCGCTTGGCGACGTCAGCATCGGCAAACGAAGATCATGTGAGTAGATTTATATCTACGGGGAGAAGTCCGGTGGATGGCGTATAGCACCCCCGCAGTTCGATATATAGTATGCTATATATATACTATATATATATATGATAACTTTTATGTGAGACATGGATATTCAGGATATGGTTAAGTGTTCATGGATGTGTAGTGTTACTTGTGAAACCCTATAGTAGTTGTTGCACCCACACACGCGCACACACTTGCATACATTCATTCTTTTACATGTGCGTATATGGGGATATGTATATATATATACACATGGGTATGGGACTATGTGTTTATATATATATATATACACACATGGTTTATGAAGATAGTATTTGAGATTTGAGATGAGTCGATGAGATTGGGCTTGAGGTCATGAGATCGGTGATGTGACAGGATTTGTATTTGAGATACGACATGATGTTTTAGTGGGTTCTTTGATGTGGTGTTTCATACACACGCATGCATACATAGATGGTATCAGTATTGTACTAGACGTAGATCAATACCCCGGATCATGATGTTTGATAAAGAGGATACCAGGTGAATAACGTGATTGATGTGACATTGACCCGTACCCAGATTTGGGATGTCGTACGACGGATTTACCGTACGAGCTATATTGATAATAGATCCGCACTCTTGACTTGAGGATGACATGTTATAGATATTGTATCTTATGGGATACTTTTGAGGCGGGATCACCGACTGTTATTTATATATATATATATATATATATATATATATCGACTCAGATGTTAGACGGTTTCCTTACCTTTCGATCAGCCTTTTAGTTTAGCCATGCAATTTACATGTAAATGATAGATTAGATTCGAGTCATACTTATTTCAAAAACTAACGAATCGTGAGTATTTTTAAAGATAGGCCAAGGGATTCTACGGATATTTCAAAGGATGTACATTTTCTTAAAAACACTGTAGTCCCTATTTTCTAAACACACGATTCGTATTATTTCAAATGGCAAAACTGTACGACTCATACTTAGGCATATGTAGATTCGTTATCATTATATTTGATATTTAGCTCCCGTATATTATTGCTGTTCGCTTCGCATCGCATGCTTATATTGTGTTTTCATATACCATTATTGATATCATGCTGTCAGGACACCAGCACCATTACCGATGATGCGTATGTTCCACGTACACTTACTTGCCAGCTCACACACATCATCATCGGTAATTGCCATGTCACGTACACTTTAGAGAATACTATTTCATTGACATAGCTTGTTAGCTGATAGTTTCGACATGATATTAGTGTACTTGCCTTACATGCCAGTTTAGACATTGCAGTTATTACTTACTACTTTATGCATATTATTATTCACTGTTATGCAGCATTATGGAGTTTTATGCCTATATTCACTGTTTACTCGCTATTGATAATTGGATTTTGGATTTTCATGAGATTTCCTGGATTTGGGAGAAAACCGCAAGAATATGTACAAACTTCTTTCTCCCTCTCTTTTTAAAATGAAATATGCGGTTTTCTCATGATGTATGAGTCGTCCATCATGATGTTTTCTCGGTTATGAGATGGATTTCGAGACCAGATTCGAAGAGTTGGATGAACCGTCTACGGGTACATGGTGGACCCGGTAAGGTACCCCGGGGCAAGAAGATCGAGGTGTAGACGATGAACCCGGCAGAGGCAGACTGCCTTCCGGTGATTTTACCTGATGCATCGGATATCAGAAGGATACCGTTCGTGGTCATGTGATTGAGGTTAGGGGCCGATCCGGACTGACGGTGCCCTAGATAGTGAGATTGAGACGCTGAGATTTGAGATATTGAGGTATTGAGATTTGATGATACAGGCCAGTCCGGATAGCCGGAGCCTGAGATATTGAGATATTGGGATTTATGTTTTGTGTCAATGCTATACACTGTTTATGTTAATTTCATTGATGATACCTCGTTTTAAATATACAGAAATCTCACTAAGTTATGAAAGCAGTTTCTTCATTTACATGTATTCTGTTTTCATGCATTCATATGATATGTTGCTACCTAAGGCACTGACACGAGCACTCGGTATTACACTTGGGTTAGATGTTTACCTTTGCCACATTTTCATGCTTCAGACTTTATCTTATTGAGGATATATATATATATATATATATATATATATATATATGTTTTGATCGTATTGACCTAGGATTGTGTCATACATACGTTTTTTGCTCGGTGATGTTTTCTACTCACGAGTTGGCAACTCACCCCCGTTGTGCCACAGTTTCTTGCAGGTTTTGTCGTACAGGTTCCGTTACGGCTTTGCTGGCACACTGCTTCCTTTCTGGATGATTGTTTTGGTAGGTGGGTTCACTTGTATCGTGACCACTATTGTACCTCATTTTATTCAGTTGTATCTAGTGACTCCATCAACCAAACTTGTATATTTATTCAGATTTAGAGACCAGTGATGTATATTCTTTCGACCTTAGAGTTGCGCGTTGTATTATTATGGATTTCGTGTTGTTTTGAATTTCCTTTTGAGTTTTGATCCTCACCCTTCGGCGTTGTATACTATATTGCTTGCGTGGTTGTGGTCGTCGATTGATGAAGAGCTAGCTCCCGCTTGGGGATGAGTTTTATCATTGATATCATGCTGTACCCCGTTCGGGGCCAGTATTTACAAAAGAAACTCTGCCGAAATTTTCAGAAAAGACTTGTGTTTTTAAAAATGCATATTTCGGCATATGTTGCTAAACTATTTGATTTAAATTGGTTTTTCCTTCACTCTACTGCTTTACTTGGTTTTGATTTCTGGGTTTTAGCTTACTTAGATTATGTACGCCTCGAGACGTTTTGTAATTTAGGTGCCGGTCATGTTCCGTACTTTTCGGGCCATGACAAAGTTGGTATCAAAGCGTTAGGTTTTACCTTCGGAGTGTAAGATGACCCTTGGTTGATGGAGTAGGTAGCTTGAGTAGAGTGACGTACCGTACGTATGTTCCGCGGCATATTTACGATACGATACTCCGCTTAAGAAGTCTTAGGATGTACATTTCCTTGCACAGTAGTATATTCATTCCGATGATCCACCCTCATCAGTACCAGTTATGGTATCGTTACCACGGTTGTAAGGGCGTGGAGAGCTACGGCTAGTGTTGCGGTCAGCACGAGCTCATCACGAACGAGGACTGACCAGGGAGTGATTCCAGGGACATACGATTTGCATATATGCGCCGTGTTATTGTATTTTCGCGCCATGAGCGTTGGATGGATCGCTGTTATGAGATTTCTCGGGTGTGCAGAATTGCACCAGAAGATTGAGCCACTGATAGAGGCCAGCCAGAATGTGATGACCATTGATGTATCGCTTATTCATGATGATTGAGGCACTGTTCAGCATGCGGACGAATGAGCCAGTTGTTATAGGGAAGGATGAGATATCACCCCACCTGTTAGAGCTATTGCTGTACGAGTTGTACTTAGAGATATGATGGACGGTCGCTAGTCACCCGAAAGTGAATGACTAGGACATGTAGTTCGTTCGCTTACCCCGATGCGAGGTCATCAGATAGATTGATTCCAGCTAGAGACGACTTCACGCAGGAACGTTGAGAGGCGATAGAGGCGATCGAATGTCAGAAACCCATTATTCCAAGTTTAAAATATTCTGAAAGACGTGCAAGCAATTCTATGGACCTTCTAGAAGAATGAAATCCTAACTCGACATAATGACCATGTGAAAGCCTTTGAACCTTAGGGTTTGCGGCAGTTCCGCGGAGCCATTAGTGAGGCTTGGGTTTGCCCTTCTACGGCTGGTCCACCAATACTGTGGTATGTACTCGATACTTTTAAACTGTACCCAAGATGTTGAGCTCTTGGGGGATTATGAGGTTTTGACGAATCGATCGAATGGTTCGACTTCTTTCGGATGCTATGCGATGGGATGCATTGCTTGGGAGGCTCCAGATACGAGTATAGCCGTTGGAGCACAGTCCATGCAGCCACGATGAGACGAGTCCGAAGCAGTCGACATTAAAGAAAAGTGGAGTAAAAGGTTCGTACGAGATTTTGATGAGATGACGTTCCACCCCGCCGACATCAGAGATCTGATACGCATGTTGAGGCGTTATATATAGACATATCTTCCAGAAGGAGTCACGATGAGTATGCAGACATTCCGGAACAAGAAACAGATTTAGTGAAGGGTGATGACTTCCAGGCAATTCGGTAGAGACGAGATTTGGGAGAGATCTCGACAGGACCTTTCTGGAATATTATATGAGGAGACTTGGACCCAGGAGTGGTCATTTTACGCACACCCAGCAGGCCAGAGTTCAGCATCGTCGACGGGACATGTTATAAATGACCATAAGAGTTGGCCAGAGATCTTTAGAGGATGTGCCAGAGCGGACTACTTCCGTTATCGTTTCTATATTGGACCGTTGAGCCCGGGAGCTATGTACTTAGCAATTCGCAGTGAGAGACGAGAGCTTAAGGGCACCAGACGATGAGCAATGATCGGGAGGAAAGTAGATATCTTTCTCTGCTAGTATTGGATGCACCGACACCTTCTCAACCTTGGAGGAAGGACATATCGACGGCAGTATTTATGATGGGTGGTTTTGTGAGTGGACTATCACGTATCAGTCACGTTGGATTTCGGTATTTTGGGTGATTTATTGCATGATTGAGTTTTCATGACCGAGTTTCATGATATTTGCTTTTGTATACCATAGTTGCACCTACTGGGTATTTATATTTTGTGCATAGTATTGCACTTAAGTTATACTTTATACACCGTTGTGTTGATTTATGATTTGTGCACAGTTATCGCACGGGATATTGTTTTTGTGCCTTGGCTGCACATGTTTATGATTTCATGGGTTGCATACAGTTGAGTTGATTTTGTGCTTATGGTACGCACATGATTTGGTTTTTGCACTCAGTATAGTTCACATATGCTGGCAGTACATTGATACGTATTTCATACACGACAGTTGCACAGGACTTCGATTCGATGTTATTTGAGATACTGATTTTGACTTCATGCCTAGGGCATGCATATGATTTGACTTATGCTTACGGCATAGTTTTCATGCACTTTTAGTATTTTTATTAGATTTTGTCCACGCTGATGCACATGGTTGTGAGATTTGATACAACGGTATACCTGATTTGGATTTGAGATGTGTTGTATACCGTCGATTTTGATTGTGATACTCGATATTTGTTTTGTGCACCTTGTGCACCTGATTGGATTCTTACGCATATTTGACGGGCTTGGATTGGATTTTACGCATGTTCGGCACTTGATATTAGATTTCATGATTTCGTGCATGTTGGATGCACATGATTTAGATTTTTATTCGTGCATGATGGATGCACCTGATTTGGATTTTCGCGTATGTTGGGCGCATGATTTGAGATGCGATTTTGGTGCACACCAGATACACTAAATCGGGATTCTTCGTGCATGTCAGATGCACCTGATTTTGCTGTCAGGCACACACGTTGCCTCTGACAGGTGTTTCGTGCACACCCGTTGCACTTAGATATTGTTTCTGTGCACATGTATGGCACATTCGTGAATTTTGATTTCCGTGCGCACCGGACGCACGTAGCATTCATATGCACATTTTGGGATTGATTTCTTATGGAGCAGTACGTTTTTATGATATTTACTATTGATATAGTAGCTGGGCAGGACTAGTCAGAGGACAATACCTGGATGTATTTTGCATGCATTGATAGTTATCGAAGGGATTTCCAAAAAGGGAGCTATAGTCTCAGTATTTACCTACGTGTTTGAGATGACAATAAGCGTTTAAAACAAGAAACCCTTCTAAATTGTTTTCAAAACGGCGGGACATACATATTAAACAAAGGTTATATATAGATATAGTTATTTTCTTACGATAGACGTCTGCCACTGTGCAGTGATACGTACATCGTACTGCGACTTGAAAAGTTTGGCATGCATTTGTTCTGATGTTTTAATGATAATTACATGTATTGTTTTGACATATATATCATGTTAATTTCGTTTTGGATTTGACATTGATGTATTCCCCATGACTCCGATGATTGCGGGATGCTTGACGGAGTTTTACTTTTAATTGATATACTCGTGTCCATGCGCATGCATCGCGCTACTGTGCTTTATGTATTTATGATCTCGGGACCCCAACGATTTGGACTTTTATTGAAATGTTTTAATATTTGAGAGGTTTAAATTTAAATTCGGGGACCGAATTTCTTTAAGGGGGAAGATTGTAACATTTCAGAAAAATAAAATATTATTTATTGGAATTTTCATAATTAAATAATAAAATATTGAATATTATAATAGGGCGGTATAATTAAATACCGATAAATTGGGAAATTTTTTTAAAATTTTGGAAATTACTAAAAAGAGGGTGCTTTATGAGATTCATACAAAATATGAAAGTTTATGATATATTTGACACTATTTTAGTGCTAATCGCGATTAAAAATCACTAATCGGACTTTAAACGTGTTTTGTGCAAAACATGCACCATATCATTTCACACTTATGTTACATTTTCCTACATGACCTTATCTTCATTTTTCATTCTTTGTTTTGGGTTTACAATTACCAAGAGAAGGAAGAGAAAAACAAAAGAAAAGAAATGAAAATATTAAAAAATTGTGCATAGTGTGAGGTATGGGCATGAGAGAGAGAGAGAGAGTGAGGGGTAAACCATTGGTCATGGCTCCCATTTCTTTCTTCGTCACCTTCATTTTTCCTCTTCTTCTTGCTCCATGGCAGCACCTCCTCCCCCCTCCACTTCAAACCCCCAAATCATCATCAAATTTTCACCAAAAGCCCATCCCCACTTCACAAATATTGTGCACAAACTCACAAGCTACACTTTGGACCAAGAAAGTTTGCATTCTGGCGCTGTAGAGGATTCATCGGTGCTAAATGAGGTAATCCCTTCACACATAATGTAGTATTTCATTTGCCATAGGCTCTATTCAAGTTTAAAATCATTTTGGCAAAGTTTGGTGAAATTGAGGCCTGGTGGTAACCTTAAAAACCTCCCAATTGATAGAAACCCAGACCAACCCAACTGAAACCCAAAATACGGAAAAACAGAAACTTTTCATGTCGGTTTTGTGAGTTTTAGGGTGTGCAGGGAAATCTGGAATGAACTGGAACATTTACGAGATAAATAAACAACTTCAGAGACCTAGTTAGAGCCCCCCGAGACCACCCTACAAAGACGACACCCCAACTCCCCAGGAAAATCGAGGAGGCCGGTTTTGGAAAGGGAGTGGCCGGCCACTTGGTGATGGGATGTGACCAGGTTGTTCCAGTAGCTCATATGTACCCTATACATCACCCCAGAGTTGTTTGCTTACCTTGTTTTCACCTGAGACAAAATCTGGAGCATGTTTTCTTAGTTGCTGCTTTACGTTTCGTGATGTTTATGGATTTAAGTTTTGATATTTGTGTTTTTACTCGGTCCCTTGACGTGTGTACGTCTATCCCTAGTGCTTTTGGGTTGAGTGCGTGATGCAAACCATAGGTTCTAACCTATTGGCTTTTAAGCGTGTCGTTTTGGTTTTCGTGTGTCGTTTCGTCTTCGAATTTTATTTTAACGCGATATTATACGTTATGATGTGTAGGTACCCTCGCAACGAGTTGAAGAAGACAAGCAAGCGCGTGGCGACATCGGCATCGGCAAACAAAGATCATGTGAGTAGATTTATATCTACGGGGAGAAGTCGGGTGGATGGCGTATAGCACCCCCGCAGTTCGATATATAGTATGTTATATATATACTATATATATATATGATATCTTTTATATGAGACATGGATATTCAGGATATGGTTAAGTGTTCATGGATTTGTAGTGTTACTTGTGAAACCCTATAGTAGTTGTTGCATCCACACACGCACACACACTTGCATACATTCATTCTTTTACATGTACGTATATGGGGATATGTATATATATATATATATATATATTATTCATATTAGAAAACTGCATTCTAATACCGCTCATGCATTATCTATTTGTTGTATTTATCGGTATTATTAACCAGTGTCTGCTCAGTATTACAGATTATAGGAATCCATGACATAATACTGGAAATACATTCAAAAGTACGGATATATCAATTGAGAGCCGACACTGCAACCAGAACCGCAAACCGACCGATACTTCATGAGTTCCTTTTTGCAACAAGTTTGTGTACACACTTTTTTTTTCTAAATGGTCCAACACAAATAAATGTGTACACAAGACTTTTAGGCACATGTGGATATGAAGTAATGTGCATTCAATGCTAAGGATTATGTGTTGATTTAAAGATTCAAAAATTCCCTCCAATAATAAGTGCAAAATAAAATCAAATGGACAAATCAATAAGACCATAATGGGGGCAGCCATGGATATAGGCACATGTGGGAAATAAGTAATGAGCATTTAATGGTAAAGATTATGTGTTGAATTGAAGATTCAAATTTCCCTCCAAGCACTGGGTGCAAACCAGGTCAAAACAGAGAAAATAAATTGGACCAAAGAGACACTGGGGACAACAAAAGACGAGGCACCAAATTCTAGACCCTACCCTCGGTTTTGGGCCGAGCCCCCTCCCCACAAAACCGTCCTGGCCGGCCCCACATGCTCCAGTGGGCCCCAGCTTTTCACACACCCTCCCTTGCTGCCAGTTGGTCTTGATTTTATTGTTTATTTATTCTCTTTCTGAGCCTATAAATACAGACCAGAGGCATGAGGAAAGGGATAGCTTTTTCTTTAGTTTTGTTTTAGAATTCTTGTAATTTCTTTTTTAATTCTCTTTCCTCTTTGTCTTGACCTTGCAACTTCTCATTTGAACTTGCAAGCTTAAGGCTTAGGTTCTTGAATTCAAGATCTCTTGTAACATGTTTGCTATTCAATAAAAGTTCTCATTTTTAATACATGTCTTGTTCTATTTTACATAATTGCAATTGTGAAATTCTTGTTTTACTTTGATCTTGCAACCTCTTAAGTGAGCTTGCAACCTTAAAGTTTGGTATTTGGATTTCACATTTCACCGAGCTTAAGAACACTTGGAGATATTCGCACTTGGATTCATTGGTTCTCTTTTTATCTTTCTTTCCTTGCATTTTTTTTATGTTTCCTAAACTTTTCTCCTTTCTTTCTTTTTACTTTGTGAATATGTGTGAGTAATCTTTTTACTTGTTAAGGGTGTAATATGGTTAGATTGTATTTGAAGATGTCCTTTATTTAAACTTTAAAACCTAAAACTTTGCAATTGAAAATACGTGCAAATTACTCGCAATTCCGCTCCACTAGGAATCCTATCCTACCATGATAGTGATGATTCCTAATCATGACCGGATTGCTAGTGGTTTGCCGAAGGCTAAAATCAAGAGATAACAACGGAAGGACAAGAGACAAGGAAAACGGATTTAGCGAAATGCCGCAAATACCGTATTTCAAGTTCCCTAATCCGCGTTGTTACCTATTGCTTTAGTGTCAATACCAAAGTTGGGGCTATAAGGAATCGGCAAACATCACCTTCATACAATCTAACATATTACTACCCTTAACAAGTCTCTTTTTTATATATATCCTTGTTACGACATTTAGTTTAACCAACAAATCAAAACACGTTGTTAACTCGTTAAAACAAGCCTAAAAACTTACCATCACCCGGCGAACGACCTGTACTCATCGCGGCTCGCTACAAGCGACACTGTTTTGATTGCGGTAAATTCAAAACTCTATTTAAATACGACACGGTGAAAACTCTAACAATCAGGGTGAAAACTCTAACAATCAAATGTCGCCGTTGGTGGGGAGACAGTAACGCTTTTATACTTGTAGTCTCAGGTTAATTTGTGCATATTTTGTATAAAACTAATTTTCTAACACATTCAAACGGATAAAACCATTCTTTTTAAAACTAACACAAACACAATAAAATTTCTTTTTTTTCTTCTCTGGATTTGAATTCCGCTAACACTCTGAGGTTAAACAAATAAATCAAGTTATAAAATTAGAATGACATTACTTCACTGAGACAGCACACAAAATTTGAGCCCATTCACTCACACAAAAACCGGCGACAACACCCTCATTTCCGAGCTCGACGGCCTTAGTGTGGCCTTTTCACTTGTGGTTTTTTGTGTTGCCTCCAGTGTTCTAATATAATCCAATTTTTATTATTTGATTTTCTTAATTATTTATGTTCATAATTTTGGCTATCCATATCGCTTTTTGGCTCAAATATCCGTATTTTTCCGACATATGCAGATTTGACGGATTGTGAGTAGCGATCGTGCGGAACAAGGGGGCATTTTCAAGTACAAGGGGAGTGAACACTCAGTGCCAAAGATCTAGATAGTTGGACCCACGCAAGCGAACCATTCGATCACTCGGAGGTAATATCGACACGAGTTTCTTGAACTCGATACTTTTTGGTACATGTTTTTCTAAACTTCCCTTCTCAAACCCGGCGCTCCAATATTCTTGTCTTTGCAGGATTCTTAGAAAAATCGCCGCAAAAAGCCAAAGAAAAGACTAACCTTATTTGTTGCAGCGCCACATTTAAAGTAAAAAACGAATTGAATGATTGTTTGAAAACAAAACTTTGTTCAATTTGCGGATTGCATCATTTAATACGGACTTAAGGGGCTCTAACACCAATCCAGATTTGGAGGGGATTTCATCACCCTTTCTAAGGCCCCGAAAATCACTAATTGCATAAGTGTCACCTCAAGTTTAATAAAAATTATCTAGACTCGGCCAACTAAGGACTTGTCGCGCTCAATAGGACAATGGAAGATTGTGGGCATTCAGTCGTTTATCTAAACATGACTCTTGTGGTGCCTAGGCTAGACAAGTGAGGAGGTAATTTTAAAAGGCCCGTCTCACGGTGATTCGTGAGCGGAACCCTTCTTACCTCACTTGTGCTTACCTGGCCACAACTGGCTGTGAAGAGGCGATTTGAGGGTTATCTCACAATTTGTCGCTTTGGAACAGTTAGGAGTAGGTCTAGTAGACTTAGAGGACCCTAGTCTAGGTATTGATTGCTCATTTGTGACTGTGCATTTGTGATTGTGTTTGTTGAACTGTCTTTTCATTTTCCCATTCTTTTGAAACAAACACAAATTCGCCATTTTTACCACCATCACCCAATTTTTCTCCACTTTCGTTTTCTTACCCTCACATTCTACGCTTTGACTACACTAAACTCGTTTAGTGTATGTCCGCTTGGACTAGAGACCTTAGTTCCCATTTAGTCCGCATTTCGTTAGTCCCTACGGACTACGCGATCGACTCCAACGTCGAAACTCCCTCCACCCGTTTATCACCCTTACCTTTGCCGGTCAACTCCGACGTTGACTGAGATTCTGTTCATACATCTTCACCTTCTCTATCACCAAATTCTTCTTCTGAGATGTCAGGATTTAATCCTAACATCCCTCCACCTACCCCGGGACTGATTCCACCTCATCTGGGTGCGAATAACCAGCAACTTGTTGCAGCGCCACAGCTAATTGAGCTCCAGGATCGTTTCTATCCTACCCGCTCTGCACTTCGAACCTGTCTTTCACTTCCGCCGGCCAATGGGGATAATTTCGAAATCAATCCCCACTTCATCAACATGTTACCCAAATTTCACGGGCTGGAATCCGAAGATGCCTACATCTTCATCAACAAATTCCAGAACGTATGTGTAATGATGATGACAACCCAACTGTCCGACGATGCTATACGGCTACGAGTTATTCCGTTCACTTTGTGCGATCTTGCTGAAAAGTGGCTTTATAGCACCGCATCGCACTCCATAACCAGTTGGGACGAGTTTGTTAAACCGTTTCTTAAAAAGTTCTACCCGAACCACAAGACCGCGAGAATCCGAAACAAAATCAACCAATTTTCCCAGCTTCCTACCGAACCTTTTTGGAAGTGCTTTGACCGATACAAAGACCTTCTTTTTCAGTGCCCTCATCATGGTATTGAGAGATGGAAACTTTGCTAAACTTTATACGAGGGCCTGAATCCAGCAACCAAGCAGTTGCTGGAAACCATTTCTCAAGGCCACTTCCTATCCAAATCTGATGAGGAAGCATGACAATTCTTCGACGATCTTGCGGAACAAACGCTTCAATGGGAGAGCACCAGACCAAGCAATTCTTCTTCTTCTACTTCTACTGGTCAGTCTAGGGTAGGCATTCACCAACTTGATGTCTCTATTGCGATGAAAGCTGAAATGGCTGCAATAACGAAAAAACTTGAAGCAATAGAGAGCAAATTTTCATCTCCCGCTCCTGCCCCCATTCTTCCCCTTCATACCATTTGCGCTTGTTGTTCCGATCCATCTCACCTAACCAAAGAGTGTCCTTACAATCCAACATCTTAAGGACAGGATCAGGATAATGCTGCATTTCAGCAAAGACCAAGAAACGATCCATACTCTTCCACGTACAACCCTGGATGGAGAAACCACCCAAACTTTGCTTGGAACCAAAACAAAATCAGTTCCAAGGGCAGAACAACTTTCAAAGGGGGCCTCCTCAACAACAAGCACAACAACAATATCAGCAGCCCTTCCAACCCCAACCTTTTCAAAATCCTACGAACAATTTTGCACCCAACAATTCTTTTCCTCAAAACAACTTTGTTCCGTTAAACAACGATAAGGTTTTCTCGCTAGAACGAAGTCTGAAGGCGTTCGTAAAACAATCAACACAATCCACCGCCAACATCCAGTCTTCTATTCTGTCTCCAGTGCAACATACCGCTGCTCATGGGCAAAGCATCAAGACCATCGAAGCCTAGATTACACAGCTGAATGCGGCTCTAAGAGAGCGAGAGAAAGGGAAGCTTCCATCTCAACTACTCCCAAATCCTGGTTACCCACATAATGTATATGTTGCTCTTGAACAACAAAACTATAACGTGAGTGCCATGACTACATTAAGATCTGGAAGGATGCTGCATAACAACACTGGCACGCGGATAACTGATGACACCCCGGCTTCTTCTTCTTCTTCGTCTTCTGAGCCTATTCTCCATTCTTCAAAAGGCTCTTCTTCTTCTGCTACTCCGAACGGACCCACATCTCACTCTATGAATACTCCAGCTTTAGGATCCGTTCCAACTCCACAATCTCCTCCACAAGTATTGGACTCAACCAATTTTAAAAACGTCACATTTCCAAACCGGTTGAGGTCCAATAAATAAAATCAACAAAAGGAAAAGATTCTGGAGTTGTTTAAACAGGTTAACATCAATATTCCCCTCTTAGATGTGTTAGTTATATGTATGCCCTAGTGGCCATTACTGTACATAGGATGTATATTGTAGTGGATGCTGTGACATATATAGGTAGGACTTTCTTTCTCGACATGATAGTACTCTATCTGGTTGCTCTTTGTCTTAACATGTATAGTTTCTGTCTCTCTGTTACATGTTGATAAAGCCCTTAGGATGTGTACTCGACACCCAGGACTATGATGTAGATCATACTAGTGGGGCCTGGGTACTCAATGAGTACATCCTTCAATGTTCCTAGTCGTGGGAATATCCAGATGGGGCATCGATATTCCAGAGTAGACTAGCGTATATCTTCTCGACCCATGTGATGGGCGATGGATGATCCCATATCCATTGGTGTTTGACATCAAAGATGGTATGCGGGTGCTCAGTGGAGACTGGGTACACTGAACGGACTCGCCGAGAACTCCCAGATGGTATTATACCTCATGTCAGATGGCAGTTCTCTGGTGACACTGGTACAGCTTAGTCTGTTGACCCGAGATCGTCATAGAGTCTTGTGTGTCTCCCACTGTGCTTTGATTTCCACCCTACCACGGCTCTACTGAGTTGTGCAAACAGGTGGTTTTTGGGTACAGTCCCGATTCACATGGAGGCAATGAGCGATAGGAGGGGATCCGTCTCTTTCGGTATTGGGGGTTGATGTTACGCTATGCTCGACTGGCCAAAACTGGAAATCCCTGGCCAGGGTTGCAGTGATATACTGGTAAGAGTTATCAGTAGTTTCATGCTATGCTATGGACCTTACATCGGCATGACTTATCAAGCTACTGGGGTCTGAAGTTTACCACCCCTAGGCGAGATATGCGACATATCAGACGAACAGACCGGACTGTACGGTAACTGTTGCTGGTTGGATTCATAGGAGTGTGAGCGGGCTTGCTCGTTGATCTTCTGATCGCTCAATACCCGGGTGGCCGTTACGTTTAGCAGACCGCTTGCGGCTTGTGGGTGTTTGATATGATCATCACCTGCTGCCGGCGGATTGTCGAGTCTTTAGAGTCCTACACAGAGGTTTCCTGGCTCAAGCGAAATGAAATAAGAGCGCATATGAGATATGTGAGGGACCGAGAATAATACCAGTATGTGATACTGAATTCTATTCTCGCGATTTATATCATCGGACGGTTATATAAGATATAGCCGGGTTACTGAATCAAAGGTTGATTCGATACATTGATACACTTGATATTAGTCGGTTATATGCAGTATGACCGGATCATTAAATCAAGTGTTGATTTAATGATTTGATGTATAACTATATATTTGATATATTACTTTAAATTGACTAGTATTTGTTCACTTTAGATGGTTTTTCTCACTTGATGTGCACAAGTTGTATATGTGATATATGTTTGTGCACTAGTTTGTATCATGTTTGATGATACATGCAAACTTGGGTATGTGTATGCTTTAAACCATGTTTAGGTTAATGGTTAGGGTTTTAAATTATTCACTTATTCATTTTATTTACTTTTGGCAAAAATGAAATGGTGGCTAACTTTGTTTATTGCTTTAAGCTTCATGAAGCTTCTTAGCATTATCAACCATTTTGTTTTTCCTTAACCTAACCATTACACCTAACCTTAGTTTATTCTCTACATTAGTTACACTCACCCATGGTTTCTAATTGATAACCATCACTTGATTTTCTTTTTGAGATAATTCATTATTCTTTTTCTTTTCTTCTTCTTCTTCTTCTTCTTCATGAAGAGAAGAAAGCTCTCTTGAAAATTTCCAAGTGATGAATCAAAGTGAGAAATCCAATTCCAAAGTGAACCCACTTCCTATTTCTTTATCCTCTACCACTTGCCATGTAGTAGAGTGTGTTATCTTCACAAGTTTCATGACCTAGTGAAGATGGAGCTTGAGTTTGAGTTGCCTCAACGTAGACCATCTTCGGCATCGAAGTCAACGACCTAGCCCGATCATTTCTCCGACGAAACCATCGCTAGAGTCCGGGATCCAATGATCGCAACGGAGGGATGTCATCACGGAGCAAAAGAGGCGTAGGACTGGATCTATAAAGGTTGTAGTCACTTTCACTTAGTAGCAAAGTAGTTTGCTTGCATAGTTTCGCCTTACCTCTAGTTACGATCTAGTTTAGGGTTCTTTGGCACATAGAAAATTTTGATTTTGGCATGGTTGATCAGTTGTAGAGCCTCATGGGTATACCTAGGAACCCTACAGTGGTATGAGAGCCTAGCTAGAGCCTTAGGCGATGAGTAGACGAAGTTAGAAACCCGATCGAACCCCGAAACCCTAAAAATAACCCTTCTCTGTACATTTTTCAAAACAGTGGATTTTTCCAAATTAAAAATATCCAAAAAATACAGCAGGGTTTTCTAGGAATTACTGTGAAGCACGTGCACCTAACTCAACTAAAGCGCCGCGGAACCGCGGCCCCACCCTGGCATGTGCGGCGGTTTCGCGGCCATATAGGAGCATCTTGTCATGTGCTTTGCACAGTAATTTCCATATGCAATGCCTGTGTTTTCTAGGAATTTTTAAAGTTTACTCAAGAGTTGAGTTTTCTGGGTTGTATTGGGAGTTCGTAGATTCGATCGGATTGTCTAACTTTGTCTATGTGTTTTTCCGGGTAATTTTAGAACATGTTGAATAGTTCGACCAGATATGAATACCCAATTTTTCCGCTGCCGGGAAATTTCCAAATGTTGGATTTTTCCGTGGTTTAAGGACGTTCTAAGTAGTGCAAGTAACGTGATGGACCCTCTAGAAGACAACAAACCTTAACTTGATTATGTGACCGTCTTGAACCGCCCTTTGAACCTTAGGGTTTGGGGAAGTGCGGCGTTCCACATGTGAGGCGTTGGCTTGACCCTTCTACGGCTGGACCGTCGGTACTGTGGTATGAAGTGAATGTTTTTAAACTTATTCCATGTGTTGAGTTGTTTCGGGAAAACTTGGGTGTTTGATTGTTCGATCGGAAAGTTTAACATTTTCTATTTATCTGGAATGTGATACAATATTTAGAATCCACAAGTAGTTATGAGATAACTGATTTGGATGTTATAAACAAAGCAGTTTAGCCTCACTTGATTGGTTGCCACGGGATTTTGATGTGATCAAAATTCCGTCGCAATCACGTTGATTACACGGATACTCGCCGGTAAACTTAATAGATAGCCACGCCCCATAGCCCCGACCAAGTGAATGTAGGAGAACCCCGTCGCCAAAAGCATCCGTTCGGGTGCTCGCGGCAGCGGTGTTCCACCTTAGTGCACTTCGTCGACAGCATCCAGGGGTGCGACCGTCTACTAAAGTTTGTGACGAGCATTCGTTCTGGATATCGGGAATCTTGTTGAATTGCCCGACTTCATATTGAAAAGTGTTTTCGATAATGAGACTAAAATGCGGGGTTGATAATTGTTAGGCATGCAATGTCTAAGGAATTCATTTGGTTAGGCATGCGATGTCTATGCAAGTTGCGGATTCCAACTGTTGTAGTTTTACACTTTCTTTTCTGCGACCGTAAGTGTGATATGTGATATCGCCGGTTTCGTTGCTATATGTCAACGACAATTGGGATGCGCATATTTACTTACGTTGATGACATGTGATGTTATGTGTTGCTGGATATGTTATATTGGATCATCGTGTTTGAATAGCCGGGTTTTTTTATGTGAGATGAGTGTTTTTCATTTTCATTCATGTAAAAACTTGTATGTAATATTCTTTTATTGGGGCACTTCCAGGTTGCGGAAGATGTCACCATTTGTATATTATTTACTTTTCCATACTAGGATAGACCCAAGGAGGAGAGCACAAGTAACCGGATTCTGGAGTCCAGTGGGAGACCAACTCGAGGAGTCGAGTCCGGGTCTCCTAACTCTAGAATTGGTAGGGTTGCTTGCCTCTCTCTTAGGGGTCTAAGGGTGTGGGATTGGCTATTCATCACGACCGTGGAATCCGTGTTTTATACTGGCTCGTATTAAAAACACGGACGTCCTAGTATATCCAATATTTCATATGATAATTTCTGCTGCGTTATCTTTGATGTGATCATGTGATATGTTCAGATAGATATTATATATAGTATATATGATATATTATATAGATGTTGCTTATGTTTTACACCCGCGCTAGCCCTGCCTCGCTCTGGCGTTAGTTACCTAACCTAACGGTGTAGACGGGACATCGAGGCAAATGCGGATGGCAAAAGCATACGTTATACTTATCTGTGATGTTTAGGTGGACTTAAATGATGGGACATTCATTAATGAGATTAATGAAAGAAAATAAACCTAAAAGATGTTTTGGAATCGAATTTCTCAAAAACAGGTAGCTACAGTTCTTGCTTTGCATCGTGGTGTTCCTTGTAGAACATACTGCACCTTATTCGATAAAGAAAGGACCGAGATCCCTTCACCGGGAGTGACTCCTTTAGCAATAACTGGCAGATGCTACAACTCTCGGTTTGTCTTTTGATTGCTTCTATAGTTTCTGCTTTGCACAGTGGTATATATGATATATCCTACACCTTATTCAATGAGGAAAGGGCCGACGATCCCTTCACCGGGAGTGACCCCTTTAGCAAAACTAGAAAAGCCTCAAAAACACTCCATTTAAAAACCATTTGATTCCGCAACGAGATCAAGTTCAAAGCGTTAAATGTTTTCTTAAAAACCAACCGCAACCCTCCGTCATTTTAGGAAGTAGAGTACTTAGTATTCGTGCTGTGTTTGTTGACCATAGTCAAGGCACAGTGTACGGTAGCTAAGTGATGTCTTCCTACACCGCATATGATGCGATTAGTTAGGACAGTCATGTGGCTTTGTTGAACTTAGCCAAGGGTCATGTGGGTGGGTCTAATTAATCACGAAATGACGGGTAGAACTTGACTAGTGCTTATGATTTGTTGACCTTAGCCAAGGTCATAGGTGCTAGGGGTAAAAACCTTTATCGGGAGTTTCAAGTGTTGAAATTTGCAATGAGATTGCATACCTTCTATATGATAGTTGGATCCTGATACCCACTGCGAGTAATTGTTACTCTTGGGAGAGTTTTGCACTTTGCAATTAGCCGATCAAGTAGGTGTCTAGAAAGGTGTCAATGGGGTTACGCCTCTGGGAAAATGAGGTTTATTTTAATTAGGTCCGTGCGAAAGCACGGGGAACCTCCCTCAAAGTACCGACACTGGCTTGGCTGAAAGATTGGCGAACTTGCAGAGTTTAATCCCGGCTAGTCTTTCCTTTTAAGATTTGAAGGAAGATTTGTTAAAAACAGTGGGAGCCATCCTGATTAGATAAAATAAATAACCATTCTAATCTTGCAAGAGCGCACGCAGAGTGTTTTCTTCTCTCTCTCTCCAGGTAGCGACCATATCATGCCTTAATCAAGATAATAATATGGATGTATTGACCGAACCCGCTTGTTATACTGAGCTGGGGAACGTTGGTCCCGCTCCAACTTATAATTGTTATGAGACCAAGCAGGAAATAGGGGAATGCCAGGATTCCCATGACGCCCAAACGAAGAAAGTGCATGAGATGCATCTCCTTCGGGTGTGTTCATTACAAAGAACCGTTTCTCAGTATCCTCTACATCCTGGGTATCTGATACCGGATCAGGATACCAGATATGTAATCTGTTACATAGGGCTACAGAAATGCAGAAAACTGAGAACGGGTGATAAGTTTCATGAGACAGAAAGCGGTGCAAGTGTTGCAGCCAAGTCTGTTGGTCACTGTCACCCTGTATTACAAATACATTGATTCTGAACAAATGTTATTAGATACCGAACCTGACATACAAAATCATATCAATCACTTTATTAGTAAAGAAATGATAAAATTTGTATTGTTGGATAATGTTTTGAACATTTCCTATTTCAAAAGTTGATCGGTTCAGGCACGTTATCTAAAAGCATTGACGTTCTAAATCAAACTACAGTTCCTAGTATACAGAACACACACAAGAAGAAGAGTTCAGAAATGAACGATTCCTTCTTGAGGAATTTTACACTAGGTCATATCAATGTGACCCGACTAGCTTAAGTTACATTTAGATGCATATTTAAATCAGTTTGAATTTACATCTTGTGAAACTTGCCAGTCATGTCACAAAGATTAAATGACCATAGCTCTGTTTATTGGAAACAGAGAAAGAGTCAGTTAACTCTTGGGACTGATACAATATGATGTATGTTAGGTCCCCTGTCTGCACATGCCAGGACCTGTTCTTTGTACTTCATTACATTCTCTGATAATCTCTCAAGATTCAGCCATATGTTCCTGTTGAAACATAAGTCTGAAGCTATTGAGATATTCACAGAATATAAGTTAGAAGTAGAGAACCAAAATACGGGTATAAGTATTATGTCCTATGATAAGATCAGGGAGGAGAATACTTGTGCATAGAATTCCTGGACTATTCTAAAGGAGAATGAGATTCTCTCTCCGTATTACTCCTCTGAATATACCACAGCACAACGGTGTATCGGGGCAGAGCAATCGCACCATATTAGATATGGTGTGCTCTATGATGAGTATTACTGAGTTACCTGCTTCTTTTAAGGGGTTGTGCACTTGAGAAGCTGCATACCTATTGAATTAGGTTCGAATCAAATCAGTGCCTACCACTCCATATAAGATATGGTATGGGAAGAGCCTATCTCTTAAGTAAGTTAAGATTTGGGATTGTCCGGCCTATGTCAAAAGCAAAATCCGGACAAGATCGAGGCAAGGTCGGTTCTGTAGAACTGGAAAAGGTTCCAGCTATACAAAACTGCAGCTGATTTGACAGGACCAAAGGATTCTATAGTCCCCGACGAACCTCAGCCTCTCCGCCGATCAGGTAAGGGTTCCTCATCCGGCTGAGAGATACTTCGGTTTCTCAATGACAGTGGGAGCGAGGAATGCGTCATGAGATGATGAGCCAACTAGTTTCGTACAAGCCATCAAGTGTGGGGACTCTGTAAGAATGGCTGGATGCTTAGTGATTTGAGATGGAATCCTTATACACCAACAAAGTATGGACTTTAGTTGCTTTATCTGAAGGGTTAAATCCCTATCAGGAGCAAGTATATCTTGAGAAGATTACTTGGTGTAGATAGAAAAGTTGAGACTTTCAAACCTAGACTTGTTAAAGGTTTTCGTCATCAACCAGGCGAGGATAATGGTGAAGCCTTTTCCAGGGACTATGCTTAAGTCCATCCAGATCCTACTTGACATTGCTACATACCATGACTACGATATCTGGTGGTTGGGTGCCATGACTACTTTTCTAAATAATAATTTAGAAGAGAATGTCTATAAGAACACGGCCAGAGGGCTTCGTAAACAGTGGGAGCAGCGGAAACATATGCAAGTTGCTTTGCAGTATAAAGCAGACATCGCGGAGTTGGAACGTCTGTTTTGATGTGATAGTCAAAGTGTCAGACTTCATCAAAATGGTAGATGAACCTTGTATATACAAAACGGTAATAGAAAGTAAGGTGGTCATCCTCGTATTGTACGTGGACAACATACTCTTGATAGGAAAAGAGTTTCCTATGCTATGCTCGGTCAATCTCCTCTTATCACATGGATTCTCCATATAGGATCAAAGTGATACCTCCTAAATCCTGGGATTTGGATTTATGAGATAGATCTAAATGGATGTTAGGGTTCTCACTAGGTTTAGTGAGATGGTATCAATCGATCCTGGGGAGAATCACTGGAAAGGTTCCAGGGTGATAAGGACGACTGAATTTCAGTCGCAGGCATTGTCTTTACCCTCAGTAAAGGGACGGTATGTTGGAAGAGTTCCAAGCTAGATACCGTGGCAAACTAGACGATAAAGGCTGGTAACATCGCTATTAAAGATACTACCAAAGAAGCAGTTTGGGTGTATATTGGTTCATAAGATGAACTAGGTTCCTACCATAGTGTGACAATGGAAGAGTGGCTTTGGCCCAGGAACCATGGTCCCATCAGTGACCCAGACATATTCTGAGGCAGCATCACCTGATCATGGAGATAGTTGATCTCCAGGGTGATCGAGGTTAGGAGAGTAGACTCAGAGGACAACACAGCGGATCCACTCACAAAGGCTTTTTCCAAGAGAGAGACTCATATGGGATGGTTGAGTATTAGATACTGCAACCACTGCTACAGATGGCCCTAGCGCAAGTGGGAGATTGTTAGTTATATGTATGCCCTAGAGGCCTATATAGGATGTATATTGTATTGGATGCTGGGACATATATAGGTAGGACTTTCTTGCTCGACATGATAGTACGCTATCTGGTTGCACTTTGTCTTAACATGTATACTTTCTGTCTCTCTGTTACATGTTGATAAAGCCCTTAGGATGTGTACTCGACTCCCAGGACTATGATGTAGATCATACTAGTAGGGCCTGGGTAGTCAATGACTACATCCTTCAATGTTCCTAGTCGTGGGAATACCGAGACGGGGCATCGATATTCCAGAGTAGACTAGCGTATATCTTCTCGACCCATGTGATGGGCGATGGATGATCCTATATCCATTGGTGTTTGACATCAGAGATGGTATGCGGGTGCTCAGTGGAGACTGGGTACACTTAACGGACTCGCCGAGCACTCTCAGATGGTATTATACCTCACGTCAGATAGCAGTTCTCTGGTGACACTGGTACAGCTTAGTCTGTTGACCCGAGATCGTCATAGAGTCTTGTGTGTCTCCCACTGTGCTTTAATTTCCACCCTACCACAGCTCTACTGAGTTGTGCAAACAGGTGGTTTTTAGGTACAGTTCCGATTCACATGGAGGCAATGAGCGATAGGAGGGGATTCGTCTCTCCCGGTATTGGGGGTTGATGTTGCGCTATGCTCGACTGGCCATAACTGGAAATCCCTGGCCAGGGTTGCAGTGATATACTGGTAAGAGTTATCAGTAGTTTCACGCTATGTTATGGACCTTACATCGGCATGACTTATCAAGCTACTGGGGTCTGACGTTTACCACCCTTAGGCGAGATATGCGACATATCAGACGGACAGACCGGACTGTACGGTAAGTGTTGCTGGTTGGATTCACAGGAGTGTGAGCGGGCTTGCTCTTTGATCTTCTGATCGCTCAATACCCGAGTGGCCGTTACGTTTAGCAGACCGCTTGCGGCTTGTGGGTGTTTGATATGATCATCACCTGCTGCCGGCGTGTTGACGAGTCTTAGGAGCGGGCTTGCGTGTTGACAGAGGTTTCCTGGCTCAAGCGAAACGAAATAGGAGCGCATATGAGATATGAGCGGGACCGAGAATAATACCAGTATGTGATACTGAATTCTATTCTCGCGATTTGTATCATCAGACGGTTATATAAGATATAGCCGGGTTACCGAATCAAAGGTTGATTCGATACATTGATACACTTGATATTAGTCGGTTATATGCAGTATGACCGGATCATTAAATCAAGTGTTGATTTAATGATTTGATGTATAATTATATATTTGATATATTACTTTACATTGACTAGTATTTGTTCACTTTAGATGGTTTTTCTCACTTGATGTGCACAAGTTGTATATGTGATATATGTTTGTGCACTAGTTTGTATCATGTTTGATGATACATGCAAACTTGGGTGTGTGTATGATTTAAACCATGTTCAGGTTAATTATTAGGGTTTTAAATTATTCACTTATTCATTTTATTTACTTTTGGCAAAAATGAAATGGTGGCTAACTTTGTTTTTTGCTTTAAGCTTCATGAAGCTTCTTAGCATTATCAACCATGTTGTTTTTTCCTTAACCTAACCATTACACCTAACCTTAGTTTATTCTCTACATTAGTTACACTCACCCATGGTTGCTAATTGATAACCATCACTTTATTTTCTTTTTGAGATAATTCATTATTCTTTTTCTTTTCTTCTTCTTCTTCTTCTTCATGAAGAGAAGAAAGCTCTCTTGAAAATTTCCAAGTGATGAATCAAAGTGAGAAATCCAATTCCAAAGTGAACCCACTTTCTATTTCTTTATCCTCTACCACTTGCCATGTAGTATAGTGTGTTATCTTCACAAGTTTCATGACCTAGTGAAGATGGAGCTTGAGTTTGAGTTGCCTCAACCTGGACCATCTTTAGTATCGAAGTCAACGACCTAGCCCGATCATTTCTCCGATGAAACCATCGCTAGAGTCCGGGATCCAATGATCGCAGCGGAGGGATGTCATCACGGAGCTAAAGAGGTGGAGGACCGGATCTACAAAGGTTGTAGTCACTTTCACTTAGTAGCAAAGTAGTTTGCTTGCATAGTTTCGCCTTACCTCTAGTTACGATCTAGTTTAGGGTTCTTTGGCACATAGAAAATTTTGATTTTGGCATGGTTGATCAGTTGTAGAGCCTCATGGGTGTGCCTAGGAACCCTACAAGATGCAGTCCAACAAGTCCCATCCTATGCCAAAATCTTAAAGGACTTGTGCAATAAGAAGAGGAAATCTCATGTACCCAAGAAAGATTTCTTAGCTAGTGCCGTGAGTGATGCTCTTACCCAATCTTTACCTCAAAAACGAAAGGACCTTGGCTGTCCTACGATTTCAACAACTATTGGGGATAAGAACATCAACCGCACACTTTTGGATCTTGGAGCCTGTGTTAACCTACTTCCTTATTCTGTATATGAGCAACTAGGTGTAGGAGAGCTAAAACCCACACATTGTACTCTCCAAATGGCCGACCGATCTATCACCCATCCTAAGGGTGAGCTAGAGGATGTGTTAATAAAGGTTGGGCACTTCATATTCCCCGTTGACTTTATTGTTTTAGACACACAATCTATAGCTAACCCCCGGAATCAAATTCCGGTGATACTCGGTCGTCCATTCCTTGCAACCTCAAATGCTGTGATCAATTATCGAAACGGTTCGATGAACCTATCTTTTAGAAACATGACAATTGAAGTCAACATTTTTAGGCTAGGGAATCAGCCCTCTGAACCTAATGCTCATATACTAGACGTTTGTTCAATCGAGGAGATCACCTCTGAGGACTGTGAATTCAAGGAGTTTTTGTTCGATCACAGCAATCTTGACGCCACTAGTGCGTTCCTCTCTGCTGCTCCTGCTCCCGACAGTGATTACGAGTGTTTCACTTTCTCGAACGATTTTGGCCAGTCACCACCCGAGTTTGAATACTTTGAATTTCCGGATGAGTTAGCTGAACAATCCAACTCGGTCGCTTACACTCATTTTGAACCTCTACTGGAATCCTTTGAGTTCGAGACCTTTTCACCAATCTTTCCTTCAATCGTTTCACCTCCAATGCTCGAACTCAAGCCATAGCCATCTCACCTTAAGTACGCTTACTTGGGTGAGAATGAGACCCTCCCTGTTATCATCTCGACTTCTCTAGCTCCAGAGCAGGAGAAAGCCCTTCTTACGATCTTGCACAACAATCGACAAGCTTTTGGCTAGTCAATGGCGGACATCAAGGGGATTAGTCCTTTGATTGTTGAACATCATATTCATATGATGGATGATGCCAAACCAGCCAGGGATCCACAAAGGCGACTCAACCCAATCATGAAGAAGGCTGTAAAAAAGGAGATCGTAAAGTGTCTGGATAGTGGTATCATTTAACCTATCTCTGATAGCCAGTGGGTTAGCCCCATTCACGTTGTTCCCAAGAAATCGGGCATAACAGTCATAACCAATGAGGCAAATGAGTAAATCCCTACTCGCACCCAGACCGGGTGGCGAGTATGCATCGATTATAGAAAACTCAATGCCGCAACACGGAAACACCACTTTCTGCTACCTTTCATTGAACAAATGCTTGAACGATTGGCTGCACACGAGTACTAGTGCTTTCTGGATGGCTACTCTGGCTATAATCAGATTCCCATCGCTGAAATAGACCAGGACAAGACCACATTAACCTATCCTTTCGGCGCGTTTGCATATCGCCGCATGCCCTTTGGGTTATGCAATAGACCCGCTACCTTCCAGTGGTGTCTGATGGGAATCTTCTAAGACATGGTGGAAAAATTCTTAGAGATCTTCATGGATGATTTCTCCATTTTTGGCGATTCCTTTGATGAGTGTTTGTTGAATCTCGACGCTGTCCTTACTCGGTGTAAGGATAAGAACCTCACTTTGAACTGGGAGAAGTCCCACTTCATGGTACGCGAAGGTATTGTCCTAGGACATATTATCTCGAAAAATGGCATTGAGGTAGATAAAGCGAATATTGAAGTCATTTCCAATCTCCCTCCTCCCAAATGCATCAGAGACATCCGAGCCTTCCTTGGCCACGTCGGTTTCTATAGACGGTTCATCAAGGACTTTAGCAAGATTGCTAGGCCCTTGACTCTTTTGCTGGCTAAGGACACGACATTTGACTTCAACTCAAGCTGTGAGATTGCGTTCGAGTCATTAAAAAGCTCACTCACTTCTGCTCCCGTTCTTTCTTCTCCTGACTGGACGTATCCATTCGAGATTATGTGCGATGCATCCGACTTTGCCATCGGTGCTGTCCTTGGACAGCACATCGATAAGATGCCCCACACAATCTATTATGTTAGCCGAACCCTGAACGATGCCCAAATGAACTACACAACAACCGAGAAGGAATTCTTGGCTGTTGTGTTTGCTTTAGAAAAATTCAGGCCTTACTTGATCGGCACTCCAGTCATCGTCTACACGGACCATTCAGCTCTTCACCATCTTTTTGCAAAGAAGGATGCAAAATCTCGGCTGATACGTTGGATCCTCTTGCTTCAAGAGTTTGACCTTGTCATCAAGGAAAAAAGTGGATGTGAAAACATGGTCGCCGACCATCTCTCACGACTTCCTTCTTCGCCGTCGCTTCAAATTTCGATCAACGACGTTTTTCCGGATGAACAGCTCTTGACAGTATCATGCGAACCCTGGTTCGTAGATATTGTGACTATTTGGCCACAAGACTATTACCGAATGAATGGTCAAGTCAGGACAGACTTCGATTCTTATCCCAAGTAAAACACTTTTACTGGGACGAACCTTATCTGTTCAAATACTGTCCCGACCAGATTATTCATCTTTGTGTCCCTGACAACGAATTCAAGAGTGTGCTGTCGTTTTGCCACGATCAAGTGTATGACGGGCATTTTGGCCCCAGAAAGACAGCCGAGAAGATCTTGCAGTGTGGCTTCTACTGGCCTCAACTCTTCAAAGACGCTCATGATTACTGCAGGACTTGCTCCCGGTGCCAACACTTGGGCCGGATATCCAGAAGAAACGAGATGCCGCTCCAACCAATCTTGGTTGTCGAGATTTTCGATGTTTGGGGTATTGACTTCATGGGGCCGTTTCCCAGCTCTTTTGGGAACCTGTATATCCTTCTAGATGTTGATTACGTCTCTAAATGGGTCGAGGCCGTGCCCAGCCAGACTAACGAAAACAAGGTTGTCGTTAGATTCCATAAGGAAAACATCTTTTCCTGGTTTGGACACCCCCGCGCGATCATTAGTGACAATGGATCACATTTCTGTAATTGGACTTTCGAGGCCTTAATACGGAAATATTCCATTAATCATAAGCTATCTACACCTTATCACCCCTAAACGTGTGGGCAAGCCGAAGTGTCTAATCGGTAAATCAAACAGATTTTGGAAAAGACGGTTTCCAAGAACCGTAAGGATTGGTCTTTGAAACTCACTGATGCCCTTTGGGCATTTCGAACTGTTGGATATAGTGCCCTCAGAGTCAATTTTTGGATCACAGGCACGTGATTGCAATGATTGAGGGAGGACCTATACCAGTAGGACAGTCTTACTCAAGATGATAGTATGCTATCTGGTTTATCTTTATCATCGTGTACAGCTTTAGATGACCTAACAGGTCACTATTGCACGTTGGTAGAGCCCTTAGGATTCTTTCTTGACGGGCAGCAGTATGATGGCGATCATATACGTGGGAGCTGGGGTCTATAAGCACATCCTTAAAAGGTCCCTAGTCGTGGGAGTTTCGAGACTGGGCATCGATACTCAATTAGTAGACTAGTGTATACAGTCGAGACCCTGACGAAGGGCGGTGGCCGGTCTCATAAGCCATTGGTGTCAGTTGGATCACCTAAGATGTATACAGGTGCTCATTGGGTTATGAGTACACCGGACAGGACTCGCCGGGAACATGCTAGTTGGTATTATACCTGACGTCAGATAGCAGTTCCCTGGTGACATGTGTACATGTTAGTTCATCGACCTGAGATCGTCATTTGTCTCGTGTGAGTTCCCACTGTACTTTGATTACTACTCTACCACGGCTCAAAGGAGTCGTGCAAACAGGTTTTAGTTGGGTACAGTCCCAAGCCACATGGAGGCAGTGAGCGGATCGGCAGGGGTTCGTCTCTCCCGGTATTAGGAGTTAGGTCGCGCTGTGTCTAGGAGAGCCATTACACGAAGTCCTTGGCCAAGGCAGGAGATTTACTGGTAGGTATTCCAGTAGTATCTCAGGGTGTTCTAGGATATACTCCGACACGACTTGTACCGCTTTTGGGGGTCTGACTTTTACCAACCCCTTAGGCCCGCCATGCGATGCTCATAGACGAACGGACCGGACTGTACGGATATTGTCAGTGACAGGCTCAGTAGAGTGTCAAGATGAGTTCGCTCATCGACCTTTCTTTTGGTCGATACCCGGTAGCCTGTTACGTACGGCTAATACCTCAGACGTGCTAGTGGTTAAATCCACAGCCAAAGTATTGACGAGTCTTTAGTGTCCCCCACAAACAGTTTCTCAAGTTTCGGGCGAAACGTTGTAGAGGCCGTATGATATATGGCAGGGTCTGTTCATATACGTACAGTAGTGCACGGATCATGATCGGGCGGATCATACTAGTGGGCCTTGGTTTAAGCCGGATCCTGGTATTAGATTTGTAGGATTACATTAGTCTCGTCGCATTCGCATTCAGTCGGAATGCGGGTGCGAGTATGTATATACAGGTGAGGGGTATCCTTGTGATCCGTCACGAGTTTACTTTAGATGTTGCCGTATCTTTTTATTGTTGCAAACATTTGGATTAATGTTTGTAAATGGAAATTGTGAGCTAGAAATCATCATTTTGAGCATTTAATGTGACATAGACTTCATTAGTGACTCATGGTCTCTTTTTATGTGTATATGTCATATTATTTGATGGTTGTGTGTTGATATGATAAGAAGAGAGAGAGGGGGGATGCCATGAGTGGTTTTTTTGGTCTTGTATTTTTATTACACTCTCTCATTTTTTTCATATCATCACAAAAAAAAAGAAGAGAAAGCCTTCTCTTCTTCTTCTTCCTCTTTCTTCTCTAGCTCACCATTTTTCATTAATGGCAACACCTTCAACCTCCATCCAAATCATTGAATGCAACAGACAAAGTGATCACAAACATTCTCTACATCACCTTGGACACGTCGGCTAGCACACTTCGTGCCCGAGTTGCTTCGGATGAAGCGGGAGCCCGTAAAAAGAATCGATGATGTGGTGCCCTTTCCGACGAGGAGATCGAGACCGGAGATGGCGCGAGGAGCTTAGGATGGTGGCCAAAGACCGAAGGACACGGATCGATCGGTATAGCCTTTCTATCCCTTCTCTAGATATCTAGTTGTAGGTTAATGGTTCGATCCGGGTTTTAAGCATACGATAGCGCCGGTTTCTAGTTTGAAAAAGTTTTCGTTTCCGCATTTTGGCCTCGGACAGACGGCCGGCGCGCTACCATAGTCTTACATGGTATCAGAGCCACGCCATTAACCTTTACCAGCTTGCTCTAATGTATTTCAAATATCGATCGAACGAATTTTCTAAAAGCTGCATTTCCAAGTCAAAGTTTCTGTCGAATTTTTCCTGCGGTCAAAAAATTATTTGGTGTGCTGCAGAAAAATAGGCAGGTTTTTTTTAAGAGAACTGAGAAAATTTGGTGGGCTGATTTCACTATTGCGCGGCGGATCCACGGCCGTACCCACGTTTTGGCCGCGGATCCGCTGCAGTTCTGTAGCAACAGTGCGTCATTTTTTCTATAGAGGTTTCTGACTTGGAAATGGGGTTTCTGGTAATTTTTGTTTGGGCCCAGATTTGTTTGAGTACTGGGTATTGTGCTTGGGACCCACTTCGGGAAATTTTGTCGATCGAAATTTTTAAACATGTTTGTTCACAGTATTTACATTATATCTGCGACCGTGAATGTCATTTGATCGATAAATCCTGTCTAATTGCTATAGCTCTTTTAGACGGATTTGTGAACATGACATTGACGTTGATGTTCTGTATTGTGCTGTGATATTGAGGATTTGTCGTGGTGCGTAGCCTGGATGCAATGGTAGTACAGTTTAGTTGTATTTGTACATTTGATATTGCGGGGCGAGCGTCCGACATGCGGACTGCCGTCACTGTCTGTTTGTATATTATTCTTTTGGGGCACGACCGGGCTGAGGTCGATATACCCGTCGTATATTTTATTTTCTGTACTAGGATTACCCCGCGGAGGGGTGCACAGGTAGCCGGGTTCTAGAGGGCAACTGGCCCGCATCTCATGGATTTGAGACAGAGAGGGCTTCACACTAGAATTGGCAGGCTATTCGCCGCACTCGTAGGGGGTACAGGTTGACCCAAGGAGGGGTGCTCAAGTTACCAGATTCCGTGAAGTGTTGGGTGGTCCATTCACGTTGTTGAAGGGGGCTGCCTCGCTTCAGGTTTTGGCGGGTAACTTTCCGCGCCCGTAGGGGTCTAGTATTTCATTGCACAGGCTATCCACACGACCAGGGGAACGTCGGGTTTCAGTAGCGGCTCTATGAAACCCGGGGATCCCAGATTATCTATATTGCTCTGTGATGCTTATTACATTTCTGTGGTGTTGCATTTTATCACGCCTTAAGCGAATATTATATATTGTTATATATACTAGTAGATATTGTATATGTTTTACACCCGCGCTGGTCCAGTCCCCGCTCTGTCGTTAGTTAAGTAACCTAACGGGTGATGACTGGACCCAGTGGGGAATACAGATGGTATATACGTACATCATATTTTCGTTCTTTTGTGGTGTGATTAATTGATGGGACTGCATTGATTCGGATCAATGCAAGCTAAACAAACCTATTCTGATTTTGTTGGAACATTTTTCAAAAAAAGCTGTTATTGCAAGGACGTTCTCTTTTGTTTTGCACAGTGATATTCGGTTATGAATATCCTGCACCTCAGTCGACGAGGCAAGGGCCGAGATCCCTTCACTGGGAGTGACCCTTTTGACAGAAGTTTGCGTCAGGGTAATAACATCACTATATTCAATTACTTTTTTCTTTTCATCGTGGTATTCAGTTGGAATATCCTGCACCTCATTCTACGGGGAAAGAGCCGAGATCCCTTCACCGGGAGTGACCTCTTTAGCAAAGGTTTTCGCCACTATAATTTTATAAAAAGCTATCCGGTTCCTTCAACGATATCAAGTTCATTACGTTAAAGGTTTTTCGCCGAAAACCATTCGTAGCCCTCCGTCATTTCAGAGAGGTGGAACTTAGTATTCATGTATGTTGGCCTTCGTCAAGACATAGTGTATGGTAGCTATTTGTTACCTTTCTGCTGCATAGATAGATGCGTTGGTTTGGGACAGTCGTACTACTATTTTGGCCTTCATCAAGGGTATGTACGGGTGGGTTCAAATTAATCTGGACAATGACGGGTAGAACTTGACATGTGACTTATGATATGTTGGCCTTCGTCAAGTTCATAAAAGCAAGGGGTAAAAATAACATCGGGAGTTTATAAAGAAACTAAAACTTGCCAGATATGGGCATACCTTCTGAAGTGTGATAACGTGAGTGGATTCCATCACGTTATCATGCGATGATAGTTGGATTCCAATTGGCACTGATGAGTTGGTTTACTCCTCGGGTGATCCCGACTAATTCTTCTTTCAGGTTTGGAGGAGAATTTGAGGTTACAGTGGGAGGTTTCCTGATTGGATAAAGTGATAACCATTCTGATCTAGGTTAGAGTGCACGCTGAGTGTTTCTTTTCTCTCTCTCTCTTTGGCAGCGACCATGGCCCGACCCTTGACTATGACTCAGTGACCAAGTTAACCGAACCTTCTTAAACACTAGCTTTTGGATTGTCGGAGTTGCATACCTCATTGCCACTCCTACTTTTACCATTTTCTCCAAAACACCCTGTATTACTACGAATGTCCATTTCCATTGGATAAAACCATCGTATGGTTATATACGAACTCGAAGGAACATGTTCCAGATTCGAGGATGGTTCCGGTTCTGGAGAAAATGAATAGGACGATTCAGTTGTCTTTTCCTTTTACCTTCTCTCAGGTTGCGAGTGCTCCTTGGATTAGGACGGTACACCTATTATGCTAATTGGATAGTTTTCTTCCAAACCATAGGCAGGTGCCGAACGGTGGGGAATGAAGAAAACCAATTAGCCTAACGAAGGTGTACAGAAGTTATTAAGTAAAGAAAAATAAAGGGATCAGTAAGAGGGCAAAGTAAATTGCGAATGCTATTCACGACCAAACCAAGTATTCCTTCGCTAATCCTACATCACCTTTGTATTTCTCCAGAACACTCCGTATCACTACGAAGATCCACAGTTTATTGGATACCCCATCGTATGGTTATATACGAACTCGAAGAGACTTGTTCCAGTTCGGTGATGGATTCTGGTTCAGGAGAAATAGGAATAAGGTTTTATTCAGTTGTCTTTTATCTTCACCTTCTTTCAGCTTACGAGTACTCCTAGGATTAGGAGAGTACACCCATTATGCTTATGGATAGTCTTCTTCCAAACCATAGGCTGGTGCCGAACGGTAGGGAAGGAAGAAAACCATTTAGCCTAAGCGGGTGTACAGAAGGTAATGACTAAAGACATATAAAGGGATTTGGAGAGATGGCAAAGAAATATACTGTTACAGTTGTGAATCTAATAATGGAAGAGGCATTACTAGGAATACCTGGATACCCCTTCGAAACATTTATATTTTCAGTTTCATTGCGTATTGTTAAAAGAAAATTGATTTCCCAATTAGCCCGTGCTCCAGGGTATGCATTTACCCGGTTTGATTCTCACATCTGTATGGTTTTACAGATGATGAGTGGGAGTAAGTTATTGGAAATTGGGTGATCATCCTCATTATATCGGGATTCGTAGTAATTGGTGATATTTGAGGAAATCGCCTGGGTTGTTTGCCGGACGGCAAATATTTGGTTTTAAATATTCGTTGTTATGCACCAATTTCAAATTGATATATCTGTATGTTTATTTTTATAAAGTGAGATATAACTTTTTGAAATTATGTCTATGACATTTACCTTTATTAGTAGATGGTTAGGTAAGGAGCATTAAACATCGGTGTAATTCTTCTTAACCATAAGTACAGTTTTCAACCTACGACATACGGGGAATGAGTTATTAGACTCAGAGGACTTATACAGAGTATTGTATGTTGTCTAGTGTCCATGAGGACAGAGGGGTTGGTACTCTTACTATATTCTGTTTACTTGTGACTTCTCTAGTTCTTAGACATGTGTTTTGTAGAAATGCAAGGTCTATGTTTTGAGAAGTTATAGGTATAAGAATAAAGTTGAGAACCAGGCATTGCAAGAATCAGGATTCTTCAAGGTGATCGAAAATGTAGATACTTGTGTATGGTATTCAGTTGATAGTAATTATTAAGAGAACTTGCTTCTCTTTCAGGTTACTCATAATTGGAAGCAATCCTAAGTTGAGTAACGTTGATCGACCTCTTTCCATTAAGTTGACATGCACTGAAGACAGCTGCAAGTTTTGAATCTGGTTCCAATTAAATCAGTGCCTCTGTTTCTATATTGGATATAGAATAGTTCATATCTTAACAATGTTAAGGTACGAGGAGTTGTCCGGTTTATGCTTAAAACCAGACTCTGGATAACTCAAGGCACGTTTCTGTAATGGTTGTTTGTGGGTTGACCCGGGCTATGACGAGGGTTGACTTTCTACCATCTGGAAGATCAATAGTGATATTGTTCTTGACTCGCCACAGTTTTAATAAAAATGGATTTTTTCAGAAAACAGTAGTGGGAGTATGGTAGAACTGGAAGTGATTCGAGAACCGCAAACGATTACTGAAAATTTGATAAGAACCTAAAAATTCAATCTAGTTTGACATTCCATTGGCCACTCCGCAGATATGGTGGGTAACCTTAGGCATCCGAGAGGTACTCCGGTAACCTCAAGGATGGTGACAGGGAGGTTCTTGTTTACCCAGACTTGCCATTGCTGTTGTTCCAGGCTATGAGACCTGGCAGGAGGATGAGTATAGCGTCGTTCTGAACTAGCTTTAGAAGTGTACGTGTATATGATTCTGCCAGAGGGTTGTCGTAGTCAGTGGGAGCAGCGAAAGCATTGGTGGACAAGTAGCTTATGTCTATTTATGGACTAAAGCAGATATAGCGGAGATAGATCATCTATTTCTGATGTAACAATCATAGGTTTGACTTCATCAGAATAAGGAATGGATCTGTTAAGAAGGTAGTAGGGTGTGATGTCCTAGTATTTGGATGACATACAACGAGTAGAAAGTGAAATTCCTATACTACGGTCCGTTATACTTTGGATGTCACACAGTGGTTTCTCCACAAAGGATATAGATATAATATCAGACATTCTGGTTATAAGATCTATGGTTTTAGATATAGATTTGGGTAGTTTCCCAATCTGGGTACTTAGACAGCATTCTAAAGGTGTTTTAGAATGGACGACTCCTGGCACGGTAGTGTACCTGCAGGTGATGCATTCACCCTCTCTAAACGTGTCTTACAGACTAAAGGGGAGAGGGATGTGCATGATTGGAAGATCACTTGCTTAGGCAATTGAGTCAATCATGAGATGTCAAGTACAACACCAGATATTGTTTTTGCATAAGATGCAATAAGTAGATATTGATCCAATCCTGGAGAAACATTCGGAAGCAGTTTTAGAACATAAGTGGATGTTGTAGGGAAATGATAACGGCAGCCTCTTTCGGGGGACGGTTATCATTCCAGGCTTCCAAGGTGACCTGGATGATAGAGTGACTATCAGAGTTATAGTTTTCCATCTGACGAGGGGCTTTATTTTGGACAGGTGGTCCAAGCGGATACTGAGGGAGGCATGACGCAGGATACTGATTAAGTTCATTTGACGATACTGCCTAAGAAGTTTGGATTTGGAGTTCATTTGTGAACTAGGTCGCATCAGATATCCAAACATATTCTAAGATAGGTATTGCTCATTTCGGGAGACGGCTTTCTCCGCGAACTTGAGATAAACAGAGACATAGAAGGAAACATCAGGGCGGATCCACTCACTGAGGCTATTCCTCGAACGCATTTCGCAAATGGGCTTTGTGAGACTGATTAGTAGAGTAGTTGGGTGTTCGGTATCACACGGGCTTTGAGTATGCGACATCACAATAATTAGCCTTGAGTGCAAGTGGGAGATTGTTGGATATGGTGCCCTCAGAGTCAATTATTGGATCACAGGCACATGATTGCAATGATTGAGGGAGGACCTATACCGGTAGGACAGTCTTACTCAAGATGATAGTATGCTATCTGATTTATCTTTATCATCGTGTACAGCTTTAGGTGACCTTACAGGTCACTATTGCACGTTGGTAGAGCCCTTAGGATTCTTGCTTGACGGCCAGCTGTATGATGGCGATCATATACGTGGGAGCTGGGGTCTATAAGCACATCCTTAGAAGGTCCCTAGTCGTGGGAGTTTCGAGACTGGGCATCGATACTCCATTAGTAAACTAGTGTATACAGTCGAGACCCCGACGAGGGGCGGTGGCCAGTCTCACAATCCATTGGTGTCAGTTGGATCACCTAAGATGTATACAGGTGCTCATTGGGTTATGAGTACACCGGACATGACTCGCTAGGAACATGCCAGTTGGTATTATACCTGACATCAGATAGCAATTCCCTGGTGACATGTGTACAGGTTAGTTCATCGACCTGAGATCGTCATTTTTCTCGTGTGAGTTCCCACTGTACTTTGATTACTACCCTACCACGGCTCAAAGGAGTCATGCAAACAGGTTTTAGTTGGGTACAGTCCCGAGCCACATGGAGGCAGTGAGCAGATCGGCAGGGGTTCATCTCTCCCGGTATTGGGGGTGAGGTCGCGCTGTGTCTAGGAGAGCCATTACACGAAGTCCTTGGCCAAGGCAGGAGATTTACTTGTAGGTATTCCAGTAATATCTCAGGGTGTTCTAGGCTACACTCCGACACGACTTGTATCTCTTTTGGGGGTCTGACTTTTACCAACCCCTAGGCCCGCCATGCGATGCTCATAGACGAACGGACCGGACTGTACAGATATTGTCACTGACAGGCTCAGTAGGGTGTCAGGATGAGTTCGCTCATCGACCTACTGTTTACCCCAATCAGAGCAAAACTCTGTTCAAATTCTAAGGCGGGAAACGAAGCAACGCTTCTGTTTCCCCCAATCAGAGCAAGGCTCTATTTTGAAAACTAAAGTGAAAATTAAAATTAAAAATAAATGGAGCAACGCTTCAGATCCCCTGCGCTGCGCGCAGAAAGCCACGTGTCGAAATTAGGCACGCCAGCGCAGGGAGCACAGCGTCCAAGGCAGCGCACTCAATCAGAGCAAGGCTCTATAAAAGAAGCAACGCTTCAGCTGATTTGCGCTCTGCACAGCGCGACAGTGTCAGCGCAGTTGCGCTAGCGCAGTTGCGGTGCGCTCCGCGCTGCATGACACATATCAGTGCAGTTGCGCTTGTGCTCCGCGCTGCGCGACACGTGGCTGCGCAGTTGTGCTGCGCTCTGCACTGCGCGACACGTGTCAAGCGTTGATGCACTTGCGCCAAACAGAAAAATTCTGAAAGATCTTTCTCAATCTTGTTAAAAACAAGAAGATTGCCATCTGTAAAACAGAAGCGCTTGGATCAAAGATCCAACGGTGGGGAAAAACCCCCAAATCACTTAGAGAAAGATCTCTTTAACTGGTCTAACAAACCGATTGGCACTATATAAAGGCCCCTAGACCCCATGTCTAAAACGCACAACAACACAGTGAGAAAAACAGAGAACTCCTCTAAAGAAAATTTTGAGAAGAGCTCAGAAAAAGAAAAGGTAAAAATCTCTGAATAAAGAAGAATTTCTTCTAAAAAGATCATTGATCTAAGAACAAGATCAAAGATCTTCAATAAAAATATAATAATAATAAAGGCATTGCCTTTTGATGGACCACTGGTTCTTTGAAAACAAGAAAATTTGTTTTCTTTGATCTAAAATTGATCAAAATAATAAAACAGTGCCCTGCACTTGCAAAATCTGCACTGTTGCGCTCTCGGGTTGGCGCAAGCCACCAGAGAGCGTCACGTGTCAGCCCTATAATGATCTGCGCTGTGCGCTTCAAAAAACAGAGCACTGCTCTCATTGGCGCAACTCACCAGAGCGCGCCACGTGTCAGCAGCGCAGCGCACTGCGCTTGCGCTCATCAGAGCGTGACACGTGTCACCTCCATATGCGCTTGCGCTCATTGATTGGTGCAAAGCGCCTGACAGGCCACGTGGCACTCTGTCAGTTTAATCGATGCTCTGCATTATTTAAAGAAGGGCTGAGCCCAATTAAAAAGGGCCTAACAGGCCTAATAAAATGCAATGCATTATTTTAAAAAGGGCTCTGTCCCGGCGGCCACAAATACAATGGACCACCATGTCCCTAAACTGGCAATGGACCACCATGTCCTTAAACTAGAATAATAGAGCCCAAACGCTCTTTTGTCGGATCTAAACGATCCCGTTAAGTTGATCTTAGTCTCAAGCTGGACTAACTTATATTTAACAAACGTTTAAGTTAATCTTAGCCTCAAATACGGCTAACGTATCCTTAAACCCTCAAACAGACTTTAGTCCCAAATTGGACTATAGGTCTCCCAACCAATTTTGGTTCAAGGGTACATCTCTGAACTCCTCTGATATCTGTCGTTGTAATCCTTCAACGTCGTCAGAGAGGTGATGGGTCGCGACAGCCATACATTCAATGGACCTTTACGTCCTTAAACTGGAACAATAGAGACCCTAAATGCTCTATTGTCGGATCTAAACGATCCCGTTTAAGTTGATCTTAGCCTCAAATATGGCTAACGTATCCTTAAACCTTCAAACAGACTTTAGTCCCAAATTGGAATATAAGACCCCCAATCAACTTTGGTTCAAGGGTACATCTCCAAACTCCTCTGACACCTATCGTTGTAATCCTTCAACGACGTCAGAGAGGTGACGGGTCCCGATGGCCTTGCATGCATAGGACCACTACGTCTCTAAACTGGAACAATAGAGCCCCTAAATGCTCTTTCCGTTAAGTTGATCTTAGTCAAATCAGACTAACGTATCCTTAACGAACGTTTATGTTGATCTTAGCCTCAATATGGCTAACGTATCCTTAAACTAAAACCCCAAACCCAAATATATGTAAATACGGATTTGGACTAATCCACGTCCTACGGGCGACGGCATCACTTAGTCTCCGTATACAATCCACGGGCAACCACAAACAAAATAAACACACACGACACGAAGTAAAATTCTGGAGAAGGAGAAAGTTGTTACCGCGACGCGGTAGCGTAATTAACTGCAGGGGCTTACGCCTGCAAGGAAGAGCGTCCCCACAATCAAAAAACCCTCGAACGAGGGGGAATCTGACGAAGTCTGCTACATCGGCCGCATCCGTCTAAACCTCCGATACACGGTACCATAAATCAACTTGGCATCTTCGGAGAGGTGGACGGATAATACCAAAATAGCATCTGCCCCGAATCTCAGGCAAGACAAGCCTACGCGGTCGCGTCTCTATGTTCGGAGGGGAACAGATTCTGGCACGCCCGGTGGGACCTTTTCCTCTTTCCACTCCACACTTCGTGTGTCGTGTTCGCGAACAAATCACGGTTTTCTGTGGTTGCCTGTGGATTCGAGGTACTAAGATTTGGTGTCTTACTCCGTGCAGAAAACAGAAGATCAATGGCTTCAAACTGCACTACCTGCAACTGCAACTCTCGCTCCGTCCTTGTTGGAGGAGTGACTTACGAGCCCCAAGCGGCCTCTCTTTTCATGATACCAGTGGAGCAAGTAACTCAAGCCCACCACTGGACTATTCTTCGGGACCATGCTCCCGCCGATGAGCTTCAATGCCCCAATGGCGTCGCAAGAAGCCCCAAAGAAGTCGGACTTTGATCGATTTACCACTACCGCGGTCCTTCTTAACGGGCCGCCCAATTCCACTACCTCAGTTTTCAACAGACTGGGCCAGAACGTTTACAAGCCTGCGATTCCAGAATGCGTTATCCCGAAGCGGATAGCCATCACTGCTCCCGTTCCAGGTGAAATCACCAAGGTTGCTTCCCTTACTCAGAAGTCTGCTTTTGACAGGTTGGCCGTCCCCATTCAACGAACGTCGGCCTTTAAAAGGCTGGTACCAGCAGATTATGACCAACACAGGGGGCATGAGGAGGTCACCCCTACGGTTAGAACAACTCCATCTGTACGACACGCTCGACGTCGCCACTGGCGCCGAGTGAGGAAGGCTGGGGGCAACTCCCCCTCTGGATTTACTCCATCAGCTCCAACGGTGGGGATTGATGCTGCTGTTCCAACCGGGAACAGCTTTGAATTGCTGAACAAGGTGCGTAGGAATTCACCCACTGCAGTGCTGAAGAGATCTTCTCCACCTGCAGAGAATGCACCGAAGGCGAGGCCAGAACAACCCCCTCAGCGGCTGTCCTCCAAAATTTACAAAGTCTGGCGACAGGTCCAGAAGTCGGTGATTGATCAAGATTACTCCCACCGACAGAAAAAGATAAAGGTTCAGCGAGAAGAAAACCGTCCTGTCAAGCCACAAAAGGCGACAACTGGCTGGGTCCCCACTGCGACGGCTCCCTCAACGTCAATCACTCAAAAGAAAAGGAGGCCGCAAAAGGCCCCTATGAACATGGCGAACCGTAAAAGCGCTGAGCACAAACGTCCCAAGTCTGGGGGCATGGTAGTGCACACAGCTTATATGGCTTTCGGAAAGGAGGAAAGCCGTGCTTCAACAGGTCACCGACCGCTCACCCGATCCGTGACGAAAGCTCAAGAACAGTAGCAGAAGCTTCAGGAGATGCTGACTGCAATGGCTGCACTTACCGGGCCAAAAGAAAGCTCGGAGTCGTCATCAGAACAGCGTCACGAACAAGAAACTGACGCTGACTTCCTACATAGAGTCCTCGAAAAGAAGGACAAAGAAGCCGCAGAGCAATCGGCTAACATAAAACAGATGGCGCTCCTCTTCCAAGATATGGTAGGGATGATGTTACAGCCGGACCCTCCAGCTGATGACCCTCCAATCATTGTTAAAGATGATAGAAGGGAGACATCTAATCCCCCGCCGGATCTCTCAGCAGCCAAAGATGAAACCATTTCCAAAACTGCATTAGACGACTATATAGCTCAGCAGATACGGGTTCATCAGGCGAATGAAGCGGCTGGGAAAATTGTTAGAAGCGGACGAGCCTACCCAAGCTGGTATGACCAAATCAGTTACCCGCCAGGATATACGATCCCTAAGTTCCACATATATAAAGGGACAGGGAATCTGCATCAGCATGTCGCTCAATTCAGGGCCTTATGCGGCAATACTGGAGGCGATGACAAATTGTTGCTTCGCCAATTCGTTGGCAGCTTAGCAGAAATAGCCTTTGAATGGTATTCGGAGCTACCTAACGGCTCTGTCAAAACATTTGCAGAGATGGAGCTACTATTTACACAAAGATTCGCGAGTGCTAGTGAACGCACCCCGATAACAGCACTGATTAACGCCAGGATAAGGCCCGGCGAAACGTGGGTCCAATAAGCAACACGATGGCGGAACCTATGGTCAAAATGCGAACAACGCATAGAAGAGGCACCTGCGGTAGGCATGTTTGTGGGCACTCTTGATCCGCAAGCGACCATCTAGCAATTCATGATGCTCTTCAGGCCGACCACCTTCCAGGCCTTGATCGACAAATTAGCCCAAATAGACCAGATGGGCCATGGACCGTCTCCTCCAAAACCGGACTCTCGAAATGAGAAAGGAAAAGGGAAAGCGATCGTCGTCGCTAATGCTCAACAACAACCGAGCAACTCAAAGCCGGTCGTTCACCAAAATAACGTGCATCCACGCCCATCACTCGAAGAGAGACTGGGACGTCCTTACTCGTTTCCTCAAAATAAAACGAGAAGACTGTTTAAGCTGGCAGTGCGCAACAGACTCATCAATCTGCCGAGTCCAAAACGTCTGTTGCAGCCAGGCGATCTCAATAATCACAATTATTGCCCTTACCACCAAACGGTAAGTCACCCGATCGAAGATTGTTTCGTCTTTAAGGGATGGATCGAGGATCCGTACCTACAAGTCAAGTTCGTCATCTCCGAAAACTGGAAAGTGAGCCCGCCACAACTGCACGCTCGGAGAAAGATGGATACGCCGGGGGCATCATGCTCATTCATAGGGAAAGCCCTATATACCGAAAAGTCAGTAAATTAGATATTCACCTCAAATGCGGCGACGACGGACCGAAACGTCCTTAAACTAATGATGGACCGCAATGTCCTAAAAAACTTGCAAACGACCGAAACATCTTTAAACTACTACCGTAGCATCCTCATGCAGACGAGAATAAAAAATATATAAAAATAAAAATAAAAAAGAACGGTATGTCCATAAGCAAAATGGGCACGGATGAAAACCCGAAAGGGCTCCGTGAGTAAAAATAGCAGGGCTACCGGCGAGTGTTCATGAAAACCCGAAAGGGCGCAACCTCGTAAAAAAAGAATAAAGAATAAAATAAAATAAAAATATAAAAATAATAATTAAATAAACGGTATGTCCATAAGCAAAATAGGCACGGATGAAAACCCGAAAGGGCTCCGTGAGTAAAAACAATAGGACTACCGGCGAGTGTTAGTGAAAACCCGAAAGGGCGCAAGCTCGTTAAAAGACACTTGCAGGGCCCTCTCGACCTTGTAAGGAGAAACCACCCTGGTGAGATCCTTACGACTCACAAGGGAGCAATACACTTAGGGATCCTCACGATTCCTAAGGAGAAGATACGCTTGCGGGACCCTCACGGCTCGTAAGGAGAACTCTCTTATGGGACCCTCACGGCTCATAAGATTTGAAAGTCTTAAGCTACAGAGACCTGAACCTGTTCTTAAGCAACTCCCATAACCTTCGATGTTGCACTACAAGTGGCTCAGCACTGACCCTTGTATACAATCCACGGGCGCGAATAAACATTTCCCTAACCAACTCCCACCCGTGACTAGGGATATGTCCATATGGTGAACAACCCTTGTAAGTCCTCTCGACTTATAAGGAGAAAACCCTTTTGTAAGATCCTTACGACTTACAGGGGAGCATACACTTAGGAATCCTTACGATCACTAAGGAGAAAACACACCTACGAGATCCTCACGACTTGTAGGGAGAAATACCTTTGTGAGACCCTTACGGCTCATGAAGTCAAAAGCCTTAGTCGACGGGATCCTAACCCTGTTCGCTAAGCCACCTTTGTTCGACATCGACAAGAGGCAAGTGATGATTCGCTCCTGGCAACATTCCAGTTGTAGCGATGCCGATGCCTAAAACGGCATCAAATTTCGAGTCCTTCCATGGAAAATGATGATTCGCTCCCGGTAATATTCCAATTGTAGCGATGTTGATGCTGAGATAGGCACCAGATTCCAAGTTCCACGCTCGTGATAAAAAGAGCTAAAAATGCATATGAAATAGCCGAAATGATGGGGCAACTTGCAACAAAATCAACAAGTAAAAATGTATGCATACAAAAATAGCCGAAATGATTGGGCAACTCGCAATAAAAAGCAGCGAATAAAAAGAAAAATAGCCGAAATGATTGGGCACCGCAAAAAATAGCCGAAATGATTGGGCAATCGCGACCTTCACGATATAAAAGCTGAAATCATAGAGCATCGCGGAAATAAAACAATAATATAAAAAAAATGATGATGAAACTTTTGCCTTACAGGTGAGATCATATCGATCCCTGTATACAATCCAGGGGTATAAACAAAGAGGGAACCATACCTTCCCAGCAGGCTCCACCAGAAAGAGAAGCCAAATCTCGACGGTTCATAGACAACCTAGAGACAACCTCGACATTTGTCGCAATATTGCAGACACAATGTCAACAAACGGAGCAAAAGGAAGATCCCTAGCTTCAGGGTCTTGACGTCAACAACCGACCTCAGAGTCGCAATGAAATGGAGCCACGGCATAGACCCTAGTTCCAAATCTTAATGGCAATATCTACGGCCTAAGAATCTGTAACACCCGAGCCCAATACTACTATTTTCTATTATTGGTTGAGTATTAGATATTACTCATTTCATTTATCTTGCTTGTTTGGGTCTTACTGTAAAATTTTATCTGGCTAAGTCATTCTGCATATAACAAATTTTAGCACCTAAAATAAAATTGAAAATATTTATCTTGGCCTACTTGACACCGTTAGCCTCGTGGTAGCGTCCGTGCATTGTGTTCTCGTCCCGTTCAGTGAAACGGGCGAGTTTGGATGGCTACGTGCACGTGCGTGTGTCCGTTTTGGGAGTATGCTTTTTTAATCATAAAACATTTCATTTTAAAATTTGGAACCCGCTTAAAATCCTATTATTTGAATTTCGAAATTTTGGACCCAACCCGGGCGCAATTTGGAAATGTTTCATTTGGCGCCAAAATCCCAAATTTTAATATTATTAAAACCTTCGCTTATATTTTTTCTAACTAATCTGATATCTTACTGTTCATTACCTATCTTTTAAATTTTTAAGTTAACCATATAATATTTTTACAATCTTTTATATCCTTCTCAATTTATTCTCTCAGCCAATCGCAACCTCTCCTTTAACCCCGTGGGCCCCACTTTCTCTCTCTCCACTTTTTCTCTCTCTCTCATATATCCTCTCGTACTTCTCTTTATCATTCTTTCTTTTCTTCCTTCATGTCTCGTTTCTTATTTTTTTTAACTATTCTTTTGTTGCCGGAATTCCGTCGTGCCGGTGACGCTTCTCGACGTTCCAGCGAGGTACCCCGACCCGTGTGGTTTCTTTGTTCGTCGTTTGGGTTCATTCCGTGAACCGTGCGCCCGTCGCGAGTTTCCCCCGCCGACGGTTAACGTTCCGTTTTCCCGTTTCGCGACCCATCAAGGCAAGTTAATCTTGCTACATGCTATATAATTCATTTTATACCTATTTAAATAAATACCATACCTATAGTTTAAATCTAGTGCCTCATGTTTAATTTTATAACGTTTCGATGTTCCGTTGGCATCCGTTTATATCATATTAAATCTAGATCATGAAAACTTATCTTGTGACATACTAGATTACGTTATACAGCAACCATATCATTTAAAATATATATCGTCGTAATATTTATTATTATTTTAGTTTATAATCTTCATTTTATAATGTTATACATTTGAAAATCTTATAGTTTACACATGAAACGTCGTTGGAAAATCGGATATGACAAATCAGAAATTTACTGTACACCTTATCTTATAAAATTCATTATAAATCATAGAAAAATCATTAGTATACGTTCTTTAGTTCGTTACGAAGCTAACTCAGAATAATATAAATTTATGAAATATTTACTTGCAAAATAAATTGTTTAAATAATGTAAAATGCAAATGAAAATGTCTCCAAACTGCTGTCCAGGGAAATTCCAGCAGCAAACTTTCAACTTCGAATATTCATAACTTTTTATAGGGACAACCTGAGATACTTATAAAAATGAAAACCTTATTGAATTATCTTCGTTTTGGTATAAGACACGTCCCTTTTGGAGAACGTTTGTTATTTTTAAGCTATTTTACAAATTAGGGTGACGCTGAATTTCTGAACGGAACTTTCTTGTGTTGGTTAATCAATACCACTTTTATAGTTATTAATCGCTTTGAATATGCTATCCATATTAATATTTATATCACATATTGCATAGTTGTACATCCCACATTTCCATTTTATAGTTTTATAACTTTTCGGATACCCGTTTGCATCCATCGCATTTAAGATACATATAATTGCATCCATAGATCACATTACTACATAATAATGTGATATTAACACTCCATGTTTAATAAATTGCATCCTAATTAATATTGGAACTATAAATGTAACCTAATCGATAACTGTGCATCCATATCCTTGAAATTATATCTATTTGCATATCATATTACATGTTCCAGTTTATTGTTCTGGTAGTACTCATGCTTGTTTATTTATACACATGTTTATGATAGTTTGATTATGAGCACCCACATGACATCTTGTGCTTCCTGACATGACCTGTTACACTTCCTACTTGACATGACATGGTACCGTACACTCTTGACATGACATGACACCTTTATACATTACCTGGCTTGACCTGATGTACCATGACCCGACCTGTTACCTGATCTCGTGCCTAATGCCAACAAACCTGACATGTTGTCCTCATGGACCATTCCTGTTGTCTATCCAGACAAAACCTGCTGTTACCTGATCCTGTGTTGGCATTAGTTCTTGATTACTGAATACCTGACCTGACACATATAACTTGGGGGTATGGGGAAATCAAAAGTGTAAACTAAAGTGTAACTTAAAAGGGTATTACTTGATCCGTGGTCCCGGGGGGTAACGGGACAGAGCCATTCGTGACTCTTACATTTTCCTGATCCGTGGTCCCGGGGGGCAACGGGACAGAACCACTATTGGTTCCCATCTTCCTGATCCGTGGTCCCGGGGGGTAACGAGACATATCCTTTGAGTTACATGGAGGTTTACACAAATTGATTTCAAAGACTTTAGAATAGAAAACCTGTTAGAACGGTTTAGTTACCCACTGCACACTACCCTGCACTGCTTGTTTCCTACTATTGCTTTATTCATGTTTATTTCTGCATTGCCTATTACACTGTGCATACTATATTATTGGTTGACATGACGCGCTGACGTCTGGGTTTTGCATGGCCCGGATTCTTTACCACTGTCGCTGTCTGAGCAGGAGTATTTCAGCCAGCAGGCTGATTTGTGAGTTCTGTAGTGGTTAGTTTTATTTCCTGCACTCTTATTTCCAGATGTGAGCCCGCATTATGGGACATACTTTTCTATTATTGTATTGGATCATTTGCTTCCGCATTTATTTATCATTGACTCTTATTATTCTGGATTGTGGACATGTTTTAGATAGTTTATCTTGTTCTTGATATCTCTACAGCCGTAATGTGACTGTGGATGGATACTTCCTACCCACAGGTAGCATGGTTGTCTATGTCACGTGCCCAATCTAGCGTACTCTGGGAAACGGGGTGTGACATGGTTCTTTTGGTATCAGAGACATAGGATAGTCTGGTTGATTCTTTTGTAGTTGGGTATTGTACCCAATACACGAATCAGAATACCCGTGTTTAGGAAACATGTCCTGCCACCTTGACCGTTTTACCATTCTTGAATCACATTCTTCCTGATTATATCTTTTACGATGTGGAAACTTCCTTTGCATATCGATTCGAAAACCTGATTCCTTGTTATCTCTAGGACTTAGGTGACTTGGATGGAGATATGTAATTGTGGCTATGATACCGCGGCATAGTTACAATGCGGTACTCTTTTTAAGTATCTTGGAGTTCTAGCCTTGACCTTTATTTTGAATCTATCATCATGCTAATGTTGGGTGTTTTGTTATGGCCGATAAGAATTTGAAGACGTACCAGAGGCGTGTGGACGAAGCCGCCATGCTTGGAGTGATAAGAGGAATGCTGGAGAATCAAAAGAGACAGACTGAGCTGATCCAGCAATAGAAGATTCGTTTCAGGAAGGTTTGCAGATCGTTCAGCAGTCTGTAAACAACGCTAGAGCTAAACCAGTTAACCGAGTAGGGACCGTGGCAGATTTCAGACGTTTGGGGTCCGTCTACATTCACTGGTTTGGAGGAGCCGTTGTCAGCCGAGCAGTGGCTAGTTGACATGGAGAATTTACTGATTGCGGCACAGATTCCAGTTGACAAAAGAGTTGATGTGGTGCACATTCAGCTAGTGGATTACGCCCGAGAGTGGTGGCTTGTGGAAGAGACCCGCTTGCCCAAGCCGATCAGTTGGGCGGAGTTTTCTAAGAGTTTCCAGGAGAAGTGGTTCCCGCGGACTACTCGGGAGGAAATGGAAGAGAAATTTATTGGGCTGAGGCAGAATGGAGCACCCGTGGACGTGCATGCAGCAGAGTGGACGAGACTCAGCAGTCTCGCTGGACCTTTAGTCGCCAACGATGCAGACAGGGCAGGAAGGTCCATTCGCAGATTGGATGTGGACATCCAAAGGCAGACCGTCTCCCTGGGTTTGACCACTTTCTCACAGGTTCTTACGGCAACTCGAGAACAGTAGAGCATATCGGGAAAATTGGGAGTTCACAGCAGACAGCAGTTGCGGTAAGGAAGCAGTTCTGTCGGGCCAGTTGAGTTTAGGGCTAGGCCGACAAACAATATTCTTGCAGCAATGGAAGTTGACAGTGGAGAAGAGCCGGCGGTTGTTCGCGATTTTATGGACGTGTTTGAAGATATATCGGGTTTACCGCCGAGAAGAGACGTGGAGTTCGCAATTGATCTTATTCCTGGTGCAGCGCCAGTATCTAAAGCGTATTATCCAATGGCGCCAGTAGAGTTGGAAGAAGTAAAGAAACAGGCTGCTGAATTGCTTGAAAAGGGTTGGATTCGAAGCAGTAACTCGCCTTGGGGAGCTCCAGTTCTTCTAGTAAAGAAGAAGGATGGCACAAGAAGGATGTGCATCGACTATCGAGAATTAAACCGGGTGGCTATCAAGAACAAGTACCTGATCCCTCGCATTGGAGAACTTTTTGAGCAGCTTAGTGGCGCGAGGATATTCTCGAAGTTGGATTTACGATCCGGATATCATCAGGTCCGAGTGAAAATAGAAGATATTTGCAAGACGGCGTTCCGAACTCGGTATGGACATTATGAGTACTTAGTGATGCCCTTCGGAGTAACGAATGCACCGGCAGTATTCATGGACTTGATGAACCGAATATTTTCACCGTTCTTGGATCAGTTCATTGTGGTATTCATTGAAGATATTCTGGTTTACTCGAAGAGTTTTGAGGAGCATGCAGAGCATTTGAAGATCGCACTGCAGACGTTGAGACAGGAGAAATTGTATGCGAAGATGAGTAAGTGCGAGTTTTGGCTGGATGAAGTAAGGTTTTTTGGGGCATGTTGTGTCTGGCGATGGCATTGCCGTCGATCCAGAAAAGATTGCAGCAGTTCGAGATTGGCCTATTCCAAAGAATGTTGCTGAGATAAGAAGTTTTCTTGGATTAGCCGGATACTACAGAAGATTTGTGGAGAATTTTGCTCGTCTGGCAGAGCCGTTGACCAAGCTTACGCGCAAGGAAGTACCTTTTATATGGACGGATAAGTGTGCGTTAGCTTTTGAGACGTTGAAGCAGAAGTTGATAACCGCCCCTATTCTGACCGTGCCAGACAATTCCGGAGGATTGGTGATTCACAGCGACGCATTTGGGAAAGGATTGGGATGTGTTTTGATGCAGCATTGGAAGGTTGTAGCGTACGCATCGAGACAACTGAAGACCCATGAGAAGAATTATCCAACTCATGACTTGGAGCTTGCGGCTGTGATTTTCGCTTTGAAGATTTGGAGACACTACCTTTTAGGCGAAAGGGTTGAAGTTTTTACAGATCATAAGAGCTTGAAGTACGTGTTCACACAGAAGGAGCTTAACATGAGGCAGCGTAGATGGTTGGAGCTGATGGCTGACTACGATCTTGATCTTAAGTACCATCCGGGAAAGGTTAATGTTGTGCCGGATGCGCTTAGTCGGTTATCAGTAATTCAGGTGTTAACTACGCAGAAGGAGACCGTCGCAGATTTTCGAAGATTTGACTTGGAGGTTGTGCTACCGCGTTCTATGGGACAGTTGTTGCAGCTGCAAGTACATTCGTCTTTGATCGAGAATATTAAAGCAGCTCAATCGCAGGATCCTTGACTGCAAAAGTTTCGAGAGCAGGTTGAAGCCGGGTTACGAACAGATTTATTGATCCACGAAGATGGTTAATTGAGGTATGGTAGCCGTTTGTGTGTGCTAAAGGGTGATGTTCGTGAAGAGCTTATGAAGGAGGCACACAGTTCAGCTTATTCTGTACATCCAGGAGGCACAAAGATGTACCGAGATATTCGACAGCATTTCTGGTCGGAGGGCATGAAGCGGGAGATTGCTCGCTTTGTGGCAAAGTGCTTGGTGTGTCAGCAAGTTAAGGCTGAACATCAAAGGGTTGCTGATTTATTGCAACCACTTCCGATTCCTCAGTGGAAGTGGGAACATATAACCATGGATTTCGTGACGGCTTTACCGCGGAGTCCAAAAGGCAACAATGCAGTATGGGTAATTGTTGACCGATTGACCAAGGCAGCTCACTTTATTCCTTTTCGGATTGGTCAATCAACAGAGACTTTGGCAGAGCGGTACATGCAGGAGATTGTAAGATTGCATGGAGTACCGGTGAGCATCGTGTCCGATCGGGACACTCGGTTCTTATCACACTTCTGGAGGAGTTTACAGGAAAGTTTGGGGACTCGATTGAAGTTTAGCACAGCTTATTATCCTCAAACTGATGGTCAGTCGGAGAGAACGATCCAAACTCTTGAGTATATGTTGAGAGCATGCATGTTGGACTTCAAGGGATCTTGGGAGGATCATCTACTTTTGGTGAAGTTGTCTAACAACAATAGTTTTCAGGCAACTATTCAGATGGCTCCATTTGAAGCTTTGTATGGTCGTAAATGCCGTTCACCTGTTTGTTGGGACGATGTCGGTGAACGAAGATTATTGGGACTAGATTTGGTTGTGCAGACAGTTGAGAAGGTTAACACTATCAGAAATCATATGAAGGCAGCACAGGACCGACAGAAGAGTTGGGCAGATACGTCAAGAAGACCTCTAGAGTTCACCGTGGGTGATTTGGTATTCTTGAAGATATCACCGATTAGAGGGGTGATTCGTTTTGGAAGTCGAGGAAAGTTTAGTCCTCGATTCGTTGGACCCTTGAGATCGTGGAGCGTGTTGGTGAGGTAGCGTATCGTTTGGCGTTGCCGCAGTCCTTGGCAAATATGCATGATGTGTTTCACGTATCTCAAGTATGTTCGAGATGAAACACACGTTTTGGATCATTAGGAGCTAACAGTACGAGAAGACTTGACTTTTGAGGAGCGACCGATTGAAATCGTGGATCGAAGGGAAAAGGTTCTTAAGAACAAGGTTATCCCCCTTGTGCTAGTTTCTTGGGGTAATCGATCGCATGGAGAGTCCACGAGGGAGCGAGAAGACGAGATCCGACAGAAGTTTCCTCACCTTTTCCTATAGTTTTCTATCTTGTATTCTTGGAATTTCGAGGACGAAATTCTTTTGTAGTTGGGTATAATGTAACACCCGAGCCCAATACTACTATTTTCTATTATTGGTTGAGCATTAGATATTACTCATTTCATTTATCTTGCATGTTTGGGTCTTACTGTAAAATTTTATCTGGCTAAGTCATTCTGCATATAACAAATTTTAGCACCTAAAATAAAATTGAAAATATTTATCTTGGCCTACTTGACACCCTTAGCCTCGTGGTAGCGTCCGTGCATTGTGTTCTCGTCCCGTTCAGTGAAACGGGCGAGTTTGGATGGCTACGTGCACGTGCGTGTGTCCGTTTTGGGAGTATGCTTTTTTAATCATAAAACATTTCATTTTAAAATTTGGAACCCGCTTAAAATCCTATTATTTGAATTTCGAATTTTTGGACCCAACCCGGGCGCAATTTGGAAATGTTTCATTTGGCGCCAAAATCCCAAATTTTAATATTATTAAAACCTTCGCATATATTTTTTCTAACTAATCTGATATCTTACTGTTCATTACCTATCTTTTAAATCTTTAAGTTAACCATATAATATTTTTACAATCTTTTATATCCTTCTCAATTTATTCTCTCAGCCAATCGCAACCTCTCCTTTAACCCCGTGGGCCCCACTTTCTCTCTCTCCACTTTTTCTCTCTCTCTCATATATCCTCTCGTACTTCTCTTTATCATTCTTTCTCTTCTTCCTTCATGTCTCGTTTCTTATTTTTTTTAACTGTTCTTTTGTTGCCGGAATTCCGTCGTGCCGGTGACGCTTCTCGACGTTCCAGCGAGGTACCCCGACCCGTGTGGTTTCTTTGTTCGTCGTTTCGGTTCATTCCGTGAACCGTGCGCCCGTCGCGAGTTTCCCCCGCCGACGGTTAACGTTCCGTTTTCCCGTTTCGCGACCCATCAAGGCAAGTTAATCTTGCTACATGCTATATAATTCATTTTATACCTATTTAAATAAATACCATACCTATAGTTTAAATCTAGTGCCTCATGTTTAATTTTATAACGTTTCGATGTTCCGTTGGCATCCGTTTATATCATATTAAATCTAGATCATGAAAACTTATCTTGTGACATACTAGATTACATTATACAGCAACCATATCATTTAAAATATATATCGTCGTAATATTTATTATTATTTTAGTTTATAATCTTCATTTTGTAATGTTATACATTTGAAAATCTTATAGTTTACACATGAAACGTCGTTGGAAAATCGGATATGACAAATCTGAAATTTACTGTACACCTTATCTTATAAAATTCATTATAAATCATAGAAAAATCATTAGTATACGTTCTTTAGTTCGTTACGAAGCTAACTCAGAATACTATAAATTTATGAAATATTTACTTGCAAAATAAATTGTTTAAATAACGTAAAATGCAAATGAAAATGTCTCCAAACTGCTGTCCATGGAAATTCCAGCAGCAAACTTTCAACTTCGAATATTCATAACTTTTTGTAGGGACAACCTGAGATGCTTATACTTTTAAAACTGAAAACCTTATTGAATTATATTCGTTTTGGTATAAGACACGTCCCTTTTGGAGAACGTTTGTTATTTTTAAGCTATTTTACAAATTAGGGTGACGCTGAATTTCTGAACGGAACTTTCTTGTGTTGGTTAATCAATACCACTTTTATAGTTATTAATCGCTTTGAATATGCTATCCATATTAATATTTATATCACATATTGCTTAGTTGTACATCCCACGTTTCCATTTTATAGTTTTATAACTCTTCGGATACATGTTTGCATCCATCGCATTTAAGATACATATAATTGCATCCATAGATCACATTACTACATAATAATGTGATATTAACACTCCATGTTTAATAAATTGCATCCTAATTAATATTGGAACTATAAATGTAACCCTAATCGATAACTGTGCATCCATATCCTTGAAATTATATCAATTTGCATATCAGATTACATGTTCCAGTTTATTGTTCTGATAGTACTCATGCTTGTTTATTTATACACATGTTTATGATAGTTTGATTACGAGCACCCACATGACATCTTGTGCTTCCTGACATGACCTGTTACACTTCCTACTTGACATGACATGGTACCGTACACTCTTGACATGACATGACACCTTTATACATTACCTGGCTTGACCAGATGTACCATGACCCGACCCGTTACCTGATCTCGTGCCTAATGCGAAAAAACCTGACATGTTGTCCTCATGGACCATTCCTGTTGTCTATCCAGACAAAACCTGCTGTTACCTGATCCTGTGTTGGCATTAGTTCTTGATTACTGAATACCTGACCTGACACATATAACTTGGCGGTATGGGGAAATCAAAAGTGTAAACTAAAGTGTAACTTAAAAGGGTATTACTTGATCCGTGGTCCCGGGGGGTAACGGGACAGAGCCATTCGTGACTCTTACATTTTCCTGATCCGTGGTCCCGGGGGGCAACGGGACAGAACCACTATTGGTTCCCATCTTCCTGATCCGTGGTCCCGGGAGGTAACGGGACATATCCTTTGAGTTACATGGAGGTTTACACAAATTGATTTCAAAGACTTTAGAATAGAAAACCTGTTAGAACAGTTTAGTTACCCACTGCACACTACCCTGCACTGCTTGTTTCCTACTATTGCTTTATTCATGTTTATTTCTGCATTGCCTATTACACTGTGCATACTATATTATTGGTTGACATGACGCGCTTGTTGGAGATAGTGCCCTCAGAGTCAATTATTAGGTCACAGGTACGTGATTGTAATGATTGATGGAGGACCTATCCCGGTAGGACAGTCTTACTCGAGATGATAGTATGCTATCTGATTTACCTTTATCATCGTGTACTGTTTTAAGTGACCTGACACGTCGCTATTACACGTTGATAGAGCCCCTAGGATTCTTGCTTGACCACCAGCAGTATGAGGGCGATCATATAAGTGGGAGCTGGGGGTCTATAAGCATATCCTTAAAAGGTCCCTAGTCGTGAGAGTTTCGAGACAGGGCATCGATTCTCCATAGTAGACTAGTGTATACAGTCGAGACCCCGACGAGGGGCGGTGGCCGGTCTCACAAGCCACTGGTGTCAGTTGGATCACCTAAGATGTAAACAGGTGCTCATTGGGTTATGAGTACACCGGACAGGACTCGCCGGGAACATGCTAGTTGGTCATATACCAGACGTCAGATGGCAGTTCCCTGGTGACATGTGTGCAGGTTAGTTCATCGACCTGGGGATCGTCATTTGTCTCGTGTGAGTTCCCACTGTACTTTGATTAGTACCCTACCACGGCTCAAAGGAGTCGTGCAAACAGGTTTTAGTTGGGTACAGTCCCGAGCCACATGGAGGCGGTGAGCGTATCTTCAGGGGTTCGTCTCTCCCGGTATTGGGGGTGAGGTCGTGCTGTGTCTAGGAGAGCCATTACACGAAGCCCTCGGCCGAGGCAAGGAGATTTACTGGTAGGTGTTCCAGTAGTATCTCAAGGTGTTCTGGGCTACACTCCGACACGACTTGTACCGCTTTTGGGGGTCTGACTTTTACCAACCCCCTAGGCCCGCCATGCGATGCTCATAGACGAATGGACCGGACTGTACGGATATTGTCACTGACAGGCTGAGTAGGGAGTCAGGCTGAGTTCGCTCACAGACGTCCCTTTTGGTCAATACCTGGTAGCCCGTTATGTATTGGCTTATACCTCTGACGTGCTAGTGGTTTAATCCACAACCGTGGTGTTGACGAGTCTTTAGAGTCCCCCACATTCAGTTACTCAGCTTTCGGGCGAAAGGTTGTAGAGGCCGTATGGAGATATGGTAAGGTCCGATCAGATACATGCGGTATTGCACGGATCAGGATCGGGCAGTTTGTACTATAGGCCGTATGGTTATATGGCAGGGTTCGATCAGATACGTGCGGTATTGCACGGATCAGGATCGAACGGATATTACTAGCCGGCTTTGGTTTAAGCCGGATCCTAGTATAGTACAGTGTAGATTTTGTCTCATTGCATTTGTATTTCGGTCGGAATACAAATGCGGTTGTGTATGCACAGTATCGGGGTTTTCCTGTAATTTATTACGGGACCAGTTTTCTGGAGTTGCCAGTTTGCTTTCCGTTTCGGCCAATTTCCTTTGTTCCGTTCATTGGCCGAAGATTGGTGGAGGAGGGCTTATTTGCATTGTTGCAAATAAGCATTTGTGGAGGAGGTCTTTGCATATTATCATGTCATGATTCTTGTCCCATCATTTGACTTCATAAACTCATGATTGCTTGACTTTCTTTATCATCATGGTTTTGATGATGGTTGTTGATGATGAGAGATGGTTGTTAGTTGAGTGTTGGTTTTCCTTTGTTATCATTGGTTCATATGATAACCATTCCTCTCTCTCTCTCTCTTGCTTGATATGAGAAAGACTCCCATTATTTTTGATACACTCTCATTTCACTCCCTCCCTCATCTAGCATGGCCGGCCACTCTCTTGATGGGGGCTGTCCAAACATTTTGGTAAGGGTTTTTTGTTTCATTTCATGTTGGAAAATCCCTTTAGCTCCTCCTCCAAAAGCTTGTATCATCCCTCCACCAAAATGGCATCTCCATGAACCCCAAAGTGAGACTTGAGGACTACATATTCTACAGCGAACCTTGGGCACGTCGAGTAGCCGGCTTCGTGCCCGAGTTGCCTCGGCATTGAGGTGGGAGCCCGTAAACGATGTAGGCAATGTGGTGCACTTCCGGCGACGAGGAGGAGACGGGACATTCCGCAGGAGATCGGGACGATGACGAGAAGACCGGAGGACTTGGATCGTCGGTATATCTCTATTCCCTTTCTTGTAGTTAGCTAGGACTAATTAATGGTTCGATCCGGGTATTAGTGCGCGGCGGTTTGCCAGTTCAAGAAAATTTAAGTTTATCACCGCTTCCGCATTTGGCCGTCGGATTGACGGCCGGGGCGCCGCCGTGCACTTACAGTGGTATCAGAGCCACGCCATTAACTTAGTCTAGCTTTGTGTAATGTGTTTTGCATTTCCGATCGACCAAAACTCCAAAATCTACATTTTTGTTAGCATCAGTTTCTGTTGAAATTTTTTGGTCTCGAAAAAATTTTCAAGTTGTAAAATATTGATGTACTGGAAAATCTAAGAGCTCTGTAAAAATTCGATGAAGTGAATCCACAGTGGGAGCGCGGAACCGCCGCAAATACCCCCTTCCCGCCGCTGTTCCGCCGCACACTGTGGGGATCCCTGCACCAATTTTTTACAGAGGCTTTCTGGGCTTAAAATATGGGTTTTGGAATATTAATTTTGGGCCCATAATTTCTGTGAGTGCTACAGTAATGCTTTGGAGCCCACTAGTTAAAATTTGATCGATCGGATATTTTAAACACATTATTTCACAGTATTTACATTATATCTGCGACCGTGAATGTCACTTGATCGGTAAATCCGGTCTAACTGCTATAGCCCGGTTAGATGGATTTGCGAACGTGACTTTCACGTTGATGTTCTGTTTTTGCTGTGATGTTGCGGATCGGTCGTGGGGGATAGCCTGGATGCAATGCTAGTACAGTTGTGGTTGTATTATGTACATTTGATATTGCGGGGCGAGCGTCTGACATGTGGACTGCCGTCACTGCCTGATTGTATTATTTTTTTTGGGGCACGACCTGGTTGCGGTCGATGTACCCGTTGTATGTATATTTTACTTTCTGTACTAGGATTGCCCCGCGGAGGGGTGCACGGATAGCCGGATTCTAGAGGGCAACAAGCCCGCATCTCATGGCATTGAGACGGAGGGGGCTTCACTCTAGGATTGGCGGGATATTCGCCGCACTCGTAGGGGGTACAGGTTGACCCAGGAGGGGTGCCCAAGTTACCGGATTCCGTGAAGTGCTGGGTGGTCCATTCACGTTGCTGAAGGGGGCTGCCTCGCTTCAGGTTTTGGCGGGTGACTTGCCGCGCCCGTAGGGGTCTAGGATTTCATTGCACAGGCTATCCATACGACCAGGGGAACGTCGGGTTTCAGCAGTGGCTCTGTGAAACCCGGGGATCCCAGATATCTGTATTGTTTCTGTGATGCTGTATATTTCTGTGATGTTGCTTTTTATTCACTCCTTGAGCGAAATATAATATATTGGTATATATATTAGTAGATGTTGTATATGTTTTGCATCCGCGCTAGTCCAGTCCCCGCTCTGTCGTTAGTTAGCTAACCTAACGGGTAATGACGGGACCCAGTGACGAATGCGGATGGCATATACGTACATCAGTATATTTTCGTTCTTTTTGGTGTGATCAATTGATGGGACTGCGTTGATTCGGATCAATGCAAGTTAAAAACAAACCTAATCTGATGTTGTTGGAACACTTTTCAAAAAAGCTGTTATTGCAAGGACGTTCACTTTTGTTTTGCATCGTGGTATTCAGTTGGAATATCCTGCTCCTCAGTCGACGAGGCAAGGGCCGAGATCCCTTCACCGGGAGTGGCCCCTTGGACAAAAAGTTTGCGTCAGGGCATTAACTTCACTATAGCCGATTACTTTTGCTTTGCACCGTGGTATTCAGTTAGAATATCCTGCACCCCATTCTACGGGGAAAGAGCCGAGATCCCTTCACCGGGAGTGACCTCTTTAGCAACGGTTTTCGTCACTATATTTTTAAAAGCTATCAGTTCCTTCAACGATATCAAGTTCTTTACGTTAAAGGTTTTCGCCAGAAACCATTCGTAGCCCTCCGTCGTTTCATATGGATAGTCAATAGTATTCAAGCTGTGTTTGTTGGCCAAAGTCAAGGCACAGTGTTTGGTAGCTGTTGGTTATTCATATGCAGCATAGATAGATGCGTTGGTTTGGAACAGTCGTATAGCCTTGTTGGCCAATGTCAAGGGCTTATGCGGGTGGATTCGAATCAACCTGGAGAATGACGGGTAGAACTTGACATGTGACTTATGATTTGTTGGCCAAAGTCAAGGTCATAAGAGCATGGGGCAGAAATCACATCGGGAGTTTCAAAAGAACTGAAACTTGCCAGATATGCGCATACCTTCTGGAGTGTGGTAGCGTGAGCGGATTCCGTCACGTTATCATGTGATGATAGTTGGATCCCGATTCCCACTGATGAGTTAGTTTACTCCTCGGGTGTCCCCGACTAATTCTTCTTTCAGGTTTGGAGGAGAATTTGAGGTACAGTGGGAGGATTCCAGATTAGATAAATTGGTAACCATTCTGATCTAGGTTAGAGTGCACGCTGAGTGTTTCTTTTCTCTCTCTCTTTGGCAGCGACCATTGACCTGACCCCAAGACTATGACTCAGTGACCAAGTTGACCGAACCTTCTTAACACCGGCTTTTGGATTGTCGGAGTTGCGAACCTCATTGCCACTCCTACTTTTACCCTTTTCTCCAGGACACCCCGTATTACTACGAACGTCCACTTCCATTGGACAAAACCATCGTATGGTTAGATACGAACTCGAAAGAATTTATTCGAGGATGGTTTCCGGTTCTGGAGAAAACGGATAGGATTATTCAGTTGTCTTTTCCTTTTACCTTCTCTCAGGTTGCGAGTACTCCTTGGTTTAGGAGATAGTACACCTATTACGCAAATTGGATAGTCTTCTTCCAAACGTTAGGCTGGTGCCGACCAGTAGGGAATGAAGAAAACTAATTAGCCTAACGATGGTGTACAGAAGGTATTAAGTTCAGACAAAGCAAGGGATTAGTAAGAGGGCAAAGTAAATTGCAACAGATATTCACGACCAAACCAAGTATTCCTTCGCCAATCCTAAAATCACCTTTGTATTTCTCCAGGACACTTCGTATCACTACGAAGATCCACAGTTTATTGGATACTCCATCGTATGGTTATATACGAACTCGAATGGAACTTGTTCCAGTTCGGGGATGGATTCTGGTCCAGGAGAAATAGGAATAAGGTTTATTCGGTTGTCTTTTATCTTCACCTTCTCTCATTGCGAGTGTTCCTAGGATTGGGACAGTACACCCATTATGCTTATTGGATAGTCTTCTTCCAAACCATAGGCTGGTGCCGAACGGTAGGGAAGGAAGAAAACCATTTGGCCTAAAGGGGTGTGCAGAAGGTAAAGACTAAAGACATATGAAGGGATTTGGAGAGGTGGCAAAGAACTATACGGTTACAGTCGTGAATCTGGAAGAGGCATTACTAGGAATACCAGAATACCCCATCGGAACATTTCAATGTTTCAGTTTCACTGTGTAATGTTAAAGGAAAACTGATTTCCCGATTAGATACTTACTCCAGGGTATGTATTTACCAGGTACGATTCTCACATCTGCATGGTTTTACAGATGATGAGTGGGAGTAAGTTATTGGGAATTGGGTGATTATCCTCCTTATATCGGGATTCGTTGTAATCGGTAATATTTGAGGAAATCGCCTGGGCTGTTTGCCGGTTGGCAAATATTTGGTTTTGAATATCCGCAGTTATGCACCAATTTCAAATTGATATATCTGTACATCTATTTTCATAGAGTGAGATATACCTTTCTGAAATTATGTCTATGACATTTACCTATATCAGTGGATGGTTAGGTAAGGAGCAATAAACAGCGGTGTAATTCTTCTTAGCCATAAGTACAGTTTTCAACCTACGACACATAGTGAATGAGTTATTAGACTCAAGGGACTTATACAGAGTATTGTATGTTGTCCAGGGTCCATCAGGACAGAGGGGTTGGTCCTCGTACTATATTCGGTTTACTTATGACTTCTCTAGTTTTTAGACAGGTGTTTCGTAGAAACAGAGAGTCCGAATTTTGAGAAGTTATAGGTATTTGAATAGAGTAGAGAACCAGGTATAGCAAGTATCGGGATTCTTCAAAGAGATCGAAGATGTAGATACTTGTGTATGGTATTCAGTTGATAGTATTGATAAAGAGAACTTGCTTCTCTTTCAGGTTACTCATAATTGGAAGCATTCCCAAGTTGAGTAACGCTGATCGGCCTCCTTTCATTTAATTGACATGCACTGGAGACAGTTGCATGATTTGAATCTGGTTCAATTAAATCAGTGCCTCTGGTCCTATATGGGATATAGAACAGTTCATATCTTAACGATGTTAAGGTACGGGGAGTTGTCCGGCTTATGCTTAAAACCAGACACTGGACAACTCAAGGCACGTTTCTGTAATGGCTGTTTGTGGGTTGACCCAGGCTATGACGCGGGTTGACTTTCTACCATCTGGATGAACAATAGCAATATTGTTCTAGACTCGCCACAGTTTTAATAAAAATGGATTTTTTTCAGAAAACAGTAGTGGGAGTATGGTAGAACTGGAAGTGATTCCAGAACCACAAACGATTACTGAAGATTTGATAAGGAACCTAAAGATTCAATCTGGATTGACATTCCATTGGCCACTCCGCAGATAAGGTGGGTAACTTCAGGCACCCGAGAGGTACTACGGTAGCCTCAAGGACGGTGACAGGGAAGTTCTTGTTTACCCACAATTACCATTGCTGTTGTTCCAGGCTGCGAGACCCGGCGGGAGGATGAGTATAGCGTCGTTCTAAACTAGTTTTAGAAGTGTACGTCTATATGACTCTGCCAGAGGGTTGTCGTAGTCAGTGGGAGCAGCGGAAGCATTGGTGGACAGGTAGCTTATGTCTATTTATAGACTAAAGCAGATGTAGCGGAGATAGATCATCTATTTCTGACGTGACAGTCATAGGTTTGACTTCATCAGAATAGGGGATGGATCTGTTGAGAAGGTAGTAGGGTGTGATATCCTGGTATTTGGATGACATACACAGAGTAGGAAAGGAAACTCCTATACTACGATCGGTTATACTTTGGTCGTCACACAGTGGTTTCTCCACAAAGGAAATGGATTTTATATCAGACATACTGGTTACTGGATCTATGGTATTAGATCTAGATTTGGGTGGTTTCCCAATCAGGGTACTTGATAGCATTCTAAGAGTATTTAGGATGGACGACTCCTGGCACGGTAGTGTACCTGCAGGTGATGGAGTCACCCTCTCTGAAGCTGTCTTACAGACTAAAGGGGAGAGGGATGTGCATGATTGGCAGATCACTTGCCAAGGCAATTGAGTCGATCATGAGATGTCAAGTACCACACCAGATGTTGTTCTTGCACTAGATGCAATAAGCTGACATTGATCCAATCCTGGAGAAACGGTCTGAAGCAGTTTTAGAACATAAGTGGATGTTCTAGGGATATGATAACGACAGCCTCATTCGGGAAACAGTTATCATTCCAGGCTTCCAAGGTGACATGGACGACAAGGAGGTTGTCAGAGCTATAGTTTTTCCTTCTGACGAGGGGCAGTATTTTGGACAGGTGATCCAAGGCAATACTGAGGGAGGCATGGCGCAAGATACTGATTAAGTTCAGTTGACGATACAGTCTAAGAAGTTTGGATTTGGAGTTCATTTATGAGCTATGCCCCATCAGACATCCAGACACATCCTAAGACAGGTATTGCTCATTTCGGGAGATGGGTTTCTCCGCGAACTTGAGATATAGAGAGACATTGAAAGAGACAACAAAGCGGATCCACTCACTGAGGCTATTCCTCGAACGCAATAGTTTTGCAAACGAGCTTTGTGAGACTGACTAGTAGAGGAGTTGGGTGTTCGGTATCACACGGGCTGTGAGTATGCGACATCGCAATAATTAGCCTTGAGTGCAAGTGGGAGATTGTTGGAGATAGTGCCCTCAGAGTCAATTATTAGGTCACAGGTACGTGATTGTAATGATTGATGGAGGACCTATCCCGGTAGGACAGTCTTACTCGAGATGATAGTATGCTATCTGGTTTACCTTTATCATCGTGTACTGTTTTAAGTGACCTGACACGTCGCTATTACACGTTGATAGAGCCCCTAGGATTCTTGCTTGACCACCAGCAGTATGAGGGCGATCATATAAGTGGGAGCTGGGGGTCTATAAGCATATCCTTAAAAAGTCCCTAGTCGTGAGAGTTTCGAGACGGGGCATCGATTCTCCATAGTAGACTAGTGTATACAGTCGAGACCCCGACGAGGGGCGGTGGCCGGTCTCACAAGCCACTGGTGTCAGTTGGATCACTTAAGATGTATACAGGTGCTCATTGGGTTATGAGTACACCGGACAGGACTCGCCGGGAACATGCTAGTTGGTCATATACCAGACGTCAGATGGCAGTTCCCTGGTGACATGTGTGCAGGTTAGTTCATCGACCTGGGGATCGTCATTTGTCTCGTGTGAGTTCCCACTGTACTTTGATTACTACCCTACCACGGCTCAAAGGAGTCGTGCAAACAGGTTTTAGTTGGGTACAGTCCCGAGCCACATGGAGGCAGTGAGCGTATCTTCAGGGGTTCGTCTCTCCCGGTATTGGGGGTGAGGTCGTGCTGTGTCTAGGAGAGCCATTACACGAAGCCCTCGGCCGAGGCAAGGAGATTTACTGGTAGGTATTCCAGTAGTATCTCAGGGTGTTCTGGGCTACACTCCGACACGACTTGTACCGCTTTTGGGGGTCTGACTTTTACCAACCCCCTAGGCCCGCCATGCGATGCTCATAGACGAACGGACCGGACTGTACGGATATTGTCACTGACAAGCTCAGTAGGGAGTCAGGCTGAGTTCGCTCATAGACGTCCCTTTTGGTCAATACCTGGTAGCCCGTTATGTATTGGCTTATACCTCTGACGTGCTAGTGGTTTAATCCACAACCGTGGTGTTGACGAGTCTTTAGAGTCCCCCACATTCAGTTACTCAGCTTTCGAGCGAAAGGTTGTAGAGGCCGTATGGAGATATGGCAAGGTCCGATCAGATACGTGCGGTATTGCACGGATCAGGATCGGACAGTTTGTACTATAGGCCGTATAGTTATATGGCAGGGTTCGATCAGATACGTGCGGTATTGCACGGATCAGGATCGAACGGATATTACTAGCCGGCTTTGGTTTAAGCCGGATCCTAGTATAGTACAGTGTAGATTTTGTCTCATTGCATTTGTATTTCGGTCGGAATACAAATGCGGTTGTGTAAGCACAGTATCGGGGTTTTCCTGTAATTTATTACGGGACCAGTTTTCTGGAGTTGCCAGTTTGCTTTCCGTTTCGGCCAATTTCCTTTGTTCCGTTCATTGGCCGAAGATTGGTGGAGGAGGGCTTATTTGCATTGTTGCAAATAAGCATTTGTGGAGGAGGTCTTTGCATATTATCATGTCATGATTCTTGTCCCATCATTTGACTTCATAAACTCATGATTGCTTGACTTTCTTTATCATCATGGTTTTGATGATGGTTGTTGATGATGAGAGATGGTTGTTAGTTGAGTGTTGGTTTTCCTTTGTTATCATTGGTTCATATGATAACCATTCCTCTCTCTCTCTCTTGCTTGATATGAGAAAGACTCCCATTATTTTTGATACACTCTCATTTCACTCCCTCCCTCATCTAGCATGGCCGGCCACTCTCTTGATGGGGGCTGTCCAAACATTTTGGTAAGGGTTTTTTGTTTCATTTCATGTTGGAAAATCCCTTTAGCTCCTCCTCCAAAAGCTTGTATAATCCCTCCACCAAAATGGCATCTCCATGAACCCCAAAGTGAAACTTGAGGACTACATATTCTACAGCGAACCTTGGGCACGTCGAGTAGCCGGCTTCGTGCCCGAGTTGCCTCGGCATTGAGGTGGGAGCCCGTAAACGATGTAGGCAATGTGGTGCACTTCCGGCGACGAGGAGGAGACGGGACATTCCGCAGGAGATCGGGACGATGACGAGAAGACTGGAGGACTTGGATCGTCGGTATATCTCTATTCCCTTTCTTGTAGTTAGCTAGGACTAATTAATGGTTCGATCCGGGTATTAGTGCGCGGCGGTTTGCCAGTTCAAGAAAATTTAAGTTTATCACCGCTTCCGCATTTGGCCGTCGGATTGACGGCCGGGGCGCCGCCGTGCACTTACAGCGCTGACGTCTGGGTTTTGCATGGCCCAGATTCTTTACCACTGTCGCTGTCTGAGCAGGAGTATTTCAGCCAGCAGGCTGATTTATGAGTTCTGTAGTGGTTAGTTTTATTTCCTGCACTCTTATTTCCAGATGTGAGCCCGCATTATGGGACATACTTTTCTATTATTGTATTGGATCATTTGCTTCCGCATTTATTTATCATTGACTCTTATTATTCTGGATTGTGGACATGTTTTAGATAGTTTATCTTGTTCTTGATATCTCTACAGCCGTAATGTGACTGTGGATGGATACTTCCTACCCACAGGTAGCATGGTTGGCTATGTCACGTGCCCAATCTAGCGTACTCTGGGAAGCGGGGCGTGACAGAATCAACAAAGGCGTTCCTTCGCTGTCCATCAAGATGCAGATACAACGCCAACAAAAGACCCCGCGGTCAAAACAAAGCGAAGCGACGGCAAAATCTCAGCTTCATTTCAACAATCGTCTTGATACAGCAGACGAGATGTTAACAAAGGCGTTCATTCGCAGTCCATCAAGATGCAGATACAACGCCAACAACAGACCTCGTGATCGAAACAAAGCGAAGCTACGGCAAAATCCCAGCTTCATCTCAACAATCGTCTCGTTACAGCAGACAAGATGTTAACAAAGGCGTTCCTTCACAGTCCATCAAGATGCAGATGCAACGTCAACAAAGGACCCTATGGTCAGTAAAGCGGAGTGACGGCAAAATCCCAGCTCTAGCTCAGCATTCGTCTCGTTACAGCAGACGCAATGTCAACAACGGCATTCTTTCGCAATCCAGCAGGATGTAGATGCAACGTCAACAAAAGACCCCATGGTCAGTAAAGCGGAGTGACGGAAAAATCCCAGCTCCACCTCAGCATTCGTCTCGTTAAAGCAGACGCAATGTCAACAACAGTGTCCTTCCTCCAACAGGATTTGGACATGACAGAACAAACGAAGTGAAGGTCAAATTCCTAGCTTCAAGGTCTTAACGGCAAGTCATATAAAGCCTGAAAGACAACCGGAGATCATCTCACACCAGTGCGGAATGGTCACCACCTCGATGTTCGTCTCGACACAACAGACGCAATATCATCAAACAAACGGAGCCACGGCAAAGTCCCTAGTTCCAAACCTCGACGGTTCACCAGCAACCTAGAGACAACCGCGGCGTTCATCTCGATACAGCAGACGAGTTGTCACCCCAGTGTCTTTCCTCCAGTAGGGTTCAGACGAGATCATCAAACAATCGGAGCCACGGCAAAATCCTTAGTTCCAAACCTCGACAGTTCACCAGCAACCTAGAGACAACTGCGACGTTCGTCTCAATACAGCAGACGAGTTGTCACCCCAGCGTCTTTCTTCCAGCAGGGTTCAGACGCGATCATCAAACAATTGGAGCCACGGCAAAATCCATAGTTCCAAACCTCGACAGTTCACCAGCAACCTAGAGACAACCGCGACGTTCGTCTCGATACAGCAGACGAGATGTCACCCCAGCGTTCTTCCTCCAGCACGGTTCAGACGCGACAATCAAACAAACGGAGCCACGGCAAAATCCCTAGTTCCAAACCTCGACGGTTCACCAGCAACCTAGAGACAACGGCAATGTTCGTCTCGATACAGAAGATGAGTTGTCACCTCAATGTTCTTCCTCCAGCAGAGATCAGATGCGACAATCAAACTAACGGAGCCACGGCAAAATCCCTAGTTGCAAACCTCGACGGTTCACCAGCAACCTAGAGACAACCGCGACATTCGTCTCGATACAGCAGACGCGATGCCAGCAAACGAAGCAAAGGCCAAATTCCTAGCTTCAGGGTCTTGACGGCAACTCACATAAAACCTGAAAGACTATCGGAGATCATCCCACACCAGCGCAGAGTGGTTTTGACTCATCGGGGCTCTCCAAAATGAGCCTAACCTCAAGTAAAAAGCGGCATGGCAAAATTCCTAACGCTTGCTCTTCCGACGGTCAAACTTCCAAGGAGGATTGCTTGAAGACGTCTTGTCCAGCCCCCGAAGGGATCAGAGACACGGCAGTCGGAGGGCTACTCGAACAGCACGATTGCCTATCGAGGAATATATCAGCTGATGTGATGGTACGACGGCCAAAACCCTAAGTACCACAGACCCTACCGGACTTCTGTCGTAAAGAGCAGAGGTTAACTGTGACGTTAGGATATTCTTGTGAGAAATGCTCGATTCATCTCGACTTGTGAAGAAATTGATGTCTTTGCGAGAACTTCTCGATGCGGCTCGACTCGTAAGATAAAGCCTTAGGCAGTAAGGATTAAAAAACCTGTTTCCTAAGCACTGGGACCCTGCAAGTTGGCCCAAAACGGTCTCTTGCATACTATCCACGGGTCTCACTCTCCAAAGTCGAATCTCGACAAGGAGGGAAACAACCGCTTATGGGTCCTCTCGACTTGTAAGAGGGAAAATTCTCTTATAGGATCCTTACGACTTATAAGAGAAAACACATTTAGGAATCCTCACGATTCCTAAGGAGAAAATGCACCTACGAGATCCTCTCGATCCGTAGGGAGAAAAGTCTCTATGAGACCCTCACGGCTCATAGAGTTGAAAAGTCTTAGGCGGCAGATCTGAACCTGCGGCCTAAGCCATCGCTACCTCTGGAAGAAACCAAGGCAGGATGCTTACTCTATTATCTGTCAACCATGTTTATTAAGACAGCATACCGATAATAAAAGAAAGAAAAAAGCGACAGAAAGAACATCCGATTTGCATTTGATCAAGAATTCGAGACACACTCATTCATGCATGGGCAAAAGACTCAGAACGAGAAATAAGACAAACTGGAATAAAAAATTTCCATTCATATTGCCAAAAATTCTTACAATCATGAAAGCAATAAACGAAAAACATTATTCAAATTATTACAATGGTATAACCTCAGATCCAGGGCACTGATTGAGGAATTCAAAAGTAAGGCCATCTAGAGTTCTTCTGGCCTTTCTGATTATTCTCGTGCGCAGCCAATCGCGCTCCTGTGTGTCAAGATCTTCGGCGAGGCCCCCCAGCCTTCGATAAGCAGCGATTATCGTCGTCTGCTGGAAAATTTGATGCAGAATGTCGATGAGGCTATCCCGCTGTTTCTTCAAGATCAGCCCCGACAGGTACACTGAATACACCTTGTCTTGGGCATCATCCAGCGCAATGAGCGGTAGGGCCTCGTGAAACCCCGGAAGTGCTCTCCATACTGCTCCCAGCACGACTTTCAAGAGAGCTGAACGACGAGGAAGCAGCCAACCAACGCTTGCGTTAAGGCGACCCATGACCTCCGCACATTGGGCATCTGTAAACTCTTGGTTTTGTTGACGGCCCTGTACACGGATATCCTCGTAGGTGATGAATTCATGAAGACTGTATAGACGCACCGCCATAATGCCTGAAGGAAACATCATTGGAAGATTAGCAATGAGGAAAAGGCATAGGGAGTAAAACTCCTGGAGAGCAGAGCTCTATTAATGGAACCCTAATAGGATTCTCCTTAGTTCTCTTTGGACCCCTTTAGAGCAAAGCTCTGCTAAGTGAAACCCTAAATGGGTTTTCTTTAGATCAGGGATCTATTGAGAGCAAGGCTCTGTCAATGAAAATTAATTTAATTTAATTTAAATTAAATTTTTTACCTAAAAGTTTTAAGAGTTTAACTCTAGGAGTTCTTGAAAATAAAGAGCAGGGCTCTAAGATTATGAAAGTAAAAATTTTGAAGATGATAATCATCTGCTGAGGGACTAAAGGTCCTATTTATAGGCATTGAAAGCCGTTTCAACTTCCATGGGATGGCGCGACGGTTGGAATTCTGCCACCACTGCGCTCACGTTTGGAGGCCACGTAAGAGCAACGGTGGGGGGCATTTGTTTACCCTAATCAGAGCAAACCTCTGTTCAAATTCCAAGGCGGGAAACGAAGCAACGCTTCCGTTTCCCCCAATCAGAGCAAGGCTTTATTTTGAAAACTAAAGTGAAAATTAAAATTAAAAATAAATGAAGCAACGCTTCAGGTCCCATGCGCTGCGCGCAGAACGCCACGTGTCGAAATCAGGCACGCCAGCGCAGGGAGCACAGCATCCAAGGCAGTGCACTCAATCAGAGCAAGGCTCTATAAAAGAAGAAACGCTTCAGCTGATTTGCGCTCTGCGCAGCGCGACACGTGTCAGCGCAGTTGTGCTAGTGCAGGTGCGCTGCGCTCCGCGCTGCATGACCCGTGTCAGTGCAGTTGCGCTGCGCTCTGCGCTGCGCGACACGTGGCAGCGCAGTTGCGCTGCGCTCTGCGCTGCGCGACACGTGTCAAACGTAGGTGCACTTGCGCCAAACAGAAAAATTATGAAAGATCTTTCTCAATCTTGTTAAAAACAAGAAGATTGCCTTCTGTAAAACAGAAGCCCTTGGATTAAAGATCCAACGGTGGGGAAAAATCCCCAAATCACTTAGAGAAAGATCTCTTTAACTGGTCTAACAAATTAATTGGCACTATATAAAGGCCCCTAGACCCCGAGTCTAAAACACACAACAACACAGAGAGAAAAACAAAGAACTCCTCTAAAGAAAATTTTGAGAAGAGCTCAGAAAAAGAAAAGGTAAAAACCTCTGAATAAAGAAGAATTTCTTCTAAAAAGATCATTGATCTAAGAACAAGATCAAAGATCTTCAATAAAAATATAATAATAATAAAGGCATTGCCTTTTGATGAACCACTGGTTCTTTGAAAACAAGAAAATTTGTTTTCTTTGATCGAAAATTGATCAAAATAATAAAACAGTGCCCTGCACTTGCAAAATCTGCACTGTTGCGCTCTCGGGTTGGCGCAAGCCACCAGAGAGCGCCACGTGTCAGCCCCATAATGATCTGCGCTGTGCGCTTCTAAAAACAGAGCACTGCTCTCATTGGCACAACTCACCAGAGCGCGCCACATGTCAGCAGCGCAACAGCGCAGCGCACTGTCGCAGCGCACTGCGCTTACGCTCATCAGAGCGTGACACGTGTCACCTCCATATGCGCTTGCGCTCATTGATTGGCGCAAAGCGCTTGACAGGCCACTTGGCACTCTGTCAGTTTAATCGATGCTCTGCATTATTTAAAGAAGGGCTGAGCCCAATTAAAAAGGGCCTAACAGGTCTAATAAAACGCAATGCATTATTTTAAAAAGGGCAGAGCCCAAACAAAAAGCAGATGCTATGCATCATTTAAAAGGGACAGAGCCCAAATCAAAAAGGCTTAGCAGGCCAAAAGAAAATGCACTGTATTATTAAACAAAGGGCAAAGCCCATGTCAAGACCTAACAGGCCAACCACAAATAAAAAACGTTGAACATCTTCAACTGGACTTAGCCCAATCATGGCCATAAGTCCTCAAATTAAATTGACTGAGCACGTCTGCTCTCTCAAATCAATTTGCATCCGGTTCAAGGGTACATCTCCGTACTCCTCTGACACCTATCGTTGTAATCCTTCAACGACGTCAGAGAGGTGACGGGTCCCGGTAGCCACAAATACAATGGACCACCATGTCCCTAAACTGGCAATGTACCACCATGTCCCTAAACTGGAACAATAGAGCCCAAACACTCTTTTGTCAGATCTAAACGATCCCGTTAAGTTGATCTTAGTCTCAAACTGGACTAACGTATCCTTAACAAACGTTTAAGTTGATCTTAGCCTCAAATACGGCTAACGTATCCTTAAACCCTCAAACAGACTTTAGTCCCAAATTGGACTACAGGTCTCCCAACCAACTTTGGTTCAAGGGTACATCTCTGAACTCCTCTGATATCTGTCGTTGTAATCTTTCAACGTCGTCAGAGAGGTGACGGGTCGCGACGGCCATACATTCAATGGACCTTTACGTCCTTAAACTGGAACAATAGAGCCCCTAAATGCTCTATTGTCGAATCTAAACGATCCCATTTAAGTTGATCTTAGCCTCAAATATGGCTAACGTAGTCTTAAACCTTCAAACAGACTTTAGTCCCAAATTGGACTATAAGACTCCCAATCAACTTTGGTTCAAGGGTATATCTCCGAACTCCTCTGACACCTATCGTTGTAATTCTTCAACGACGTCAGAGAGGTGACGGGTCCCGATGGCCATACATGCATTGGACCACTACGTCTCTAAACTGGAACAACCGAGCCCCTAAATGCTCTTTCCGTTAAGTTGATCTTAGTCAAATCAGACTAACGTATCCTTAACGAACGTTTAAGTTGAACTTAGCCTCAATATGGCTAACGTATCTTTAAACTAAAACCCCAAACCCAAATCTAAGTAAATACGGATTTAGACTAATCCACGTCCTACGGGAGACGGCATCACTTAGTCTCCGTATACAATCTACGGGCAACCACAAACAAAATAAACACATATGAAACGAAGAGAAATTCTGAAGAAGGAGAAAGTTGTTACCGCGACGCGGTAGCGTAATTAACTGCAGGGGCTTGCGCCTGCTGGGAAGAGCGTCCCCACAATCAAAAACCCCTCGAACGAGGGGGAATCTGACGAAGTCTGCTACATCGGCCGCATCCGTCTAAACCTCTGACACACGGTGCCATAAATCAACTAGACATCTTCGGAGAGGTGGACGGATAAAACCAAAATAGCATCTGTCCCGAATCTCAGGCAAGACGAGCCTACGCGGTCGCGTCTCTGTGTTCGAAGGGGAACACCTCCCTTTTGGTCAATACCCGGTAGCCCGTTACGTACAGCTAATACCTCTGACGTGCTAGTGGTTAAATCCATAGCCAAATTATTGACGACTCTTTAGAGTCCCCCACAGACAATTTCTCAAGTTTCGGGTGAAACGTTGTAGAGGCCCTGTGATATATGGCAGGGTCCGATCATATACGTGCAGTAGTGCACGGATCATGATCGGGCGGATCATACTAGTGGGCTTTAGTTTAAGCCGGATCCTTGTATTAGATTTGTTGGATTACTTTAGTCTCGTTGCATTCGCATTCAGTCGGAATGCGGGTACGGGTATGTATATACAGGTGAGGGGTATCCTTGTGATCCATCACGAGTTTACTTTAGATGTTGCCGTATCTTTTTATTGTTGGAAACATTTAGATTAATGTTTGTAAATGGAAATTGTGAGCTAGAAATCATCATTTTGAGCATTTAATGTGACATAGACTTCATTAGTGACTCATGGTCTCTTTTTATGTGTATATGTCACATTATTTGATGGTTGTGTGTTGATATGATAAGAAGAGAGAGAGAGGGGGGCTGCCATGAGTGGTTTTTTTGGTCTTGTATTTTTATTACACTCTCTCATTTTTTTCATATCATCACAAAAAGAAAAGGAGAGAAAGCCTTCTCTTCTTCTTCTTTCTCTTTCTGATCTAGCTCACCATTTTTCATTAATGGCAACACCTTCAACCTCCATCCAAATCAATGGATGCAAGAGACAAAGTGATCACAAACATTCTCTACATCACTTTGGACATGTCGGCTAGCACACTTTGTGCCCGAGTTGCTTCGGATGAAGCGGGAGCCCGTAAAAAGAATCGATGATGTGGTGCCCTTTCCGACGAGGAGATCGAGACCGGAGATGCCGCGAGGAGCTTGGGATGGTGGTCAAAGACCGAAGGACACAGATCGATCGGTATAGCCTTTCTATCCCTTCTCTAGATAGCTAGTTGTAGGTTAATGGTTCGATCCGGATTTTAAGCATACGATAGCGCCAGTTTCTAGTTTGAAAAAGTTTTCGTTTCCGCATTTTGGCCTCGGACAGACGGCCGGGACGCTACCGTAGTCTTACACGAACTGCTTATAAGACCGATCTTGGCATGTCTCCTTATCGTCTTGTTTACGGAAAGGCTTGCCACCAGTGGAAATAGAGCATCGCGCATTTTGGGCGATAAAGGAGCTAAATCTATCTCTCGAAGATGCGGGCAACTATCGGAAGCTGCAGCTGAACGAATTGAACGAGCTTCGGGATGAAGCTTACGACAACGCGGTTATTGTAAAGAACCGAATGAAGGTGTTTCATGATAAACACCTTACGCACAAAACTTTCACACCTGGACAGCAGGTGCTTCTTTACGACACCCGGCTACATTTTCATCCCGGTAACTGTAACATTTCATAAAAATAAAATATTATTTATTGGAATTTTCATAATTTAACATTAATTTTTAATGAATATTTTAATATTTCGGTATAATTAAATACCGATAAATGGGGAAAATTCTGGAGAAAATTATGGAAATTCTAAAATAGGTTATTTTGTGGAAAAAAGCCATTTTTAAGTTTTTATGGTTCGGTATATGCCATTTTAGTGTTAATCGCGATTAAAAATCGCTAATTGGATTTTTGGCATTTTGTGCAAAATGTGCACATAACATTTTCCACACTTGTCACACTTGTTCCATGTTTTGGACTCATGGTAGCCTAGGGTTAACCATGCTTAGATGACCATGGTGGTCCAACCCATCTGGTTCGGTTAATTAGCTTGATTAAGGGGTTTTAGTTCTTAAGATTTAAATTGTTTATGGGTTGACTTATGGCTAGAGAGAGAGCCATGAAGGTTGTCATGCAAGCATCTATTAAGAGAGAGAGAGAGGTAGCTATAGGTTATGTCACAATCCCTTTTCATTTCAAAACTTTTTCATAACTATCACATCTCTCCCTCTCACTCAAACACCATACCACAATCAATCCTACACCTCACACACAACACCCCAACACTTCAGCTCAGCAGTAGCATCATCCTACATCAGCAGCTTCAGCCCAGAAAACAGCATCAGCTGCTGTTATAAGCAACAGTAACATCAGCCAACATCAGCACAACTTCAGCCCCAATTTTCATCAACATCAGCTGCAACAACATCATTCAAACAACACAACACTACATCATCACTCTCACACTTCACCAAAGCAACCACAACAGCAACAACATATACCACGACTTCAGCTCAGCATCAGCTGCTGCAACAGCAGCTGATATAACAACATCAGCCCAAACCTCTGCTGCATCAGCAGCAACCCCATCAACAACATCAACACACCATCATATACTTCAACCTCACTACAAACCAACACACCAACTAAACCAACAGAACAGCCCAGCAGTAGCAGCTGCAACACACACACAAGAGGAAAGAGAATTGCAAGCAGCAGCTGCAGCCACTGCAACAAAAACAAGCAGAACAGCATCAGCTGGAAAAGCAGCACCAGCAGCTGTAGCAGCAGTCCAGCAACAGCCCTTCCTCCTTCCTCCTTCCTCCTTCCTCCTTCCCTTCTCCTTCATTCTAGGACCCCTTGAGGTATAATCTTGCAACCCAACTCCCTTCTTGCTTGGTTATGGTTATGTAGCTGAAATTTAGTATAGTATGTAGATTAATGCTAGTTTTTGGAAAATTTGAGTGAGATTTGGCCAAGTGATGGTTTTGATTGCTAGTGTAACCTTATTAGGTGTGTTTAAGACCAGTTTAACCAAGATACCCCAGATTTCCAGTTAGTTACCAGGAAGTTTCGACTTGGCGTATTTTAGCGATTTTGTCGACTTTCTAGCCTTTCTGAAAACTGCTATCAATCCGAGATACCCTAAAATAATTTTGACTTGGTAGTGAGATATGCAGGTAGATAGAAACCAATAACCAAAGCCCTAGCCCCCAACTCCATTTTCTGGCCGCAGATATATTCCCCCTGGCCGCAATTTGCGGCCAGAGCAGGGGGAAACCCCTTCGTTTTTGGTGCACGGCTCTTTACCTGTAAACTTAACCCTGGGTATGTCTAGTTTTGTATGATTCCAATCAGGATAGAATGTGAGGTGATTTTCTTGAGTTGGCGCATGATTTACGACTTGTTTAGCATGGATTTTTTGTATTCGATGATTCGTTTATGTCGGGTGGCGTTTGAACGCCAACGGCAGAGGGATATTGGCTGTGTTTGCACGTGAGGCTATAGGTTTTTACTTATAGACATAGCGTGTACCATTTTGGTTTCCGACATGGTTTTTTTGTGCTTTAGCTTTTGTGATATCCTTGTAGGTATCCCACGTGGCGTTGAGGCATTGGAGATGCAAATGGCGACATCGGCATCGGCACACATAAGCAAGGTGAGTAGATTTATATCTACGGGGAGAAGTCGGGTGGATGGCGTATAGCACCCCCGCAGTTCGTGGTGGTGTATATAGATGCGTATACACACCAACAATTATTATATGTTGTTTGGGATTAATGACATGTTTAGGATGGATATTGGTATATCGTTACTAGAATAGTGGGTGCACTACACATACACATACATACTTGCATACATCCTTATTCATATGTGCTTATTGGATTCTATATAGTTATGTGCTCACATGGGTATGGGACGATGTGTTCACATACGAATTTGAGGATGATACATGGGATTGAGATGAGTCGATGAGTCTGATATGAGATTATGATATCGATGATATGGCAGGATTCGTACTTGAGATAAGACCTGATGTTATAGCGGATCTGTGGATGACGATGCCATGTGCATAGTGATATATATATAATGATCGATATGTGAGTATATTACGAGACATGATATGATATGATATGATAAGATGTTTATGATAGGCCACTTTGGACGATGTATACCTCCTTATGCTGATATGTGTTGATGATATCGATTTGCTAGAGGCTGTCATTCGGTAGTCAGAGTATGATTATATTGACGATATATGATGATGATATCGGTATGTACGGGACTTTCGATCAGTAGTGAGATCACGATTATAGTGATGATATTAGCATTGTACTAGTTATAGGTCAGTACCCGGATTATGATATTTGATAAAGAGAATACCAGATGAATGATATGACTAATGTGATATTAACCCGTACCCAGATTTGGGGATGTCGTACGTCCGATTTACGTACGAGCTATATTTTGATGTTTGATCCTCACTCTTGACTTAGGAATAACCGATTTTAGAGATATGGTAATAGATGTGATATTATCGAGACGGGATCACCGACTATATATATATATATATATATATATATATATATATATATATATATATATATATATATATATATATATATATATGTATCGACTCAGAGGTTAGGCGGTTTCCCTTACCTGCAGTTATCCTATTAGCTCAGCCCTATAGTTGGTTTAGCTGTATGACTCTTATGACATTAGATGCAGTTTAGCTATCATTGTGTTTAGTACTCAGCTCCCGCACATTATTATTGTTGCTCCGCATCGCATACTATTGTGATTCATATTCTATTATTGATATCCTCCTGTTAGGACACCAGCACCATTACCGATGATGCGTATGTACCACGTACACTTACTTGCCGGCGCACATACATCTTCATCGGTAATTGCTATGTCACGTACACTAAGAGAATATTATTGCTTGATTTAGCTTGTTAGCTAGTAGTTTGACATGATATTAGTGTACTTGCCTTATATGCCAGCTTGGACATTGTAGCTATTATTTGTCACTTCATGCATACTGTTATTCATTGTTATGCCGCGTTCATGGATTCTCATGCCTATATTCATGGTTTTACATGCTATTGATGATTTGAATTCGGATTTTCATGAGATTTTCTGGATTTGGAGGAAAACCGCAAAACATATATAAACTGCTTTCTCTCTTTTTAAATAAAAAGTGCGGTTTTCCCATGATATATGAGTCGTCCACCATGAGTTTTGCTGATGAATTTCGAGACCCGATTCGAGGAGACGGATGAACCGTTTCGGGTGCATGGTTGGCCCAGTACGGTACCCCGGGGCAAGAAGATCGCAGGAGATGGCATTGAGCCTGTGCAGGGGAGCACAACCGACCGGTGATTTTACCCGACGCGTTGGATATCCGGAGGATACCGTCGTGGTCTTGAGATGGATGGTAGGGGCCGGTCTGGACTGACGGCGTCCTGGATATTGTGATTGAGACATTGAGATTTTGAGATATTGAGGTACAGAGATTGTGATACAGAGATATCGAGATATTGGGATTTATATTTTATGCCGATGCTAGGCATTGTTTTATGCTGATTTCATTATCATACCTCATTTTAAAAAAACAGAAACCACACTAATTTATGAAAGCAGTCTTCTTCAGTACATGCATTATGTTTCATGCATTCATACATCATCCATATGATATATTGCTACCTGAGGCACTGACACGGGCATATGGGATTACACTTGGGTTAGATATTTACCCTAGTCTTTATTATAGGCTGCCAGTTATATATTTGAGGATTATATATTGTGATCGTATGACCTAAGATTGCGTCATACATGCGATTTCTGTTCGTAGATCTTTTTCTACTCACGAGTTGGCAACTCACCCCCGTTGTGCCCCAGTTTCTTGCAGGTTTGCCGTACAGGTTTCATTACGGCTTTGCGGGCACTGTTTCTTTCGGGTGACATGCTAGTAGGTGGGTTTATTTGTATCGTACCCATCATTATACATTGTATATTATATTTCAGTTGTATCTAGAAGTTCCATCAACCAAACATGTACTTATTTTAGATTGAGATCAGTGATGTTTATTCTTTCGACCTTAGAGTCGCGCGTTATATATCTGTGGATTTCATGCTGATTGGAGTTTCCTTTTCTGTTGTGATCCTCGCCTTTAGGCGTTGTATATTATATTGCAAACTGGTTGATTTAAAATGGTTTTTCTTACACTCTACTACTTTTCTTGGTTTGGATTTCTGGGTTTCGGCTTACTTAGAATACGTACGCGTTGAGACGTTCGTAGTCTAAGTGCCGGTCATGTTCCGTTCTTTCGGGTCATGACAAAGTTGGTATCAGAGCGTTAGGTTTTACCTTCGGAGCATAGGATGACCCTTGGTTGATGGAATAGGTGACTAAAGTAGAGTAACGTACCGTGTGTTTGTTCCGCGGCATATTTACGACAAGCCACTCCACTTAAGAAGCCTTAGGATGCAAATTTCCTTGTTCAGTATCATATTCATTCCTGATCTAGCCTCATCGGTACCAGTTATGGTTTTGCTGCCACGATTACGGGCAGGGAGTGCTACGGCTAGAGTTGCGGTCAGCGCGAGCTCGTTACGAACGAGGACTGACCAGGGCATGATTCCGGCGACACACGATTGCAGAGATGTGTCTTTCTGTTGTGTTTTTGCGCCACGAGCGTGGGATGGATCGCTGTATAAGATTACTCGGACGTGCCGATGTGCACCAGAGGATTGAGCCACTGATAGAGGCCAGCCAGACTTTGATGACCGTTGAAGTGTTGCTTATCCATGATGATTGAGGCACGGTTCAGCGTGCAGATGAGTGAGCCAGTTGTTACTGCGAACGACGAGATCTTGTCCCAGATGTCGGAGCTATTGCAGTACGAGTGATACTAAGGGATGATAGAAGGTCGCTAGTCACCGAGGATGAATGACTAGGACGGGTGGTTCGTTCGCTACCCAGATGCGAGGTCATGAGATAGATTGAATCCAGCTAGAGACGACTTCACGTGGAGACGTTGAGAGTCGACAGAGACGATCGAATGTCAGAAACTTATTGTTCCAAAGTTTAAAGTATTCGGAAAAACATGCAGGCAATTCTATGGACCCTCTAGAAGAATGAAACCCCAACTCGACATAATGACCGTGTGAAAGCCTTTGAACCTTAGGGTTTGCGGCAGTTCCTCGGCACCATTAGTGAGGCTTGGGTTTGCCCTTCTACGGCTGGACCACCGATGCTATGGTATGTACTCGATACTATTATATTGTACCTAAGATGTTGAGCTCTTGGGGGATTATGGGTTTTGACGACTGGATCAAATGGTTCGACTTCATTCGGATGCTAGATGGTAAGATGCATTTCTTGGGAGACCCCAGATATGAGGATAGCCGTTGGAGCTCGATCCATGCAGCCACGACGAGACGAGTCCGAAGAAGTCGACATTAGAGGAAGTGGAGTAAGAGGTTCGTGCAAGACCTGGATAAGATGACGTTCTACCCCGCCGACATGCGATACGCATGCCGAGGCATAGTACTTAGATGTACCTTCCAAAAGTAGTCGCGATGAATATGCAGTCGTTCCGGAGTAAGAAGCAGATATAGTAAGGGACGATGACTTCCGGACTGTTGGCAGAGATGAGACTTGGAAGAGACCTTGAGCAGGATTCCTTTCAGGATACTGCTGCTAAGATATTTGCACCTAGGATCAGATGTGCCACATGCATTCAGAGAGCCAGAGGCCGACGCCAGTGACATGTTGCTTTACGAGTGGTCGCGATGATTGACCAAGAGATGACCAGAGAAGTGCCAAAACGGAATCGTCCCCGTTAGCACGTCAAACAGGGCTGATGAGCCGATGGATCTTGAGATTGGTAATCCACGGAGAAGACTTGGACCCAGGAGTGGTCATGTTACGCACACCAGCAGGCCAGAATTCAGGATCGCCGATGAAATATGCTATGAGTGACCATGACAGTTGGCCAGAGATTCTTGGAGGATGCGCTTGAGCGGGACTATTCCGCCATGCTTGATTTCGGTATTTTGGGCGATTTATTCGCATGATTTGGTTTTGATGATTGAGTTTCATGATGTTGTTTTCATGCGCCATGGTTGCGTCTACTGAGTATTTACGCTTTTTGCACAGTTGTTGCACTTGATATCGTTTTCGTGCCTTGGTTTCGCATGTTTGTGATTTTATGGGTTTCATACATTTGAGTTAATTTCGTGCGTATGCACGCACACGATTTGGTTTTTGTACTCGGTATAGTTCACATATGCTACAGTGCAGTGATTCGTATTTTGTGCACTTGGATGCACTAGACTTCGATTTCGATGGTGATGCTCGATATTTGTTTTGTGCACTTTATGCACCTGATTGGATTTTGCGCGTGTTCGGCGTTTGATATTGGATTTCATGATTTCGTGCATGATGAATGCACCGGATTTGGATTTTTAGCGCATGTATCGCGCTACGATGCGTTTTATGTATTGATGATTTCGGAGCCCCGTTGACTTGGACATTTTATTGAAATGTTTTAGAATTTGGGGGTTTAATTTTAAATTCGGGGACCGAATTTCTTTAAGGGGGGAAGATTGTAACATTTCAAAAAAATAAAATATTATTTTTGGGAATTTTCATAATTTAACATTAATTTTTAATGAATATTTTAATATTTCGGTATAATTAAATACCGATAAATGGTGAAAATTCTGGAGAAAATTATGGAAATTCTAAAATAGGTTATTTTGTGGAAATATGCCATTTTTAAGTTTTTATGCTTAAGTATATGCCATTTTAGTGTTAATCGCGATTAAAAATCGCTAATTGGATTTTCGGCATTTTGTGCAAAATGTGCACATAACATTTTCCACACTTGTCACACTTGTTCCATGTTTTGGACTCATGGTAGCCTAGGGTTAACCATGATTAGATGACCATGGTGGTCTAACCCATTTGGTTCGGTTAATTAGCTTGATTAAGGGGTTTTAGTTCTTAAGATTTAAATTGTTTATGGGTTGACTTATAGCTAGAGAGAGAGCCATGAAGGTTGTCATGCTAGCATCTATTAAGAGAGAGAGAGAGAGGTGGCTATAGGTTATGTCACAATCCCTTTTCATTTCAAAACTTTTTCATAACTATCACATCTCTCCTTCTCACTCAAACACCACACCACCATCAATCCTACACCTCACACACAACACCCCAACACTTCAGCTCAGCAGTAGCATCATCATCATACATCAGCAGCTTCAGCCCAGAAAACAGCATCAGCTGCTGCTATAAGCAACAGTAACATCAGCCAACATCAGCACAACTTCAGCCCCAATTTTCATCAACATCAGCTGCAACAACATCATTCAAACAACACAACACTACATCATCACTCTCACACTTCACCAAAGCAACCACAACAGCAACAACATATACCACGACTTCGGCTCAGCATCAGCTGCTGCAACAGCAGCTGATATAACAACATCAGCCCAAACCTCTGCTGCATCAGCAGCAACCCCATCAACAACTTCAACACACCATCATATACTTCAACCTCACTACAAACTAACACACCAACTAAACCAACACAACAGCCCAGCAGTAGCAACTGCAACACACACACAAGAAGAAAGAGAATTGCAAGCAGCAGCTGCAGCCACTGCAACAAAAACAAGCAGAACAGCATTAGCTGCAAAAGCAACACCAGCAGCTGTAGCAGCAGTCCAGCAACAGCCCTTCCTCCTTCCTCCTTACCTTCTCCTTCATTCTAGGACCCCTTGAGGTATAATCTTGCAACCCAACTCCATTCTTGCTTGGTTATGGTTATGGAGCTGAAATTTAGTATATTATGTAGATTAGTGCTAGTTTTTGGAAAATTTGAGTGAGATTTGGCCAAGTGATGGTTTTGATTGCTAGTGTAACCTTATTAGGTGTGTTTAAGACCAGTTTAACCAAGATACCCCAGATTTCCAATTAGTTACCTGAAAGTTTCGACTTGGCATATTTTAGCGATTTTGTCGACTTTCTAGCCTTTCTGAAAACTGCTATCAACCCGAGATACCCTAAAATAATTTTGACTTGGCAGTGAGATATGCAGGCAGATAGAAACCAACAACCAAAGCCCTATCCCACAACTCTATTTTCTGGCCGCAGATATACTCCCCCTGGCCGCAATTTGCGGCCAGAGCAGGGGGAACCTCCCTCGTTTTTGGTGCACGGCTCTTTTACCTGTAAACTTGACCCTGCGTATGTCTAATTTTGTCTGATTCCAATCAGGGTAGAATCTGGGTTGATTTTCTTGAGTTGGCGAATGATTTATGACTTGTTTAGCATGGATTTTTGGTATTCGATGATTCGTTTCTGTCGGGTGGCGTTTAAACGCCAACGGCAGAGGGATATTGGCTGTGTTTGCATGTGAGGCAATAGGTTTTTACTTATAGACGTAGCGTGTACCATTTTGGTTTCCGACATGGTTTTTATGTGCTTTAGCGTTTGTGATATCCTTGTAGGTACCCCACGTGGCGTCGAGGCGTTGGAGATGCAAATGGCGACATCGGCATCGGCACACATAAGCAAGGTAAGTAGATTTATATCTACGGGGAGAAGTCGGGTGGATGGCGATTAGCACCCCCGCAGTTCGTGGTGTTGTATCCGGATGCGTATACACACCAACAATTATTATATGTTGTTTGGGATTAATGACATGTTTAGGATGCATATTGGTATATCGTTACGAAACCCTAGAATAATGGGTGCACTACACATACACACTCACACACATACATACTTGCATACATACTTATTCATATGTGCTTATGGGATTCTATATAGTTATGTGCTCACTTGGGTATAGGACTATGTGTTCACATACGAATTTGAGAATGATACATAGGATTGAGATAAGTCGATGAGTCTGATCTGAGATTATGATATCGATGATATGGCAGGATTCGTACTTGAGATACGACCTGATATTATAACGGATCTGTGTATGACGATGCCATATGCATAGTGATATATATATATAATGATCGACATGTGAGTATATTACGAGACATGATATGATATGATATGATAAGATGTTTATGATAGGCCGCTTTGGGCGATGTATACCTCCTTATGCTGATATGTGTTGATGATATCGATTTGCTAAAAGCTGTCATTCGGTAGTCAGAGTATGATTATATTGACGATATATGATGATGATATCGGTCTGTACGGGATTGTCGATCAGTAGTCAGATCACGATTATAGCGACGATATTAGCATTGTACTAGTCGTAGGTCAGTACCCGGATTATGATATTTGATAAAGAAAACACCAGATGAATGATATGACGAATGTGATATTAACCCGTACCCAGATTTGGGAATGTCGTACGACGGATTTATGTACGAGCTATATTTTGATATTTGATCCACACTCTTGACTTGGGAATAACCGATTATTGAGATATGGTATCGGATGTGATATTTTCGAGACGGGATCACCGACTATATATATATATATATATATATATATATATATATATATATATATATATCGACTCATAGGTTAGGCGGTTTCCCTTACCTGCAGTTAGCCTATTAGCTCAACCCTATAGTTGGTTTAGCTGTATGACTCTTATGACATTAGATGTAGTTTAGCTATCATTATGTTTAGTACTCAGCTCCCGCACAATATTATTGTTGCTCCGCATCGCATACTATTGTGATTCATATTCTATTATTGATATCCTGCTGTTAGGACACCAGCACCATTACCGATGATGCGTATGTACCACGTACACTTACTTGCCGGCGCACACACATCTTCATCGGTAATTACCATGTCACGTACACTTAGAGAATATTATTGCTTGATTTAGCTTGTTAGCTAGTAGTTTGACATGATATTAGTGTACTTGCCTTATATGCCTGCTTGGACATTGTAGCTATTACTTGTCACTTCATGTATATTGTTATTCATTGTTTTGCCGCGTTCATGGATTCTCATGCCTATATTCATGGTTTTACATGCTATTGATGATTTGGATTCGGATTTTCATGAGATTTTCTGGATTTGGAGGAAAACCGCAAAACATATATAAACTGCTTTCTCTCTTTTTAAATAAAAAGTGCGGTTTTCCCATGATGTATGAGTTGTCCACCATGAGTTTTGCTGATGGATTTCGAGACCCGATTCGAGGAGGCAGATGAGCCGTTTCGGGTACATGGTAAGCCCGGTGTGGTATCCCGGGAAAAGAAGATCGCAGGAGATGGCGTTGAGCTGTGCAGGAGAGCACGACCGACCGGTGATTTTACCCGACGCGTCGGATATCTGGAGGATACCGTCGTGGTCTTGAGATGGATGGTCGTGGCCTGTTTGGACTAATGGCGCCCTGGATATTGTGATTGAGACATTGAGATTTAGAGATATTGAGGTATAGAGATTGTGATACAGAGATATCGAGATATTGGGATTTATGTTTTATGCCGATGCTAGGCTCTGTTTTATGCTGATTTCATTATGATACCTCATTTTAAAAATACAGAAATCTCACTAATTTATGAAAGCAGTCTTCTTCAGTACATGCATTCTGTTTCATGCATTCATACATCATCCATATGATATATTGCTACCTGAGGCACTGACACGGGCATATGGGATTACACTTGGGTTAGATATTTACCCTAGTCTTTATTATAGGCTGCCAGTTGTATATTTGAGGATTATATATTGTGATCGTATGACCTAAGATTGCGTTATACATGCGATTTCTGTTCGTAGATCTTTTTCTACTCACGAGTTGGCAACTCACCCCCGTTGTGCCCCAGTTTCTTGCAGGTTTGCCGTACAGGTTTCATTACGGCTTTGCGGGCACTGTTTCTTTCGGGTGACATGCTAGTAGGTGGGTTTATTTGTATCGTACCCATCATTATACATTGTATATTATATTTCAGTTGTATCTAGAAGTTCCATCAACCAAACATGTACTTATTTTAGATTGAGATCAGTGATGTTTATTCTTTCGACCTTAGAGTCGCGTGTTATATTTCTGTGGATTTCATGCTGATTGGAGTTTCCTTTTCTGTTGTGATCCTCGCCTTTAGGCGTTGTATATTATATTGCAAACTGGTTGATTTAAAATGGTTTTTCTTATACTCTACTACTTTTCTTGGTTTGGATTTCTGGGTTTCGGCTTACTTAGAATACGTACGCGTTGAGACGTTCGTAGTCTAAGTGCCGGTCATGTTCCGTTCTTTCGGGTCGTGACAGTAAGCTCAGATCTCGCTGGAAGGGACCCTTTGTTGTGAAGACTGTACATCTACACGGCGCGGTGGATTTGGAAAATCCAAAGGACGGTTCGCTTTTCAAAGTAAACGGACACACACTGAAACCGTACCTTAGCGCTAAACTATCAGAGGAGCTCCTGCTCTTGCAGGAGCCGGTTTACCATGCATATTCCTCCTCTGCCTACCACCAAACTTCGGTTATCCAGCCGAAACAGTGGACACTGTTTCAAATAAGTCTGGGGGTATGTATATACGATTTTCCTTTGTATATATATGTGGATATTCTTGTCCGGTGCATATCCATTTTTGACGAGCAATCTTGTCTGGTGATTGCTCAGTTTTTCATTTTTATTAAAAAAAAGGTATATCTAACTGACGTTTTTGACCCTTCAATATTTTCGCCATCTTGATGTATAATGACAGTGGGTGCACTGTCCAGTTTAAGTTTGGGGGTACGCTCGGTATGCATTTCTAACCTTCGCATTCATTTGTATATTCTGCATTTGCTTACATATTTTAAAAAAAACCTACAAAAATCGAAAAAAATTTCAAAAAACATAAAAACTTTGTCGTCAAGTTAGCTAGTAGGAGAACTTAGATTAAATATTTCGACGGTTTTGTTTGATAAGATAGGAATAACTAAATCCTATTTTTAGATTTTGAAAACCTGATAGATAACCCTCCTTTGAAATTAACTATAGCTAATATACGTTTTTACATCATACTACACGTGTTGTGAGTTTTTGAAAATTAGATGACAAGTCTATTGTGTCTGAAAACTTTTAAATGGATAAATTATTTTCTAAGGATCAAATAGGTTTGTTCTGAAATAAGTAATATCGAGAATAGTTTATGAAATGAAGCGGATATGAAGGGATGTTATTGATGCCTTAATTGGAACTAATTCTGAAAAATAACCCATCTTGAACTTGATTGGAATGATTACACACCTAACCCACTAAACACGTCTTTTAACCAAAAAAACAATTGAACTACCGGTTATATCTCCGTTCGCATTAAATCATCATGATTTTCACGCAAAAATTGGTCTTTTGTTTTAGGGCCTAGGTAACTTGAGTAATTAAGTCCGCTCGGGTGTCTCTATACCTATGCCCTAAAGCCAACTGGTTTGGAAGCATTGGCCCAAAGCTCGTTAAGAAACCTAGAAAGTCCAGATTAAAACAAAGTCAAGTAAGTGTTCTCTCCGAATTAAAATTCCTAACGGTTCTTTGTGTGAGAATAATCTTGACAAAAGACAGGTTTTTATAAAAAAAGTATTTCTAGCGGAGATATGAAGGTTTTATTCTATGATAAAGACTATTGCACGTTCACAGAGGTGTGTATGAAATGAAAACAAGAAAAAGGTGGAGTGAAAAATAAGACCTAGTTTCCTGTTAAGGAAGATAAAAATTCTGAATTTGAAACCTAACTTGAAAACGAAACTTGAGAAATACTTAACTCTTTATAAAACCTATGTGATCATTTTTAAGTTTTTATCTAGGTTTTATTTTATGACATGACGACTTTAATCGATCCTTCTGAAACTTAACGACACTATTTGCACTGCACGTAAAGACATATAAAATCTTAAGTTAAATAAGAAGAGAGGTATGAAAAATAAAGGTTCGGTAGTTCTAGATTTGGGGTATTAGAATTTCTATCTTTAAAACAAAACCTTAGGGTTGGAATCACAGTTATTTCGCAAAACTAGCTTGACGGGATTTTGTGGGTAGTATCCGCTGAAAACCCTCAGGAGCAACACTCCTCCTACTAGGGACACCTAGAGGTTTAATGGCTTGTTGCACGAGCTCAATGCAATCGCTTTCCCTGCGAAAGTGAAGTCAGGATTCTTTTTGTTTTGCTCGGGATGAGCAAAAGATAAGTTTGGGGGTATTTTTTCATATAAGAAAACTGCATTCTAATACCGCTCATGCATTATCTATTTGTTGTATTTAACGGTATTATTAACCAGTGTCTGCTCAGTATTACAGATTATAGGTATCCATGACATAATACTGGAAATACATTCAAAAGCACGGATATATCAATTCAGAGCCGACACTACAACCAGAACCGCAAACCGACCGATACTTCATGAGTTTCTTTTTGCAACAAGTTTGTATACACACTTTTTTTTTCTAAATGGTCCAACAAAAATAAGTGTGTACACAAGACTTTTAGGCACATGTGGATATGAAGTAATGTGCATTCAATGCTAAGGATTATGTGTTGATTTAAAGATTCAAAAATTCCCTCCAATAATAAGTGCAAAATAAAATCAAATGGACAAATCAACAAGACCATAATGGGGGCAGCCATGGATTTAGGCACATGTGGGAATGAAATAATGAGCATTTAATGGTAAAGATTATGTGTTGAATTGAAGATTCAAATTTCCCTCCAAGCACTGGGTGCAAACTAGGTCAAAACAGAGAAAATAAACTGGACCAAAGAGACACTGGGGACAACAAAAGATGACGCACCAAATTCTAGACCCTACCATCAGTTTTGGGCCGAGCCCCTTCCCCACAAAACTGGCCTGGCCGGCCCCACATGCTCCAGTGGGCCCCAGCTTTTCACACACCCCCCTTGCAGCCAGTTGGTCTTGATTTTATTGTTTATTTATTCTCTTTCTGAGCCTATAAATATAGACCAGAGGCATGAGGAAAGGGATAGCTTTTTTTTAGTTTTGTTTTAGAATTCTTGTAATTTCTTTTTTAATTCTTGAGCTTTTGCCCTTTGTCTTGACCTTGCAACTTCTCATTTGAACTTGCAAGGTTAAGGCTTAGGTTCTTGACTTCAAGATCTTTTGTAACATGTTTTCTATTCAATAAAAGTTCTCATTTTTATTACATGTCTTGTTCTATTTTACATAATTGCAATTGTGAAATTCTTGCTTTACTTTGATCTTGCAACCTCTTAAGTGAGCTTGCAACCTTAAAGTTTGGTATTTGGATTTCACATTTCACCGAGCTTAAGAGCACTTGGAGATATTCGCACTTGGATTCATCGGTTCCCTTTTTATCTTTCTTTCCTTGCATTTTTTTTTATGTTTGTTAATCATTTCTCATTTCATTCTTTTTACTTTTTGTATATGTTTGAGTAATATTTTTACTTGTTAAGGGTGTAATATGGTTAGATTGTATTTGAAGATGTCTTTTGTTTAAACTTTAAAAACCTAAAACTTTGCAATTGAAACTTCGTGCAAATCACTCGCAATTCTGCTCCACTAGGTATCCTGTCCTACCACGATAGTGATGATTCCTAATCATGACCGGATTGCTAGTGGTTTGCCGAAGGCTAAAATCAAGAGATAACAATGGAAGGACAAGGGACCAGGAAATCGGATTTAGCGAAATGCCGCAAATACCGTATTTCAAGTTCCCTAATTCGCGTTGTTACCTATTGCTTTAGTGTCAATACCACAGTTGGAGCTATAAGGAATCGGCAAATATCACCTTCATACAATCTAACATATTACTACCCTTAACAAGTCTCTTTTTTATACATATCCTTGTTACGACATTTAGTTTTACCAACAAATCAAAACACGACGTTAACTCGTTAAAACAAGCCTAGAAACTTATCATCTCCCTTCGGACGACCCGTACTCATCGCGGCTCGCTACAAACGACACCGTTTTGATTGCGGTAAATTCAAAACTCTTTTTAAATACGACACGGTGAAAACTCTAACAATCAAGGTGAAAACTCTAAAAATCATATATATATATATACACATGGGCATGGGACTATGTATGTATATATATATATACACGTATACATATACATGGATTATGAGGATAATACTTGGGATTTGAGATGAGTCGATGAGATTGGGCTTGAGGCCATAAGATCGGTGATGTGACAGGGTTCATATTTGAGATACGACATGATATTTTAGCGGGTCCTTTGACATGGTGTTTCATACACACGCATGCATACATAGATGGTATCAGTATTGTATTTAACGTAGATCAGTACCCCGGATTATGATGTTTGATAAAGAGGATACCAGGTGAATAATGTGATTGATGTGACATTAACCCATACCCAGATTTGGGATGTTGTACGACGGATTTACCGTACGAGCTATATTGATGATAGATCCGCACTCTTGACGTGAGGATGACATGTTATAGATATTGTATCGTATGGGATACCTTTGAGGCGGGATCACCGACTGTTATATTTGTGTGTGTGTGTGTGTGTGTATGTATCGACTTAGATGTTAGGCGGTTTCCTTACCTTTCGATCAGCTTTTTAGTTTAGCCCTGCAATTTACATGTAAATGATAGATTAGATTCGGGTTATACCTATTTCAAAACCTAACGAATCGTGAGTACTTTTAAAGATAGGCCAAGGGATTCTACAGATATTTCAAAGGACGTACATTTTCTTAAAAACACCGTAGTCCCTATTTTCTAAACACACGATTCGTATTATTTCAAATGGCAAAACTGTACGACTCATACTTAAGCATATGTAGATTCATTATCATTATATTTGATATTCAGCTCCCGCATATTATTGCTGTTCGCTTCGCATCGCATGCTTATATTGTGTTTTCATATACCATTATTGATATCATGCTGTCAGGACACCAGCACCATTACCGATGATGCGTATGTTCCACGTACACTTACTTGCCGGCTCACACACATCATCATCGGTAATTGCCATGTCATGTACACTTTAGAGAATACTATTTCATTGACATAGCTTGTTAGCTGATAGTCTCGACATGATATTAGTGTACTTGCCTTACATGCCAGTTTAGACATTGGAGTTATTACTTACTATTTCATGCATATTATTATTCACTGTTATGCAGCATTATGGAGTTTTATGCCTATATTCACTGTTTACTCGCTATTGATGATTGGATTTCGGATTTTCATGAGATTTCCTGGATTTGGGAGAAAACCGCAAGAATATGTATAAACTTCTCTCTCTCTCTCTCTCTTTTTAAAATGAAATATGCGGTTTTCTCATGATGTATGAGTCGTCCACCATGATGTTTTCTCGGTTATGAGATGGATTTTGAGACCCGATTCGAGGAGTTGGATGAACCATCTGCGGGTACATGGTGGACCCGGTAAGGTATCCCGGGGCAAGAAGATCGAGGTGTAGAGATGAGCCCGGCAGGGGCAGACTGCCTACCGGTGATTTTACCTGACGCGTCGGATATCCGGAGGATACCGTTCGTGGTCATGTGATTGATGTTAGGGGCCGATCCGGACTGACGGCGCCCTAGATAGTGAGATTGAGACACTGAGATTTGAGATATTGAGGTATTGAGATTTGATGATACGGGCCAGTTCGGATAGCCGGAGCCTGAGATTTTGGGATTTATGTTTTGTGTCGATGCTAGACACTGTTTATGTTGATTTCATTGATGATACCTCATTTTAAATATACAGAAATCTCACTAAATTATGAAAGCAGTTTCTTCATTTACATGTATTCCTGTTTTCATGCATTCATACCTCATTCATATGATATGTTGCTACCTGAGACACTGACACGAGCACTCGGTATTACACTTGGGTTAGATGTTTACCTTTGCCACATTTTCATGCTTTAGACTTTATCTTATTGAGGATATATATATGTTTTGATCGTATTGACCTAGGATTGTGTCATACATACGGTTTCTGCTCGGTGATGTTTTCTACTCACGAGTTGGCAACTCACCCCCGTTGTGCCACAGTTTCTTGTAGGTTTTGCCGTACAGGTTCCGTTACGGCTTTACTGACACACTGCTTCCTTTCTGGGTGATTGCTTTGGTAGGTGGGTTCACTTGTATCGTGACCACTATTGTACCTCATTTTATTCAGTTGTATCTACTGACTCCATCAACCAAACTTGTATATTTATTCAGATTTAGAGACCAGTGATTTATATTCTTTCGACCTTAGGGTCACGCATTGTATTATTATGGATTTCATGTTGTTTTGAGTTTTCTTTTGAGTTTTGATCCTCGCCCTTCGGCGTTGTATACTATATTTTTTGCGTGGTTGTGGTCGTCGATTGACGAAGAGCTAGCTCCCGCCTGGGGATGCGTTTGATCATTGATGTATATATTTATCATGTTGTACCCTGTTCGGGGCCAGTATTTACAAAGGAAACTCTGCCGAAATTTTCAGAAAAGACTTGTAATTTTAAAAATGCATATTTCGACTTATGTTGCTAAACTACTTGATTTAAATTGGTTTTTCCTTCACTCTACTGCTTTACGTGCTTTTGATTTCTGGGTTTTGGCTTACTTAGATTTGGTACGCCACGAGACGTTTCGTAATTTAAGTGCCGGTCATGTTCCGTACTTTTCGGGTAATGACACCGGGGTATCGTACCGGGCCCACCATGTACCCAAAAGGGTTCATCCTACTTCTCGAATCGGGTCTCGAAAACCAACAGCGATCATGAAAACTCATGGTGGACGACATATACATCACGAGAAAACCGCAACTTTCATTTTAAAAGGATAATAAGTTTATAAATTCTTGCGGTTTTTCCCAAAAAAAAACCCAGAAATCTCATAAATACTGAAATCTTCGAGGAGAATCACAATATATAAACATGCCAGTGATATGGAAATCTATGATACGGTTTTATATACCATGCGAAATACGTCCAGAAACTATGCAGGAATCATGATGCAATGAGGTAGGTATATATAACTAACAAATCCTACGTATCCATCTTAATGAAATGAATATGCGTGTATAAGTCCACGGATTATATACGATGCATATGCACAATTATCGATCCTAAACAAGTTCTATAGTGTTCGTGACGTAGCAATTACCAATGGCATGTGTGTTCGCATAAATAGTGCACGTGCGGCATGAACCAATGGTAATGGTGCAAGTGTCATATGAGACGGTATCTCACACACACACACACACACACACACATACGAGATGATGCAATGCAACGAGATGCATAACTAGGGAACTACGCATATAATGCAAGTACTACAATTAATACTAAACCATCGGGCGCCTCGCGCCATCCAGACGATCCCCCCATAGATGTGTACATCTACTCACCGGGACGCCTCGGTTAGTCTGATCCGGCCTCAGCCCTGTCTATCCGTGCCACGTCCAACACCTCTGCACCCGATCCTAGAATCGTACATATGTACATAAGAGGATAGATGTTAGTGTATATGCCCTAGAGGCCATTACTGTATCATACTAGTTTGTATATTACTTAATGGAAGCTTGGGATATTCACCTTGTATAAACACTCTTGCTCAATATAGTAGTATGCTACTTGGTTTGTTTCTACTTCAATGTGTACATGTGTTTATTTTGCGATATCACTTATACGCATTAGTGGAGCCCTTAGGATCTTTGCTTGATTACCAGCGTTGTGATGGCAGTCACACTAGTGGGGGCTGGATAATCTATAAGCACATCCTTATACAGGTCCCTAGTCGCAGGACTATCGAGACAGGGCATCGATACTCCGGAGTAGACTAGCGTATGCGCTTCTCATCCCAGTGTGGGAGATGGTCTGTCCCACAGCCATCAGTACGTCGTACTGGAGATAGTATACGGGTGCTCGTTAGGTTACGAGTACACTGGACAGGACTCGTCGGGAACTGACAGGTTGGTATTATACCTATCGTCAGTTATCAGTTCCCAGGTGACATGAGTACAGCTTAGTCCGCTGACTTGACACTGGCACTTCGCCTCAAGTGTGTTCCCACTGCACTTTGATCACTACCCTACCACGGCTCAAAGGAGTCGCGCAAACAGGTAGTGGTTGGATGCAGTCCCGAAGCACTTGGAGGCAGTGACGGTTAGACAAGATTCGTCTCTCCCGGTATTGGGGGTTGACATCGCGCTGTGTCTAGGAGAGCCATTACACGAGTAGTCCCTGGCCAGGGCAAGCGAGATATACTGGTAGGCTTCCAGTGTTATCTCAGGATGTTTTGGGCTTCACTCCGACACGACTTGTACCGCTATTGGGGAACTGACGTTTTACCGCCCCCTAGGCCCGACATGCGATGTATCAGACGAACAGACCGGACTGTACGGAGACTGTCACATTCAGACTCAGTAGGAGTTCAGATGGGGTTCACCTCGTCAGCCTTCTTGTCGGCATCTACCTGGGGACCGTTACGCACAGCTAGTGCCGCTTGCGGTCTGTGATTAAACCCACTGCCAGCGTGGTGTCGAGTCTTTAGAGTCCCACACAGAGGGTATTCGCCTCTGGGCAAAACAGAGTAGAGGTCGTATGGTTTTGCGGCAGGGTTCGTTCTCATCCGCGCACTTGTGCACGTTTGGAGTCCGGACGGATTATACTGGCGGGCTCTGGTTTGAGCCAGATACTGGTATATGTTTTGGGGTTGCTTTTATATCTTGGTATTCTTGTTCCTCGGAATGAAAATGCAGGTGTGTATGCACAGTTGCTTGCGGCGGAGGATGAGGTATTTCATTAGGGTTTCGGAACGGGTGCGTATGCACAATTGACAGTCGTCATTTTCCAAACCCTAATAGATTTATGAAATATCAATTAATAATAGTAATTAAATGAAATATTGTTATGGTTGATTTTGTTGACTTGTTGACCATGGTTGACTTGTTGACCATGGTTGAATGTTGACCACCATCATGCTTTGCAAGGATTCTCCTTGATTCTTGCTTACACTCATTTATTGAAAGTATGATAGTGGTCATTCCAAAACAACCATCAACTATTCTCATTTCAATTATTATTATTAATTAGATAATTCCTTTTCTTTTAGTTATGGTTGCAAAAGGAAAGAGCTCATTCTATCATAATCATTCTCTCTCCTCACTTCATCTTCTTCTTCCTCTAGCCAAAGGAGAATCCTTCTCATGTGTTGAGAATCCCTCTCCTTAAAAGAAAAGCACCCCTTAGACACTCTCTACTCACTTTAGGATCAAGGGTTTAGCAAGCCGGAGATTCTAGTTCACTCAAAGTTCGAGAAAGAGCCTGAAGGTTGAACCCTCAGGTGGATCCATCTTCGACGGAAGAAGGCGACGAGAAGAGAACCATCAACCTCTACAAGGTTTCAAGAAGAAGGAGTTCAAGTTTAGGTATAACCATCTTTCCGAGTAGCTAACTCTCTTTAGCAAGTTTGCTAGTTTAGTTTAGAAAAGATCCCGACTTTGTTAGTCCATGTTGCCCCATGCGCTAAAAATTTGATTTTTATACCGTTTCCGCCTCCCCGTAAGAACCGGGGGTCGCAACGTGGACTTACAGTGGTATCAGAGCCTAACTAAACTTAAACTAGCTTGGTAGTGAAGTGTAACGAAGTTCGGAACCGAAAAAAATCCAAAATCCAACTTTTACAAAACCCTAGTTTCTGTTAAAAAATTTTCTGGTCAAAACAAGATTTGTTATACACCTAAAATCGGCTCAGGGTTTTGTGTGAACACCCAAGAAAAACGATCCCCTGATTCCTTCAAACAGCCGCGTTTCCGCGGCATGAGGTAGGTATTTGCCGCGGAACCGCCGCCGTGTGGGGTCCTCTCGTGGTCGGGTTTCGTGCAGTGTTCTTCTGGTAGGGTTTTGGGATTTTTCAAATATGTTATATGTGCCCAGATTTTCCAGAACAGAAATTTACTTTTGGGGTCCTATAATTCCGTATTTTTTTCCGAACTTCACTGCACTTTGACTATGATGGTTATATCTATGATGTTTGCATGTATTGAACGTCGGCTAATCGCTATAAGTCGATTAGTCGGGGTTATACATCTCTGTGATCTGTGTTTGATATGAATGTGTTGGACTGTCGCGGGTGAATAGCCGGGGTGGATGTGAGATGAGCTTTTGTTTTTCTTTCATTCATTTGTAAATGTAAATTGATGTAATAATATTATTTGTATGGCCGCACAACCGGGTCGGGGTTGTAGCCGTCATTGTATAATTCTTTTTACTGTTTTTGCTCCTAGGATAGACCCATGGAGGGGTGCACAAACTACCGGGTACTTGGCGGGTAGTTTGCCGCACCCGTAGGGGTCTTGGGTGGGGTTTTGGCTATTCACCGCGACCTTGTAATCCGCTTTTCGTTGCAGGCTCGAACGGATTGCGGATTCCTAGTATATCCAATGTATTCATCTGTGATCTATAATGTCTATCATTGCTTTATATTTAGGCGTTGCTTATGTTTTACAGCCGCGCTAGCCCAGCCCCCGCTCTGTCGTTAGTTAAGTAACCTAACGAGTGATGACGGGACCCCGTGGCGAATGCGAATGGCATAAGCGTACGTCATATTTTGGTTGTTTTCTGCAATGGTAGGATTAATTGATGGGACGCATTAAAAGAACTAATGCAAGAATATCACGCATTAAAAGAACTAATGCAAGATAATAAACCAAGTTAAAATCGTTGGAACACTTTCGAAAAACCACTCGGTTCTTTTCAAAACTAACTTTTAAATGCGGAGCTTGAGCCACTCCTTCTAAAAGCTATCTCGTTCCATCGATTATATCAAGTTCACTACGTTCACGGTTTTACCAAAACCATTCGTAGCCCTCCGTCGTTTCGCATGAATAGGCAATAGTATTCAAGCTGTGTATTTTGGCCAAAGTCAAGGCATAGTGATTGGTAGCTATTGGGTGTTCATGTGTAGCATAGATAGATGCGTTGGTTTGGGACAGTCGTGCTGCCATTTTGGCCAAAGTCAAGGGTATGTACGGATGGATCCAAATTAACCTGGAAAGTGACGGGTAGAACTTGACATGTGACTTATGATATTTTGGCCAAAGTCAAGGTCATAAGAGCATGGGGCAAAAATCCACATCGGGAGTTTCATAAGTACTGAAACTTGCTAGATTTACATACCATTTGGAGTGTGATGATTATGGTAGGATTCCTTCATTTTCGTCACGCGATGATATTTGGATCCCGATCCTACTGTGAGTATATACTACTCCTCGGGAAATTTCTCACTAAACGATCAATGCTATAAACCTAGTAGGTGCCTAGAAAGGTGTTAGCGGGGCTACGCCCCCAGGGAAAAGAGGTTCTTGAATTAAGGAACTTCGCGAAAGCGTTGGAAAACCTCCCTCGAAGTACCGACACTGGCCTGGCTGAACGGTTAAGCAAGTATTGTGCGGTGGGATTGATCCCGGCTAATTCTTCCTTTGTGGTTTGAGGAGGGATTCGAGAGACAGTGGGAGCTATCCTGTTTAGACAAATTAAAAACCATTCTAAACTTGCAAGAGCATCGTGCTAAGTGTTTCTTCTCTCCCCCTGCAGCGACCAAATCGAAATGACTGGACTTAAGTTACTTCTAGATAAAAACATACTGACAGGGCCAAACTACAAAGATTGGCTCAGGAATGTCAAAATGGCAATCACTTACGACAAGCTGGGGTATCTTCTTACCACCAAAGCTCCCCCCGTCCCAGGTCCCACCTCCAGCGTCGCGGATAAGGAAATCCGTAAGACTTGGGAGATTGATTGCGCGAAGGCCAGGTGCCTCGTGCTTGCCTCTATGGACAACGATCACCAGAGGAGGCACGAGAATATGGACTTGGAGTCCATATTTCTCCATACAAAAGAACTGTATGGAGAGCAGTCTCGTATCGCAAGATACGAAGTGTCGAAGAAGTTATTTTCGACAAAGTTGGCCGTCGGATCATCGGTAGCGGACCACGTGCTTAAGATGATTGGCTACACTGAGGAGCTCGCGGAACTTGGGACCACGTTGGACAGTGAACTCTATACAGATTTAATTCTCCAGTCCCTTCCATCCACTTACGCCCAGTTTATACTGAACTTCAACTTACAAGAAAAGGAAGTTGAACTTTCAGAACTCCTCAACATGCTGAGGAGCGCAGAGGGCACCCTACAGAAGGGTAGGGAAACACCCGCTTTGTTTGTAGGAGGATCTTCCTCCTCTAGGTCCAAGGCGAAAGCCAAGGGAAAGAGGAAGAAAGCCCCCGCCAAACCAAGAGGCGGTGTTAGTAAAGTGGGTACGAAGGGAAAGGAAAAGGCAACAAAGATTGCGGGGAAGCTTGTTGGTAAAGAGGAATGCTTCTATTGTCACAAGAGTGGACACTGGAAAAAGGATTGCAGGGCTTGGAAGGCCAGGACACAGGAACTGAAGCAGGTTGCGGCTTCAGCTTCAGGTGTGTATGTTATTGAGAACTGTCTTTCTATAAACTCTACTTCCTGGGTATTGGATACCGGATCAGGATCTCATATCTGTAATTCTTTGCAGGCGTTGAGAAACCGTAGGTTTTTGAAGGCAGGTGACATGACCCTCAGAGTTGCGAACGGAGCTAGCATGGATGCTAAAGCCGTGGGGGACTATCACCTGGGAATGTCAGATGGGCATGTTTTGGTTTTGCGTAATTGCTTTTTTGTACCCAACGCAACTTGTAATATCATTTCTGTATCCTTGGTTTCTAAAGAAGGTTATGAATTTGCGTTTGTAAGTAATGTTGTAAACATTCACCTTAATCAAGTTCTGATTGGGTCAGGTACACTGAGCAATGGTATATACGTATTAAACCAACCACAGATTTTCAATGTCCAGAATACACACAAAAGAAAGTCTCCAGATATCAATCAGACTTTCTTATGGCATTGTAGACTGGGTCACATCAATAAGAGAAGGTTGACTAAGTTACATACAGAAGGATATTTGGATCCGTTCGAATATCAATCATATGCCACTTGTCAATCCTGTCTCAAAGGAAAGATGACAAAGACTCCGTTCACTGGACACGGAGTAAGAGCGAGCGAGCTCTTGGGACTCATACACAGCGATGTGTGCGGTCCAATGTCTACACATGCGTGAAGCGGTTATTCTTACTTCATTACTTTTACGGATGATTTTTCAAGATACGGTTATGTCTTCTTACTGAAACATAAGTCCGAAGCTTTTGAAAAGTTCCAGGAATATAAGAATGAAGTGGAAAAACAGACCGGCAAAAGTATCAAGATTCTAAGATCGGATCGAGGTGGAGAATACTTAAGTGCCGAGTTCCTGAATTACTTAAAAGAGAATGGAATTCTCTCTCAGCTTACTCCTCCATACACTCCGCAACACAACGGTGTATCGGAGAGACGGAACCGAACCCTATTGGATATGGTACGGTCCATGATGAGTAACGCTGAGTTACCGCGATCATTCTGGGGGTATGCGCTAGAATCAGCTGCGTACCTTTTGAACCGAGTTCCTACTAAGACTGTGCCTACTACACCATATGAGATGTGGTGTGGGAAGAGACCCCATCTCAGTCACATTAAGACTTGGGGAAGTCCAGCTTTTGTTAAAAAGCAGCATGCGGACAAGCTCGAGGCGCGCTCAGTACTGTGTAAGTTTGTGGGATATCCAAAGAATTCCAAGGGATATCTCTTCTACTACGAGGAGGAACAAAAAGTTCTTGTTTCTCGTCATGCCCACTTTCTAGAACACCAGTTCTTAGAAAAAGAATCAAGTGGGAGCGCAGTAGAACTGGAAGAAATTCCAGAACCACAGACTATTACTGAAAGCTTAGTGGAACCAGAGTGTTCAAATGAACAGGACATTCCTACGCCGCTCCGCAGGAGTAGTAGGCAGTCTCATCCGCCCGAGAGATACTACGGTTTTCTCATAGACGGGGATAGAGAGGATTGCATCATAGATTATGATGAGCCTACTAGCTTCCAGCAGGCCGTTCAGAGCGTTGACTCAGTAAAATGGCTGGATGCAATGCGGACCGAAATGGAGTCCATGTACACCAACAAAGTATGGACGTTGGACATTGCTCCAGACGGGGTAAAACCCGTAGGATGCAAGTGGATCTTCAAAAGGAAGATTGGTGTAGATGGACAGGTTGAGACCTATAAAGCTAGACTTGTAGCAAAGGGTTTCCGTCAAAAGCCTGGCTTGGACTATGACGAAACCTTTTCTCCAGTGGCTATGCTGAAATCCATTCGGATCCTTCTTGCCATTGCTGCCTTCCACGATTATGAGATTTGGCAGATGGACGTAAAAACCGCTTTTCTAAATGGAAATTTAGAGGAGTGTGTCTATATGGATCAGCCAGAGGGTTTCATTCAGAGTGGGAGCAGCGGAAAGGTGTGCAAGTTGCTTAAGTCCATCTATGGACTAAAGCAGGCATCGCGGAGTTGGAACATCTGTTTTGATGAGACGGTCAAGGAATTTGGCTTTATCAAAAATCCAGATGAACCATGCATCTATAGTAGATTTGTAGCGAGAACTGTAGTATTCCTCGTTTTATACGTGGATGACATTCTCTTAATAGGAAATGACATTCCTATGCTACAATCTGTCAAGGGGTTCTTGTCACAAAGCTTCTCCATGAAAGACCTGGGTGATGCTTCGTACATCCTGGGGATCCGGATCCATCGTGATAGATCCAAGAGGATATTAGGACTTTCACAGTCCAGGTACATCGACACTATACTGAAAAGATTCAGTATGGAAGATTCCAAGCGCGGTAACCTACCGGCTTGTCACGGGATCACCCTCTCTAAAGAGATGTCTCCCAAGACTGATTTGGAGAGGGATCGCATGTCTATTATACCCTACGCTTCTGCGGTAGGCTCTATAATGTATGCGATGTTGTGTACCAGATCGGATGTAGCTTATGCACTGAGTGTGGTAAGAAGGTATCAGTCAAACCCTGGGGAGAAACACTGGATAGCAGTAAAGAACATTCTCAAGTACCTAAGGAGGACTAAGGAGATGTTCTTGGTGTACTGCGGAAAAGACCTCCAGATCGAGGCCTTTGCTGACTCCAGCTTCCAGTGTGACAAGGATGATTCCAAGTCCATGTCGGGTTTTGTCTTTACCCTCAATGGAGGGGCGGTGTGTCGGAAGAGTTCCAAACAGGAAACCGTTGCAGACTCGACTATGGAAGCGGAATACATCGCTGCATCTGATGCCGCAAAAGAAGCTGTCTGGATAAGGAAGTTCTTGAAAGAACTTCAGGTGGTTCCTTCCATTGTTGACCCAATACCTCTGTACTGCGACAACAACGGGCCTATAGCTTTAGCGAAGGAACCCAGGTCCCATCAGAGATCCAGGCACATCTTGAGGCGGTATCACCTGATCAGGGAGATCGCGGATCGCAAGGAGATCGAGGTTCGGAGGGTTGCTTCAGAAGAAAACACTGCAGATCCATTCACCAAGGCCCTACCCCAGACTCAGTTCGAGCGGCTGATCGAGATGATAGGTCTTCGATACGCCAGTACATGGCCTTAGTGCAAGTGGGAGATTGTTAGTGTATATGCCCTAGAGGCAATTACTGTATCATACTAGTTTGTATATTACTTAATGGAAGCTTGGGATATTCACCTTGTATAAACAATCTTGCTCAATATAGTAGTATGCTACTTGGTTTGTTTCTACTTCAATGTGTACATGTGTTTATTTTGCGATATCACCTATACGCATTAGTGGAGCCCTTAGGATCTTTGCTTGATTACCAGCGTTGTGATGGCAGTCACACTACTGGGGGCTGGGTAATCTATAAGCACATCCTTATACAGGTCCCTAGTCGCAGGACTATCGAGACAGGGCATCGATACTCCGGAGTAGACTAGCGTATGCGCTTTTCATCCCAGTGTGGGAGATGGTCTGTCCCACAGCCATCAGTACGTCGTACTGGAGATAGTATACGGGTGCTCGTTAGGTTACGAGTACACTGGACAGGACTCGTCGGGAACTGACGGGTTGGTATTATACCTATCGTCAGTTATCAGTTCCCAGGTGACATGAGTACAGCTTAGTCCGCTGACTTGACACTGGCACTTCGCCTCAAGTGTGTTCCCACTGCACTTTGATCACTACCCTACCACGGCTCAAAGGAGTCGTGCAAACAGGTAGTGGTTGGGTGCAGTCCCGAAGCACTTGGAGGCAGTGACGGTTGGACAAGATTCGTCTCTCCCGGTATTGGGGGTTGACATCGCGCTGTGTCTAGGAGAGCCATTACACGAGTAGTCCCTGGCCAGGGCAAGCGAGATATACTGGTAGGCTTCCAGTGTTATCTCAGGGTGTTTTGGGCTTCACTCCGACACGACTTGTACCGCTATTGGGGGACTGACGTTTTACCGCCCCCTAGGCCCGACATGCGATGTATCAGACGAACAGACCGGACTGTACGGAGACTGTCACATTCAGACTCAGTAGGAGTTCAGATGGGGTTCACCTCGTCAGCCTTCTTGTCGGCATCTACCTGGGGACCGTTACGCACAGCTAGTGCCGCTTGCGGTCTGTGATTAAACCCACTGCCAGCGTAGTGTCGAGTCTTTAGAGTCCCACACAGAGGGTATTCGCCTCTGGGCAAAACAGAGTAGAGGTCGCATGGTTTTGCGGCAGGGTTCGTTCTCATCCGCGCACTTGTACACGTTTGGAGTCCGGACGGATTATACTGGCGGGCTCTGGTTTGAGCCAGATACTGGTATATGTTTTGGGGTTGCTTTTATATCTTGGTATTCTTGTTCCTCGGAACGAGAATGCAGGTGTGTATGCACAGTTGCTTGAGGCGGAGGATGAGGTATTTCATTAGGGTTTCGGAACGGGTGCGTATGCACAATTGACAGTCGTCATTTTCCAAACCCTAATAGATTTATGAAATATCAATTAATAATAGTAATTAAATGAAATATTGTTATGGTTGATTTTGTTGACTTGTTGACCATGGTTGACTTGTTGACCATGGTTGAATGTTGACCACCATCATGCTTTGCAAGGATTCTCCTTGATTCTTGCTTACACTCATTTATTGAAAGTATGATAGTGGTCATTCCAAAACAACCATCAACTATTCTCATTTCAATTATTATTATTAATTAGATAATTCCTTTTCTTTTAGTTATGGTTGCAAAAGAAAAGAGCTCATTCTATCATAATCATTCTCTCTCCTCACTTCATCTTCTTCTTCTTCTAGCCAAAGGAGAATCCTTCTCATGTGTTGAGAATCCCTCTCCTTAAAAGAAAAGCACCCCTTAGACACTCTCTACTCACTCTAGGATCAAGGGTTTAGCAAGCCGGAGATTCTAGTTCACTCAAAGTTCGAGAAAGAGCCCGAAGGTTGAACCCTCAGGTGGATCCATCTTCGACGGAAGAAGGCGACGAGAAGAGAACCATCAACCTCTACAAGGTTTCAAGAAGAAGGAGTTCAAGTTTAGGTATAACTATCTTTCCGAGTAGCTAACTCTCTTTAGCAAGTTTGCTAGTTTAGTTTAGAAAAGATCCCGACTTTGTTAGTCCATGTTGCCCCATGCGCTAAAAATTTGATTTTTATACCGTTTCCGCCTCCCCGTAAGAACCGGGGGTCGCAACGTGGACTTACAATAGATATATATATATATATATGAATAGTTACGGCACAACGATACAAGTTAGCCCACATGCACTAACTAAGCGCGCACGGACTTGGTGCACAGAACGCGATCGCGATAACGCCACAAATTACAACTAGGGTCGCTATACGTGACAACCACCAATCCTAGTACCCATTCGTACCAATTGCGAATTCACAACACATTAAATATCTTAGAGATTAAGTTATAACTCATCAAAACCTCAAACATAAATAGAATCGATTTATTTCAAAAGCCTAGTAAGCATCCATTTTCCATTTTAGTTCAAATCTTGATGTTTTAACAATTCTAGTGGCCACAATGCTCACTAAATATCTTAATTAAGTCACACAAAACATTACTAAAATTTTATCTCGTCAAATTACATGATTCCTAAAAACCTAGTTTGCAAAACTGTTTATTTAAAACAATTTAAAAATAACAATTAACAACTTAACAACTAAACTAGATTTTGCATATTTTAAAATGTTAAACCACTCATTATAACCATACTCAAATAATAAAAACCCTAGCTTGATCTCAAACCCCTTTCTTGAATTGTCTAAACTTGAAATTGGAAACATTTAATTACCTAATTAAATTGATTTAAATTAATTAACCAATAAATAAACACTAGGGTTAGGATTAAACCTTAACAAGTTTGAGATCAAACTTGCAATTTAGCCTCCAAAGATACTTCTCTTGCTCCCAATTCCAAGCTAGATTGGACCAAAGAAATAATGAGTATGGGTTAAATTAGGAATTTGTGAAGTTTTTTGTGAATTTTTGAAGCAATTTTGAAGAATTTTAAAGTGGAAAATGGGGTGAGAAAGATTGGGGCTGCCATTGGGATAGGCTCGGCCATTTTTGGGGAGTAGGAGAGAGAGTGAGTGAGATGTGTGGTTAAATGTAGAAACTTCCCCACATATAACATATGTTAACTCATTTATATTAATTTATTCGCTTTTTTCATTTTCTTTATAATGAAAACATATTAAAGAGTGAGAAAGGGGGCTGTCAAGGGCTCGGCCATGTATGAAAGGGAGGTGAGTGTGTGAGGTGTGTGTGTGGAAAGTTCAAAAAAAACCCTCATCAATACTTTGTTTTATTTATTTTCTTTTCTAAATAAATCCTAGAAACCTCTAGAATTATGGAGACAAATCTCTACTAAAAAAACATGTTACAAACTTGTTTTCAAGTTATCATGGTTCGTTAGTGTATGATCAACCCATTCCAATTTGTAATTTACACTAATTAAATGTATAATTGAAAGCTTAAAATATTATCTAGAATAATTAATTAAGGAAAAATATTTAAGTAAACTAATAATTTATAAGTGGCTAAATAAATACCAAATACCGGCAATTACATAGTTAAAATGGGTGTATTTAAGTCTATATTAAAAAATAAATATAATTAAGTTTTACGGAATATATAATTTATTTTACCGATTATCTGAAAAATCCTCCTAAACGATTTATTTATTTATTTATTTTTAAAACATTACAATCTATGCAGTTATCTGTTGCCTGTAATATCTAAGAAGTTTCCTGTTATATCTAAACGATTGCATTTAATATCTTATCATTTTCCTGTAATATCTAAATACCACCCTCTTTTATTATGCAGAAACCACCTCCAAACGATAGGAGTGAGGAGAGAATGGGGAGGAGCGGAGGAGAAAAATAAGGAAGGAGGAGCCTTCTCGATATGGTGGAGGGAGAAGAGAAGTGACGGAGGAACCGCATAGGAGAAGCCGAGGGAGAAGAGATGGAGCGGCAGAGGAGGAGGATGAGGCAGGAGGAGAGAAAGGAGGAGAAATTGGTAAAAAAAACTGCAATAGCGAGAGAGAACATTTTCAAGAGACAAATTTCCCTCGGCAATGTGAACACTACAAAGAAAATTTTCACTCTTGTTAATAACATTTCAGAAAAATAAAATATTATTTTTGGGAATTTTTATAATTAATTAATAATTATAATGAATATTTTAATAGGACGGTATAATTAAATACCGATAAATTGGGAAAAATATGAAAAAATTATGGAAATTATTAAAAAGAGAGTGCTTTATGTGATTTAAGCGAATTATGAAAGTTTATGATTTATTTGACACTATTTTAGTGCTAATCGCAATTAAAAATCGCTAATCGCGCAATAAGCGTGTTTTGTGCACATAGCATGCACAAAGTCTTTTTCACACTTGTGCATTTTCCTACCATGGTTTCATTTGGGTTTCCTATTCCAATTTTAAAAGAATGAGAAGAGAAATGAAAAAAAATGAAAAGAAAAAGGTATAATGATGACTTGAGGAGAGAGAGGGGGGACATAATGATGTAGAGGCCATGCTTGGAGAGAGAAGGTGAGGGGTCAAACCTTGGACTTGGCTTATTCTTCATCACTCATTTCATTCACCTTTCCCTTCTCCTCCTTCATCCATGGCAGCACTCCCTTTTCCCCTTCCTCAAACACCTTACTTCATACCCCAAAAAAAAAAACATACACCCTCTTCACAAAAAATTTGCACAAGCTCACAACAAGCATGGGGAACCAAGAAAAACTGGATTTTGATGATCTAAGGGGATTCATGAGTTCCAAATGAGGTAATCCCTTCACCATTTGTGTAGTTTTTCATTCACTTTAGTATCCATACGTGTTTAGTTGTAATTTAGTGCGGTTTAGTGAACTTTGAAGATTTCTAGAAGAGGTTATGTTGGATTTTGAGTGGTGTTGTGCAATTGGACTTTAGAGATTACCTTAAACCCCCTATGAGGTTAGAAACCCAGATCTATTTGAAACAAACCAAGTTTACTGAAAACAGAAACTTTCCATGTCGGTTTGTGAGGAATTGGAGCCTGCAGGTGAATCTGGGATGACCTGGGAATTTTACGAGATAAGCAAACAACCCCAGTAGGCTAGAATTGACCCTAGGAACCCACTGTAGCAAAACGAGACCCCAACTCACCTGGAAAACCGGCCTAGCCGGAATTTTGTGTTATGTGGCCGCCCCCTGATAAATTAGGTGCCCAAGTTGCTTCTGTAGGTCAAATACACCCTATACATCACCCTAGACTCATTTGCTTACCTATTTTTGACCAGAACAGAAATCTGGGACCACTTTTCTGGGTTGCTGCCATGTGTTTCATGATTTTTATGGATTTAAGTTTTGATTGTTAGTGTATATGCCCTAGGGGCCATTATTGTATCATACTAGGTTGTATATTACTTAATGGAAGCTTGGGATATTTACAGTTGTATATAATAGTCTTGCTAAACATGGTAGTATGCTACTTGGTTTGAGTCTACTTTAATATGTGCATATGTTTCTTGTAACGTATCACTTATACATATTAGTAGAGCCCATAGGATCTTTGCTTGATTACCAGCGTCGTGATGGCAGTCACACTAGTGGGGGCTGGGTAGTCTGTAAGCAACATCCTATACAGGTCCCTGGTTGTTGGATTATCGAGATAGGGCATCGATATTCCGGAGTAGACTAAGTGTGTACGCTTCTCATCCCAGTTGGGAGGTGGTCTGTCCCACAGCCATCAGTACGTCGTACTAAAGATAGTATACAGGTGCTCGTTAGGTTACGGGTACACCGGACAGGACTCGCCGGGGAACTGATTGGTTGGTATTATACCCATCGTCAGTTAACAGTTCCCAGGTGACATGAGTACAGCATAGTCCGCAGACTTGACACTGTTACTTCGCCTCGAGTGTGTCCCCACTGTTCTTAGATTGCTACCCTACCACGGCTCAAAGGAGTCGTGCAAACAGGTAGCAGTTGGGTGCAGTCCCGAGCACTTGGAGGCAGTGGCGGTTAGATAGGATTCGTCTCTCCCGGTATTGGGAGTTGATATCGCGCTGTGTCTGAGAGCCATTACACAAAGTCCCTGACCAGGGCAAGCGAGATATACTGGTAGGTTCCAGTAGCTTCTCAGGGTGTAATGGGCTTCGCCCCGACACGACTTATACAGTTATTAGGGGACTGACGCTTGCCGCCCCCTAGGCTTGATATGCGATAGTCTTAGACGAACAGACCGGACTGTAGAGAGATTGTCACATCAGGCTCAGTAGGGGTTCGGATGGTTTTCTTCATCGGCCTTCTTATCGACATCTACCTGGGGACCGTTACGTACAGCTAGTGCCACTTGCGGTCTGTGGTTAAACCCACTGCCAGCGTAGTGTCGAGTCTTTAGAGTCCCACACAGAGAGTTTCCCTGCTCCAGGCGAAACGATATAGAGGTCGTATGGTTTTACGACAAGGGTTCGGACGCATACGTGTGTTTACGCACGTACGACTTTTCGGACAGTTTTTACTAGCCGGCTTTGGTTTAAGCCAGATTCTAGTATCGGGTTATTGGATTTATACATTCTAAAGTTTTTTCCGTGTTTTCACGGATTGGAGGGGCGTTCTCGTAATTTGTCGGGAAGCTTATAGAAGAGTGGTGACTAAGGGGTTAAGGTGGCATAAGCATTTAATGCTTAATGACTCATTTGTGTGATTCATCCTTTGTATTAAATGATGCATTAATTAGTTAATGAGTCATTTGATGAATCACACTAGGTGAATGAATCAATCATGATGATTAATCATTTATATTTATTTATTTGATAAATTGTTATGGTTGTTAAAATTCGCATGAGCTCATTATTCATTCTCATTCTCATCTTCACCTTCTCTCTCCTCAAGCTCACTCTCTCTTCAAACCCTAACCCTAGCCTCTCATGTATTGAGATCAAGGGTTAGCTAGACTAATACATCCATAACCTCACTCTGTATCCCCTAGGTAGCTTAGATTAGCACTTTAAGCAACCTAGTTATCTCAAGTTTGAGATTGAGCTTGGCGTAGGAGCTTTCGGGTGGATCGTCTTTGATTCGAGGAGGCAGTTGAGGTGCCGATGTTCCAAGGAGCCTACAAGGAGTGGAGGACCGCGATGAAGACCCGAAGGACTAGTATCATGAGGTATAACTTCGTATCCGAGTTGTTAAACCTCTAGTATTTACTTAGCAATGGTTTAGATAACGATTCATGCGCTCAAGTCCGTGTTACAAATCTTTGATAATCGTTTTTCATATATTCCGCCTCCCCGCAAGTTCGTGGGGTGCGTGGCATGGACTTACAGTGGTATCAGAGCCAACTAAACCATTACTAGCTTGTTAGCAACTAATTAGAAGTTCGATCGATGGAAAACACGAAAACGAAACCCCGGGATCCCTAAGTTTCTGTTAATTTTAAACATGTCTAAAAAATTATTTGATATGCCTTAAAATTCACAGCAGGGAAATATATGAATACTGGGAAAATACGAGCCCCTAACTCGGCAAGACGGCCGCGGATCCGCGGCAAGAAGGTGCTTTTGGCCGCGGATCCGCCGCCGAGTCAACGTCGAGTTGACTCGGATTTGCTCTGTTATTCATATTTATTGGTGTTTTGGTTTCCTGTATGCTCTGTTTCTACCTAGGTTGCTTCAGTGCAGGTTTGCTTTTGGGGTAGACACGGAATATGGTATTCGATCGATGTTCTAAGATATTTGCTAATTGGGTTTTTATCTATAATGTTTAATGTGTTCGTAAACCTCCCCTAACTGCTAGTATGTCGGTTGGCAGGAGGTTGTACATTTCTGAAATGTTTACTGTTTGTGTATATGAACTGTGTTGGACTGTTGTGATGATTAACCGGGGTTTGAGATGTGTTTAATATTCATTCATTCAATGTAAATGTAATTTGATGTAATATTCTTTTGCGGGGCACATCCAGGTTGCGGTTGTAGCCACCGTTGTATTATTTCCTTTTATTGTTTTTTGCTCCTAGGATAGACCCAAGGTGGGGTACACAAACTACCGGGTACGTCAAAGTGTTTAGTGGCCTACTCACGTTGTTGGGGGAGACCGCTTCACTTCGGGTACTTGATGGGTAGTTTGTCGTACCCGTAGGGGTCTAGCGTGGGGTAATGGTTATTCATCACAACTGTGTGTTAGTTGTATGTATGCCCTAGAGGCCAGTATTGTACAGATGATGTATATTATATTGGATGCTTGGACATATATAGAGATGACTTTCTTGCTCGATATGATAGTATGCTATCCGGTTGCTCTTTATCTTAACATGTATACTAGTCTCTTTATACTGTCTTTTAGTTACATGTTGGTAAAGCCCTTAGGATGTGTACTTGACTACCTGGACTTTGATGCGGATCATACTAGTGGGGACATGGTAGTCCATAAGTACATCCTTCAAGGTCCCTATTCGTGGGTGTATCGAGACGGGGCATCGATATACCAGTGTAGACTAGCGTATACGCTTATCGATCTATGAGATGGGCAATGGATGATCCCATATCCATTGGTGTTTGAGATCAGAGATGGTATACGGGTGCTCAGTGGAGACTGGGTACACTGGACGGACTCGCCGAGAACTCCCAGATGGTATTATACCTCACGTCAGATGGCAGTTCTCAGGTGACACTTGTGCAGGTTAGTCTGTAGACCCGAGATCGTCATAGAGTCTTGTGTGATTTCTACTGTGCTTTGATTTCCACCTTACCACGTTCATAAGGGCATGCAAAACGGTGGTTTTTGGGTACAGTCCCGAGTCACATGGAGGCAATGAGCGATAGGAGGGGTTTCGTCCCTCTCGGTATTGGGGGTTGATGTTGCACTGTGCTCGATTGGCCGTAACAGGGAAGTCCCTGGCTAGGGCTGATTAGAGATTTACTGGTAAGTGTTACCAGTAGTTTCTCGACCCGTTATGAGCCTCACATCGGCACGACTTATCGGTTATTGGGGTCTGACGTTTACCACCCCTAGACTTGATATGCAACATATCAGACGAGGAGACTAGACTGCATGGTAGTGTTTCCGGTTGGCTCGACGGGAGTTGTAGCAGGTTCGCTTGTTTTCTTCTGATCGCTCAATACCCGGGTGGCCGTTACGTTTAGCTGACCGCTTGCGGCTTGGGGGTGCCTGATATGATCATCACCCGCTGCCGGTGTATTGACGAGTCTTAGAGTCCCACAAAGGAGTTACCTAGTCCAGGCGAAACGTTGTGGTGCGCGTATGCGATATGCGCTTGGACCCGATTAAAATGCGCGTATAGGATACCGTATATTGATCGGGCGGCTTGCTTTTGGTAGGGTCATGTGTGATATGGCCGGATTGATAAATCAAGTGTTGATTTATCATTTAACCATTAGTTTTCTCACTTGAAATCTTTTCTTGTATATGATGGATGTATGCATGCATGTATGTTTTTCTTTCTTTCTATTTTCATGCACATATGGATGTGTATACATACATACATACATACATACATCATCTATCATGGTTGCTTATACAAAGAAAATGGTGGCAATATAAGACTCACACCATGGTTTTATTTATATGAATTATTATTGCATTTGATTTAAAACAAAAGGAAAAAGGAAAGGATAATTCATGGTTTCTTTCTACACTCTTCTTTGACCTAACCATGCTCACCCATCTTTTAACTATGGATTAACTTTCCTTTTCGGTTTTAACTCAAGTTCAATAATATATTTATTGTTTAACCATGGTTTGAGATGAGACAAGTGTAACATTTTAAAAATAATTAAATAAATAAAATTGTTTAAGTGAATTTTGTGATTTTTCGGTAAAGTAAAACGTATTTTTCGTAAAACAAAACCGTAATTATTTTTCACTATAAATTTAGAAATACCTATTTTAATTATGTTATTACTAATAAATAGTGTTTATTTAGTCACTTATAAATTTTTATTTTAATTAAATATTTTTCCTAAATTAATTGTTTTAAATATTAACATAAGCTTTATTTTTACACTAAATTGGTGTAAAATAATTTTTGAATGGTTTTAATTTGTAAAAATGAACCATGGCATATTAGAATTTAGTGTGTTTCATGAAAAATTTATTTGCAAATTTTTCCAAAATTCTAGAGTTTTCTTGAGGTGTTTTAGAAAAGAAATAAAAAGAAATTGAGTAAAGTAATGAAAAGACATAATGAAGTGATATTTTGGGGGAAACTTCTACACAACTCCTCACTCATTTCTTTCTCTCCCTCACCTCCCAAACTTGGCCGGCCTCACCCCCATGGCAGCCCCCCCCCCCCATTTTCCAATTTTATTTTACTCCAAAAATCATCAAAAATCCTCCAAAATTCAATAAAAATTGCACAAAATCCTAATAAATTCCTAACCTTTATTCTTTGCTCTTCTTTACATGGATTTTGGAGTGGGAAAGCATGCATTTTGGAGGCTCATTTTCATGTTTGGACTTTAGGTTGTGGAGGTATAAATCTTTCTCTTTTAATTTATTTCTATTAGATGTTTCTTTTAAAGCATAATTAGATTTATTAAATTAATTCTAGTTGCAAATTTTAAAGTTAAAGTTAGGGTTTGTAAATTCAAGTTATGATTTTTATTAATTAAATAAGGTTATATTAGCTACTTTAACATTTTTTTTAGTGGAAAAATCTTGCACGGTTGTTGTAAAATAATTTGATTATTCAAATTGTTTTAATTAAGCTATTTAGCTAACTAGGTTTTTATAAAATGTGTTTGTGGGTAATATAAAATTCTAATTAAGGTTGCTATCATTAGATTGTAGTTTTAGTGAGAATATTAGCATGTTAATGGAAAGAAAAACTTAGTTTGATCACTAGTTTCTTTTGATAATTGGAAAATACTAATAAAATGCTATTTTTGTAAACTAGATTTTGGAAATTCCTAAATAAATGAGATTAAAAATATAATTTATGGTTTCATTATATCATTATCATCATGAGTTGTAGTTTAATAAATTAATTCATGCAAAATCAAGTTTTGTTGGGAAATTGTGACATTTTGCTTGTAAGATGTTGAAAATTTCTAATGGTTGCAAACTAGAAATTTCAAATTAATACAAATTTGTGTAATAAAAATATGGTAAGGGGTTGTATAGTCTAGTTATGCTATTTAATGAGTTTTATGACCATTGGTTTCATTTAAATGTCAAGTTTTGAAGAAAAACGGTAAATTGGCATTTTCGGGTTTTACGAGGTTGGACGGTTTGATCGATTTTTAGGGTTTCGATGGATTTAATCATGTCATATATTATAAGTAACGAGTTTTAAAACTATGAGTAATTTGTTGATGTTATCTCGATCCATCGGAGTTTGTACGCCGATATCGAGCGATATTTGGTTCTTTTGCGTGGACGGGACATAGGTTTTAACCTATGCTTGTTCCTTGCGTTGTTTTGACTTTTGTATGTGATTCAGTTTACGATACTATTTATATGTTTACGTTTAGGTACCCCTCACGTGGACTGCGGGCGATGAAGAGGAGGATGGCGACACCGTCTTCGGCTGACATGGATCAGGTGAGTAGATGCATATCTACGGGGGGAAGTCGGGTGGATGGCATTTAGCACCCCCGCAACGTAGAATAGGAATAGTATTTATTGACATTAGGAAGCCAGATGTGACCCTATATTCTTAATGAGTAGGACCCTAGTAATGACCCTAGGCTGGACTAGACTGATTTAGGAAGACCATATCAGAGGATGAACATCTTGGAAGAGGTTCGTAGGTTTCAGGTAGAAACACACACACGCACACACTGAAACTCGACATGGTGTATACGTGTATGTGTATATATATATATAGGACTAGGTATAGGTATATATATAAACAACACGTATATGGGATACATTGATGCGATATGATACACGGGAATGAAACAGTATAACTGGGCTTGATGCCATGATTCTTGGCTATGCAGTCGTATTAAAATGTTAGCGGGTCATTAGAAAATGATAATGAACAGGTATACATAAATTATAATGGCTAGTGATGGTATTGAGGTACATGGGACTCTAAAATAGAACCCGAACTGTAACTTGTGACTGATCACGATATGATATATGTATGACTTGATTAGGACATCATATAGGTGTGACCTGATGTCGATATCATATAGGTGTGACTTGATGACGATATGATATCAGTATGACTTAATCACAATATGATACATATGACATGATATTTCTGAGGATAAATTAATGAGGTATATTTATGATGGCAATGTTATATAATTGATGTATGCGATTACATCATAGCACCTTGATCATGACATGTGTTGATGATGATATTATACGAATAATGAGACACGTAGGTACCCCGATATTGGGATGCCGTACGATGGATTTTACCGTACGAGGCATAGATGTGATGATTGATCCGCACTCTTGATTTGAGGAAGTCGTACTACGTACGTGACGCTATTGAGGCTGGATCGCCGACTATTAGAGATATGGACTCAGACTTTAGGTGTATTCCTACTTCTTATCGACTAGTTCTTAGGTTTAGTTTTCCTTAGGGGGTTAGATGGACACTAGTTTAGGTTCGAGTCTTATAGTGGTAGTTATATTTGTATATCAAATGGGTGGATAACACACATCCGTCTTTACTTTCATACCGTAATCATAATGTGCATGTTCATATATATGTTTCTATAATTAGCATAAAACATTGCCTGTTAGGACACCAGCACCATTACCGATGATGCGCATATTCCACGCACACTTATTTGCCGGCTCACACACATCATCATCGGTAATTGCTATGTCACGTACACTTTAGATCATACTATCTTTTATTGATAGAATCAGTTAACAACTAGACCGATATAATATTGTGATTACTCTCGGATGTTAGTATAGACATGGTATTTATTACTTAGACATTCATGCATTCATATTTTCATGTTATCATGCAGTATTATGGGCATATGCCGACACTTATCATATACTTACTCATGATTTTGAGATTTGGGTTTCTATGAGATTTTTGGATTTTTGGGGAAAACCGCAAGAATATATAAAAACTTTTCTCTCTCTCCTCCTCTCTTTTTAAAACATAAGATGCGGTTTTCTCGTGATGTATGTGTCGTCCACCATGAGATTTCATGTTTTCTGTTGGATTTCGAGACCCGATTCGAGGAGTGGATGAACCGTCTCGGGTATATGGTGGGCCCGGTATGGTACCCCGGGGCAAGAAGATCGAGTTGTAGACGATGAGCCTGGCAGGGGAAGGCTACCTACCGGTGATGTCTGGCGCGGCGGATATCCGGAGGATACCGACCGTTGTCGTGAGATTTGATGATATGGGCCACTCCGGACTGACGGAGCCCGAGATATTGAGACTATGAGACTTGAGATTTACATGTTTGTGTCGATACTTGACACGGATTTCCATGGATTTCATTGTTGAGATTTCAGATCCCTATAAACATTTTACTATGATGACAGCTAAAGATTTCTTATACAGATATATCTGGATTTCAGGATTGGTTATTTTACATTCATGGTGCATGCATATCCATTCATATGACATAGTACTATATGATGCACTGACACGAGCACGGAGTATCTGCACTCACACGTAGTATTACCCTGCTATTACTAGATGATTGGGATATAGTAGTGTATTATTATGACCTAGGATAGCGTCGTGCATTCGATTTCTTTTCGTAGATGTATTCTACTCACGAGTTGGCAACTCACCCCCATTGTGCCAAATTTTATTACAGGTTGATGTACAGGTTTCCCTGGCAGTTGCTGGCACATCATCTCATTTAGGGTGATTTACACGGTAGGTTGGCTCACTTGTATCTGAACCACCATTGTACTTTTATTCTTTCATTTGTATCTAGTAAGCTCCATCAACCATACTTGTATTACTTGATAAGTTTATTGGACCAGTTATTTATTTCGACCTTAGAGTCGCGCATGTATTATTCTGATTTGGTGGATTGTTTTCTTTTGAGTTTTGAGCCTCACCCTTTGGCGTTGTATACTATTGTGTATTGTTGTGGTTGTTTCCGCCGGTTGGCGTTGAGCTAGCTCCCGTTTGGGGATGCTTTTTATTGTTTATGTATATTATAGTTGTTGTGCCCGTTTGGGGCCAGTTTTTACAGAGGAGACTCTGCCGAAATTTTTGGGAAAATTTGCTGATGCTTTTAAACTTGTTTTCTTTTTCTTTTTCTTTTTCTTTTTCTTATTCTTTTATGGTTTAGATTTCTGGGCTTCGACTTACTTAGGTTACGTTGCGCCTCTAGACGCTTCGTAATCTCAGTGCCGGTCACGTTCCGTACTTTCGGGTCGTGACAAGAAGAAAAATATATATATTGATATATTTTTATTTTCTCATGAGGGTTTATCTTTTGTATTCTTCTTAAAAATCCATCATCTTCTTCAACCTTGAGCTCTTGCTCCCTAGACTTTTCAAGTGAGCAAAATACTCAACAAGATAGGATTTTGAAGTGAGAAAGAGAACCACAACACCATTCTACACAAGTGTAGCCCACTTGTTTAGAGTGTTAGCTTCGTTTCATCTTCTTATTAAAGTGAAGTTGCAAGTTTGTACAAAGCGGACTCCGGGTGGATCATCGTGGACCTAGAGGAGATCACGCAGACTTTTTCCAAACCCCAAGTGGCCGAGGAGTCTAGCGTAGGGAGCCACAAAGGTTGTACTCTCAAAACCCTAGCTTTTCTTACTTGTGATGAAGTGTAGTTTATGAAACCCTAATTTTTCTAGGAATGATTCTTTGTATGCTTACTTAGAACCCTAAAATTTTAATCTTTGGTACATGTGATGCTTCCAAACCCTTCATGTGGTGCTAGGTAAACCCTTCATTGGTATCAGAGCCAACCTAGAACATTAGGCGACACTTCTACGAAGTAAAAACTCCGATCGAACCAAAATACGACGTTACGGGACCTCTCTGGACATTTTTTAAAAACTGGTTATTTTCAGAATTAAAAATATGTAAAAAATCCAGCAGGTAAACATAAGAATTATTGTAAAATTCGATGCAGTGAACAGTCTTTCTTGCCGCGGAAATGCGGCCTAAGCTTGGTTGGGCCGCGATTCCGCGGCCGTACACATCAATCACTGCATGCATGTTATACAGTAATGCTTGTTTCTTCTTGTATATTTTTTGGGGTATTTTTAATCTGCATTTTGTGCTGTTTGTTCTGGAGATGGTTTTGGACTTGTCGATTCGATCGGAATTTTCATTTCGTGACTTTTCTTGATAAATTAGAATGTATTGAAGTGTTTGAACGAGTATCATTTGCTCACTTTTCACGGGGTTTAAAATCTTTCGGAAATACGTGCAAGTTTGTTTGTGGTGGACCCTCTAGAAGACAACAAACCTTAACTCGATTATGTGACCGTCTTGAACTGCCTTTTGAACCTTAGGGTTTGGGGCAGTATGGCGTGCCACATGTGAGGCGTTGGCTTGACCCTTCTACGGCTGGACCGCTACCACTGTGTCACACTTCGGGTTTTTTGAACTCCGCTCAAGTGTTGAGCTTTAGCGAATCTTGGGTATTTGATCGTTCGTTCGAAAACTTTAATACTGTCTATTTATCTGGAAAGTGATGCAATGTGTGGAATTCATATAGCGAGACATGAAATTCGAAGTATGTAATATTTCGTGTTTACGATGTCTAAAGAGAATATGGATTCCAGATATTGCAGTTTTACACTTTCTTTTCTGTGACCGTAAGTGTAGTATGTCGATATCGCCGGTTTCGTTGCTATACATCAACGACAATTGGGGTATGCATACTTATTTACGTTGATGATATGAGATATTATGTGTTGTTGAGATATGATGTGTGGGATTGTCGCGATTGAATAGCCGGGGGGGTTTTATGTGAGATGAGAGTTTTATATTTTCATTCATGTAAATTCAAATGTAATGTAATATTCTTTTATTTGGGGCACTTCCGGGTTAAGGTTGATGCCACCAGTGTTGTATATTATTTACTTTTCCACATTAGGATGGACCCAAGGAGGGGAGCACGGGTGACCAGGTTCTGGGGTTCAGTGGGAGGCCATCTCGAGGAGTCGAGACCGGGTCTCCTAAACTCCAGAATTGGTAGGGTCGCTTGCCGCTCTCGTAGGGGTCCAGGGTGTGGGCGTGGCTATTCATCGCGACTGTGGAATCCGTATTTTCTATTGTTGGCTAAATACTAAATACGGACGTCCTAGTATATCCCACATTATATCTATGTTTCTGCTGCGATATCTGTGATGTGATCATGTGATGTGCTATGATAGATACAGTATATAGTATATTTGATATATTATATAGACGTTACTTATGTTTTGCACCCGCACTAGCCCTGCCCTGCTCTGTCGTTAGTTACCTAACCTAACGGTGCACGAGGGGACATCGAAGCGAATGCGGATGGCATAAGTGTACGTCGTATTTATCTGTGATGTTTAGGTGACTTAAATGATGGACTTCATTAATGTGATTAATGAAAGAAAAGAAACCTAAAAGATGTTGTAGAATCAAATTTTCAAATAAAAGGGTAGCTACAGTTTTGCTTTGCATAGCGGTATATATGATATACCCTACACCTTATTCGATGGGGAAAGAGACGAGATCCCTTCACCGGGAGTGACCTCTTTAGCAAAACTGGCAGATGCTACAAAACTCGGTTTGGTTTTTTATTACTTTTGGAGTTTTGCTTTGCACAGTGATATATATGATATATCCCGCACCTTATTCGATGAGGAAAGAGCCGAGATCCCTGCACCGGGAGTGACCTCTTTAGCAAAACTAATAAAAGCCCCAAAATTACTCCATTTCAAAATTTCATTTGATTCTACAACGATATCAAGTTCATTACGCAATAGGTTTTCAGAAAAACCTGTCGCAACCCTCCGTCATTTCAGATAAATCCTACTTAGTGTAAGTGCACGGCGGCGCCCCGGCCTCCATCCCGAGGCCAAATGCGGAAGCGGTGATAAACTTTAAATATTGCAAACTAGCAAACCGGCACAACCGCGCACTAAACACCCGGATCGAACCATTAACTAGTCCTAGCTAACTATAAGATGGGAATAGAGATATACCGACTGATCCGAGTCCTCCGGTCTTCTCGTCGTCGTCCCGATCTCCTGCGGAAACTCCGGTTGTCGCCTCCTTGCCGGAAGGGCACCACATCGTCTGCATCTTTTACGGGCTCCCACCTCAATACCGAGGCAACTCGGGCACGAAGCTGGCTAGTCGACGTGCCCAAGATTTGCTGTAGAATGTGTAGTGCTCAAGTCTCATTTTGGGGTTGTAGGAATTGCCATATGGTGGAGGAAATGATATCAGCTTGTGGAGATGGAACATGTGGGATTTTACAAAGCTAGAAGAACAAAAATCCCACCCCAACAAATTGGGACAGCCCCCCTCCCTCTATGTGGCCGGCCATCACCATGGAATGGAGAGAATGAGAGTGAGAGCAATGAGGGAGTGAGTGGCTTGATCAATAATGCAAGAGGGAATCAAAATGAAATCATGAAGGAACATGATAAAAACATCCACACTCAACCACAACTATCATCAATAATCATGTCCACAAAAGTCATGCCATCATGACACTACAAGACTAGCCATGATGAGAAGGAGAAGTCAAATGGTGGAGGAATTATCATGATACAAGAATATGCAAAGACCCCCTCCACAAAAGCTTATTTGCACAAATGCAAATAAGCCCTCCTCCACTAATCTTCGGCCATTGAACGATACAAAGAAAATGGCCGAAACGGAAAGCAAACGGGCAACTCCAGAAAACTGGTCCCGTAATAAATTACAGGAAAACCCCGATACTGTGTATACACACTCGCATTTGTATTCCGACCGAAATACAAATGCAATGGGACAAAACTACACTGTACTATACTAGGATCCGGCTTAAACCAAAGCCGGCTAGTAATATCCGTCCGATCCTGATCCGTGCAATACCGCACGTGTCTGATCGAACCCTGCCATATATGCATATGGCCTCTAGTACTAACTGTCCGATCCTGATCCGTGCAATACCGCACGTATCTGATCGGACCTTGCCATATCTCCATACGGCCTCTACAGCTAACTGTCCGATCCAGATCCGTGCAATACCGCACGTATCTGATCGGACCTTGCCATATCTCCATACGGCCTCTACAGCTTTTCGCCTGAAAGCTTGAGTAACTGAATGTGGGGGACTCTAAAGACTCGTCAACACCATGGTTGTGGATTTAACCACTAGCACGTCAGAGGTATAAGCCAATACGTAACGGGCTACCAGGTATTGACCAAAAGGGACGTCGATGAGCGAACTCATCCTGACACCCTATTGAGCCTGTCAGTGACAATATCCGTACAGTCCGGTCCGTTCGTCAATGAGCATCGCATGGCGGGCCTAGGGGGTTGGTAAAAGTCAGACCCCCAAAAGCGGTACAAGTCGTGTCGGAGTGTAGCCCAGAACACCCTGAGAAACTACTGGAATACCTACCAGTAAATCTCCTGCCTCGGCCGAGGGCTTCGTGTAATGGCTCTCCTAGACACAGCGCGACCTCACCCCCAATACTGGGAGAGACGAACCCCTGAAGATACGCTCACTGCCTCCATGTGGCTCGGGACTGTACCCAACTAAAACCTGTTTGCACGTCACCTTTGAGCGTGGTAGGGTAGTAATCAAAGTACAGTGGGAACTCACACGAGACAAATGAAGATCCTCAGGTCGATGAACTAACCTGTACACATGTCACCTGGGAACTGCTATCTGACGTCTGGTATAAGACCAACTAGCATGTTCCCGGCGAGTCCTGTCCTGTGTACTCATAACCCAATGAGCACCTGTATACATCTTAGGTGATCCAACTGACACCAAAGGCTTGTGAGACCGGCCACCGCCCCTCGTCAGGGTCTCGACTGTATACACTAGTCTACTCTGGAGTATCGATGCCATGTCTCGAAACTCGCATGACTAGGGACCTTTTAAGGATATGCTTATAGACCCTCAGCTCCCACTTATATGATCGCCCTCATACTGCTGGTGGTCAAGCAAGAATCCTAGGGGCTCTATCAACGTGTAATTGCGACCTGTCAGGTCACCTAAGCAGTACACGATGATATAGATAAACCAGATAGCATACTATCATCTCGAGTAAGACTGTCCTACCGGGATAGGTCCTCCCTCAATCATTGCAATCACGTACCTGTGATCCAATAATTGACTCTGAGGGCACTATCTCCAACAATCTCCCACTTGCACTCAAGGCTAATTATTGCGATGTCGCATACTCACAGCCCGTGTGATATCGAACACCCAACTCCTCTACTAGCCAGTCTCACAAAGCTCGTTTGCGAAACTATTGCATTCGAGGAATAGCCTCAGTGAGTGGATCCGCTTTGAAATTTCTTTCTATGTCTCTCTTAATCTCAAGTTCGCGGAGAAAGCCATCTCCCGAAATGAGCAATACCTGTCTTAGAATGTGTCTGGATGTTTGATGGGACCTAGCTCATAAATGAACTCCAAATCCAAACTTCTTAGACTGTATCGTCAACTGAACTTAATCAGTATCCTGCGCCATGCCTCCCTCAGTATTGCCTTGGACCACCTGTCCAAAATACTGCCCCTCATCAGAAGGAAAACTATAACTCTGACAACCTCCTTGTCGTCCAGGTCACCTTGGAAGCCTGGAATGATAACTGTCTCCCGAATGAGGCTGTCGTTATCATATCCCTAGAACATCCACTTATGTTCTAAAGCTGTTTCCGATTGTTTCTCCAGGATTGGATCAATATCAACTTACTGCATCTACTGCAAGAAAAACATCTGGTGTGGTACTTGACATCTCATGATTGACTCAATTGCCTAAGCAAGTGATCTGCCAATCATGCACATCCCTCTCCCCTTTAGTCTGTAAGACACCTTTAGAGAGGGTGACTCCATCACCTGCAGGTACATTACCGTGCCAGGAGTCGTCCATTCTAAATGCTCTTAGAATGCTGTCTAAGTACCCTGATTGGGAAACCACCCAAATCTAGATCTAAAACCATAGATCTAGTGACCAGTATGTCTGATATAATGTCCAAGTCCCATGTGGAGAAACTACTGTGTGACGACCAAAGTATAACCGATCGTAGTATAGGAATATCACATCCTACTCTGTGTATGTCATCGAAATACCATGACATCACACCCTACTACCTTCTCAACAGATCCATCCCCTATTCTGATGAAGTCAAACCTATGACTGTCACGTCAGAAATTAATGATCTATCTCCGCTATATCTGCTTTAGTCTATAAATAGACATAAGCAACCTGTCCACCAATGCTTCCGCTGCTCCCACTGACTACGAAAACCCTCTGGCAGAGTCATATACACGTACATTTCTAAAGCAAGTTTAGAACGACGCTATACTCATCCTCCTGCAGGGTCTCGCAGCCTGGAACAACAGCAATGGCAAGTCTGGGTAAACAAGAACCTCCCTGTCACCGTCCTTGAGGCTACCGGAGTACCTCTCGGGTGCCTGAGGTTACCCACCTTATCTGTGGAGTGGCCAATGGAATGTCAAACCAGATTGAATCTTTAGGTTCCTTATCAAATCTTCAGTAATCGTTTGCGGTTCTGGAATCACTTCCAGTTCTACCATACTCCCAATACTGTTTTCTAAAAAAAATCCATTTTTAATAAAACTGTAGCGAGTCTAGAACAATATCGCTATTGTTCATCCAGATGGTAGAAAGTCAACCCTCGTCATAGCCTGGGTCAACCCACAAACAGCCATTACAGAAACGTGCCTTGAGTTATCCAGAGTCTGGTTTTAATCATAAGCCAGACAACTCCCGTACCTTAACAACGTTAAGATATGAACTGTTCTATATCCAACATAGAACCAGAGGCACAGATTTAATTGAACCAGATTCAAATCATGCAGCTATCCCCAGTGCATGTCAACTAAATGGAAAGAGGCCGATCAGCGTTACTCAACTTAGGAATACTTCCAATTATGAGTAACCTGAAAGAGAAGCAAGTTCTCTTAACCATTACTATCAACTGAATACCATATACAAGTATCTACATCTTCGATCACTTTGAAGAATCCCAATACTTGCTACACCTGGTTCTCTACTCTATTCAAATACCTAAAACTTCTCAAAATTCGGACCCTGTGTTTCCACGAAACACCTGTCTAAAAACTAGAGAAGTTATAAGTAAACCGAATATAGTACGAGGACCAACCCCTCTGTCCTGATGAACCGTGGACAACATACAATACTCTGTATAAGTCCTTTGAGTCTGATAACTCATTCACTGTGTGTCGTAGGTTGAAAACTATACTTATGGTTAAGAAGAATTACACCGCTGTTTAATGCTCCTTACCTAACCATCCACTGATATAGGTAAATGTCATAGACATAATTTCAAAAGGTATATCTCACTCTATGAAAATAGACGTACAGATATTTCAATTTGAAATTGGTGCACAACAGCGGATATTCAAAACCAAATATTTGCCGTCTGGCAAACAACCCAGGTGACTTCCTCAAATATCACCGATTACAACGAATCCCGATATAATGAGGAAAATCACCTAATTCCCAATAGCTTACTCTCACTCATCATCTGTAAAACCATACAGATGTGAGAATCATACCTGGTAAATACATACCCTGGAGCAAGTGTCTAATTGGGAAATCAGTTTTCCATTAACAGTACACAGTGAAACTGAAACATTGAAATGTTTCGATGGGGTATCCCGGTATTCCTAGTAATGCCTCTTCCAGATTCACGACTGTAACTGTATAATTCTTTGCCACCTCTCCAAATCCCTTTTTATGTCTTTAGTCATTACCTTCTGCACATCCCTTTAGGCCAAATGGTTTTCTTCCTTCCCTACCCTTCGGCACCAGCCTATGGTTTGGAAGAAGACTATCCAATCAGCGTAATGGGTGTACTGTCCTAATCCTAGGACCACTCGCAATGCGAGAGAAGGTGAAGATAAAAGACACCTGAATAAATCTTATTCCTATTTCTCCTGAACCAGAATCCATCCCCGAACTCGAACAAGTTCCTTTCGAGTTCGTATATAACCATACGATGGAATATCCAATAAACTGTGGATCTTCGTAGTGATACGGAGTGTCCTGGAGAAATACAAAGGTGATGTGGGAGTGGTAATGAAATACCTGGTTTGGTCGTGAATATCAGTCGCAATTTACTTTGCCCTCTTACTAATCCCTTGTTTTGTCTTAACTTAATACCTTCTGTATACCATCGTTAGGCTAATTGGTTTTCTTCATTCCCTACCGGTCGGCACCTGCCTATGGTTTGGAAGAAGACTATCCAATTTGCGTAATAGGTGTACTACTCCTAAACCAAGGAGTACTCGCAACCTGAGAGAAGGTAAAAGGAAAAGACAACTGAATAGTCCTATCTATTTCCTCCAGAACCTGAAACCATCCTCGAATAAATTCTTTCGAGTTCGTATCTAACCATACGATGGTTTTGTCCAATGGAAGTGGACGTTCGTAGTAATACGGGGTGTCCTGGAGAAAAGGGTAAAAGTAGGAGTGGCAATGAGGTTTGCAACTCTGATAATCCAAAAGCCAGTGTTTAAGAAGGTTCGGTTAATTTGGTCACTGAGTCATAGTCTTAGGGTCGGGTCAATGGTCGCTGCCGAAGAGAAAGAGAAAAGAAACACTCAGCGTGCACTCTACCTAGATCAGAATGGTTACCAATTTATCTAATCTGGAAACCTCCCACTGTACCGTTAAATTCTCCTCCAAACCTGAAAGAAGAATTAGTCGGGGTCTCCCGAGGAGTAAACTAACTCATCAGTGGGAATCGGGATCCAACTATCATCGCATGATAACGTGACGGAATCCGCTCACATCATCACACTCCAGAAGGTATGCGCATATCTGGCAAGTTTCAGTTCTTTTGAAACTCCCGATGTGATTTTTTCCCCATGCTCTTATGACCTTGACTTTGGCCAACATATCATAAGTCACATGTCAAGTTCTACCCGTCATTCTCCAGGTTAATTTGAATCCACCCGTACCTACCCTTGACTTTGGCCAAAATGGCAGTATGACTGTCCCAAACCAACGCATCTATCTATGCTGCATATGAATACCCCAATAGCTACCAATCACTGTGCCTTGACTTTGGCCAACATACACAGCTTGAATACTATTGACCATCCATATGAAACGACGGAGGGCTACGAATGGTTTCTGGCGAAAACCTTTAACGTAGTGAACTTGATATCGTCGAAGGAACGGATAGCTTTTATAAAAATATAGTGACGAAAACCTTTGCTAAAGAGGTCACTCCCGGTGAAGGGATTTCGGCTCTTTCCCCGTAGAATGAGGTGCAGGATATTCCAACTGAATACCACGGTGCAAAGCAAAAGTAATCGGCTATAGTGAAGTTAATGCCCTGACGCAAACTTTTTGTCCAAGGGGTCACTCCCGGTGAAGGGATCTCGGCCCTTGCCTCGTCGACTGGGGAGCAGGATATTCCATCTGAATACCACGATGCAAAACAAAAGAGAACGTCCTTGCAAATAACAGCTTTTTGATAAATGTTCCAACAACATCAGATTAGGTTTGTTTTAACTTGCATTGATCCAAATCAATGCAGTCCCATCAAATGATCACACCATAAAGAACGAAAATAATATGACGTACGTATATGCCATCCGCATACGCCACTGGGTCCCGTCATTACCCGTTAGGTTAGCTAACTAACGACAGAGCGGGGACTGGACTAGCGCGGATGCAAAACATATACAACATCTACTAATATATATACCAATATATTATATTCGCTCAAGGCGTGATAAAATGCAACATCGCAGAAATGTACAGCATCACAGAACAATACAGATATCTGGGATCCCCGGGTTTCACAGAGCCACTACTGAAACCCGACGTTCCCCTGGTCGTGTGGATAGCCTGTGCAATGAAATCCTAGACCCTTACGGGCGCGACAAGTTACCCGCCAAAACCTGAAGCGAGGCAGCCCCCTTCAACGACGTGAATGGACCACCCAGCACTTCACGGAATCCGGTAACTTGGGCACCCCTCCTGGGTCAACCTGTACCCCCTACGAGTGCGGCGAATAGCCCGCCAATCCTAGAGTGAAGCCCCCTCCGTCTCAATGCCATGAGATGCGGGCTCGTTGCCCTCTAGAACCCGGCTATCCGTGCACCCCTCCGCGGGGCAATCCTAGTACAGAAAGTAAAATATACATACAACGGGTACATCGACCGCAACCTGGTTGTGCCCCAAAATAATAATACAAACAGGCAGTGACGGCAGTCCACATGTCGGACGCTCGCCCCGCAATATCAAATGTACATAATACAACAAAACTGTACTAGCATTGCATCCAGGCTATCCCCACGACCGATCCGCAACATCACAGCAATACACAGAACATCAACGTGAATGTCACGTTCGCAAATCCGTCTAACCGGGCTATAGCAGTTAGACAGGATTTACCGATCAAGTGACATTCACGGTCGCAGATATAATGTAAATACTGTGAAATAATGTGTTTAAAATATCCGATCGATCAAATTTTAACAAGTGGGCCCCAAGTACTACTGTAGCACATCAAGAAATTCTGGACCCAAAATTAATATTCCAAAAATCCTAATTTTAACCCAGAAAGCAACTGCTGAAATTTGATGCAGTGATCTCAACATAGTGCGGCGGAACCGCGCCCTAAAGGGGGGTTTGGCCACGGTTCCGCGCTCCCATTGTGGAGTCACTGTATCGAATTTTTACAGTGTTCTTAGAGTTTTAAGTACATCACTTTTCTACAACCTGAAAAAAATTTCGACTCCAGAAAATTTCAACAGAAAACTGATGCATGTGGGAAAATACGGCTTTTGGGATTTTGGTCGATCGGAAATGTAAACACATTAAACAAAGCTAGACTAAGTTAATGGTGAGGCTCTGATACCACTGTAAGTGCACGGCGGCGCCCCGGCCTCCATCCCGAGGCCAAATGCGGAAGCGGTGATAAACTTTAAATATTGCAAACTAGCAAACCGGCACCACCGCGCACTAAACACCCGGATCGAACCATTAACTAGTCCTAGCTAACTATAAGATGAGGAATAGAGATATACCGACTGATCCGAGTCCTCCGGTCTTCTCGTCGTCGTCCCGATCTCCTGCGGAAACTCCGGTCGTCGCCTCCTTGCCGGAAGGGCACCACATCGTCTGCATCTTTTACGGGCTCCCACCTCAATACCGAGGCAACTCGGGCACGAAGCTGGCTAGTCGACGTGCCCATGATTTGCTGTAGAATGTGTAGTGCTCAAGTCTCATTTTGGGGTTGTAGGAATTGCCATATGGTGGAGGAAATGATATCAGCTTGTGGAGATGGAACATATGGGATTTTACAAAGCTAGAAGAACAAAAATCCCACCCCAACAAATTGGGACAGCCCCCCTCCCTCTATGTGGCCGGCCATCACCATGGAATGGAGAGAATGAGAGTGAGAGCAATGAGGGAGTGAGTGGCTTGATCAATAATGCAAGAGGGAATCAAAATGAAATCATGAAGGAACATGATAAAAACATCCACACTTAACCACAACTATCATCAACAATCATGTCCACAAAAGTCATGCCATCATGACACTACAGGACTAGCCATGATGAGAAGGAGAAGTCAAATGGTGGAGGAATTATCATGATACAAGAATATGCAAAGACCCCCTCCACAAAAGCTTATTTGCACAAATGCAAATAAGCCAACCTCCACCAACCTTCGGCCATTGAACGATAGAAAGAAAATGGCCGAAACGGAAAGCAAACTGGCAACTCCAGAAAACTGGTCCCGTAATAAATTACAGGAAAACCCCGATACTGTGTATACACACTCGCATTTGTATTCCGACCGAAATACAAATGCAATGAGACAAAACTACACTGTACTATACTAGGATCCGGCTTAAACCAAAGCCGGCTAGTAATATCCGTCCGATCCTGATCCGTGCAATACCGCACGTGTCTGATCGAACCCTGCCATATATGCATACGGCCTATAGTACTAACTGTCCGATCCTGATCCGTGCAATACCGCACGTATCTGATCGGACCTTGCCATATCTCCATACGGCCTCTACAGCTAACTGTCCGATCCTGATCCGTGCAATACCTCACGTATCTGATCGGACCTTGCCATATCTCCATACGGCCTCTACATCTTTTCGCCCGAAAGCTTGAGTAACTGAATGTGGAGGACTCTAAAGACTCGTCAACACCATGGTTGTGGATTTAACCACTAGCACGTCAGAGGTATAAGCCAATACGTAACGGGCTACCAGGTATTGACCAAAAGGGACGTCGATGAGCGAACTCATCCTGACACCCTACTGAGCCTATCAGTGACAATATCCGTACAGTCCGGTCCGTTCGTCTATGAGCATCGCATGGCGGGCCTAGGGGGTTGGTAAAATTCAGACCCCCAAAAGCGGTACAAGTCGTGTCGGAGTGTAGCCCAGAACACCGTGAGATACTACTGGAATACCTACCAGTAAATCTCCTGCCTCGGCCGAGGGCTTCGTGTAATGGCTCTCCTAGACACAGCGCGACCTCACCCCCAATACCGGGAGAGACGAACCCCTGAAGATACGCTCACTGCCTCCATGTGGCTCGGGACTGTACCCAACTAAAACCTGTTTGCACGTCTCCTTTGAGCGTGGTAGGGTAGTAATCAAAGTACAGTGGGAACTCACACGAGACAAATGACAATCCTCAGGTCGATGAACTAACCTGTACACATGTCACCTGGGAACTGCTATCTGACGTCTGGTATAAGACCAACTAGCATGTTCCCGGCGAGTCCTGTCCGGTGTACTCATAACCCAATGAGCACCTGTATACATCTTAGGTGATCCAACTGACACCAATGGCTTGTGAGACCGGCCACCGTCCCTCGTCGAGGTCTCGACTGTATACACTAGTCTACTCTGGAGTATCGATGCCCTGTCTCGAAACTCGCACGACTAGGACCTTTTAAGGATATGCTTATAGACCCCCAGCTCCCACTTATATGATCGCCCTCATACTGCTGGTGGTCAAGCAAGAATCCTAGGGGCTCTATCAACGTGTAATAGCGACATGTCAGGTCACCTAAGCAGTACACGATGATTTAGATAAACCAGATAACATACTATCATCTCGAGTAAGACTATCCTACCGGGATAGGTCCTCCCTCAATCATTGCAATCATGTACCTGTGATCCAATAATTGACTCTGAGGGCACTATCTCCAACACTTAGTATTCGTGCTACGTTTGTTGGCCTGCATCAAGGCGTAGTGTGCGGTAGCTAACTAGTATTTATTTTGTTGTTGCATATGATGCAGATTGGATTAGGGTAGTCGTGCGACTTTGTTGGCCTGCTGATTAGTTTGAAAAACTGTATTTACCGCAATCAGAAACGGCGTCGCTTTGCAGCTAGCCGGTGAGTACGGGTCGATCCACAGAGATGGGTAAATTCCTTTTATGTGTTTTTACGAGTTGATTCAAAGTGTCGTTTTTGTTGGTTTATAAAAATCTATGAAAACTGGATCTAATTAATCTAATTAAAAGTCTTGTTAGAAGGTTTAGGGGAAGTTTGGAGATTAAAGGTTTCCTCACCGCTTTCATTGCCCTATTTTAGATCTGTTAGATGTTACAGTAATTATCAATAAAGTGGATCCGAATCTTTTGGGAAGATATTTCTTCCTCTAGATTCGTATCCTTCCTTTATCGATAATTACCCTAACCCCCATGGAAAACGCGCGCAACCGGCCCTTTATACTACGGTTCACCGTTACCTCGAGGGGTAGGGTGCCGTAGGGAGCGGTTGTACGCGTATGCAAGGAGTTCTAATTCATTAGGTGAATGTGGCATTGAAAGGGGTGAGAGATCCCATCTCTCAACCCTTTCCCTAAGGCTAACCCTAACAAGCGAGGAGATTACTCGCTCATTAGGGGATGAGAAAACATTTTAATTAAAGGAACAGAAATAAAATTACTTACTAATTCGATGTCTCCCTCCAAGCAAGAAGACAGAATAGATCTGAATATAACTCCCAGAAATTCTGAATTTTATTTATTGAAAAGAGGCATACATTTTACAGATTTTGAGTACAATTTATAAGCAACCAGTGAAGCTAGGGTTACAGACTCTCGTAGACATGCAATTACAGATTTGCCCCCTAAAAATCCCAACACCCGCACCGTCGCACCGACACAAGAAGTCGGTGCCGACACGGGCACCATACGGCCGCGGAACAGCGGCAATGATAGGCCTTTGGCCGCGGTAACGCGGCCCTTTGGTGGCTTCATGCCACCATCTTCTGTGGTCTTCATTCTGGGTTCTTGGGCTTATTTGTTCTTCACTATTTTTCTCTGTTTGACTTCTTGGTCTTTTCCAGATCTTCAATGAAAACTTGTAAGGAGCTTTTGACCGTTCACTTTCGTCTTTTGGACCTTGCACTGTTCTTCATCTCGGCTTGAGTAAGATCTGTCTGCTTGTTGGTCAAAAGTCTCTTTTCTGTAGCATATCTCGTCTTTTTCACTGTATTTGTTTCAAGAGCCTGTATCATGTGTCATGCAACAAACGAGCGTCAAAAGTACCTGTTTACTTATAAAATGAATAAAAGTGGGACGTATGAATTGCAATATTATGATATGAACAAATACCCCCAAACTTATCTTTTGCTGGTACTCGAGCAATCTTATTTTGTATTCACTAAAATCCTAACCACACTTTCGCAGGGAAACGCGATTGCACTGAGCATGTTCAACAAGCCGTTAAACCTCTAGGTATCCCTAGTAGGAGGAGTGTTGTCTCCTGAGGGTTTTCAGCGGATACTACCCACAAAATCCTATCAATTCAGCACATTGACTTTTGTTCTCCAATTTGGTTTTCTAACTAAGAATTCTATTATCATCGACTCGTAAATTATCCACCCATATTTTTGACGCTTCCTCATCATTTAACTTAAGATTATATATATTCTGTAGACCTACTTAGCTTTCGGCATCTCTTAAGTTTTCCTTCTAGGGTTCCATCTCGACTTGGGAATTTCTATCAACTCTATTAAAGATATAAGTTCTATTTTTCATTCCTCTCTCTTATCTAAATTCCAATCACATATCCCTACGTGTGTGTATAGATCACCCCTACACTTAGAAATTCAAATCAAGCAATCATACTCTTGTCCGTTGTCCCAAAGCACTTCTTAGTTAGTGAATTTTTAAATGAAATTTGCTTACACATCCTTCATGCGACCGTTAATACTTCTTGAGGTACCAACGACCGATTACAAAATGTGTTTGCACATTTAAGCCTAATTCCTAGTCTTGCAACACCCAAGGCTTTAGCAGTGACTCCCAAACCAGTTGGTCTAAGGCACTAGGTGATGAAGCACCCTTGCTAAATATTTTTCTATTTTTGCAGCCTTAAGTAATCACAAAAACCAGTGTCCATTTTTTTATTCTTTATTCACTTTTTTTTTTCATTGGACTAAGGACTTTAGACAAGAGCATTTCAAGGTCTCTTCTACTATTCCAAGTTTTAAGATGCGTGATTGTGCAAGTTGTAGGGTATACATTTTCAGAATCTAGACTTAAGTTAGGAACTATTTTTCAAACTTATACTCTAATAAGAACATCAATACTCTACCCTTGTTTCGACTTAGTCCAAGAAGTGAACCCAAAATTTGCCTATTTCTAAATAAACTACAAGGCATATACTTTCTACCGTTAAACTTTAAGGAATGTTATTTTTAGGGTTTTTAATTCACTAAGTCTAAGATCTAGTTGTTCCCGGCTAGTTAACCTATAAGGCCAAAATTGAATACAATAATTTTTATAATTTTTCAAAAATTTTCAATTTTTATGGGTTTTCAAATAAGTATGCAAATGCAAAAATATGTACAAATGAATGCGAAGGAAGAAGACGTACCGAGCATACCCCCAAACTTGAACTTGACAGTGTCCTCACTGTCATACTAAACCAAGAGGGTCAAAATACCGGCACTTCCCTGTTTATTTATTTATAATTTTTTTTATTGTTAAGAAAAACAAATATATACAGAAAGGCCCTCCCCCAAACTTCATTTAAACTATGTTAGATATTACTGCCAAACCTTGCATAGACCAAACGTCAACACCAACCAGTTGAAAAATTTATCAGTAAAAAGTATTGGTTGATGGAAGAAGCGATTCACAAAGAATTGGGGAAGATAGAAGTGGTGGTAAGGGAGGTGTGGAGGTAAATATACAGGCGATGGTGATGTATCAAAACGAGAATGTAAATGATCAGCAATCAGTGGAATGTTGGCATTCTCATAGCTTATTAAAAGAAATGGGGGTATTTCAACTTCTAAAGGAGGAGGTTGACTCACCACAATACCCCCAAGATGTTCCTGTGGGTCCTCTATTGACTCGGCATCATTCATCAATTGTATATGATACTGAATTATGAGGGAACTTATCTCCTCGATGTCCGCCATAGTCCAACCGAAAACTTGCCGCCTATCTTGTTAGACCATTAAGAGGGCGTTCTCTTGCTCGAGGGCTAGAGAGGCCGATATGATAATGGGAAAGGTCTCATTCTCACCTATGTAAGCATATCTAAGGTGAGACGGCAAGGGCGTGAGTTCGAGTTTCGGAGGCGAAAGAATCATTTCGGAATCTACCTCGAACTCAAAGGACTCCAACACAGGTTCGAAATCACTGCAAACAACCGATTCGGATGGCTCGACTAACTCATCCAAAAATTCAAAAACCTCATAATCAGGCTGTGAGTCGTCATCATCCGAAAAAGTAAAACATTCATAATCAATATCGGTTGTGTCAACGGTGGTAGGCTCAAGGAGGGACGCACTAGTGGCGTCAAAACTGTTTTCATCAAATAGAAATCTCTCAAGCTCGCAGTCCTCCTGCGTGATTTCGTGAATAGAGCAAACTTCTCGTGTACTAGTTTTAGGTACGGGGGGCAGACTTCCCATCTTATAAATATTGAACTCACTAGACATTTTCCCAAAGGATAGAGTCATGGAGCCATTGCGACAGTTTATTACAGCATTGGAAGTGGCCAAAAATGGTCGACCGAGAATCACCGGAATTTGGTTTCTTGGGTTAGCAACAGGTTGTGTGTCCATAACGATAAAATCAACGGGGAATATGAACTCCACGACTTTGATCAACACATCCTCTAGTTGACCCCTTGGATAGGTGATTGATCGATCAGCCATTTGGAAAGTACAACGAGTGGGTTTCAACTCTCCAACCCCTAATTGTTCATACACGGAGTAGGGAATCAGGTTAACACTAGACCCAAGATCTAGAAGTGCTCGATTAATTTTCTTATTCCCAATTTTGATTGAAATCGTAGGACAGCCGGGGTCCTTTCGTTTTTGGGGTAAGGTTTGATGGTGGTTAATAGCATTGCTCACTGCACTAGCCACTAGCACTTTCTTGGGTACTTGAGATGCCTTTCTCTTCGAGGTGCATAAGCCCTTTAAGATTTTCGCGTATGAAGGGACTTGTTGGATTGCATCTAAGAGAGGTATATTTATGCTAACCTGCTTAAATATCTCCACAATCTTTTCCACTTGTGCAGTTGGTTTATTGGGACTCAACCTGTTTGGAAATGGAGCATTTTGAAAATTTGTTGAGTCAAATGTCTGTGGAGTAGAATGTGGAGTAGGAACGGATCCCAGTGTGGATGTGTTCGTGTTGTGAGAAATGGGTCCGTTCGAGTTAGAAGAAGTAGAGCCGTATGAAGGGTGGAGAATAGGCTCTAAAGAAAAAGGTGAAGAAGAAAGTGAAGAAAATGAAGAAGGGGAAGAAGACGATGGAGAAAAAGAAGAAGAAGACGAAGAACCACCGGCGGGGATATCATCACTAGTATCCACATTATTTTGCAACTCTCTTCCGGATCTCAACGTGGTCACCGCATTTACATTGTGATTGTGATATGCGTTTTGTGTGTGACCGGGATTTGGCAATGGTTGAGATGGAAGCCTTCCCTTTTCTCTCTCGCTCAATGCAGCAGTTAATTGTGCAATTTGTGCCTCAATAGATTTGATACTTTGATCGTGTGAGGCATTGTTATGCATCAAAGACTGAACATAACTTTCAAATCTTACTGCGGATTCTGTAGATTGCTTGAGAAAAGCATCTAGACTTTTTTCGAGCGAGATAACTTTATCGTCATTTGGTTGAACCAAATTGTTCGTTTGATTTGTATAAGGTTGTTGTTGGAAATGTTGCTGGTTTTGAGTTTGTGAGGGTGTTTGTTGTTGTTGTGGAGGAGGAGGTCTTTGAAAATTATTATTCCCTTGAAATTGTTGATTTGAGTGACTCGTCCACCCCGGATTGTATGTCGAAGAGTACGGATCGTTTCGTTGTCGTTGCTGAAATGCAGCATTGACTTGATCCTGTCCTTGAGTAGATGCATTATAAGGAAACTCTTCGGTTAGATGCGATGGATTCGCACAACAAGCACAAACAGTTCGTGTGGTTAGAGTAGGGGCAGGAGAAGACGATGAGATTTTGGTCTCAATGGCTTCTAGCTTTTTCATAAGTGAGGCCATCTCGGCCTTCATAGCAATCGACATATCTATTTGATGTATGCCTGCCGTAGATTGACCAACAGAAGAAAATGATGTGGTCTTGGTACTCTCCCACTGAATTGTTTGCTCACTAAGATCCTCAAGAAACTGCCACGCTTCGTCGCTAGACTTGGAAAGAAAATGACCTTGACATATAGTTTCTAGCAACTGCTTCGTTGCCGAGTTCAATCCCTCATATAATGTTTGGCAAAGTTGCCAACTTTCGATCCCATGATGAGGGCATTAAACGAGTAGGTCTTTAAATCTCTCGAAGCACTTCCAAAATGGTTCGGAAGGAAGCTGTGAAAATTGTATAATCTCATTACGGATTCTAGCAGTTTTGTGATGAGAATAGAACTTTTTCAGAAAAGCTCTTACAAACTCTTCCCAATTTCTAATGGAATGTGATGCGGTGCTGTATAGCCACTTCTCGGCTAGGTCACATAAGGTAAAAGGAATGACCCTTAGCCTTATCGCGTCATCACTTAATTGGGTTGTTTTCATCATAGCGCACACATTTTGGAATTTATTAATAAAAATATATGCATCTTCATATTCCAAACCATGAAATTTTGGCAGCATATTGATGAAATGTGGTTTTATTTCAAAGTTGTCCCCATTTGCCAGTGGGGGTGAAAGACAAGTAGGTAAAGAAGTGCGGATGGGGTAAAAGAGATCCTGGAGCGCAACTCGTGCGGCCGCTACAACAGGCGGAAGATTCGGGTTATTCGCACCTGGCGAAGGTGGAATCATTCCCGTCAGTAAGGTATCGTTGGGGTTGAATCCCGGCATACCTTCGAAAGAAGAATTTGAAGGTGGAGGTAAGGAAATGGACGGAATGTTGACGAAGGGTTCGTCGAAGGGTTCGTCGGTCGGTACCAACGAAACACGGACTAATCGGGCGTTAGTATCCCTAGTCCAAAGTGACATACACTAAAGGAGTAGTGTAGTCAGAAAAAATAGAAAAACAGAATGTGGGGGTAAGATAACGTCAATGAGAAGAAGTGAGTTGAAGTGAGTTGCAAGTTTTTTAGCGGCAAGTTGCAAGTTTTGAAAAGATTCTTCTTTTATTTTTTATTTTTATGTGAGAGTTTTGCAAAGAGGTTTTTTTGAAAAGGGACTCGTGACACAAATGTATCAACCACACATGCACAATCAGGCCTAGATCTAGGGTCACCTAGGTCTGCTAGACAGCTCCTAACTACGGCTAGAAATAGGACCTCAAACCGCCTCTTCACCGACAAGTACGGCCAGGTAAGTGGGAAGGAACCACCACTACAGTGGGCCTAATTAATAACCACTAGCCTAGACACCGCAATGTCGGTTAGGATAAACGGTCGATGCCTATACTAGTCCTTTTCCTATTGAGCTCGATGTCCTTAGGTCTGAGTCTAGTCTTTTTTAATTAATTGTGGTCGATGCAAAATGCTTTAGGTGTTTTCTGGGGTCCTGGGAAGGGTGATGAAATCCCCACCCAATCTGAGTTTGGTCAATTAGCCCCTTAGAGTCCGGTTAAATTATGCAAAACAATAAAATTCACTTGCAATCAATTTTTAGCACGGCACAAAGAAACCTGCAGAAAATCTGTTATTTAGAAGCGGAGGAAAAAATTTTAGCGCAAAGAACCCTGCAGAAATTTTTTTACAGTAGATATATGGAGGTCACAGAGGGGAGAATGAGGAAACAAACAGAGCAAATCTGGTGTGCTGACATGGCAGACGAGGCGCGGAACCGCGGCGTGGGGCCCCCTTATGCGGTGGAAACGCGGTCCTTTGAAGGGATCAGGGTCTGACAATTTTTGTACTGTTCTGTGATCAATTTTCCTTTCTGTTCTGATATGCACTTTTCTAATTTGCCCTCTGTAAATTTCAGATCCGAGCTTCTTCGCTATTCCTGCAAGATTCAAAAGATACACCCTTCAAACAGATCAAAAATTGATAATTTTTGTATTTTTTTATATTTTTATATTTTTATAATTTTTAAAATTTATATCAACCCGAAAATTCACAAAAAGAAAAATTACGCCATCCCCGGCAACAGCGCCATTTGATTAGTTTGAAAAACTGTATTTACCGCAATCAGAAACGGCGTCGCTTTGCAGCTAGCCGGTGAGTACGGGTCGATCCACAGAGATGGGTAAATTCCTTTTATGTGTTTTAACGAGTTGATTCAAAGTGTCGTTTTTGTTGGTTTATAAAAATCTATGAAAACTGGATTTAATTAATCTAATTAAAAGTCTTGTTAGGGTTAGGTTTAGGGGAAGTTTGGAGATTAAAGGTTTCCTCACCGCTTTCATTGCCCTATTTTAGATTTGTTAGATGTTACGGTAATTATCAATAAAGTGGATCCGAATCTTTTGGGAAGATGTTTCTTCCTCTAGATTCGTATCCTTCCTTTATCGATAATTACCCTAACCCCTATGGAAAACGCGCGCAACCGGCCCTTTATACTACGGTTCACCGTTACCTCGAGGGGTAGGGTGCCGTAGGGAGCAGTTGTGCGCGTATGCAAGGAGTTCTAATTCATTAGGTGAATGTGGCATTGAAAGGGGTGAGAGATCTCATCTCTCAACCCTTTCCCTAAGGCTAACCCTAACAAGCGAGGAGATTACTCGCTCATTAGGGGATGAGAAAACATTTTAATTAAAGGAACAGAAATAAAATTACTTACTAATTCCATGGCTCCCTCCAAGCAAGAAGACAGAATAGATCTGAATATAACTCCCAGAAATTCTGAATTTTATTTATTGAAAAAAGGCATACATTTTACAGATTTTGAGTACAATTTATAAGCAACCAGTGAAGCTAGGGTTACAGACTCTCGTAGACATGCAATTACAGATTTGCCCCCTAAAAATCCCAACACCCGCACCGTCGCACCGACACAAGAAGTCGGTGCCGACACGGGCACCATACGGCCGCGGAACCGCGGCAATGATAGGCCTTTGGCCGCGGTTCCGCGGACCTTTAGTGGCTTCATGCCACCATCTTCTGTGGTCTTCATTCTGGGTTCTTGGGCTTATTTGTTCTTCACTATTTTTCTCTGTTTGACTTCTTGGTCTTTTCCAGATCTTCAATGAAAACTTGTAAGGAGCTTTTGACCGTTCACTTTCGTCTTTTGGACCTTGCACTGTTCTTCATCTCGGCTTGAGTAAGATCTGTCTGCATGTTGGTCAAAAGTCTCTTTTCTGTAGCATCTCTCGTCTTTTTCACTGTATTTGTTTCAAGAGCCTATATCCTGTGTCATGCGACAAACGAGCGTCAAAAGTACCTGTTTACTTATAAAATGCATAAAAGTGGGGCGTATGAATTGCAATATTATGATATGAACACCTGCGTCAAGGGTCGTACGGGTGGGTTTAATTCAATCAAGAAATGACGGGTTGAACTTGACTAGCGCACTATGGTTTGTTGGCCTGCGTCAAGGTCATAGCACGCTAGGGGAAAAATATTATCGGGAATTTCAAGTGTTGAAATTTGCAATGAGATTGCATACTTCTATGAGATAGTTGGATCCCGATACCCTCTGCGAGTAATTGTTACTCCCGGGAGAGTTTTACACAGGACAATTAGCTGATCAAGTAGGTGTCTAGAAAGGTGTCGACGGGGTTACGCCTCTGGGAAAACGAGGTTTACTTTAATTAGGTCCGTGCGAAAGCACGGGGAACCTCCCTCAAAGTACCGACAATGGCCTGGCTGAAAGATCGGCGAAGTTGTAGGGTGTAATTAATCCCGGCTAGTCTTTCCTTTTAGGGTTTGAAGGAAGATTTGATAAAAAACAGTGGGAGCCATCCTTATTAGATAAGATAATAACCAATCTGATCTTGCAAGAGCATACGCTAAAGTGTTTTCTTCTCTCTCTCTCCAGGTAGCGACCATGTCATGCCTTAATCAAGATAATAATATGGATGTATTGACTGAACCCGCATGTTATACTGTGCTGGGGAACGTTGGTTCCGTTCTTTCTTATAAGAGTTATAGGACTGAACAAGACATAGGGGAATACCAGGATTCCCATGCCACCCGAATGAAGAAAGTACATGATGATACATTTTCTTCGGGTGTGTTCGTTACAGAGAACTGTTTCTCCATTTGCCCTACGTCCTGGGTATTAGATACCGGGTCAGGATCCCATATATGTAATCAGTTACATGGGCTTAGGAAAGGCAGAGAACTTGGAGAAGGTGATAAAGACATAAGAGTTGGAAATGGTGCAATTGTTGCAGCTAAGACTGTCGAGGAATATCACCTTGCATTACCAACTGGTAATATATTGGTTCTGAACGAATGCTATTACATGCCGAACCTGATATGCAACATTATATCGGTTTCTTTGTTGAGTAAAGAGGGATATAATTTTGTATTACAAGATAATGTTATGAACATTTTCCGTAACCAAAAGTTGGTTGGATCAGGCACGTTATGCAATGGCATTTATGTTCTAAATCAATCAACAGTTCTAAGCATAACAAACGCACACAATAGGAAGAGTTCAGAACAGAACGAATCTTTCTTGTGGCATTGTAGACTGGGTCACATCAATGCGACACGACTAGCTAAGTTGCATAAAGATGGATATTTGAATCCGTTTGAATTATCATCTTATGACACTTGCCAGTCATGTCTCAAAGGCAAGATGACCAAAGCTCCGTTTACGGGACACGGAGAAAGAGTTACGAAACTCTTGGGACTGGTGCATAGTGATGTATACGGTCCAATGTCTACACATGCCAGGAATGGTTCTGCATACTTCATTACATTCACTGACGATATCTTTAGATTCGGATATGTGTTCCTGATGAAACACAATCGGAAGCTTTTGAGAAATTTAGAGAATATAAACAAGAAGTCGAGAACCAAACCGGGAAAAGTATTAAAATCCTTCAATCTGATCGAGGAGGTGAATACTTGAGCATTGAATTCCTGGACTTCCTAAAAGAGAATGGGATTCTCTCTCAGCTGACTCCTCCATATACACCACAGCACAACGGTGTATCAGAATGGAGGAACCGCACCCTATTAGATATGGTGCGCTCTATGATGAGCACAGCTGAGTTACCTATTTCCTTCTGGGGATATGCACTGGAAACAGCTGCAGACCTATTGAATAGGGTTCCCACCAAATCCGTGCCAACCACTCCATACGAGATAGGAAAAGGAAAGAGACCATGTCTTAATTATGTTAAGATATGGGGTTGTCCGGCATATGTAAAAACGCAAAATCCGGACAAACTCGCGGCAAGGTCCATTCTGTGTAAGTTTATTGGATATCCCAAACATTCGCGCGGCTATATCTTCTACCACACCGAGGAACAAAAGGTGTTTATTTCTCGACATGCCACCTTTTTAGAAAAGGAATTTCTTGAAAAAGAGATTAGTGGCAAGGAGGTAGAACTGGAAGAGGTTCCAGCAATACAGACTACGATAGAAGATTTGGTTGAACCAGAGGATTCGGTAGTTCCCAACGAACCTCAGCCTCTCCGCCGATCTAGTAGGGTTCCTCGCCAACCTGAGAGATACTACGGTTTTCTCATGGATGGTGGCAGCGAGGATTGCATCATGGAGGATGATGACCCGACTAGCTTCGAGCAGGCCATCACGAGTGGGGACTCAGTGAAATGGCTGGATGCTATGCGGTCTGAGATGGAATCCATGTACACCAACAAAGTATGGACTTTGGAAGATGCTCCTGAAGGGGTAAAACCCATTGGGAGCAAGTGGATCTTTAAGAAAAAGCTTGGTGTAGATGGGAAAGTGGAGACTTTCAAAACTAGACTTGTTGCAAAAGGTTTTCATCAAAGACCAGGTGTGGACTATGACGAAACCTTTTCTCCAGTGGCTATGCTTAAATCCATCCGGATCATGCTTGCCATCGCTACATATCATGATTAAGAAATCTGGCAAATGGAAGTTAAGACCGCCTTTCTAAACGGTGATTCAGAAGAGTGCATATACATGACTCAGCCAGAGGGCTTCATAGATAGTGGGAGCAGCGGGAAGGTGTGCAAGCTGCTTAAATCCATTTATGGATTAAAGCAAGCATCGCGGAGTTGGAACATCTGCTTTGACGTCGTTATCAAAGAGTTTGATTTCTTCAAAAACGTAGATGAACCTTGTATTTACAAGAAGGTAGAAGAGAGTAAGGTTGTCTTCCTCGTATTGTACGTGGACGACATACTCTTGATAGGAAATGACATTCCTATGCTGCAATCGATCAAGCTCTTCTTATCACAAAGATTCTCAATGAAAGATCTTGGTGATGCCTCCTGCATATTGGGAATTAGGATCTATAGAGATAGATCCAAACGGATATTGGGATTGTCCCAATCCAGGTACATTGACACCATACTAAAGAGATTTAGTATGGAAGAATCCAAGCGTGGGAACTTACCCACGATCTCTGGAGTCACTCTCTCCAAAGAGATGTCTCCCAAGACTGATTTGGAGAGAGCTCGCATGCAAGGGATACCCTATGCTTCGGCTGTAGGCTCTATCATGTACGCGATGCTATGTACCAGACCCGATGTAGCATACTCACTAAGTGTAGTGAGCAGGTATCAAGCTGATCCTGGAGAGAGTCACTGGACAGCTGTGAAGAGCATTCTCAAGTACTTGCGAAGGACTAAAGAGATGCTCTTGGTGTATGGTAACGGAGAACTCCAAGTGAAGTCCTTTACCGATTCGAGCTTCCAGAGTGATAAGGACGACTCTAAGTCGCAGTCGAGATTTGCCTTTACCCTTTACGGAGGGGCGGTTAGCTGGAAGAGTTCTAAGCAGGAAACCGTGGCAGACTCAATGATGGAGGCTGAATACATCGCTGCCAACGATGCTGCCAAAGAGGCTGTCTGGATCAAGAAGTTCATTACCGAACCTGGAGTGGTTCCATCCATTGAGCATCCAATACCTTTGTATTGCGATAACAATGAAGCGGTGGCTTTGGCCAAGGAACCCAGGTCCCATCAGCGATCTAGGCATATTCTGAGGCGGTATCACCTGATCCGGGAGATAATTGATCGCCGGGAGATCGAGGTCAGGAGGGTTGACACAAAGAATAACACAGAGGATCCACTCACGAAGGTCATTCCCCAGATATAGTTTGAGAGACTCTTCGGGATGCTCGGTATGCGATACTACAGCAGCTGGCCCTAGTGCAAGTAGGAGATTGTTAGTTGTATGTATACCCTAGAGGCCAGTATTGTACAGATGATGAATATTATATTGGATGCTTGGACATATATAGAGATGAATTTATTGCTCGATATGATAGTATGCTACCTGGTTGCTCTTTATCTTAACATGTATACTAGTCTCTTTATACTGTCTTATAGTTACATGTTGGTAAAGCCCTTAGGATGTGTACTTGACTACCTGGACTATGATGCGGATCATACTAGTGGGGACATGGTAGTCCATAAGTACATCCTTCAAGGTCCCTAGTCGTGGGTGTATCGAGACGGGGCATCGATATACCAGTGTAGACTAGCGTATACGCTTCTCGATCCATGAGATAGGCGATGGATGATCCCATATCCATTGGTGTTCGACATCAGAGATGGTATACGGGTGCTCAGTGGAGACTGGGTACACTGGACGGACTCGCCGAGAACTCCCAGATGGTATTATACCTCACGTCAGATGGCAGTTCTCAGGTGACACTTGTGCAGGTTAGTCTGTAGACCCGAGATCGTCATAGAGTCTTGTGTGATTCCTACTGTGCTTTGATTTCCACCTTACCACGTTCATAACGGTGGTTTTTGGGTACAGTCCCGATTCACATGGAGGCAATGAGCGATAGGAGGGGTTTCGTCTCTCCCGGTATTGGGGGTTGATGTTGCACTGTGCTCGATTGGCCGTAACAGGGAAGTCCCTGGCCAGGGCTGATTAGAGATTTACTGGTAAGTGTTACCAGTAGTTTCTCGACCCGTTATGAGCCTCACATCGGCACGACTTATCGGTTATTGGAGTCTGACATTTACCACCCCTAGACTTGATATGCAACATATCAGACGAGGAGACCGGACTGCACGGTAGTGTTGCTGGTTGGCTCGATGGGAGTTGTAGCAGGTTCGCTTGTTTTCTTCTGATCGCTCAATACCCGGGTGGCCGTTACGTTTAGCTGACCGCTTGCGGCTTGGGGGTGCCTGATATGATCATCACCCGCTGCCGGCGTATTGACGAGTCTTAGAGTCCCACAAAGGAGTTACCTAGTCCAGGCGAAACGTTGTGGTGCGAGTATGCGATTGCGCTTGGACCCGATTAAAATGCGCGTATGGGATACCGTATATTGATCGGGCGGCTTGCTTTTGTTAGGGTCATATGTGATATGGCCGGATTGATAACTCAAGTATTGATTTATCATTTAACCATTAGTTTTCTCACTAGAAATCTTTTCTTGTATATGATGGATGTATGCATGCATGTATGTTTTTCTTTCTTTCTAGTTTCATGCATATATGGATGTGTATACATACATACATACATACATACATACATACATCATCTCTCATGGTTGCTTATACAAAGAAAATGGTGGCAATATAAGACTCACACCATGGTTTTATTTATATGAATTATTATTGCATTTGATTTAAAACAAAAGGAAAGGATAATTCATGGTTTCTTTCTACACTCTTCTTTGACCTAACCATGCTCACCCACCTTTTAACCATGGATTAACTTTCCTTTTGGGTTTTAACTCAAGTTTAATAATATATTTATTGTTTAACCATGGTTTGAGATGAGAGAAGAAAAATATATATATTGATATATTTTTATTTACTCATGAGGGTTTATCTTTTGTATTCTTCTTAAAAAGCCATCATCTTCTTCAACCTTGAGCTCTTGCTCTCTAGACTTTTCATGTGAGCAAAATACTCAACAAGATAGGATTTTGAAGTGAGAAAGAGAACCACAACACCATTCTACACAAGTCTAGCCCACTTGTTTAGAGTGTTAGCTTCGTTTCATATTCTTGATAAAATGAAGTTGCAAGCTTTGACAAAGCGAACTCCGGGTGGATCATCGTGGACCTAGAGGAGATCAAGCAGACTTTTTCCAAACCCCAAGTGGCCGAGGAGTCTAGCATAGGGAGCTACAAAGGTTGTACTCTCAAAACCCTAGCTTTTTTTACTTGTGATGAAGTGTAGTTTATGAAACCCTAATTTTTCTAAGAATGATTCTTTGTATGCTTACTTAGCACCCTAAAATTTTAATCTTTGGTACATGTGATGCTTCCAAACCCTTCATGTGGTGCTAGGTAAACCCTTCACTGTGTAATCCGTCTTTTATTGCAGGCTCAAAGCAAATGCGGATTGCTAATAAATCCAATAAAGTTCATCTGTGATCTGGAATGCTTATTATTGCGTCTGACGAATGTACAATATCTATATATGATAGTTATTAGACGTCACTTATGTTTTACACCTGCGCTAGCCCAGACCCCGCTCTGTCGTTAGTTAAGTAACCTAACGGATGATGACGGGACCCAGTGGCGAATGCGGATGGCATAAGAGGACGTGGTATTTTCGTTGTTTTCTGCAATGATAGGATAAATGATGGGACGCATTATTATAATGCAAAGAAAATAAACCATAGTTTAATCGTTGGAACAAATTTAAAAGAAAACCACTCGGTTATTTTAAAAGATCAGAATATTTAATTGCGGAGCTTTAACCACTACTTTTAAAAATTATCAGGTTCCTTCGATTATATCAAGTTCTCTACATTCACGGTTTTGCCAAAACCATTCGTAGCCCTCCGTTATTTCATACATATAGTCAATAGTATTCAAGCTGTGTTTGTTGACTAAAGTCAAGGCACAGTGATTGGTAGCTGTTGGATATTTATATGCAGCATAGATAGATGCGTTGGTTTGGGACAGTCGTATTACCTTGTTGACTAAAGTCAAGGGTATGTACGGGTGGGTTCAAATTAACCAGGACAATGACGGGTAGAACTTGACATGTGACTTATGATTTGTTGACTAAAGTCAAGGTCCTAAGAGCATGGGGCAAAAATCCACACCGGGAATTTCTAAAGAAACTGAAATTTGCAGAGAGATGCATACCATTCTGGAGTTTGATGAATGTTGGTAGGATTCCTTCAACATTATCATACGATGATATTTTGGATCCTGATCCTACTGTGAGTATATACTACTTATCAGGAGATTCGTCACTTAACGATCAATACTATAAACCAAGTAGGTGCCTAGAAAGGTGTCAGCGGGGTTACGCCCCCAGAGAAAAGAGGTTATTTAATTAAGGAACTTCGCGAAACCGTTGGAAAACCTCCCTCGAAGTATCGACACTGGCCTGGCTGAACGGTTAAGCAAGTATTGTATGGTGAGAATTGTCCTGGCTAATTCTTCTTTTATGGTTTGAGGAGGGATTCGAGAAACAGTGAGAGCCATCCTGTTTAGATAAATTAAAAACCAATCTAAACTTGCAACAGCATCATGCTAAAATGTTTTCTTCTCTCTCTCTTAATTGCAGCGACCTTGTGACCACACATAGGTTACATCTAGATAACAATTTGACTGAATCTGACTTCTATGACTGGCAAAGATCTGTCCAGATGTCCATTGCCTATGACAAGCTGGACCACCCTATTACTACCCAGGATCCCGCCATCCCAGGTCCAGTTTCCACTGTCGCGGATATGGATATCCGTCAGACAAGGGAAAAAGATAAAGTGAAAGCTAAGTGCCTCATGTTAGCTTCAGTTGATGGTGTATACCAGAAGCAGCACGAGAAGATGGACTTAGATTCCATCTTTCTCCATAACAAAGATTTATATGGAGAGCAATCTCATATCGCAAGATATGAGACCTCGAACGAATTAATTCAAGCGAGGTTGGCTGACGGGTCATCTGTAAGGGACAACGTCCTTACAATGACTAGCTGTATTGATGAGCTCCACGACCTGGAGACCGCGTTGGGAAACGAGTCAGATACTGACTTGATTCTACAGTCTCTGCCTCCTACCCTAAAGGAAACCAGGGAAATAGAAGGAAAGAGAAGGGCAAAAGTTTCGGGACTGGATATAGTAAAAGAGGGACGTTCCTATTGTTACAGGAATGAACATTGGCAGAATGAATGCAGGGCTAACAAAGCCAGTAGCCAGGATTCGAAGAATGTTGTGGCTTCAGCCTCAAGTGTGTTTGTGATAGAGAACTGTATGTCAGTTAACCCTACTTCCTGGGTATTGGATACCGGGTCAGGATCTCACATCTGTAATTCGTTACAGGCTCTGAGAAACCGTAGGGTTATCAGGATAGGTGATATGACCCTCACAGTTGCTAACGGAATGAGCATGGACGCTGAATCCGTAGGGGAATATCATCTTGGACTGACAACTGGGCAGATATTGATTCTGCGTAACTGATTTTATGTACCAGGTACAACTTGTAATATCATATCTATATCCTTACTTTCTAAAGAAGGATATGATTTTACTTTTATAAGCGATGTGGTTCACATCCACCTAAATCAAGTTATGATTGGGTCAGGTACATTACAAAACGGAATATACGTATTAAGTCAAGCTCAGGTTTTCAATGTCCAGAACACACTTAAAAGAAAGTCTCCAGAAATAAATCAGGCTTTCTTATGGCATTGTAGACTTGGTCACATCAATGAAAGAAGATTGACTAAGTTACATAGAGAAGGATATTTGAATCCGTTCGAATATCAATCTTATGCCATTTGTGAATTTTGTCTCATGGGAAAGATGACAAAGACTCCGTTTACTGGACATGGAGTAAGAGCAAGCGAGCTCTTGGGACTCGTACACAGTGACGTGTGCGGTCCAATGTCTACACATGCGCGAGGTGGTTATTCCTACTTCATTACTTTTACGGATGATTTCTCTAGGTATGGATATATCTTCTTGATGAAGCATAAATCCGAGGCCTTTGAGAAATTCCAAGAATACAAGAATGAAGTGGAAAAACAAACCGGCAAAATTATCAAGACACTGAGATCTGATCGAGGTGGTGAATACTTAAGTATCGAGTTCCTAGGTTACTTAAAAGAGAATGGAATTCTCTCTCAGCTTACTCCTCCATACACACCACAACATAACAGTGTATCAGAAAGACGGAACCGAACCCTATTGGATATGGTACGTTCCATGATGAGTAACGCTGAGTTACCGCGATCATTCTGGGGATATGCACTAGAATCAGCTGCATATCTTTTGAACCGAGTTCCAACCAAGACTGTGCCTACCACACCATATCAGATGTGGAGTGGGAAGAAACCCTGTCTTAAGTATCTTAAGACATGGGGATGTCCAGCTTTTGTAAAGAAGCAGCATGCGGACAAGCTCGAGGCACGCTCAGTACAGTGTAAGTTTGTAGGATATCCAAAGAACTCCATGGGATATTGTTTCTATTACGCAGAGGAACAAAAGGTCTTTGTTTCTCAACATGCCCGCTTCTAGGAAACTGATTTTTTGGAAAATCAGAAGAGTGGGAGCGCAATAGAACTGGAAGAAATTCCAGAACCACAAGCTATTACTGAAAACTTGGTAGAACAGGAAGGTTCAGAAGAACAGGACATCCCGACGCCACTCCGCAGGAGCAGTAGGCAATCTCATCCGCCCGAGAGATACTATGGTTTTCTCATAGACGGGGATAGAGAGGATTGCACTATTGATTATGATGAGCCTACTAGCTTCCAGCAAGCCATTCAGAGCGGTGACTCAGTAAAATGGCTGGATGCAATGCGGACCGAAATGGAGTTCATGTACACTAACAAAGTATGGACTTTGGACATTGCTCCAGATGAGGTAAAACCCATAGAATGCAAATGGATCTTCAAAAAGAAGATTGGTGTAGATAGACATGTTGAAACCTATAAGGCTAGACTTGTTGCAAAGGGTTTCCGTCAAAGACCTGGTTTGGATTATGACGAAACTTTTTCTCCAGTGGCTATGCTTAAATCTATTCGGGTCCTTCTTGCTATTGCTGCCTTCCACGATTATGAAATCTGGCAGATGGACGTAAAGACGGCCTTTCTAAATGGTAATTTGGAAGAAAACGTCTATATGGATCTGACAGAAGGATTCATTCAGAGTGGGAGCAGCGGTAAAGTATGCAAGCTGCTTAAGTCCATTTATGGACTAAAGCAGGAATCGCGGAGTTGGAACATCTGTTTTGATGATGCTGTCAAAGAATTTTTAACCCTTCGAAAATCGTTTAGGCAGTTTTTCGGTAATCGGCAAATTTTTCGGCTTTTTCCGTAAAAAGTCAAAATTGATAATTTTCATTGTAGACCTAATTATACAAAATTTAGATAAGATATTACTATAATTTTGTCACTAATATGTCACTTATAATTATCTAGTTAAATAAATAAAAATTCGTAATTAATTATTTTTTTATTATTATTTTAAGCCTTTTTAAATACATTTAATTAGGGATAAATACAAATTTAATTAGGTAAATTTCTTAATTAGGAGTCTTTATAAGCTAAAATATGGTGTTAATAAAATTATATCATGTCTTGCAAACTTTTAGATTTTTGGTGGGAAAATTATGAAAAAAATGGCTTAAAAAGGGGTTTTTTTGGAAAAAGGTTGATATGAAAGCATGATATGATATCATATGATATTGTAATTAGCTAGAAACTTCCCCAAAATTCCCTCATCTCCCTCCTCCTACTGCTGGCCGACCCCTACAGCTGCTGAATCCCCATTTTCCCACTTCATTTTGCTTCATTTTCTTGCAAAAAAATTCATAAAAATTCACAAATTTCTTTCTCCATTCAAACCAAAACCCTAATCCTTTCTCTCTCAACCCAAATTAGTTCAAAAACATGATGAAAGGAGGCTTCTTGGTGACTTGATCAAGCTAGGGTTCAAGCTTGAGAGGTGAAAATTTTAATCCTTTTGTTAACTTGTGGTTTATTTATGCTAGAATTGAAATTCTAAGTATTAATTTAGTGTAAATCCTTGTTCATGAAAAATCAAGAGAAGGTTTTGATTTTTAAAAATTAGGGTTTGTAGCATAATGGTTGGATTATGTTAGGGATGGTTATCTAATTGATTAGAATGGTTAATGGTGTAATGATATGCTTGCTAAATCGATAAATTTCGATGATTGTATCGAATCGGTAAGCAAATCGCTTACTAGATTTTTGTAGAAAATAGAATGCGGTCAATTTGCGTTAGGTTAGCAATATTATTAGCTTCGTATAGGATTATTAGAATGCGCAAACGTGGGGTTTCGTCTAGTCGGGTTGTAGTTTTGTCGATTTCCCCGAAATGACGATTCTAGCTAAAGGTTAGCGATTTTCGTGCGTTTTTCCGCGCACCGAGCGCATGCTATGATTAATTTGTGAGCGTCGATATTTGCATAATGTGACTTGCATCGTTTAGGGTTATGTAATCTTATACTTGGTGTTGTGCAAATATAGGATCGGTCGGGGAAACATCGGACACGGCGCGTAAAGGCAAAGCGGTGGCCGGATCAGATTAGCGGGGATTTCTGGTGAGTGGATATATTCATCTATGGGGGAATCGTCTGGATGGCGCGAGGCGCCCCCCTAGTTAGGATTACCCTACTTTTTGCAAGATTATATTGTTAGTTAGCTTATCCATTCATGTACACTGCATACCCTTATAGCGAACAGTTTGTTAAATTGCATGGACATTCATCTCTACCTATGCGATATCATTTCGTAGGACACGAACACCTTACCATTGGCATATGTTGCACGCGCACTATTCATGTGACACACACGCCTTTGGTAATTGACATGTCATGTGCACGATAGAACCTGTTTATCTTAATATCATCACCTGCATTCATACTTAATATATGAAACTGCATCGCATGCACATATCTCGCATCATCATCATATTTACATAGAACTCTAGCCAAAATTTACATCATACACATTGATATCATAGACATTTGTTATATATATACCATGGGAACCTTATGATTTTTCTTGAGGATTTCAGTATTTCTGCGATTTCTGGATTTTTGGGGAAAACCGCAAGAATTTACCAAAAGCACTATTCATCATTTTTAAAACAAAGTTGCGGTTTTCTCGTGATGTATGTGTCGTCCACCATGAGTTTTCATGTTTTCTGTTGGATTTCGAGACCCGATTCGAGGAGTGGATGAACCGTCTCGGGTACATGGTGGGCCCGGTATGGTACCCCGGGGCAAGAAGATCGAGTTATAGACGATGAGCCTGGCAGGGGAAGACTACCTACCGGTGATGTCTGGCGCGGCGGATATCCGGAGGATACCGACCGTTGTCGTGAGATTTATGATATGGGCCGATCCGGACTGACTGAGCCCGATATTGAGACAGATATGATTCCTATTTGGTGTCGATGCTTGACATGGATTTTCAGTGGATTTCTTGATGATATTTAGCTATTATGCAGACATTCATTTTCTAAAAGTTAAGAATGCAGTAACTTTAACATTTAAAACACTTTAAGAGTTAGAAAAGATATTGCATACATGTGCATGCATACTAAAGTTATTATATCACATATGGACATACATGTTGTTCCGCATTGCGTGCATTCTTACGATTGCCTTACTAGATATTATATTCTACTCACGAGCTGGCAACTCACCCCCGTTATGCCACAGTGTCTTGCAGGTCGGACCCGTCAGTCTTGTAGCGGCGGGCTATCTTGTCATCAGTTCCTTTTGCTCAGACTCGCGACATCGCCCGTAGGTGGGTTGCGAGTATACTTTATTTCTTTTTTGCTTTATCATTGTATCTAGTATTCTCCATCTACCACTTGTATTGTATATGCGACCTAGTGATGAGACTGAGAGACTTGTATATTTGTGGTTCTTTTGGGTCGAGCTCACTTGAGCCGACGTGTGTTTTCTGGTATTTGCATCTCTTTTATGCTCTTTTTCTTGATATTACTATTATATTGCATGTGGTTGTGATCCGCCTTGGGCGAAGAGCTAGCTCCCGCTTGGGGATGCTATTTTTATGATTACAGGTTTATTATCTTGTTGTACCCATTTTGGGGGATAGAAAATACAGGGGAGACCCTGCCGAAATTTTCAGAAATTTTTGATGTTCTTTTTTGGATTCTATGCAACTTAATTGATTTCAAAACCGTTTTCATTTAAGGTTTTCCTTCACTCTCTTTTGCTTTTGGGTTAGATTTCTGGGCTTTGGCTGACTTAGGTTACGGTACGCCTTTAGACGTCTCGTAATCTAAGTGCCAGTCACGTTCCGTACTTTCGGGTCGTGACAAAGTTGGTATCAGAGCTCAGGGAGAGCAGTATTTTGGGGCCGCAGATCATACAGGAGACGACCGAGAAGATACAGCTGATTCGGGACAGGATGAGAGCGGCACAGAGCAGGCAGAAATCATATGCTGACAGGAGTCGTCGCTGACTCGAGTTCGCTGTTGGCGATCATGTTTTCCTGAAGGTCTCTCCGATGAAAGGTGTGATGAGATTTGGACAGAAAGGGAAACTGAGTCCTAGATATGTTGGTCCTTTCGAGATCCTAGAGCGTGTTGGTCCAGTCGCTTATCGGTTAGCTCTTCCGCCCAGCTTCCCCGATGTTCACCCCGTATTCCATGTCTCGATGCTCCGCAAGTACCTTCATGATCCTTCCCAGGCGATTCAGCACCAGACGATCCAGTTAGAGCGTGATCTTTCTTTCACCGAGCAGCCGGTTGTCATCTTGGATCGGCAGGTGAAGAAATTGAGGTCGAAGGTCATACCGTCTGTCAAGGTTCTTTGGCGTGGCCCGAACAGCGAGGAGGTCACCTGGGAGACCGAGGTCGAGATGAGGAAGAGATATCCCCATCTTTTTGAAGGTACGCGTAGTTAAATTCTAAATTCGGGGACCGAATTTCTTTAAGGGGGGAAGATTGTAACCCTTCGAAAATCGTTTAGGCAGTTTTTCGGTAATCGGCAAATTTTTCGGCTTTTTCCGTAAAAAGTCAAAATTGATAATTTTCATTGTAGACCTAATTATACAAAATTTAGATAAGATATTACTATAATTTTGTCACTAAAATGTCACTTATAATTATCTAGTTAAATAAAAAAAATTCGACATGCTCCGTACCTAGTCGACACAGAAGAGAAGAGAATAAAGAGGTTTGTGCGAGGGCTTGATACACAGCTATTCCTTGCCATCGGCACCCAGCACTTTGATACATACACAGCCGCGATGGATGCAGCCTTACTTTTGGAGGAGCGTATTTCTGAGACTCCGGTCGTTTCTGGGCCGAAGAGGATCCGTACTGATACGCCAACTCAGCGGCAGATGGGTAGACACCACGATAGATTGTTTCCGAGAGATGGTGGAGGCAGAGGATTGAGACGAGGTCAGTTATTTGGTTCATATCCACAGACCCAGCAGTCGTCTCCAGGATGTTTTCGATGCAGGAGTCAGTACCACCGTGTCAGAGACTGTACCATGGGACGCCAGGGCGCGGCGACAGTCCCGCATGTGACTTTACCACCTTCACCACCATCGCAGAGAGCTTTACTTCCTACTCCTGATGATGCTTCACGCCAGCCAGATGCTTCTAGAGGCCGTGGGCGTGGCGGTCCGGTTCAGAGAGGACGAGGCGACAAAGGCAGAGGCAAAGGCCGAGGTAGAGGCAGAGCACAGCCAGCTATTAGTGGTGGACAGGCCCGAGTGTTCGCATTGACTCCTCAGGATGCACAGGCATCCAATGCCGTCGTGACAGGTACTCTGCCAGTATGTTCTTTTGATGCACGGGTATTATTTGATCCAGGCTCCACACATTCCTATGTTTCCACGTATTTTGCACCGAGGTTGGGCCGAGAGTCTTCTCCGTTAGATCAGCCGCTTGTCGTTATTACACCGGTAGGCGAGTCTTTTGTTTCTCATTTTGTGTACCGATCTTGTTCCGTTCGTATCGGGGAGAGAGATTCTTCAGTAGATTTGATTCTCCTCGATATGCTAGACTTTGACGTTCTTCTTGGTATGGACTGGCTAGCCACCTGTTATGCATCCGTGGACTGCCGTGAAAAGGCAGTCAGATTCAGTTTTCCTGGTGAGCCGGTTCTTATTATTCAGGGAGATCGCAGTGCTATCCTTCCAAGCTTGATTTCTTCTCTTCGCGCTGGTCAGCTCTTAAGGAAAGGGTGTCAGGGATTCTTAGCCTATGTTTGTGATACTAGCTCCACAGAGGTTCCGTTGGACCAGGTCCCTGTTGTGAGAGAGTTTCCTGATGAGCTGCCTGGTCTGCCACCAGAGCGCGAGATTGAGTTCTGTATTGACTTGATCCCCGGCACGGGGCCGATCTCTATACCGCCTTATCGGATGGCCCCGGCGGAGCTGAGAGAGCTAAAGGATCAGTTACAGGACTTGCTGGACAAAGGGCTTATCAGACCGAGTGTGTCACCTTGGGGTGCTCCCGTCCTGTTTGTTAAGAAGAAAGACGGAAGTATGCGTTTATGCATTGATTACCGTCAGCTGAACCGGGTTACTGTGCGGAACAGGTATCCCCTACCCCGCATTGATGACTTATTTGGTCAGCTCCAGGGTGCAGGGTTCTTCTCGAAGGTTGATTTACGATCAGGTTATCACCAGTTGCGGGTTCGGAAGGAGGATATTCCGAAGACCGCCTTCCGTACCCGTTATGGTCAATACGAGTTCTTGGTGATGTCGTTCGGGCTCACCAATTCCCCGGCAGCTTTTATGGATTTGATGAACCGCGTATTCAGGCTGTATCTCGATCAGTTCATCATTGTGTTCATTGACGACATCTTGGTTTATTCTCGGAGCCGGGAGGAGCATGAGCAGCACTTACGTATCACATTGCAGACTTTGAGGGAGCATCAGCTGTTCGCCAAATTCTCCAAGTGCGCATTCTGGCTAGACAGTGTTGACTTCTTGGGTCATGTGGTGACGAGAGATGGTATTTGCGTGGACCCGAAGAAGATCGAGGCAGTTCAGCGTTGGCCTAGACCGGTATCAGTCACAGAGGTTCGCAGTTTTCTAGGTCTGGCCGGCTATTATCGACGTTGTAAGTGCACGGCGGCGCCCCGGCCGTCAAACCGACAGCCAAATGCGGAAGCGGTGATAAACTTTAATTTTGCGAACTTAGCAAACCGGCACCACCGCGCACTAAACCCCGGATCGGGCCATTAAACTAGATCTAGCTAACAACAAGACGGGTTAGAGATATACCGAGTGATCCGAGTCCTCCGGTCTTCTCGTCGTCGTCCCGATCTCCCACGGAAACTCCGGTTGTCGCATCCTTGCCGGAAGGGCACCACATCGTCTGCATCTTTTACGGGCTCCCACCTCAATACCGAGGCAACTCGGGGATGAAGCTGGCAAGTCGACATGCCCAAGATATGCTGTAGAATGTGTATTGTAGAGGCTATGTCTCATTTGGGGTTTTGTTGCCTTTGAAGATGATGGAGGAATCAAGACAAGAAAAATGGTGCTTGCATTTTTCTTAACATGAAATGAGATAAAAATGCTACACTCAAAAATGAAGCTCTCCCTCTCATTCAAAGAAGTGGCCGGCCCTTTACAAATGGAGAATGGTGGAGGGATAAATCAAGCATGAAGGGAGGTGATGGTAGGAGAAGAAAAGAGAGTGACCACATCCAAACATCAACCATACTTAAGCACATCAAACCCATACCCTCTCTTTAATGCAAGTGATGGTGCAATAAAAGAAAAGAAGGAAAAAGGAATCTAAAGAAGCTATCATAATCTTGTATCTCACAAATAAACCCTCCACAAAATGTTATTTGCAAAATTGCAAATAACCCCCTCCATCGGAAAAGTCCGGCCGGAACGGAATGCAAACTGGCAACTCCAGAAAACTGGTCCCGTAATAAATTACAGGAAAACCCCGATACTGTGCATACACACCCGCATCTGTATTCCGTCCGGATACAAATGCAAAGAGACAAAATCTACACTGTACTAAACTAGGATCCGGCTTAAACCAAAGCCGGCTAGTAATGTTCGTCCGATCCTGATCCGTGCAATACCGCACGTATCAGATCGAACCCTGCCATATATCCATACGGCCACTAGTACAAACCGTCCGATCCTGATCCGTGCAATACCGTACGTATCTGATCGGACCCTGCCATATCTCCATACGGCCTCTACAGCGTTTCGCCCGAAAGCTGAGTAACTGAATGTGTGGTGGACTCTAAAGACTCATCAATACTATGGCTGTGGATTTAACCACTAGCACGTCAGAGGTATAAGCCAATACGTAACGGGCCACCAGCTATTGACCAAAAGGGACGTCGATGAGCGAACTCATCCTGACACCCTACTGAGCCTGTCAGTGACAATATCCGTACAGTCCGGTCCGTTCGTCTATGAGCATCGCATGTCGGGCCTAGGGGGTGGGTAAAAGTCAGACCCCCAAAAGCGGTACAAGTCGTGTCGGAGTGTAGCCCAGAACACCCTGAGATACTACTGGAATACCTACCAGTAAATCTCCTGCCTTGGCCAAGGACTTCGTGTAATGGCTCTCCTAGACACAGCGCGACCTCACCCCCAATACCGGGAGAGACGAAACCCCCGAAGATCCGCTCACTGCCTCCATGTGGCTCGGGACTGTACCCAACTAAAACCTGTTTGCACGACTCCTTTGAGCCGTGGTGGGGTAGTAATCAAAGCACAGTGGGAACTCACACGAGACAAATGACGATCCCCAGGTCGATGAACTAACCTGTACACATGTCACCTGGGAACTGCTATCTGACGTCAGGTATAAGACCAACTAGCATGTTCCCGGCGAGTCCTGTCCGGTGTACTCATAACCCAATGAGCACCTGTATACATCTTAGGTGATCCAACTGACACCAGTGGCCTGTGAGACCGGCCACCGCCCCTCGTCGGGGTCTCGACTGTATACACTAGTCTACTCTGGAGAATCGATGCCCTGTCTCGAAACTCCAACGACTAGGGACCATTCAAGGATGTGCTTATAGACTACCAGCTCCCACTTATATGATCGCCCTCATACTGATGGTGGTCAAGCAAGAATCCTAGGGGCTCTATCAACGTGTAATAGCGACCTGTAAGGTCACCTAAAACAGTACACGATGATAAAGGTAAACCAGATAGCATACTATCATCTCGAGTAAGACTGTCGTACCGGGATAGGTCCTCCCTCAATCATTGCAATCACGTGCCTGTGACCCAATAATTGACTCTGAGGGCACTATCTCCAACAATCTCCCACTTGCACTCAAGGCTAATTATTGCGATGTCGCATACTCACAGCCCGTGTGATACCGAACACCCAACTCCTCTACTAGTCAGTCTCACAAAGCCTGTTTACGAAACTCTTGCGATCGAGGAATAGCCTCAGTGAGTGGATCCGCCATGAAGTTTCTTTCTATGTCTCTCTCTATCTCAAGTTCACGGAGAATGCCATCTCCCGAAATGAGCAATACCTGTCTTAGAGTGTCTGGATGTCTGATGGGACCGAGCTCATAAATGAACTCCAAATCCAAACTTCTTAGACTGTATCGTCAACTGAGCTTAATCAGTATCCTGCGCCATGCCACCCTCAGTATTTCCTTGGACCACCTGTCCAAAATACTGCCCCTCGTCAGAAGGAAAACTATAACTCTGAAAACCTCCTTGTCGTCCAGGTCACTTTTGGAAGCCTGGAATGATAACTGTCTCCCAAATGAGGCTGTCGTTATCATATCCCTAGAACATCCACTTATGTTCTAAAACTGCTTCCGACTGTTTCTCCAGGATTGGAACAATATCAACTTATTGCATCTAGTCCAAGAACAACATCTGGTGTGGTACTTGACATCTCATGATTGACTCAATTGCCTAAGCAAGTGATCTGCCAATCATACACATCCCTCTCTACTTTAGTCTATAAGACACCTTTAGAGAGGGTGACTCCATCGCCTGCAGGTACACTACCGTGCCAGGAGTCGTCCATTCTAAATGCTCTTAGAATGCTGTCAAAGTACCCTGATTGGGAAACCACCCAAATCTAGATCTAAAACCATAGATCTAGTAACCAGTATGTCTTATATAATGTCCAAGTCCTTTGTGGAGAAACTACTGTGTGACGACCATAGTATAACCGATCGTAGTATAGGAGTTTCTTTTCCTACTCTGTGTATGTCATCCAAATACCAGGATATCACACCCTACTACCTTCTTAACAGATCCACCCCCTATTCTGATGACGTCAAACCTATGACTGTCACATCAGAAATAGATGATCTATTTCCGCTATATCTGCTTTAGTCTATAAATAGACATAAGCCTGATGTCCACCAATGCTTCCGCTGCTCCCACTGACTACGACAACCCTCTGGCAGAGTCATATAGATGTGCACTTCTAAAGCTAGTTTAGAACGACGCTATACTCATCCTCCTACCAGGTCTCGCAGCCTGGAACAACAACAATGGCAAGTGTGGGTAAACAAGAACTTCCCTGTCACCGTCCTTGAGGTTACCGGAGTACCTCTCGGGTGCCTGAAGTTACCCACCGTATCTGCGGAGTGGCCAATGGAATGTCAAAATAGATTGAATCTTTAGGTTCCTTATCAAATCTTCAGTAATCGTTTGCGGTTCTGGAATCACTTCCAGTTCTACCATACTCCCACTACTGTTTTTGAAAAAAAATCCATTTTTAATAAAACTGTGGCGAGTCTAGAACAATACTTCTATTGATCTGCCAGATGGTAGAAAATCAACCCTCGTTATAGCCTGGGTCAACCCACAAACAGCCATTACAGAAACGTGCCTTGAGTTATCCAGAGTCTGGTTTTAATCATAAGCCGGACAACTCCCCGTACCTTAACAATGTTAAGATATGAACTGCACTATATCCAATATAGAACCAGAGGCACTGATTTAATTGAACCAGATTCAAATCAGCTGTCTCCAGTGCATGTCAACTAAATGGAGAGAGGCCGATCAGCGTTACTCATCTTAGGAATGCTTCCAATTATGAGTAACCTGAAAGATAAGCAATTTCTCTTTATCATTACTATCAATTGAATACCATACACAAGTATCTACATCTTCGATCACCTTGAAGAATCCCGATACTTGCTACACCTGGTTCTCTACTCTATTCAAATACCTATAACTCCTCAAAACTCAGACCCTGTGTTTCTACGAAACACATGTCTAAGAACTAGAGAAGTTAAAAGTAAACAGAATATAGTATGAGGACCAACCCCTCTGTCCTAATGGACAGTGGACAACATACAATACTCTGTATAAGTCCGCTGAGTCTAACTACTCTTTCACTGTGTGTCGTAGGTTGAAAACTGTACTTATGGTTAAGAAGAATTACACCGCTGTTTAATGCTCCTTACCTAACCATCCACTGATATAGGTAAATGTCATTGACATAATATCAAAAGGTATATCTCACTCTATGAAAATAGACGTACAGATATATCAATTTGAAATTGGTGCACAACAGCGGATATTCAAAACCAAAAATTTGCCGACCGGCAAACAGCCCAGGTGATCTCCTCAAATATCACCGATTACAACGAATCCCGATATAATGAGGATGATCACCCAATTCCCAATAACTTACTCCCACTCATCATCTGTAAAACCATACAGATGTGAGAATCATACCTGGTAAATACATACCCTGGAGTAAGTATCTAATCGGGAAATCAGTTTTCTTTTAACAGTACACAGTGAACTGAAACATTGAAATGTTTCGATGGGGTATCCTGGTATTCCTAGTAATGCCTCTACCATTATCCAGATTCACAACTATAACCGCATAATTCTTTGCCACCTCTCCAAATCCCTTATATGTCTTTAGTCGTTACCTTCTGCACACCTCTTAGGCCAAATGGTTTTCTTCCTTCCCTACCGTTCGGCACCAGCCTATGGTTTGGAAGAAGACTATCCAATAAGCATAATGGGTGTACTGTCCTAATCCTAGGAGCACTCGCAATGCGAGAGAAGGTGAAGATAAAAGACAACCGAATAAACCTTATTCCTATTTCTCCTGGACCAGAATCCATCCCCGAACTGGAACAAGTTCCTTTCGAGTTCGTATATAACCATACGATGGAGTATCCAATAAACTGTGGATCTTCATAATGATACGGAGTGTCCTGGAGAAATACAAAGGTGATTTAGGATTGGCGAAGAAATACTTGGTTTGGTCGTGAATATCAGTCGCAATTTACTTTACCCTCTTACTAATCCCTTGTTTTGTCTTAATCTTAATACCTTCTGCACACCATCGTTATGCTAATTGGTTTTCTTCATTCCCCACTGTTCGGCACCAGCCTAAGGTTTGGAAGAAGACTATCCAATTTGCGTAATAGGTGTACTATCTCCTAAGCTAAGGAGTACTCGTAACTTGAGAGAAGGCAAAAGGGAAAAGACAACTGAATAATCCTATCCGTTTTCTCCAGAACCGGAAACCATCCTCGAATTCCTTCGAGTTCGTATCTAACCATACGATGGCTTTGTCCAATGGAAGTGGACGTTTGCAGTAATACGGGGTGTCCTGGAGAAAAGGGTAAAAGTAGGAGTGGCAATGAGGTCTGCAACTCTGACAATCCAAAAGCCAGTGTAAAGAAGGTTCGGTTAACTTGGTCTCTGAGTCATAGTCTTAGGGTCGGGTCAATGGTCGCTGCCAGAGAGAGAGAAAAGAAACACTCAGCGTGCATTCTAACCAAGATCAGAATGGTTACCAATTCATCTAATCTGGAAACCTCCCACTGTACCTCAAATTCTCCTCCAAACCTGAAAGAAGAATTAGTCGGGGTCACCCGAGGAGTAAACCAACTCATCAGTGGGAATCGGGATCCAACTCTCATCGCATGATAAAGTGACGGAATCCGCTCACGTTATCACACTCCAGAAGGTATGCGCATATCTGGCAAGTTTCAGTTCTTTTGAAACTCCCGATGTGATTTCTGCCCCATGCTCTTATGACCTTGACGAAGGTCAACAAATCATAAGTCACATGTCAAGTTCCACCCGTCATTGTCCAGGTTAATTTGAACCCACCCGTACAAGCCCTTGACGAAGGTCAACAAGGCTATACGACTGTCCCAAACCAACACATCTATCTATGCAGCAGAAAAGCAACAAGCAGCTACCATGCACTATGCCTTGACGAAGGTCAACAAACATAGCATGAATACTACGTGCTACCTGTCTGAAACGACGGAGGGCTACGAATGGTTTCTGGCGAAAACCTTTAACGTAATGAACTTGATATCGTTGAAGGAACGGATAGCTTTTTAGAAAATATAGTGACGAAAACCTTTACTAAAGAGGTCACTCCCGGTGAAGGGATCTCGGCTCTTTCCCCGTAGAATGAGGTGCAGGATATTCCAACTGAATACCACGATGCAAAGCAAAAGTAATCGGCTATAGTGAAGTTAATGCCCTGACGCAAAATTCTGTCCAAGGGGTCACTCCCGGTGAAAGGATCTCGGCCTTTGCCTCGTCGACTGAGGAGCAGGATATTCCAAATGAATACCACGATGCAAAACAAAAGTGAACGTCCTTGCAATAACAGCTTTTTGAAAAGTGTTCCAACAACATCAGAATAGGTTTGTTTTAACTTGCATTGATCCGAATCAACGCAGTCCCATCAATTGATCACACCACAAAGAACGAAAATATACTGACGTACGTATATGCCATCCGCATTCGCCACTGGGTCCCGTCATCACCCGTTAGGTTAGCTAACTAACAGCAGAGCGGGGACTGGACTAGCGCGAATGAAAAACATATACAACATCTACTAATATATATACCAATATATTATATTTCGCTCAAGGCGTGAATAAAATGCAACATCACAGAAATGTACAGCATCACAGAATCAATACAGATATCTGGGATCCCCGGGTTTCACAGAGCCACTACTGAAACCCGATGTTCCCCTGGTCGTGTGGATAGCCTGTGCAATGAAATCCTATACCCCCTACGAGTGCGGCGAATAGCCAGCCAATCCTAGAGTGAAACCCCCTCCGTCCCAATGCCATGAGATGCGGGCTTGTTGCCTTCTAGAACCCCGGCTATCCGTGCACCCCTCCGCGGGGTAATCCTAGTACAGAAAGTAAAATATACATACACCGGGTACATCGACCGCAACCTGGTCGTGCCCCAAAATAATATTACAAACAGGCAGTGACGGCAGTCCACATGTCGGACGCTCGCCCCGCAATATCAAATGTACATAATACAACAACACTGTACTAGCATTGCATCCAGGCTATCCCCCACGACCGATCCGCAACATCACAGCAAAAACACAGAACATCAACGTGAAAATCACGTTCGCAAATCCGTCTAACCGGGCTATAGCAGTTAGACCGGATTTACCGATCGAGTGACATTCACGGTCGCAGATATAATGTAAATACTGTGAAAAATGTGTTTAAAATATCCGATCGATCAAAAATTAACAAGTGGGCCCCCAAGCAATACTGTAGCACTCACAGAAAATCTGGGCCCAATATTAATATTCCAAAACCCCTAAAATAAGCCCAGAAGCCCACTGGAAAAAATTGATGCAGTGAAGACACCAATGTGCGGCGGAACCGCGGCCCAAGGGGGGGTTTGGCCGCGGTTCCGCGCTTCAGTGATCGAGTCACTGCGTCGAATTTTTACAGTGTTCTTAGAACTCCCTGCACATCATTCTGAGACAACCTGAAAAATTTTTAGAGCCAGAAAAAATTCGACAGAAAACTGATGTGAGTGAAAATGTAGATTTTGGAATTTTGGTCGATCGGAAATGCAAAACACATCAAACGAAGCTAGACGAAGTTAATGGCGAGAATCTGATACCACTGTAAGTGCACGGCGGCGCCCCGGCCGTCAAACCGACGGCCAAATGCGGAAGCGGTGATAAACTTTAATTTTGCGAACTTAGCAAACCGGCACCACCGCGCGCTAAACCCCGGATCGGGCCATTAAACTAGATCTAGCTAACAACAAGACGGGTTAGAGATATACCGAGTGATCCGAGTCCTCCGGTCTTCTCGTCGTCGTCCCGATCTCCTGCGGAAACTCCGGTTGTCGCATCCTTGCCGGAAGGGCACCACATCGTCTGCATCTTTTACGGGCTCCCACCTCAATACCGAGGCAACTCGGGGATGAAGCTGGCAAGTCGACATGCCCAAGATATGCTGTAGAATGTGTATTGTAGAGGCTATGTCTCATTTGGGGTTTTGTTGCCTTTGAAGATGATGGAGGAATCAAGACAAGAAAAATGGTGCTTGCATTTTTCTTAACATGAAATGAGATCAAAATGCTACACTCAAAAATGAAGCTCTCCCTCTCATTCAAAGAAGTGGCCGGCCCTTTACAAATGGAGAATGGTGGAGGGATAAATCAAGCATGAAGGGAGGTGATGGTAGGAGAAGAAAAGAGAGTGACCACATCCAAACATCAACCATACTTAAGCACATCAAACCCATACCCTCTCTTTAATGCAAGTGATGGTGCAATAAAAGAAAAGAAGGAAAAAGGAATCTAAAGAAGCTATCATAATCTTTTATCTCACAAATAAACCCTCCACAAAATGTTATTTGCAAAATTGCAAATAACCCCCTCCATCGGAAAAGTCCGGCCGGAACGGAATGCAAACTAGCAACTCCAGAAAACTGGTCCCGTAATAAATTACAGGAAAACCCCGATACTGTGCATACACACTCGCATCTGTATTCCGTCCGGATACAAATGCAAAGAGACAAAATCTACACTGTACTAAACTAGGATCCGGCTTAAACCAAAGCCGGCTAATAATGTTCGTCCGATCCTGATCCGTGCAATACCGCACGTATCAGATCGAACCCTGCCATATATCCATACGGCCACTAATACAAACCGTCCGATCCTGATCCGTGCAATACCGCACGTATCTGATCGGACCCTGCCATATCTCCATACGGCCTCTACAGCGTTTCGCCCGAAAGCTGAGTAACTGAATGTGTGGTGGACTCTAAAGACTCATCAATACTATGGCTGTGGATTTAACCACTAGCACGTCAGAGGTATAAGCCAATACGTAACGGGCCACCAGCTATTGACCAAAAGGGACGTCGATGAGCGAACTCATCCTGACACCCTACTGAGCCTGTCAGTGACAATATCCGTACAGTCCGGTCCGTTCGTCTACGAGCATCGCATGTCGGGCCTAGGGGGTGGGTAAAAGTCAGACCCCCAAAAGCGGTACAAGTCGTGTCGGAGTGTAGCCCAGAACACCCTGAGATACTACTGGAATACCTACCAGTAAATCTCCTGCCTTGGCCAAGGACTTCGTGTAATGGCTCTCCTAGACACAGCGCGACCTCACCCCCAATACCGGGAGAGACGAAACCCCCGAAGATCCGCTCACTGCCTCCATGTGGCTCGGGACTGTACCCAACTAAAACCTGTTTGCACGACTCCTTTGAGCCGTGGTAGGGTAGTAATCAAAGCACAGTGGGAACTCACACGAGACAAATGACGATCCCCAGGTCGATGAACTAACCTGTACACATGTCACCTGGGAACTGCTATCTGACGTCAGGTATAAGACCAACTAGCATGTTCCGGCGAGTCCTGTCCGGTGTACTCATAACCCAATGAGCACCTGTATACATCTTAGGTGATCCAACTGACACCAGTGGCCTGTGAGACCGGCCACCGCCCCTCGTCGGGGTCTCGACTGTATACACTAGTCTACTCTGGAGAATCGATGCCCTGTCTCGAAACTCCCACGACTAGGGACCATTCAAGGATGTGCTTATAGACTACCAGCTCCCACTTATATGATCGCCCTCATACTGTTGGTGGTCAAGCAAGAATCCTAGGGGCTCTATCAACGTGTAATAGCGACCTGTAAGGTCACCTAAAACAGTACACGATGATAAAGGTAAACCAGATAGCATACTATCATCTCGAGTAAGACTGTCGTACCGGGATAGGTCCTCCCTCAATCATTGCAATCACGTGCCTGTGACCCAATAATTGACTCTGAGGGCACTATCTCCAACAGACGTTTTGTCCAGGATTTCTCCCGCATTGCTGCACCGTTGACCGGGTTGACCCGGAAGGGGTTCCTTTTGATTGGACCCAGACATGTGAGGATAGCTTCCAGCAGTTGAAGACTCGTCTGACTACTGCTCTAGTGTTAGCATTGCCTTCAGGATCAGGCGGGTTCGTGGTATATTGTGATGCTTCTAGAGTGGGGCTGGGCTGTGTATTGATGCAGTACGACAGAGTTATCGCGTATGCTTCTCGGCAGCTGAGGAAACACGAGCAGAACTACCCCACCCATGATTTAGAGATGGCTGCAGTGGTGTTTGCACTCAAGATCTGGAGACATTACCTATACGGTGAGTCGTGCCAGATATTCACTGACCACAAGAGTTTGAAGTATATCTTCCAGCAGCGAGACCTGAACCTGAGACAGCGCCGTTGGATGGAGTTGGTGAAAGATTATGACTGCGAGATTCTATACCATCCGGGCAAGGCGAATGTGGTGGCAGATGCTTTGAATAGGAGGCCCGGAGGTAGCTTATCTTGTTTGAGCGCAGTACAGATGCAGTCGACGGCGGATTGGCAGGTTTTATGTGATAGCTGAGTGCAGTTCGAGTTCACTCCTACAGGGGGACAGCTAGCCCATTTCAGAGCACGCCCACAGTTACTTGACCGTATTCGCGAGGCACAGTCCGGCGATGCCCGTATCTTAGAGATTATTGAGCAGATTCGGCAGGGCAGAGTTTCTGAGTTCGTGATTGATGATCAGGGGATACTTCGATTTGGGACTCGACTGTGTGTGCCAGATTCAGAGGGACTGAGGCGTGATATTCTCGAGGAGGCACATAGATCCGTATACAGTGTGCATCCAGGTTCCACCAAGATGTACCGTGACTTGAGAGAGGTTTACTGGTGGGACGGGATGAAGAAGGATATTACAGACTTTGTGTCGAGATGCCTGACTTGTCAGCAAGTCAAGGATGAGCACCAGAGGCCAGCCGGCGAGTTACAACCTTTGCCCATCCCTGAGTGGAAGTGGGAGCAGGTCTCCATGGACTTCGTTGTGGGTCTACCCAGGACCAGTCGAGGGTATGACTCTATTTGGGTGATTATGGATCGACTGACGAAAGCGGCTCAATTCCTGCCAGTGAAGACCACTTTTGGATTTTCTCAGTATGCCCAGGTTTATATTGATGAGATAGTGCGACTGCATGGTGTTCCGACTTGCATCGTGTCTGACCGTGGCACCCAGTTTACCAGCCGATTGTGGCAGAAACTACAGGAAGCTTTGGGCACCCGATTGAGTTTTAGCACAGCCTTTCATCCTCAGACTGACGGTCAGTCGGAGCGTACGATTCAGACTCTTGAGGACATGCTCAGAGCTTGTGTTTTAGATTTCGGTGGTAGCTGGGATCGTCATTTGCCTTTGATCGAGTTCTCCTACAATAATAGCTTCCAGGAGACGATTCAGATGGCACCTTTCGAGGCTTTATATGGGAGGAGATGTCGATCGCCGGTATGTTGGACAGAGCTCAGGGAGAGCAGTATTTTGGGGCCGCAGATCATACAGGAGACGACCGAGAAGATACAGCTGATTCGGGACAGGATGAGAGTGGCACAGAGCAGGCAGAAATCATATGCTGACAGGAGTCGTCGCCGACTCGAGTTCGCTGTTGGCGATCATGTTTTCCTGAAGGTCTCTCCGATGAAAGGTGTGATGAGATTTGGACGGAAAGGGAAACTGAGTCCTAGATATGTTGGTCCTTTCGAGATCCTAGAGCGTGTTGGTCCAGTCGCTTATTGGTTAGCTCTTCCGCCCAGCTTCCCCGATGTTCACCCCGTATTCCATGTCTCGATGCTCCACAAGTACCTTCATGATCCTTCCCGGGCGATTCAGCACCAGACGATCCAGTTAGAGCGTGATCTTTCTTTCACCGAGCAGCCGGTTGTCATCTTGGATCGGCAGGTGAAGAAATTGAGGTCGAAGGTCATACCGTCTGTCAAGGTTCTTTGGCGTGGCCCGAACAGCGAGGAGGTCACCTGGGAGACCGAGGTCGAGATGAGGAAGAGATATCCCCATCTTTTTGAAGGTACGCGTAGTTAAATTCTAAATTCGGGGACCGAATTTCTTTAAGGGGGGAAGATTGTAATCCTTCGAAAATCGTTTAGGTAGTTTTTCGGTAATCGGCAAATTTTTCGGCTTTTTCCGTAAAAAGTCAAAATTGATAATTTTCATTGTAGACCTAATTATACAAAATTTAGATAAGATATTACTATAATTTTGTCACTAAAATGTCACTTATAATTATCTAGTTAAATAAAAAAAAATCGTAATTAATTATTTTTTTTATAATTATTTTAAGCCTTTTTAAATACATTTAATTAGGGATAAATACAAATTTAATTAGGTAAATTTCTTAATTAGGAGTCTTTATAAGCTAAAATATGGTGTTAATAAAATTATATCATGTCTTGCAAACTTTTAGATTTTTGGTGGGAAAATTATGAAAAAAATGGCTTAAAAGTGGTTTTTTTTGGAAAAAGGTTGATATCAAAGCATGATATGATATCATATGATGTTGTAATTAGCTAGAAACTTCCCCAAAATTCCCTCATCTCCCTCCTCCTACTGCTGGCCAACCCCTACAGCTGCTGAATCCCCATTTTCCCACTTCATTTTGCTTCATTTTCTTGCAAAAAAATTCATAAAAATTCACAAATTTCTTTCTCCATTCAAACCAAAACCCTAATCCTTTCTCTCTCAACCCAAATTAGTTCAAAAACATGATGAAAGGAGGCTTCTTGGTGACTTGATCAAGCTAGGGTTCAAGCTTGAGAGGTGAAAATTTTAATCCTTTTGTTAACTTGTGGTTTATTTATGCTAGAATTGAAATTCTAAGTATTAATTTAGTGTAAATCCTTGTTCATGAAAAATCAAGAGAAGGTTTTGATTTTTAAAAATTAGGGTTTGTAGCATAATGGTTGGATTATGTTAGGGATGGTTATCTAATTGATTAGAATGGTTAATGGTGTAATGATATGCTTGCTAAATCGATAAATTTCGATGATTGTATCGAATCGGTAAGCAAATCGCTTATTAGATTTTTGTAGAAAATAGAATGCGGTCAATTTGCGTTAGGTTAGCAATATTATTAGCTTCGTATAGGATTATTAGAATGCGCAAATGCGGGGTTTCGTCTAGTCGGGTTGTAGTTTTGTCGATTTCCCCGAAATGACGATTCTAGCTAAAGGTTAGCGATTTTCGTGCGTTTTTCCGCGCACCGAGCGCATGCTATGATTAATTTGTGAGCGTCGATATTTGCATAATGTGACTTGCATCGTTTAGGGTTATGTAATCTTATACTTGGTGTTGTGCAAATATAGGATCGGTCGGGGAAACATCGGACACGGCGCGTAAAGGCAAAGCGGTGGCCGGATTAGATTAGCGGGGATTTCTGGTGAGTAGATATATTCATCTATGGGGGAATCTTCTGGATGGCGCGAGGCGCCCCCCTAGTTAGGATTACCCTACTTTTTGCAAGATTATATTGTTAGTTAGCTTATCCATTCATGTACACTGCATACCCTTATAGCGAACAGTATGTTAAATTGAATGGACATTCATCTCTACCTATGCGATATCATTTCGTAGGACACGAACACCTTACCATTGGCATATGTTACACGCGCACTATTCATGTGACACACACGCCTTTGGTAATTGACATGTCACGTGCACGATAGAACCTGTTTATCTTAATATCATCACCTGCATTCATACTTAATATATGAAACTGCATCGCAAGCACATATCTCGCATCATCATCATATTTACATAGAACTCTAGCCAAAATTTACATCATACACATTGATATCATAGACATTTGTTATATATATACCATGGGAACCTTATGATTTTTCTTGAGGATTTCAGTATTTCTGCGATTTCTGGATTTTTGGGGAAAACCGCAAGAATTTACCAAAAGCACTATTCATCATTTTTAAAACAAAGTTGCGGTTTTCTCGTGATGTATGTGTCGTCCACCATGAGTTTTCATGTTTTCTGTTGGATTTCGAGACCCGATTCGAGGAGTGGATGAACCGTCTCGGGTACATGGTTGGCCCGGTATGGTACCCCGGGGAAAGAAGATCGAGTTGTAGACGATGAGCCTGGCAGGGGAAGACTACCTACCGGTGATGTCTGGCGCGGCGGATATCCGGAGGATACCGACTTTTGTCGTGAGATTTATGATATGGGCCGATCCGGACTGACGGAGCCCGATATTGAGACAGATATGATTCCTATTTGGTGTCGATGCTTGACACGGGTTTTCAGAGGATTTCTTGATGATATTTAGCTATTATGCAGACATTCATTTTCTAAAAGTTAAGAATGCAGTAACTTTAACATTTAAAACACTTTAAGAGTTAGAAAAGATATTGCATACATGTGCATGCATACTAAAGTTATTATATCACATATGGACATACATGTTGTTCCGCATTGCGTGCATTCTTACGATTGCCTTACTAGATGTTATATTCTACTCACGAGCTGGCAACTCACCCCCGTTGTGCCACAGTGTCTTGCAGGTCGGACCCGTCAGTCTTGTAGCGGCGGGCTATCTTGTCATCAGTTCCTTTTGCTCAGACTCGCGACATCGCCCGTAGGTGGGTTACGAGTATACTTTATTTCTTTTTTGCTTTATCATTGTATCTAGTATTCTCCATCTACCACTTGTATTGTATATGCGACCTAGTGATGAGACTGAGAGACTTGTATATTTGTGGTTCTTTTGGGTCGAGCTCACTTGAGCCGACGTGTGTTTTCTGGTATTTGCATCTCTTTTATGCTCTTTTTCTTGATATTACTATTATATTGCATGTGGTTGTGATCCGCCTTGGGCGAAGAGCTAGCTCCCGCTTGGGGATGCCATTTTTATGATTACAGGTTTATTATCTTGTTGTACCCATTTTGGGGGATAGAAAATACAGGGGAGACCCTGCCGAAATTTTCAGAAATTTTTGATGTTCTTTTTTGGATTCTATGCAACTTAATTGATTTCAAAACCGTTTTCATTTAAGGTTTTCCTTCACTCTCTTTTGCTTTTGGGTTAGATTTCTGGGCTTTGGCTGACTTAGGTTACAGTACGCCTTTAGACGTCTCGTAATCTAAGTGCCAGTCACGTTCCGTACTTTCGGGTCGTGACAGAATTTGACTTTATCAAAAATCCAGATGAACCATGCATATAAAGTAAGATTGTAGGGAGAGCTGTAGTATTTCTCATCTTGTACGTGGATGACATTCTCCTAATAGGAAATGATATTCCTATGTTACAGTCAGTCAAAAGATTCTTGTCACATAAATTCTCCATGAAAGACCTGGGTGATGCCAGCTACATTCTGGGGATCCGGATCTATCGTGATAGATCAAAGAGAATGTTGGGACTTTCGCAGTCCAGGTACATAGACACCATAGTGAAGAGATTCAAAATAGATGATTCTAAGAGCGGTAACCTACCGGCTTGTCACGGAATCACCCTCTCCAAAGAGATGTCTCCCAAGACTGATATGGAAAGGGATCGCATGTCGATTATACCCTACGCTTCTGCGGTAGGCTCTATAATGTATGCGATGTTATGTACCAGACCAGATGTAGCATACGCATTGAGCGTTGTAAGCCGGTATCAGGCAAACCCAGGGGACAATCACTGGATAGCAGTAAAAAAACATTCTCAAGTACCTGAGAAGGACTAAGGAGATGTTCTTGATGTATGGCGGAAAAGACCTCAAGTTAGAGGCCTTTGCCGACTCCGGCTTCCCGAGTGACAATGATAATTCCAAATCCATGTCGGGTTATGTCTTTACCCTCAATGGAGGGGCAGTCTGTTGGAAGAGTTCCAAACAGGAGACCGTTGCTGACTCAACGATAGAAGCAGAGTACATAGCTGCTTGAGATGCCGCAAAAGAAGCAGTCTGGATGAAGAAGTTCCTCACAGAACTTCAGGTGGTTCCTACCAGTGTTGGTCCAATACCTCTGTATTGTGACAACAACGGCGCTATAGCTTTAGCGAAGGAACCCAGGTCCCAACAGAAGTCCAGACACATCTTAACGCGGTATCACCTGATCCGGGAGATCATAGATCGCCGGGAGATCGAGGTGAAGAGAGTAAAGACGGAGGATAACATTGCAGATCCATTCACAAAGGCCATTCCTCAGACGCAGTTCGAGAGGCTATTCGAGATGATAGGTCTACGATATGCCAGCTCATGGCCCTAGTGCAAGTGGGAGATTGTTAGTGTATATGCCCTAGGGGCCATTATTGTATCATACTAAGATGTATATTACTTAATGAAAGCTTGGGATATTAACAGTTGTATATAACAGTCTTGCTAAACATGGTAGTATGCTACTTGGTTTGAGTCTACTTTAATATGTGCATATGTTTCTTGTAACGTATCACTTATACATATTAGTAGAGCCCATAGGATCTTTGCTTGATTACCAGCGTCGTGATGGCAGTCACACTAGTGGGGGCTGGGTAGTCTGTAAGCAACATCCTATACAGGTCCCTGGTCGTTGGATTATTGAGATAGGGCATCGATATTCCGGAGTAGACTAAGTGTGTACGCTTCTCATCCCAGTTGGGAGGTGGTCTGTCCCACAGCCATCAGTACATCGTACTAAAGATAGTATACAGGTGCTCGTTAGGTTACGGGTACACCGGACAGGACTCGCCGGGGAACTGATTGGTTGGTATTATACCCATCGTCAGTTAACAGTTCCCAGTTGACATGAGTACAGCATAGTCCGTAAACTTGACACTGTTACTTCGCCTCGAGTGTGTCCGACTATTCTTAGATTGCTACCCTACTACGGTTCAAAGGAGTTGTGCAAACAGGTAGCAGTTGGGTGCAGTCCCGAGCACTTAGAGGCAATGGCGAGTAGATAGGATTCGTCTCTCCCGGTATTGGGAGTTGATATCACGCTGTGTCTGAGAGCCATTACTCAAAGTCCCTGGCCAGGGCAAGGGAGATATACTGGTAGGTTCCAGTAGCTTCTCAAGTTGTAATGGGCTTCGCTCCGACACGACTTATACAGCTATTAGGCGACTGACGCTTGCCGCCCCCTAGGCTTGATATGCGATAGTCTTAGACGAATAGACCGGACTGTACGGAGATTGTCACATCAGGCTCAGTAGGGGTTCGGATGGTTTTCCTCATCGGCCTTCTTATCGACATCTACCTGGGGACCGTTACGTACAGCTAGTGCCGCTTGCGGTCTGTGGTTAAACCCACTGCCAACGTAGTGTCGAGTCTTTAGAGTCCCACACAGAGAGTTTCCCTACTCCAGGCGAAACGATATAGAGGTCGTATGGTTTTACGACAAGGGTTCGGACGCATACGTATGTTTACGCACGTACGACTTTTCGGACAGTTTTTACTAGCCGGCTTTGGTTTAATCCAGATTCTAATATCGGGTTATTGGATTTATACAGTCTAAAGTTTTTTCCGTGTTTTCACGGATTGGAGGGGCGTTCTCGTAATTTGTCGGGAAGCTTCTAGAAGAGTGGTGACTAAGGGGTTAAGGTGGCATAAGCATTTAATGCTTAATGACTCATTTGTGTGATTCATCCTTTGTATTAAATGATGCATTAATTAGTTAATGAGTCATTTGATGAATCACACTAGGTGAATGAATCAACCATGATGATTAATCATTTATATTTATTTATTTGATAAATTGTTGTGGTTGTTAAAATTCACATGAGCTCATTATTCATTCTCATTCTCATCTTCACCTTCTCTCTCCTCAAGCTCACTCTCTCTTCAAACCCTAACCCTAGCCTCTCATGTGTTGAGATCAAGGGTTAGCTAGACTAATACATCCATAACCTCACTCTATATCCCGTAGGTAGCTTAGATTAGCACTTTAAGCAACCTAGTTATCTCAAGTTTGAGATTAAGCTTGGCGTAGGAGCTTTCGGGTGGATCGTCTTTAATTCGAGGAGGTCGTTGAGGTGCCGATGTTCCAAGGAGCCTACGAGGAGTGGAGGACCGTGATGAAGACTCGAAGGACTAATATCGTGAGGTATAACTTCGTATCCGAGTAGTTATACCTCTAGTATTTAGTTAGCAATAGTTTATATAACGATTCATGCGCTCAAGTCCGTGTTACGAAGCTTTGATAATCGTTTTTCATATATTCCGCCTCCCCGCAAGTTCGTGGGGTGCGTGGCATGAACTTACCCAAGTTGCTTCTGTAGGTTAAATACACCCTATACATCACCCTAGACTCGTTTGCTTACCTGTTTTTGACCAGAACAGAAATCTGGGACCACTTTTCTGGGTTGCTGCCATGTGTTTCATGATTTTTATGGATTTAAGTTTTGATATTTGGTTTTGTATTCGATTATTTGACGTTTGTACGTCTATATCGATTGATATTGGTTGAATTGCGAGATGTAGACCATAGGTTTTGACCTATGGGTGATTCGTGCGACATTTTGGTTTTTTTGTGTGATTTCATTTGCGATGCTATATATATGATATGTAGGTTCCCCACCTGGACTTCGAGACGACGAGGATGAGCGTGGCGTCATCGACTTCAGAAAGCGAAGATCAGGTGAGTAGATTTATATCTACGGGGAGAAGTCGGGTGGATGGCGTATAGCACCCCCGCAAAAGTCGTAAGAAATGATGTGATGTGATATAGCTATGCAATTATATGTTATGGAGAGATTGAACCCTTAGCAAGAAAAGGTTAAGAGATTTTGGGTTTAGTGCTAGCGAGAATTGAAGAAAGGACTTCAGTCAATTTCTTAGTCACGAAAACCTAGAGTGGAGATTTGCATACACGCACATACACATACTCGCATACCTTTATTTCTTTGTGAGTATTAGGGACATATTTATATATTGGTATTCATGTGCTTGGATGATGAGGATGTTATATGATACTTGGGATTGAGTCGATATGATCGGACATGTTGCCGTGGGATATTTAATATGTGACCGAGATATGTCATGATGTTATAGCGGATCGTTGGACGATGATACTATGTAGATGATGATATATTTATGATAGTTGATATATGATCGAGATATGAGATGAGATATGTTTTGATATTTTTAATGGATCGCTTGGGCGATGTATACTTCTATATGATGGTATGTGTTGATGACATCGGATTGTATGAGGCTGTAGACCAGTAGTCGGATCATGATTATATTGATGATATTAGTATTGTACTGGACTTAGATCAGTAACCCTGTTCACGATTGGTGATGATGATGATACCTGATGAATAACGAGATAGATGTGACATTTGACCCGTACCCAGATTGGGAAGCCGTACGGTGGATTTACCGTACGAGCTATATTGATGATAGATCCGCACACTTGACTTGAGGATGTCATTTTGTGTATTGTAATCGTATTGAATACTATTGAGGCGGGATCACCGACTATTATTTATATATGTATCGACTCAGATATTAGGGGGTTTCCTTACCCTTCGATCAGCCTGTGTAGTTTATTCCGGTAGCTTACTTGTAAATGATAAATTAGACTCGAGTCATACCTATTTCAAAACTAACGAATCGTGAGTATTTTAAAGACAAGCCAAAGGATTCTACGGATATTTCAAAGGACGTATATTTTCTTAAAAACATCGTAGCCCTTATTTTCAAAACGACACGATTCGTGTTATTTCAAACGGAAAAACTGTATGACTCATAATTAGACATATGAAGATTCGTTATCATTGTATTTGATATTCAGCTCCCGCATATTCTTGTTGCTCGCATCGCATTACATGCTTATATTGTGTTTTCATATGTTAATATTGAAATTGCTGTTATGACACCAGCACCATTACCGATGATGCGTATGTTCCACATACACTTACTTGCCGGCTCACACACATCATCATCCGTAATTGCCATGTCACGTACACTTTAGAGAATATCATTTCATTGACATAGCTTGTTAGTTGATAGTTTCGACATGATATCAGTGTACTTGCCTTATATGCCAGTTTAGACATTGCAGTTATTACTTGCTACTTCATGCATATTATCATTCACTGTTATGCAGTATTATGGAGTTTTATGCCAATATTCCCTGTTTACTCTCTATTGATGATTGGATTTTCATAAGATTTCCTGGATTTAGGAAAAACCGCAAGAATATATAAACTGCTCTCTCTCTCTTTTTAAAATGAAAAGTGCGGTTTTCTCATGATGTATGAGTCGTCTACAATGATGTTTTCTCGGTTATGAGATGGATTTCGAGACCCGATTCGAGGAGTTGGATGAACCATCAGCGGGTACATGGTGGACCCGGTAAGGTACCCCAGGGAAAGAAGATCGAGGTGTAGACGATGAGCCTGGCAGGGGCAGACTACTTACCGGTGATTTTACCTGGCGCGGTGGATATAAGGAGGATACCATCGTGGTCATATGATTGATGATATGGGCCTATCCAGACTGACGGAGCCCGAGCTATTGAGATACTGAGATTTGAGATACAGAGATATTGAGATTTGATATTGAGATACTGAGATTTATGTTTTTTATCGATGCTTGACATTGATTTCTCTGTTGATTTCATTGGTGATACCGATTGATATACATATAAAAATCTCATTAGATAAAGAAAAACAGTTCTTTGATTCATGATGTACTTTGTTCTCATTATATGCATCCGCATATCATTTTAGTGACATATTACTACCTGACATTTGTACATTGATTGATCATTTTTTCCCGTTGTGTAGTATGTAGAAAATTTGTAAAGAACTTCACAACCAAAAAATATTTTGACCGCAATCAAACTACGGTGTCAATTGTAGTTCATGAATGAGTGCGGATCGTCCACAGGGATTGCACGATTCGTTGTATTGATATGCTTGAATTGAAAAGTTAAGCTAAGATAAACGAAAACATGATTCAAGAGTATTGATTTTCAAGTGTCACTATTCTATTCAAGAATCAAGAAAAAGATAAACAATCAAGAATCGGTGTATCGATGATATTTCCAATCAACAATCAAGAATCTAAAAGAAGCTCGTAGGAATCGATCGGATCAATAAACATGATGTAATCTAAAGATATCGTGTTCTTGTCCTTCGAAGGATTGATACTAGATTGATGATCATCGACGAGAGTTAGGGCTTTCTTGATGAAACTAGGGTTCATTTTTTAACCCTTGTTCTTTCGTTGATATCATTCCTTTTCTAGCCTCTTCCAAATTCAAGAAACGATCGTAACTCCCCAATTTCGATCGATGTCAATCAAGAAAGCATCGCAACGAAATGGGTCGTCGTTTCTTGAACTTGCTAGGGTTTACAAAACTCGTAGGACTCAAGAATCGATTAAAGCTATGTTACATCATCATTCTATAGACCGTCTCGACTCCTCGACGAGCGAAGTTTTATTCACACATCACCACACAGAAAAGATTCACAAATTGTAAAGATATCATGATGCAGAATTTAAAGAAAACAAGATAAAAGAATATCACCTTTATTTATCTCAACAATTTTGATTACATTCGCTTCAAGAACTACAAGAGGAAGAATCTAAATCGTTGATCAGGCGTCGCTCGGCTTCGTGAGTCGTGGATCGGCTCGGATCGCTTGCTCCGTTGAAGATCGGCTCCGCTCCTAAAGGTTGTAAGGCTTCTTGCTTAATGGGTACTCGGGATCTTGATTTTTAATTGGAATTAGGGTTAGGGTTTCCCACAAGCCCTCTCACTAGACTTGAGGAGGAAGGAGATGAAGAAGGAGATTGGCTAAAAAAACTATAAAATGGGTTGATTCTATCTATCTCCACACTATGATGATTCTTTTTACCCTAGGTCTAGGCTTCTATTTATAGACTTCCCAAACCCTAGGTTTAGGTTTGAAATGGTAGTTCCCTCCAAAAGTTTGTTGAGAGAGTTTGTTAGACTAAGCTTAGGGTTTAAGCTAGGGTTTAGGGGGAAAGTTCTAGTATGATAGGCTAGTTTAGTGTAGATCAAAGTGTTTGCTGATCTGGTAGAAATCCCTGGAGTCTTCTGGAAGTTGGAGTGCATTTCTGAACAGTGGGCCCTGAGATAGGAGTTTTGCACCGAAATTGAGGAGGTAACTCCCCTGTTCAACCGCGGATCCGCGGCATTAGCAAGCCCCTGCCGCGGATCCGCGGCCATGTTGGAGGCTTGGGCCTTGATTCTTTTGGTGATGCTTTGTACTGTATTTTAGGGCTTCTTCTGATATGTTGATTTGCAATTTCTCTTTTGTAATGATACCAGATCTGAAATTAGTGAGTTGATGTATCTTTTGAGCGGTGTAATGTTCGAGCAAGCTTTCCTTTTCCTGCACAGACTTTGAAACACGGGTTGCGACATATAGAAATATTGCGATGCCATGCAATGCAGTCAATTTCCCTAGAAATGCCGGTTTTAAGGTCTAATACATGTAATCTGATATTTTGCGACAGTTTTGCTAATATGTAAAATATGAATGCCGTACACTTCTAAATGTATGCAGATGATAGGGAAATTGCTGGTTAAAATATGCAATATTTTCGACTGATCAAATACCCCCAAACTTAATTTCGATCGTTTCGGACGAATGTTTTATTAAAAAGAGAAGGAGAAAATAAAGAAAGAGGAAAACTAACTAGCACACTTTCGTAGGCAACACGATTGCACTGAGCACGTGCAACAAGCCTTTAAACCTTTAGGTGTCCCTAGTAGGAGGAATGTTGTCTCCTGAGGGTTTTCAGCGGATTGCACCCACAAAATCCAATAATAAAAGGAAGATCATGAATATTACATTTAAAGAAAAGAATTGTAAAAGAAAAGCCTTGAAAATTAGGGTTTCCAACTAAGCTAGCTTTTCAGTTGTCATGAGCCCTATCTTAATGGTCATGAAAAGATGTCAGAAATCACGTCCTCCCTCAATAAAATATCGTCTTATTCTTCAATCCTATCTTTCTTCCAAACATCGATCATATAACCCTGCGTGTGTGTAAAATACATCCCTACACCCGGAGAATTCAATTCAAGCTATCATACTCTTGCCCATCAGCCTCAGTACTTTTTAATTAATGAATATTTAGATGAGATTGCTCACACACTTTCATGCGACCGTTAATACTTCTTGAGGTACTAACCGACCGATTACTCCTGTGCTTTCTTACTTGGTGTATTTTCCTCGTCTTGCACCACCTCAGGCATAGCAGTGACTCCCAGACCAGTTGGCCTTAGGGCACTAGGTGAAGAAGCACCCTCGCTATACATTTTTCTTGCTTTCGGTGATAACAAAACCAGTGTTCATTTTTCTCACCACTTTATATTTTCTTTATTCATTTTTTTTTCCTTCATACTTTTGGCTTTAAGACAAGAGCATTTCAAGGTATCCTCTACTATCCCAGGCTTCAAGACGTGTGTAAGTGCGAATAGCAGGGTATCAACGTTCAAAATGTTTGGCTTTCAGAATAGAAACTATTTTTCAGACTTATTTTTATCCTCAGATTAGTGACGTCTTTCATCTTACTAACCCTTGGGACAACGGCTCATAACTACTTATTACTAGTTCGTATAAGAAAACTTCTAATTTTCTTAGTTTTCTTAAATTTTTCTAATCTCATGGATGTAATTTTTCACTATCTAAACTTTCATTATCTTATTTATGTACAAAAAAGTGTAAATGTTAAAATTATTTTTATACTTGAAAATTTTTAAATTTTTATGGGTTTTGAAAATTTTTCAATTTTTATAGATTTTTAAAAGAAATGTTTTGTGCTTATGCAGATGATATGCAAATGATGCAAAAATAAGCACAAACCTCCCCCAAACTTGTTTTCAACAGTGTCCTCACTGTTGCCGACAGCTATATCTACAAAAACCTGTAAGTCTGGGAGGGATTATTATTGGGGGCAAAATATATAAGTGAAGAACTTCCCCCAAACTTATCTTTCACTCACCTTCATTCAAAAGATATGCAATGATATACAGGATATGAAGGTGAGACGGAGGAATTTTAATCTAAATAAACTGGCTCTTGTAAGAACAAGACTCCTCCGTGGGGTCAGTGGAAAAATACGGCTTAAGTCTATGTCCATTTACTTTGAAAACAGTGCCGTTTTTAACATTTTCAACTTCTACCGCCCCGTGCGGGTATACAGACCGCACAACAAAAGGTCCCTTCCTTCGAGATCGGAGCTTACCCGCGTGAAGGTGTAATAGTGAATCATAAAGAAGGACTTGTTGACCAGGTAAAAATGTTTTCCTCAAAATGTTTTTATCGTGAAAAACCTTAGTCCTATTCTTTGTGATTATAGCATTATCATAAGCTTCATCGCGGAGTTCGCTTAGCTCGTTAAGTTGCAGCTTCCGAAAGTTGCAAGCAAGGTTTAAATCAAAATTTATTTCTTTAATAGCCCACAATGCTTTATGCTCTATCTCGACAGGTAAATGACATGCTTTTCCAAACACTATCCTATATGGAGACATCCCTAGGTCGGTTTTAAATGCAGTTCTGAATGCCCAAAGAGCATCCGTCAATTTGGTCGACCAGTCTTTTCTATTTTTAGCAACAGTTTTCTCCAGGATAAGTTTGATTTGTCTGTTTGAGATTTCAGCCTGCCCGCTTGTTTGGGGATGATAGGGTGTAGAAAGTCGGTGGTTGATTGAGTATTTTCGCATCAGAGTCTCGAAAGACCTGTTGCAGAAATGTGTCACATTATCGCTAATGATAGCGCGTGGGTGTCCAAATCGCGAGAAGATATTCACTTTTAAGAACTTAATGACAACTTTCCTGTCATTAGTGCGACATGGAATGGCTTCTACCCACTTTGAGACATAATCAACCGCCAGCAATATGTACAAATTCCCAAAGGAGTTGGGAAAAGGACCCATAAAATCTATGCCCCAAACATTGAACATTTCAACAACCAGAATGGGTTGCTGAGGCATTTCATTCCTCTGGGATATTCTACCCGTATACTGACATTGTGTACAGGTTTTGCAATACTCAAATGCGTCCTTGAATAAGGTCGGCCAATAAAATCCACATTGCAAAACCTTTTCCGCTGTCTTTCTAGGACCAAAGTGACCCCCACAGGCCTGATCATGACAAAATGAAAGAACACTCTTGAACTCTTCTTTTGGGACGCACCGGAGAATGATCTGATCAGGACAATATTTAAACAAATAGGGCTCGTCCCAGTAAAAGTGTTTTACTTGGGATAGAAAACGGTATTTGTCCTGTTTTGACCAATCGCTCGGTATAAGTCCCGTGGCATGATAGTTCACAATATCCCTGAACCATGGTTCAGTGGATATGCTCAAGAGTTGTTCATCAGGGAACGAGTCATTGATCGGCAGGGTCACATGGGAAGAAACGATGTGTGAAAGGTGGTCAGCTACTACGTTTTCACATCCTTTCTTGTCTTTGATAACAAGATCGAATTCTTGTAACAGAAGGATCCAACGTATTAGTCGACCTTTTGCATCTTTCTTCGCCAGAAGATGTTTTAAAGCGGAATGGTCAGTATACACAACTATAGGTGAGCCGATTAAGTAAGGCCTGAACTTTTCTAATGCAAATACAACCGCTAAAAGTTCCTTTTTGGTGGTTGTATAATTGATTTGCGCATCATTCAGGGTCTTACTTGCATAGTATATTACGTGTGGCATCTTTTCAATGTGCTGTCCTAAGACTGCACCTACTGCAAAATCAGATGCGTCACACATCAGCTCAAAGGGGTAGTCCCAATTTGGTGATGATAAAACGGGGGCTGAAGTGAGTGAGTGTTTAAGTGAGTCGAAAGCTGTCTCGCAATCCGAGTCAAAATGGAAGGTCGTAACCTTGGCCAGGAGAAAAGTTAAAGGTCTAGCAATTCTGCTAAAGTCCTTAATGAATCTCCTATAAAAACCCGCATGGCCACGGAAAGAGCGAATATCTTTGACGCTTTTGGGATGAGGGAGGTTTTGAATGACATCTATCTTAGCTCTGTCAACCTCAATGCCTTTCTGTGAAATGACATGTCCAAGGACTATTCCTTCTTGGACCATAAAATGGCATTTTTCCCAGTTTAAAGTCAAGTTCTTCTCTTTGCAACGAGTAAGAACAGCGTCAAGATTCGCAAGGCAATCAGAAAAAGAGTCTCCAAAAATCGAGAAATCGTCCATAAAGATCTCCAGAAAATTCTCTACCATATCAGAGAATATCCCCATCATACACCGCTGAAAGGTAGCGGGAGCATTGCATAACCCAAAGGGCATGCGACTGTAAGCAAAGGTACCAAAAGGACAAGTAAAAGTGGTTTTATCTTGATCCTTTTTGGCGATGGGGACCTGATTGTAGCCTGAGTATCCGTCCATAAAACAATAATACTCTCGTCCCGCTAAGCGTTCCAGCATCTGATCAATGAATGGTAGAGGAAAGTGGTCTTTCCTCGTGGCAGCATTGAGTTTTCTATAATCAATACATACACGCCACCCAGTTTGGGCGCGTGTCTGAATCAACTCATTTGCCTCATTGGTTATAACTGTGATGCCGGATTTCTTAGGAACGACATGTATAGGACTCACCCACTGGCTATCGGAGATGGGGTATATAATACCATTATCTAAGCATTTGACGATCTCTCTTTCATGACTGCTTCCTTCATGACGGGATTCAACCATCTCTGTGGTTCTCGGGTTGGTCTGGCATCATCCATCACATGTATATGATGTTCAACTATCAAGGGACTAATCCCTTTGATGTCCGCCATACTCCAACCAAACGCCTCTTTGTTAGATCTTAATACCGATAAAAGTGCATTCTCTTGCTCTGATGCAAGAGAAGCGGATATTATAACCAGTAAAGACTCGTTCTCACCTAGATATGCATATTTAAGGTGAGAAGGTAAAACCTTGAGATCTAATTCAGGCGGAGAAATGATAGAAGGAAGGGTCATAGATTGATTTTTGGATCTACAAAGAAGCTCAGAGCCTGTGAAAGATACAGACTCGGGTGGAGAAAAGTCAGAAGTGCAGGACTCAAGTGTAGGTAAAGTGTCCTCACTAAGATCTAGTGCAAAGTCAAACAGAGATGTGGTAATGTCATCGAGACCAGTAAAGCAAAGTTCCTCGGCTCCACAACTATCGGGAGCGATCTCATAGACAGAGCACACATCTAAAATATGAGCAGAGGGTTCTGATGGCTGACTTCCAACTTTGTAGATATTTAGTTCAATGGTCATATTTCCAAATGATAAATTCATTGAACCATTTCTACAATTTATAACAGCGTTGGAAGTGGCAAGGAAAGGACGGCCCAGAATCACCGGAATTTGGCCCCGGGGGTTTGCTACAGGATGCGTGTCGAGCAGAATGAAGTCTACAGGGAAAACAAATTCCCCGACCTTTATCAATACATCCTCTAATTCACCCCTTGGTTTGGTGATAGATCGGTCTGCCATCTGGAGAGTGCAATAAGCAGGTTTCAACTCTCCAATCCCTAATTGCTCATAGACAGAATAAGGGAGCAGGTTAACACTCGCGCCAAGGTCTAAAAGAGCACGATTTATGTTTTTACCCCCAATAGAAATCGATATTGTAGGACATTCTGGGTCCTTTCGTTTCTTTGGTAGCTGGGGGATAAAAGCAGTGCTAATATTATTAGACATAAAGACCTTCTTCGGCACTTGAGTCTTCCTCTTCCTAGTGCACAAGTCCTTAAGAATTTTCGCATACGTGGGGACTTGCTGAATAGCATCTAAAAGAGGGATATTGATATTAACCTGTTTGAACATTTCTATAATTTTCTTTATATGAGGACTCGTTCTATTTGCCCTTAACCGGTTCGGGTAAGGAGCTTTCGCAATAAGCGCAGGGTCCATCATAGGAGAAGGAAAAGGGGGTAGACGAGGTCCCAAAAGAGGTGTGGGGACTGTCTGTGGAGAACTATAAGGGTTGGGTGAAGGTGTTGAGCCTAAAGGGAAATGGAGAATAGGCTCGTGAGAAGGTGGTTTGGTAGAAGAAGAAGGATCAGAAGGAGAAGTGTGTGTGTGTGGAAAGGACTCAGCCGGGGTGTTTATATGATTTTCAGTATCATCAATACCTTCCCCGACATGATTGTTCAGCACTCTTCCCGATCTCAACGTTGTGACGGCATTTACATTGTAATGCCCAGGATTCTGTAGGGGTTGAGAGGGAAGTTTCCCTTTTTCTCTCGCACTCATTTCGGCTTTTAGGCGTGCGATTTCAGCTTCCATCGATTTGATACTCTCAGCTTGGGACGCTGAGTTTTTCTTTATCTCACTGACGGAAGATCTAACCTCAGTCGAAACCTCTATGAAATTTGACAAAAGTGATTTCATGGTTTGAGTGAATTGAGAGAACTCGTCAGAACAGGACTGCATAGGATTAGACTGTGCAGGAGTGTTGCCCTGGATTTGGAAATTTTGTGACTGATAGGGGTGCTGAGTGAGTTGAAGGGGTTGCTGTTGTGGTGGAGGAAGAGCCCTTTGAAAATTATTCGTGTTTGGAACCGTGTTTTGAGATTGGTTTTGGTTCCAACCAAAATTCGGGTGATTCCTCCAACCCTGATTGTACGTGGAAGAATATGGATCGTTTCGAGGTCTTTGAAATGCGGCAATAGAATGCTCGTGACCTTGAAACGCAGAGTTTAATGGACATTCTTCCGTTAAATGTGACGGATCAGAACAGCACCCACAAACAGTTTTGGGGAGTGACACTGGGTTTAGGGAGGCTGCTGCAAATTTGTGTTCCATAGCGTCGAGCTTCTTTTGCATTGCTGCCATTTCAGCTCGAACACCTATGGACACATCTATTTGGTGTACGCCACCCCTATTCAATGGTTGGGTTCCACTCTCCCACTGTAGTGATTTTTCAGCGAACTCTTCTAAATAACGCCAAGCTTCCCCATCATCCTTAGTCATAAATGTACCTTGACACATGTTTTCAAGGCTCTGTTTAGTGTTAGGGTTACTGCCCTCATATATGATTCGGCAAAGCTCCCATCTCGGGATGCCGTGATGAGGACATTGAACCAATAGATCCTTAAAACGTTCAAAGTATTTAGAGAATGGTTCAGCAGGTAGCTGGGCAAATTGATTCAGTTCGCTACGGATTCGAGTTGTCTTTTGGTGTGGGTAGAATTTCTTAAGGAATGCAGCGACAAATTCTTCCCAATTCGTAATAGAATGTGCGGTAGTGTTATATAGCCACTTCTCGGCTATATCACACAAAGTAAATGGAAGAAGTCGTAGACGCATCGCATCCACTGAAAGTTGTGACGTACCCATCATTGCGCATACGTTTTCAAATTTGGTAATGAAAACGTAAGCGTCCTCAGTCTCGAGTCCGTGGTATTTGGGTAAAAGATTGATATACTGGGCTTGATTTCAAAGTTATCCCCATTGGCTGGTGGTGTGGATAAGCAGGTCGAAAGAGGACCTCTATGTGGATAGCATCTCTCCTGGATAGAAATGCGGGGTGGATTCTGCGCACCAACGGACGGCGGCAGATTAGGGTTAAAGAAGTTTGATGGATTCGGATCCATAGGTGTGGGTGTGGTAGCAGGTAAAGAAAAGGTTAATGGAGAAATATCGACTTCGGAGTCGATAAGGGGTACGCGGACTAAACGGGCACTAGAATCCCGTGTCCAGCCTATCTTGTACTAAAAAGGGTTAGTACAAGTGGCAGCGTTGGCTTATAATTAGGGGTAAATGAATGCGGTGCTTGCTTTTGAAAAAGGGACGGATTTTTCAAAAAATGATGCGACAAAACAAATGCAGCACACAACCCTAGAATCTAGTGGTCACCTAGGTCCGGCTCTAGACCGCTCCTAACTGCCAAAAGACAAGTCGCAGGATAGAATCCTCCACCGCCTCTTTGTCCCCCTGTGGCCGGATAAGTGACAGGTAAGTGGGAAGGTACTCCACTACGTAAGTAGTGGGCCTAATTAAAAACCACTAGCCTTAGACACACTCGCCTTAGGCACCACAAGAAAACGCGGATAAGCAATGAATTACCCACGGCCTTCTCTTGTCCTAATTGAGCGCGACAGTCCTTAGAGTCTTCTCTAGATTTCTTTTAGTTAATGAGGGTAATGCGGATGCAAGTTTTGCGATTTTCGGGGCCTAGGAAGGGTAATGAAATCCCCACCTAATTTGGATTTGGCCGTGCCCCTTAAATTCCGTATGAGAATGCAAACAACCAAGAAATCAAAATCACGCACAATTTTAATTTGCAATTTGCGGCGCTGCGATTATTTGCAAAGAATCCTGCAGCAAAGTGTTAGTTAGAGCTAAAAGAGGAGAGAGGAGAGAGTAAGAAGTTACCTGCTGCAAAGATACTGCAGAGATCACCTCAACATGCCGCGGTTCCGCCGTAGATGGTGGGTATTTGCCGCGCTTAGGCGGTCTTGTCGTGAGAACACTGCACCAAACTTTTTCAGGGAGTTTCTGTAGACTCCCTCAGCTCTCTGGTATATTCAAAAAAAAATTTCCACAGCACAGAATGCTCCAGATCACCTTGCAATCAATCACAACACACGTATAAGAGTTTGTACGAATTTTGATTTCAAGAAGTAAAATGTAATAATTCTTTCAATTCAAACTATAAAATGAAACGAATTAGCGCGCGATCCCCGGCAATGGCGCCATTTGATTGTTATAAAATTCTTGTTTGTGTAAATCAAATCAAATAGTCCCCGGCAACGGCGCCATTTTGATTGATCGTTTTTTCCCGTTGTGTAGTATGTAGAAAATTTGTAAAGAACTTCACAACCAAAAAATATTTTGACCGCAATCAAACTACGGTGTCAATTGTAGTTCATGAATGAGTGCGGATCGTCCACAGGGATTGCACGATTCGTTGTATTGATATGCTTGAATTGAAAAGTTAAGCTAAGATAAACGAAAACATGATTCAAGAGTATTGATTTTCAAGTGTCACTATTCTATTCAAGAATCAAGAAAAAGATAAACAATCAAGAATCGGTGTATCGATGATATTTCCAATCAACAATCAAGAATCTAAAAGAGGCTCGTAGGAATCGATCGGATCAATAAACATGATGTAATCTAAAGATATCGTGTTCTTGTCCTTCGAAGGATTGATACTAGATTGATGATCATGGACGAGAGTTAGGGCTTTCTTGATGAAACTAGGGTTCATTTTTTAACCCTTGTTCTTTCGTCGATATCATTCCTTTTCTAGCCTCTTCCAAATTCAAGAAACGATCGTAACTCCCCAATTTCGATCGATGTCAATCAAGAAAGCATCGCAACGAAATGGGTCGTCGTTTCTTGAACTTGCTAGGGTTTACAAAACTCGTAGGACTCAAGAATCGATTAAAGCTATGTTACATCATCATTCTATAGACCGTCTCGACTCCTCGACGAGCGAAGTTTTATTCACACATCACCACACAGAAAAGATTCACAAATTGTAAAGATATCATGATGCAGAATTTAAAGAAAACAAGATAAAAGAATATCACCTTTATTTATCTCAACAATTTTGATTACATTCGCTTCAAGAACTACAAGAGGAAGAATCTAAATCGTTGATCAGGCGTCGCTCGGCTTCATGAGTCGTGGATCGGCTCGGATCGCTTGCTCCGTTGAAGATCGGCTCCGCTCCTAAAGGTTGTAAGGCTTCTTGCTTAATGGGTACTCGGGATCTTGATTTTTAATTGGAATTAGGGTTAGGGTTTCCCATAAACCCTCTCACTAGACTTGAGGAGGAAGGAGATGAAGAAGGAGATTGGCTAAAAAAACTATAAAATGGGTTGATTCTATCTATCTCCACACTATGATGATTCTTTTTACCCTAGGTCTAGGCTTCTATTTATAGACTTCCCAAACCCTAGGTTTAGGTTTGAAATGGTAGTTCCCTCCAAAAGTTTGTTGAGAGAGTTTGTTAGACTAAGCTTAGGGTTTAAGCTAGGGTTTAGGGGGAAAGTTCTAGAATGATAGGCTAGTTTAGTGTAGATCAAAGTGTTTGCTGATCTGGTAGAAATCCCTGGAGTCTTCTGGAAGTTGGAGTGCATTTCTGAACAGTGGGCCCTGAGATAGGAGTTTTGCACCGAAATTGAGGAGGTAACTCCCCTGTTAAACCGCGGATCCGCGGCATTAGCAAGCCCCTGCCGCGGATCCGCGGCCATGTTGGAGGCTTGGGCCTTGATTCTTTTGGTGATGCTTTGTACTGTATTTTAGGGCTTCTTCTGATATGTTGATTTGCAATTTCTCTTTTGTAATGATACCAGATCTGAAATTAGTGAGTTGATGTATCTTTTGAGCGGTGTAATGTTCGAGCAAGCTTTCCTTTTCCTGCACAGACTTTGAAACACGGGTTGCGACATATAGAAATATTGCGATGCCATGCAATGCAGTCAATTTCCCTAGAAATGCCTGTTTTAAGGTCTAATACATGTAATCTGATATTTTGCGACAGTTTTGCTAATATGTAAAATATGAATGCCGTACACTTCTAAATGTATGCAGATGATAGGGAAATTGCTGGTTAAAATATGCAATATTTTCGACTGATCATACATCATATTAGTGACAAGTTGTTACCTGAGGCACTGACACGAGTTCTTGGTATCACACTATATGGATAGATGTTTACCCTTACCATTATATTATGCTTCAAGCCATATTATGTTTATTTGAGGATATTACTGATAGTATGACCTAGGATTGCGTTATACATGCGATTTCTACTCTTAGATTTTTTCTACTCACGAGTTGGCAACTCACCCCCGTTGTGCCACAGTTTCTTGCAGGTTTTGCCGTACAGGTTTCATTACGGTTTTGCTGGCACACCGCTTCCATTCCGGGTGACTTGCTTTGGTAGGTGGGTTCTTTTGTATCAGGACCACTATTGTATAATTGTTATTTCAGTTGTATCTAGTTCAAACTCCATTAACCAGACTTGTATATTTGATAGACATAGAAGACCAGTGTATATTCTTTCGATCTTAGAGTCGTGCGTTGTATTATTATGGGTTTTCTTATGGATTTGAGTTTCATTTTCAGTTTTGATCTTTGCCTTTCGGCGTTATATATTATATTGCTTGTGTGTGGTTTTTTCCGTCGTTTGACAAAGAGCTAACTCCCGCTTGGGGATGCCTTTATCCATTATATATGCTTTATCAGGTTTGTATCCTTTTGGGGTCAGTTTTTATAAGGGAAACTCTGCCAAAATTTTTAGTAAAGACTTGTGATTTTAAAAATGCATATTTCGGCTTATGTTGTTAAACTTCTTACTTTTAAAATGGTTTGTCTTCACTCTACTGCTTTACTTGGTTTTGATTTCTTGGTTTTTGGCTTACTTAGATTACGTACGCCTCGAGATGTTTCGTAATTTAAGTGCCGGTCATGTTCCGTACTTTTCGGGTCCTGACAAAGTTGGTATCAGAGCGTTATGTTTTACCTTCGGAGTGTAAGATGACCCTTGGTTGATAGAGTAGGTAGCTTGAGTAGAGTGACGTACCGTACGTATGTTCCACGGCATATTTATGATACACTACTTCGCTTAAGAAACCTTATAATGTACATTTCTTTGCATGGTATTATACTCCTTCCTATGATCTAGCCTCATCGGTACCAGTTATGGTTTTGTTACCACAGTTGTACGGGCACAGAGAGCTACGGCTAGTTGCGGTCAGCACGAACTTGTCACGAACGAGGACTGACCAGGGCGTGATTCTAGGGACACACGATTGTATAGAGGTGTCATTTTATTGTGTTTTCGCGCCATGAGCGTTTGATGGATCGCTGTTATGAGATTTCTCGGGTGTGCAGATTTGCACCAGAGGATTGAGCCACTGATAGAGGCCAGTAAGAATGTAATGACCATTGATGTATCGCTTATTCATGATGATTGAGGCACTGTTTAGCGTGCAGACGAATGAGCCAGTTATTGCTGCGAACAACGAGATATTGCCCCAGATGTTGGAGCTATTGCTGTACGAGTTGTACTTAGAGATATGATAGAAGGTCGCTAGTCACCCGAGGATGAATGACTAGGACATGTGGTTCGTTCGCTTATCCCGATGCGAGGTCATCAGATAGATTGATTCCAACTAGAGACGACTTCACGCGGATACGTTGAGAGTCGACAGAGGCGATCGAATGTCAGAAACCCATATTCCAAGTTTAAAGTATTCGGAAAGACATGCAAGCAATTCTATGGACCCTCTAGAAGAATGAAACCCTAACTCGACATAATGACCGTGTGAAAGCCTTTGAACCTTAGGGTTTGCAGCAGTTCCGTAGTGCCATTAGTGAGGCTTGGGTTTGCCCTCCTACGGCTGGTCCACCGATGCTGTGGTATGTACTCGATATTATTAAACTGTGCCCAAGATGTTGAGCTCTTGGGGGATTATGAAGTTTTGACGAATCGATCGAATGGTTCGACTTCATTTGGATGCTATGTGGTGAGATGCATTTCTTGGGAGACTCCAGATACGAGTATAGCTGTTGGAGCATAGTCCATGCAGCAATGAAGAGACGAGTCCGGAGCAGTCGACATTAGATAAAAGTGGATTAAGAGGTTCGTATGAGATCTTGGTGAGATGGCGTTCCACTTCGTCGACATCAGAGATGTGACACGCATACAGAGGCGTTGTACATGGATATATCTTCCAGAAGGAGTTGCGATGAGTATGCAGCCGCTCCGGAACAAGAAACAGATATAGAAAAGGGTGATAACCTCCGGACAGTTCGGCAAAAACGAGATTGAGAAAGACCTCGACAGGACCTTTCTGGAATACTATACGAGAAGACTTAGACCTAGGAGTGGTCATATTGCACACACACAGCAGGCCAGAGTTCGGCACCGTCGACGAGACATGTTATGGGTGACCACGACAGTTGGCCAGAGATTCTTAGAGGATGCGCTTGAGCGGGACTATTCCGCCATACTTGATTTCGGTATTTTGGGCGATCTATTCGCATGAATTAGTCTTGATGACCGAGTTTCATGATATTTGCTTTTGTGCACCATGGTTGCACCTACTGGGTATTTACGTTTTGTGCATAGTTATTTCACTTGAGATGTGCTTTCATACACCGTCGTGTTGATTTATGAATTATGCGTATTTATTGCACTTGAGATTGATTTTGATTCCATGCCTGATATTTCGAGCGATTTAATTGCATGATTGAGATTTTGTGCACCACAGTTGCACCTGATTTCGTTTTGATGTCATTGAGATATTAACCGTGATTTCATGCCAAGGCATGCATATGATTTGACTTAGGCATTCGACATAGTTTTCATGCACTTTTAGTATTTTTGATTTGCTTTGTGCACGCTGATACACATGGTTGTGAGATTATACCCCACGGTATACATGATTTGGATTCTGATTAAGATGGGTAGTATACTATCGATTTCGATTGCGGGATGCTTGAAGGAGTTTTGATTTGGAGTTATCTGCTCATTGTTCATGTGCACGCATTGCTCTATGATGCGTTTTATGTATTTATGATTTCGGAGCCCCGACGACTGGATCTTTTACTGAAATGTTTTAGAAAATGGGGGAAGTTTAAATTTAAATTCGGGGATCGAATTTCTTTAAGGGGGAAGATTGTAACATTTCAGAAAAATAAAATAGTATTTTTGGGAATTTTTATAATTAAATAATAATTATAATGAATATTTTAATAGGGCGGTATAATTAAATACCGATAAATCGGGAAAAATTTGAAAAAATTATGGAAATTATAAAAAAGAGAGTGCTTTATGTGATTTAAGTGAATTATGAAAGTTTATGATTTATTTAACACTATTTTAGTGCTAATCGCGATTAAAAATCGCTAATCGCGGATTAAGCGTGTTTTGTGCACATACCATGCACAAAGTCATTTTCACACTTGTGCATTTTCCTACCATGGTTTCGTTTGGGTTTCCTATTCCAATTTTAAAAGAATGAGAAGATAAATGAAAAAGAAAAGAAAAGAAAAAGGTATAATGATGACTTGAGGGGAGAGAGAGGGGACATAATGATGTAGAGGCCATGCTTGGAGAGAGAGAGGGTGAGGGGTCAAACCTTGGACTTGGCTTATTCTTCTTCACTCATTTCATTCACCTTTCCCTTCTCCTCCTTCATCCATGGCAGCACTCCCTTTTCCCCCTCCTCAAACACCTCACTTCATACCCAAAAAACACACAAAAACCATACACCCTCTTCACAAAAATTTTGCACAAGCTCACAACAAGCATGGGGAACCAAGAAAAACTGGATTTTGATGATCTAAGGGGATTCATGAGTTCCAAATGAGGTAATCCCTTCACCATTTGCGTATTTTTTCATTCACTTTAGTATCCATACGTGTTTAGTTGTAATTTAGTGCGGTTTAGTGAACTTTGAAGATTTCTAGAAGAGCTTATGTGGGATTTTGAGTGGTGTTATGCAATTGGACTTTAGAGATGACCTTAAACCCCCCTATGAGGTTAGAAACCCAGATCTATTTGAAACAAACCAAGTTTACTGAAAACAGAATCTTTCCATGTTGGTTTGTGAGGAATTGGAGAATGCAGGTGAATCTGGGATGACCCGGGAATTTTACGAGATAAGCAAACAACCCCAGTAGGCTAGAATTGACCCTAGGAACCTACTGTAGCAAAATGAGACCCCAATTCACCTGGAAAACCGGCCTAGCCAGAATTTTGTGGTATGTGGTCGGCCCCCCTGATAAATTAGGTGCCCAAGTTGCTTGTGTAGGTTAAATACACCCTATACATCACCTTAAACTTATTTACTTACCTGTTTTTGACCTAAACAGAAATCTGGGACCACTTTTCTGGGTTGCTACCATGTGTTTCATGATGTTTATGGATTTAAGTTTTGATATTTGGTTTTGTATTCGATTATTTAACGTTTGTACTGTAAAGTCTACGCCAGCGCCCCGGCCGTCTTTCAGAGGCCAAATGCGGAACAAAAAACATTTTACGAACTGGCGCTAACGCAAACTTAAAACCCGGACCGTTCTATTAACCGTAAACTAGTATACTGTAAAAGCTGGTTTAGAGATTATACCGATCGATCCATATCCTTCGGTCATTAACCAACGCCCCTGGCTTGTTGCGGTTGCGCCGACGAACTTCGCTCCCCGATCTCGCTCGATCTACGATCTCCTCCTCGCCGAAGGTGGCACAACGTCAACGAATCTTTATACGGGCTCCCGCCTCTGAAACGAGGCAACTTGGACACGAAGTTTGCTAGTCGACATGTCCAAGGTTTAAGTAGAGATAGTGTAGAATACTTTATCTCGAGTCACCTAACGAATCAGGTGAGGGTTAATCGAAGTTGCCACAGTGGGAGTAAATGAAAAATGAGCTATGGATTGTTCTTTGCAAAATGAATCATGAATCAATCACCCCACTTCAAGTGTGAGGCCGGCCACTCAAAACTCTCTGGGAAAAATAGGGTTGAGCACAAGGCAAAAGAGAGTAACCATTAGTAAAAAATCACAAAGAAAATATCCTAAGGATTCCAAAAAACAATCAATGCAAAGAAATGAGTCATGCTCGTCTAGAAACCACATGAAAGCTCCACAAGCTGCTGGAGAGCCGGCCACCACATAAAACCCCTCCATTTACAAAATCCCACATTTGCAAATAACCCCCTTCAACATTAGAATTCAGCCATGAAGAAAGAACGGAGGGCATGGCCAAAAAGAATGCAAACTGGAAAATTCAAAAAGTGATCCCGTAATAAATTATAGGATAACCCCGCAACTGTATATACATACCCGCATTTGTATTCCGACCGAATACAAATGCAATGAGACAAAAATCTACACAGTATAATACTAGGATCCGGCTTAAACTAAAACCCGCTAGTATTATCCGTCCGAACCATGACACGTGCACAAGTGCACGCGTATGTTCGAACCCTGCCATAAAACCATACGGCCTCTACAACGTTTCGCCCGAACTGGGAAACTTTCTGTGGCGGACTCTAAAGACTCGTCAATACTCTAGCAGTGGGTTTAACCACAAGCCGTCAGTGATACTGGCTGTACGTAACGGCTGCCCATGTACTGAGTGAAAAGGAGTCTGATGAGCGAACTCATCCTGGAACCCTACTGAGCCTATGTGTGACAATATCCGTACAGTCCGGTCCATTCGTCTATGAGTATCGCATATCGGGCCTAGGGAGCTGGTAAACGTGAGACCCCCAAAAGCGGTATAAGTCGTGTCGGAGTGTAGACCAAAACACCCTGAGATACTACTGGAATACATAGCAGTAAATCTCACTTGCCATGGCCATGGACTTTGTGTAATGGCTCTCCTAAACACAGCGCGATCTCACCCCCATCGTTGGGGGAGACGAATCCCCTGCTAATCCGCTCACTGCCTCCATGTGGCTCGGGACTGTACCAAACTAAAACCTGTTTGCACGACTCCTTTGAGCCGTTGTAGGGTAATAATCAAAGCACAGTGGGAACTCACATGAGACAAATGACGATGTCAGGTCGATAGACTAATCTGTACACATGTCACCTGGGAATTGCTATCTAACGACAGGTTTTAATAACCAGCTAGCATGTTCCCGGCGAATCCTGTCCGGTGTACTCATAACCCAATGAGCACATGTATACATCTTAGGTGAACCAACTGACATCAATGGCTTGTGAGAGCGGCCATCTCCCCTCGTCGGGGTCTCGACTGTATACACCAGTCTACTCCGGAGTATCGATGCCCTATCTCGAAACTCCTACGACTAGGGACCACTTTTAAGGATGTGCTTATAGACTACCCAACTCTCACGTATACGATCACCATCATACTGTTGGTAGTCAAGCAAGAATCCTATGGGCTCTATCAACGTGCAATAGTGATATATCATGTCACCTAAAGCAGTACACGTTTGATAAAGATAAACCAGATAGCATACTATCATCTCGAGTAAGACTGTCCTACCGGTATAGGTCCTCTCTCAATCATTGCAATCACGTGCCTGCGATCCAATAATTGACTTTGAGGGCACCATATCCAACAATCTCCCACTTGCACTTAAGGCTAATTATAACGATGTCGCATACTCACAGCCCGTGTGATACCGAACACCCAACTCCTATACTGATCAGTCTCTCAAAGCTTGTTTGTAAAACTATTGTGTTCAAGAAATAGCCTCAGTGGGTGGATCCGCTCTGGTATTTCTTTCTATGTCTCTCTATATCTTAATTTCGCGGATAAACCCATCTCCCAAAATGAGTAATACCTGTCTTAGAATATGTCTGGATATCTGATGGGACCTAGTTCATGAATGAACTCCAAATCCAAACATCTTAGACTGTATCGTAAACTGAACTTAATCAGTATCCTGCGCCATGCCTCTCTCAGTATCCGCTTGGACCACCTATCCAAACTACTGCCCCTCGTCTGAGGGAAAACTAAAATTCTGACAGTCACTGATCAGTCGAAAATATTGCATTTTTAACACAACAATTTCCTTACTCTTTACAACCATCTAAAGGTGTTTGGTATAAATATAGCACATATTAGCAATTCATCTGTAAAATACAAAATAACATGTGTTATACATTATAACCGGCATTTTGAGGGAAATTGTGTGTTTATTATTTCACGCATGATCTTTTGTGAATCAACACTTGTCTCGAGATTGTGTGCAGGAAATTCTCCAGGTAAACGAGCCAGAACTGCTAAAAGTGCTGATAAAATACGTCAAGTCAAAGACTTGAGATCTGGCAGAAATCAAGAAAGAAAAATAGGATTCCAGACATCAGAAAAAGACCCTAAACCCAACAGAAGAATCCCCTGGAAATTACACGCAGAACTTCACCAAAATGGTCGCGGATCCGCGGCCAAGTTTGGCCTATCCGCCGCAGATCCGTGGCTAGTTGGACACGTCAGCATTTCAAATTCCTCCACGTGGCTTCTTGTAACGGCCTCAGCTTCTAGAAGACTCCCAAAGACCACGTGGCTTCATCCAGAAGGCTCGGCCTAACAACCTTATCCTAGAATATTCCTTATTCTAGAATATTCCCTTTAACAAACTTCTTCTAGAAGACTGTCTCTAACAACCTAGTTTTGGAGGGAAGATTCAAATGAGTGGTTATAAAAATGGATCTAGATCTAGGGTTTAGGGGTTGTTGAATTTGGAGGGAAATCATTTTGAGTGGTAAAAGAATTATAGATCCAAATCAATTCAAAATCAAATTGAGTGACACAATTTGATCCAAATCAAGATCCACCGAGTACCGAGCCAAAGCAAGCCTTCAACAAGCCTTTTGAAGCAACGCCGATCTTCAACCGAGTAAGAGATCCCCGACGATCCGTGACTCAAGAAGACGATGCGTTGAGTTCTCTCCTCAAAATCTTATAATCTTTGAGTGAATTGTAACGAAACGTTGATTTATAAAACGTGAAAATTCTTGATCTTGCTTTTCTTTACATTTGAGCATTATGAAGAGTTATCGATTCTTGATTGTTATCTTTTTCATAATGTTTGAGTGAAAACTCTGTAGGGTTCCTAGGCATACTAAGGAGGTCTCACAAGGCATCAAACATGCCAAATTCAAATTTTACAAGTGCCGAGAAACCCTAATACGGATCATTCACTAGAGTTTAAGGCGAAAACGATAACTAGTTAACAACTTAACTAAGAGTGAACGGAAAATACAACCTTTGTAGATCCGGTCCTCCACCTCCATATCTCCGTGATGATGTCCCCTCGCTGCGATCATCGGATCCCGGGCTCTAGCGTCGGCTTCATCGGAGAAATCGGCGGGCTAGGTCGTCGACTTCGATGCCGAAGATGATCTACGTCGAGGCAACTCAAGATCAAGCTCCAACTTCACCAAGTCATGAAACTTGTGAAGAAAAGACCCTATACTACTTGGCAAGTGGTAGAGGATGAAGAAATAGGAAGTGGGTGTAAGTGCACGGCGGCGCCCCGGCCGTCAATCCGACGGCCAAATGCGGAAGCGGTGATAAACTTAAAATTTTTCTTGAACTGGCAAACCGCCGCGCACTAATACCCGGATCGAACCACTAACTAGTCCTAGCTAACAATAAGATGAGAAAGAGATATACCGACGATCCAAGTCCTCCGGTCTTCTCATCATCGTCCGGATCTCCTGCGGAATGTCCCGTCTCCTCCTCGTCGCCGGAAGTGCACCACATCGCCTACTTCTTTTACGGGCTCCCACCTCAATGCCGAGGCAACTCGGGCACGAAGCCGGCTACTCGACGTGCCCAAGATTTGCTGTAGAATGTAGTGTGGATCTATATGTCTCATTTGGGGTTTGTGGAGTTGCCTTTTTGGTGGAGGAATGATACAAGAACTATATGGAGGGACTTGGGGATTTTTGGAGCATGAAATGAACCAAAAACCCCCTCCTCTAAATTGGGACAGCCCCACCACCTCAAGAGGCCGGCCATGACATGGTGGTGGAGAGAATGAGAGAGTGGGAGGATAAATCAAAAAGGAGCCATTCTCATCTCATACCCAAGAGAGAGAGAGGAAAGCTATCATGCAAAAGAAATGATAGTAAGGAAAACTCAACACTCAACCCCACCATCATCACCTCACAAAGTCCAACCATCATGAACCATGATGACTCAAAAAGTCATGCCATCATGAAGAAATCAAGTCAATGGATGGTGCACATCATGAAAGCCATCATGATGCAACAAGATGCAAAGAACCCCCTCCACTAATGCCTATTTGCAACAATGCAAATAAACCCTCTTCCACCAATCTTCGGCCAATCAACGGAACAATGGAAATCGGCCGAAACGGAAAGCAAACTGGCAACTCCAGAAAACTGGTCCCGTAATAAATTACAGGAAAACCCCAATACTGTGCATACACACCCGCATTTGTATTCCGACCGAAATACAAATGCAATGAGACAAAATCTACACTGTACTATACTAGGATCCGGCTTAAACCAAAGCCGGCTAGTAATATCCGTCCGATCCTGATCCGTGCAATACCGCACGTATCTGATCGAACCCTGCCATATACCATACGGCCTATAGTACAGACTGTCCGATCCTGATCCGTGCAATACCGCACGTATCTGATCGGACCTTGCCATATCTCCATACGGCCTCTACAACCATTCGCCCGAAAGCTGAGTAACTGAATGTGGGGGACTCTAAAGACTCATCAACACCTTGGTTGTGGATTTAACCACTAGCACGTTAGAGGTATAAGCCAATACATAACGGGCTACCAGGTATTGACCAAAAGGGATGTCTGTGAGCGAACTCAGCCTGACACCCTACTGAGCCTGTCAATGACAATATCCGTACAGTCCGGTCCGTTCGTCTATGAGCATCGCATGGCGGGCCTAGGGGGTTGGTAAAAGTCAGACCCCCAAAAGCGGTACAAGTCGTGTCGGAGTGTAGCCCAGAACACCCTGAGATACTACTGGAATACCTACCAGTAAATCTCCTTGCCTCGGCCGAGGGCTTCGTGTAATGGCTCTCCTAGACACAGCACGACCTCACCCCCAATACCGGGAGAGACGCACCCCTGAAGATACGCTCACTGCCTCCATGTGGCTCGGGACTGTACCCAACTAAAACCTGTTTGCACGACTCCTTTGAGCCGTGGTAGGGTAGTAATCAAAGTACAGTGGGAACTCACACGAGACAAATGACGATCTCCAGGTCGATGAACTAACCTGCACACATGTCACCAGGGAACTGCCATCTGACGTCTGGTATATGACCAACTAGCATGTTCCCGGCGAGTCCTGTCCGGTGTACTCATAACCCAATGAGCACCTGTATACATCTTAGGTGATCCAACTGACACCAGTGGCTTGTGAGACCGGCCACCGCCCCTCGTCGGGGTCTCGACTGTATACACTAGTCTACTATGGAGAATCGATGCCCTGTCTCGAAACTCTCACGACTAGGGACCTTTTAAGGATATGCTTATAGACCCCCAGCTCCCACTTATATGATCGCCCTCATACTGCTGGTGGTCAAGCAAGAATCCTAGGGGCTCTATCAACGTGTAATAGCGACGTGTCAGGTCACTTAAAACAGTACACGATGATAAAGGTAAACCAGATAGCATACTATCATCTCGAGTAAGACTGTCCTACCGGGATAGGTCCTCCCTCAATCATTGCAATCACGTACCTGTGATCCAATAATTGACTCTGAGGGCACTATCTCCAACAATCTCCCACTTGCACTCAAGGCTAATTATTGCGATGTCGCATACTCACAGCCCGTGTGATACCGAACACCCAACTCCTCTACAAGTCAGTCTCACAAAGCTCGTTTGAGAAACTATTGCGTTCGAGGAATAGCCTCAGTGAGTGGATCCGCCTTGATGTTCCTTTCTATGTCTCTCTATATCTCAAGTTCGCGGAGAATGCCATCTCCCGAAATGAGCAATACCTGTCTTAGAATGTGTCTGGATGTCTGATGGGACATAGCTCATAAATGAACTCCAAATCCAAACTTCTTAGACTGTATCGTCAACTGAACTTAATCAGTATCCTGCGCCATGCCACCCTCAGTATTGCCTTGGACCACCTGTCCAAAATACTGCCCCTCATCAGAAGGAAAACTATAGCTCTGACAACCTCCTTGTCGTCCATGTCACCTTGGAAGCTTGGAATGATAACTGTTTCCCGAATGAGGCTGTCGTTATCATATCCCTAGAACATCCACTTATGTTCTAAAACTGCTTCTGACTGTTTCTCCAGGATTGGATTAATGTCAACTTATTGCATCTAGTGCAAGAACAATGTCTGGTGTGGTACTTGACATCTCATGATTGACTCAATTGCCTGAGCAAGTGATCTGCCAATCATGCACATCCCTCTCCCCTTTAGTCTGTAAGACACCTTTAGAGAGAGTGACTCCATCACCTGCAGGTACACTACCGTGCCAGGAGTCGTCCATCCTAAATACTCTTAGAATGCTGTCAAGTACCCTGATTGGGAAACCACCCAAATCTAGATCTAATACCATAGATCCAGTAACCAGTATGTCTGATATAATGTCCAAGTCCTGTGTGGAGAAACCACTGTGTGACGACCAAAGTATAACCGATTGTAGTATAGGAGTTTCCTTTCCTACTCTGTGTATGTCATCCAAATACCAGGATATCACACCCTACTACCTTCTCAACAGATCCATCCCCTATTCTGATGAAGTCAAACCTATGACTGTCACGTCAGAAATAGATGATCTATCTCCGCTACATCTGCTTTAGTCTATAAATAGACATAAGCTACCTGTCCACCAATGCTTCCGCTGCTCCCACTGACTACGACAACCCTCTGGCAGAGTCATATAGACGAACACTTCTAAAACTAGTTTAGAACGACGCTATACTCATCCTCCCACCGGGTCTCGCAGCCTGGAACAACAGCAATGGTAATTGTGGGTAAACAAGAACTTCCCTGTCACCGTCCTTGAGGCTACCGTAGTACCTCTCGGGTGGCTGAAGTTACCCACCTTATCTGCGGAGTGGCCAATGGAATGTCAAACCAGATTGAATCTTTAGGTTCCTTATCAAATCTTCAGTAATCGTTTGTGGTTCTGGAATCACTTCCAGTTCTACCATACTCCCACTACTGTTTTCTGAAAAAATCCATTTTTATTAAAACTGTGGCGAGTCTAGAACAATATTTCTATTGTTCATCCAGATGGTAGAAAGTCAACCCGCATCATAGCCTGGGTCAACCCACAAACAGCCATTACAGAAACGTGCCTTGAGTTGTCCAGTGTCTGGTTTTAAGCATAAGCCGGACAACTCCCCGTACCTTAACATCGTTAAGATACGAACTGTTCTATATCCCATATAGAAACAGAGGCACTGATTTAATTGAACCAGATTCAAATCATGCAGCTGTCCTCAGTGCATGTCAACTAAATGGAAGGAGGCCGATCAGCGTTACTCAACTTAGGAATGCTTCCAATGATGAGTAACCTGAAAGAGAAGCAATTTCTCTTAATCACTACTATCAACTGAATACCATACACAAGTATCTACATCTTCGATCTCTTTGAAGAATCCCGATACTTGCTACAGCTGGTTCTCTACTCTATTCAAATACCTATAACTTCTCCAAATTCGGACCCTGTGTTTCCACGAAACACCTGTCTAAAAACTAGAGAAGTCATAAGTAAACCGAATATAGTACGAGGACCAACCCCTCTGTCCTGATGGACCCTGGACATCATACAATACTCTGTACAAGTCCCTTGAGTCTGATAACTCATTCACTGTGTGTCGTAGGTTGAAAACTGTATTTATGGTTAAGAAGAATTACACCGCTGTTTAATGCTCCTTACCTAACCATCCACTGATATAGGTAAATGTCATAGACATAATTTCAAAAAAGGTATATCTCACTCTATGAAAATAGACGTACAGATATATCAATTTGAAATTGGTGCATAACTGCGGATATTCAAAACCAAATATTTGCCAACCGGCAAACAGCCCAGGCGATTTCCTCAAATATCACCGATTACAACGAATCCCGATATAATGAGGATAATCACCCAATTCCCAATAACTTACTCCCACTCATCATCTGTAAAACCATACAGATGTGAGAACCGTACCTGGTAAATACATACCCTGGAGCAAGTGTCTGATTAGGAAATCAGTTCTCTTTTAACAGTACACAAGTGAAACTGAAACATTGAAATGTTTCGATGGGGTATCCTGGTATTCCTAGTAATGCCTCTTCCAGATTCACGACTGTAACCGTATAGTTCTTTGCCACCTCTCCAAATCCCTTCATATGTCTTTAGTCTTTACCTTCTGTACACCCCTTTAGGCCAAATGGTTTTCTTCCTTCCCTACCGTTCGGCACCAACCTATGGTTTGGAAGAAGACTATCCAATAAGCATAATGGGTGTACTGTCCCAATCCTAGGAACACTCGCAATGAGAGAGGGTGAAGATAAAAGACAACCGAATAAACCTTATTCCTATTTCTCCTGGACCAGAATCCATCCCCGAACTGGAACAAGTTCCATTTGAGTTCGTATATAACCATACAATGGAGTATCCAAATAAACGGTGGATCTTCGTAGTGATACGGAGTGTCCTGGAGAAATACAAAGGTGATTTTAGGATTGGCGAAGGAATACTTGGTTTGGTCGTGAATATCTGTTGCAATTTACTTTGCCCTCTTACTAATCCCTTGCTTTGTCTGAACTTAATACCTTCTGTACACCATCGTTAGGCTAATTGGTTTTCTTCATTCCCTACCGGTCGGCTCCAGCCTAAGGTTTGGAAGAAGACTATCCAATTTGCGTAATAGGTGTACTATCCCCTTAACCATGGAGTACTCGCAACCTGAGAGAAGGTAAAAGGAAAAGACAACTGAATAATCCTATCCGTTTTCTCCAGAACCTGAAACCATCCTCGAATAAATTCCTTCGAGTTCGTATCTAACCATACGATGGTTTTGTCCAATGGAAGTGGACGTTCGTAGTAACACGGGGTGTCCTGGAGAAAAGGGTAAAAGTAGGAGTGGCAATGAGGTTTGCAACTCTGACAATCCAAAAGCCAGTGTTAAGAAGGTTCGGTCAACTTGGTCACTGAGTCATAGCCTTAGGGTCGGGTCAATGGTCGCTGCCAAAGAGAGAGAGAAAATAAACACTCAGCGTGCACTCCAACCTAGATCAGAATGGTTACCAATTTATCTAATCTGGAATCCTCCCACTGTACCTCAAATTCTCCTCCAAACCTGAAAGAAGAATTAGTCGGGGTCACCCGAGGAGTAAACTAACTCATCAGTGGGAATCGGGATCCAACTATCATCGCATGATAACGTGACGGAATCCGCTCACGGTGTCACACTCCAGAAGGTATGCGCATATCTGGCAAGTTTCAGTTCTTTTGAAACTCCCGATGTGATTTCTGCCCCATGCTCTTATGACCTTGACTAAGGCCAACAAATCATAAGTCACATGTCAAGTTCTACCCGTCATTATCCAGGTTGATTTGAATCCACCCGTACAAGCCCTTGACTAGGGCCAACAAGGCTATACGACTGTCCCAAACCAACGCATCTATCTATGCAGCATATGAACACCCAACAGCTACCAAACACTGTGCCTTGACTATGGCCAACAAACACAGCTTGAATACTATTGACTACCCATATGAAACGACGGAGGGCTACGAATGGTTTCTGGCGAAAACCTTTAACGTAGTGAACTTGATATCGTTGAAGGAACGGATAGCTTTTTGAAAATATAGTGACGAAAACCGTTGCTAAAGAGGTCACTCCCGGTGAAGGGATCTCGGCTCTTTCCCCATAGAATGGGGTGCAGGATATTCCAACTGAATACCACGGTGCAAAGCAAAAGTAATCGGCTATAGTGAAGTTAATGCCCTGACGCAAACTTCTGTCCAAGGGGTCACTCCCGGTGAAGGGATCTCGGCCCTTGCCTCGTCGACTGAGGAGCAGGATATTCCAACTGAATACCACGATGCAAAACAAAAGTGAACGTCCTTGCAATAACAGCTTTTTGAAAAGTGTTCCAACAATATCAGATAAGGTTTGTTTTTAACTTGCATTGATCCGAATCAATGCAGTCCCATCAATTGATCACACCAAAAAGAACGAAAATATACTGATGTACGTATATGCCATCCGCATTCGCCACTGGGTCCCGTCATTACCCGTTAGGTTAGCTTACTAACGACAGAGCGGGGACTGGACTAGCGCGGATGCAAAACATATACAACATCTACTAATATATATACCAATATATTATATTCGCTCAAGGCGTGAATAAAAATGCAACATCACAGAAATGTACAGCATCACAGAAACAATACAGATATCTGGGATCCCCGGGTTTCACAGAGCCACTGCTGAAACCCGACGTTCCCCTGGTCGTGTGGATAGCCTGTGCAATGAAATCCTAGACCCCTACGGGCACGGCAAGTCACCCGCCAAAACCTGAAGCGAGGCAGCCCCCTTCAGCGCCGTGAATGGACCACCCAGCACTTCACGGAATCCGGTAACTTGGGCACCCCTCCTGGGTCAACCTGTACCCCCTACGAGTGCGGCGAATAGCCCGCCAATCCTAGAGCGAAGCCCCCTCCGTCCCAATGCCATGAGATGCGGGCTTGTTGCCCTCTAGAATCCGGCTATCCGTGCACCCCTCCGCGGGGTAAGCCTAGTACAGAAAGTAAAATATACATACAACGGGTACATCGACCGCAACCAGGTCGTGCCCCAAAATAATAATACAAACAGGCAGTGACGGCAGTCCACATGTCGGACGCTCGCCCCGCAATATCAAATGTACATAATACAACCACAACTGTACTAGCATTGCATCCAGGCTATCCCCACGACCGATCCGCAACATCACAGCAAAAACAAAACATCAACGTGAAAGTCACGTTCGCAAATCCGTCTAACCGGGCTATAGTAGTTAGACCGGATTTACCGATCAAGTGACATTCACGGTCGCAGATATAATGTAAATACTGTGAAATAATGTGTTTAAAATATCCGACCGATCAAATTTTTAACAAGTGGGCCCTAAGTGTTACTGCAGCACATCAAGAATTTCTGGGCCCAATATTAATATTCCAAAAACCCGGTTTCCAGCCCAGAAGCCCACTGGAAAATTTCGACCAACTGAAGATTCCAAACTGCGGCGGAACCGCGGCCCGGAGTGGGATTTGGCCGCGGTTCCGCGCTCCACTTAAAAGATCACTTTGTCGAATTTTTCCAGAGAGCTTAGAACTTCCTGTACAGTACTTTTATACAACCTGAAAAAAATTTCGAGACTGAAAAATTTCAACAGAAAACTGTCACTTTGAAAAACACGGTTTTGGAACTTTTTGATCGATCGGAAATGGAAACACATTAAACCAAGCTAGACTAAGTTAATGGCGAGGCTCTGATACCACTGTAAGTGCACGGCGGCGCCCCGGCCGTCAATCCGACGGCCAAATGCGGAAGCGGTGATAAACTTAAAATTTTTCTTGAACTGGCAAACCGCCGCGCACTAATACCCGGATCGAACCACTAACTAGTCCTAGCTAACAATAAGATGAGAAAGAGATATACCGACGATCCAAGTCCTCTGGTCTTCTCATCATCGTCCGGATCTCCTGCGGAATGTCCCGTCTCCTCCTCGTCGCCGGAAGTGCACCACATCGCCTACTTCTTTTACGGGCTCCCACCTCAATGCCGAGGCAACTCGGGCACGAAGCCGGCTACTCGACGTGCCCAAGATTTGCTGTAGAATGTAGTGTGGATCTATATGTCTCATTTGGGGTTTGTGGAGTTGCCTTTTTGGTGGAGGAATGATACAAGAACTATATGGAGGGACTTGGGGATTTTTGGAGCATGAAATGAACCAAAAACCCCCTCCTCTAAATTGGGACAGCCCCACCCCCTCAAGAGGCCGGCCATGACATGGTGGTGGAGAGAATGAGAGAGTGGGAGGATAAATCAAAAAGGAGCCATTCTCATATCATACCCAAGAGAGAGAGAGGAAAGCTATCATGCAAAAGAAATGATAGTAAGGAAAACTCAACACTCAACCCCACCATCATCACCTCACAAAGTCCAACCATCATGAACCATGATGACTCAAAAAGTCATGCCATCATGAAGAAATCAAGTCAATGGATGGTGCACATCATGAAAGCCATCATGATGCAACAAGATGCAAAGAACCCCCTCCACTAATGCCTATTTGCAACAATGCAAATAAACCCTCCTCCACCAATCTTCGGCCAATCAACGGAACAATGGAAATCGGCCGAAACGGAAAGCAAACTGGCAACTCCAGAAAACTGGTCCCGTAATAAATTACAGGAAAACCCCGATACTGTGCATACACACCCGCATTTGTATTCCGACCGAAATACAAATGCAATGAGACAAAATCTACACTGTACTATACTAGGATCCGGCTTAAACCAAAGCCGGCTAGTAATATCCGTCCGATCCTGATCCGTGCAATACCGCACGTATCTGATCGAACCCTGCCATATAACCATACGGCCTATAGTACAGACTGTCCGATCCTGATCCGTGCAATACAGCACGTATCTGATCGGACCTTGCCATATCTCCATACGGCCTCTACAACCTTTCGCCCGAAAGCTGAGTAACTGAATGTGGGGGACTCTAAAGACTCATCAACACCTTGGTTGTGGATTTAACCACTAGCACGTTAGAGGTATAAGCCAATACATAACGGGCTACCAGGTATTGACCAAAAGGGACGTCTGTGAGCGAACTCAGCCTGACACCCTACTGAGCCTGTCAGTGACAATATCCGTACAGTCCGGTCCGTTCGTCTATGAGCATCGCATGGCGGGCCTAGGGGGTTGGTAAAAGTCAGACCCCCAAAAGCGGTACAAGTCGTGTCGGAGTGTAGCCCAGAACACCCTGAGATACTACTGGAATACCTACCAGTAAATCTCCTTGCCTCGGCCGAGGGCTTCGTGTAATGGCTCTCCTAGACACAGCACGACCTCACCCCCAATACCGGGAGAGACGAACCCCTGAAGATACGCTCACTGCCTCCATGTGGCTCGGGACTGTACCCAACTAAAACCTGTTTGCAAGTCTCCTTTGAGCCGTGGTAGGGTAGTAATCAAAGTACAGTGGGAACTCACACGAGACAAATGACGATCTCCAGGTCGATGAACTAACCTGCACACATGTCACCAGGGAACTGCCATCTGACGTCTGGTATATGACCAACTAGCATGTTCCCGGCGAGTCCTGTCCGGTGTACTCATAACCCAATGAGCACCTGTATACATCTTAGGTGATCCAACTGACACCAGTGGCTTGTGAGACCGGCCACCGCCCCTCGTCGGGGTCTCGACTGTATACACTAGTCTACTATGGAGAATCGATGCCCTGTCTCGAAACTCTCACGACTAGGGACCTTTTAAGGATATGCTTATAGACCCCTAGCTCCCACTTATATGATCGCCCTCATACTGCTGGTGGTCAAGCAAGAATCCTAGGGGCTCTATCAACGTGTAATAGCGACGTGTCAGGTCACTTAAAACGGTACACGATGATAAAGGTAAACCAGATAGCATACTATCATCTCGAGTAAGACTGTCCTACCGGGATAGGTCCTCCCTCAATCATTGCAATCACGTACCTGTGATCCAATAATTGACTCTGAGGGCACTATCTCCAACAGTGGGTTCACTTTAGAATTGGATTTCTCACTTTTTTTCTCATTTCACCATTGAAGCTAGCAAGCTTCATTCTTCTTGAAGAAGATGAAGAAGAAGAAGATAATATGATAAAAATTATATGAAAATAGAAAATAAGTCATTCTTATCATATTAGCAACTATGGTTAAGTGTAGAGAATAAACTAAGGTTAGGTGAATGGTTAGGTTTAGCATGAAACAAAAATGGTAGACTTTTTCAAAGCTTCATGAAGCTTCAACTACAAAACAAAGCAAGCCACCATTTCTCTTTTATGCCAAAGAAATAAATAAATAAATGAATAAATAAATAAAAACCCTAACCATTTACTTAACCAAGGTTTAAATCAAACATACACCCAAGTTTGAATGTATCATCAAACATGATACAATCAAGTGCACAAAAATATATCACATATACAATGTGCACATCAAGTGAGAAAATCCATCTTAAGTGAACAAATACTAGTTAATGTAAAGTAATATATCAAATATATAATTATACATTAAATCATTAAATCAACACTTGATTTAACGATCCGGTCATATCTCATATAACCGACTAATATCAATAGTAACAACTTATCGAATCAACACTTGATCCGATAACCCGGCTATATCGCATATAACGGATCACTGTCACAAATTGCGAGAATCGAATACAGTATCACATACTGGTATTATTCTTGGTCCCGCACATATCTCATATGCGCTCCTATTTCATTTCGCTTGAGCCAGGAAACCTCTGTGTAGGACTCTAAAGACTCGTCAATATGCCGGCAGCAGGTGATGATCGTATCAAACACCCACAAGCCGCAAGCGGTCTGCTAAACGTAACGGCCACCCGGGCATTGAGCGATCAGAAGATCGACGAGCAAGCCCGCTCACACTCCTGTGAATCCAACCAGTAACACTTACCGTGCAGTCCGGTCTGTTCGTCTGATATGTCGCATATCTCGCCTAGGGGTGGTAAACGTCAGACCCCAATAGCTCGATAAGTCGTGTCGATATGAGGTCTATAACAGTTCGAGAAACTACTGGTAACACTTACCAGTAAATCTCAGCAACCCTGGCCAAAGGAATTCATTTGGTTAGGCATGCGATGTCTAAAGAGGTTGCGGATTCCAACTGTTGTAGTTTTACACTTTCTTTTCTGTGACCGTAAGTGTAATATGTGATATCGCCGGTTTCGTTGCTATATGTCAACGACAATTGGGATACGCATGTTTACTTACGTTGATGACATGTGATGTTATGTGTTGCTGGATATGTTATATTGGATCGTCGTGTTTGAATAGCCGGGGGTTTTTATGTGGGATGAGTGTTTTTCATTTTCATTCATGTAAAAACTTGTATGTAATATTCTTTTATTGGGGCACTTCCAGGTTGCGGAAGATGTCACCATTTGTATATTATTTACTTTTCCGCACTAGGATAGACCCAAGGAGTGGAGCACAAGTAACCGGGTTCTAGGGTCCAGTGGGAGACCATCTCGAGGAGTCGAGTCCGAGTCTCCTAACCCTAGAATTGGTAGGGTTGCTTGCCGCTCTCGTAGGGGTATAGGGGTGTGGGTTTGGCTATTCATCGCGACCGTGGAATCCGTGTTTTATACAGGCTCGTATTAAAAACACGGACGTCCTAGTATATCCAATATTTCATATGATATTTTCTGCTGCGTTATCTGTGATGTGATCATGTGATGTTCTGTGATAGATACAGTATATAGTATATATGATATATTATATAGACGTTACTTATGTTTTACACCCGCGCTAGCCCTGCCCTACACTGCCGTTAGTTACCTAACCTAACGGTGCACGAGAGGACATCGAGGTGAATGCGGATGGCATAAGTGTACGTCGTATTTATCTGTGATGTTTATGTACTTAAATGATGGGACTTCATTAATGTGATTAATGAAAGAAAAGAAACCTAAGATGTTGTGGAATCGAATTTCTAAATAAAACAGGTAGCTGCAGTTCTTGCTTTGCATCGCGGTGTTCCTTGTAGAACATCCTGCACCTTATTCGAAAAGGAAAGGACAGAGATCCCTTCACCGGCAGTGACTCCTTTAGCAATAACTGGCACATGCTACAACCCTCGGTTTGTCTTTTGATTGCTTCTATAGTTTCTGCTTTGCACAGCGATATATATGATATATCCCGCACCTCATTCGACGAGGAAAGGGCCAACGATCCCTTCACCGGGAGTGACCCCTTTAGCAAAACTAGAAAAGCCTCAGAAACACTCCATTTTAAATTCATTTGATTCTACAATGATATCAAGTTCATTACGCAATAGGTTTTCAGAAAAAACTGTCGTATCCCTCCGTCATTTCAGATAAGTAGTAGTTAGTATTCGTGCTGCGTTTGTTGGCCTTTGTCAAGGCGTAGTGTGCGGTAGCTGACTGGTGCTTATCTGCTTATGCATATGATGCAGATTGGATTAGGGTAGTCGTGCGACCTTGTTGGCCTTTTTCTAGGGCCGTGCGGGTGGGTTTATTTCAATCAAAAAATGACGGGTTGAACTTGACTAGCAGTCTATGATTTGTTGGCCTTTGTCAAGGTCATAGGAGGCTTGGGGCAAAATTATCGGGAATTTCAAGTGTTGAAATTTGCAATGAGATTGCATACCTTCTATGAGATAGTTGGATCCCGATACCCACTGCGAGTAATTGTTACTCCTGGGAGAGTTTTACACATTACAATTAGCCGATCAAGTAGGTGTCTAGAAAGGTGTCAACGGGGTTACGCCTTTGGGAAAACGAGGTTTACATTACTTAGGTTCGTGCGAAAGCACGGGGGACCTCCCTCAAAGTACCGACACTGGCCTGGCTGAAAGATTGGCGAACTTGTAGCGTGTAATTAATCCCGGCTAGTCTTTCCTTTTAGGGTTTGAAGGAAGATTTGATAAAAACAGTGGGAACCATCCTGATTAGATAAAATATATAACCAATCTAATCTTGGAAGAGCATACGCTGAGTGTTTTCTTCTCTCTCTCTCTCCTGGTAGCGACTATGTCACACCTTAATCAAGATAATAATACGGATATTTGACCGAACCCGCTTGTTATACTGAGCTGGGGAACGTTGGTCCCGCTCCAACTTATAATTGTTATAAGACAGAGCAGGAAATTAGGGGAATACCAGAATTCCCGTGCCGCCCAAATGAAGAGAGTGCATGCTGATACATCATCTTCGGGTGTGTTCATTATACAGAACTGTTTCTCAATATTCTTTACGTCCTGGGTATGTGATACCAGATCAGGATCCCGCATATGTAATCTGTTACATAGGGCTACAGATAGGTAGAGAACTGAGAACGGGTGATAAGTTTCATGAGACAGAAAATGGGGCAAGTGTTGCAGCCAAGTCTGTTGGTCACTGTCACCCTGTATTACCAATACATTGATTCAGAACGAATGTTATTAGATACCGAACCTGATATACAAAATCATATCACTCTCTTTATTAGTAAAGAAATGATAAAATTTTGTATTGTTGGATAATGTTTTGAACATTTCCTATATCAAAAGTTGATCGGTTCAAGCACGTTATCTAAAAGCATTGATGTTCTAAATCAAACTACAGTTTTTAGTATACAGAACACACACAAGAGGAAGAGTTCAGAAATGAACGAATCCTTCTTGAGGCATTGTAGACTAGGTCATATCAATGCGACCCGACTAGCTGAAGTTACATGTAGATGCATATTTAAATCAGTTTGAATTTACATCTTGTGAAACTTACCAGTCATGTCACAAAGATATAATGACACCAGCTCTGTTTATTGGAAACAGAGAAAGAGTTAGTGAACTCTTGGGATGATACATGTTGATGTATAAAGGTCCACTGTCTACACATGCCAAGACCAGTTCTTTGTACTTCGTTACATTCTCTGATGATCTCTCAAGATTCAGTCATATGTTCTTGTTGAAACACAAGTCCGAACCTTTTGAGATATTCACAGAATATAAGTTCAAAGTAGAGAACCAATACGGGTATAAGTATTATGTCCTATGATAAGATCATGGAGGAGAATACTTGTACATGGAAGTCTTGGACTGTTCTAAAGGAGAATGAGATTCTCTCTCGGTGTTACTCCTCTGAATATACCACAGCAGAACGGTGTATCGGGGCGGAGCAATTGCACCCTATTCGATATGGTGCACTCTATGATGAGTACTACTGAGTTACCTGTTTCCTTTTTGAGGGTTATGCACTTGAGAAGCTGCATACCTATTGAATTAGGTTCGAATCATATCACAGCCTACCACTCCATATGAGATATGATATGGGAAGAGCCCATGTCTTAAGCCAGTTAAGATTTGGGGTTGACTGGCCTATGTCTAAAAGCAAAATCCGGACAAGCTTGAGGCCAGGTCTGTTATGTACAACTGGAAAGGTTCCAGCTATACAAACTACAACAGATGATTTGTTAGAACCAAAGGATTCAATAGTAACCAACGAACCTCAGCCTCTCGGCCAATCTAGTAGGGATCCTCACCCACCTGAGAGATATTTCCGTTTCTCTATGACAGTGGGAGCGAGGATTGCGTCATGAGATGATGACCCAACTAGTTTCGAGCTGGCCATCAAGAGTGGGACTCTGTGAGAATGGCTGGATGCTTAGCGATCTGAGATGGAATCCTTATACACCAACAAAGTAGGGACTTTGGTTGCTTTATCTGAAGGGTTAAATCCCCATCAGGAGCAAGTATATCTTGAGAAGATTACTTGGTGTACATGGAAAAGTTGAGACTTTCAAAGCTAGACTTGTTAAAGGTTTTCGTCATCGATCAGGCGTGGATAATGATGAAACCTTTTCTAAGGAGCTATGCTTAAGTCCATCCAGATCCTACTTGCCACGGCTACATACCATGACTACGATATCTGGCGGTTGGGTGCCATGACTGCTTTTCTAAGTAATGTTTTAGAAGAATGCGTCTCTAAGTACACAGTTAGAAGGCTTCGTAGACAGTGGGAGCAGCGAAAACGTGTGCAAGATGTTTTATGTGATGAAGCAGGCATCGCGGAGTTGGAACATTTGTTTTGATGTGTTAGTCAAACAGTTTGACATCATCAAAATGGTAGATGAACCTTGTATATACAAAAAGGTAGTAGGGAGTATGGTGGTGATCCTCGTAGAGTACGTGGATGACATACTCTTGATAGGGAAGGAGTTTCCTATGCTACGCTCGGTCAATCTCCACTTATCACAAGGATTCTCCATATAGGATCAAAGTGATACCTACTAAATCCTAAGTTTTGGATCTATGAGATAGATCTAATTGGATGTTAGGATACTCACTAGTTGTAGTGAGATGGTATCAATCGATCCTGGGGAGAATCACTGGAAAGGTTCCAGGGTGATAAAGACGACTGAATGTCAGTCACAGGCATTGTCTTTACCCTCAGTAAAGGGACGGTATGTTGGAAGAGTTCCAAGCTAGATACCGTGGCATACTAGACGATAAAGGCAGGATACATCGCTACTTAAGATCCTACCAAAGAGGTTGTTTGGGTGTATATTGGTACATGAGATGAACTAGATTCCTACCATTGTGTGACAATGGAAGTGTGGCTTTGGCCCGGGAACCATGGTCCCATCAGTGACCCAGACATAATCTAAGGCAGTATCACCTGATCATGGAGATGGTTGATCTCCAGGGTGATCGAGGTTAGGAGAGTAGACTCAGAGGACAACACGGCGGATCCACTCACAAAGGCCTTTTCCTAGAGAGAGACTTTCATGGGATGGTTGAGTATGAGATACTGCAACCACTGCTACAGATGGCCCTAGTGCAAGTGGGAGATTGTTAGTTATATGTATGCCCTAGAGACCATTACTATATATAGGATGTATATTGTAGTGGATGCTGGGACATATATAGGGAGGACTTTCTTGCTCGACATGATAGTATGCTATCTGGTTACTCTTTGCCTTAACGTGTATAATGATTGTCTCTCTGTTACATATTGGTAAAGCCCTTAGGATGTGTACTTGACTACCTGGACTATGATGCGGATCATACTAGTGGGGACATGGTAGTCCATAAGTACATCCTTCAAGGTCCCTAGTCGTGGGTGTATCGAGACGGGGTATCGATATACCAGAGTAGACTAGCGTATACCTTCTCGACCCATACAGATGGGCGATGGATGATCCCATATCCATTGGTGTTTGACATCAGAGATGATATACGGGTGCTCAGTAGAGACTGGGTACACTGGACGGACTCGCCGAGAACTCCCAGATGGTATTATACCTTACGTCAGATGGCAGTTCTCTGGTGACACTGGTACAGAGTAGTCTGTTGACCCGAGATCGCCATAGAGTCTTGTTTGATTCCCACTATGATTTGATTTCCACCTTACCACGACCAAGAGGGCATGCAAAATGGTGTTTTTTGGGTACAGTCCCAAATCACATGGAGACAATGAGCGATAGGAGGGGATTCGTCTCTCCCGGTATAGGGAGTTGATGTTGCGCTGTGTTCGATTGGCTATAACCGGAAATCCCTGGCCAGGGTTGCTGAGATTTACTGGTAAGTGTTACCAATAGTTTCTCAAACTGTTATAGACCTCATATCGACACGACTTATCGAGCTATTGGGGTCTGACGTTTACCACCCCTAGGCGAGATATGCGACATATCAGACGAACAGACCGGACTGCACGGTAAGTGTTACTGGTTGGATTCACAGGAGTGTGAGCGGGCTTGTTCGTCGATATTCTGATCGCTCAATACCCGGGTGGCCATTACGTTTAGCAGACCGCTTGCGGCTTGTGGGTGTTTGATATGATCATCACCTGCTGTCGGCGTATTGACGAGTCTTTAGAGTCCTACACAGAGGTTTCCTGGCTCAAGCGAAATGAAATAGGAGCGCATATGAGATATGTGCGGGACCGAGAATAATACCAGTATGTGATACTGTATTCGATTCTCGCAATTTGTGACAGTGATCGGTTATATGCGATATAGCCGGGTTATCGGATCAAGTGTTGATTCGATAAGTTGTTACTATTGATGTTAGTCGGTTATATGAGATATGAACAGATCGTTAAATCAAGTGTTGATTTAATGATTTAATGTATAATTATATATTTGATATATTACTTTACATTAACTAGTATTTTTTCACTTAATATGGATTTTCTCACTTGATGTGCACATTATATATGTGATATATTTTTGTGCACTTGATTGTATCATGTTTGATGATACATGCAAACTTAGGTGTATGTTTGATTTAAACCTTGGTTAAGTAAATGGTTAGGGTTTTTATTTATTTATTCATTTATTTATTTATTTATTTGGCATAAAAGAGAAATGGTGGCTTGCTTTGTTTTGTAGTTGAAGCTTCATGAAGCTTTGAAAAAGTCTACCATTTTTGTTTCATGTTAAACCTAACCATTCACCTAACCTTAGTTTATTCTCTACACTTAACCATAGTTGCTAATATGATAAGAATGATTTATTTTTTATTTTCATATAATTTTTATCATATTATCTTCTTCTTCTTCTTCAAGAAGAAGAATGAAGCTTGCTAGCTTCAATGGTGAAATGAGAAAAAGAGTGAGAAATCCAATTCTAAAGTGAACCCACTTCCTATTTCTTCATCCTCTACAACTTACCAAGTAGTATAGGGTGTTTTCTTCACAAGTTTCATGAGTTGGTGAAGTTGGAGCTTGATCTTGAGTTGCCTCGATGTAGATCATCTTCGGTATCGAAGTCGACGACCTAGCCCGCCCATTTCTCTGATGAAGCCGACGCTAGAGCCCGGGATCCGATGATCACAGTGAGGGGACATCATCACGGAGATATGGAGGTGGAGGACTGGATCTATAAAGGTTGTATTTTCCGTTCACTCTTAGTTAAGTTGTTAACTAGTTATCGTTTTCGCCTTAAACTCTAGTCAACGATCCGTATTAGGGTTTCTCGGCACTTGTAAAATTTGAATTTGGCATGTTTGATGCCTTATGAGACCTCCTTAGTGTGCCTAGGAACCCTACAAACTCCGCTCATGGAGGAATCGAGAAAATAGGTAGATGATGATGATTAAATTCTTGAACGATTCTTATGTCTTATGAGTTTTGTAAACTTTAGGAAATTGAATCATCGACAACATAGTTTCGAGCGAGATGCTTTCTTGAATGTTTTCGCTCCAAATTAGAGATCAACGATCGATGATTGAATTTCCTAGAGGCTAGAATTTGAATGCTAATCAACGAAAGGACAAGGGATAGAAGGAGAAACCCTAGTTTCTTCAAGAGATCCCTAATTCTCGTTGATCGTCATCGATCTAGCAACAAATCATCAATCGATAAGAATTTGTAGTCATAAGTATTCATCATCACTATCAATTGAATCGATTCCTACAAGCCCCTTTAAAAATCTTGATAATTCAAACTATTTGGAAATCTTCTTGAACTTTATTGATTCTTGATTTTAGATCTAGTTCTTTATGATTCTTGAAACTAAATTTCACAAATCTTGAATCAAATTTCTTACAATTTTCTTTTATCTTTTCATTTTGACTCAACTAAAACAAATCGATCAAAACACACATCTCGGTGGACGATCCGTATTCATTAACGTGCTATATCGACATCGTTAATTGATTGCGGTATAAATTTCTTTGGTTGTGATTAAAACTTTTCCATACAAACGAAGATAGACCAATCAAATGGCGTCGTTGCCGGGGATGTATGCTATTTTGTTTGTTTTTGTTATTTGAGTTGAAAAAATATTATTCCATCAGAATTTTTAGATCAAATTCGCATCAAGTGCATAACGATTAGTTGTGAATTTTTTACGAGGGAATCTGGAATTATTGTAGCGGTGCAATCAAGATTCAGAGAAGTTCTGCAAATTCCAGAGGAGTACCAGAAGCTACAGGAAAATTTTGAAACCCTAATTTCTCCTTCCCACAGCGGATCCACGGCCAATAGTAGGTTTTTGCGGCGGTTCCGCCGCCGTTTAGGTGGTTCATTGTCCAAGTTTCTGTGGTATACTCTCTGTTCTCTCCTCTTCTCTCTGATCATCTCCAATAACCATTTTCTGTAGGATTCTTTGCAAAATTCGCAGCACCGCTAAAAGAAAAAAAATTTGTTGCGTGTTTTGATCTTGGTTGTTTGCATTTTTAATATAGAAATTAAAGGGCAAAGACCAAATTCAGATTAGGTGGGGAGTTCATTACCCTTCCTAAGCCCTAAAAATTTCACAAAACTAGCATCCGCATTACCCTTCATTAACTAAAAAATATCTAGACATGACTCTAAGGACCGTCGCTCTTACTTAGGACAGAAGGAGATCGTGGGTAATTTATTGCTTATACGCGTTTCTTTTGTGGTGTCTAAGGCAAGTATGTCTAAGGCAAGTGGTTACTTAATTAGGCCCACTACTTACGTAGTGGAGAACATCCCACTTACCTAGCGCTTGCCTGGCCACAGAAGGGATAAAGAGGCAGTAGAGGATCTATTATGCAATTTGTCTTCTGGAAGTCTAGGAGCGGTCTAGAGCCTTGACCTAGGACCACTAGATCTAGGATGGTGTGTGCATTTTTTTTATTTGATTTTTCAAAAACCGTATTTTTCAAAAACCGTATTTTTCAAAACAAACACCAACCAACTTTTCCCCTAATTATCACAACGCTGCCACTTGTGCTAAACCCTTTAGTACAAGCTTGGCTACACACGGGATTCTAGTGCCCGTCTTGTCTGCATTTCCCCCATCGACCCCAAAGTCGGTATTTCTACATTTTCTTTTTCCCACCACCCACCACTACCGCGAAGGACGGATTTCCATCAAACATTAACACCACTCTGCCACGGCCCGCAGGTGCGCAGAATCCTCCACACATTTCTCTCCAAGAGAGATGCTATCCAACACGTGTTCCCCTTCCTACCTGTCTTTCTATACCACCTGCCAACTGGGAAAATTTTGAAATCAACCCCCAATTTATGAAACTGTTACCCAAATTTCACGGTCTTGAGTCTGAAGACGCATACGTTTTTATATCCAAATTTGAAAATGTATGCGCAATGATTGGAATATCACAACTATCTTTGGATGCTCTGCGTTTACGTTTTCTCCCATTCACTTTGTGTGATTTAGCCGAGAAGTGGCTTTATAATACAACCGAACATTCTATTTCAAAATGGGATGAATTTGTTGCAGCATTCCTTAAGAAATTTTATCCCAATCACAAGACCAGTCATGTTCGGAGCGAAATCTTCAAATTCACCCAACTTCCCAATGGACCATTCTGGAAATGCTTTGAATGGTTCAAGGATCTTCTTTTACAATGCCCTCATCACGGAATCCCTAGATGGGATCTGTATCGAATTCTCTATGAGGGTATTAATCTCACAACTAAACAGATGCTTGAAACCATGTGTCATTGCCAATTCCTATCTAAAGATGATGGTGAAGCTTGGAAATATCTAGAAGATTTATCTCAAAACACATTACAATGGGAAAGTGTTAGACCACCATCGTCTGGGGAAGGTATCAATCAGCTCGATGTTTCCGTCACAATGAGCGCTGAAATGGCCGCAATACAAAGGAAGCTCGACGCTATAGAAAACAAAATCTCTTCAGCCTCCCTAAACCAATACACACTTCCCAAAACCGTGTGTGGATGCTGTTCCAATCCATCACATTTGACGGAAGAATGTCCTTTGAATATACCATTTCAAGGTCACACTAATGCTGCATTTCAACAAAGACCTGGAAACGATCCTTCTTCTTCCTCATATAATCAAGATTAGAGGAATCACCCTGATTTTTCTTGGATCCAACACCAAACTCAATACACGGATCCAAACCATAGTAACTTTCAATGGGTTCCTCCACCACAACAGCAACCACCATAAATGAGTCATCACCCCTTTCAACCACAAGATTTTCAAAACCCGGCTAACAACTTTGATCCTTCTTCTGCCGGTACTTCTATACCCTCTGCACTCGACATGTTCATTACACAGTTCATGAAAACAAATGACATTTTAACGTCTTCTATCTAAACATTAGTGCAAAACAATGTCTCCCACGGTGAGAGTATCAATTCGATAGAAGCACAAATTGCACAACTGAGTGCCAAAATGAGTGCTGGAGAGAAAGGAAATCTTCCATCTCAACCTCTACCTGATCCTGGACCTTCACATTACACTAATGTGAATGCACTTACCACGTTGAGATCTGGAAGAGTGCTAGACAATCATGTGGGTGAACAGATTGATGTTGAGGAATCAATTAAACCCCATGCTTCCACTTCCACTTCCACTCCTACTTCTACTTCTTACCCTATTTCGTCTAATTTACCTTCTTCTTCTGAGCCTATTCTCCGTTTTTCTAAATGCTCGAACCCTCCACCCACTTCATCCTTTCCACCCTCACAACCTTCTCCACAAATGTTGGACCCAACACTTATTGATAGAGCTCCATTTCCAAACAGATTGAGGCCCAACAAACCTAATGCCCAAATGGAGAAGCTTGTGGACATGTTTAAGGTAGTTAACATCAACATCCCTCTCCTAGATTCTATATAACAAGTTCCGTCCTATGCGAAAATTCTTAAGAACTTGTGCACTAAGAAGAGGAATACTGAAGTGCCTAAAAAAGTTTTCATGTCGAGTACTGTAGACACGGCTTTTCCCCTGCAATTACCAAGGAAATGTAAGGACCCTGGCTGTCCTACTATTTCTATTTCTATTGGGGATAAACACATTAACCGTGCTTTACCTGACCTTGGCGCTAGTGTTAACTTGCTTCCATATTCAGTCTATGAGAAACTATGTATCGGAGTGTTAAAGCCCTCGAACATAACTCTCCAGATGGCCGACCGATCAATCACCAAACCTAGGGGTGAAATTGAGGACGTATTGATAAAAATCGGGGAATTTGTATTCCCTGTGGACTTTATTGTTCTTGATACACAGACTGTAGTGAACCCACAGAACCAAATTCCGGTGATTCTTGGTCATCCCTTTTTCGCTACTTCCAACGCTGTAATCAACTGTAGAAATGGCTCTATGAACCCATCTTTCGGGAATAGGTCAATTGAGCTCAACATTTACAAGTTGGGAAGTCAACCCTCTGATCCTCATGCTCGAGTATGTTCTATCGAATTAATGGATGTCGACAGCAGCGAATTTGATCAGCTTCACGATACAGATCCAGACTTCCTTTATACGTTGTTGTTTGACCTAGATATGTATCATATACATACGGACCCTTCTTTCGAGTTGTCCGGGTCAACATCTAACGTCGATTATGAACCTTTTCTGGAGTCTGAGTATCATTCTGTTCTTTCAAATGAGAATATTCTTCTAGATATTGATGAAAGCTTCAAAGAAATGTTCGCTGATAGACTTGCATTCTTAGCAAACACGGGTGTTGAGATGAATCATCTCCACAACGAAGAAATTGAACCTCCACCCCTTCTTCTTGACAATCATAAGAATGCGAGTAATCCATCACAATCACTGTGTCGTCTCTCCAAAATGAGACGCAAACACATTCTATCCCACCACTTATCTCTTTCCCATATCGTCATGTCTCCAAAAAACATGTTCTTTCACCAACCGGTGCACTACACGGATAAAATCTTCGAATGGTTGGTGTTGACTTTCGGTCTTTGCAAAGCTTGGCATTGACCAGTAACTTTGACCCCCTCTTGTGATTTTCAAAAGATTGACATTGTTTAACTCAAGTTTGGAGGGGTATATTTTTGGCTCTTGAAAATAACTGTTATCCTGAATATTGTGAGCCAAAAATAAGTTTGGGGGAGGATTTTCACTTTAATATATTTTGCCCCCGTTAATAAATGCCCTCCCAAGCTTACAGGTTTTTTGAGGCTTAGCAGAAGACAACAGTGAGGACACTAAACAAGTTTGGGGGAGGTTTGTGCTTATTTACGGATCACTTTGCATCATGCATAAGCACAAAACATATAAAAAAAATTTAAAAAAAATTTGTACATAAATAAGATAATAAAAGATTAGATAGTGAAAAATTACATCCAAAATATTAGAAAAATTTAACAAAACTAAGAAAATTAGAAGTTTTCTTAAACGAAACTAGTAATAAGTAGTTATGAGCCGTTGCCCCAAGGGTTAGTAAGATGAAAGAAGTCACTAATCTGAGGATAAAAATAAGTCTGAAAAATAGTTCCTATTTTGGAAGCCAAACATTTGAACGTTGATACCCTACTATATGCACTTACACACGTCTTGAAACTCGGGATAGTACAGGATACCTTGAAATGCTCTTGTCTAAAAGCCAAAGTATGAAGGAAATAATAAATGAAGAAAATATAAAATGGTGTAGAAAAATGAACACTGGTTTTGTTATCACCAAGGCAGCAATAAAAAAATATAGCGAGGGTGCTTCATCACCTAGTGCCTTAGACTAACTTGTTTGGGAGTCACTGCTATGCCTTAGGTGGTGCAAGACGAGGAAAATACTAATACACCTAATAAGCAAGCACATGAGCAATCGGTCGGTTAGTACCTCAAGAAGTATGAATGGTCCCATGAAAAATGTTGTGAGCAATTCCATCTAAATATTCATCAATTAAAAAGTACTGAGGCAGATGGACAAGAGTATGATAGGTTGAATTGAATTCTCCGAGTGTAGGGATGTCTTTTACACACACGTAGGGGTATATGATCGATGTTTGGAAGAAATATAAGAATGAAGAATAAAGACGATGTTTTATTGAGGGATGATGTGATTTCTAACATTTTTTCATGACTTTTAAGATAGGGCTCATGACAACCGAAAAGCTAGTGTAGTTGGAAACTCTAATTTTCAAAGCTTTTCTTTTACAATTCTTATCTTTATATGTAACTTTCACGGTCTTTCTTTTATTATGGGATTTTGTGGGTGCAATCCACTGAAAACTCTCAGGAGAAAACACTCCTCCTATTAGGGACACCTAGAGGTTTAAAGGCTTGTTGCACGTGTTCAGTGCAATCGTGTTGCCTACGAAAGTGTGCTAGTTAGTTTTTCTTTTTCTTATAGTTTCTCCTTCTTTTGAATAAAACAAGTTTGCTCGAGACGACAAAAATTAAGTTTGGGAGAATTTGATCAGTCGAAAATATTTCATTTTTAACACAACAATTTCCCTACTCTTTGCAACCATCTAAAAGTGTTTGGTATAAATATAGCACATATTAGCAATTCATCTGTAAAATACCAAATAACATGTGTTATACATTATAACCGGCATTTGAGGGAAATTCTGTATTTATTATTGCACGCATGATCTTTTGTGAATCAACACTTGTCTCGACATTGTGTGCAGGAAATTCTCCAGGTAAAAGAGCCGGAACTGCTAAAAGTGCTGATAAAATACGTCAAGTCAAAGACTTGAAATCTGGCAGAAATCAAGAAAGAAAAATTGGATTCCAGACATCAGATAAAGACCCTAAACCCAATAGAAGAATCCCCTGAAAATTGCATGCAGAACTTCACCAAAATGGCCACGGATCCACGGCCAAGTTGCCCTATCCGCCGTGGATCCACGGCTAGTTGGACACGTCAGCATTTCAAATTCCTCCACGTGGCTTCTTGTAGCGGCCTCAGCTTCCAGAAGACTCCCAAAGACTATGTGGCTTCATTTAGAAGGCTCGGCCTAACACCCTTATCCTAGAATATTCCTTATTCTAGAATATTCCCTCCAACAAATTTCTTCTAGAAGACTCTCTCTAACAACCTAGCTTTGGAGGGAAGATTCAAATGAGTGGTTATAAAAATGGATCTAGACCTAGGGTTTAGGGGTTGTTAAATTTGGAGGGAAATCATTTTGAGTGGTAAAAGAATTATAGATCCAAATCAATTCAAAATCAAATTGAGTGACACAATTTGATCCAAATCAAAGTCCACCGAGTACCGAGCCAAAGCAATCCTTCAACGAGCCTTTTGAAGCGACGCCGATCTTCATCCGAGTAAGAGATCCACGACGATCCGCGACTCAAGAAGACGATGCGAAGCTAGTTTCGACGATTGAGTTCTCTCCTCAAAATCTTGTAATCTTTGAGTGAATTGTAATGAAACATTGATTTATAAAAGGTCAAAATTCTTGATCTTGCTTTTCTTTACATTTGAGCATTATGAAGAGTTATCGATTCTTTATTGTTATCTTTTTCATGATGTTTGAGTGAAAACTCCGCTCGTGGAGGAATCGAGAAAATAGGTAGATGATGATGATTAAATTCTTGAAAGATTCTTAAGTCTTATGAGTTTTGTAAACTTTAGGAATTGAATCATCGACAACCTAGTTTTGAGCGAGATGCTTTCTTGAATGTTTTCGCTCCAAATTAGAGATCAACGATCGATGATTGAATTTTTTAGAGGCTAGAATTTGAATGCTAATCAACAAAAGGACAAGGGATAGAAGGAGAAACCCTAGTTTCTTCAAGAGATCCCTAATTCTCGTTGATCGTTATCGATCTAGCAACAAATTATCAATAGATAAGAATTTATAATCATAAGAATTCATCATCACTATCAATTGGATCGATTCCTACAAGGCTCTTTACAAATCTTGATAATTCAAACTATTTGGACATCTTCTTGAACTTTATTGATTCTTGATTTTAGATCTAGTTCTTTATGATTCTTGAAACTAAATTTCATAAATCTTGAATCAAATTTCTTGCAATTTTCTTTTATCTTTTCATTTTGACTCAACTAAAACAAAATCGATCAAAACACACATCTCAGTGGACGATCCGTATTCATTAACGCGCTATATCGACACCGTTAATTGATTGCGATATAAATTTCTTTGGTTGTGATTAAAACTTTTCCATACACACGAAAATAGACCAATCGGTCACCTTGTCATCCAGGTCACCTTAGAAGCCTGGAATGATGGCTGTCTCCCGAAGGAGGCTACCGTTATCAAATCCCTAGAACATCCACTTATTTTCTAAAACTGCCTCCAAGCGTTTCTTCAGGATTGGATCAATATCAACTTATTGCATCTAGTGTAAAAACAACACCTGGTGTGGTACTTGACATCTTATGATCAACTCAATTGCCTAAGCAAGTGATCTGCTAATCATGCACATCCCTCTCCCCTTTAGTCTGTAAGACATCTTTAGAGAGGGTGACTCCATCACCTACTGGTACACCACCATACCAGGAGTCGTCCATTCTAAATACTTTTAGAATGCAGTCTAAGTACCCAGATTGGGAAACTACCCAAATCTAGATCTAAAACCATAGATCTAGTAACCAGAATGTCTGATATAATATCTATATCCTATGCCGTGAAAACACTGTGTGACAACCACAGTATAACCGATCGTAGTATAGGAATTTTACTTCCTACTCTGTGTATGTCATCCAAATACCAGGACATCACACCCTACTATTTTCTTAACAAATCCATCATCTATTCTGATGAAGTCAAAGCCCATGACTGTCACATCAAAAATAGATGATCTATCTCCGCTTTATCTGCTTTAGTCTATAAATAGACACAAGCTTCTTGTCCATTATGCTTCCGTTGCTCACACTGACCACAACAACCCTCTAGCAGAATAATATAAGCGTGTGCTTCTAAAACTAGTTTAGAACGACGCTATACTTATCCTCCTGCCGTGTCTCATAGTTTGGAACAGCAGTAATGGCAAGTCTGGGTAAACAAGAACCTCCCTATCACCGTCCTTGAGGCTACCGGAGTACCTCTCGGGTGCCTGAGGTTACCCACCATATCTGCGGAGTGGCTAATGGAATGTCAAGCCTGATTGAATCTTTAGGTCTTATTAAATCTTCCGTAATCGTTTGCGGTTCTGGAATCTCTTCCAGTTCTACCATACTCCCACTACTGTTTTCTGAAAAAATCCATTTTACTAAAACTGTGGCGAGTCAAGAACAATATCACCATTGATCTTCCAGATGGTAGAAAGTCAACCCTCGTCAAAGCTTGGGTCAACTGTCATGACCCGAAATAGCACATGACTGGCCCTTGAATCATATGAAGTCTATAGGACCCCATCTAATTCAAGTAAAGCCAAAAGCCCAAAAATCTAAAACCATTTTAAATAATAAATGAAAGAAAACTAGTTTTAAAGAAGTGAAGAAAACATGTTTTAAAAACTAGATTTTTAATAAGTAAGCCGAATATGCATTTTTAAATCCTCAAGTCTTTTCTGAAAATTTCGGCAGAGTTTCTTTTGTAAATACTGGCCCCCGAACGGTGTACAACATGAATAAATATATATGCATAATGATAAAAGGCATCCCCAAGCGAGAGCTAGCTCTTCGTCAATCGACGGTCAAAACCACGCAAGCAATATAATATTCAACGCCGAAGGGCGAGAATCAATACTCAAAAGGAAACCCAAAATCATCAAGAAAACCATAATACTACAACGCGCAACTCTAAGGTCGAAATAATACACAGCTGGTTTTCTAATTCTGAAAAATTATACAAGTTTGGTTGGTGGAATTTACTAGATACAACTGAAAATAAATAAGTACAATGGTGGTCACGATGCGAGTTAACCCACCTACCAAAGCAATCACCCAGAAAGGAAGCAGTGTGCCAGAAAAGCCGTAATAAAACCTATACGGCAAAAACCTGTAAGAACTGTGGCACAACAGGGTGAGTTGCCAACTCGTGAATAGAAAACATCACAAAGCAGAAATCGTATGTATGACTCAATCTTAGATCAATACGATCAGATATAATATATAAAGCTCAAATAAATAAGTCTGAAGCATGATAAGATGGCAAGGGTAAACATCTATACATAAGTGTAGTACCAAGTGCTCGTGCCAGTGCCTCAGGTAGCAGCATATCATAAATATGAGGTGTGATCAATGTAATCAACATGAATCAATGTCAAGTATATCATGACATCTAAAAGTATGTGGATATCATCCAACTATGTAATCAATGCCTGTATGTATGTGGATCCCGTCCACGTGTCAACCAATAACACAAAACATTATGCATGAAATGATCATAAAAGCATATGCATAAAAGTATGAGGATATAAATCAACGTGTGTCCCTCGTGACACATCAAAATCATGGAACCTGAGTGTCTAGTATCGACACTCGAAAACATCATGAAATCTGTGCCCAGCATCGGCACGTAAATCCTCATATATCAGGCTCCGTCAGTCCGGATCGGCCCACGGGCTCCATCAGTCTGGATCGGCCCATATCATTTCTCGACTCTGGTCGGTATCCTCCGGATATCCGCCGAGCCTAAATGCAATCACCGGTAGGTAGTAGTCCCTCTGTCAGGCTCACCGTCTGTATACACAGCATCCCTTTCTTGTCCCGGGGTACCATACCGGGCCCCACCATGTACCCGCACACGGCTCATGACTCCTCCTCGCATGTGGTTTATATATACATCAGAACCGATAAAACTCATGGTGGGCGCACTGAAATATCATATCAAGGGTAACCAGGTTTTCAAAACGATACATACTCTCTTTTGAAATACCCACGGTTCCCAAATTCAGAAATATCATGGAAACAACATATCTCAATACATAAAATCATAAAGCAGGATATATGCGACATATGATAGAAATGTAAGCATATCCGTATATCATGCAATATAAACAGTAATATGCACACATCGAGGGGAAAACCGCTCTTTTAAATGAATCCAGTTTTAAAATATATCTTGCGGTTCCCAAATCTCCAAAATCAAGCCAGTATCATCTATGTATGTGCAAATACGTATGTATGCAAGTATGGGTGTACAATATGTGTGTACGCAAGTATGAGTGTACAATATGTCTGTACGCCAATATAGATGTACAAGTAGGTATATTCTGATGCAACAATCCTACTGTGTAGTGACATGGCAATTATCGATGATGAAGTGTGTGAGCCGGCAAGCAGGTGTACGTGGAGCATACGCATCATCGATAATGGTGCTGGTTTCCTAACAACATGGGTTTAATATAACAATAAACACATTTACACATGCAATGCGATGCAAATAGCAAGAAATGCGGAAATCGAACAATAAACGCAACCGTGAAGAATCTACATCAATATATAAATGTCATACGGTTATGCCATTTGAAATAAGACGAATCGGGGTTTTTAGAAAAATAAGGGCTACGGTGTTTTTAAGAAAAGATACGTCTTTTGAAAATATCCGTAGAATCCCTTAGCCTGTCTTTAAAATACTCACGATTCGTTAGTTTTGAAAATAGGTATGACTCGGGTCTAGTCTAATATCTACAAGTAAACTACAGATCTAACTAACAAGCTAATCGAAGGGTATGGAAACCACCTAAATCTGAATCGATATATATATAAATATAATAGTCGGTGATCCCGCCTCAATAGTATCACATACGATACGGTATATAATATGACATCCTCGAGTCAAGAGTGCGGATCAATCATCAATATATAGCTCGTACGTAAATCCGTCATACGGCATCCCCAAATCTGGGTATGGGTCAATTATCACAATTATTTCATCAATTATCTGGTATCCTTATCATCATATCTCATGAACAGGGGTACTGATCTAAGTCTAGTACAAACGGATACCATCTATATATATATGTGCGTGTATGAAAAGACACGTCCAAAGGCCCGCTAAAATCTCATGTCGTATCTCAAAATACGAACCACATCATATCACCGATCTCATGGCATCATGCCCAATCTCATCGACTCATCTCCAAATATCATCCATTATCCTCATCATCCAAGTATAGGTATACGAGTATATACATATATATATATACAGTCCCATACCTATGTGTGTGTGTGTGTGTGTGTATATCTTCCTAAATACGCACAAGTATAACAGTAAGCATGTGTGTGCGTGTAAGTGTAAATCTATTCTAGGGTTCGCGACTAGGAAGCTATACTAGTTCACTTTTAATAACCCTAAACTAACCATTTAACACCTAATCATATCCTGAAAATCCATGTCACACGTAAAAGATATCATATATATATATATATATATACTATTCATCGAACCGTGGGGGTGCTATACGCCATCCACCCGACTTCCTCCGTAGATATAATCTACTCTCCTTGACCTTCGCTTGCCGATGTCGACGTCGCCATGCGCTTGCTTGTCATCTCAAAGTCTTCGCGAGGGTACCTACACATCATAGCGTATCGTATCGCATTAAAAACCAAGTCGAAACCAAAACGACACGCGGAACTCGTGTAAGTGCACGGCGGCGCCCCGGCCGTCAATCCGACGCCGGAATGCGGAAGCGGTGAATAACTAAAATTTTGCGGACTTTGCAAACCGGCACCACCGCGCACTAAACTCCGGATCGAACCATTAACTAGTCTAAGCTATCTACAAGAATGGGAATAGAGATATACCGACGATCCAAGTCCTCCGGTCTTCATCTCCACTCCGATCTCCTTGCGGGATCTCCGTCCGTCTCCTCCTCGTCGGAAAGGGGCACCACATCGCCTGCGTCTTTTACGGGCTCCCGCCTCAATACCGAGGCAACTCGAGCATGAAGCCGGCAACTCGACATGCTCAAGATATGCTGTAGAATGTAGTGTAGAAGATGCTTGTCTCTTTGGGGTTATGTTGTTGCCAATGAGGATGATGGAGGAAACAAGGATTAGAAAAATGGTGCTTGCATTTTTCTAGCATGAAAACTAGATCAAGAAAGAAAACTCTCATGAATGAAGCTCTCTCTTCTTCTTCTCACAACCATGAAAGACTTATTCATCAAGTGAGAATAAAGGGTGGAGAAAAAACCATATGAAGCTAGAAGGGAGGTGAGTGTAGGAGAAGTCAAGAGGTGACCACAAACAAACATGAACCATGCTTGTTCTACTATTCAACCCATACCCTTTCAATCACAATAAAAAGCAAGTCAATGGTGCAAAAAAATATGAAAGCTATCATATCAATCTTTTACAAGAAAACCCCTCCACAATTGTAATTTGCAAAACTGCAAATTACCCCCTCCATCGGAAAAGTCCGGCCGGGAAAGAACAAAGGAAAACCGGCCGGAACGGAATGCAAACTGGCAACTCCAGAAAACTGGTCCCGTAATAAATTACAGGAAAACCCCAATACTGTGCATACACACCCGCATCTGTATTCCGACCGAAATACAAATGCAATGAGACAAAATCTACACTGTACTAAACTAGGACCGGCTTAAACCAAAGCCGGCTAGTTAAATCCGTTCGATCCTGATCCGTGCAATACCGCACGTATCAGATCAAACCCTGCCATATAACTATACGGCCACTAGTACAAAACTGTCCGATCCTGATCCGTGCAATACCGCACGTATCTGATCGGACCTTGCCATATCTCCATACGGCCTCTACAGCGTTTCGCCCGAAACTTGAGTAACTGAAAGTGTGGTGGACTCTAAAGACTCGTCAATACTATGGCTGTGGATTTAACCACTAGCCCGTCAGAGGTATAAGCCAATACGTAACGGGCCACCAGCTATTGACCAAATGGGACGTCGATGAGGAAGCTCACCCCGACACCCAACTGAGCCCCCGACACCCAACTGAGCCTGTCAGTGACAATATCCGTGCAGTCCGGTCCGTTCGTCTATGAGTATCGCATGGCGGGCCTAGGAGGTTGGTAAAAGTCAGACCCCCAAAAGCGGTACAAGTCGTGTCGGAGTGTAGCCCAGAACACCCTGAGATACTACTGGAATACCTACCAGTAAATCTCCTTGTCTTGGCCAAGGACTTTGTGTAATGGCTCTCCTAGACACAGCACGACCTCACCCCCAATACCGGGAGAGACGAACCCCTGAAGATACGCTCACTGCCTCCATGTGGCTCGGGACTGTACCCAACTAAAACCTGTTTGCACGACTCCTTTGAGCCGTGGTAGGGTAGTAATCAAAGTACAGTGGGAACTCACACGAGACAAATGACGATCCCCAGGTCGATGAACTAACCTGCACACATGTCACCAGGGAACTGCCATCTGACGTCTGGTATATGACCAACTAGCATGTTCCCGGCGAGTCCTGTCCGGTGTACTCATAACCCAATGAGCACCTGTATACATCTTAGGTGATCCAACTGACACCAGTGGCTTGTGAGACCGGCCACCGCCCCTCGTCGGGGTCTCGACTGTATACACTAGTCTACTAATGGAGTATCGATGCCCGGTCTCGAAACTCCCACGACTAGGGACCTTTTTAAGGATATGCTTGTAGACCCCCAGCTCCCACTTATATGATCGCCCTCATACTGCTGGTGGTCAAGCAAGAATCCTAGGGGCTCTATCAACGTGTAATAGCGACGTGTCATGTCACCTAAAGCAGTACACGATGATAAAGGTAAACCAGATAGCATACTATCATCTCGAGTAAGACTGTCCTCCCGGGATAGGTCCTCCCTCAATCATTGCAATCACGTACCTGTGATCCAATAATTGACTCTGAGGGCACTACCTCCAACAATCTCCCACTTGCACTCAAGGCTAATTATTGCGATGTCGCATACTCACAGCCCGTGTGATACCGAACACCCAACTCCTCTACTAGTCAGTCTCACAAAGCTCGTTTGCGGAACTATTGCGTTCGAGGAATAGCCTCAGTGAGTGGATCCGCTTAGTTGTTTCTTTCCATGTCTCTCTATATCTCAAGTTCGTGGAGAAAGCCATCTCCCGAAAAGAGCAATACCTGTCTCAGAATATGTCTGGATGTCTGATGGGACCTAGCTCATAAATGAACTCCAAATCCAAACTTCTTAGACTGTATCGTCAACTGAACTTAATCAGTATCCTGCGCGCCATGCCTCCCTTAGTATTGCCTTGGACCACCTGTCCAAAATACTGCCCCTCATCAGAAGGAAAACTATAACTCTGACAACCTCCTTGCCGTCCATGTCACCTTGGAAGCCTGGAATGATAACTGTTTCCTGAATGAGGCTGTCGTTATCATATCCCTAGAACATTCACTTATGTTCTAAAACTGCTTCCGACTGTTTCTCCAGGATTGGATTAATGTCATCTTATTGCATCTAGTGCAAGAACAACATCTGGTGTGGTACTTGACATCTCACGATTGACTCAATTGCCTGAGCAAGTGATCTGCCAATCATGCCCGTCCCTCTCCCCTTTAGACTGTAAGACACGTTTGGAGAGGGTGACTCCATTACCTGCAGGTACATTACCGTGCCAGGAGTCGTCCATCCTAAATACTCTTAGAATGCTGTCAAGTACCCTGATTGGGAAACCACCCAAATCTAGATCTAAAACCATAGATCTAGTAACCAGTATGTCTGATATAAAATCCATGTCCTTTGTGGAGAAACCACTGTGTGACGACCAAAGTATAACCGATCGTAGTGTAGGAGTTTCTTTTCCTACTCTGTGTATATCATCCAAATACCAGGATATCACACCCTACTACCTTCTCAACAGATCCATCCCCTATTCTGATGAAGTCAAACCCATGACTGTCACGTCAGAAATAGATGATCTATCTCCGCTACATCTGCTTTAGTCTATAAATAGACATAAGCTACCTGTCCACCAATGCTTCCGCTGCTCCCACTGACTACGACAACCCTCTGGCAGAGTCATATACACATACACTTCTAAAACTAGTTTTAGAACGACGCTATACTCATCCTCCCGCCGGGTCTCGTAACCTGGAACAACAGCAATGGCAATTGTGGGTAAACAAGAACTTCCCTTCACCGTCCTTGAGGCCACCGTAGTGCCTCTCGGGTGCCTGAAGTTACCCACCTTATCTGCGGAGTGGCCAATGGAATGTCAATCCAGATTGAATCTTTAGGTTCCTTATCAAATCTTCAGTAATCGTTTGTGGTTCTGGAATTACTTCCAGTTCTACCATACTCCCACTACTGTTTTCTGAAAAAAATCCATTTTTAATAAAACTGTGGCGAGTCTAGAACAATATTGCTATTGTTCATCCAGATGGTAGAAAGTCAACCCGCGTCATAGCCTGGGTCAACCCACAAACAGCCATTACAGAAACGTGCCTCGAGTTATCCAGTGTCTGGTTTTAATCATAAACCGGACAACTCCCCGTACCTTAACATCGTTAAGATATGAACTGTTCTATATCCAATATAAAAAACAGAGGCACTGATTTAATTGAACCAGATTCAAATCATGCAGCTGTCTCCAGTGCATGTCAACTAAATGGAGAGAGGCCGATCAGCGTTACTCAACTTAGGAATGCTTCCAATTATGAGTAACCTGAAAGAGAAGCAATTTCTCTTTATCATTACTATCAACTGAATACCATACACAAGTATCTACATCTTCGATCTCTTTGAAGAATCCCGATACTTGCTATACCTGGTTCTCTACTCTATTCAAATACCTATAACTCCTCAAAACTTAGACCCTGTGTTTCTACGAAACACCTGTCTAAAAACTAGAGAAGTCATAAGTAAACCGAATATAGTACGAGGACCAACCCCTCTGTCCTGATGGACCCTGGACAACATACAATACTCTGTATAAGTCCCTTGAGTCTGATAACTCATTCACTGTGTGTCGTAGGTTGAAAACTGTACTTATGGCTAAGAAGAATTACACTGCTGTTTAATGCTCCTTACCTAACCATCCACTGATATAGGTAAATGTCGTAGACATAATTTCAGAAAGGTATATCTCACTCTATGAAAATAGACGTACAGATATATCAATTTGAAATTGGTGCATAACAGCGGATATTCAAAACCAAATATTTGCCGACCGGCAAACAGCCCAGGTGAATTCCTCAAATATCACCGATTACAACGAATCCCGATATAATGAGGATAATCACCCAATTCCCAATAACTTACTCCCACTCATCATCTGTAAAACCATACAGATGTGAGAATCGTACCTGGTAAATACATACCCTGGAGTAAGTATCTAATCGGGAAATCAGTTTTCCTTTAACATTACACAGTGAAACTGAAACATTGAAATGTTCCGATGGGGTATTCTGGTATTCCTAGTAATGCCTCTTCCAGATTCACGACTGTAACCGTATAGTTCTCTGCCACCTCTCAAAATCCCTTCATATGTCTTTAGTCTTTACCTTCTGCACACCCCTTTAGGCCAAATGGTTTTCTTCCTTCCCTACCGTTCGGCACCAGCCTATGGTTTGGAAGAAGACTATCCAATAAGCATAATGGGTGTACTGTCCCAATCCTAGGAACACTCGCAACACGAGAGAAGGTGAAGATAAAAGACACCTGAATGTACTTTATTCCTATTTCTCCTGAACCAGAATCCATCCCCGAACTGGAACAAGTTCCATTCGAGTTCGTATATAACCATACGATGGAGTATCCAAATAAACTGTGGATCTTCGTAGTGATACGGAGTGTCCTGGAGAAATACAAAGGTGATGTGGGAGTGGTAACGAAATATTTGGTTTGGTCGTGAATATCTGTTGCAATTTACTTTGCCCTCTTACTAATCCCTTGCTTTGTCTAAACTTAATACCTTCTGCACACCATCGTTATGCTAATTGGTTTTCTTCATTCCCTACCGGTCGGCACCAGCCTAAGGTTTGGAAGAAGACAATCCAATTTGCGTAATAGGTGTACTACCCCTAAACCAAGGAGTACTCGTAACCTGAGAGAGGGTAAAAGGAAAAGACAACTGAATAATCCTATCCGTTTTCTCCAGAACCGGAAACCATCCTCGAATTCCTTCGAGTTCGTATCTAACCATACGATGGTTTTGTCCAATGGAAGTGGACGTTCGTAGCAATACGGGGTGTCCCGGAGAAAAGGGTAAAAGTAGGAGTGGCAATGAGGTCCGCAACTCTGACAATCCAAAAGCCAGTGTAAAGAAGGTTCGGTCAACTTGGTCACTGAGTCATAAGTCTTGGGTCGGGTCAATGGTCGCTGCCAAGAGAGAGAGAAAAGAAACACTCAGCGTGCACTCTAACCTAGATCAGAATGGTTACCAATTTATCTAATCTGGAATCCTCCCACTGTACCTCAAATTCTCCTCCAAACCTGAAAGAAGAATTAGTCGGGGTCACCCGAGGAGTAAACTAACTCATCAGTGGGAATCGGGATCCAACTCTCATCGCATGATAACGTGACGGAATCCGCTCACGGTATCACACTCCAGAAGGTATGCGCATATCTGGCAAGTTTCAGTACTTTTGAAACTCCCGATGTGATTTCTGCCCCATGCTCTTATGACCTTGGCGAAGGTCAACAAATCATAAGTCACATGTCAAGTTCTACCCGTCATTATCCAGGTTAATTTGAATCCACCCGTACAAGCCCTTGACGAAGGTCAACAAGGCTATACGACTGTCCCAAACCAACGCATCTATCTATGCAGCAGAAAGGTAACAAGCAGCTACCATACACTATGCCTTGACGAAGGTCAACAAACATAGCATGAATACTACGTGCTACCCGTCTGAAACGACGGAGGGCTACGAATGGTTTCTGGCGAAAACCTTTAACGTAATGAACTTGATATCGTTGAAGGAACTGATAGCTTTTAAAAATATAGTGACGAAAAACCGTTGCTAAAGAGGTCACTCCCGGTGAAGGGATCTCGGCTCTTTCCCCGTAGAATGGGGTGCAGGATATTCCAACTGAATACCACGGTGCAAAGCAAAAGTAATCGGCTATAGTGAAGTTAATGCCCTGACGCAAACTTTTTGTCCAAGGGGTCACTCCCGGTGAAGGGATCTCGGCCCTTGCCTCGTCGACTGAGGAGCAGGATATTCTAAATGAATACCACGATGCAAAACAAAAGTAAACGTCCTTGCAATAACAGCTTTTGAAAAAGTGTTCCAACAACATCAGATTAGGTTTGTTTTTAACTTGCATTGATCCGAATCAACGCAGTCCCATCAATTGATCACACCAAAAAGAACGAAAATATACTGATGTACGTATATGCCATCCGCATTCGCCACTGGGTCCCGTCATTACCCGTTAGGTTAGCTAACTAACGACAGAGCGGGGACTGGACTAGCGCGGATGTAAAACATATACAACATCTACTAATATATATACCAATATATTATATTCGCTCAAGGCGTGAATAAAATGCAACATCACAGAGAATGAACAGCATCACAGAAACAATACAGATATCTGGGATCCCCGGGTTTCACAGAGCCGCTGAAACCCGACGTTCCCCTGGTCGTGTGGATAGCCTGTGCAATGAGAATCCTAGACCCCTACGGGCGCGGCAAGTCACCCGCCAAAACCTGAAGCGAGGCAGCCCCCTTCAGCACCGTGAATGGACCACCCATCACTTCACGGAATCCGGCAACTTGGGCACCCCTCCTGGGTCAAACCTGTACCCCCTACAAGTGCGGCGAATAGCCCGCCAATCCTAGAGTGAAGCCCCCTCCGTCCCAATGCCATGAGATGCGGGCCCGTTGCCCTCTAGAACCCGGCTATCCGTGCACCCCTCCGCGGGGTAATCCTAGTACAGAAAGTAAAATATACATACACCGGGTACATCGACCGCAACCAGGTCGTGCCCCAAAATAATAATACAAACAGGCAGTGACGGCAGTCCACATGTCGGACGCTCGCCCCGCAATATCAAATGTACATAATACGACAAAACTGTACTAGCATTGCATCCAGGCTATCCCCCACGACCGATCCGCAACATCACAGCAAATACATAGAACATCAACGTGAAAGTCACGTTCGCAAATCCGTCTAACCGGGCTATAGCAGTTAGACCGGATTTACCGATCGAGTGACATTCACGGTCGCAGATATAATGTAAATACTGTGAAAAATGTGTTTAAAAAAATTTCCGATTGATCAAACATTAACAAGTGGGCCCCCAAACAAAACTGTAGCAACCACAGAAAACCTGGGCCCAATTTTAATATTCCAAAAACCACATTTATCATTCAGGAACACACTGTAAAAAACTTTTGGGGTGAACAGTAAAATACGCGGCGGAAGCGCGGCCAAACCAGGGTTTTGGCCGCCCTTCCGCGGCGGTATGAAGAGATCCTTGAACCAAATTTTAACAGTGACCTTAGAATTCCCTGAACATCACTCTGAGACAACCTGAAAAATTTTTGGACTCAAAAAAAATTCGACAGAAACTGATGTGGGAATAATACGGGTTTTTGGACTTTTTGATCGATCGGAAATGCAAACACATTACACAAAGCTAGACTAAGTTAATGGCGAGGCTCTGATACCACTGTAAGTGCACGGCGGCGCCCCGGCCGTCAATCCGACGCCGGAATGCGGAAGCGGTGAATAACTAAAATTTTGCGGACTTTGCAAACCGGCACCACCGCGCACTAAACTCCGGATCGAACCATTAACTAGTCTAAGCTATCTACAAGAATGGGAATAGAGATATACCGACGATCCAAGTCCTCCGGTCTTCATCTCCACTCCGATCTCCTTGCGGGATCTCCGTCCGTCTCCTCCTCGTCGGAAAGGGGCACCACATCGCCTGCGTCTTTTACGGGCTCCCGCCTCAATACCGAGGCAACTCGAGCATGAAGCCGGCAACTCGACATGCTCAAGATATGCTGTAGAATGTAGTGTAGAAGATGCTTGTCTCTTTGGGGTTATGTTGTTGCCAATGAGGATGATGGAGGAAACAAGGATTAGAAAAATGGTGCTTGCATTTTTCTAGCATGAAAACTAGATCAAGAAAGAAAACTCTCATGAATGAAGCTCTCTCTTCTTCTTCTCACAACCATGAAAGACTTATTCATCAAGTGAGAATAAAGGGTGGAGAAAAAACCATATGAAGCTAGAAGGGAGGTGAGTGTAGGAGAAGTCAAGAGGTGACCACAAACAAACATGAACCATGCTTGTTCTACTATTCAACCCATACCCTTTCAATCACAATAAAAAGCAAGTCAATGGTGCAAAAAAATATGAAAGCTATCATATCAATCTTTTACAAGAAAACCCCTCCACAATTGTAATTTGCAAAACTGCAAATTACCCCCTCCATCGGAAAAGTCCGGCCGGGAAAGAACAAAGGAAAACCGGCCGGAACGGAATGCAAACTGGCAACTCCAAAAAACTGGTCCCGTAATAAATTACAGGAAAACCCCAATACTGTGCATACACACCCGCATCTGTATTCCGACCGAAATACAAATGCAATGAGACAAAATCTACACTGTACTAAACTAGGACCGGCTTAAACCAAAGCCGGCTAGTTAAATCCGTTCGATCCTGATCCGTGCAATACCGCACGTATCAGATCAAACCCTGCCATATAACTATACGGCCACTAGTACAAAACTGTCCGATCCTGATCCGTGCAATACCGCACGTATCTGATCGGACCTTGCCATATCTCCATACGGCCTCTACAGCGTTTCGCCCGAAACTTGAGTAACTGAAAGTGTGGTGGACTCTAAAGACTCGTCAATACTATGGCTGTGGATTTAACCACTAGCCCGTCAGAGGTATAAGCCAATACGTAACGGGCCACCAGCTATTGACCAAATGGGACGTCGATGAGGAAGCTCACCCCGACACCCAACTGAGCCTGTCAGTGACAATATCCGTGCAGTCCGGTCCGTTCGTCTATGAGTATCGCATGGCGGGCCTAGGGGGTTGGTAAAAGTCAGACCCCCAAAAGCGGTACAAGTCGTGTCGGAGTGTAGCCCAGAACACCCTGAGATACTACTGGAATACCTACCAGTAAATCTCCTTGCCTTGGCCAAGGACTTTGTGTAATGGCTCTCCTAGACACAGCACGACCTCACCCCCAATACCGGGAGAGACGAACCCCTGAAGATACGCTCACTGCCTCCATGTGGCTCGGGACTGTACCCAACTAAAACCTGTTTGCACGACTCCTTTGAGCCGTGGTAGGGTAGTAATCAAAGTACAGTGGGAACTCACACGAGACAAATGACGATCCCCAGGTCGATGAACTAACCTGCACACATGTCACCAGGGAACTGCCATCTGACGTCTGGTATATGACCAACTAGCATGTTCCCGGCGAGTCCTGTCCGGTGTACTCATAACCCAATGAGCACCTGTATACATCTTAGGTGATCCAACTGACACCAGTGGCTTGTGAGACCGGCCACCGCCCCTCGTCGGGGTCTCGACTGTATACACTAGTCTACTAATGGAGTATCGATGCCCGGTCTCGAAACTCCCACGACTAGGGACCTTTTTAAGGATATGCTTGTAGACCCCCAGCTCCCACTTATATGATCGCCCTCATACTGCTGGTGGTCAAGCAAGAATCCTAGGGGCTCTATCAACGTGTAATAGCGACGTGTCATGTCACCTAAAGCAGTACACGATGATAAAGGTAAACCAGATAGCATACTATCATCTCGAGTAAGACTGTCCTCCCGGGATAGGTCCTCCCTCAATCATTGCAATCACGTACCTGTGATCCAATAATTGACTCTGAGGGCACTACCTCCAACAACTCGCATAGGTCAAAACCTATGGTTTGCCCTCGCAAAACAACCCGATATCACTCGATATAGACGTACAAACGTCATGTGATCGAGATAAAGCACAAATACTAAAATCCAGAATTTAAAATACGCAAAACCATAACTCGAATCAAAATAGCAACACATGTATTCAGTCCCAGATTTTGATTAAGGTGCAAACAATGTTCCAAAACAATACTGGAGTGATGTATAAAGTGTAAATGAGCTATGGAAGCAACCAGGACCCCTGACTCCATAAGGTGGCCGGCCCCCTACCCTAAAATTCCGGCGACCTCGGCCCTGGTAGGGAGTTGGGGTGTCATGTTTGTAGGGTAGTCTCCTGATAGTCAATATTGGGTAATGGTCTTGCTAGTTTTTCCAGTAAATGTCTAGGGTCACTCCAGATTCCCTGTAGGCCATCAATCTAACGCAAAAACCAAGATTTGGTATTTAAAGTTTAAGTCGTGGCAATGACATAATACTATATTATAGGAAATTGGTCCCAGATTTGAATGATGGTGAAAACCATGTGAGCAAACAACACTAGGCTGATATATAGGATATATGTGACCTACAGAAGAAAGCTGGACCCACACCCTCACCAAGTGGCCGAGCCCTCTCTCATGCAAAACCGGTCTCGCCGGCCCTGGGGACTCTTCTGGGGTTCGTGCTCTCAGGGTATCTTCCTAGGGTCAATTCTAAGCCCCGGAAGTTGTTTATTTTTCCAGTAGAAATTCCAGTTCATTCCAGATTTGCCTGCACACTCAAAGTTCACAAACCGACATTTAAAGTTCTGTAAAACCGTATTTTTGGGTTTCAGTTGGGTTGGTCTGGGTTTCAATAAATTGGTTGGGGTTTAAGGTCACCACCAGGCCTCAATTCACAATCACAACTCAATTCAAACCCTAGCCCTCTCTAGAAATCTCTAAAGTTCACCAAATCGCACCAAATCACAACTAAACACAAATATAGTTTAAAGTGAAGGAAAAACTACACTAAGTTTGAAAGGATTACCTCATTTAGCACCCATGAACCCTCCACAGTGCCAAAATGAAAACTTTCAGGGTCCACGGTATAGCTTGTGGGCTTGTGCATCTTTTTTGTGAAAGGGAGATGGATTTTTGAGGTTGTTTGATGGTGTTTTAAGGAGGTGAAGAGGGGGAGGGAGTTAGGGCAGCAGCAGCAGCAAAGAGAGGGAAGGGAGAGGAAATGAGTGAAATAATGAAGAGGGAATGGCTCAAGACCAATGTTGACCCCTCACCCTCTCTTTCTCTCTCTTGCCCATACTTCTATATTCTATTCTTTTCTTTTCTTTTCTATTTTCCCTCTCTCCTCAATAGTGAACACAAAGCAAAGAATGAAAAATGATGATAAAGCCATGTAGGAAAATGTAACACAACTGTGAAAAGATATGGTGCATGCTTTGCACAAAACACGCTTAATCCACGATTAGCGATTTTTAATCGCGATTAGCACTAAAATAGTGTCAAATAAATCATCAAATTTCATAATTTGTAAAAATCACATAAAGCACCCTCATTTTAGTAATTTCCAAAATTTTCAAAAATTTTCCCTAATTTATCGGTATTTAATTATACCCCCTTATTAAAATATTCAATATAATATTATTTAATTATAAAAATTCCCAAAAATAATTTTTTTTTGAAATGTTACAATCTTCCCCCGTTAAAGAAATTCGGTCCCCGGATTTAAATTTAAACCCCTCTAATACTAAAACATTTCAGTAAAAAATCCAAGTCGTCGGGGCTCCGAAATCATCAATACATAAAACGCATCATAGCGCAATGCACGCGCACGAACAATGAGCAAATAACTCAAAATCAAAACTCCGTCAAGTATCCCGCAATCATCGGAGTCATAGTGAAGACATAAATATCAAATCCAATATGAAAACCAGTATGATATAAATCAGAACTATACTTGTAAACATCAAATTTATACATGTAGATATCTGAAGAAAATGCATGCCAAATCCTTTATAAGTCGATGTGCGATGCGCATAATACTGCAAAGTGGCGGATGTCTATTGTATGAAGATAACCATATATGTATATATCTTTTGTTTGATATGTACGTTCCGCCGTTTGAAAACAATTTAGAAGGGTTTCCTTGTTTTAAACATTTCATGTCATATCAGACACGTAGGTAAATGCTGAGACTATAGCTCCCTTTTTGGAAATTCCTTCGATAACTATCAATGCATGCAAAATATATCCAGGTACTGTCCTCTGACTAGTCCTGCCCAGTACGCAAACAAATAGTAAATATCATAAAAACGTACTGCTCCATAAGAAATCAATCACAAAAATGTGCATATGAATGATGCGTGCGTCTGGTGCGCACGGAAATCAAAATCCATATATATGCCATATATGTGCACAGAAACAACATCTGAGTGCATCGGGCGTGCACGAAACATCTCTCAAAGGCAACGGGTGTGCCTAACAGCAAACTCAGATGCATCTGATATGCACGAAAAATCTCGATTTAGTGCATCTGGTGTGCACCAAAACCGCATCCACATGCGCCCAACATGCGCGAAAATCCAAATCAGGTGCATCCATCATACACGAATAAAATCTCAATCATGTGTATCCAATATGCACAAAATCACAAAATCCAATATCAAGCGCCGAACATGCGGAAAATCCAACCAAAGCGCCAAATATGCGCAAGAATCCAAATCAAATGCACAGAGTGCACGAAATCAGCATCAATATCAGAATCAAAATCGACGGTATACAATAAAGCTCAATCCAAATCAGGTATACCGCGGTATATAATCTCACAACCATATACATCAGCAAGCACAAATCAAGTCAAAGCACTAAAAGTGCATAAAAACTATGCTGAAAGCATAAGTCAAATCACATGGATAACATAGGCATGAAATCAAAATCAACATATCGAATGACATCAATCGAAGTTAGATGCAACTGGGGTACACAAAATGTAAACCCAGTGTAAAAAACGCACGAAATATAAATCTGGTGCAACAAATTCACGAAATATCAAACTGGTGCGACCAACGCACGAAATATCAATCTGGTGTGACAACTGTACGAAATATAAATCTGATGCAACAAGTGCACGAAAAATCAATACAGTGCATTTTGTGCACAAAATACCAATACAGTGCATCCTGTGCACAAATACCCAACAATAACTCAAATGCATAAATAGCAACACCGATTGTACCCAGGTGTAAAAATCATAAACGTGTGCAACTGTATGCACAAAACACATATCAATGCACTACAAGCACATATAAGCTATACCGAGTGCAAAAACCAAAACGTGTGCATACCATGTGCACGAAATCAACCCAACTGTATGAAACCCATGAAGTCATAAGCATGTGCAACCAAGGTACAAAAACGATATCAGGTGCAATAACTGTGCACAAATATGAATACCCAGTAGGTGCAACCATGGTGCAGGAAAACAAATATCATGAAACTCAGTCATCAAGACTAAATCATGCAAATAGATCGCCCAAAATACCAAAATCGAAGGTGACAGATGCGTGATAATCGAATCACCAAATCACAAATCATAAATACCGTCATCGATATTTCCTCCTTCGCAGTCGAGAAGGTGTCGGTGCATCCAATGCTAGCAGAGCAAGATATCTACTTGCCTCCTGTTCATGGTCTGGCACCTGGTGCTTTTAGGCTCTTGTCTCTTACTGTGCATTGCTAGTTATATAGCTCCTCGACTCAACGGCCCAAAATAGAATGACGACGGAAACAGTCCCGCTCTGGCACATCTTCTACAGATCTCTGACCAACTATCTCATCGACGATGCCGAACTCTGGCCTGCTGGGTGTGCGCAATATGACCGCTCCTGGGTCCAAGTCTTCTCGTATAGTATTCCAGAAAGGTCCCGTCGAAATCTCTCTCAAATCTCGTTTCTGCCGAATTGCCCGGAAGTTACCTCCCTTTACATTATCCGTTTCTTGTTCCGGAACGGCTGCATTCTCATCGCGACTCCTTCTGGAAGATATATCCATAATCAACGCCTCTGTATGCATATCGCATCTCTGATGTCAGCGGAGGGGAACGTCATCTCATCAAGATCTCGTACGAACCTCTTCATCCACCTTTCTCTGCTTCGGACTCGTCTCATCGTGGCTACATGGACTAAGCTCCAACAGCTATACTCGTATCTGGAGTCTCCCAAGCAATGCATCCCATCACATGATATCCGAAATATGTCGAACCTTTCGATCGATTCGTCAAAACCTTATAACCCCCCAAGAGCTCAACATATTGGGTATAGTTTAATAGTATCGAGTACATACCACAGTATCGGTGGACCAGCCGTAGAAAGGCAAACCCAATCCTCACTAATGGCACCGCGGAACTGCCGCAAACCCTAAGGTTCAAAGGCTTTCACATGGTTATTATATCGAGTTAGAGTTTCATTCTTCTAGAATGTCCATAGAATCGCTTGCATGTCTTTCTTAATACTTTAAACTTGGAAAATGGGCTCCTGATATTCGATTGTCTCCATCGACTCTCAACATACCTGCATAAAGTCGTCTCTAGCTGGAATCAATCTATCTGATGACCTCGCATCGGGGTAAGAGAACGAACCACATGTCCTAGTCATTCATCCTCGGGTGACTAGCGACCTTCTATCATACCTCTAAGTACAACCCGTACAGCAATAGCTCCAACATCTGGGGCGATATCTCGTCATCCGCAGCAACAACTGGCTCATTTATCCGCACACTGAACAGTGCCTCAATCATCAAATAATCAGTGCATCGATGGTCATCACATTCTGGCTGGCCTCTATCAGTGGCTCAATCCTCTGGTGCTGATCTGCACGTCCGAGAAATCCAGTAAAAGCGATCCGTCAAACGCTCATAGCGCGAAAACACAATAACACGGTGCATCTATGCAAATCGTATGTCCCTGGAATCACACCCTGGTCAGTCCTCGTCCGTAACGAGCTCATGCTGACCGCAATTCTAGCCGTAGCTCACTCTGCCCGTAATTGTGGCGGCAAAATCATAACCGATATCGATGAGGATAGATCATAGGAATGAATATAATACTGTGCAAGGAAATGTACATCCTAAAGCTCCTTAAGCGGAGTGGCGTATCGTAAATATGCCGCGGAACATACACACGATACGTCACTCTCCTCAAGTCACCTATTCCATCAACCAAGGTCAATTTATGCGACGAAAGTTCGGGTATAATACCCCCTCGACTAATTCTATGTTCTGTAAGGTCAAGCCTGAGTTCCGTATATATACAAACGCTCTAGGCTCCGCATAGTCAAACTTAGACTCGAACCAAGGTTAACCTAGCGCTTTGATACCAACTTTGTCACGACCCGAAATAGCACGTGACTGGCCCTTGAATCATATGAAGTCTATAGGACCCCATCTAATTCAAGGAAGCCAAAAGCCCAGAAATATAAAACCATTTTAAATAAAAATGAAGGAAAACTAGTTTTAAAGAAGTGAAGAAAACAAGTTTTAAAAACAAGGTTTTTAATAAGTAAGCCGAATATGCATTTTTAAAACCTCAAGTCTTTTCTGAAAATTTCGGCAGAGTTTCCTTTGTAAATACTGGCCCCGAACGGGGTACAACATGAATAAATATATATGCATAATGATAAAAGGCATCCCCAAGCGGGAGCTAGCTTTTCGTCAATCGACGGTCATAACTAAGCAAGCAATATAATATACAATGCCGAAGGGTAAGGATCAAAACTCAAAAGGAAACTCAAAATCATCAAGAAAACTATAATACTACAACGCGCGACTCTAAGGTCGAAATAATACACAGCTGGTTTTCTAAGTCTGAATAAATATACAAGTTTGGTTGATGGAATTTACTAGATACAACTGAAAATAAATAAGTACAATGGTGGTCACGATGCGAGTTAACCCACCTACCAAAGCAATCTCCCAGAAAGGAAGCAGTGTGCCAGAAAAGCCGCAATGAAACCTGTACGGCAAAAACCTGCAAGAACTGTGGCACAACGGGGGTGAGTTGCCAACTCGTGAATAAAAAACATCACAGAGCAGAAATCGTATGTATGACTCAATCCTAGGTCAATACAATCAGATATAATATATAAATCTCAAATGAATAAGTCTGAAGCATGATAAGGTAGCAAGGGTAAACATCTATACATAAGTGTAGTACCAAGTGCTCGTGCCAGTGCCTCAGGTAGCAGCATATCATAAATATGAGGTGTGATCAATGTAATCAACATGAATCAATGTCAACTATATCATGACGTCTAAAAGAATGTGGATATCATCCAACTATGTAATCAATGCATGTATGTATGTGGATCTCGTCCACGTGTCAACCAATGACACAAAACATCATGCATGAAATGATCATAAAAGCATATGCATGAAAGTATGAGGATATAAATTAACGTGTGTCCCTCGCGACACATCAAAATCATGGAATCTGAGTGTCTAGCATCGACACTCGAAAACATCATGAAACCTGTGCCCAGCATCAGCACGTAAATCCTCATATATCGGGCTCCGTCAATCCGGATCGGCCCACGGGCTCCGTCAGTCCGGATCGGCCTATATCATCTCTCGACGCCGGTCGGTATCCTCCGGATATCCGCCGAGCCCAAATGCAATCACCGGTAGGTAGTAGTCCCTTTGCCAAGCTCCCCGTCTGTATACACAGCATCCCTTTCTTGCCCTGGGGTACCATACCGGGCCCCACCATGTACCCGCACATGGCTCACGACTCCTCCTCGCATGGGGTATATATATACATCAGAACCGATAAAACTCATGGTGGGGGCACTGAAATATCATTTCAAGGGTAACCGGGTTTTTAAAACAATACATACTCTCTTTTGAAATACCCACGGTTCCCAAATCCAGAAATATCATGGAAACAACATATATCAATGCGTAAAATCATAAAGCAGGATATATGCAACATATGATAGAAATGTAAGCATATCCGTATATCATGCAACATAAACAGTAATATGCATACATTTGTAAGTCTACGGTAGCGCCCCGGCCGTCTGACCGAGGCCAAAACGCGGAAACGAAAACTTTTTCAAAACTTGAAACCAGCGCTATCGCATACTTTAATCCCGGATCGAACCATTAACCTATAACTAGCAAACTAGTGAAGGGTTAAAAAGCTATACCGATCGATCCGTGTACTTCGGTCTTTGGCCACCAACACAAGCTCTTCGTGGCATCTCCGATCTCCGGTCTTCTCGTCGGAAGGGCACCACATCAATGAGTTTTTTTACGGGCTCCCGTTTCGTCCGAAGCAACTCAGACACGAAGTTTGCAAGCCGACGTGTCTAAGGTGAAGTAGAGAATGTGTGTGATCACTTTGTCTCTTGAGGATTTAGTGGATGCCATTAATGAGGAGATAATGAGCTCAAGGAAGAAGAGGAAGAAGGAGAAGTTTTTCTTTCTTTTTCTTTTGTGTTCTTATGATAAAAATGACAGAGAGTGAGAATGAAAAATACAAGACCACAAACTTTACAATGGCTGCCCTTCTCTCTCTTCCTCTCGTTTCAAACCACAAATTAATCACATAATGTGACATTAGCACAAGAAAAGAGACCATAAGTCACTAATGAAGTCTATATCACATTAAATGCTCAAAATGATGATTTAAGCTCACAATTTCCATTTGTAAACATTAATCCAAATGTTTACAACAACAAAAAGATACGGCAACATCTAAAGTAAACTCGTGACGAATCACAACGATACCCCTCACCTGTATATACATACCTGCATCCGCATTCTGACCGAATGCGAATGTGATGAGACTAAAGTAATCCAACAAATCTAATACTAGGATCCGGTTTAAACCAAAGCCCACTAGTATGATCCGCCCGATCATGATCCGTGTTCTACTGCACGTATATGATCGAACCCTGACATATATCATACGGCCTCTACAACGTTTAGCCCGAAACTTAAGAAACTGTCTGTGGGGGACACTAAAGACTTGTCAATACTTTGGCTGTGGATTTGACCACTAGCACGTCAGTGGTACTAGCCGTACGTAACGGGCTAACAGGTATTGACCAAAAGGGAGGTCTATGAGCGAACTCATCCTGACACCCTACTGAGCCTGTCAGTGATAATATCCATACAGTCCGGTCCGGTCGTCTATGAGCATCGCATGTGTAACGGTTTGAAAATCGTTTCGGTGAAATTTCGGAAAAATCGGTAAAATAAAGGGGTTTTCTGTAAAAAGTCAAAATACAAATATCTTTATTGTAAAATTAAATATAAATATTCTAGCTATGAAATTGCTAGTATTTGGTGTTTATTGAGCCACTGGAGAAATTTCAAATTTTCTGAAAAATTTTCCGAAATTAATTATTTTAATATTATTTTAAGCCGTCACTAATACATTTAATTAGGGAAAATTACAAATTGGAATGAGTTGAAACAAATTTTGTGCAACATAACACATTAAACAATATTTTATCATGTGCTTTTTAAAATAAAATGGTTTGCCAAAACGGTTTAGAAAATATCGAAGAAAAAGGGCTTAAAAGGTGAAATATAGCTAAATAGAATTGGAGTATGGTTGCATGTAGCTTAATATTCCTCATATACACACACACACCCTCACCCTCTTCCTATTAGGGCTGAACTCAGCAGCCCCCCACTCATCTCCTCACTTAAAAATCAAAGGAAACCAAGAAAAGAAAAAGAAAACAATAAAATATTGTGGTATGGTTTCTTTGTTGACTTGGGCAAATTTTTTCAACACAAACCAACACACCCACTCTCTCTCTCTTGCTGTCCCAAAATTTTCTCCACCCTTTTCTCTTCAAAAATCCTTCAAAATTTCTTCAAAAACCCACATAAAACACCACAAATTTCCAAATCTAATCCCTACCCATTATTCCTTTGCCATTCAAGCTTGGATCTTAGTGAAAAGAGAGCATTTTGGGATGCTAGATTTCATGTGAGATCTATAAAATTATGGAGGTATAATTATAACCTTATAGTTAAATTGTTGATTATTGCTTATGTTAACTTAATTAAGTGTTTAATTAGGTGTTAACTTGGTTTACCCTTCAAGTTGAAAATTGTAAAGAATTGGGTTTGGATCAAGATAAGGGTTTTGATAAATTGTTCATGGTTTAATTGTGTAGTTGAACCTCTTAAGGTTTGGAAAACTTAATCTTGTTGCATATTACAAATTGTTGCATGTAAATTGTCCTAATTAAGATTTCTAGCAAACTAGGTTTTAGAATTTAATTGCAAATGTGAGGTTAAAATCTAGTTAGGGTTTTATATCATTTGAACATGGTTTAAGTGTGTAAGGTATCATATTAAGGCATGTGAAATCAAACATAGTAGCTAGTTTACAAATTGTTATTTTAAAATTTACTAATTAAGCTAAATTGTAAACGAGAATTTCGGGTTAATGAAAGATAGTGAGATTAAAAATCTAATTAGGGTTTGTATGACTTATTTATAATATTTAATGGATATTGTAGCCGCTAGATTTGTTTAAATATCAAGTTTTGTACTAAAACGGTAAACCTTGCTTGCTAGATTTTCGGAAAAATAGCTTTTAAAGTAAGTTTGGGGTTTTTGTGAATTTTAACCTACTTCATATTATAATTAGTGTTTGTGAATGTGCAAATGAGTGTGTTTGGGTTTTTTTTGATGGTTTGGCGTTTGTACGCCGACGTCGAGGGTTTTTGGGTTGATTTGTGAAAGCAACCATACGTTTTGACCTATGTGGGATTCATGTGTCGTTTTGGTCATGAGTAGGATTTTAATGCGATACGGTGCGTTATGATATATAGGTACCCCATGTGGACTTCGAAACGACAAGCAAGCGCGTGGCGACGTCAGCACCGGCGAGTAAGGACCAGGTGAGTAGATTTATATCTACGGGGAGAAGTCGGGTGGATGGCGTATAGCACCCCCGCAGTCCGTAGTATAGTTCATATATATATGTTTATATAGGTGTTTTATGATACGGGAATGTTTATTCATGATATGTTTATGTGTTCATGGATTACCTTTGGGTTAGTTGCGAAACCCTAGAGTAGTTGTTATACCCACATACGTACACACAGACTTGCATACATTACTTTCTTGTGCGTAGATGGGGATATGTATATAAGTATATATGCGTGGGTATGGGACTATGCATATATACATTCATATACACATGCATGGATAATGAGGATAGTACTTGGGATTTAAGATGAGTCGATGAGATTTGATTTGAGGCCGTGAGATCGGTGATATGGCAGGGTTCGTATTTGAGATACGACATGACGTTGTAGCGGGTCCTTGACGTAGTGTTTCACATACGTGCATGCATACTTAGGCGGTATCAGTATTGTACTAGACGTAGATCAGTACCCCGATCATGATATTTGATAAAGAGGATACCAGATGAATAGTATGATGAATGTGATATTGACCCGTACCCAGATTTAGGATGCCGTACGACGAATTTACGTATGAGCTATATATTGATGATTGATCCGCACTCTTGACTTGGGATGTCTGATTATAGATATGGTATCGGATATGATATATTGAGGCGGGATCACCGACTATACATATACAGGTATGTATATGTATCGACTCAGATGATAGGCGGTTTCCTTACCTATAGTTCATCTTGTTAGTTCAGCCGTATAGTTTAGTGTAGTTGTTAGATTAGATAAACTCCTACCTATTTCAAAACTAGCGGATCGTGGGTATTTTAAAAGACAGGTCAAGGGATCTACGGATATTTCAAAAGTCGTATCCTTTCCTAAAACCACCGTAGCCCCTATTTTCAAAACCCCACGATTCGTGTTATTTCAAATAGCACCATTGTTTAATATTTAGCTCCCGCTCATTTTGGTTGCTCGCTCCGCATCGCATACTTACATTGTTATTTCATATTGCATTGTTTACATTATGCTGTTAGGACACCAGCACCATTACCGATGATGCGTATGTACCACGTACACTTACTTGTCGGCTCACACACATCTTCATCGGTAATTTCCATGTCACGTAAACCTTACAAAATATTATTGCTTAACTTAACTTGATAGCTAGTAGTTTGACATAATATTAGTGTACTTACCTTATATGCCAGCTTAGATATTGTAGTTATTACTTGTCACTTCATGCATACTGTTATTCATTGTTTTGCCGTATTCAGGGATTCTCATGCCTATATTCATGGGTTTATATGCTATTGATGATTTGGATTCGGATTTCAATGAGATTTTCTGGATTTGGGGGAAAACCGCAAAACTTGTATAAGCTTCTTTCCTCTCTTTTAAATAAAAAGTGTGGTTTTCCCATGATGTATGAGTCGTCCACCATGAGTTTGCCGATGGATTTCGAGACCCGATTCGAGGAGATCGATGAACCGTTTCGGGTACATGGTGGGCCCGGTGCGGTACCCCGGGGCAAGAAGATCGTGTTGTTGACGTTGAGCCTATGCAGGGGAGCACGACCGACCGGTGATTTTACCCGACGCGTCGGATATCCGGAGGATACCGTCGTGGTCATGAGATGGATGGTAGGGGCCGGCCTGGACTGACGGCGCCCTAGTCATTATGATTGAGACATTGAGATTTCGAGATATTGAGGTACAGAGACTGTGATACAGAAATATCGAGATATTGGGATTACGTTTTGTGCTGATGCTATGCACTGTTTTATGCTGATTTCATTATGATACCTCATTTTAAAAATACAGAAATCTCACTAATTTATGAAAGCAGTTTTCTTCAGTACATGCATTCTGTTTCATACATTCATACATCATCCATATGATAAATTGCTGTTGGAGATAGTGCCCTCAGAGTCAATTATTAGGTCACAGGTACGTGATTGTAATGATTGAGGGAGGACCTATCCCGGTAGGACAGTCTTACTCGAGATGATAGTATGCTATCTGGTTTACCTTTATCATCGTGTACTGCTTTAGGTGACCTGACACGTCGCTATTACACGTTGATAGAGCCCCTAGGATTCTTGCTTGACCACCAGCAGTATGAGGGCGATCATATAAGTGGGAGCTGGGGTCTATAAGCTTATCCTTAAAAGGTCCCTAGTCGTGGGAGTTTCGAGACTGGGCATCGATACTCCATTAGTAGACTAGTGTATACAGTCGAGACCCCGACAAGGGGCGGTGGCCGGTCTCACAAGCCACTGGTGTCAGTTGGATCACCTAAGATGTATACAGGTGCTCATTGGGTTATGAGTACACCGGACAGGACTCGCCGGGAACATGCTAGTTGGTCATATACCAGACGTCAGATGGCAGTTCCCTGGTGACATGTGTGCAGGTTAGTTCATCGACCTGGGGATCGTCATTTGTCTCGTGTGAGTTCCCACTGTACTTTGATTACTACCCTACCACGGCTCAAAGGAGTCGTGCAAACAGGTTTTAGTTGGGTACAGTCCCGAGCCACATGGAGACAGTGAGCGTATCTTCAGGGGTTCGTCTCTCCCGGTATTGGGGGTGAGGTCGTGCTGTGTCTAGGAGAGCCATTACACAAAGTCCTTGGCCAAGGCAAGGAGATTTACTGGTAGGTATTCCAGTAGTATCTCAGGGTGTTCTGGGCTACACTCCGACACGACTTGTACCGCTTTTGGGGGTCTGACTTTAACCAACCCCCTAGGCCCGCCATGCGATACTCATAGACGAACGGACCGGACTGCACAGATATTGTCACTGACAGGCTCAGTAGGGTTGTCAGGCTGAGTTCACTCACAGACGTCCCTTTTAGTCAATACTTGGTAGCCCGTTACGTATTGGCTTATACCTCTGACGTGCTAGTGGTTAAATCCACAACCGAGGTGATGATGAGTCTTTAGAGTCCCCCACATTCAGTTACTCAGCTTTCGAGCGAAAGGTTGTAGAGGCCGTATGGAGATATGGCAAGGTCTGATCAGTTACGTGCGGTATTGCACGGATCAGGATCGGACAGTCTGTACTATAGGCCTATGGTTATATGGCAGGGTTCGATCAGATACGTGCGGTATTGCACGGATCAGGATCGAACAGATATTACTTGCCGGCTTTGGTTTAAGCCGGATCCTAGTATAGTACAGTGTAGACTTTGTCTCATTGCATTTGTATTTCGGTCGAAATACAGATGCGGGTGTGTATGCACAGTATCGGGGTTTTTCCCGTAATTTATTACGGGACCAGTTTTCTGGAGTTGCCAGTTTGCTTTCCGTTTCGGCCAATTCCCATTGTTCCGTTCATTGGCCGAAGATTGGTGGAGGAGGGTTTATTTGCATTGTTGCAAATAGGCTTTTTGTGGAGGGGGTCTTTGCTTATTGTAGCATCATGATGGTTTTCATGATGTGCACCATCATTGACTTCTCATTCTCATGATGGCTTGACTTTTAGTGGGCATGATGGTTGATGATGATGAGGGGTGAGGTTGGTTGAGTGTGGGTTTATTGTTGTGATCATTTCCTTTTTGGCATGATAGCCTTCTCTCTCTCTCTTTTGCATTATGGGGATGGCCTCTCATTTTTGTGTGAGACTCTCATTTTTCCCCTTCATCCCTCATAGTGCATGGCCGGCCACTTCCTACAGGGGCTGTCCAAATTTTTGAAGTGGGAAAATGTTGTTCATTTCATGCACAAAAGTTCTCCAAGCTCCTCCATATACTTCTTGTATCAATCCCTCCACCAAAGGCAATTCCTACAACCCCAAATGAGATCTCTACACTACATTCTACAGCGAATCTTGGGCACGTCGAGTAGCCGGCTTCGTGCCCGAGTTGCCTCGGCATTGAGGTGGGAGCCCGTAAACAAAGTAGGCGATGTGGTGCACTTCCGGCGACGAGGAGGAGACGGGACTTTTCCGCAGGAGATCGGGAGCATGACGAGAAGACCGGAGGACTTGGATCGTCGGTATATCTCTAACCCATCTTCTAGTTAGCTTAGACTAGTTAATGGTTCGATCCGGGTGTTTAGTGCGCGGTGGTGCCGGTTTGCTAAGTCCGCAAAATTTAAGTTATTCACCGCTTCCGCACTCCGGCGTCGGATCGACGGCCGGGGCGCCGCCGTGCACTTACAGTGGTATCAGAGCCTCGCCATTAACTTAGTCTAGCTTTGTGTAATGTGTTTGCTTTTCCGATCGATCAAAAAGTTCCAAAACTGCATTTTAGTTCGCATCAGTTTCTGTTGAAAATTTTTGGTCTCTAAAAATTTTTCAGGTTATAAAATATTGATGTACTGGAAAATCTAAGAGTTCTGTAAAAATTTGACGAAGTAACTCCACAGTTGGAGCGCGGAACCGCCGTGAAAACCCCGTTTGTGCGGCCCTTCCGCCGCGCACTATTCACATCACTTCACCAATTTTTTACAGAGGCCTTATGGACTTAAAATATGGGTTTTGGGATATTAAAACTGGGCCCAGGATTTCTGTGAGTGCTACAGTTTTGATTGGGGGCCCACTTGTTAATTGTTTGATCAATCGGAAAATTTTAAACACATTTTTCACATTATTTACATTATATCTGCGACCGTGAATGTCACTCGATCGGTAAATCCGGTCTAACTGCTATAGCCCGGTTAGACGGATTTGCGAACGTGACTTTCACGTTGATGTTTTGTTTTTGCTGTGATGTTGCGGATCGGTCGTGGGGGATAGCCTGGATGCAATGCTAGTACAGTTTTGTTGTATTATGTACATTTGATATTGCGGGGCGAGCGTCCGACATATGGACTGCCGTCACTGCCTGTTTGTATTATTATTTTGGGGCACGACCTGGTTGCGGTCGATGTACCCGGTGTATGTATATTTTACTTTCTGTACTAGGATTGCCCCGCGGAGGGGTGCACGGATAGCCGGGTTCTGGAGGGCAACAAGCCCGCATCTCATGGCATTGAGACGGAAGGGGCTTCACTCTAGGATTGGCGGGCTATTCGCCGCACTCGTAGGGGGTACAGGTTGACCCAGGAGGGGTGCCTAAGTTGCCGGATTCCGTGGAGTGCTGGGTGGTCCATTCACGGAGCTGAAAGGGGCTGCCTCGCTTCAGGTTTTGGCGGGTGACTTGCCGCGCCCGTAGGGGTCTAGGATTTCATTGCACAGGCTATCCACACGACCAGGGGAACGTCGGGTTTCAGTAGTGGCTCTGTGAAACCCGGGGATCCCAGATATCTGTATTGTTTCTGTGATGCTGTACATTTCTGTGATGTTGCATTTTTTTCACGCCTTGAGCGAAATATAATATATTGGTATATATATTAGTAGATGTTGTATATGTTTTGCATCCGCGCTAGTCCAGTCCCCGCTCTGTCGTTAGTTAGCTAACCTAACGGGTAATGACGGGACCCAGTGGCGAATGCGGATGGCATATACGTACGTCAGTATATTTTCGTTCTTTGTGGTGTGATCAATTGATGGGACTGCATTGATTCGGATCAATGCAAGTTAAAACAAACCTTTTCTGATGTTGTTGGAACACTTTTCAAAAAGCTGTTATTGCAAGGACGTTCACTTTTGTTTTGCATCGTGGTATTCATTTGGAATATCCTGCTCCTCAGTCGACGAGGCAAGGGCCGAGATCCCTTCACCGGGAGTGACCCCTTGGACAGAAGTCTGCGTCAGGGCATTAACTTCACTATAGCCGATTACTTTTGCTTTGCACCGTGGTATTCAGTTGGAATATCCTGCACCCCATTCTACGGGGAAAGAGCCGAGATCCCTTCACCGGGAGTGACCTCTTTAGCAACGGTTTTCGTCACTATATTTTCAAAAAGCTATCAGTTCCTTCAACGATATCAAGTTCTTTACGTTAAAGGTTTTCGCCAGAAACCATTCGTAGCCCTCCGTCGTTTCATATGGGTAGTCAATAGTATTCAAGCTGTGTTTGTTGGCCAAAGTCAAGGCACAGTGTTTGGTAGCTGTTGGTTATTCATATGCTGCATAGATAGATGCGTTGGTTTGGAACAGTCGTATAGCCTTGTTGGCCAAAGTCAAGGGCTTGTGCGGGTGGATTCGAATCAACCTGGAGAATGACGGGTAGAACTTGACATGTGACTTATGATTTGTTGGCCAAAGTCAAGGTCATAAGAGCATGGGGCAGAAATCACATCGGGAGTTTCAAAAGAACTGAAACTTGCCAGATATGCGCATACCTTCTGGAGTGTGATACCGTGAGCGGATTCCGTCACGTTATCATTCAATGATAGTTGGATCCCGATTCCCACTGATGAGTTGGTTTACTCCTCGGGTGACCCCGACTAATTCTTCTTTCAGGTTTGGAGGAGAATTTGAGGTACAGTGGGAGGATTCCAGATTAGATAAATTGGTGACCATTCTGATCTAGGTTAGAGTGCACGCTGAGTGTTTCTTTTCTCTCTCTCTTTGGCAGCGACCATTGACCCGACCCTAAGACTATGACTCAGTGACCAAGTTAACCGAACCTTCTTAACACTGGCTTTTGGATTGTCAGAGTTGCAAACCTCATTGCCACTCCTACTTTTACCCTTTTCTCCCGGACACCCCGTTTTACTACGAACGTCCACTTCCATTGGACAAAACCATCGTATGGTTAGATACGAACTCGAAAGAATTTATTCGAGGATGGTTTCCGGTTCTGGAGAAAACGGATAGGATTATTCAGTTGTCTTTTCCTTTTACCCTCTCTCAGGTTGCGAGTACTCCTTGGTTTAGGGGTAGTACACCTGTTACGCAAATTGGATTGTCTTCTTCCAAACCTTAGGCTGGTGCCGACCGGTAGGGAATGAAGAAAACCAATTAGCATAACGATGGTGTGCAGAAGGTATTAAGTTCAGACAAAGCAAGGGATTAGTAAGAGGGCAAAGTAAATTGCAACAGATATTCACGACCAAACCAAATATTTCGTTACCACTCCCACATCACCTTTGTATTTCTCCAGGACACTCCGTATCACTACGAAGATCCCATTTTATTGGATAATCCATCGTATGGTTATATACGAACTCGAAAGGAACTCGTTCCAGTTCGGGGATGGATTCTGGTTCAGGAAAAATAGGAATAAGGTTTATTCGGTTGTCTTTTATCTTCACCCTCTCTCATTGCGAGTGTTCCTAGGATTGGGACAGTACACCCATTATGCTTATTGGATAGTCTTCTTCCAAACCATAGGCTGGTGCCGAACGGTAGGGAATGAAGAAAACCATTTGGCCTAAAGGGGTGTACAGAAGGTAAAGACTAAAGACATATGAAGGGATTTGGAGAGGTGGCAGGGAACTCTACGGTTACAGTCGTGAATCTGGAAGAGGCATTACTAGGAATACCAGAATACCCCATCGGAACATTTCAATGTTTCAGTTTCACTGTGTAATGTTAAAGGAAAACTGATTTCCCGATTAGATACTTACTCTAGGGTATGTATTTACCAGGTACGATTCTCACATCTGTATGGTTTTACAGATGATGAGTGGGAGTAAGTTATTGGGAATTGGGTGATTATCCTCATTATATCGGGATTCGTTGTAATCAGTGATATTTGAGGAAATCACCTGGGCTGTTTGCCGGTCGGCAAATATTTGGTTCTGAATATCCGCTGTTATGCACCAATTTCAAATTGATATATCTGTACGTCTATTTTCATAGAGTGAGATATACCTTTCTGAAATTATGTCTACGACATTTACCTATATCAGTGGATGGTTAGGTAAGGAGCATTAAACAGCGGTGTAATTCTTCTTAACCATAAGTACAGTTTTCAACCTACGACACACAGTGAATGAGTTATCAGACTCAAGGGACTTATACAGAGTATTGTATGTTGTCCAGGGTCCATCAGGACAGAGGGGTTGGTCCTCGTACTACATTCAGTTTACTTATGACTTCTCTAGTTTTTAGACAGGTGTTTCGTGGAAACACAGGGTCCGAATTTGGAGAAGTTATTGGTATTTGAATAGAGTGGAGAACCAGGTGTCACAAGTATCGGGATTCTTCAAAGTGATCGAAGATGTAGATACTTGTGTATGGTGTTCAGTTGATAGTAATGATTAAGAGAAATTGCTTCTCTTTCAGGTTACTCATAATTGGAAGCATTCCTAAATTGAGTAACGCTGATCGGCCTCCTTCCATTTAGTTGACATGCGCTGGGGACAGCTGCATGATTTGAATCTGGTTCAATTAAATCAGTGCCTCTGTTTCTATATTGGATATAGAACAGTTCATATCTTAACGATGTTAAGGTACGGGGAGTTGTCCGGTTTATGATTAAAACCAGACACGGGACAACTCAAGGCACGTTTCTGTAATGGCTGTTTGTGGGTTGACCCAGGCTTTGACGAGGGTTGACTTTCTACCATCTGGATGAACAATAGCGATATTGTTCTAGACTCGCCACAGTTTTAATAAAAATGGATTTTTTCAGAAAACAGTAGTGGGAGTATGGTAGAACTGGAAGTGATTCCAGAACCACAAACGATTACTGAAGATTTGACAAGGAACCTTAAGATTCAATCTGGATTGACATTCCATTGGCCACTCCGCAGATAAGGTGGGTAACTTCAGGCACCCGAGAGGCACTACGGTAGCCTCAAGGACGGTGACAGGGAAGTTCTTGTTTACCCACAATTACCATTGCTGTTGTTCCAGGCTACGAGACCCGGCGGGAGGATGAGTATAGCGTCATTCTAAACCAGTTTTAGAAGTGTACGTCTATATGACTCTGCCAGAGGGTTGTCGTAGTCAGTGGGAGCAGCGGAAGCATTGGTGGAAAGGTAGCTTATGTCTATTTATAGACTGAAGCACAAGTAGCGGAGATAGATCATCTATTTCTGACGTGACAGTCGTGGGTTTGACTTCATCAGAATAGGAGATGGATCTGTTGAGAAGGTAGTAGGGTGTGATATCCTGGTATTTGGATGATATACACAAAGTAGGAAAAGAAACTCCTACACTACGATCGGTTATACTTTGGTCGTCACACAGTGGTTTCTCCACAAAGGAAATGGATTTTGTATCAGACATACTGGTTACTAGATCTATGGTCTTAGATCTAGATTTGGGTGGTTTCCCAATCAGGGTACTTGACAGCATTCTAAGAGTATTTAGGATGGACGACTCCTGGCACGGTTGTGTACCTGCAGGTAATGGAGTCACCCTCTCCAAAGGTGTCTTACAGACTAAAGGGGAGAGGGACGGGCATGATTGGCAGATCACTTGCTCAGGCAATTGAGTCAATCGTGAGATGTCAAGTACCACACCAGATGTTGTTCTTGCACTAGATGCAATAAGTTGACATTAATCCAATCCTGGAGAAACAGTCGGAAGCAGTTTTAGAACATAAGTGGATGTTCTAGGGAGATGATAACGACAGCCTCATTCAGGAGACAGTTATCATTCCAGGTTTCCAAGGTGACATGGACGACAAGGAGGTTGTCAGAGTTATAGTTTTCCTTCTGATGAGGGGCAGTATTTTGGACAGGTGGCCCAAGGCAATACTGAGGGAGGCATGGCGCGCAGGATACTGATTAAGTTCAGTTGACGATACAGTCTAAGAAGTTTGGATTTGGAGTTCATTTATGAGCTAGGTCCCATCAGACATCCAGACATATTCTGAGACAGGTATTGCTCTTTTCGGGAGATGGCTTTCTCCGCGAACTTGAGATATAGAGAGACATAGAAAGAAACAACTAAGCGGATCCACTCACTGAGGCTATTCCTCGAACGCAATAGTTCCGCAAACGAGCTTTGTGAGACTGACTAGTAGAGGAGTTGGATGTTTGGTATCACACGGGCTGTGAGTATGCGACATCGCAATAATTAGCCTTGAGTGCAAGTGGGAGATTGTTGGAGATAGTGCCCTCAGAGTCAATTATTAGGTCACAGGTACGTGATTGTAATGATTGAGGGAGGACCTATCCCGGTAGGACAGTCTTACTCGAGATGATAGTATGCTATCTGGTTTACCTTTATCATCGTGTACTGCTTTAGGTGACCTGACACGTCGCTATTACACGTTGATAGAGCCCCTAGGATTCTTGCTTGACCACCAGCAGTATGAGGGCGATCATATAAGTGGGAGCTGGGGTCTATAAGCTTATCCTTAAAAGGTCCCTAGTCGTGGGAGTTTCGAGACTGGGCATCGATACTCCATTAGTAGACTAGTGTATACAGTCGAGACCCCGACGAGGGGCGGTGGCCGGTCTCACAAGCCACTGGTGTCAGTTGGATCACCTAAGATGTATACAGGTGCTCATTGGGTTATGAGTACACCGGACAGGACTCGCCGGGAACATGCTAGTTGGTCATATACCAGACGTCAGATGGCAGTTCCCTGGTGACATGTGTGCAGGTTAGTTCATCGACCTGGGGATCGTCATTTGTCTCGTGTGAGTTCCCACTGTACTTTGATTACTACCCTACCACGGCTCAAAGGAGTCGTGCAAACAGGTTTTAGTTGGGTACAGTCCCGAGCCACATGGAGACAGTGAGCGTATCTTCAGGGGTTCGTCTCTCCCGGTATTGGGGGTGAGGTCGTGCTGTGTCTAGGAGAGCCATTACACAAAGTCCTTGGCCAAGGCAAGGAGATTTACTGGTAGGTATTCCAGTAGTATCTCAGGGTGTTCTGGGCTACACTCCGACACGACTTGTACCGCTTTTGGGGGTCTGACTTTAACCAACCCCCTAGGCCCGCCATGCGATACTCATAGACGAACGGACCGGACTGCACAGATATTGTCACTGACAGGCTCAGTAGGGTTGTCAGGCTGAGTTCACTCACAGACGTCCCTTTTAGTCAATACTTGGTAGCCCGTTACGTATTGGCTTATACCTCTGACGTGCTAGTGGTTAAATCCACAACCGAGGTGATGATGAGTCTTTAGAGTCCCCCACATTCAGTTACTCAGCTTTCGGGCGAAAGGTTGTAGAGGCCGTATGGAGATATGGCAAGGTCTGATCAGTTACGTGCGGTATTGCACGGATCAGGATCGGACAGTCTGTACTATAGGCCTATGGTTATATGGCAGGGTTCGATCAGATACGTACGGTATTGCACGGATCAGGATCGAACAGATATTACTTGCCGGCTTTGGTTTAAGCCGGATCCTAGTATAGTACAGTGTAGACTTTGTCTCATTGCATTTGTATTTCGGTCGAAATACAGATGCGGGTGTGTATGCACAGTATCGGGGTTTTTCCCGTAATTTATTACGGGACCAGTTTTCTGGAGTTGCCAGTTTGCTTTCCGTTTCGGCCAATTCCCATTGTTCCGTTCATTGGCCGAAGATTGGTGGAGGAGGGTTTATTTGCATTGTTGCAAATAGGCTTTTTGTGGAGGGGGTCTTTGCTTATTGTAGCATCATGATGGTTTTCATGATGTGCACCATCATTGACTTCTCATTCTCATGATGGCTTGACTTTTAGTGGGCATGATGGTTGATGATGATGAGGGGTGAGGTTGGTTGAGTGTGGGTTTATTGTTGTGATCATTTCCTTTTTGGCATGATAGCCTTCTCTCTCTCTCTTTTGCATTATGGGGATGGCCTCTCATTTTTGTGTGAGACTCTCATTTTTCCCCTTCACCCCTCATAGTGCATGGCCGGCCACTTCCTACAGGGGCTGTCCAAATTTTTGAAGTGGGAAAATGTTGTTCATTTCATGCACAAAAGTTCTCCAAGCTCCTCCATATACTTCTTGTATCAATCCCTCCACCAAAGGCAATTCCTACAACCCCAAATGAGATCTCTACACTACATTCTACAGCGAATCTTGGGCACGTCGAGTAGCCGGCTTCGTGCCCGAGTTGCCTCGGCATTGAGGTGGGAGCCCGTAAACAAAGTAGGCGATGTGGTGCACTTCCGGCGACGAGGAGGAGACGGGACTTTTCCGCAGGAGATCGGGAGCATGACGAGAAGACCGGAGGACTTGGATCGTCGGTATATCTCTAACCCATCTTCTAGTTAGCTTAGACTAGTTAATGGTTCGATCCGGGTGTTTAGTGCGCGGTGGTGCCGGTTTGCTAAGTCCGCAAAATTTAAGTTATTCACCGCTTCCGCACTCCGGCGTCGGATCGACGGCCGGGGCGCCGCCGTGCACTTACAATTGCTACCTGAGGCACTGACACGGGCATATGAGATTACGCTTTAGATATTTACCCTAGTCATTGTTATAGACTGCTGGTTATATTTGAGGATATATTATGATTGTTGACCTAGGATTGCGTTGTTTATGCGATTTCTGTTCGTAGATGCTTTCTACTCACGAGTTGGCAACTCACCCCCGTTGTGCCACAGTTCTTGCAGGTTTTGTCGTACCGGTTTCATTACAGCTTTTCTGGCACTGCTTCTTTCGGGTGACTTGCTAGTAGGTGGGTTTATTGGTATCATACCTATCATATTACTTTGTATAATATTATTCAGTTTTATCTAGTAAACTCCATCAACCAAACATGTATTTTATTTTTGAGATAGAGACCAGTGATGTTATTCTTTCGACCTAGAGTCGCGCGTTTTATTTCTTGTGGTTTTGAGTTTCCTTTTGAGTTTTGATCCTCGCCCTTGGCGTTGTATATTATATCGCTTGTGTGGTTGTGACCGTCGATTGACGAAGAGCTCGCTCCCGCTTGGGGATGCCTTTTATTGATTTCGTATACTATTCATGTTGTATCCCGTTTGGGGGCCAGTATTTACAAAGGAGACTCTGCCGAAATTTTCAGTAAATATTTGATGTTTTTAAAAACGCATAATTCGGCTTATACTATTAAAACTACTTGATTTATATTGGTTTTCCTTCACTCTACTACTTTTCTTGTTTTGGTTTTCTGGGTTTTCGGCTTACTGAGATTACGTATGCCTCGAGACGTTTCGTAGTCTAAGTGCCGGTCATGTTCCGTACTTTCGGGTCGTGACAAAGTTGGTATCAGAGCGTTAGGTTTTACCTTCGGAGCGTAGGATGACCCTTGGTTGATGGAATAGGTGACTAAAGTAGAGTGACATATCGTGGGTATGTTCCGCGGCATACTTACGATACGCTACTCCACTTAAGAAGCCTTAGGATGTACATTTCTTTGTTCATTATTATATTCATTCCTGATCTAGCCTCATCGGTACCAGTTATGGTTTTGCTGCCACGATTACGGGCAGGGGGAGCTACGGCTAGAGTTGCGGTCAGCACGAGCTCGTCACGAACGAGGACTGACCAGGGCGTAATTCCGGCGACACATGATTGTGGAGATGTGTCTTTTTACTGTGTTTTCATGCCACGAGCATTTGATGGATCGCTGTATAAGGTTACTCGGATGTGCTGGTCGACACCAGAGAATCGAGCCAATGATAGAGGCCAACCAGATTTTTATGACCGTTGGTGTATTGCTTATTCATGATGTTTGAGGCACTGTTCAGCGTGCAGACGAGTGAGCCAGTTATTGCTGCGAACGACGAGATATCGCCCCAGATGTTGGAGCTATTGCAGTACGAGTTGTACTAAGAGATGATAGAAGGTCCCTAGTCACCGAGGATGAATGACTAGGACATGTGGTTCATTCGCTACCCCGATGCGAGGTCATCAGATTGATTGATTCCAGCTAGAGACGACTTCACGCGGATACGTTGAGAGTCGATAGAGACGATCGAATGTCAGAAACCTATTATTCCAAGTTTAAAGTATTCGGAAAGACATGCAGGCAATTCTATGGACCCTCTAGAAGAATGAAACCCTAACTCGACTTAATGACCGTGTGAAAGCCTTTGAACCTTAGGGTTTGCGGCAGTTCCGCGGCGCCATTAGTGAGGCTTGGGTTTGCCCATCTATGGCTGGACCATCGATGCTGTGGTACGTACTCGATACTGTTAAACAGTACCCATGATGTTGAGCTCTTGGGAGATTATGAGGTTTTGACGAATCGATCGGATGGTTCGACTTCATTCGGATGCTAGGTGGTGAGATGCATTTCTTGGGAGACTCCAGATACGAGGATAGCCGTTGGAGCTCAGTCCATGCAGCCATGACGAGACGAGTCCGAAGCAGTCGACATTAGAGAAATGGGAGTAAGAGGTTCGTACGAGATCTCGATGAGACGACGTTCCACTCCGCCGACGTCAGAGATGCGATACGCATGCCGAGGCATTGTACTTGGATATACCTTCCAGAAGGAGTCGTGATGAGTCTGCAGCCGTTCCGGAACGAGAATAGATCCAGTAAGAGACGATGACTTCTGGACAGTTCGGCAAAGACGAGATTTGGGAGAGATCTTGACAGGACCTTTCTGTGATGAATTACGAGAAGACTTAGACCCAGGAGTGCTCATGTTACGCACACCGGCAGGCCAGAGTTCAGGATCGTCAAAGAGACATGCTATGAGTGACCACGACAGTTGGCCAGAGATTCTTGGAGGATGTGCTTGAGCGGGACTATTCCGCCATACTTGATTTTGCGTATTTTGGGCAATCTATTCGCATGATCGATTTTGATGATTGAGTTTCATGATATTTGTCTTCTTGGACCATGGTTGCACCTGCTGATTATTTACGATTTTTGCACGGTTGTTGCACTTGATATCATTTTCGTGCCTTGGTTTCTCATGTTTGTGATTATATGGATTTCATACAGTTGAGTTGATTTATGCGTATGTACGCAGACGATTTCGGTTTTTGCACTCGGTATAGTTCACATATGTTTGCAGTGCAGTGATACGCATTTTGTGCACTTAGATGCACTAGACTTCGATTTCGATCGTGATACTCGATATTTGTTTTGTGCACCTTGTGCACCTGATTTGATTTTGTGCATGTTCAGCACTTGATATTGGATATCATGATTTCGTGCATAATGGATGCACCTGGTTTTTGATTTTCGTGCATGTTGAGCGCATGTTTTGAGAAGCAATTTCGGTGCACACCAGATGCACTAAATCGAGATTCTTCATGCGTGTCAGACGCACCTGTCCTTGCTGTCAGGCGCACACGTTGCCTATGACCGATGTTGTGTGCACCACCGTTGCACCTTGATGTTGTTTCTGTGCACATGTATGGCACATTCATGGATTTTGATTTCCGTGCGCACCGGACGCACAGAGTATTCATATGCGTATTTTGGGATTGATTTCTTATAGAGCAGTACGTTTTTATGATATTTGTTATGTGTTTTCATACTGAGCAGGACTAGTCAGAGGACAGTACCTGAATGTATTTTGCATACATTGATAGCTATCGAAGGGAATTCCAAAAGCGAGCTATAGTATCAGTATTTACCTACGTGTCTGATATGACACGAAACGTTTTAAAAACAAGAAAACCCTTCTAAATTGTTTCCAAAACGGCGGAACGTACATGTTAAACAAAAGATATATACGTATATGGTTATCTTCTTATAAGAGGCGTCCGCCACTGTGCAGTGTTATGCGCATTGCACAGCGACTTTAAAAGATTTGGTATGCATTTCCTTCAGATATTTACATATATATAGTTGATATTTACATGTATAGTTTCGAGATTATATCATATCGGTTTTGCTTTGGATTTGGCATACGTGTCTTCACCTTGACTCCGATGATTGCGGGATGATGGATGGAGTTTTGATTTTGAGTTATATGCTCATTTTTCATGCGCATGCGCTGCGCTACGATTTGTTTTATGTATTTATAATTTCGGAGCCCCGACGACTTAATGGTTTTGCTTAGATGTTTTAGTATTTTGGGGGAGTTTTAATTTAAATTCAGGAACCGAATTTCTTTAAGGGGGAAGATTGTAACGTTTTGAAAATCGTTTCGGTGAAATTTCGGAAAAATCGGTAAAATAAAGGTGTTTTCTGTAAAAAGTCAAAATACAAATATCTTTATTATAAAATTAAATATACATATTCTAGCTATGAAATTGCTAGTATTTGGTGTTTATTGATCCACTGGTGAAATTTCAAATTTTCTGAAAAATTTTCCGAAATTAATTATTTTAATATTATTTTAAGCCGTCACTAATACATTTAATTAGGGAAAATTACAAATTGGAATGAGTTGAAAAAAAATTTGTGCATCATAACACATTAAACAAAATTTTATCATGTAATTTTTGAAATGAAATGGTTTGCCAAAACGGTTTAGAAAATATCGAAGAAAAAGGGCTTAAATGGTGAAATATAGCTAAATAGAATTGGGGTATGGTTGCATGTGGCTTAATATTCCTCATATACACACACACATCCTCACCCTATCCCCTATTAGGGATGAATTCAGCAACCCCCCACTCATCTCCTCACTTAAAAGTCAAAGGAAACCAAGAAAAGAAAAAGAAAACAATAAAATATTGAGGTATGGTTTCTTTGTTGACTTGGGCAAATTTTTTCAACACAAACCAACACACCCACTCTCTCTCCTACCCTCCCTAGACCTGGCCGAGCCCCTCCCTTGCTGTCCCAAAATTTTCTCCACTCTTTTCTCTTCACAAATCCTTCAAAATTTCTTTAAAACCCACATAAAACACCACAAATTTCCAAATCTAATCCCTACCCATTATTCCTTTGTCATTCAAGCTTGGACCTTGGTGAAAAGAAATCATTTTGGGAGGCTAGATTTCATGTGAGATCTATAAAATTATGGAGGTATAATTTTAACCTTATAGTTAAATTGTTGATTATTGCTTATGTTAGCTTAATTAAGTGTTTAATTAGGTGTTAATTTGGTTTACCCTTCAAGTTAAAAATTGTAAAGAACTGGGTTTGGATCAAGATAAGGGTTTTGATAAATTGTTCATGGTTTAATTGTGTAGTTGAACCTCTTAAGATTTGGAAAACTTAATCTTGTTGCATATTACGAATTGTTGCATGTAAATTGTCCTAATTAAGATTTCTAGCAAACTAGGTTTTAGAATTTAATTGCAAATGTGAGGTTAAAATCTAGTTAGGGTTTTATATCATTTGAACATGGTTTAAGTGTGTCAGATATCATATTAAGGCATGTGAAATCAAACATAGTAGCTAGTTTACAAATTGTTATTTTAAAATTTACTAATTAAGCTAAATTGTAAACTAGAATTTCGGGTTAATGAAAGATAATGAGATTAAAAATCTAATTAGGGTTTGTATGACTTATTTATAATGTTTAGTTGATATTGTAGCCGCTAGATTTGTTTAAATATCAAGTTTTGTACTAAAACGGTAAACCTTGCTTGCTAGATTTTCGGAAAAATAGCTTTTGAAGTGAGTTTGGGGTTTTTGTGAATTTTAACCTATTTCATATTATAATTAGTGTTTGTGAATGTGCAAATGAGTGTGTTTGGGTTTTTCTTGATGGTTTGGCATTTGTACGCCGACGTCGAGGGTTTTTGGGTTGATTTGTGAAAGCAACCATAGGTTTTGACCTATGTGAGATTCATGTGTCGTTTTGGTCATGAGTCGGATTTTAATGCGATACGGTGCGTTATGATATGTAGGTACCCCATGTGGACTTCGAAACGACAAGCAAGCACGTGGCGACGTCGGCACCGGCGAGCAAGGACCAGGTGAGTAGATTTATATCTACGGGGAGAAGTCGGGTGGATGGCGTATAGCACCCCCGCAGTCCGTAGTATAGTTCATATATATATGTTTATATAGGTGTTTTATGATACGAGAATGTTTATTCATGATATGTTTATGTGTTCATGGATTACCTTTGGGTTAGTTGCGAAACCCTAGAGTAGTTGTTATACCCACATACGCACACACAGACTTGCATACATTACTTTCTTGTGCGTAGATGGGGATGTGTATATAAATATATATGCGTGGGTATGGGACTATGCATATATACATTCATATACACATGCATGGATAATGAGGATAGTACTTGGGATTTAAGATGAGTCGATGAGATTTGATTTGAGACCGTGAGATCGGTGATATGGTAGGGTTCGTATTTGATATACGACATGACGTTGTAGCGGGTCCTTGACATAGTGTTTCACACACGTGCATGCATACTTAGGCGGTATCAGTATTGTACTAGACGTAGATCAGTACCCCGATCATGATATTTGATAAAGAGGATACCAGATGAATAGTATGATGAATGTGATATTGACCCGTACCCAGATTTGGGATGCCGTACGACGGATTTACGTACGAGCTATATATTGATGATTGATCCGCACTCTTGACTTGGGATGTCTGATTATAGATATGGTATCGGATATTATATTATTGAGGCGGGATCACCGACTATACATATACAGGTATGTGTATGTATCGACTCAGATGATAGGCGGTTTCCTTACCTATAGTTCAGCTTGTTAGTTCAGTCGTATAGTTTAGTGTAGTTGTTAGATTAGATTAGACTCCTACCTATTTCAAAACTAGCGGATTGTGGGTATTTTAAAAGACACGTCAAGGGATCTACAGATATTTCAAAATGTAGGGTTCCTTGGCACTCTCAGGAGGTCTCACAAGGCATCAACCATGCCAATTTCAAATTTTAACGTGCCGAGAAACCCTAAACTATGGATCGTTTGCTAGGTGTCTAGGCGAAAAGATAACAAGTTAACACTTAACTACAAGGAAACGGAAATACAACCTTTGTAGATCCGGTGCTCCACCTCCATAGCTTTGCAACGAAGTCCTCTCCGCTGTCCAAAAGGAATCCGGGCTCTAGCGTCGACTTCATCGGAGAATAAGAGAGCTAGGTCGTCGATGTCCATGCCGAAGATGATCTACGTCGAGGCATCGCTAAATCAAGCTCCAACTTCACCAAGTCATGAAAACTTGTGAAGGAAACACACTCTACTACTTGGCAAGAGGTAGAGGATGAAGAAATAGGAATTGGGTTCACTTTAGAATTGGATTTCTCACTCATTTCATCAATTCACCATTGATGGAGCTTGGTTTTCTTCACTTGAAAAATGAAGAAGAAGAAGGAAAAAGTTATGATGAGAAAAATCTCAAAAGAATAATTAAAATCATTCTTATCATAACATAACCAAAGTTAAGTGTAGAGAATTGACCAAGGTTAAAGAATGGCTAGGGTTAAGGAGATGAGACAAAAATGGTGACTTAATGAAAGCTTCATGTTGAAAACAAAACTAGCCACCATTTTTCACTTCTTTTCCTTTTCTCATTTATCTTTTAAATGCAAATGAAAAGATAAATGAATGAATAAAAGAAAACCCTAATCATTTACTTAACCTAGGTTTAATTCATTACACTTAACAAAAAAGATATGTATCATCAAACATGATACAATCAAGTGCACAAAATCATATCGCATATGCAATGCGCACACCCGAGTGAGAAAATCCATTTAAAGTGAACCGATACTAGTTAATGCAAAGTAATATATCAAATATATAATTATGCATTAAATCATTAAATCAACTCTTGATTTAACGATCCGGTCATATCGCATATAACCGACTAATATCAATGTATCGGCTTATCGAATCAACGCTTGAATCGATAACTAGGTTATATCGCATACAACCAATCGATACATTCATCCCGAGAATAAAATACGGTATCATATAAACGAATTATTCTCGGTCCCGCACATATCTCATATGCGCTCCTATTTCGTTTCGCTTGAGCCAGGAAACCTCTGTGTAGGACTCTAAAGACTCGTCAATACGCCGGCAGCAGATGATGATCATATCAAGCATTCACAAGCCGCAAGCGGTCTGCTAAACGTAACGGCCACCCGGGTATTGAGCGATCAGAAGATCGATGAGCAAGCCCGCTCACACTCCTGTGAATCCAACCAGTAACACTTCCGTACAGTCCGGTCTGATCGTCTGATATGTCGCATATCTTGCCTAGGGGTGGTAAACGTCAGACCCCAATAGCTCGATAAGTCGTGTCGATATGAGGTCTATAACAATTCGAGATACTACTGGTAACACTTACCAGTAAATCTCAGCAACCCTGGCCAGGGATTTCCTGTTATAGCCAATCGAACACAGCGCAACATCAACTCCCTATACCGGGAGAGACGAATCCCCTCCTATCGCTCATTGCCTCCATGTGACTCGGGACTGTACCCAAAAACCACCGTTTTGCACGCCCTCTTGGACGTGGTAAGATGGAAATCAAAGCACAGTGGGAACCACACAAGACTCTATGACGATCTCGGGTCAACAGACTACTCTGTACCAGTGTCACCAGAGAACTGCCATCTGACGTGAGGTATAATACCATCTGGGAGTTCTCGGCGAGTCCGTCCAGTGTACCCAGTCTCCACTGAGCACCCGTATATCATCTCTGATGTCAAACACCAATGGATATGGGATCATCCATCGCCCATCTGTATGGGTCGAGAAGGTATACGCTAGTCTACTCTGGTATATCGATGCCCCGTCTCGATACACCCACGACTAGGGACCTTGAAGGATGTACTTATAGACTACCATGTCCCCACTAGTATGATCTGCATCATAGTCCCGGTAGTCAAGTACACATCCTAAGGGCTTTACCAACATGTAACAGAGAGACAGTCAGTGTACACGTTAAGGTAAAGTGTAACCAGATAGCATACTATCATGTCGAGCAAGAAAGTCCTCCCTATATACGTCCTAGCATCCACTACAATATACATCATATGTACAGTAATGGCCTCTAGGGCATATATATAACTAACACAAAAGTCGTATCCTTTCTTAAAACCACCGTAGCCCCTATTTTCAAAACCCCACGATTCGTGTTATTTCAAATAGCACCATTGTTTAATATTTAGCTCCCGCTCATTTTGGTTGCTCGCTCCGCATCGCATACTTACATTGTTATTTCATATTGCATTGTTGACATTATGCTGTTAGGACACCAGCACCATTACCGATGATGCGTATGTACCACGTACACTTACTTGCCGGCTCACACGCATCTTCATCGGTAATTGCCATGTCACGTACACCTTAGAAAATATTATTGCTTAACTTAGCTTGATAGCTAGTAGTTTGACATAATATTAGTGTACTTACCTTATATGCCAGCTTAGATATTGTAGTTATTACTTGTCGCTTCATGCATACTGTTATTCATTGTTATGCCGTATTCATGGATTCTCATGCCTATATTCATGGGTTTATATGCTATTGATGATTTGGATTCGGATTTCTATGAGATTTTCTGGATTTGGGAGAAAACCGCAAAACTTGTATAAGCTTTTTTCCTCTCTTTTAAATAAAAAGTGCGGTTTTCCTATGATGTATGAGTCATCCACCATGAGTTTGCTGATGGATTTCGAGACCCGATTCGAGGAGATGGATGAACCGTTTCGGGTACATGGTGGGCCCGGTGCGGTACCCCGGGGCAAAAAGATCGTATTGTTGACGTTGAGCCTGTGCAGGGGAGCACGACCGACCGGTGATTTTACCCGACGCGTCGGATATCCGGAGGATACCGTCGTGGTCATGAGATGGATGGTAGGGACCGGCCTGGCCTGACGGCGCCCTAGTCATTGTGATTGAGACATTAAGATTTCGAGATATTGAGGAACAGAGACTGTGATACAGAGATATCGAGATATTGGGATTACGTTTTGTGCTGATGCTAGGCACTGTTTTATGCTGATTTCATTATGATACCTCATTTTAAAAATACAGTAATCTCACTAATTTATGAAATCAGTTTTCTTCAGTACATGCATTCTGTTTCATGCATTCATACATCATCCATATGATATATTGCTACCTGAGGCACTCACACGGGCATATGAGATTACGCTTTAGATATTTACCCTAGTCATTGTTATAGACTGCTGGTTATATTTGAGGATATATTATGATTTTTGACCTAGGATTGCATTGTTCATGCTATTTCTGTTCGTAGATGTTTTCTACTCACGAGTTGGCAACTCACCCCCTTTGTGCCACAGTTCTTGCAGGTTTTGCCGTACAGGTTTCATTACGGCTTTGCTGGCACTGCTTCTTTCGGGTGACTTGCTAGTAGGTGGGTTTATTGGTATCGTACCTATCATATTACTTTGTATAATATTATTCAGTTGTATCTAGTAAATTCCATCAACCAAACATGTATTTTATTTTTGAGATAGAGACCAGTGATGTTATTCTTTCGACCTTAGAGTCGCGCGTTTTATTTCATGTGGTTTTGAGTTTCCTTTTGAGTTTTGATCCTCGCCCTTGGCGTTGTATATTATATTGCTTGTGTGGTTGTGACCGTCGATTGACGAAGAGCTAGCTCCCGCTTGGGGATGCCTTTTATTGATTTCGTATACTATTCATGTTGTATCCCGTTTGGGGGCCAGTATTTACAAAGGAGACTCTGCCGAAATTTTCAGTAAATATTTGATGTTTTTAAAAACGCATAATTCGGCTTATGCTATTAAAACTACTTGATTTAGATTGGTTTTCCTTCACTCTACTACTTTTCTTGTTTTGGTTTTCTGGGTTTTCGGCTTACTTAGATTACGTACGCCTCGCGACATTTCGTAGTTTAAGTGCCGGTCATGTTCCGTACTTTCGGGTCGTGACAGCATGTCAGGCCTACGGGGTTGGTAAAAGTCAGACCCCCAAAAGCGGTACAAGTCGTGTCGGAGTGTATCCCAGAACACTCTGAGATACTACTAGAATACCTACCAGTAAATCTCCTGCCTTTGCCAAGGATTTCGTGTAATTGCTCTCCTAGACACAGTGCGATCTCACCCCCAATACCGGGAGAGACGAAACCCCTGCCGATCCGCTCACTGCCTCTTTGTGGCTCGGGAATGTACCCAACTAAAACCTGTTTGCACGACTCCTTTAAGCCGTGGTAGGGTAGTAATCAAAGCACAGTGGGAACTCACACGAGACAAATGACGATCTCAGGTCGATGAACTAACCTATACACATGTCACCAGGGAACTGCTATCTGACGTCAGGTATAATACGAACTAGCATGTTCCTGGCGAGTCATGTCCGGTGTACTCATAACCCAATGAGCACCTGTATACATCTTAGGTGATCCAACTGACACCAATAGCTTGTGAGACCGGCCACCGCCCCTCGTCGGGGTCTCGACTATATACACTAGTCTACTAATGGAGTGTCGATGCCCTGTCTCGAAACTCTCACGTCTAGGGACCTTTAAAGGATGTGCTTATAGACCCCAGCTCCCACGTATATGATCGCCATCATACTGCTGGCCGTCAAGCAAGAATCCTAAGGGCTCTATCACTGTGTAATAGTGACCTGTAAGGTCACCTAAAGCTGTACACGATGATAAAGATAAACCAGATAACATACTATCATCTCGAATAAGATTGTCCTACTGGCATAGGTCCTCCCTCAATCATTGCAATAACGTGCATGTGATCCAATAATTGACTCTGAGGGCATTATATCCAACAATCTGCCACTTGCACTCAAGGCTAATTATTGTGATGTCGCATACTCACAGCCCGTATGATACCGAACACCCAACTCCTCTACTGATCAGTCTCACAAAGCCCATTTGCGAAACTATTGCGTTCGAGGAATAGCCTCAGTGAGTGGATCCGCCCTAATGTTTCTTTCTATGTCTCTCTTTATCTCAAGTTCGTGGAGAAAACCATCTCCCGAAATGAGCAATACCTGTCTTAGAATATGTCTGGATATTGTTAGGTCCACGTTACCTTTCCCGGTTCTTTCGGGGTTGCGGAAACGGTGAAAAAAATTTTTTAGGGTTTTGGTAACATGGACTAGAAAACCCGGATCTTTGCTAAACAACACACTAGCAACAACTACGAGCTTTACCTTCTCGGTTAGGGGGTTATACCTAGTCTTGAACTCCTTCTCTTCTTCTCCTTGGAGTGGGTTGGATGGTTCTCCTCGTCGCCTTCTCTTGCCGAAGAAAGATCCACGCGATGGCCTCTACCTTGAGCTCCTTCCTCGAACTTGAGGTAACTAAAGTATTAGGCTTGCTAGACCTTCAACCTTAGGATGAGTAGAGATGAGATTTGGTGTTTTATCTTGAAGGCAAATGGTTCTCAACTCATGAGAGGGATTTTGCCTTGAGAGGGAGGAAGAGGATGAGAGCTATGGATGAGAGAGAAGATGCAAGTAAGAATGATCAATTTTTTACAACCATGCTCTCTTATTTTAGAAAATGATAACAATAATAATAATTAACAATTTGTGATGGTGAGTTGATGAATGACCATTATCATTTCATTCATTAAATGTTTTGTGCAAAAAATAAGAAGCATCTTTGAAAACAAATGATGATGGTCAACAAGTCTACTTTGGTCAACCGGTTAACTAAAGTCAACAAGTCAACAAAAATCAAGAATTCAACTCAACCATGGCACAATAATTGTTAACTAATATTATTAATCATATTTCCTATTCTCATTAGGGTTTGGAAAAAGACAACAGTCAACTGTGCATACACACCCGTACCATAACCCTAATGAGAATCCTCTGCCTCTGTCTCAGTCAACTGTGCATACATACCCGCATCCGTGTTCCGAGGAACACGAATACAATGAGATAAAACTAATCCCAAAACATATACTAGGATCTGGCTTAAACCAAATCCCGCTAGTAATAACTGTCCGGACGCCAAACGTGCACAAGTGCGCGGATGTGAACGAACCCCATCGCAAAACCATGCGACCTCTACTCTGTTTTGCCCAGAGGAGAATAACCCTCTGTTTGGGTCTCTAAAGACTCGACACTACGCTGACAGTGGAGTTAACCACAGACCGCAAGCGGCACTAGCTGTACGTAACGGTCCCCAGGTAGATACCAATAAGAAGACTAATGAGGTGAACCTATCCGAACTCCTACTGAGCCTGTATGTGACAATCTCCGTACAGTCCGGTCTATTCGTCTGATAATATCGCATGGCGGGCCTAGGGGGTGGCAAACGTCAGTCCCCTAATAGCGGTACAAGTTGTGTCGGAGTGTAGCCCAGAACACCCTGAGATAATACTGGAAACCCACCAGTATATCTCGCTTGCCCTGGCCAGGGACGACTATGTGTAATGGCTCTCCTAGACACAGCGCGATATGAACTCCCAATACCGGGAGAGACGAATCCTGTCTAACCGTCACTGTCTCCAAGTGCTTCGGGACTGCACCCAACTACTACCTGTTTGCACGCCTCAGTAGAGCCGTGGTAGGGTAGTAATCAAAGAACAGTAGGAACACACTCGAGGCGAAGTGACAGTGTCAAGTCAGTGGACTAAGCTATACTCATGTCACCTGGGAACTGTTAACTGACGATAGGTATAATACCAACCAACAGTTCCCGACGAGTCCTGTCCAGTGTACTCATAACCTAACGAGCACCCGCATACTATCTCCAGTACGACGTACTGATGGCTGTGGGACAGACCATCTCCCCTACTGGGAAGAGAAGCGTATGCACCAGTCTACTCTGGAGTATCGATGCCCTGTCTCGATAATCCTACGACCAGGCACTAAGATAAGGATGTGCTTATAGACTACCCAGCCCCCACTAGTGTGATCGCCATCACAACGCCGGTAGTCAAGCAAAGATCCTAGGGGCTCCATCAATATGTATTAGCGATATGTTAAATGAAACATATGCACATATTAAGATAGAAACAAACCAAGTACCATACTACTATATCGAGCAAGACTGTCGTAAAACCGTGTATATATAAATCACAAGCCTCCAAAATGTATTATACAAACTAGTACTATACAATAATGGCCTCTAGGGCATACAAATCTAACTGATATCTGATGGGACCTAGTTCATAAATGAACTCCAAATCCAAACTTCTTAGACTGTATCGTCAACTGAACTTAATCAGTATCCTGCGCCATGCCTCCCTCAGTATCCGCTTAGACCATCTGTCCAAACTACTGCCCCTCGTCAGAGGGAAAACTATAACTCTGACAGTCACTCTGTCATCCAGGTCACCATGGAAGCCTGGAATGATAAACATCTCCTAAAAGAGGCCGTTGTTATCATATCCCTAGAACATCCACTTATGTTCTAAAACTGCTTCCGAATTTCTCTCCTGGATAGGATTAATATCAATTTACTGCATCTCGTGCAAAAACAATATCTGGTGTGGTACTTGACATCTCATGATTGACTCAATTACCTAAGCAAGTGATCTGCCAATCATGCACATCCCTCTCCCCTTTAGTCTGTAAGACACCTTTAGAGAGGGTGACTCCATCACCTGCAGGTACACCACCATGCCAGGAGTCATCCATTCTAAATACCTTTAGAATGCTGTCTAAGTACCATGATTGGGACACTTCCCAAATCTAGATCTAAAACCATAGATCTGGTAACCAGAATGTCTGATATAATATCCATATCCTATGTGGAGAAAACTACTGTGTGACAACCAAAGTATAACCGGTCGTAGTATAGGAATATCACTTCCTACTCTGTGTATGTCATCCAAATACTAGGATATCACACCCTACTACTTTCTTAACAGATTCATCCCCTATTCTGATGAAGTCAAACCTATGACTGTTACATCAGAAATAGATTATCTATCTCCGCTATATCTGCTTTAGTCCATAAATGGACATAAGCTACTTGTCCACTATGCTTCCGCTGCTCCTATTGACTATGACAACCTTCTGGTAGAGTCATATACACGTACACTTCTAAAGCTAGTTTAGAACGATGCTATACTCATCCTCCTGCCAGGTCTCACAGTCTGGAACAACAGCAATAGCAAGTCTGGGTAAACAAGAACCTCCCTGCCACCGTCTTTGAGGCTACCGGAGTACCTCTCGGGTGCCTGAGGTTACCCACCATATCTACGGAGTGGCCAATGGAATGTCAAACCAGATTGAATCATTAGGTTCTTATTAAATTTTCAGTAATCGTTTGCGGTTCTGGAATCACTTCCAGTTCTACCATACTCTCACTACTGTTTTCTGGAAAAAAAATCAATTTTTATTAAAACTGTGGCGAGTCAAGAATAATATCACTATTGATCTTCCAGATGGTAGAAAGTCAACCCTCGTTATAGCCCGGGTCAACCCACAAACAGCCATTACAGAAACGTGCCTTGAGTTATCCAGAGTCTAGTTTCTAGCATAAGCTTGACAACTCCCCGTTCCTTAATAATGTTAAGATATGAACTATTCTATATCCAATATAGAAACAGAGGCACTGATTTAATTGGAACCAGATTCAAATCATGCAGCTGTCTTCAGTGCATGTCAACTAAATGGAGAGAGGCCGATCAGCATTACTCAACTTAGAAGTGCATCAAATTATGAGTAACCTGAAAGGGAAGCAAGTTCTCTTAATCATTACTATTAACTGAATACCATACACAAGTATCTACATCTTCGATCACCTTGAAGAATCCTGATACTTGCAACACCTGGTTCTCTACTTTATTCTTATACCTATAACTTCTCATAACTTAAACCTTATATTTCTACGAAACACATGTTTAAGAACTAGAGAAGTCACAAGTAAACAGAATATAGTACGAGTACCAACCCCTCTGTCCTCATGGACACTGGACAAAATACAAAACTCTGTATAAGTCCCCTGAGTCTAATAACTCATTCGCTGTGTGTCGTAGGTTGAAAATTGTACTTATGGTTAAGAAGAATTACACCGCTGTTTAATGCTCCTTGCCTAACCATCCACTGATATAGGTAAATGTCATAGACATAATTTCAAAATGTTATATCTCACTTTATAAAAATAAATGTACAGATATATCAATTTGAAATTGGTGCATAACAATGGATATTCAAAACCAAATATTTGTCGTCTGGCAAACAACCCAGGCGATTTCCTCAAATATCACCAATTACAACGAATCCCGATATAATGAGGATGATCACTCAATTCCCAATAACTTACTTCCACTCATCATCTGTAAAACCATACAGATGTGAGAATCAAACCTGGTAAATACATACCCTGGAGCAAGGGCTAATTGAGAAATCAGTTTTCTTTTAAAAATACACAGTGAAACTGAAACATATAAATATTTCGAAGGGGTATCCGGGTATTCCTAGTAATGCCTCTTCCATTATCAGATTCACAACTGTAACCGTACATTTCTTTGCCATCTCTCCAAATCCCTTTATATGTTTTTAGTCATTACCTTCTATACACCCCTTTAGGCCAAATGGTTTTCTTCCTTCCCTACCATTCGGCACCAGCCTATGGTTTGGAAGAAGACTATCCAATAAGCATAATGGGTGTACTCTCCTAATCCTAGGAGTACTCCTAACCTGAGAGAAGGTGAAGATAAAAGACAACTGAATAAAACCTTATTCCTATTTCTCCTGAACCAGAATCCATCCCCGAACTGGAACAAGTTCCTTCGAGTTCGTATATAACCATACGATGGAGTATCCAAATAACTGTGGATCTTCGTAGTGATACGGAGCATCCTGGAGAAATACAAAGGTGAAGTAGGAGCGGCGATGAAATACTTGGTTTGGTCGCGAATAGTAGTCGCAGTTTACTTTGCCCTCTTTCTAATCCCTTTATTTGTCTTAACTTATTACCTTCTGTACACCATCTTTAGGCTAGTTGGTTTTCTTCATTCCCTACCGTTTGGCACCTGCCTATGGTTTGGAAGAAGACTATCCAATTAGCATAATAGGTGTACTGTCCTAATTCAAGGAGCACTCGCAACCTGAGAGAAGGTAAAAGGAAAAGACAACTGAACAGTCCTATTCATTTTCTCCAGAACCGGAAACCATCCTCGAATTTGGAACAAGTTCCTTCGAGTTCATATATAACCATACGATGGTTTTATGCAATGGAAGTGGACGTTCGTAATAATACGGTTTGTTCTGGAGAAAAGGGTAAAAGTAAGAGTGGCAATGAGGTATGCAACTCAGACAATCCAAAATCTGGTGTTTTAAGAAGGTTCGGTCAATTTTGGTCACTGAGTCATAGTCAAGGATCGGGCCATGGTCCCTGCCAAAGAGAGAGAGAAAAGAAACACTCTGCGTGCACTCTAACCTAGATTAGAATGGTTATCAATTTATCCAATCAGGAAACCTCCCACTGTAATCTCAAATTCTCCTCCAAACCTGAAAGAAGAATTAATCGGGATCACCCAAAGAGTAAACCAACTCATCAGTAGGTATCGGGATCCAACTATCATCGCATGATAATGTGATGGAATCCACTCACGTTATCACACTCCAGAAGGTATGCGCATATCTGGCAAGTTTCAGTTTCTTTAGAAACTCCCGATGTGATTTTTACCCCATGCTCTTATGACCTTGACGAAGGCCAACATATCATAAGTCACATGTCAAGTTCTACCCGTCATTATCCAGGTTAATTTGAACCCACCCGTACATACCCTTGACGAATGCCAAAATAGTAGTACGACTGTCCCAAACCAACGCATCAATCTATGCTGCAGAAAAGTAACAAATAGCTAACATACACTATGCCTTGACGAAGGCCAACATACATAGGATGAATACTAAGTGCTACCTTTCTGAAATTACGGAGGGCTACGAATGGTTTTTGGCGAAAAACCTTTAACGTAATGAACTTGATATCGTTGAAGGAACCGGATAGCTTTTAATAAAAATATAGTGGCGAAAACCTTTGCTAAAGAGGTCACTCCCGGTGAAGGGATCTCGGCTCTTTCCCCGTAGAATGAGGTGCAGGATATTCTAACTGAATACCACGATGCAAAGCAAAAAGTAATCGGCTATAGTGAAGTTATTACCCTGACGCAAACTTATGTCCAAGGGGTCACTCCCGGTGAAGGGATCTCGGCCCTTGCCTCGTCGACTGAGGTGCTGGATATTCATAACCGAATACCACTGTGCAAAACAAAAAAGAACGTCCTTGCAATAACAGCTTGTTGAAAAATGTTCCAACTATATCAGAATAGGTTTGTTTAGCTTGCATTGATCCGAATCAATGCAATCCCATCAATTAATCACACCACAAAAGAACGAAAATACGATGTACGTATATGCTATCCGCATTCGCCACTGGGTCCCGTCATCACCCGTTAGGTTACTTAACTAACGAGAGAGCAGGGACTGGACTAGCGCGGGTGTAAAACATATACAACATCTACTAGTATATATATCAATATATAATAATCGCTCCAGGCGTGATAAATGCAACATCACAGAAATGTAATAAGTATCACAGAACAATACAGATAATCTGGGATCCCCGGGTTTCATAGAGCCGCTACTGAAACCCGACGTTCCCCAGGTCGTGTGGATAGCCTGTGCAATGAAATCCTAGACCCCTACGGGCGCGGCAAGTTACCCGCCAAAACCTGAAGCGAGGCAGCCCCCTACAGCAAAGTGAATGGACCACCTAACACTTCGCGAAATCCAGTAACTTGAGCATCCCTCCTTGGGTCAACCTGTACCCCCTACGAGTGCGGCGAATATCCCGCCAATTCTAGAGTGAAGCCCCCTCCGTCTCAAACCTATGAGATGCGGGCCTGTTGCCCTCTAGAACCCGGCTACCCGTGCACCCCTCCGCGGGGTAATCCTAGTACAGAAAGTAAAATATATACAACGGATACATCGACCTCAGCCCGGTCGTGCCCCAAAAGAATAATATACAAACAGGCAGTGACGGCAGTCTACATGTCGGAAGCTCGCCCCGCAATATCAAATGTACAAATATACCCAAACTGTACTACCATTGCATCCAGGCTATCCACCATGACAAATCCGCAACAACACAGCACAACACAGAACATCAACGTGAATGTCACGTTCGCAAATCCGTCTAAAAGAGCTATAGCAATTAGACAAGATTTACCGATCAAACGACATTCACGGTCGCAGATATAAAGTAAGCACTGTAAACTAACATATTTAAAATTTTTGATCGACAAAATTTCCTGAAGTGGGCCCCAAGCACAATACCCAGTACTCAAAATAATCTGGGCCAAAAATAAAATTACCAGAAACCCCAATTCCAATTCAGAGACCACCTCAAAAAATTTGGTGCAGTGTTGCTACAGTACTGCGGCGGAACCGCGGCCAAAATGTGAGTACGACCGCTGTTCCGCGGCGCTACAGGGATATCAGTGTACCAAATTTTCTCAGATCTCTTAAAAAAGCCTGCATGATTTTCTGCAATACTCAAAATAATTTTTTGACGGCAAAAAAAATTCGACAGAAACTGCATGAAATGGAATCACGGTTTCGGAAATTTCATTCGATCGATATTTTAATTACGTTAGAACAAGCTAGTAAAGGTTAATGGCGTGGCTCTGATACCATGTAAGTCTACGGTAGCGCCCCGGCCGTCTGTCCGAGGCCAAAACGCGGAAATGAAAACTTTTTCAAAACTTGAAACCGGCGCTATCGCAGAATTTAATCCCGGATCGAACCATTAATCTATAACTAGCAAACTAGAGAAGGGTTAGAAAGCAATACCGATCGATCCATTTCCTTCGGTCTTTGGCCACCAACCCAAGCCCCTTGCGGCATCTCCGATCTCCAGTCTTCTCGTCGGAAGGGCACCACATCAATGAGTCTTTTTACGGGCTCCCGCTTCGTCCGAAGCAACTCGGACATGAAGTTTGCTAGCCGACGTGTCCAAGGAGAAGTAGAGAATGTGTGTGATCACTTTGTCTCTTGAGGATTTAGTGGATGCCATTAGTGAGGAGATAATGAGCTCAAGAAAGAAGAGGAAGAAGAAGAAGTTTTTCTTTCTTTTTCTTTTGTGTTCTTATGATAAAAATGAGAGAGAGTGAGAATGAAAAATACAAGACCATAAACTTTACAATGGCTGCCCTTCTCTCTCTTCCTCTCATTTCAAACCACAAATCAATCACATAATGTGACATTAGCACAAGAAAAGAGACCATGAATCACTAATGAAGTCTATGTCACATTAAATGCTCAAAATGATGATTTAAGCTCACAATTTCCATTTGTAAAAATTAATCCAAATGTTTACAACAACAAAAAGATACGGCAACATCTAAAGTAAACTCGTGACGGATCATAACGATACCCCTCACCTGTATATACATACCTGCATCCGCATTCCGACCGAATGCGAATGCGATGAGACTAAAGTAATCCAACAAATTTAATACTAGGATCCAGTTTAAACCAAAGCCCACTAGTATGATCCGCCCGATCATGATCCGTGCACTACTGCACGTATATGATCGAACCCTGCCATATATCATACGGCCTCTACAACGTTTCGCCCGAAACTTGAGAAACTGTCTGTGGGGGACACTAAAAAGTCGTCAATACTTTGGCTGTGGATTTAACCACTAGGACGTCAGTGGTACTAGCCGTACGTAACGGGCTACCAGGTATTGAACAAAATGGAGGTCGATGAGTGAACTCATCCTGACACCCTACTGAGCCTGTCAGTGACAATATCCGTACAGTCCGGTCCGTTCGTCTATGAGCATCGCATGTCGGGCCTAGGGGGTTGGCAAAAGTCAGACCCCTAAAAGCGGTACAAGTCGTGTTGGAGTGTAGCCCAGAACACCCTGAGATACTACTGGGATACCTACCAGTAAATCTCCTGCCTTGACTAAGGACTTCGTGTAATGGCTCTCCTAAACACAGCGCGATCTCACCCCCAATACCGGGAGAGATGAAACCCCTGCCGATCTGCTCACTGCCTCCATGTGGCTCGGGACTGTACCCAACTAAAATCTGTTTGCACGACTCCTTTGAGCCGTGGTAGGGTAGTAATCAAAGCACAGTGGGAACTCACACGAGACAAATGACGATCTCAGGTCGATGAACTAACCTGTACACATGTCACCAGGGAACTGCTATCTGACGTCAGGTATAATACCAACTAGCATGTTCCCGGGGAGTCCTGTCCGGTGTACTCATAACCCAATGAGCACATGTATACATCTTAGGTGATCCAACTGACACCAATGGCTTGTGAGACCGGCCACCGCCCCTCGTCGAGGTCTCGACTGTATACACTAGTCTACTAATGGAGTGTCGTTGCCCTGTCTCGGAACTCCCACGACTAGGGACCTTTTAAGGATGTGCTTATAGACCCCAGCTCCCACGTATATGATCTCCATCATACTGCTGGCCGTCAAGCAAGAATCCTAAGAGCTCTATCAATGTGTAATAGTGACCTGTAAGGTCACCTAAAACTGTACACGATGATAAAGATAAACCAGATAGCATATTATCATCTCGAGTAAGACTATCCTACCGGCATAGGTCCTCCCTCAATCATTGCAATCACGTGCCTGTGATCCAATAATTGACTCTGAGGGCACTATATCCAACAACATTGAGGGGAAAACCGCTCTTTTAAATGAATCCAGTTTTAAAATATATCTTGCGGTTCCCAAATCTCCAAAATCAAGCCAGTATCATCTATGTATGTGCAAATATGTATGTATGCAAGTATGGGTGTACAATATGTGTGTACGCAAGTATGAGTGTACAATATGTCTGTGCGCCAATATTGATGTACAAGTAGGTATATTCTGATGCAACAATCCTACTATGTAGTGACATGGTAATTATCGATGATGAAGTGTGTGAGCTGGTAAGCAGGTGTATGTGGAACATACGCATTATCGATAATGGTGCTGGTGTCCTAACAGCTTAAGTTTAATATAACAATAAACACATTTACACATGTAATGGGATGCAAATAGCAAGAAATGCGAAAATCGAACAATAAACACAGCTGTGAAGTATCTACATCAATAAATAAATGTCATACGGTTATTCCATTTGAAATAAGACGAATCGGGGTTTTTAGAAAAATAAGGGCTACGATGTTTTTAAGAAAAGATGCGTCTTTTGAAAATATCCGTAGAATTCCTTAGCCTGTCTTTAAAATACTCACGATTCGTTAGTTTTGAAAATAGGTATGACTCGGGTCTAGTCTAACATCTACAAGTAAACTACAGATCTAACTAACAAGCTAATTGAAGGGTATGGAAACCACCTAAATCTGAATTGATATATATATATATATATATAATAGTCGATGATCCCGCCTCAATAATATCACATACGTTACGGTATATAATATGACATCCTCGAGTCAAGAGTGCGGATCAATCATCAATATATAGCTCGTACGTAAATCCGTCGTGCGGCATCCCCAAATCTGGGTACGGGTCAATTATCACATTTATCTCATCAATTATCTGGTATCCTTATCATTATATCTCATGAACAGGGGTACTGATCTAAGTCTAGTACAAATGGATACCATCTATATATATATGTGCGTGTATGAGAGCACACGTCCAAAGGCCCGCTAAAATCTCATGTCGTATCTCAAAATACGAACCACATCATATCACCGATCTCATGGCATCATACCCAATCTCATCGACTCATCTCTAAATATCATCCACTATCTTCATCATCCAAGTGTAGCTATAGAGTATATACATATATATACACAGTCTCATACCTATGTGTGTGTCTATATATATATATATATTCTCAAATACGCACAAGTATAACAGTAAGCATATGTGTGCGTATGAGTGTAAACCTATTCTAGGGTTCGCGACTAGGAAGCTATACTAGTTCACTTCTAATAACCCTAAACTAACCATTTAACACCTAATCATATCCTGAAAATCCATGTCACAGATAAAAGATATCATATATATATATATATATAATATTCATCGAACCGCGGGGGTGCTATACGCCATCCACCCGACTTGCCCCGTAGATATAATTTACTCACCTTGACCTTCGCTTGCCGATGTCGACATCGCCACGCGCTTGCTTGTCGTCTCGAAGTCTTCGCGAGGGTACCTACACATCATAGCGTATCGGATCGCATTAAAAACCAAGTCGAAACCAAAACGACACGTGGAACTCGCATAGGTCAAAACCTATGGTTTGCCCTCTCAAAACAACCCGAAATCACTCAATATAGACATACAAATGTCACATGATCGAGATAAAGCACAAATACTAAAATCCAGAATTTAAAATACGCAAAACTATAACTCGAATCAAAATAGTAACACATGTATTCAGTCCTAGATTTTGATTAAGGTGCAAACAATGTTCCAAAACAATACTAGAGTGATGTATAAAGTGTAAATGAGCTATGGAAGCAACCAGGACCCCTGACTCCACAAGGTGGTCGACCCCCTACCCTAAAATTCCGGCGACCTCGGCCCTGGTAGGGAGTTGGGGTGTCATGTTTGTAGGGTAGTCTCCTGGTAGTCAATATAGGGTAATGGTCTTGCTAGTTTTTCCAGTAAGTGTCTAGGGTCATTCCAGATTCCCTGTAGGCCACCAATCTAACACAAAAACCAAGATTTGGTATTTAAAGTTTAAGTTGTGGTAATGACATAATACTACATTGTAGGAAATTGGTCCAAGATTTGGATGATGGTGAAAACCATGTGAGCGAAAAACACTAGGCTGATATATAGGGTATATGTGACCTACAGAAGAAACTTGGATCCACACCCTCACCAAGTGGCCGAGCCCTCTCTCATGCAAAACCGGTCTCGCCGGCCTTGGGGACTCCTTTGGGGTTCGTGCTCTCTGGGTATCTTCCTAGGGTCAATTCTAAGCCCCTGAAGTTGTTTATTTTTCCAGTAGAAATTCCAGTTCATTCAAGATTTGCCTGCACACTTAAAGTTCACAAACCGACATTGTAAAGTTCTGTAAAACCGTATTTTGGGGTTTCAGTTGGGTTGGTCTAAGTTTCAATCAATTGGGAGGGGTTTAAGGTCACCACTAGGCCTCAATTTACAATCACAACTCAATTCAAACCCTAGCCCTCTCTAGAAATCACCAAAGTTCACCAAATCGCACCAAATCACAACTAAACACAAATATGGTTTAAAGTGAAGGAAAAACTACACTAAGTGTGAAGGAATTACCTCATTTAGCATCCATTAACCCTCCACAGCGCCAAAATGAAAACTTTCTTGGTCCATAGTATAGCTTGTGAGCTTGAGCATCTTTTTTTGTGAAAGGGAGATGGACTTTTGAGGTTGTTTGATGGTGTTTTGAGGAGGTGAAGAGGGGGAGGGAGTTAGGGCAGCAGCAGCAGCAGCAAAGAGAAGGCGGGGAGTGGAAATGAGTGAAATAATGAAGAAGGAATGGCTCAAGACCAATGTTGACCCCTCACCCTCTCTTTCTCTCTCTTGCCCATATTTCTATATTCTATTCTTTTCTTTTCTTTTCTATTTTCCCTCTCTCCTCAATAGTAAACCCAAAGCAAAGAATGAAAAATGATGATAAAGCCATGTAGGAAAATGTAACACAAGTGTGAAAAGATATGGTGCATGCTTTGCACAAAACACGCTTAATCCACGATTAGTGATTTTTAATCGCGATTAGCACTAAAATAGTGTCAAATAAATCATAAAATTTCATAATTTGCATAAATCATAAAAAGCACCCTCATTTTAGTAATTTTTAAAAATTTTCCTCAATTTATCGGTATTTAATTATACCGCCTTATTAAAATATTCAATATAATATTATTTAATTATAAAAATTCCCAAAAATAATATTTTATTTTATTTTTTCTGAAATGTTACATCAACCCACAAAATGCCATTACAGAAACGTGCCTTGAGTTATCCAGAGTCTGGTTTTAAGCATAAGCCGGACAACTCCATATACCTTAACATCGTTAAGATATTATCCATTCTATACAATTTAGAAACAGAGACAGTGATTTAATTAGAACCAGATTCAAATCATGCAGCTGTCTCCAGTGCATGTCAACTAAATGGTGAGAGAGGCCGATCAGCATTACTCAACTTAGGAGTGCATCCAATTATGATTAACCTGAAAAGGGAACCAAGTTCTCTAAACCATTACTATCAACTGAATACCATACACAAGTATCTACATGTTCGATCACCTTGAAGAATCCCGATACTTGTTACACCTGGTTCTTTACTTTATTCTTATACCTATAACTTCTCAAATTTGGACCTTGTATTTCAACGAAACACTTATCTAAAACTTGAGAAGTCACAAGTAAACAGAATACAGTACGAGGATCATCCCCTTTGTCATAATGGACACTGGACAACATACAATACTTTTTATAAGTCCCCTGAGTTTAATAACTTAAACCCTGTGCGTCGTAGATTGAAAACTGTGCCCAGGCGATTTCCTCAAATATCATCAATTACAACGAATTCCGATATAATGAGGATGATCACCTAATTCCCAATAGCTTACTCCCACTCATCATCTGTAAAACCATACAGATGTGAGAATCATACCTGGTAAATACATGCCCTGGAGCACGGACTGATTGGGAAATCAGTTTTCTATTAACAATACATAGTGAAACTGAAACATGAATATGTTTCGAAGGGGTATCCGGGTATTCCTAGTAATGCCTCTTCCATTATCCAGATTCATGACTATAACCTTATATTTCTTTGTCATCTCTCCAAATCCCTTTATTTGTCTTTAGTCGTTACCTTCTGTACACCATCGTTAAGCTTAATGGTTTTCTTCCTTTCATACCGTTCGGCACCAGCCTATGGTTTAGAAGAAGACTATCCAATAAGCATAATAAGTGTACTCTCCTAATCCTAGGAGTACTCGCAACCTGAGAGAAGGTGATGATAAAAGACAACTGAATAAACCTTATTCTATTTCTCCCGAACCAGAATCCATCCCCGAACTGGAACAAGTTCCATCGAATTCGTATATAACCATACGATGGATTATCCAAACAACTGTGGATCTTCGTAGTGATACGGGGTGTTCTGGAGAAATACAAAGGTGAAGTAGGAGTGGCGATGAAATATTTGGTTTGCGTAGGGTTGCTAGGCACACGCACAAGGGTCTACAAGGCATCAACCATGCCCGATTTAAAATTTAGCCGTGCCGAACAACCCAAAGCCGGATCTTTAAACTAGAGATTAGGAGAAAACAAGCATGTTAAACCCTTTAACACTAAGTGAGAGGGATTACAATCTTTGTAGATCCGGTCCTTCACTTCTTAAGCTCCGTGTTGAGGTCCCTTCGCTGCGATCATCGTGTTCCGGACTCTCGAGAGGCTCCACAAATAGAAAGATGCAGTCTTGTTTCCGATCTTCGATAACAAAGATGATCTACCTTGAAGTTTCGTTAACACAAGCTATTACTCATGAAATGATGTGAACACCCTCATCTAAATGGCAAGGATAGATGAGGATGATGAAATAGGATTTTTGCTCTTATTTGTTTTCTTATTCTCACTCATTTTTTTCATCACTTAGAAAAAGCTAGAAAGCTTTTTCATGAAAAGAAAGAAGGGAGAAGATGAACAATCAACATGAAACCTTTTGTGAAGAATAATGAAAGGATAAATATGATGATTAATGCAACCATGGTCAACTAAACCCATGTAGAGAATTAACTAGGGTTAGGGTTTGAGTTGGGTTAAAGCATGAGTCATTACAAAATATCTTTCACAAAACAAAACTAAACCTTCTAGAATCATCTAGAAAGCATTAACCCAAATCAAACCCTAATCTTATTTAATCTCTACTAAACATGTTGCATTAGTTATCATATCATGTTACAATATTATATATCACATATGTAATATTTATTGTAACCAAATAAAATAATACAATTAACATATATCGCATATATATTAATGTATTACCCGAGTGAGAAAAAGAATCTTTTAGTGAGCAAATATTAGTTAATGTAATTTAATATATCATATATATTATTATACATTAAATTATCGAATCAACAATTAATCCGACAATCCAGCTATATCGCATATAACCGACTAATATTTATCCGTGCCGATTCATCGAATCAACACTTGATTCGATGACCCGGCTGATATCAAATATCGTGAGAATAGAATACGGTATCTCATATCGTATTATCCTCGGTCCCGCACATATCACATATGTGCTCCTACTCCGTTTTGCCTGAGTCAAGAAACCTCTGTGTAGGACTCTAAAGAATCGTCAATACGCCGGCAGTAGGTGATGATCATATCAAACACCCACAAGCTGCAAGCGGTCAGCTAAACGTAACAGCCACCCAGGTATTGAGCGCTCAGAAGATCAACAAGCAAGCCTGTACATTCTCCTGTGAATCCAATCAGTAACACTCCCGTACAGTCCGGTCTCGTCGTCTGATATGTCGCATATCTCGCCTAGGGGTGGTAAACGTCAGACCCCAGTAGCTCGATAAGTCGTGTCGATATGAGGTCTATAACAGTTCGAGAAACTACTGATAACACTTACCAGTAAATCTCAGCAACCCTGGCCAGGGATTTCCAGTTATAGCCAATCGAACACAGCACAACATCAACTCCCTATACCGGGAGAGACGAATCCCCTCCTATCGCTCATTGCCTCCATGTGATTCGGGACTGTACCCAAAAGCCACCTTTTTGCACGCCCTCTTGGACGTGGTGTGATGGAAATCAAAGCATAGTGGGAATCACACAAGACTCTATGACGATCTCGGGTCAACAGACTACTCTGTACCAGTGTCACCAGAGAACTGGCATCTGACGTGAGGTATAATACCATCTGGGAGTTCTCAGCGAGTCCGTCCAGTGTACCCAGTCTCCACTGAGCACCCGTACACCATCCTTGATGTTAAACACCGATGGATATAGGATCATCCATCGCCCATCATATGGGTCAAGATGCGTATACGCTAGTCTACTCTGGTGCATCGATACCCTATCTCGATACACCCTCGACTAGGAACAATTATAGGATGTACTCGTCGACTACCGTGGCCCAACTAGTATAATCTCATCATACTCCCAGTAGTCGAGTACATATCCTAAGGGCTTTATCAACATGTAATATAGAGACAATCAGAGTATATGTTAAGATAAAGTACAACCAGATAGCATACTATCATGTCGAGCGAGAAAGTCCTCCCTATATATGTCCAAGCATCCATTACAATATACATCGTATGTACAGTAATGGCCTCTAGGGCATACATATAACTAACAATCTCCCACTTGCACTAGGGCCATCTGTTATGGTATCACATATCCAACAATTAGCTGTGGTTGAAGTATCTCATACTCAACCATCCCATAAAAGTCTCTACTGGGAAAAAGGCCTTTGTGAGTGGATCCGCGCTGTCATCCTCTGTGTCTACTCTCCTATCCTCGATCTCCCTGAAGATCAACCATCTCCATGATCAGGTGATACTGCCTAAAAATTATATCTGGATTTCTGATCGGACGGTAGTTCCTTGGCTAAAGCCATAACTCCATTGTCACACAATGGTAGGAACGAAGTTCATCTCATGAACTTATATATCCAGACTGCCTCTTTGGTAGCATCCTTGGTAACGATGTATCTTGGCTTTAATTGTCTAGTAAGTCACGGTATCTAGCTTGGAATTCTTCCAACATACCGTCCCTCCGCTGAGGGTAAAGACAATGCCTGCGACTGACATTCAGTCGTCCTTATCACCCTGGAACCTCTCCAGTGATTCTCCCCAGGATCGATTGATACCATCTCACTACAACTACTGAGTATCCTAACATCCAATTAGATCTATCTCATAGATCCAAAACCCAGGATTTAGGAAGTATCGCTTTGATCCTATATGGAGAATCCTTGTGATAAGCGGAGATTGACCGAGCGTAGCATAGGAAACTCCTTCCCTATCAAGAGTATGCCATCCACGTACTCTACGAGGATCACCACCATACTCTCTACTACCTTTTTTGTATATACAAGGTGTTAGTTATATGTATGCCCTAGAGGCCATTACTGTACATTGGATGTATATTGTAGTGGATGCTGGGACGTATATAGGGAGGACTTTCTTGCTCGACATGATAGTACGCTATCTGGTTGCTCTTTACCTTAACGTGTACACTGTTTGTCTCTCTGTTACATGTTGGTAAAGCCCTTAGGATGTGTACTTGACTACCTGGACTATGATGCGGATCATACTAGTAGGGACATGGTAGTCCATAAGTACATCCTTGAAAGTCCCTAGTCGTGGGTGTATCGAGATGGGGCATCGATATACCAGAGTAGACTAGCGTATACCTTCTCGACCCATACAGATGGGCGATGGATGATCCCATATCCATTGGTGTTTGACATCAGAGATGATATACGGGTGCTCAGTAGAGACTGGGTACACTGGACGGACTCGCCGAGAACTCCCAGATGGTATTATACCTTACGTCAGATGGCAGTTCTCTGGTGACACTGGTACAGAGTAGTCTGTTGACCCGAGATCGTCATAGAGTCTTGTGTGGTTCCCACTGTGCTTTGATTTCCATCTTGCCACATCCAAGAGGGCGTGCAAAACGGTGGTTTTTGGGTACAGTCCCGAGTCACATGGAGGCAATGAGCGATAGGAGGGGATTCGTCTCTCCCGGTATAGGGAGTTGATGTTGCGCTGTGTTCGATTGGCTATAACAGGAAATCCCTGGCCATGGTTGCTGAGATTTACTGGTAAGTGTTACCAGTAGTTTCTCGAATTGTTATAGACCTCATATCGACACGACTTATCGAGCTATTGGGGTCTGACGTTTACCACCCCTAGGCAAGATATGCGACATATCAGACGATCAGACCGGACTGTACGGTAGTGTTACTGGTTGGATTCACAGGAGTGTGAGCGGGCTTGCTCGTCGATCTTCTGATCGCTCAATACCCGGGTGGCCGTTACGTTTAGCAGACCGCTTGCGGCTTGTGGGTGCTTGATATGATCATCATCTGCTGCCGGCGTATTGACGAGTCTTTAGAGTCCTACACAGAGGTTTCCTGGCTCAAGCGAAACGAAATAGGAGCGCATATGAGATATGTGCGGGACCGAGAATAATACGTGTATGTGATATCGTATTCTATTCTCGCGATGAATGTGTCGAATGGTTGTATGCGATATAACCTAGTTATCGAATCATGGATTGATTCGATAAATCGATACATTGTATATTAGTCGGTTATATGCGATATGACCGGATCGTTAAATCAAGTGTTGATTTAATGATTTAATGTATAATTATATATTTGATATATTACTTTGCATTAACTAATATTGGTTCACTTAAAATGGATTTTCTCACTTGGTTTGTGCACATTGTATATATGATATATTTTTTGTGCACAAGATTGTATCATGTTTGATGATACATGCTAGTTTGGGTTTGTGTAAAGAATTAAATCATGGTTACTTAAGTGGTTAGGGTTTCATTTCTTTTTCTCATTTATTTATCCATTTATTATTTTTGGAAAAATATTAAGCATAAAGAAATGAAATGGTGGCTTATTTTGGACTTGTATGTTGAAGCTTCATGAAGCTTTGACTAAGTCACCATTTTGTCGCATGCTTAACCCTAACCACTCCACTTAACCCTAGTTGATTCTCTACACTTCACCATGGTTACATTATGATAAGTATTCTTATTATTTTCCTTTTTGAAAATAACTTATCATAATATCTTCTTCTTCTTCTTCATCTTCTTCACTTGAAGAAACCTTCACTTCATCAATGGTGGATTGATGAAATGAGTGAGAAATCCAAATCTAAAGTCTACCCACTTCCTATTTCTTCATCCTCTACCTCTTGCCAAGTAGTAGAGTGTGTTTTCTTCACAAGTTTATTGACTTGGTGAAGTTGGAGCTTGATCTAGTGATGCCTCGACGTAGATCATCTTCGGCATGAACATCGACGACCTAGCCCGCCTATTCTCCGATGAAGCGGACGCTAGAGCCCGGGAATTCATTTGGACAGCAAGGGGACTTCGTTGCGGAGCTATGGAGGTGGAGCACCGGATCTACAAAGGTTGTATTTCCGTATAAACCTTAGTTAAGTTGTTAACTAGTTTGTTTTTCGCCTAGACATCTAGCCAACGATCCGTATTAGGGTTTCTCGGCACCGTTAAAATTTGAAATTGGCATGGTTGATGCCTTGTGGGACCTCTTAAGAGTGCCTAGGAACCCTACACAAGGTTCATCTACCATTTTGATGAAGTCAAACTCTTTGACTACCACATCAAAACAGACGTTCCAACTCCGCGATACCTGCTTTATCACATAAAACATCTTGCACACGTTTCCGCTGCTCCCACTGTCTATGAAGCCCTCTGGCTGTGTACTTATAGACGCTCTCTTCCAAATCAACATTTAGAAAAGCAGTCATGATACCCAACCGCCACATATCGTAGTCATGGTATGTAGCCGTGGCAAGTAGGATCTGGATGGACTTAAGCATAGCTTTGAAAGTCTCAACTTTTCCATGTACACCGAGTAATCTTCTCAAGATATACTTGCTCCTGATGGGGATTTAACCCTTCAGATAGAGCAACCAAAGTCCATACTTTGTTGGTGTATAAGGATTCCATCTATAAGCACCCAGCCATTCTTACAGAGTCTCACTCCTGATGGCCAGCTCGAAACTAGTTGGGTCATCATCTCATGATGCAATCCTCGCTCCCACTGTCATAGAGAAACCGAAGTATCTCTCAGGTGGGTGAGGAACCCTACTAGATCGACGGAGAGGCTGAGGTTCGTTGGAAACTATTGAATCCTTTGGTTCTACCAAATCATCTGCTGTAGTTTGTATAGCTGGAACTCCTTCCAGTTCTACCTCATAACCAATAATTTCTTCACAAGAAATTCCCTTTCATAAAGGTGGCATGCTGAGAAACAAAACATCTTTTGTTCCTCGGTTAAGTAGAAGATATTCCCTTGCATATGCTTGGGATATCCAACAAACTTCCACAGATCTGACTTTGCCTCGAGCTTGTCCGGATTTTGCTTTTAGACATATGCCGGACAACCTTAAATCTTAACAAACTTAAGATATGGGCTCTTCCCATTCCATATCACATATGAAGTGGTAGGCAACTGATTTGATTGGAACCCTATTCAATAGGTATGCAGCTTCTCAAGTGCATAACTCCCAAAAGGAAGTAGGAAACTCAGTAGTACTCATCATAGAGCACACTATATCACATAGGGTGCTATTGCTCCGCCCCGATATACCATCTTGCTATGGTGTATACGGAGGAGTAATGCCGAGAGAGAATCTCATTCTCCTTTAGAATAGTCCAGGAATTCCGTGCTCAAGTATTCTCCTCCCTGATCTCATCAAATGACATAATACTTATACCCGTTGTTGGTTCTCCACTTCTAACTTATATTCTGTGAATATCTCAAAAGCTTCGGACTTGTATTTCAACAGGAACATATGTCTGAATCTTGAAAGATCATCAGAGAATGTAATGAAGTACAAAGAACCGGTCCTGGCATATGTAGACAGGGGACTTTCATACATCAACATGTATCAATCTCAAGAGTTCACTAACTCTTTCTTTGTTTCCAATAAACAGAGCTGTGGTCATCTTATCTCTGTGACATGACCGGCAAGTTTCACAAGATGTAAATTCAAACTAATTTAAATATGCATCTATATGTAACTTCAGCTAGTCGGGTCGCATTGATATGACCTAGTCTACAATACCTCAAGAAGGATTCGTTCATTTCTGAACTCTTCCTCTTGTGTGTGTTTCGTATACTAAGAACTGTAGTTTGATTTAGAACGTCAATGCTTTTAGATAACGTACCTGAACCGATCAACTCTTGATATAGGAAATGTTCAAAACATTATCCAACAATGCAAAATTATATCACTTCTTTACTAATAAAAAGACTGATATGATGTTGTATATCAGGTTCGGTATCTAATAACATTCGTTCAGAATTAATGTATTCTGGTAATACAGGGTGATAGTGACCAACAGACTTGGCTGCAACACTTGCACCGTTCCTATCTCATGAAACTTATCACCCGTTCTCAGTTCTCTACCTATCTGTAGCCCATGTAACAAATTACGTATGTGGGATCCTGATCCGGTATCACATACCCAGGACGTAAAGGATACTGAGAAACAGTTCTGTGTAATGAACACACCCGATGAAGATGCATCAGCATGCACTTTCTTCGTTTGGGCGGCACGGGAAATCTAGTATTCCCCAATTTCCTGCTCTGTCTTATAACAATTATAAGTTGGAGCGGGACCAACGTTCCCCAGCTCAGTATAACAAGCGGGTTCGGTCAATATATCCGTTTTATTATCTTGATTAAGGCGTGATATGGTCGCTACCTGGAGAGAGAGAGAAGAAAACACTCAGCGTATGCTCTTGCAAGATTAGATTGGTTATCTAATATATCTAATCAGGATGTCTCCCACTGTTTTAGTCAAATCTTCCTTCAAACCCTAAAAGGAAAGACTAGCCGGGATTAATTACACTCTACAAGTTCGCCAATCTTTCAGCCAGGCCAGTGTCAGTACTTTGAGGGAGGTTCCCCGTGCTTTCGCACGGACCTAATTGAAGTAAACCTCGTTTTCCCAAGGGCGTAACCCCGTTGACACCTTTCTAGACACCTACTTGATCGGCTAATTATAATGTGTAAAACTCTTCCAGGAGTAACTCTTACTCGCAGCGGGTATCGGGATCCAACTATCTCATAGAAGGTATGCAATCTCATTGCAAATTTCTGTAGGGTTCCTAGGCACACTATAGAGGTCTCACAAGGCATCAACCATGCCAATTTCAAATTTTATTGGTGCCGAGAAACCCTAATACGGATCGTCGGCTAGAATTCTAGGCGAAATACGAATCTAGTTAACACTTTAACTAAAGGAGAGAGGCTAGAACCTTTGTAGATCCGGTTATCCACTTCCTTAGCTCCATGTATACGTCCTCTCGCTGTCCTAGTCGGATTTCGGACTCTCGCATCGGCTTCATCAAAAGGAATGAGCGAAATAGGTCGTCGGCTTCGTGCCGAAGATGATCTACGTCGAGGTTGCACAAGTTCAAGCTCCAACTTCACCAAGTTGTGAAACTTGTGAAGAAAACACCCAAAACAACTTGGCAAGAGGTAGAGGGTGAAGAAATAGGAGATGGGTTCACTTTAGAATTGGATTTCACTCACTTTTGCTCAAGTTGCCATTAATGGCATCAAGCTTTTCTTGAAGAAGAAGATAATCAAGAAGAAGAAAGAATATGATAAGTCCTTTTAAAATGAAAAAGAAAACAATACTTATCATATCCTAACTAAGGTTAAGTGTAGAGAATATACCATGGTTACTTGAGAGTGTTAGGGTTAAGCATGAAGACAAGAATGGTTGCATAAGTCAAAGCTTCATGAAGCTTCAACTAGAAACAAAAGAAGCCACCATCTTTATCTAAATCATTTCCAAATAAATAAACAAATAAATAAATGAAAAAACAAAACCCTAATCATCTCTTAACCATAGTTTAATCCTTTACACTTAACCAAATGATCAAGTATCATCAAACATGATACAAATATGTGCACAAAAGTATATCACATATACTTCCTGCACATCAAGTGAGAAAATCCATTTAAAGTGAACCAATACTAGTTAATGCAAAGTAATATATCAAATATATAATTATACATTGAATCATTAAATCAACACTTGATTTAACGATCCGGTCATATCGCATATAACCGACTAGTATCCTATGTATCGGCTTATCGAATCAATCCTTGATTCGATATCTAGGTTATATCGCATATAACCAATCGATACATTCATTGCGAGAATGAAATACGGTATCACATACACGCATTATTCTCGCTTTCGCACATATCTCGTATGCGCTCCTATTTCGTTTCGCTTGAGCCAGGAAACCTCTGTGTAGGACTCTAAAGACTCGTCAATACGCCGGTAGCAGATGATGATCATATCAAGCACCCACAAGCCGCAAGCGGTCTGCTAAACGTAACGGCCACCCGGGTATTGAGCGATCAGAAGATCGACGAGCTAGCCCGCTCACACTCCTGTGAATCCAACCAGTAACACTTACCGTACAGTCCGGTCTGTTCGTCTGATATGTTGCATATCAAGTCTAGGGGTGGTAAACGTCAGACCCCAATAACCGATAAGTCGTGCCGATGTGAGGCTCATAACGGGTCGAGAAACTACTGGTAACACTTACCAGCAAATCTCTGATCAGCCCTGGCCAGGGACTTCCCTGTTACGGCCAATCGAGCACTGTGCAACATCAACCCCAATACCGGGAGAGACGAAACCCCTCCTATCGCTCATTGCCTCCATATGACTCGGGACTGTACCCAAAGACCACCGTTTTGCACGCCCTCATGGACATGGTAAGGTGGAGATCAAAGCACAGTGGGAATCACACAAGACTCTATGACGATCTCGGGTCTACAGACTAACCTGTACAAGTGTCACCTGAGAACTGCCATCTGACGTGAGGTATAATACCATCTGGGAGTTCTCGGCAAGTCCGTCCAGTGTACCCAGTCTCCACTGAGCACCCGTATACCATCTCTGATGTCAAACACCAATGGATAAGGGATCATCCATCGCCCATCTCATGGGTCGAGAAGCGTATACGCTAGTCTACTCTGGTATATCGATGCCCCGTCTCGATACACCCACGACTAGGGACCTTGAAGGATGTACTTATGGACTACCATGTGTTGGAGATAGTGCCCTCAGAGTCAATTATTGGGTCACAGGAACGTGATTGCAATGATTGATGGAGGACCTATCCCGGTAGGACAGTCTTACTCGAGATAATAGTATGCTATCTGGTTTACCTTTATCATCGTGTACTGATTTAGGTGACCTGACAAGTTGCTATTACACGTTGATAGAGCCCCTAGGATTCTTGCTTGACCACCAGCAGTATGAGGGCGATCATATAAGTGGGAGCTGGGGTCTATAAGCATATCCTTAAATGGTCCCTAGTCGTGTGAGTTTCGAGACAGGGCATCGATACTCCAGAGTAGACTAGTGTATACAGTCGAGACCCCGACGAGGGGCGGTGGCCGGTCTCACAAGCCACTGGTGTCAGTTGGATCACCTAAGATGTATACAGGTGCTCATTGGGTTATGAGTACACCGGACAGGACTCGCCGGGAACATGCTAGTTGGTCATATACCAGACGTCAGATGGCAGTTCCCTGGTGACATGTGTGCAGGTTAGTTCATCGACCTGGGGATCGTCATTTGTATTGTGTGAGTTCCTACTGTACTTTGATTACTACCCTACCACGGCTCAAAGAAGTCGTGCAAACAGGTTTTAGTTGGGTACAGTCCCGAGCCACATGGAGGCAGTGAGCGTATCTTCAGGGGTTCGTCTCTCCCGGTATTGGGGGTTACGTCGTGCTGTGTCTAGGAGAGCCATTACACAAAGCCCTCGGCCGAGGCAAGGAGATTTACTAGTAGGTATTCCAGTAGTATCTCAGGGTGTTCTGGGCTACACTCCGACACGACTTGTACCGCTTTTGGGGGTCTGACTTTTACCAACCCCCTAGGCCCGCCATGCGATGCTCATAAACGAACGGACCGGACTGTACGGATATTGTCACTGACAGGCTCAGTAGGGTTGTCAGGCTGAGTTCGCTCGCAGACGTCCCTTTTAGTCAATACCTGGTAGCCCGTTTCGTATTGGCTTATACCTCTGACGTGCTAGTGGTTAAATCCACAACCAATGTGTTGACGAGTCTTTAGAGTCCCCCACATTCAGTTACTCAGCTTTCGGGCAAAAAGTTGTAGAGGCCGTATGGAGATATGGCAAGATCCGATCAGATACGTGCGGTATTGCACGGGTCAGGATCGGACAGTTTGTACTATAGGCCGTATGGATATATGGCAGGGTTCGATCAGATACGTGCGGTATTGCACGGATCAGGATCAAACGGATCATACTTGCCGGCTTTGGTATAAGCCGAATCCTAGTATAGTACAGTGTAGATTTTGTCTCATTGCATTTGTATTTCGGTCGGAATACAAATGCGGGTGTGTATGCACAGTATCGGGGTTTTCCTGTAATTTATTACGGGACCAGTTTTCTGGAGTTGCCAGTTTGCTTTCCGTTTCGGCCAATTTCCTTTGCATCGTTCATTGGCCGAAGTTTGGTGGAGGAGGGCTTATTTGCATTGTTGCAAATAAGTATTTGTGGACGGGGACTTTGCATATATTTGTATCATGATGGTTTTTCATGATGAGCACCATCACTTGACTTTCCTTTTTCATGATAGCTTGACTTTGGATGTCATCATGGTTGTTGTTGATTGGTTGGTGGAGTATGGATTTGGTTGTGATTATTGTTTCTTTTCACCATTCTTTTTATCTCATGATTATGATAGTGGTTCAATCATCCATACACCACACACTCTCTCTCCATTCTCACTCTCTCTTTGTTTTGGCCGGCCATTCTCTTAGGGGATGGGATGGATTCATTTTATGTGTGGCATTTTGTTTCTCATGCTTGCTAGAAAAGCCCTCTAGTTCATTTCCTAAAGTTGCTCTCTTTTCTTCCACCAAAATGGCAAAGCTCCAAAACCCCATATGAGACTTGAGTACTACATATTCTACAGCAAATCTTGGGCACGTCGACTAGCCAGCTTCATGCCCGAGTTGCCTCGGCATTGAGGAGGGAGCCCGTAAAAGAAGTAGGCGATGTGGTACACTTCCGGCGACGAGGAGGAGACCGGAGCTTCCGCAGGAGATCGGGACGACGACGAGAAGACCGGAGGACTTGGATCAGTCGGTATATCTCTCTTCCCCATCTTGTAGTTAGCTAGGACTAATTAATGGTTCGATCCGGGTATTAGTGCGCGGCGGTTTGCCAGTTCAAGTAAAATTTAAAGTTTATCACCGCTTCCGCATTTGGCCGTCAGATTGACGGCCGGGGCGCCGCCGTGCACTTACAGTGGTATCAGAGCCTCGCCATTAACTTAGTCTAGCTTTCCTTAATGTGTTTTTCAGTTTCGATCGATCAAATGTTCCAAAACCCGTATTTCCTCCACGACAGTTTTCTGTTGAAATTTTTTGGTCTCCAAAATTTTTTCAGGTTGTATAAAATTAATGTACTGGAGACTACTTGGCTACTGTAGAAATTCGACAGGGTGAATCCACAGTGGAGGCGCGGAATCGCGGCCAAAACCCCCTTTGGGCCGCGGATCCGCCGCACACTGTGGGGATCCCTGCACCAAATTTCTACTGTATCTTTCTGGGGTTAAAATTGGGGTTTTGGAATATTAAAATTGGGCCCAGAATTTCTGTGAGTGCTACAGTATTGCTTGGGGGCCCACTTGTTAATTTTTGATCGATCGGATATTTTAAACACATTATTTCACAGTATTTACATTATATCTGCAACCGTGAATATCACTCGATCGGTAAATCCGGTCTAACTGCTATAGCCCGGTTAGACGGATTTGCAAACGTGACTTTCACGTTGATGTTCTGTTTTTGCTGTGATGTTGCAGATCGGTCGTGGGGGATAGCCTGGATGCAATGCTAGTACAGTTGTGGTTGTATTATGTACATTTGATATTGCGGGGCGAGCGTCCGACATGTGGACTGCCGTCACTGCCTGATTGTATTATTATTTTAGGGCACGACCTGGTTGCGGTCGATGTACCCGTTGTATGTATATTTTACTTTCTGTACTAGGGTTACCCCACGGAGGGGTGCACGGATAGCCGGGTTCTAGAGGGCAACAAGCCCGCATCTCATGGCATTGAGACGGAGGGGGCTTCACTCTAGAATTGGCGGGCTATTCGCCGCACTCATAGGGGGTACAGGTTGACCCAGGAGGGGTGCCCGAGTTACCGGATTCCGTGAAGTTCTGGGTGGTCCATTCACGGTGCTGAAGGGGGCTGCCTCGCTTCAGGTTTTGGCGGGTAACTTGCCGCGCCCGTAGGGGTCTAGGATTTCATTGCACAGGCTATCCACACGACCAGGGGAACATCGGGTTTCAGTAGTGGCTCTGTGAAACCCGGGGATCCCAGATATCTGTATTGTTTCTGTGATGCTGTTCATTCTCTGTGATGTTGCATTTCTTATCACGCCTTGAGCGAATATAATATATTGGTATATATATTAGTAGATGTTGTATATGTTTTACATCCGCGCTAGTCCAGTCCCCGCTCTGTCGTTAGTTAGCTAACCTAACGGGTAATGACGGGACCCAGAGGCGAATGCGGATGGCATATACGTACATCAGTATATTTTCGTTCTTTTTGGTGTGATCAATTGATGGGACTGCGTTGATTCGGATCAATGCAAGTTTAAAAACAAACCTTATCTGATGTTGTTGGAACACTTTTTCAAAAGCTGTTATTGCAAGGACGTTCACTTTTGTTTTGCATCGTGGTATTCAGATGGAATATCCTGCTCCTCAGTCGACGAGGCAAGGGCCGAGATCCCTTCACCGGGAGTGACCCCTTGGACAGAAGTTTGCGTCAGGGCATTAACTTCACTATAGCCGATTACTTTTGCTTTGCATCGTGGTATTCAGTTGGAATATCCTGCACCTCATTCTACGGGGAAAGAGCCGAGATCCCTTCACCGGGAGTGACCTCTTTAGCAACGGTTTTCGTCACTATATTTTTAAAAGCTATCCGTTCCTTCAACGATATCAAGTTCTTTACGTTAAAGGTTTTCGCCAGAAACCATTCGTAGCCCTCCGTCGTTTCATATGGGTAGTCAATAGTATTCAAGCTGTGTTTGTTGGCCAAAGTCAAGGCACAGTGTTTGGTAGCTGTTGGTTATTCATATGCAGCATAGATAGATGCGTTGGTTTGGAACAGTCATATAGCCTTGTTGGCCAAAGTCAAGGGCTTGTGCGGGTGGATTCGAATCAACCTGGAGAATGACGGGTAGAACTTGATATGTGACTTATGATTTGTTGGCCAAAGTCAAGGTCATAAGAGCATGGGGCAGAAATCACATCGGGAGTTTCAAAAGAACTGAAACTTGCTAGATATGCGCATACCTTCTGGAGTGTGATGATGTGAGCGGATTCCGTCACGTTATCATGCGATGATAGTTGGATCCCGATTCCCACTGATGAGTTGGTTTACTCCTCGGGTGATCCCGACTAATTCTTCTTTCAGGTTTGGAGGAGAATTTGACGATACAGTGGGAGGTTTCCAGATTAGATAAATTGGTAACCATTCTGATCTAGGTTAGAGTGCACGCTGAGTGTTTCTTTTCTCTCTCTCTTTGGCAGCGACCATTGACCCGACCCTAAGACTTTGACTCAGTGACCAAGTTGACCGAACCTTCTTAAACACTGGCTTTTGGATTGTCAAAGTTGCGGACCTCATTGCCACTCCTACTTTTACCCTTTTCTCCAGGACACCCCGTATTGCTACGAACGTCCACTTCCATTGGAAAAAACCATCGTATGGTTAGATACGAACTCGAAAGAATTTATTCGAGGATGGTTTCAGGTTCTGGAGAAAACGGATAGGATTATTCAGTTGTCTTTTCCTTTTACCTTCTCTCAAGTCGTGAGTACTCCTTGGTTTAGGAGATAATACACCTATTACGCAAATTGGATAGTCTTCTTCCAAACCATAGGCAGGTGCCGAACGGTGGGGAATGAAGAAAACCAATTAGCATAACGATGGTGTACAGAAGGTATTAAGTTAAGACAAAGCAAGGGATTAGTAAGAGGGCAAAGTAAATTGCAACAGATATTCACGAACAAACCAAGTATTCCTTCGCCAATCCTAAATCACCTTTGTATTTCTCCAGGACACTCCGTATCACTACGAAGATCCACAGTTTATTGGATACTCCATCGTATGGTTATATACGAACTCGAAAGGAACTTGTTCCAGTTCGGGGATGGATTCTGGTTCAGGAGAAATAGGAATAAGGTTTATTCAGTTGTCTTTTATCCTCACCTCCTCTCGCATTGCGAGTGTTCCTAGGATTAGGACAGTACACCCATTATGCTTATTGGATAGTCTTCTTCCAAACCATAGGCTGGTGCCGAACGGTAGGGAAGGAAGAAAACCATTTGGCCTAATTGGGTGTGCAGAAGGTAAAGACTAAAGACATATGAAGGGATTTGGAGAGGTGGCAAAGAACTATACGGTTACAGTCGTGAATCTGGAAGAGGCATTACTAGGAATACCAGGATACCCCATCGAAACATTTCAATATTTCAGTCTCACTGTGTAATGTTAAAAGAAAACTGATTTCCCGATTAGATACTTACTCCAGGGTATGTATTTACCAGGTATGATTCTCACATCTGTATGGTTTTACAAATGATGAGTGGGAGTAAGTTATTGGGAATTAGATGATCATCCTCATTATATCGGAATTCATTTTAATTGGTGATATTTGAGGAAGTCACCTGGGTTGTTTGCCGGTCGGCAAATATTTGGTTTTGAATATCTCCAGTTATGCACCAATTTCAAATTGATATATCTGTACGTCTATTTTCATAGAGTGAGATATACCTTTCTGAAATTGTGTCTACGACATTTACCAATATCAGTGGATGGTTAGGTAAGGAGCATTAAACAGCGGTGTAATTCTTCTTAACCATAAGTACAGTTTTCAACCTACGACACACAGTGAATAAGTTATCAGACTTAAGGGACTTATACAGAGTATTGTATGTTGTCCAGGGTCCATAAGGACAGAGGGGTTGGTCCTCGTACTATATTCGGTTTACTTATGACTTCTCTAGTTTTTAGACAGGTGTTTCGTGGAAACACAGGGTCCGAATTTTGAGAAGTTATAGGTATTTGAATAAAGTAGAGAACCAGGTATTGCAAGTATCGGGATTCTTCAAAGTGATCGAAGATGTAGGTACTTGTGTATGGTATTCAGTTGATAGTAATGATGAAGAGATCTTGCTTCTCTTTCAGGTTATTCATAATTGGAAGCATTCCTAAGTTGAGTAACGTTGATCGGCCTTTTTCCATTTAGTTGACATGCACTAGAGACAGCTACATGATTTGAATCTGGTTCAATTAAATCAGTGCCTCTGTTTCTATATTGGATATAGAACAGTTCATATCTTAACGATGTTAAGGTACGGGGAGTTGTCCGGTTTATGCTTAAAACCAGACACTGGACAACTCAAGGCACGTTTCTGTAATGGCTGTTTGTGGGTTGACCCAGGCTATGACGAGGGTTGACTTTCTACCATCTGGATGAACAATAGCAATATTGTTCTAAACTCGCCACAGTTTTATTAAAAATGGATATTTTTTCAGAAAACAGTAGTGGGAGTATGGTAGAACTGGAAGTGATTCCAGAACCACAAACGATTACTGAAGATTTGACAAGGAACCTAAAGATTCAATCTGGATTGACATTCCATTGGCCACTCCGCAGATAAGGTGGGTAACTTCAGGCACGTGAGAGGTACTACGGTAGCCTCAAGGATGGTGACAGGGAAGTTCTTGTTTACCCAGATTTTCCATTGCTGTTGTTCCAGACTGTGAGACCCGGCAGGAGGATGAGTATAGCGTCGTTCTAAACTAGTTTTAGAAATGTACGTCTATATGACTCTGCCAGAGGGTTGTCGTAGTCAGTGGGAGCAGCGGAAGCATTGATGGACAGGTAGCTTATGTCTATTTATAGACTAAAGCAGATGTACCGGAGATAGATCATCTATTTCTGATGTGACAGTCATGGGTTTGACTTCATCAGAATAGGGGATGGATCTGTTGAGAAGGTAGTAGGGTGTGATGTCATGGTATTTGGATAACATACACAGAATAGGAAAAGAAACTCCTATACTACAATCGGTTATACTTTGGTCGTCACACAGTGGTTTCTCCACAAAGGAAATGGATTTTATATCAGACATACTGGTTACTAGATCTATGGTTTTAGATCTAGATTTGGGTAGTCTCCCAATCTGGGTACTTAGACAGCATTCTAAGAGGATTTAGAATGGACGACTCCTGGCACGGTAGTGTACCTGCAGGTGATGGAGTCACCCTCTCTAAAGGTGTCTTATAGACTAAAGTAGAGAGGGATATGCATGATTGGCAGATCACTTGCTCAGGCAATTGAGTCAATCATGAGATGTCAAGTACCACACCAGATGTTGTTCTTGCACTGGATGCAATAAGTTGACATTGATCCAATCCTGGAGAAACAGTCGGAAGCAGTTATAGAACATAAGTGGATGTTCTAGGGATATGATAGCGACAGCCTCATGCAGGAGACAGTTATCATTCCAGGCTTCCAAGGTGACATGGACGACAAGGAGGTTGTCAGAATTATAGTTTTCCTTCTGATGAGGGGCAGTATTTTGGACAGGTGGTCCAAGGCAATACTGAGGGTGGCATGGCGCAGGATACTGATTAAGTTCAGTTGACGATACAGTCTAAGAAGTTTGGATTTGGAGTTCATTTATGAGCTATGTCCCATCAGACATCCAGACACATTCTAAGACAGGTATTGCTCATTTCGGGAGATGGGTTTCTCCGCGAACTTGAGATATAGAGAGACATAGAAAGAAACAACAAAACGGATCCACTCACTAAGGCTATTCCTCGAACGCAATAGTTTTGCAAACGAGCTTTGTGAGACTGACTAGTAGAGGAGTTGGGTGTTCGGTATCACACGGGCTGTGAGTATGCGACATCGCAATAATTAGCCTTGAGTGCAAGTGGGAGATTGTTGGAGATAGTGCCCTCAGAGTCAATTATTGGGTCACAGGCACGTGATTGCAATGATTGATGGAGGACCTATCCCGGTAGGACAGTCTTACTCGAGATGATAGTATGCTATCTGGTTTACCTTTATCATCGTGTACTGCTTTAGGTGACCTGACAAGTTGCTATTACACGTTGATAGAGCCCCTAGGATTCTTGCTTGACCACCAGCAGTATGAGGGCGATCATATAAGTGGGAGCTGGGGTCTATAAGCATATCCTTAAATGGTCCCTAGTCGTGTGAGTTTCGAGACAGGGCATCGATACTCCAGAGTAGACTAGTGTATACAGTCGAGACCCCGACGAGGGGCGGTGGCCGGTCTCACAAGCCACTGGTGTCAGTTGGATCACCTAAGATGTATACAGGTGCTCATTGGGTTATGAGTACACCGGACAGGACTCGCCGGGAACATGCTAGTTGGTCATATACAAGACGTCAGATGGCAGTTCTCTGGTGACATGTGTGCAGGTTAGTTCATCGACCTGGGGATCGTCATTTGTCTTGTGTGAGTTCCCACTGTACTTTGATTACTACCCTACCACGGCTCAAAGGAGTCGTGCAAACAGGTTTTAGTTGGGTACAGTCCCGAGCCATATGGAGGCAGTGAGCGTATCTTCAAGGGTTCGTCTCTCCCGGTATTGGGGGTGACGTCGTGCTGTGTCTAGGAGAGCCATTACACAAAGCCCTCGGCCGAGGCAAGGAGATTTACTGGTAGGTATTCCAGTAGTATCTCAGGGTGTTCTGGGCTACACTCCGACACGACTTGTACCGCTTTTGGGGGTCTGACTTTTACCAACCCCCTAGGCCCGCCATGCGATGCTCATAAACGAACGGACCGGACTGTACGGATATTGTCACTGACAGGCTCAGTAGGGTTGTCAGGCTGAGTTCGCTCGCAGACGTCCCTTTTAGTCAATACCTGGTAGCCCGTTACGTATTGGCTTATACCTCTGACGTGCTAATGGTTAAATCCACAACCAATGTGTTGACGAGTCTTTAGAGTCCCCCACATTCAGTTACTCTGCTTTCGGGCAAAAAGTTGTAGAGGCCGTATGGAGATATGGCAAGATCCGATCAGATACGTGCTCTATTGCACGGGTCAGGATCGGACAGTTTGTACTATAGGCCGTATGGATATATGGCAGGGTTCGATCAGATACGTGCGGTATTGCACGGATCAGGATCGAACGGATCATACTAGCCGGCTTTGGTATAAGCCGAATCCTAGTATAGTACAGTGTAGATTTTGTCTCATTGCATTTGTATTTCGGTCGGAATACAAATGCGGGTGTGTATGCACAGTATCGTGGTTTTCCTGTAATTTATTACGGGACCAGTTTTCTGGAGTTGCCAGTTTGCTTTCCGTTTCGGCCAATTTCCTTTGTATCGTTCATTGGCCGAAGTTTGGTGGAGGAGGGCTTATTTGCATTGTTGCAAATAAGTATTTGTGGAGGGGGTCTTTGCATATATTTGTATCATGATGGTTTTTCATGATGAGCACCATCACTTGACTTTCCTTTTTCATGATAGCTTGACTTTGGATGTCATCATGGTTGTTGTTGATTGGTTGGTGGAGTATGGATTTGGTTGTGATGATTGTTTCTTTTCACCATTCTTTTTCTCTCATGATTATGATAGTGGTTCAATCATCCATACACCACACACACTCTCTCCATTCTCACTCTCTCTTTGTTTTGGCCGGCCATTCCCTTAGGGGATGGGATGGATTCATTTTATATGTGGCATTTTGTTTCTCATGCTTGCTAGAAAAGCCCTCTAGTTCATTTCCTAAAGTTGCTCTCTTTTCTTCCACCAAAATGGCAAAGCTCCAAAACCCCATATGAGACTTGAGTACTACATATTCTACAGCAAATCTTGGGCACGTCGACTAGCCAGCTTCGTGCCCGAGTTGCCTCGGCATTGAGGTGGGAGCCCGTAAAAGAAGTAGGCGATGTGGTACACTTCCGGCGACGAGGAGGAGACCGGAGCTTCCGCAGGAGATCGGGACGACGACGAGAAGACCGGAGGACTTGGATCAGTCGGTATATCTCTCTTCCCCATCTTGTAGTTAGCTAGGACTAATTAATGGTTCGATCCGGGTATTAGTGCGCGGCGGTTTGCCAGTTCAAGTAAAATTTAAAGTTTATCACCGCTTCCGCATTTGGCCGTCAGATTGACGGCCGGGGCGCCGCCGTGCACTTACACTATGTCCCTACTAGTATGATCTGCATCATAGTCCAGGTAGTCAAGTACACATCCTAAGGGCTTTACCAACATGTAACTATAAGACAGTTTAAAGAGACAAGTGTACATGTTAAGATAAAGAGTAACCAGATAGCATACTATCATAACGAGCAAGAAAGTCATCTCTATATATGTCCAAGCATCCAATATAATATACATCATCTGTACAATACTGGCCTCTAGGGCATACATACAACTAACAATCTCCCACTTGCACTAGGGCCAGCTGCTGTAGTATCGCATACCGAGCATCCCGAAGAGTCTCTCAAACTGTATCTGGGGAATGGCCTTCATGAGTGGATCCGCCGTGTTGTTCTTCGTGTCAACTCTCCTGACCTCGATCTCCCGGCGATCAACTATCTCCCGGATCAGGTGATACTGCCTCAGAATATGCCTGGATCGCTGATGGTACCTGGGTTCCTTGGCCAAAGCCACCGCTCCATTGTTATCGCAATACAAAGGTATTGGATGCTCAATAGATGGAACCACTCCTAGTTCAGTAATGAACTTCTTGATCCAGACAGCCTCTTTGGCAGCATCGTTGGCAGCGATGTATTCAGCCTCCATCGTCGAGTCTGCCACGGTTTCCTGCTTGGAACTCTTCCAGCTAACCGCCCCGCCGTAAAGGGTAAAGACAAATCCCGACTGCGACTTAGAGTCGGCCTTATCACTCTGGAAGCTCGAATCGGTAAAGGACTCCACTTGGAGTTCCCCGTTACCATACACCAAGAGTATCTCTTTAGTCCTTCGTAAGTACTTGAGAATGCTCTTCACAGCTGTCCAGTGACTCTCTCCAGGATCAGCTTGATACCTGCTCACTACACTTAGTGAGTATGCTACATCGGGTCTGGTACATAGCATCGCATACATGATAGAGCCTACAGCCGAAGCATAGGGTATCCCTTGCATGCGAGCTCTCTCCAAATTAGTCTTGGGAGACATCTCTTTGGAGAGAGTGACTCCAGAGATCGTGGGCAAGTTCCCACGCTTGGATTCTTCCATACTAAACTTCTTTAGTATGGTGTCAATGTACCTGGATTGGGACAATCCCAATATCCTTTTGGATATATCTCTATAGATCCTAATTCTCAATATGCAGGAGGCATCACCAAGATCTTTCATCGAGAATCTTTGTGATAAGAAGAGCTTGACCGATTGCAGCATAGGAATATCATTTCCTATCAAGAGTATGTCGTCCACGTACAATACGAGGAAGACAACCTTACTCTCTGCAACCTTCTTGTAGATACAAGGTTCATCTGGATTTTTGACGAAATCAAACTCTTTGATAACGACGTCAAAGCAGATGTTCCAACTCCGCGATGCTTGCTTTAATCCATAAATGGATTTAAGCAGCTTGCACACCTTCCCGCTGCTCCCACTATCTACGAAGCCCTCTGGCTGAGTCATGTACACGCACTCTTCTAAATCACCATTTAGAAAGGCGGTCTTAACATCCATTTGCCAGATTTCGTAATCATGATATGCAGCGATGGCAAGCATGATCCGGATGGATTTAAGCATAGCCACTGGAGAAAAGGTTTCGTCATAGTCCACACCTGGTCTTTGACGAAAACCTTTTTCTACAAGTCTAGCCTTGAAAGTCTCCACTTTCCCATCTACACCAAGTTTCTTCTTGAAGATCCACTTGCTCCCAATGGGTTTGACCCCTTCAGGAGCAACGTCAAAAGTCCATACTTTGTTGGTGTACATGGATTCCATCTCGGACCGCATTGCATCCAGCCATTTCACTGAGTCCTTACTCGTGATGGCCTGCTCGAAGCTAGTTAGGTCATCATCCTCCATGATGCAATCCTCGCTCCCACCATCCATGAGAAAACCGTAGTATCTCTCAGGTTAGCGAGGAACCCTACTAGATCGGCGGAGAGGCTGAGGTTCGTCGGGAGCTACTGAATCCTCTGGTTCCACTAAATCTTCAGTTTGAGTTTGTGTAGCCAGGATTTCTTCCAGTTTTACCTTATCGCCACTAATTTCCTTTGCAAGAAATTCCTTTTCCAAAAAGGTGGCATGTCGAGAAACAAACACTTTTTTTTCCTCTGTATGGTAGAAAAGATATCCTTATGAATGTTTGGGATATCCCACAAACTTGCATAGAACTGACCGTGCCTCGAGTTTGTCCGGATTTTGCCTTTTGACATAGGCCGGGCAACCCCATATCTTAACTCGTTTAAGACATGGTCTCTTCCCACTCCATATCTCATATGGTGTGGTAGGTACAGATTTAGATGGAACTTGATTCAATAGGTATGCTGCTGTTTCCAGCGCATAACCCCAGAAGGAAATAGGTAACTCAGTTGTGCTCATCATAGAGCGCACCATATCTAATAGGGTGCGGTTCCTCCGTTCTGATACACCATTGTGCTGTGGTGTATATGGAGGAGTCAGCTGAGAGAGAATCTCATTCTCTTTTAGGAAGTCCAGGAATTCATTGCTTAAGTATTCTCCTCCTCGATCAGATCGTAGGATTTTAATACTTTTTCCGGTTTGGTTCTCAACATCTTGTTTATATTCCCTAAATTTCTCAAAAGCTTCTGATTTGTGTTTCATCAGGAACACATACCCGAACCTAGAGAGATCGTCAGTGAATGTAATGAAGTATGAAGAACCATCCCTGGCATGTGTAGACATGGGACCGCATACATCACTATGTATAAGTCCCAAGAGTTCGGTAACTCTTTCTCCGTGTCCCGTAAACGGAGTTTTGGTCATCTTGCCTTTGAGACATGACTGGCAAGTGTCATAAGATGAAAATTCAAACGGATTTAAATATCCATCCTTATGCAACTTAGCCAGTCGTGTCGCATTGATGTGACCCAGTCTACAATGCCACAAGAAGGATTCGTTCAGTTCTGAACTCTTCCTCTTGTGTGTGTTTGTTATGCTCAGAACTGTTGATTGATTTAGAACATAAATGCCATTGCACAACGTGCCTGATCCAACCAACTTTTGGTTACGGAAAATGTTCATAACATTGTCCTGTAATACAAAATTATATCCCTCTTTACTTAATAAAGAAACCGATATAATGTTGCATATCAGGTTCGGCATGTAATAGAATTCGTTCAGAACCAATGTATTACCAGTTGGTAATACAAGGTGATATTCCCCGACAGTCTTAGCTGCAACAATTGCACCATTTCCAACTCTAATGTCTTTATCACCTTCTCCAAGTTCTCTACCTTTCCTAAGCCCATGTAACTGATTACATATATGGGATCCTGACCCGGTATCTAATACCCAGGACATAGAGCAAATGGAGAAACAGTTCTCTGTAACGAACACACCCGAAGAAAATTCATCATCATGTACTTTCTACATTCGGGTGGCATGGGAATCCTGGTATTCCCCTATATCCTGTTCATTCCTATAACTCTTATAAGAAAGAACGAAACCATCGTTTCCCAGCACAGTATAACATGCGGGTTCGATCAATACATCCATATTATTATCTTCATTAGGGCATGAAATGGTCGCTACCTGGAGAGAGAGAGAAGAAAACACTTTAGCGTATGCTCGTGCAAGATCAGATTGGTTATTATCTTATCTAATCAGGATGGCTCCCACTGCTTTTTATCAAATCTTCCTTCAAACCCAAAAAGGAAAGACTAGCCGGGATTAATTACACACTACAAGTTCGCCAATCTTTCAGCCAGGCCAGTGTCGGTACTTTGAGGGAGGTCCCCCGTGCTTTCGCACGAACCTAATTAATGTAAACCTCGTTTTCCCAGAGGCGTGACCTCGTTGACACCTTTCTAGACACCTACTTGATCGGCTAATTGCAATGTGCAAAACTCTCCCAGGAGTAACTCTTACTCGCAGTGGGTATCGGGATCCAACTATCTCATAGAAGGTATGCAATCTCATTGCAAATTTCAACACTTGAAATTCCCGATAATATTTTGCCCCTAGTGTCCTATGACCTTGACAAAGGCCAACAAATCACAGGATGCTAGTCAAGTTCAACCCGTCATTTCTTGATTGAATCAAACCCACCCGCACGACCCTTGACAAAGGCCAACAAGGTCGTACGACTACCCTGAAACAATCTGCATCACATGCATAAACAGATAATCACTATTCAGCTACCGCACACTACGCCTTGACAAAGGCCAACAAACGCAGCACGAATACTAAACAGTTCTTATCTGAAATGATGAAGGGCTACGGCAGGTTTTTCTGAAAACCTATTGCGTAATGAACTTGATATCGTTGTAGAATCAAATGAAGTTTTGAAATGGAGTGATTTTGAGGCTTTTCTAGTTTTGCTAAAGGGGTCACTCCCGGTGAAGGGATCGTCGGCCCTTTCCTCGTCGAATGAGGTGCGGGATATATCATATATATCACTGTTCAAAGCAAAAACTCTTAAAAGCAATCAATAACCAAACCGAGTGAGTAGCATCTACCAGTTATTGCTAAAGGAGTCACTCCCGGTGAAGGGATCTTGGTCCTTTCCTCATCGAATAATGTGCGGGATATATCATATATATCGCTGTGCAAAGCAAGAACTGTAGCTACCTGTTTTATTTAAAATTTGATTCTACAACATCTTAGGTTTCTTTTCTTTCATTAATCTCATTAATGAAGTCCCATCATTTAAGTACCTAAACATCACAGATAAATACGACGTACACTTATGCCATCCGCATTCGCCTCGATGTCCCCTCGTGCACCGTTAGGTTAGGTAACTAATGGCAGAGCGGGGCAGGGCTAGTACGGGTGTAAAACATAAGTAACGTCTATATAATATATCATATATACTATATACTGTATCCATCACAGAACATCACATGATCACATTACAGATATCGCAGCAGAAGAAACATATGAAACATTGGATATACTAGGACGTCCGTGTTTTCAATACGAGCCAGTATAAAACACGGATTCCACGGTCGTGATGAATAGCCAATCCCACACCCCTAGACCCCTACGAGAGCGGCAAGCAACCCTGCCAATTCTAGGGTTAGGAGACCCGTACTCGACTCCTCGAGTTGGTCTCCCACTGGACCCCAGAACCCGGTTACTTGTGCTCCCCTCCTGGGTCTATCCTAATGCGGAAAAGTAAATAATATACACAAGGTGACAACTTCCGCTACCTGGAAGTGCCCCAAATAAAAGAATATTACATACAAGTATTTACATGAATGAAAATGAAAAACACTCATCTCACATAAAAAACCCCGGCTATTCAAACACGACAATCCAATATAACATATCCAGCAACACATAACATCACATGATATCAACGTAAGTAAATATGCGCATCCCAATTGTCGTTGACATATAGCAACGAAACCGACGATATCACATATTACGCTTACGGTCACAGAAAAGAAAGTGTAAAACTACAACAATTGGAATCCGCAACTTCTTTAGACATCGCATGCCTAATCAAATGAAATACTTAGACATCACATGCCTAACAGATATAAATCCCGCATTTTAGTCTCATTATCAAAAACTCTTTTCAATATCATGTGGGACTAAACTACTAGATTTATAACATTCATTCAGTTATCTCATAACTGTTTGTGAATTCCAATTATTGTATCACATTCCAGATAAACAGAAAATGTTAAACTTTCCGATCGAACAGTCGAATACCCAAGTTTTCCCGATACTGCTCAACACATGAAATAAGTCTAACAACATTCAGTTCGTGCCTCAGTACCAACGGTCCAGCCGTAGAAGGGTCAAGCCAACGCCTCACATGTGGCACGCCGTACTGCCCCAAACCCGAAGGTTCAAAGGGCAGTTCAAGACGGTCACATAATCGAGTTAAGGTTTGTTGTCTTCTAGAGGGTCCATCGCGTTACTTGCACTACTTAGAACGTCGTTAAACTACGGAAAAATCCAATACTTGGAAAATTCCCTACAGGGGAAAAGTTGGGTATTTATATCCGGTCGAACTTTTTAACAAATTCAAAAATTATCCGGAATCCACATAGACAAAATCTGATAATCCGATCGAATCATCGAATCCCCAAAACAACCTGGAATATTCAACTCTTGAATAAATTTTAAAAATTCCCAGAAAATCCAACACCAGAATCAATCAGTTACTGTGCAAAAAATATTTTATAATTCAATATATTTGCCGCGGAACCGCCGCAGAAGCAAGGCTTCTGCCGCGGTTCCGCCGCACTGTAGACTCTTCAGTAAGTTATTTTTGCACCGTAATTCATAGATTGCCCTGCTGAATTTTTTAGCAATTTTTAATCTGGAAAAATCCCAGTTTTTAGAAAAAGTCCAGAGAGCGTCAAAAAGTTAGGTTTTCGGGTTCGATCGGGTTTCAAACATCGTCTAGACTTCGCCTAAGGCTCTAGCTAGGCTCTGATACCACTGTAGGGTTCCTAGGCACACTATAGAGGTCTCACAAGGTATCAACCATGCCAATTTCAATTTTTATTGGTGCCGAGAAACCCTAATACGGATCATCGGCTAGAATTCTAGGCGAAATACGAATCTAGTTAACACTTTAACTAAAGGAGAGAGGCTACAACCTTTGTAGATCCGGTTATCCACTTCCTTAGCTCCACATAGACGTCCTCTCGCTGTCCTAGTCGGATCTCGGACTCTCGCATCGGCTTCATCAAAAGGAATGAGCGAAATAAGTCGTCGGCTTCGTGCCGAAGATGATCTACGTCGAGGTTGCACAAGTTCAAGCTCCAACTTCACCAAGTTGTGAAACTTGTGAAGAAAACACCCAAAAAAACTTGGCAAGAGGTAGAGGGTGAAGAAATAGGAGGTGGGTTCACTTTAGAATTGGATTTCACTCACTTTTGCTCAAGTTGCCATTAATAGCATCAAGCTTTTCTTGAAGAAGAAGATGATCAAGAAGAAGAAAGAATATGATAAGTCCTTTTAAAATGAAAAAGAAAACAATACTTATCATATCCTAACTAAGGTTAAGTGTAGAGAATATACCATGGTTACTTGAGAGGGTTAGGGTTAAGCATGAAGACAAGAATGGTTGCATAAGTCAAAGCTTCATGAAGCTTCAACTAGAAACAAAAGAAGCCACCATCTTCATCTAAATCATTTCCAAATAAATAAACAAATAAATAAATGAAAAAACAAAACCCTAATCATCTCTTAACCATGGTTTAATCCTTTACACTTAACCAAATGATCAAGTATCATCAAACATGATACAAATATGTGCACAAAAGTATATCACATATACTTCTTGCACATCAAGTGAGAAAATCCATTTAAAGTGAACCAATACTAGTTAATGCAAAGTAATATATCAAATATATAATTATACATTGAATCATTAAATCAACACTTAATTTAACGATCCGGTCATATCGCATATAACCGACTAGTATCCTATGTATCGGCTTATCGAATCAATCCTTGATTCGGTATCTAGGTTATATCGCATATAACCAATCGATACATTCATCGCGAGAATGAAATACGGTATCACATACACGCATTATTCTCGCTTTCTCACATATCTCATATGCGCTCCATTTTCGTTTCGCTTGAGCCAGGAAACCTCTGTGTAGGACTCTAAAGACTCGTTAATACGCCGGTAGCAGATGATGATCATATCAAGCACCCACAAGCCGCAAGCGGTCTGCTAAACGTAACGGCCACCCGGGTATTGAGCGATCAGAAGATCGACGAGCTAGCCCGCTCACACTCCTGTGAATCCAACCAGTAACACTTACCGTACAGTCCGGTCTGTTCGTCTGATATGTTGCATATCAAGTCTAGGGGTGGTAAACGTCAGACCCCAATAACCGATAAGTCGTGCCGATGTGAGGCTCATAACGGGTCGAGAAACTACTGGTAACACTTACCAGCAAATCTCTGATCAGCCCTGGCCAGGGACTTCCCTGTTACGGCCAATCGAGCACTGCGCAACATCAACCCCAATACCGGGAGAGACGAAACCCCTCCTATCGCTCATTGCCTCCATATGACTCGGGACTGTACCCAAAGACCACCGTTTTGCACGCCCTCATGGACGTGGTAAGGTGGAGATCAAAGCACAGTGGGAATCACACAAGACTCTATGACGATCTCGGGTCTACAGACTAACCTGTACAAGTGTCACCTGAGAACTGCCATCTGACGTGAGGTATAATACCACCTGGGAGTTCTCGGCGAGTCCGTCCAGTGTACCCAGTCTCCACTGAGCACCCGTATACCATCTCTGATGTCAAACACCAATGGATATGGGATCATCCATCGCCCATCTCATGGGTCGAGAAGCGTATACGCTACTCTACTCTGGTATATCGATGCCCCGTCTCGATACACCCACGACAAGGGACCTTGAAGGATGTACTTATGGACTACCATGTCCCCACTAGTATGATCTGCATCATAGTCCAGGTAGTCAAGTACACATCCTAAGGGCTTTACCAACATGTAACTATAAGACAGTTTAAAGAGACAAGTGTACATGTTAAGATAAAGAGTAACCAGATAGCATACTATCATAACGAGCAAGAAAGTCATCTCTATATATGTCCAAGCATCCAATATAATATACATCATCTGTACAATACTGGCCTCTAGGGCATACATACAACTAACAATTTCAACACTTGAAATTCCCAATAATATTTTACCCCTAGCGTCCTATGACCTTGACGAATGCTAACAAACCAAAGGCTACTAGTCAAGTTCAACCCGTCATTTCCCGATTGAATTAAACCCACCCGCACGGCCCTTAACGAATGCCAACAAAGTCATACGACTGCTGATTGGTACAGTTTTTGCATGCTTAGTTAATTACCGCAATCAAGACGGTTTCGCTTGTAGCTAGCCGGTTGAGTGCGGGTCGTCCGCAGGGAGATGGGAATCTTTTTCTATGTGGTTTAACGAGTTAAGTCCAAATGTCCAGGTTTGTTTTGAGATTAACTATGTGCTAAAATGATATGTAAAGAGAGCTTGTTAGGGTTAGGATTAGGTTAGTTTGAGTTAGGAGTCGCTCGCTTCTTTCGTTGCCACTCTTAATATCGGTGTTACTGTAATCGGCAACAACGGGGATTAGCACGACTAGGAAGGAACTTGCGAGTATAAGCTAAGCTTTCCAACGTATAAGTTCTTCCTTTTGGTGCTTGTCCGTCCATTCTTGGCTCTTAGCCTTAACCTCCGGTTAATTCAACCACAACCGGTCTCACTAAGGAATCACCGCTATCATGTAGGATAGGGTGCCGTAGGGAGCGGATTGTGGTTCAATTAACGGGAGTCCGATTTAAGATATTGGGCAAGGAAAGAGTGAGAGAGATTTTCTTCTCTCAAAATTCCCTTATCTTACCCTAACAAGTTAAGAAAACTACTCACCCATTACAAGAAAAAGGAAAATAAAACAAAGGAGAAAGATAGAAAGAAAGAGGTTAGAAGATTACAACTAGCTATTTGCGACCTCACCTCGGCAAGGATCAAGCGTAAGCATCATTGTTGTTTAAGGATAAAGAAAAAGAATACAAGAAAGAGACAAACAACAAATAACAACAACTAAATTAACAAATGAAAAATACAAGCAATTATAATTAACAAAATAACAAGACAAGCATGGTAACAAAAAGAACTCCTTTATTCATCCTTCACTCACAAAAGCTCACTACAAGTTTTTAATGGAGAAGAGATGAGAAGAGGAAGAAGAACAACAACATGTATTCTAAAACCTAAATACAAGAATAAGCACACTTGGCTTTGGCAAGTTCTGGACTATTTATAGGCAGGGAAATGGAAACCTAGGGCAACAATCTGCCTCCATATAGAATTACCTAAATACCCCCCAAAATATTACATTCTGAAGAGGCCGTACGGCCGCGGTTCCGCGGCCTAAGAATGCTTATGCCGCGGTACCGCGGCCCTTTAGGAGGCTTAGGTCACAAAATTCTATGGTTTTCTTTGGTTTGTGGTCCTCTTCAGTGTGGTATAGTACTTTTCTCATAAGCTCTTCACGATTTTTCCAGAATTTCTGTTGATCAAAAGGTGATGTGATGTGGATCTTTTGCCATAATTTTTCTTGAGCTCCGCATAGATATATTGGATCTTGTGTTGACTTTGAACTTTGTGCATGAAAATGACATCGATTTGCCATTTTGTCCCTTAAACTGGTGTGCGGCAACATACGGATAGAGAACGGAGACTCGTGTTTTATCTGTGGTTGGCAGTAATCCAGATTTTTTCATGCTTTTCCATGAATTTCACTGTTTAAAGCTGAGAACCTATATCCTGCAATTTACTGGCAAACACTGCTCAAGAGTACCTACCGATAAGCAATGTGATAAAAATTGGGCGGTATAAAAATGCAAAAATCTAATATGAACAAATACCCCAAAACTTATTATTTGCTCGTCCCGAGCAAAGCCAATTTATTCACAAAAATTCCTAACCTCACTTTCGCAGGGAACGCGATTGCACTGAGCATGTGCAACAAGCCGTTAAACCTTTAGGTGTCCCTAGTAGGAGGAGTGTTGTCTCCTGAGGGTTTTCAGCGGATACTACCCACAAAATCCGGTCAAGCTAGTTTTGCAAAATAACTATGATCCAAACCCAAGGGTTTTGTTTCAGAAAATAACAATTCTATAATCCTAAGTCTAGACTATCAAACCTTTATTTTTCACACCTAGCTTCTTATTTAACTTAAGATTTTATATGTCTTTACGTACAGTGCAAATAGTGTCGTTAAGTTCCAGAAGGATCGGTTAAAGTCATCATGTCACACAATAAAAGCCCAAATAAAATTTTTAAAAGGATCACATAAGTTTTATAAAGAGTTAAGCATTTTTCAAGTTTCGTTTCCCAGTAAAGTTTCAACTTCAGAATTTCTATCTTCCTTAACAGGAAACTAGGTCTTATTTTTCACTCCACGTTTTTCTTGTTTTCATTTCATACACACCTCTGTGAACGTGCAATAGTCTTTATCATAGAATAAAACTTTCCTATCTCCGCTAGAAATATTTTTTATAAAAACCCGTCTTTTGTCAAGATTATTCTCACACAAAGAACCGTTAGGAATTTTAACTCGGAGAGAACACTTGCTTGACTTTGTTTTAATCTGGACTTTTTAGGCTTCTTAACGAGCTTTGGGCCAATGCACCCAAACCAGTTGGCTTTAGGGCATTAGGTGTAGAGACACCCCAGCGGACTTAATTACTCAAGTTACCTAGGCCCAAAAACAAAAGACACTTTAGCGTGAAAATCATGATGATTCAATGCGAGCGGAGATATAACCGGCAGTTCAATTATTTTTTTGGATAAAAGACGTGTTTAGTGGGTTTGGTGAGTAATCATTCCAATCAAGTTTCAGATGGGTTATTTTTCAGAATTAGTTCCAATTAAGGCATCAATAACATTCCTTCATATTCGCTTCACTTCATAAACTATTCTTGATATTACTTATTTCAGAACAAACCTATTTGATCCTCAGAAAATCATTTATCCATTTAAAAGTTTTTTAGACATAAAAAACTTGTCATCTAATTTCCAAAACTCACGACACGTGTAGTGTGATATAAAGACGTATATCAGCTATAGTTAACTTCAAAGGAGAGTTATCTTTCAGGTTTTCAAAATCTAAAAATAAGATTTAGTTATTCTTATCTTATCAAACAAAACCGTCGAAATGTTAAATCAGAGTTCTCCCACTAGCTAACTTGACAGAAAAGTTTTTATGTTTTTAGAAAATTTTCTGATTTTTATGGATTTTATGGAGATGCAAAATATACATATGAATGCGAAGGTTAGAAATGCGTACCGAGCGTACCCCCAAACTTAAACTGGGCAGTGTCCTCACTGTTATTGCATGAAAAGATCATTTGAAGGGTCAAAATTGTCGGTTAGATATACAATTTTTTTTTTGTTTTTAAAGAAAAGAAAAATAGTAAAAATGGAAAAGAATATCCACAAATATATACAAAATGATATATACATACCCCCAAACTTATTTGGAACAGTGTCCACTGTTCTTGGCTGGATAACCGAAGTTTGGTGGTAGGCAGAGGAAGATTATGCAGGGTAAACCGGCTCCTGTAAGACCAGGATCTCCTCTGTTGGTTCGGCGCTAAGGTACGGTTTAAGTCAGTGTCCGTTTACTTTGAAAAATAAACCGTCCTTTGGATTCTCCAAATCCACAGCGCCATGCGGATACACATTCTGCACAAAATACGGCCCTTTCCAGCGAGATCTGAGCTTTCCAAGATGGAAGTGTAGCCGGGTGTCGTAAAGAAGTACCTGTTGACCAGGTACGAAAGTTTTGCGCAAAAGGTGTTTATCGTGAAACACCTTCGTTCGGTTCTTAACGACAACCGCGTTATCATAAGCCTCATCCCTAAGCTCGCTTGATTCGTTCAACTGCAGCTTCCAATGGCTGCCCGCATCTTCGAGAGACGGATTCAGTTCTTTTATCGCCCAAAATGCGCGATGCTCTATTTCGACAGGGAGGTGGCAAGCCTTTCCGTACATAAGCCGATAGGGAGACATGCCAAGATCGGTCTTATAAGCGGTTCGAAATGCCCAAAGGGCATCAGTGAGATTCAACGACCAATCCTTACGGTTCTTGGAAACCGTCTTCTCCAGTATCTGCTTGATTTGCCGATTTGAAACTTCGGCCTGCCCACAGGTTTGGGGGTGGTAGGGCGTGGATAGCTTATGATTAATGGAATATTTCCGCATCAAGGCCTCGAAAGTCTTATTGCAGAAATGAGTTCCATTGTCGCTAATGATCGCTCGGGGGTGCCCAAAACGGGAGAAAATGTTTTCTTTAAGAAACCTAACGACAACCTTGTTGTCGTTAGTCCGGCTGGGCACAGCCTCGACCCACTTAGAGATGTAATCAACAGCGAGAAGGATGTACAAGTTCCCGAAAGAGCTGGGAAACGGCCCCATGAAATCTATCCCCCAAACGTCAAAAATCTCCACAACCAAGATTGGTTGGAGCGGCATCTCGTTTCTCCGGGATATCCGGCCCAAGTGTTGGCACCGGGAGCAAGTCTTGCAATAGTCATGAGCGTCTTTGAAGAGTTGTGGCCAGTAGAAACCACATTGCAAGATCTTCTCAGCTGTCTTTCTGGGGCCAAAATGCCCGCCACATGCTTGATCGTGGCAAAATGACAGCACACTCTTGAATTCCTCATCAGGGACACACCGACGAATAATCTGGTCGGGACAGTACTTGAACAGATAGGGTTCGTCCCAGTAAAAGTGTTTTACTTGGGATAAGAATCGAAGTCTGTCCTGACGTGACCATTCAGTCGGTAGTAATCCTATGGCCAAATAGTTCACAATATCTGCAAACCAAGGTTCGCAAGATACTGTCAAGAGTTGTTCACCCGGAAAAACGTCGTTGATCGGAATATGAAGCGAAGGCGAAGAAGGAAGTCGTGAGAGATGGTCGGCGACTACATTTTCACATCCTCTAGTAGGGTTACTAGGCACACTCAAGAGGTTCCATAAGGCATCAACCATGCCAAATTCAAAAATTATGTGCCGAGAAACCCTAATGCTAGATCGTTAACTAGAAGTAAAGGCGAAAAACATGCAAGCAAACTACTTTGCTACAAAGTGAAGGAGGCTACAACCTTTGTAGATCCGGTCCACCACTTCTTTAGCTCCTTGTTGACATCCCTCCGCTGCGATCATCGGATCCCGGACTCTAGCGATGGTTTCGTCGGAGAAATGATCGGGCTAGGTCGTCGACTTCGATGCCGAAGATGATCTACGTCGAGGCAACTCAAGATCAAGCTCCACCTTCACCAAGTCATGAAACTTGTGAAGAAAACACCCTATACTACATGGAAAGTGGTAGAGGATGAAGAAATAGGAAGTGGGTTCACTTTTGATTTGGATTTCTCACTTGGAATTTTCTAGTAAGCATTCTTCAACTCATGAAGAAGATGAAGAAGAAGAAAAGTAAATGAATTATTTTTAAAAGAAAATTCAAGTGATGCTTATCATATAGCAACCATGGGTTAGTAAAATCATGTAGAGAATAAACTAGGGTTTAGGTAATGGTTAGGTTTAGGAAAGAAACAAAATGGTCAAAGCTTTTCAAAGCTTCATGAAGCTTCAAGTATGAAACAAAATAAGCCACCATTTTATTTCTTGCCATAATAAATAAATAAATAACACCTTAACCATTAACCTAAACTATGATTTAAAGCATGCACACCGAAGTTTGCCTGTATCATCAAACATGATACAAACAAGTGCACAAAAATATATCATATATACAATGTGCACATCAAGTGAGAAAATCATCTTAAGTGAACCAATACTAGTTAATGTAAAGTAATATATCAAATATATAATTATACATTAAATCATTAAATCAACACTTGATTTAATGATCCGGTCATACTGCATATAACCGACTAATATCAATAGTAACAACTTATCGAATCAACACTTGATCCGATAACCCGGCTATATCGCATATAACCGATCAATGTCACAAATCGCGAGAATCGAATACAGTATCACATACTCATATTATTCTTGGTCCCGCACATATCTCATATGCGCTCCTATCTCGTTTCGCTTGAGCCAGGAAACCTCTGTGTAGGACTCTAAAGACTCGTCAATACGCCGACAGCAGGTGATGATCATATCAAACACCCACAAGCCGCAAACGGTCTGCTAAACGTAACGGCCACCCGGGTATTGAGCGATCAGAAGATCAACGAGCAAGCCCGCTCACACTCCTGTGAATCCAACCAGTAACACTTACCGTACAGTCCGATCTCGTCGTCTGATATGTCGCATATCTCGCCTAAGGGTGGTAAACGTCAGACCCCAATAGCTCGATAAGTCGTGTCGATATGAGGTCTATAACAGTTCGAGAAACTACCGGTAACACTTACCAGTAAATCTCAGCAACTCTGGCCAGGGATTTCTGGTTATAGCCAATCGAACACAGCGCAACATCAACTCCCTATACCGGGAGAGACGAATCCCCTCCTATCGCTCATTGCCTCCATGTGATTCGGGACTGTACCCAAAAGCCACCGTTTTGCATGCCCTTGATTGTAATATATTCTGCGTGTTCAAGTTTTAGTTAAATACCGCAATCAAGACGGTTTCGCTTGTAGCTAGCCGGTTGAGTACGGGTCGTCCGCAGGGAGATGGGAATCTTTTTCTATGTGCTTTAACGAGTTAAGTCTAGTTTTTCAGATTTTGTTGTGATTAATTAAGCGGTAAATTGATATGTAAAGAGAGCTTGTTAGGGTTAGGATTAGGTTAGTTTGAGTTAGGAGTCTCCCACATCTTTTGTTGCCCCTCTTAATATCGGTGTTACGGTAATCGGCAACAACGGGGATTAGCACGACTAGGAAGAAACTTGCGAGTATAAGCTAGGCTTTCCAACGCATAAGTTCTTCCTTTTGGTGCTTGTCCGTCCGTTCTTGGCTCTTAGCCATAACCTCCGGTTAATTCAACCACAACCGGTCTCACTACGGAATCACCGCTATCATGTAGGATAGGGTGCCGTAAGGAGCGGATTGTGGTTCAATTAACAGGAGTTGAATTAAGCTGTTGGGCAAGAAAAGAGTGAGAGAGATTTCCTTCTCTCAAACTTCCCTTATCCTACCCTAACAAGTATGAAACTACTCACACATCATAATACGGAAAAATAAAACAAAACAAAAAAGGAAGATAGAAAGAAAGAGATTAGAAGATAACAACTAGCTATTTGCGACCTCACCTTGGCGAGGATCAAGCGTAAGCATCATGGTCGTTTTAAGGATAAAGAAAAGAGAGAAGAAAGAAACAACAAGAAATAACAACAACTAGTTAACAATTAAAATTACAAGCAATTATAAAAGAACAAGACAAGATATAATAGCAAAAGAGTCTTCTTTATTCATCATTCTTCACTCACAAAGCTCACTACAAGTTTTAATGGAGAAGAGATGAGAAGAGGAAGAAGAAACACAACTAAACCTAGAGAAAAAATACAAGATTATGCCCTTCTCTCCTTCACAAGGTTCTGGGGTATTTATAGGCTGGAAAATGAAAACCTAGGGCAACATTCAGAACCAAAATGAAAAGACCAAAAAGCCCCTGAAAAATCTTCTGCTGACGAGTCTAAACGGCCGCGGAACCGCGGCATAGACCCTCCTTTGGCCGCGGTTCCGCGGTTGAATGGAGGAGTTGGGCCTAGGGCTTTTTGGTGGTACTCTGGTTTGATGTACCCTTCAATCTGGTATATGTGTTTTCTCATAATTTCTTCACGATTTTTCCAGAATTTCTGTTGAGGGAAAGGTGATTTGATGTGGACTTTTTGTCATGATTTCCTCGAGCTCCGCGTAGATTTCTTGGATCTTGTGCTGCCATTGAGCCTTGTGCATGAAGGTGACAATCGATTTGCCATTTTGTCTCCTAAACTGGTGTGTGGCAACAGACGGATAAAGAGCGGAGATCCGTGTTTTATCTGTGGTTGGCAGAAACCCGGATTTTGTCGTGTTTTCCATGAATTTCACCGTTTTAGAACCGAGAACCTGTATCCTGCAATTGACTAGCAAACACGGCTCAAGAGTATCTACCGATAAGCAATGTGATAAAAATTGGGCGGTATAAAAATGCAAAAATCTGATATGAACAAATACCCCCAAACTTATCATTTGCTCGTCCCGAGCAAAGCCAATTTATTCACAAAAAATTTCCTAACCTCACTTTCGCAGGGAACGCGATTGCACTGAGCATGTGCAACAAGCCGTTAAACCTCTAGGTGTCCCTAGTAGGAGGAGTGTTGTCTCCTGAGGGTTTTCAGCGGATACTACCCACAAAATCCGGTCAAGTTGGTTTTGTAAAATAACTAAGATTCAAATCATAAAGTTTTGTTTCAGAGAATAACAATTCTATTATCCTAAGTCTAGACTATCGAACCTTTATTTTTCACACCTCGCTTCTTATTTAACTACAGCTTTTATATGTCTTTACGTGCAGTGCAAATAGTGTCGTTAAGTTCCCGAAAGGTCGATTAAAGTCATCATGTCGCACAATAAAGCCCAGATAATAATTTTAAAAGGATCACATAAGTTTTATAAAGAGTTAAGCATTTCTCAAGTTTCGTTTTCCAGTAAAGTTTCAACTTCAGAATTTCTATCTTCCCTAACAGGAAACTAGGTCTTATTCTTCACTCCACCTTTTTCTTGTTTTCATTTCATACACACCTCTGTGAACGTGCAATAGTCTTTATCATAGAGTAAAACCTTCATATCTCCGCTAAAATTTTTTTTTTAAAAAGCCTGTCTTTTATCAAGATTATTCTCACACAAAGAACCGTTAGGAATTTTAGCTCGGAGAGAACACTTGCTTGATTTTGTTTTAATCTGGACTTTCTAGGCTTCTTAGCGAGCTTTGGGCCAATGCATCCAAACCAGTTGGTTTTAGGGCATTAGGTGTAGAAACACCCCAGCGGACTTAATTACTCAAGTTACCTAGGTCCAAAAACAAAAGACAGTTTGGCGTGAAAATCAGATGATTTAATACGAACGGAGATATAACCGGCAGTTCAGTTATTTTTTGGATAAAAGACGTTTTTAGTGGGTTTTGGTGTGTAATCATTCCAATCAAGTTCCAGATGGGTTATTTTTCAGACTTAGTTCCAATTAAGACATCAATAACATTCCTTCATATTCACTCACTTCATAAACTATTCTTGATATTACTTATTTCTGAACAAACCTATTTGATCCTCAGAAAATCATTTATCCGTTTAAAAGTTTTTAGACATAAAAAGACTTATTATCTAATTTCCAAAAACTCATGACACGTGTAGTGTGATGTAAAGACGTATATCAGCTATAGTTAACTTTAAAGGAGGGTTATCTTTCAGGTTTTCAAAATCTAAACATAAGATTTAGTTATTCTTATTTTATCAAACAAAACCGTCGAAATGTTGAATCAGAGTCCTCCCACTAGCTAACTTGACAGAAAAGTTTTTATGTTTTTAGAAAATTTTCAGATTTTTATGGATTTTATGGATTTAAATATGCAGATGCAAAATATACATATGAATGCGAAGGTAAGAAATGCGTACCGAGCGTACCCCCAAACTTAAACTGGACAGTGTCCTCACTGTCATTGCATGAAAAGATCATTTGAAGGGTCAAAATTGTCGGTTAGCGATACACAATTTTTTATTTGTTTTTGTTTTTAAAGAAAAGAAAAAGAATATACACAAATATATACAAAATGGTTTATACATACCCTCAAACTTATTTGGAACAGTGTCCACTGTTCTTGGCTGGATAACCGAAGTTTGGAGGTAGGCAGAGGAAGATCATTCAGGGTAAACCGGCTCCTGTAAGAACAGGAGCTCCTCTGTTGGTTCGGCGCTAAGGTATAGTTTGCATCGGTGTCCGTTTACTTTGAAAAGTGAACCGTCCTTTGGATTTTCCAAATCCACAGCGCCCTGCGGATACACATTCCGCACAGAATACGGCCCTTTCCAGCGAGATCTGAGCTTTCCTGGATGGAAATGAAGTCGGGTGTCGTAAAGCAGTACCTGCTGACCAGGTATGAAGGTTTTGCGCAAAAGGTGTTTATCGTGAAACACCTTCATTCGGTTCTTAACAACAACCGCGTTATCGTAAGCCTCATCCCAAAGCTCGCTTAATTCGTTCAACTGCAGCTTCCGATGGCTGCCCGCATCTTCGAGGGACAGATTCAGCTCTTTTATCGCCCAAAATGCGCGATGCTCTATTTCGACAGGTAGGTGGCAGGCTTTTCCGTACACAAGCCGATAGGGAGACATGCCAAGGTCGGTCTTATAAGCGGTTCGAAATGCCCAAAGGGCATCAGTGAGTTTCAGCGACCAATCCTTACGGTTCTTGGAAACCGTCTTCTCCAGTATCTGCTTGATTTGCCGATTTGAAACTTCGGCCTGCCCGCAGGTTTGGGGGTGGTAGGGCGTGGATAGCTTATGATTAATGGAGTATTTCCGCATCAAGGCCTCGAAAGTCTTGTTGCAGAAATGACTTCCATTGTCGCTAATGATCGCTCGGGGGTGGCCAAATCGGGAGAAAATGTTTTCTTTAAGGAACCTAACGACAACTTTGTTGTCGTTAGTCCGGCTGGGCACAGCCTCGACCCATTTAGAGACGTAATCAACAGCGAGAAGGATGTACAAGTTCCCGAAAGAGTTGGGAAATGGCCCCATGAAATCTATCCCCCAAACATCGAAAATCTCCACAACCAAGATCGGTTGGAGCGGCATCTCGTTCCTCCGACCCAAGTGTTGGCAGTGGGAGCAAGTCTTGCAATAGTCATGAGCGTCTTTGAAGAGTTGTGGCCAGTAGAAACCACATTGCAAGATCTTCTCAGCTGTCTTTCTGGGGCCAAAATGCCCGCCACACGCTTGATCGTGGCAAAACGACAGCACACTCTTGAATTCCTCGTCAGGGACACACCGACGAATAATCTGGTCGGGACAGTACTTGAACAAATAGGGTTCGTCCCAGTAAAAGTGTTTTACTTGGGATAAGAAGCGAAGTCTGTCTTGACTTGACCATTCAGTCGGTAGTAATCCCGTGGCCAAATAATTCACAATATCTGCGAACCAGGGTTCGCAAGATACTGTCAAGAGTTGTTCATCCGGGAAAACGTCATTGATCGGGATTGGAAGCGAAGGCGAAGAAGGAAGTCGTGAGAGATGGTCGGCAACCACGTTTTCACATCCTCGTTTGTCCTTAATGACAAGGTCAAACTCCTGGAGCAAGAGGATCCAACGGATTAACCGAGATTTAGCATCTTTCTTCGCAAAAAGATGGCGCAGAGCAGAATGGTCGGTGTAGACAATGACTGGAGAGCCGATGAGGTAGGGCCTGAACTTTTCTAAAGCAAATACAACAGCTAAGAATTCCTTCTCAGTTGTTGTATAATTGAGTTGGGCGTCGTTCAGGGTTCGGCTCGCATAATAGATTACGTGCGGCATCTTGTTGATGTGTTGTCCAAGGACAGCACCAATGGCAAAGTCGGATGCATCGCACATAATCTCGAATGGGTGCGTCCAGTCAGGTGAAGAAAGAACGGGAGCAGAAGTGAGTGAGCTTTTCAATGACTCGAATGCAGTCACACAGCTCGAGTTGAAGTCGAATGGCGTATCCTTGGCCAGCAAAAGAGTCAAGGGCCTAGCAATCTTGCTAAAGTCCTTGATGAACCGTCTATAGAAACCGGTATGGCCAAGGAAGGCTCGGATATCTCTGACGCATCGGGGAGGAGGTAGATTGGAAATGACCTCAATCTTTGCTTTGTCAACCTCTATGCCATTTTGCGAGATGATATGTCCTAAGACAATACCTTCGCGCACCATGAAGTGGCATTTCTCCCAATTGAAAGTGAGATTCTTGTCGTTACATCGGGTAAGGACAGCGTCAAGATGCAGCAAACACTCGTTGAAGGAATCGCCGAAGATGGAGAAGTCATCCATGAAAATCTCCAGAAATTTTTCCACCATGTCTGAGAAGATTCCCATCATACACCGCTGGAAGGTAGCGGGCGCATTGCATAACCCAAAGGGCATGCGTCGATATGCGAACGTGCCGAAAAGACAAGTGAAAGTGGTCTTGTCCTGGTCTTTTTCGGCGATGGGAATTTGATTATAGCCGGAGTAACCATCAAGAAAGAAGTAGTACCCGTGTCCGGCCAATCGTTCAAGCATCTGGTCAATGGAAGGTAGCAGAAAGTGGTCTTTCCGCGTTGCGGCGTTGAGTTTTCTGTAATCGATGCATACTCGCCACCCAGTTTGGGTGCGAGCAGGGATTAACTCGTTCGCCTCGTTGGTTATGACCGTGATGCCCGACTTCTTGGGGACAACGTGGATGGGGCTAACCCACTGGCTATCAGAGATAGGGTAAATGATACCACTATCTAGACATTTTACGATCTCCTTCTTCACAGCCTCTTTCATGACTGGATTGAGACGTCTTTGTGGATCCCGGGCTGGTTTGGCATCATCCATCAGATGAATGTGATGCTCAACGATCAGGGGACTAATCCCCTTGATGTCCGCCATGGACCAGCCAAAAGCTTGCCTATTGCTGTGCAAGACCGCGAGAAGGGCTTTCTCTTGCTCTGGAGCTAGAGAAGCCGAAATGATGACAGGGAGGGTCTCGTTCTTACCTAAGTAAGCGTACTTAAGATGAGACGGCAAAGGCTTGAGTTCGAGCGTTGGAGGTGAAACGATGGAAGGCAGGATTGGTGCAGAGGTCTCGAACTCAAAGGACTCCAGCAAAGGTTCAAAACGAGTGTAAGCGACCGAGTCGGATGGTTCAGGTAACTCATCCGGGAATTTGAAAGATTCAAACTCGGGTTGTGCGCGGCTAAGATCGTTTGAAAACGTGAAACACTCATAGTCGTTGTCGGGCGCAGAAACAGCAGCAGGTTCGAAGAGAAACGCACTAGTGGCGTCAAGATTATCGTGATCAAACAGAAACTCCTCGAATTCACACTCTTCTGGGGTGATCTCCTGGATCGAGCAGACGTCCAGTATATGAGCATTAGGTTCGGCGGGCTGATCCCCCAACCTAAAAATGTTAAGTTCAATCGTCATGTTTCCAAAAGAGAGGTTCATCGAACCATTGCGACAATTGGTCACAGCATTTGAGGTTGCAAGGAATGGGCGACCGAGTATCACCGGAATTTGATTCCGGGGGTTAGCTACAGGCTGTGTGTCTAATACAATGAAGTCAACGGGGAATATGAAGTCCCCGACTTTAATTAACACATCCTCTAGCTCACCCTAGGATGGGTGATCGATCGGTCGGCCATTTGGAGAGTGCAGTGCGTGGGTTTCAGCTCGCCGACGCCTAATTGCTCGTATACTGAATACGGAAGCAGGTTAACACTGGCACCAAGATCTAATAGTGCGCGGTTGATGTTCTTATCCCCAATAGTAATAGAAATCGTAGGACAGCCAGGGTCCTTCCGTTTTTGTGGTAAAGATTGGGTAAGGGCATCACTCACAGCACTAGCCAAGAAAACTTTCTTGGGTACCTGAGACTTCCTCTTTTTCGTGCACAAGTCTTTTAAGATTTTCGCGTAAGACGGGACTTGTTGGACAGCATCTAAAAGAGGAATGTTAATGTTAACTTGCTTAAATAACTCCAGAATCTTCTCCATTTGTGGAATTTGTTTGTTAGACCTCAACCGGTTTGGAAATGGAACATTTTGAAAATTGGTTGAGTCTAATGCTGGAGGAGGAGATTGTGGAGTTGGAACGGATCCCAGAACAGGTGTTTTCGTGGAGTGAGAAGTGGGTCCATTCAGAGCAGAAGAAGAGGAAGGAGAGCCTTGTGAAGAACGGAGAAGAGGCTCAGAAGACGAGGAAGAAGAAGAAGAAGAAGAAGAATAAGAAGAAGCAGCGGCCGGGGTGTCATCGTTGATTCGTTTGCCATTGTTGTTTTGCAGCATCCTTCCCAATCTCAGTGTGGTCACGGCACTCACATTATTGTTCTGTTGTTCAAGAGCAACATGTGCATTATGTGGGTGACCGGGATTTAGGAGTGGCTGGGACGGGAGCTTCCCCTTCTCTCGCTCGCTTAAGGCCGCGTTCAGCTGTGCAATCTGGGCCTCGATGGTCTTGATGCTTTGCCCGTGTGCAGCAGTGTGTTGCACTAAGGACTGAATGGAAGACTGGATGTTTGCGGTGGATTGGGTCGATTGTTTAACGAACGCCTCCAGACTTCGTTCGAGCGAGGAAACCTTATCGTTATTTGACGGAACAAAGTTGTTTGGTGGAAAAGAATTGTTTGGTGCAAAGTTGTTCGTCTGATTTTAGAAAGGCTGGGGTTGGAAGGGCTGCTGATACTGAGTTTGTTGTTGCGCTTGTTGTTGCGGCGGAGGGGCCCTTTGGAAATTGTTGCCTTGGAATTGATTCTGATTCTGATTCCAGGCGAAATTGGGGTGGTTCCTCCAACCGGGATTGTAGGTGGAAGAGTATGGATCATTCCTCAGTCTTTGCTGGAATGCAGCATTAACCTGATCCTGTCCTTGCGAGGGTGGATTGTAAGGACACTCTTCGGTTAAGTGAGAAGGATCGGAACAACAAGCGCAAATGGTACGAAGGGGGAGAACAGGGGCAGGAGCAGGAGAAGAAAATTTGCTCTCTATCGCTTCAAGCTTTCTTGTTATTGCAGCCATTTCAGCTTTCATCGCAATAGAGACATCAAGTTGGTGAATTCCTACCCTAGACTGACCGGTAGAAGTGGAGGTAGAAGAAGAAGAAGTCGGTCTGGTGCTCTCCCATTGTAGCGTTTGCTCCGCAAGGTCGTCAAAGAACTGCCACGCTTCCTCGTCAGATTTCGATAGGAAGTGTCCCTGACAGATGGTTTCCAACAACTGCTTCGTTGCTGGGTTCAGGCCCTCGTATAAGGTTTGGCAGAGTTACCATTTCTCTATACCGTAGTGAGGACACTGAACAAGAAGGTCTTTGTACCGGTCAAAGCACTTCCAGAAGGGTTCAGAAGGAAGCTGAGAGAATTGATTGATTTCATTTCGAATCCTTGCGGTTTTATGATTCGGATAAAACTTTTTGAGAAACGCTTTAACAAACTCGTCCCAGCTGGTTATGGAGTGGGAAGCGGTGCTATACAGCCATTTTTCAGCGAGATCGCATAAAGTGAACGGAATGACCCGTAGACGTATAGCATCGTCCGACAGCTGGGTGGTTTTCATCATGGCACAGACATTTTGAAATTTATTGATGAAGATATAGGCATCTTCAGATTCAAGCCCATGAAAACGTGGAAGCATGTTGATGAAGTGGGGCTTAATTTCAAAATTATCCCCATTGGCCGGTGGAAGAGAAAGGCAGGTGGGAAGTGCAGAACGGGTGGGATAGAAACGATCCTGGAGCGCGATTCGTTGTGGCGCTACAACAGGCGGTGGTGGGATATTGGTCTCCGTAGGAGGTGGAGCCAATCCAGGGGTAGTCAAAGAGATGTTCGGATTAAATCCTAACATCGCGGAAGAAGAGGTTGGTGAAGGTGAAGGTGAAGATGTATGAACAGAATTCCGGTCAACGTCGGAGTTGGCCAGCAAAGGAAGGGGTGAAAGAGGAGTGGACGGAGTATCGACTTCGGAGTCGATTGCGTAGTCGGTAGCGACTAACGTAACGCGGACTAGACGGGCGCTAGTGTCCCGAGTCCAAGCGGACATACACTAAACGAGTTTAGTATAGTCAAAGCGGAGAAGGTGAGGGTAAGAAAACGTCAATGGAGAAAGGCGATTGGTGGTGGGTGAAAAATGGATTTTGGCGACAAAGGGCAAGTTTTTATAAAAGTTTTTGATTTTTTCCCCTTTTTTTTTTAGAAAGAGCTTTACAGAAATATGTACGGACTTACGGATTTAAGCAATCACAAACAAGATATGCACAATCACACCTAGATCTAGGGTCATCTAGGTCTGCTAGACCTGCTCCAGAACTTGATTGTCGAAGCAAAACTGTGTCGAGAAATGGGCTTAAAAATACACTGATCACGAGGCCAGGTAAGTGCAGAGATAAGGGGAGGTTTTCCAACGCTTTCGCGAAGTTCCTTAATTAAATAACCCTTTCTCTTTTGGCGGTTGCGCCGTTAACACTTTCCTAGACACCCCGTAAACAATATACCGTTAAGCGGGGTTCTAAACACGGTTTAACTTCTCCTAATGAGCGCGAAGTCCTTAGGGCTGAAGTCTAGTATTTTTTAATTACAATGGACAATGCATATGCTTTTGTGATTTTTGGGGTCCTGGGAAGGGTGATGAAATCCCCACCCAATCTGAATTGGTTTCAAGCCCCTTAAGTCCGTATTAAAGAATGCAAAGCGGTAACAAATCAACTGCAAACAATTTTTATTTTTATTGCGGCGCAAAGAATCCTGCACAAGAACAGTTTATTGGAAGAGGGAGAAGAGTTTGCGCAAAGAATGCTGCAGAAAACACAGTTTATTGGAGTCCAGAGGAGTGGGGAGAAGAAGAGAGACTTACCAAGAGATTTTGGGAGCCTGAAGCCACCAAACGGCCGCGGATCCGCGGCCTAAGCTTGCTTATGCCGCGGTTCCGCGGCAAAATGATGGGCTTGGGCCTTCATTTTTCTGGGTTATGCTCTGTTGGGTGTCCTCTGCTTGTCTGGATGTGCTGAATTTTGAATTGCTTACTGTATCTGCTCCAGATTTTTACAGTAGACCGTTTGCTTCGTTTTGATCCGTCGCGGTGTAGCCGCGAAATGTGGGTCTATCTTCCCACGTCTTTGGCACTGAACTTGAACTCCGTATTATCCGACGTCTTTGGCGCTGATCTTGAACTTCGTATTTTCCTGCACACTTGCACAAAAGCTAATCAAAAATAACAAGATGATTTTTTACAAAGTATATTTTTTTTGTTTTGTTTTTCGGTTATATTCACAAGTTAACCCGAAATTACACAAGGAAATAAACTACCGTCTCCCCGGCAACGGCGCCATTTGATTGTAATATATTCTGCGTGTTCAAGTTTTAGTTAAATACCGCAATCAAGACGGTTTCGCTTGTAGCTAGCCGGTTGAGTACGGGTCGTCCGCAGGGAGATGGGAATCTTTTTCTATGTGCTTTAACGAGTTAGGTCCAGTTTTTCAGATTTTGTTGTGATTAATTAAGCGGTAAATTGATATGTAAAGAGAGCTTGTTAGGGTTAGGATTAGGTTAGTTTGAGTTAGGAGTCTCCCACATCTTTCGTTGCCCCTCTTAATATCGGTGTTACGGTAATCGGCAACAACGGGGATTAGCACGACTAGGAAGAAACTTGCGAGTATAAGCTAGGCTTTCCAACGCATAAGTTCTTCCTTTTGGTGCTTGTCCGTCCGTTCTTGGCTCTTAGCCATAACCTCCGGTTAATTCAACCACAACCGGTCTCACTACGGAATCACCGCTATCATGTAGGATAGGGTGTCGTAAGGAGCGGATTGTGGTTCAATTAACGGGAGTTGAATTAAGCTGTTGGGCAAGGAAAGAGTGAGAGAGATTTCCTTCTCTCAAACTTCCCTTATCCTACCCTAACAAGTATGAAACTACTCACACATCATGATACGGAAAAATAAAACAAAACAAAAAAGGAAGATAGAAAGAAAGAGATTAGAAGATAACAACTAGCTATTTGCGACCTCACCTTGGCGAGGATCAAGCGTAAGCATCATGGTCGTTTTAAGGATAAAGAAAAGAGAGAAGAAAGAAACAACAAGAAATAACAACAAATAGTTAACAATTAAAATTACAAGCAATTATAAAAGAACAAGACAAGATATAATAGCAAAAGAGTCTTCTTTATTCATCATTATTCACTCACAAAGCTCACTACAAGTTTTAATGGAGAAGAGATGAGAAGAGGAAGAAGAAACACAACTAAACCTAGAGAAAAAATACAAGATTATGCCCTTCTCTCCTTCACAAGGTTCTGGGGTATTTATAGGCTGGAAAATGAAAACCTAGGGCAACATTCAGAACCAAAATGAAAAGACCAAAAAGCCCGTGAAAAATCTTCTGCTGATGAGTCTAAACGGCCGCGGAACAGTGGCCTAGACCCCCCTTTGGCCGCGGTTCCGCGGTTGAATGGAGGAGTTGGGCCTAGGGCTTTTTGGTGGTACCCTGGTTTGATGTACCCTTCAATCTGGTATATGTGTTTTCTCATAATTTCTTCACGATTTTTCTAGAATTTCTGTTGAGGGAAAGGTGATTTGATGTGGACTTTTTGTCATGATTTCCTCAAGCTCCGCGTAGATTTCTTGGATCTTGTGCTGCCATTGAGCCTTGTGCATGAAGGTGACAATCGATTAGCCATTTTGTCTCCTAAACTGGTGTGTGACAACAGACGGATAAAGAGCGGAGATCCGTGTTTTATCTGTGGTTGGCAGGAACCCGGATTTTGTCGTGTTTTCCATGAATTTCACCGTTTTAGAACTGAGAACCTGTATCCTGCAATTGACTAGCAAACACGGCTCAAGAGTATCTACCGATAAGCAATGTGATAAAAATTGGGCGGTATAAAAATGCAAAAATCTGATATGAACAGCCCTCTTGGACGTGGTAAGGTGGAAATCAAAGCACAGTGGGAATCACACAAGGCTCTATGACGATCTCGGGTCTACAGACTAACCTGTACCAGTGTCACCAGAGAACTGCCATCTGACGTAAGGTATAATACCATCTGGGAGTTCTCGGCGAGTCCGTCCAGTGTACCCAGTCTCCACTGAGCACCCGTATATCATCTCTGATGTCAAACACCAATGGATATGGGATCATCCATCGCCCATCTGTATGGGTCGAGAAGGTATACGCTAGTCTACTCTGGTATATCGATGCCCCGTCTCGATACACCCACGACTAGGGACCTTGAAGGATGTACTTATGGACTACCATGTCCCCACTAGTATGATCCGCATCATAGTCCAGGTAGTCAAGTACACATCCTAAAGGCTTTACCAACATGTAACAGAGAGACAATCAGTGTACACGTTAAGATAAAGAGCAACCAGATAGCATACTATCATGTCGAGCAAGAAAGTCCTCCCTATATATGTCCCAGCATCCAATACAATATACATCCTATGTATAGTAATGGCCTCTAGGGCATACATATAACTAACACCTCTTTTGTCCTTGATGACAAGGTCAAACTCTTGAAGCAAGAGGATCCAACGTATCAGCCGAGATTTTGCATCTTTCTTCGCAAAAAGATGGCGCAGAGCAGAATGGTCTGTGTAGACAATGACTGGAGAGCCGTTGAGGTGGGGCCTGAACTTTTCTAGAGCAAATACAACAGCCAAGAATTCCTTCTCAGTTGTTGTATAATTCAGTTGGGCGTCGTTCAGGGTTCGGCTAGCATAATAGATTACGTGCGGCATCTTGTTGATGTGCTGTCCAAGGACAGCACCAATGGCAAAGTCGGATGCATCGCACATAATCTCAAATGGGTGCGTCCAGTCAGGTGAAGAAAGAACGGGAGCAGAAGTGAGTGAGCTTTTTAATGACTCGAACGTAGTCACACAACTCGAGTTGAAGTCGAATGGCGTGTCCTTGGCCAGCAAAAGAGTCAAGGGCCTAGCAATAATGAACCGTCTATAGAAACCTGCATGGCCAAGGAAGGCTCGGATGTCTCTGACGCATCTGGGTGGAGGGAGATTGGAAATGACCTCAATCTTCGCTTTGTCAACCTCTATGCCATTTTGCGAAATGATATGTCCTAAGACAATACCTTCGCGCACCATGAAGTGGCACTTCTCCCAATTCAAAGTGAGGTTCTTGTCCTTATATCGGGTAAGGACAGTGTCAAGATGCAGCAAACACTCATTGAAGGAATCGCCGAAGATGGAGAAATCGTCCATGAAGATCTTCAGGAATTTTTCCACCATGTCTGAGAAGAGTCCCATCATACACCGCCAGAAGGTAGCGGGCGCATTGCATAACCCAAAGGGCATGCGACGATATGCGAACGTGCCGAAAGGACAAGTGAATGTGGTCTTGTCCTAGTCTTTTTCGGCAATGGGAATCTGATTATAGCCGGAGTAGCCATCAAGAAAGCAGTAGTACTCGTGTCCGGCCAATCGTTCAAGCATTTGGTCAATGAAAGGTAGCGGAAAGTGGTCCTTCCGCGTTGCGGCGTTGAGTTTTCTATAATCGATGCATACTCGCCACCCAGTTTGGGTGCGAGTAGGGATTAACTCGTTCGCCTCGTTAGTGATGACTGTTATTCCTGATTTCTTAGGGACAACATGAATGGGGCTAACCCACTGGCTATCAGAGATAAGGTAAATGATACCACTATCCAGACATTTTACGATCTTCTTCTTCACAGCCTCCTTCATGACTGGATTGAGTTGCCTTTGTGGATCCCTGGCTGGTTTGGCATCATCCATCAGATGAATGTGATGTTCAACGATCAGGGGACTAATCCCCTTGATGTCCGCCATGGACCAGCCAAAAGCTTGCCTATTGCTGTGCAAGACCGTAAGAAGGGCTTTTTCTTGCTCTGGAGCTAGAGAAGCCGAGATGATAACAGGGAGGGTCTCGTTCTCACCCAAGTAAGCGTACTTAAGGTGAGACGGCAAAGGCTTGAGTTCGAGCGTTGGAGGTGAAACGATTGAAGGCAAGATTGGTGAAAAGGTCTCGAACTCAAAGGATTCCAGCAAAGGTTCAAAACAAGTGTAAGCGACCGAGTTGGATGGTTCAGGTAACTCATCCGGAAATTCGAATGATTCAAACTCGGGTGGTGAGTGGCTAAGATCGTTCGAGAAAGTGAAACACTCGTAGTCATTGTCGGGCGCAGAAACAGCAGCAGGTTCGAAGAGGAACGCACTAGTGGCGTTAAGGTTATCGTGATCGAACAAAAACTCCTCGAATTCACACTCTTCTGGGGTGATCTCCTAGATTGAGTAAACGTCTAGTATATGAGCATTAGGTTCGGTGAGCTGATTCCCCAACCTAAAAATGTTGAGTTCAATTGTCATGTTTCTAAAAGATAGGTTCATCGAACCATTTCGACAATTGATCACAGCATTTGAGGTTGCAAGGAATGGGCGACCGAGTATCACTGGAATTTGATTCTGGGGGTTAGCTACAGGCTGTGTGTCTAAAACAATGAAGTCAACGGGGAATATGAAGTCCCCAACCTTGATTAACACATCCTCTAGCTCACCCCTAGGATGGGTGATCGATCGGTCGGCCATTTGGAGAGTGCAGTGTGTGGGTTTCAGCTCTCCTATACCTAGTTGCTCATATACTGAGTACGGAAGCAGGTTAACACTGGCACCAAGATCTAATAGTGCGCGGTTGATGTTCTTATCCCCAATGGTAATAGAAATCGTAGGGCGCCAGGATTGGGTAAGAGCATCACTCATAGCACTAGCCAAGAAAACTTTCTTGGGTACCTGAGATTTCCTCTTTTTCATGCACAAGTCCATTAAGATTTTCGCGTAGGACGGGACTTGTTGGACAGCATCTAAAAGGGGAATGTTGATGTTAACCTGCTTAAACAACTCCAGAATCTTCTCCATTTGTGGATTTTGTTTATTGGACCTCAACCGGTTTGGAAATGGAACGTTTTAAAAATTGGTTGAGTCCAATGCTTGTGGAGGAGATTGTGGAGTTGGAACGGATCCCAGAGCTGGTGTTTTCGTGGAGTGAGAAGTGGGTCCGTTCAGAGCAGAAGAAGAAGAAGAAGAGCCTTTTGAAGAATGGAGAATAGGCTCAGAAGACGAAGAAGAAGAAGAAGAAGAAGAAGAAGAAGAAGCGGCCGGGGTGTCATTATCCTCAATTGTTGTGCCGATGTTGTTGTGCAGCATCCTTCCCGATCTCAATGTAGTCACGGCACTCACATTATGGTTCTGTTGTTCAAGAGCAACATGTACATTATGTGGGTGACCGGAATTTTGGAGTGGTTGAGATGGAAGCTTCGCTTTTTCTCGCTCGCTTAACCCCGCATTCAGCTGTGCAATCTGGGCTTCGATGGTCTTGATGCTTTGCCTGTGTGCAGCAGTGTGTTGCACCAAAGACTGAATAGACGACTGGATGTTTGCGGTGGATTATGTCGATTGTTTAACGAACACCTCCAGACTTCGTTCTAGCGAGGAAACCTTATCGTTGTTTGACGGAACAAAGTTGTTTTGCGGAAAAGAATTGTTGGGTGCAAAGTTGTTCGTCTGGTTTTGAAAAGGTTAGGGTTGGAAGGGTTGCTGAAACTGATGTTGAGTTTGTTGTTGCGCTTGTTGTTGCGGAGGACGGGGCCTCTGGAAATTGTTTCCTTGGAATTGATGATGATTCTGATTCTAGGCAAAATTGGGGTGGTTCCTCCAACCGGGATTGTAGGTGGAAGAGTATGGATCATTTCTCGGTCTTTGCTGAAATGCAGCATTAACCTGATCCTGTCCTTGAGATGGTGGATTGTAAGGACACTCTTCGGTTAAGTGAGAAGGATCGGAACAACAAGCACAAATGGTACGAAGGGGAAGAACAGGGGCAGGAGCAGGAGATGAAAATTTGCTCTCTATCGCCTCAAGTTTTCTCGTTATTGCAGCCATTTCAGCTTTCATCGCAATAGAGACATCAAGTTGGTGAATTCCTACCCTAGACTGACCAGCAGAAGTGGAGGAAGAAGAAGAAGTTGGTCTGGTGCTCTCCCATTGAAGCGTTTGTTCCGCAAGGTCTTCGAAGAATTGCCACGCTTTCTCGTCAGATTTCTATAGGAAGTGGCCCTGACAAATGGTTTCCAACAACTGCTTGGTTGCTGGGTTCAGACCCTCGTATAAGGTTTGGCAAAGTTGCCATTTCTCGATACCATGGTGAGGGCACTGAACAAGAAGGTCTTTATACCGGTCAAAGCACTTCCAGAAGGGTTCAGTAGGAAGCTGGGAGAATTGGTTGATTTCGTTACGGATCCTCGCGGTTTTATGATTCGGATAGAATTTCTTGAGAAACGCTTTCACAAACTCGTCCCAACTAGTTATGGAGTGGGAAGCGGTGCTATACAGCCATTTTTCAGGAAGATCGTACAAGGTGAACGGAATGACCCGTAGCCGTATAGCATCGTCTGACAGCTGGGTAGTTTTCATCATGGCACAAACATTTTGAAACTTGTTGATGAAGATATAGGCATCTTCAGATTCAAGCCCATGATATTTCGGAAGCATGTTAATGAAGTGGGGCTTAATTTCAAAATTATCCCCATTGGCCGGTGGAAGGGAAAGACAGGTGGGGAGTGCAGAGCGGGTGGGATAGAAACGATCCTGGAGCGCGATTCGCTGTGGCGCTACGACAGGCGGTGGTGGTGGGTTATTCGTATCCATAGAAGGTCGAATCAATCCCGGGGGAGTTGTAGGGATGTTTGGATTAAATCCTGACATCGCGGAAGAAGAGGTTGGTGATGGTGAAGGTGAGGATGTATGAACAGAATTCCGGTCAACGTCGGAGTTGGCCAGCAAAGGTAAGGGTGAAAGAGGCATGGACGGAGTTTCGACATCTGAGTCGGTCGCGTAGTCGGTAGCGACTAACGTAACGCGGACTAGGCGGGCGCTAGTGTCCCAAGTCCAAGCGGACATACACTAAACGAGTTTAGTATAGTCAAAGCGGAGAAGGTGAGGGTAAGAAAACGTCGATGGAGAAATACGATGGGTGGTAGGTAAAAAAATGGGATTTTGGCGACAAAGGGCAAGTTTTTATAAAAGTTTTTGGTTTTTTTTTTTCCTTTTTTAGAAGGAACTTTATAGAAATATGTACGGACTTACGGTTTCAAGCAATCACAAACAAGATATGCACAATCATACCTAGATCTAGGGTCACCTAGGTCAGCTAGACAGCTCCTAACTGTTCCAAAGGGCTAGAAATAGGACCTCAAACCGCCTCTTCTCCGCCAATTGCGGCCAGGTAAGTGCCAGGTAAGTGGGAGGCTCCCCACTACGTAAGTAGTGGTCCTAATTAAGTAACCACTTGCCTTGGACACACTTACCTAGACACCGCAAAGTCAGGATAGGATAAACGGCCGATGCCTGTAACTAGTCCTCTGTCCAATTGAGCGCGAAGTCCTTAGGGCTGAGTCTAGTATTTTTTAATTTAAGCAATGGTCAATGCATATGCTTTTTGTGATTTCTGAGGTCCTGGGAAGGGTGATGAAATCCCCACCCAATCTGGATTGGTTTCAAGCCCCTTAAAGTCCGTATTAATATATGCAAAGCAGTAACAATCAACTGCAATCAATTTTATTTTTTAGCGCGGCGTAAAGAATCCTGCACAAAAACAATTTATTGGAAGGGGGAAGAGAGTTTGCATAAAAAATGCTGCAGAAAACACAGTTCAGTGGAGTTCAGAGGAGTGGGGAAAAGGGCACAAAGACTCACAAAAAATTTTGGAACCCTGATACCTTCAAAGAACCGCGGTTCCGCGGCCTAAGCAAGCTTATGCCGCTGTTCCGCGGATTGAAGGTGGCTTTGAAGCTTCAGTTTGCTGGTAGGTGCTGCTTTGAGTGTCCTCTTCTCGTCTGGATTTCCTGAATCTTGATTTGATTACTGTATCTGCTCCAGAATTTTACAGTAGACTGTTGGCTCCATCTCGATCCGTCGCGGTGTAGCCACGATATATGGGTCTACCTTCCTACGTCTTTGGCACTGAACTCGACCTTCTTATTATCCTGCACACTTGCACAAAAACTAATCAAAAATAACAAGATGGTTTTTTTACAATGTATATTTTTTTGTTTGTTTTTCGGTTATATTTATATTCACAAATTAAGCCGAAATTACACAATGAAATAAACTACCGTCTCCCCGGCAACGGAGCCATTTGATTGGTAGAGTTTTTGCGTGCTTAGTTAATTACCGCAATCAAGACGGTTTCGCTTGTAGCTAGCCGGTTGAGTACGGGTCGTCCGCAGGGAGATGGGAATCTTTTTCTATGTGCTTTAACGAGTTAAGTCCAAATGTCTAGGTTTGTTTTGAGATTAACTATGTGCTAAAATGATATGTAAAGAGAGCTTGTTAGGGTTAGGATTAGGTTAGTTTGAGTTAGGAGTCGCTCACTTCTTTTGTTGCCACTCTTAATATCGGTGTTACAGTAATCGGCAACAACGGGGATTAGCACGACTAGGAAGGAACTTGCGAGTATAAGCTAGGCTTTCCAACGCATAAGTTCTTCCTTTTGGTGCTTGTCCGTCCATTCTTGGCTCTTAGCCTTAACCTCCGGTTAATTCAACCACAACCGGTCTCACTAAGGAATCACCGCTATCATGTAGGATAGGATGCCGTAGGGAGCGGATTGTGGTTCAATTAACGGGAGTCCGATTTAAGATGTTGGGCAAGGAAAGAGTGAGAGAGATTTCCTTCTCTCAAAATTCCCTTATCTTACCCTATCAAGTTAAGAAAACTACTCACCCATTACAAGAAAAAGGAAAATAAAACAAAGGAGAAAGATAGAAAGAAAGAGGTTAGAAGATTACAACTAGCTATTTGCATCTCACCTCGGTAAGGATCAAGCGTAAGCATCATTGTTGTTTAAGGATAAAGAAAAAGAGAACAAGAAAGAGACAAACAACAAATAACAACAACTAAATTAACAAATGAAAAATACAAGCAATTATAATTAACAAAATAACAAGACAAGCATGGTAACAAAAAGAACTCCTTTATTCATCCTTCACTCACAAAAGCTCACTACAAGTTTTTAATGGAGAAGAGATGAGAAGAGGAAGAAGAACAACAATATGTATTCTAAAACCTAAATACAAGAATAAGAACACTTGGCTTTGGCAAGTTCTGGACTATTTATAGGCAGGGAAATGGAAACCTAGGGCAACAATCTGCCTCCATATAGAATTACCTAAATACCCCCAAAATATTACATTCTGAAGAGGTCGTACGGCCGCGGTTCCACGGCCTAAGCATGCTTATGCCGCGGAACCGCGGCCCTTTAGGAGGCTTAGGTCACAAAATTCTATGGTTTTCCCTGGTTTGTGGTCCTCTTCAGTGTGGTATAGTACTTTTCTCATAAGCTCTTCACGATTTTTCCAGAATTTCTGTTGATCAAAAGGTGATGTGATGTGGATCTTTTGCCATGATTTTTCTTGAGCTCCGCATAGATATATTGGATCTTGTGTTTACTTTGAGCTTTGTGCATGAAAATGACATCGATTTGCCATTTTGTCCCTTAAACTGGTGTGCGGCAACATACGGATAGAGAGCGGAGACTCGTGTTTTATCTGTGGTTGGCAGTAATCCAGATTTTGTCGTGCTTTTCCATGAATTTCACTGTTTAGAGCTGAGAACCTGTATCCTGCAATTTACTAGCAAACACGGCTCAAGAGTACCTACCGATAAGCAATGTGATAAAAATTGGGCGGTATAAAAATGCAAAAATCTGATATGAACAACTGCCCTAACTCAATCGCATCATATGCTTATATCGATAAGCATAAATAGCTACCGCACACTACTCCTTGACCAAAGCCAACAAACTCAGCACGAATACTATGAAGTACTTATCTGAAATGACGGAGGGCTACGACAGGTTTTTAAGAAAACCCTTTGCATAATGAACTTGATATCGTTGTAGAATCGAGTGATTTTAAATGGAATGTTTTTGAGTCTTTTCTAGTTTCGCTAAAGAGCTCACTCCCGGTGAAGGGATCGTCGGCTCTTTTCTCATCGAATAAGGTGCAGGATATTTCATAAATATCACTATGCAAAGCAAGAACTATAGAAGCAATCAAAACACAAACCGAGTTTGTAGCATCTACTAGTTTCGTTAAAGAGGTCACTCCCGGTGAAGGGATCTCGGCTCTTTCCTTATCGAATAAGGTGCTGGATGTTCTACAAGGAACACCACTATGCAAAGCAAGAACTAGAGCTACCAGTTTTTAAACAAGTTTCTACAACATCTTTAGGTTTCTTTTAGTTTCATTAATCTCATTAATGAAGTCCCATTTTATTATGCTTCACAAGCATCACATTTGAAACGAAATCTGCAATACAACATATATCTTATATATATGATATAAACATTCGTCTTAGGCAGTAATATGATCTCATCACAGAACATTACAGCAGAAGAACATATATGAAATATTGGATATACTAGGACGTCGGTGTTTTAATACGAGCCTGTATAAAACACGGATTCCACGGTCGCGATGAATAGCCAAACCCACATCCCTAGACCCCTACGAGAGCGTCAAGCAACACTGCCAATTCTAGGGTTAGGAGACCCGGTCTCGACTCCTCGAGATGGTCTCCCACTGGACCCTAGAACCCGGTTACTTGTGCTCCCCGTCTTGGGTCTACCTAATGCGGAAAAGTAAATAATATACAAGGTGACATCATCCTCAGCCCGGAAGTTCCCCAATAAAAGAATATTACATACAAATAAATTTTACATTAATGAAAAAGAAAAACTCTCATCTCACATAAAACCCCCGGCTATTCAGAAACGCGACGATCCAATATAACATATCACAGCAACACATAATATCTCATATCATCAACGTAAGCAAGTATGCGTATCACGATTGTCGTTGATGTATAGCAACGAAGCCGGCGATACACCACATACTACGCTTATGATCACAGAAAAGAAAGTGTAAAACTACAACAGTTGGGATCCACAACCTTCTTAGACATCGCATGCCTAACCAAATGAATTCCTTACACATCGCATGCCTAACAATTATAAACCCCGAATTTTAGTCTCATTATCGAAAACGCTTTTCAATATCTGGTGGGGCAATTCAACAAGATTCCCGACATCCTGATCGAATACTCGTCGCAAACTTTAGTAGACGGCCGCACCCCGGATGCCGTCGACGAAGTGCACTAAGGCAGAACACCACTGCCGCGAGCACCCGAACGGATGCTTTTGGCAACGGGGTTCTCCTACAGTCACTTGGTCGGGGCTATGGGGCTGTTCCCGCCAAAAATTTCTGCGTAGAAGAGTCCAAGATATCAAATGACAGCGATACGCTTAAGGAAATGGGAACCAGTATCTTCCGGGCTGTTTTTTTGACAAACTCCCGAATGAGAAACAGATAAATTCTGATGGTATCGAAAGCGGCTCGAAAAACCCTTCGATTTGATATATTATGGGCCTCGTAATTCATTCGGGATCAAAAGTTATGAGGAATTACGTGTCCACACGTGATGGGCTTTTAAGAACCCGCTGGAGGAGTTAAAAGATACAATAAAAACTCAGAAAAGACCCCAATGGGGTATCACGTGCTCACACGTGACCATGGGTCACATGCAGACACGTGATGGGCTTTTAAAGCCTCTAAAATAATGAATAGAATTTAATTCTAAAAGTCAGAAAATACCTCAACGAGGTATCACGTGCTTACACGTGACCAATGGTCACGTGTTGACACGTGATGGTTAAAACTGAAACATAAATAAGCGGCTGAGAAAGGAACCCAATTGGGGGTCACGTGCTCACACGTGACTGGCTTTAAAAGCCTTATAATTTAATAGAATTAAATTCTAAAAGTTTCTGAATCTTTCCAAATGGAAAAGGGTCATGGGGAACCGTTGGATTAAAAATCCAAGGGTGATTAAAAATCACCAATTTATGGAAAAACCTTGGACAAGGAAAGATTTCCCTGAAAATCTCACCAGGATAACAAATAGAATATCTTTTGGATTTAAAATCCACGGTGAACAAAATTCACTGAATGATCTAAAAGCCCAGATTAATGATAAATATAAATCAAATCTCTCAACATACAAATCAAATCTCTCAATGAGAGATTTGCTAAACAAATTGATTCTCTTCCTTCTCCTATAAATAGGAGCCAAGAAGAGAAGAGAAGGGATCTACTTTTTTGAGAGAAAAACAGATAGAGGAGAATTTAATTCTCAAGAGGGAAGAAAAGAAAGGAGAATTTAATTCTCAACAAAGAAAACCCTAGGTAAGAAAAGGGAAAAAGATAAACTTCAAACAGAGAATTTAATTCTCAAAATCCAAGAGTTTAACTCTTATACAAAAAGAACTTAGTTCTTCTTCTGGTTGAAGATCTGCACAGAGCACATCTCCCCATAACTTGAGAATTTAATTCTCATCGGGTCGAGATCCTGCCATGCAGATCCTAAACTTAGAAGGGGAATTGAGTTTTGAGAATTAATTCTCCTAAAACAAAACTAGGGTTTAACCCTAATCAAGAATTTAATTCTTTTACATATCTGGGAATTTAATTCCTTTGAAAAGAAATCAGGGTTTCATCCTAAATAAGAATTCAATTCTTAAAAGATCTCTGTTCATGAAAAGAACTAGGGTCACGTGCCCCCACGTGACCCTTGAAAAGATCCCCTGCAAAGAACTTTGAAGCATCACCCCACGTGCTCCCACGTGACCCTCATTATATATGGAACAAAAGTAAAGGCAGAAACAATTCTGGGCGCTCTCACGTGTTACCACGTGACCCCTAATAAATGTTCTAATAAATCAGGGCATGATTATACATCACGTGCCCACACGTGATGGCTATGAAAATTAAAAGTTTTTAACACTTGTTTGCAGAACAAAATAAAGGGGATCTGGCCCCACTTTTTGATGCCATCACGTGCTCCCACGTGACTCTCAAAACGCAGAAAGAAAGATCAATGGGAATGAAGGCTTTGGGCGCTCTCACGTGTTTACCACGTGACCCCTTAGCAAACGTTCTAACAGTCAGCGCATAAATCCTCATCACGTGTCAACACGTGATGCTCGAAATAAAAAGGAAAAGTGTTTAACACTTATTCACAGATTTGAGGATAAAACAAAAGAGATGTGGCTCCGCATTTAGGGCGCCCTCACGTGTCACCACGTGACCCCTAATGAGCATTCCAACAGACCAGAGAGGGGGCCTCCATCACGTGCTCACACGTGATGGCCGTCAGAATTAAAAGAGTTAAAACACTGATCTGCAGAATAAGATAAGGGAAATCAGGGCGCTCTCACGTGTCCACACGTGACCCCTCTCCCCTTAGTGTTTAACACTAATCCGAAGACTTTGTCCTCAGTGATTAACACTGATTTTCTTAGTGTTTAACAGTAATTTGGAAAACTCTATTTGCAGTGTTTAACACTGATTTGCTTAGTGTTTAACACTAATTTGAAAACACTGTTCCCAGTGTTTAACACTGATTATCTTTTAGTGTTTAACACTAACTTGCTATCTTATTCCCAGTGTTCAACACTGTTGGTTTCTAGTGTTTAACACTAGCTTCAGCCCAATTGGCTAAGTTTCAGAGGCAAAGCCTCTCCTTCAATGGACCAACAGAGGGCCAATATTTCAAACATAATTGGACTTAGCCCAAACTGGCCGTAAGTCCTCAAATCATATTGAACTGAGCACATCTGCTCTTTCAACCGACTCATTGGTTCAAGGGTACATCTCTGAACTCCTCTGATATTTGTCGTTGTAATCCTTCAACGTCTTCAGAGAGGTGACGGGTCCCGACAACCACACATCAACACGGACTGTGGGGTCCTTAAACTCATGGACTTATGCGTCCTTAAACTAAGATACGGACTGTGGGATCCTTAAACCCATGGACTTATGCGTCCTTAAACTACCAATGGACTTATGCGTCCTTAAACTACCGATGGACCACTATGTCCTTAAACTGGTATTGGACCACCATGTCCCTAAACTGGCACAATAGAGCCCAAATGCTCTTTTTTCGGATCTAAACGATCCCATTAAGTCGATCTTAGTCCCAAACTGGACTAACGTATCCTTAACAACCGTTTAAGTTGATCTTAGCCTCAAAAATGGCTAACGTATCCTTAAACTTTCAAACAGACTCTAGTCCCAAATCGGACTATAAACCCCCTAATCAACTCTGGCTCAAGGGTACATCTCTGAACTCCTCTGACATTTGTCGTTGTAATCCTTCAACGTCGTCAGAGAGGTGATGGGTCCCGACGGCCATACATTTAATGGACCACTAGGTCCCTAAACTGGAATATTAGAGCCAATTGCTCTTTTGTCGGATCTAAACGATTCCGTTAAGTTGATCTTAGTCTCAAACTGGACTAACGTATCCTTAACAAACGTTTGAGTTGATCTTAGCCTCAAATATGGCTAACGTATCCTCAAACCAAAACCCCAAACCCAAATCTAAGAAAATACGGATTTGGACTAATCCACGTCCTACGGGCGACGACATAAATTAGTCTCCGTATACAATCCACGGGCAACCACAAATAAAACAAACACCCACGACACGAAGTGACCATCTGGAGAAGGAGAAAGTTGTTACCGCAATGCGGTAGCGTAATTAACTACAGGGGCTTGCGCCTGTAGGGAAGAGCGTCCCCACAATCAAAAACCCCTCAAGCGAGGGGGAATCTGACGAAGTCTGCTACATCGGCCGCATCCGTCTAAACCTCCGATACACGGTGCCATAAATCAACTTGGCATCTTCGGAGAGGTAGACGGATAAAACCAATTAGCATCTGCCCCGAACCTCAGGCAAGACGCCCATGTCTCGGCCGCTGTTCGGAGGGGAACAGATTCTGGCACGCCCGGTGGGACCTTTTCCTCTTTCCACTCCACACTTCGTGTGTCGTGTTCGCGAACGAATCGCGGTTTGCTGTGGTTGCTTGTGGATTCGAGGTACTAAGATTTGGTGTCTTGCTCCGTGCAGAGAACAGAAGATCAATGGCTTCAAACTGCACTACCTGCAACTGCAACTCTCGCTCCGTCCTTGCTGGAGGAGTGACTTATGGGCCCCAAGCGGCCTCCCTTTTCAAGATGCCAGTGGAGCAGGTAACTCAGGCCACCACTGGATTATTCTTCGGGACCATGCTCCCACCGTTGAGCTTCAATGCCACAATGACGTTGCAAGAAGCCCCAAAGAAGTCGGTCTTTGATCGGCTTACCACTGCCGCGACCCCTCTCAACGGGTCGCCCAGCTTCAATACCTTAGTTTTCAACAGACTGGGCCAGAACGTCTGCAAACCAGCGATACCCGAAGCTGCCATCCCAAAGCGGATAGCTATCCCGGCTCAAGCAGACGAAATCATTGGAAAGGGTCCTCCTTCCAAGAAGTCAGTTTTTACGAGGCTGGCCATTCCTGTTGCTGCTCCAGGCGAGGTCCTCAAATCTGCTTCCCCTGCTCAGAGGGGGCATGAAGAAGCTTATCCAACAACGGAGGTAATCTCATCTGCACGACATGCTCGACGTCGCCACTGATGTCGAGTGAGGAAGGCTGGGGGCAACTCCCCCTCTGGGATTTACTCCACCAGCTCTAACGGTGGGGATCGATGCTGCTGTTCCAACCGAGAACAGCTTTGAATTGCTGAACACGGTGCGCAGAAACTCTCCTACCGCCGTACTAAAAAGATCCCCTCCTCCGGTGGGAAATGTTGCGGAAACCAAGCCAGAACAGTCCTCTCAGTGGCTGTCCTCTAAAATCTACAAGGTCTGGCGCCATGTCCAAGACTCGATGATCGATCGAAATTTCTCCCCCCAGCAAAAGAAGCTGAAGGTCCGGCAGGAAGAAAACCGTCCTGTTAAGCCACAAAAGATGACGACTACTTGGGTGCTCACGACAGCGGCCCCCTCAACGTCAACCACTCAGAAAAGAAGGAGGCCAGAGAAAGCCCCAGTAAACGTGGAAGACCACAAAGATGCTAAACCCAAACGCCCCAAGTCTGTGGGCATGGTGGTGCACACCGTATACATGGCTTCTGGAAAGGAGGAAAGCCGTGCTTCGACGGGTCACCGACCGCTCACCCGATCCATGATGAAAACCCAGGAGCAGCAAAAGAAGCTTCAGGAGATGATGATTGCAATGGCCGCGCTCACCGAGCCAAAAGAAAGCCCAGAGGCATCATCAGAGCAGCGTCACGAACAAGAAACTGATGCTGACTTCTTACGCAGAGTTCTCGAAAAGAAGGACAGAGAAGCCGCAGAGCAAGCGGCTAACATAAAGAAAATGGCGCTCCTCTTCCAAGATATGGTAGGGATGATGCTACAGCCGGACCCTCCAGTTGAAGACCCTCCGATCATTACTGAAGACGATAGAGGAGAGACATCTAATCCGCCTCCGACTCTTTCAGCAGCCAAAGATGAAACCATTTCCAAGGCTGCGCTGGATGACTATATAGCTCATCAGATCCGGATTCATCAGGCGAATGAAGCGACTGGGCAAATTGTTAGAACCGGACGGCCCTATCCGAGCTGGTATGACCAAATCAGTTACCCGCCGGGATATACGATCCCTAAGTTCCACGTATATAAAGGGACAGGGAATCCACATCAGCATGTCGCCCAGTTCAGGGCCTTATGCGGCAACACTGGAGGCGATGATAAACTGCTGCTTCGCCAATTCGTCGGCAGCTTAGCAGAAACAGCCTTTGAATGGTATTCGGAGCTACCTAACGACTCTGTCAAAACATTTGCGGAGATGGAGCTACTGTTTACACAAAGATTCGCGAGTGCTAGCGGACGCACCCCAATCACGGCACTGATTAATGCCAGGGTAAGGCCAGGCGAGACGTGGGTTCAATACGCGACACGATGGCGGAATCTATGGTCGAAGTGCGAACAACGCATCGAAGAAGCACCTGCGGTAGGCATGTTCGTGGGCACTCTTGATCCGCAAGCGACCATCTCGCAATTCATGATGTTCTTCAAGCCAACTACTTTCCAGGCTTTGATTGACAAGTTGGCCCAAATGGATCAGATGGATCATAGATCATCTCCTTCAAAGACAGACCCTCGGAATGAAAAGGAGAAAGGGAAAGCAACTTTCGTCGCTAATACTCAACAACAGTCGAGCAACTTAAAGCCGGTTGTCTGTCAAAACAATATGCGTACACGCCCATCCCTCGAGGAGAGACTGGGACGTCCTTACTCGTTTCCTCAGGATAAGACGAGAAGACTGTTCGAGCTGGCAGTGCGCAACAGACTCATCAATCTGCCGAGTCCAAAACGTCCGTTGCAACCAGGCGATGTCAACGATCCCAATTATTGCCCTTACCACCAAACGGTAAGTCACCCGATCGAGGATTGCTTCGTCTTTAAGGGATGGATCGAGGATCAGTACCTACAAGGAAAGTTCGCGCTGTCTGAAAAGTGGAAAGTAAACCCACCACAGCCGCACACTCCAAAGAAGACGGACGCACCGGGGGCAACTTGCCACGTGATCTCCCACTCATTTACGGACGATGGAAAAACTCCTTGCACTGAGAAACTGGGGGCAGAGCCTGAGCCGGAATTCGTATGGCCGTCAGACGAAATGATCGACACATTTCTAGATGAGATTCGTCTAAAAAGTAAAGCTGATCGGGAGCGCGAGATGGCCATATTTGAAAAGGCCAAACGCCGGCGACTGGACAAAAGGGTCGAAACACTCCCACCAGATCAAAGTACATCCGCCTCAAATAAAAACAGGATCAAGATAAGGAAACGATTCGCCAAAGCCATATCAATGGGGATGAGGCCGCCCTCTTTCAGAGAAAATTCTCCTGGTGGTATACATTTTGATGAAACGGACGTACACCCTAACTTCTGTTTATATCATCAGAGGATCGCACATCCTACTAAAGACTGCAACTCCTTTAAGTGTTGGTGGCAAGGATATGTCGCTCACAGGCAACACTTCAACAGGACAAAGCGTGAAGCTCATAGACAGTGGAAAAATGCGACAGATGAGCGTAAAAGAATTGCCGGCAATTGTCATAAGGTTGATCCCGGGGGATCGCGAGTTCTTACCTTCGGGAACAACTCCGACGAAAAAGTAGCCCTCGGTCCTCTCTTCAAGGAATCCATCTCTGAAACGAAAGAATTGAGGAGCTGCGAGAACATTCAGCCGTGCAGTTGCATGCTACCCGGAAAGAATCTCGGACCCACGAACAAGGGATCGGATAAAAGGGATGAGGGGAATGGAAAAATGACCTTTGTTGCCAACACTCGACAACAGCCGAGTAACCCGAGACCGTTTTGTCGTCAAAACAACAAGCCGCGATACCTCAATGAGAAGTTGAAACGTCCTTACTCGTTTCCCAAAGATAAAACAAAGAGATTGTTCGAGCTAGCAGTGCGCAGCGGGCTTATCACTTTTCCAGATCCAAAACGTCCATTGCAACCAGGTGACGTTAACAATCCTAACTATTGTCCCTACCACAGAGTAATGGGTCACCCACTCGACAATTGCTACGTCTTCAAAAACTGGGTTGAAGACCAATACCAACAGGGTAAGTTTGCGCTGCCCGAAAAGTGGAAAGTAAACCCGCCACAACAACATGCTCCGAAAAAAGTGGATATGCCGGGGGCATCATGCTCATTCATTGGGAAAGCCCCATAGACCGAAAAGTCAGTAAACTAGAGATTCGCCTCAAATACGGCGACGACGGACCGAAACGTCCTTAAACTAACGACGGACCGAAACGTCCTTAAACTAACGACGGACCGCAATGTCCTAAAACTTGCAAATGACCGAAACGTCGTTAAACTACTCCCAACCCGCAGCATCTTCAGGCTGACGTCGCTTAAAAAAAAAAACGGTACGTCCACAAGCAAAATGGGCACGGATGAAAACCCGAAAGGGCTCCGTGAGTAAAAACAGCAGGGCTACCGGCGAGTGTTCGTGAAAACCTGAAAGGGCGCGACCTCGTTAAAAAAAAAAAAAGAATAAAAAAAATATAAAAATAAAATAAAAAGAACGGTATGTCCATAAGCAAAGGGGGCACGGATGAAAACCCGAAAGGGCTCCGTGAGTAAAAACAGCAGGGCTACCGGCGAGTGTTCGTGAAAACCCGAAAGGGCGCAACCTCGTTAAAAGACACTTACAGGGTCCTCTCGACCTTGTAAGGAGAAACCACCCGCGTGAGATCCTTACGACTCACAAGGGAGTAATACACTTAGGGATCCTCACGATTCCTAAGGAGAAATTACACTTGCGAGATCCTCACGATTCCTAAGGAGAACTCTCTTATGGGACCCTCACGGCTCATAAGATTTGAAAGTCTTAAGTTACAGAGACCTGAACCTGTTCTTAAGCAACCCCCACAACCTTTTTGCCCTACAAGCGGCTCAATACTTACCCTTGTATACAATCCACGGGCGCAAATAAACATTTCCCTGACCAAGTCCCATCTGTGACTGAGGATATGTCCATACGGTGAACAACCCTTATGAGTCCTCTCGACTTGTAAGGAGAAAACCCTTTTGTAAGATCCTTACGACTTACAGGGGAAAACACACTTAGGAATCCTCACGATTTCTAAGGAGAAAACACACCTACGAGATCCTCACGACTTGTAGGGAGAAATACCTTTGTGAGACCCTTACGGCTCACGAAGTCAAAAGCCTTAGTCGACAGGATCCTAACCCTGTTTACTAAGCCACCTTTGTTCAACATCGACAGAGGCAAATGATGATTCGCTCCTGGCAATATCCCAGTTGTAGCGATGCTGATGCCTAAACTGGTATCAAATTCCAAGTCCTTTCATGGCAAATGATGATTCGCTCCTGGCAATATTCCAGTCGTAGCGATGCTGATGCCGAGATTGGCATCATATTCTAAGTTTCACACTCGCGATAAGAAAAATCAGCGGGCCACGAATGCATATGACATAGCCAAAATGATGGGGCAACTTGCAACAAAATCAGCAAGTAAAAAAATATATGCATGCAAAATAGCCGAAATGATTAGGCAACTCGCAATAAAAAGCAGCGAGTAAAAATAAAACAAATAGCCGAAATTATTGGGCACCGCGAAAAATAGCCGAAATGATTGGGCAATCGCGATTTTCGCGATATAAAAAGCTGAAATGATAGAGCATTGCGGAAAGAATAAAAAAAAATAAAAGAATGAAACTTTTTGCCCTACAGGTGAAATCACATCGATCCCTGTATACAATCCAGGGGCACAGATAAAAAGGGAACCATACCTTCCCAACAGGCTCCATCAGAAAGCGGAGCCAAATCTCGACGGTTAATAGACAACCTAGAGACAATCTCGACATTTATCGCAATATTGCAGACATAATGTCAACAAACGAAGCAAAAAGAAAATCCCGAGCTTCAAGGTCTCGACGTCAACATCGACAACTTAGAGATCACCAACGGCGTTTCTCCTCACTCCAACCAGATGCATACGCGACGTCAACAATCGACCTCAGAGTCGCAACGAAACGGAACCCTGGCAAAGTCCTTAGTTCCAAATTTCAAATGGCCACATCTACAGCCCGGAGACCAACAACGGTGTGCCTCCTCATTCCAGCAGTACACAGATGTTACACCATCAAGCGGAGCGATGGCAAAATCCCAACTCCGCCTTAGCATTCGTCTCATTACAGCAGACGCAATGTTAACAACGGCGTTCCTTCGCAGTCCAGCAGGATGTACATGCAAAGCTAATAAAAGACCCCATGGTCAGCAAAGCAGAGTGATGGCAAAATCCCAGCTCCACCTCAGCACTCGTCTCGTCACAGCGGACACATCATCAAGCAAAGCGGAACAGCGGCAACTCCCAGTTCCATGACTCGACGATGTACTCCCACAGAGAGTCAAATCCCAACTCCGTGAAATGCGGATATAATCAACAAAATTCCTGGTTACGTGGAACGCGGATAACGTCACTCTTTGACCCCGTGGAAAACGTCCAGAGCAGATCCTGGTCCTCGCAGAGCACGGCAGTGAACCCGTGTGAAGCATCCAGAGCGGAGCCTAATCCTCGCCGAACACGGCAGTGAACCCGTGTGAAGCATCTAGTGCAAAATTCCTGGTTACGTGGAACGCGGATAACGTCACTCTTTGACCCCATGGAAAACGTCCAGAGCGGATCCTGGTCCTCGCAGAGCACGGCAGTGAACCCATGTGAAGCATCCAGAGCGGAGCCTAGTCCTCGCCGAACACGGCAGTGAACCCGTGTGAAGCATCTAGTGCAAAATTCCTGGTTACGTGGAACGCGGATAACGTCACTCTTTAACCCCGTGGAAAACGTCCAGAGTGGATCCTGGTCCTCGCAGAACACGGCAGTGAACCCGTGCGAAGCATCCAGAGCGGAGCCTAGTCCTCGCCTAACGCGGCAGTGAACCCGTGTGAAGCATCTAGTGCAAAATTCCTGGTCATGTGGAACGCGGATAACGTCACTCTTTGACCCCGTGGAAAACGTCCAGAGCGGATCCTGGTCCTCGCAGAACATGGCAGTGAACCCGTGTGAAGCATCCAGAGCGGAGCCTAGTCCTCGCCTAACGCGGCAATGAAACCGTGTGAAGCATCTAGTGCAAAATTCCTGGTTACGTGGAACGCGGATAACGTCACTCTTTGACCCCGTGGAAAACGTCCAGAGCGGATCCTGGTCCTCGCAGAGCACGGCAGTGAACCCGTGCGAAGCATCCAGAGTGGAGCCTAGTCCTCGCCTAACACGGCAGTGAACCCGTGTGAAGCATCTAGAGAAAAATTCCTGGTCACGTGGAACGCGAACAACGTCGCTCTTCGATCCCGTGGGAAACGTCCAGAGCGGATCCTGGTCCTCACACCAACATGGAGCGATCACCAACGCGACATTCGTCTCGATACAGCAGACGCGACACCAGCAAACGAAGCGAAGGCCAAATTCCTAGCTTCAGGGTCCTGATGGCAAGTCATATAAAGCCTGAAAGACAATCGGAGATCATCCCACACCAGCGCGGAGTGGTCACCACCTCGACGTTCGTCTCGATACAGCAGACGAAATGTCACCCCAGCGTTCTTCCCCTAGCAGGATTCGGACGCGCCAAAGCAAACGAAGTGAAGGCCAAATTCCTAGCTTCATGCGTCTTAATGGCAAGTCATATAAAGCCTGAAAGACAATCGGAGATCATCTCGCACCGGCTCGGAGTGGTCACCACCTCGACGATCGTCTCGATACAGCAGATGAAATGTCACCCCAGCGTTCTTCCCCCAGCAGGATTCAGACGCACCAAAGCAAATGAAGCAAAAGGCCAAATTCCTAGCTTCAGGGTCTTGACGGCAACTCATATAAAGCCTGAAAGACAATCGGAGATCATCCCACACCAGCGTGGAGTGGTCACAACCTCGACGTTCATCTCGATACAGCAGACGAGATGTCACAACAACGTTCTTCCTCCAACAGGATTCGCACATGACAAAGCAAACGAAGCGAAGGACAAATTCCTAACTTCAGGGTCTTAACGGCAAGTCATATAAAGCCTGAAAGACCACCGGAGATCATCCCACATGGAGTGGTCACAACTACGACATTCATCTCGATACAGCAGACAAAATGTCACTACAGCGTCCTTCCTCCAACAGGATCCGGACACACCAAAGAAAACGAAGCGAAGGCCAAATTCCTAGCTTCAGGGTCTTAACGGTAAGTCATATAAAACCGGAAAGACAATCAGAGATCATCTCATACCAACATGGAGTGATCACCACCTCGACGTTCGTCTCGACACATCAGACGCAACATCACCAAAAGGAGTCACGGCAAAATCCCTGGTTCCAGAGCTCGACGGTTCACCAGCAACCTAGAGACAACCACGACATTCGTCTCGATACAGAGGACGCAATGCCAGCAAACGAAGCAAAGGCAAAATTCCTAGCTTCAGGGTCTTAACGGCAAGTCATATAAAGCCTGAAAGACTATCGGAGATCATCCCACACCAGCGCGGAGTGGTTATGACTCATCGGGGCTCTCCAAAATGAGCCTAACCTCAAGTAAAAAGCGGCATGGCAAATTCTTAGCGCTTGCTCTTCCGACGGTCAAACTGCCAAGGAGGATTGCTTGAAGACGTCTTGTCCAGCCCCCGAAGGGATCAGAGACACGGCAGTCGCAGGGCTACTCGAACAGCACGATTGCCTATCGAGGAATACATCAGCTCATGCGACGGTACGACGGCCAAAACCCTAAGTACCACAGACCCTAACGGACTTCTGTCGTAAAGAGTAGAGGTTAACTGTGACGTTAGGATATTCTTGCGAGATCTGCTCGATTCGTTTCGACTCGTGAGGAAAATGATGTCTTTGCGAGAATTTCTCGATTCGTCTCGACTCGTAAGATAAAGCCTTAGGCAGTAGGGATTAAAAAACCTGTTTCCTAAGCACTGAGATCCTGCAAGTTGGCCCAAAATGGTCTCTTGCATACTATCCACGGGTCTCACTCTCCGAAGTCGAATTTCGACAAGGAGGGGAACAACCGCTTACGGGTCCTCTCGACTCGTAAAAGGGAAAAATTCTCTCATAAGATCCTTACGACTTATAAGAGAAAACACACTTAGGAGTCCTCACGACCCCTAAGGAGAAAATACACCTACGAGATCCTCTCGATCCGTAGGGAGAAAAGTCTTTATGAGACCCTCACGGCTCATAAAGTTGAAAAGTCTTAGGTGGCAGATCCTAACCCTGTCTCCTAAGCCATCACTGCCCTACAAAGAGGTTAAGATGGACCATCTATGAGCCACACTTGCCAAAGCTACATGCCACTGAAGTGAAGAAGTTACTCATGAGCGTATAAACTACTCCACACCAGAGTAAGACATAAAGAAATACAAGAGTGCGACTCATGGAGTTGAGAGTTTGGAATTATATCTCTTAAGAGTCGAGATTTGAGTTAATGATAAATGACGACGCTTGTGTCCGCTCGTTATCTTCTCAGATCAAGATTCTGAAAGTTATATACCAACCAGAAACTGGTCATACGCTATGCATAACTCTGCACTACTTCACCCACGTACATACTTACGTGGGCAAAGTAGTGGGGGGCATTTGTTCCCGCCAAAAATTTCTGCGTAGAAGAGTCCAAGATATCAAATGACAGCGATACGCTTAAGGAAATGGGAACCAGTATCTTCCGGGCTGTTTTTTTGACAAACTCCCGAATGAGAAACAGATAAATTCTGATGGTATCGAAAGCGGCTCGAAAAACCCTTCGATTTGATATATTATGGGCCTCGTAATTCATTCGGGATCAAAAGTTATGAGGAATTACGTGTCCACACGTGATGGGCTTTTAAGAACCCGCTGGAGGAGTTAAAAGATACAATAAAAACTCAGAAAAGACCCCAATGGGGCATCACGTGCTCACACGTGACCATGGGTCACATGCAGACACGTGATGGGCTTTTAAAGCCTCTAAAATAATGAATAGAATTTAATTCTAAAAGTCAGAAAATACCTCAACGAGGTATCACGTGCTTACACGTGACCAATGGTCACGTGTTGACACGTGATGGTTAAAACTGAAACATAAATAAGCGGCTGAGAAAGGAACCCAATTGGGGGTCACGTGCTCACACGTGACTGGCTTTAAAAGCCTTATAATTTAATAGAATTAAATTCTAAAAGTTTCTGAATCTTTCCAAATGGAAAAGGGTCATGGGGAACCGTTGGATTAAAAATCCAAGGGTGATTAAAAATCACCAATTTATGGAAAAACCTTGGACAAGGAAAGATTTCCCTGAAAATCTCACCAGGATAACAAATAGAATATCTTTTGGATTTAAAATCCACGGTGAACAAAATTCACTGAATGATCTAAAAGCCCAGATTAATGATAAATATAAATCAAATCTCTCAACATACAAATCAAATCTCTCAATGAGAGATTTGCTAAACAAATTGATTCTCTTCCTTCTCCTATAAATAGGAGCCAAGAAGAGAAGAGAAGGGATCTACTTTTTTGAGAGAAAAATAGAGAGAGGAGAATTTAATTCTCAAGAGGGAAGAAAAGAAAGGAGAATTTAATTCTCAACAAAGAAAACCCTAGGTAAGAAAAGGGAAAAAGATAAACTTCAAACAGAGAATTTAATTCTCAAAATCCAAGAGTTTAACTCTTATACAAAAAGAACTTAGTTCTTCTTCTGGTTGAAGATCTGCACAGAGCACATCTCCCCATAACTTGAGAATTTAATTCTCATCGGGTCGAGATCCTGCCATGCAGATCCTAAACTTAGAAGGGGAATTGAGTTTTGAGAATTAATTCTCCTAAAACAAAACTAGGGTTTAACCCTAATCAAGAATTTAATTCTTTTACATATCTGGGAATTTAATTCCTTTGAAAAGAAATCAGGGTTTCATCCTAAATAAGAATTCAATTCTTAAAAGATCTCTGTTCATGAAAAGTACTAGGGTCGCGTGCCCCCACGTGACCCTTGAAAAGATCCCCTGCAAAGAACTTTGAAGCATCACCCCACGTGCTCCCACGTGACCCTCATTATATATGGAACAAAAGTAAAGGCAGAAACAATTCTGGGCGCTCTCACGTGTTACCACGTGACCCCTAATAAATGTTCTAATAAATCAGGGCATGATTATACATCACGTGCCCACACGTGATGGCTATGAAAATTAAAAGTGTTTAACACTTGTTTGCAGAACAAAATAAAGGGGATCTGGCCCCACTTTTTGATGCCATCACGTGCTCCCACGTGACTCTCAAAACGCAGAAAGAAAGATCAATGGGAATGAAGGCTTTGGGCGCTCTCACGTGTTTACCACGTGACCCCTTAGCAAACGTTCTAACAGTCAGCGCATAAATCCTCATCACGTGTCAACACGTGATGCTCGAAATAAAAAGGAAAAGTGTTTAACACTTATTCACAGATTTGAGGATAAAACAAAGGAGATGTGGCTCCGCATTTAGGGCGCCCTCACGTGTCACCACGTGACCCCTAATGAGCATTCCAACAGACCAGAGCGGGGGCCTCCATCACGTGCTCACACGTGATGGCCGTCAGAATTAAAAGAGTTAAAACACTGATCTGCAGAATAAGATAAGGGAAATCAGGGCGCTCTCACGTGTCCACACGTGACCCCTCTCCCCTTAGTGTTTAACACTAATCCGAAGACTTTGTCCTCAGTGATTAACACTGATTTTCTTAGTGTTTAACAGTAATTTGGAAAACTCTATTTGCAGTGTTTAACACTGATTTGCTTAGTGTTTAACACTAATTTGAAAACACTGTTCCCAGTGTTTAACACTGATTATCTTTTAGTGTTTAACACTAACTTGCTATCTTATTCCCAGTGTTCAACACTGTTGGTTTCTAGTGTTTAACACTAGCTTCAGCCCAATTGGCTAAGTTTCAGAGGCAAAGCCTCTCCTTCAATGGACCAACAGAGGGCCAATATTTCAAACATAATTGGACTTAGCCCAAACTGGCCGTAAGTCCTCAAATCATATTGAACTGAGCACATCTGCTCTTTCAACCGACTCATTGGTTCAAGGGTACATCTCTGAACTCCTCTGATATTTGTCGTTGTAATCCTTCAACGTCTTCAGAGAGGTGACGGGTCCCGACAACCACACATCAACACGGACTGTGGGGTCCTTAAACTCATGGACTTATGCGTCCTTAAACCAAGATACGGACTGTGGGATCCTTAAACCCATGGACTTATGCGTCCTTAAACTACCAATGGACTTATGCGTCCTTAAACTACCGATGGACCACTATGTCCTTAAACTGGTATTGGACCACCATGTCCCTAAACTGGCACAATAGAGCCCAAATGCTCTTTTGTCGGATCTAAACGATCCCATTAAGTCGATCTTAGTCCCAAACTGGACTAACGTATCCTTAACAACCGTTTAAGTTGATCTTAGCCTCAAAAATGGCTAACGTATCCTTAAACTTTCAAACAGACTCTAGTCCCAAATCGGACTATAAACCCCCTAATCAACTCTGGCTCAAGGGTACATCTCTGAACTCCTCTGACATTTATCGTTGTAATCCTTCAACGTCGTCAGAGAGGTGATGGGTCCCGACGGCCATACATTTAATGGACCACTAGGTCCCTAAACTGGAATATTAGAGCCAATTGCTCTTTTTTCGGATCTAAACGATCCCGTTAAGTTGATCTTAGTCTCAAACTGGACTAACGTATCCTTAACAAACGTTTGAGTTGATCTTAGCCTCAAATATGGCTAACGTATCCTCAAACCAAAACCCCAAACCCAAATCTAAGAAAATACGGATTTGGACTAATCCACGTCCTACGGGCGACGACATAAATTAGTCTCCGTATACAATCCACGGGCAACCACAAATAAAACAAACACCCACGACACGAAGTGACCATCTGGAGAAGGAGAAAGTTGTTACCGCAATGCGGTAGCGTAATTAACTGCAGGGGCTTGCGCCTGTAGGGAAGAGCGTCCCCACAATCAAAAACCCCTCAAGCGAGGGGGAATCTGACGAAGTCTGCTACATCGGCCGCATCCGTCTAAACCTCCGATACACGGTGCCATAAATCAACTTGGTATCTTCGGAGAGGTAGACGGATAAAACCAATTAGCATCTGCCCCGAACCTCAGGCAAGACGCCCATGTCTCGGCCGCCGTTCGGAGGGGAACAGGGGCATGGCTGTCTATTAAGTTTACGCGGCGAGTTTCCGCGTACTCTACGTGATTGCGACGGACTTTTGATCACATCAAAATTCCGTGGCAACCGATCAATTGAGACTGAACTGCTAGATTTATAACATTCAAATTAGTTATCTCATAACTACCTATGGATTCCAAATATTGTATCACATTCCAGATAAATAGACAATGTTAAACTTCCCGATCGAATTATTAAACACCCAAGATTTCCCCAATATATCTCAACACTTGAAATCAGTTTAAAAACATCCATCACATGCCACAGTACCAATGGTCCAGCCGTAGAAGGGTCAAGCCAACGCCTCACATGTGGCACGCCGTACTGCCGCAAACCCTAAGGTTTAGAGGCAGTTCAAGACGGTCACATAATCGAGTTAAGGTTTGTTGTCTTCTAGAGGTTCCACCGCGTTACTTGCACGACTTAGAACGTTCTTAAACTACAGAAAAATCCAACGCTTGGAAATTTTCCGGCAGGGGAAAAAGTGAGTTATTGATATCCGTTCGAAATTTTTAACACGTTCTAAAAATTACCCGGACAAAATAAACGAAGTTAAAATATCCGATCGAATCAACGAGTCCCCAATACAACCCTATAAAACTCAACACTTGAGTGGAATTAAAAAATTCCCAGAAAAAAATATCAAGAAAGAACCTAAGAATAAATATATGAAATATGAGGGACTAAGTTCAAATTTTGGCTGCGAAACCGCCGCCAAACCCTTGGTTTCACCACGGTTCCACGGTCACGTGAAGGACTTAGCGGACCGTACTTCACAGTAATTCTTAGTTTTTCCTGATTGTTTTTCTGAGCATTTTTAATTCATAAAAAATCACATTTTTGAAAAATATCCAGAGAAGGGTATTCGTCGGGGTTTCCGGGTTCGATCGGACTTTAAACTTCGCTCAGACTTCGCCTAAAACTCTAGCTAGGCTCTGACACCACTGTAGGGTTGCTAGGCACATGCACAAGGGTCTACAAGGCATCAACCATGCCCGATTTAAAATTTAGCCGTGCCGAACAACCCAAAGCCGGATCTTTAAACTAGAGATTAGGCGAAAACAAGCATGTTAAACACTTTAACACTAAGTGAGAGGGATTACAACGTTTGTAAATCCGGTCCTTCACTTCTTAAGCTCCGTGTTGAGGTCCCTTCGCTGCGATCATCATGTTCCGGACTCTCGAGAGGCTCCACGAAGAGAAAGATGCAGTCTTGCTTCCGATCTTCGATAACAAAGATGATCTACCTTGAAGTTTCGTTAACAAAAGCTATCACTCATGAAATGATGTGAACACCCTCATCTAAATGGCAAGGATAGATGAGAATGATGAACTAGGATTTTTTCTCTCATTTGTTTTCTTATTCTCACTCATTTTTTTCATCACTTAGAAAAAGCTAGAAAGCTTTTTCATGAAAAGAAAGAAGGAAGAAGATGAACAATCAACATGAAACCTTTTGTGATGAATAATGAAAGGATAAATATGATGATTAATGCAACCATGGTCAACTAAACTCATGTAGAGAATTAACTAGGGTTAGGGTTTGGGTTGGGTTAAAGCATGAGTCATTACAAAATACCTTTCACAAAACAAAACTAAACCTTCTAGAATCATCTAGAAAGCATTAACCCAAATCAAACCCTAATCTTGTTTAATCTCTACTAAACATGTTGCATTAGTTATCATATCATGTTACAATATTATATATCACATATATAATATTTATTGTAACCAAATAAAATAATACAATTAACATATATCGCATATATATCAATGTATTATCCGAGTGAGGAAAAGAATCTTTTAGTGAGCAAATATTAGTTAACGTAATTTAATATATCATATATATTATTATACATTAAATTATCGAATCAACACTTGATCCGACAATCCAGCTATATCGCATATAACCGACTAATATTTATCCGTACCGATTCATCGAATCAACACTTGATCCGATGACCCGGCTGATATCAAATATCGCGAGAATAGAATACGGTATCTCATATCGTATTATCCTCGGTCCCGCACATATCACATATGTGCTCCTACTCCGTTTTGCCTGAGTCAAGAAACCTCTGTGTAGGACTCTAAAGAATCGTCAATACGCCGGCAATAGGTGATGATTATATCAAACACCCACAAGCTGCAAGCGGTCAGCTAAACGTAACAGCCACCCAGGTATTGAGCGCTCAGAAAATCAACAAGCAAGCCTGTACATTCTCCTGTGAATCCAATCAGTAACACTCCCGTACAGTCCGGTCTCGTCGTCTGATATGTCGCATATCTCGCCTAGGGGTGGTAAACGTCAGACCCCAGTAGCTCGGTAAGTCGTGTCGATATGAGGTCTATAACAGTTCGAGAAACTACTGATAACACTTACCAGTAAATCTCAGCAACCATGGCTAGGGATTTCCGGTTATAGCCAATCGAACACAGCACAACATCAACTCCCTATACCGGAAGAGACGAATCCCCTCCTATCGCTCATTGCCTCCATGTGATTCGGGACAGTACCCAAAAGCCACCTTTTTGCACGCCCTCTTGGACGTGATATGATAGAAATCAAAGCACAGTGGGAATCACACAAGACTCTATGACGATCTCAGGTCAACGGATTACTCTGTACCAGTGTCACCGGAGAACTGCCATCTGACGTGAGGTATAATACCATCTGGGAGTTCTCGGCGAGTCCGTCCAGTGTACCCAGTCTCCACTGAGCACCCGTACACCATCCTTGATTTCAAACGCCGATGGATATGGGATCATCCATTGCCCATCATATGGGTCAAGATGCGTATACGCTAGTCTACTCTGGTGCATCGATGCCCTGTCTCGATACACCCTCGACTAGGAACAATTATAGGATGTACTCGTCGACTACCGTGGCTCCACTAGTATGATCTCATCATAGTCCAAGAGTACATATCCTAAGGGATTTATCAACATGTAACATAGAGACAATCAGAGTACATGTTAAGATAAAGTACAACCAGATAGCATACTATCATGTCGAGCAAGAATGTCCTCCCTATATATGTCCAAGCATCCATTACAATATACATCATATGTACAGTAATGGCCTCTAGGGCATACATATAACTAACAGTTTGGTCGTGAATAGCAGTCGCAATTTACTTTGCCCTCTTTCTAATTCCTTCATATGTCTTTACTTATTACCTTCTGTACACCACCGTTAGGCTAATTGGTTTTCTTCATTCCCTACCTTTCGGCACCTGCCTATGGTTTGGAAGAAGACTATCCAATAAGCGTAATAGGTATGCCCTTTCCTAATCCTAGGAGCCCTCATAACCTGAGAGAAGGTAGAAGGAAAAGACAACTGAATAGTCCTATTCAATCTCTCCAGAACCAGAATCCATCCTCGAATCTGGAACAAGTTCCTTCGAATTCGTATATAACCATACGATGGATTTATCCAATGGAAGTGGATGTTCATAGTGATACGGTGTGTTCTGGAGAAATGCAAAGGGTAAAAGAATGAGTGGCAATGATGTATGCAAACTTAGACAATCCAAAAGAAAGTGTTTTAAGAAAGTTCGGTTATCTTGGCTACCGAGTCATAGTCTAGGGTCGGGTAATGGTCGCTGCCAGAGAGAGAGAGAGAGAAAAGAAACACTTTGCGTGCACTCTAACCTAAATCAGAATAGTTATCACTTTATCTAATCAGGAAACCTCCCACTGTATCCTCAAATTCTCGTCCAAACCTGAAAGAAGAATTAGTCGGGATCACCCGAGGAGTAAACCAACTCATCAGTGAGAATCGGGATCCAACTATCATCGCATGATAACGTGACGGAATCCACTCATGTTATCACACTCCAGATGGTATGCGCATGCCTGGCAACTTTCAGTTTCTTTAGAAACTCCCGATGTGATTTTTACCCCATGCTCTTATGACCTTGACGAAGGCCAACATTTCATAAGTCACATGTCAAGTTCTACCCGTCATTATCCAGGTTAATTTGAACCCACCCGTACATACCCTTGACGAAGGCCAAAATGGTAATACGACTGTCCCAAACCAATGCATCTATCTATGCAACAAAAAAGTAACAAATACCTACCATACACTATGCCTTGACGAAGGCCAACATACATAGCATGAATACTAAGTGCTACCCGTCTGAAATGACGGAGGGCTACGAATGGTTTTTGGCGAAAAACCTTTAACGTAATGAACTTGATATCGTTGAAGGAACCAGATAGCTTTTACAAAAATATAGTGGCGAAAACCTCTACTAAAGAGGTCACTCCCGGTGAAGGGATCTCGGCTCTTTCCCCGTAGAATGAGGTGCAGGATATTCCACACTGAATACCGTGATGCAAAGCAAAAAGTAATCGACTATAGTGAAGTTATTACCCTGACGCAAACCTCTGTCCAAGGGGTCACTCCCGATGAAGGGATCTCGGCCCTTGCCTCGTCGAATGAGGTGCTGGGTATTCATAACCGAATACCATTGTGAAAAACAAAAGAGAACGTCCTTGCAATAACAGCTTTTGAAAAATTGTTCCAACAACATTTGTATAGGTCTGTTTTCCTTTGCATTGATACGAATCAACGCAGTCCCATCAATTAATCACACCAATAAAGAACGAAAATATGATGTACGTATATGCCATCCGCATTCGTCACTGGGTCCCGTCATCACCCGTTAGGTTACTTAACTAACGACAGAGCGGGGACTGGACTAGCGCTGGTGTAAAACATATACAACATCTACTAGTATATATATATATATATATCAATATACAATAATCGCTCAAGGCGTGATAAATGCAACATTACAGAAAAGTAATAAGCATCACAGAACAATACAGATAATCTGGGATCCCCGGGTTTCATAGAGCCACAAATGAAACCCGGCGTTCCCCTGGTCGTGTGGATAACCTGTGCAATGAAAACCTAGACCCCTACGAGTGCGGCAAGTTATCCGCCAAAACCAGAAGCGAGGCAGCCCCTTCAGCAAAGTGAATGGACCACTCAGCACTTCACGGAGTCCGGTAACTTGAGCACCCCTCCTTGGGTCAACCTATACCCCCTACGAATGCGGCGAATAGCCCGCCAATCCTAGAGTGAGGTCCCCTCCGTCTCAAAGCCATGAGATGCGGACCCGTTGCCCTCCAGAACCCGGCTATCCATGCACTCCACCGTAGGGTAATCCTAGTACAGAAAAGAAAAATATGTACAACGGGTACATCGATCTCAACCCGGTCGTGCCCCAAAAGAATAATATACAAACAGACAGTGACGGCAGTCTATATGTCGGACGCTAGCCCCGCAATATCATATGTACAAATATATCCAAACTGCACTACCATTGCACGCAAGCTATCCACCACGACAAATCCACAATATCACAGTACAACACAGAAAAACAACATGAATGTCACGTTCGCAAACCCGTCTAAAAGAGCTATAGCAATTAGACAAGATTTACCGCTCGAATGATATTCACGGTCACAGATAGTAATGTAATACACTGCAAAATATTAAACAATGTTAAAAATATCGACTCCAAAATAACCCCCGAATAGCCCAAACAACTTGATAAAAACCATATCCAAAATGGGCCAAATAAACAACATCACAGGATCAACTTCCCAGAGACCAGAGCACACCCCAAACACAAACACCAGAGGCCAATATTGGGCCGGACTCGCCGGAAAATGGAGAGAAGTGGCCGGCCAAAATCCGGTGGCAAGGGTCCATGTTTGGGCTGTGTTCATGTGGTCTCCCCAGTAGGCTTCTGCACTTCTTTAAAAAAAAATTCTTGGTCATTTTAAAATTAACAGAAACACATGATTCCGTGACGTCGTTTGGGTTTGTTCCGGTTTCATTACTTTAACATTGTCTAAACCAACTAGTAGATGGTTAATAGTTTGGCTCTGATACCAGTGTAAGTCTACGCCAGTGCCCCGGCCGTCTTTCCGAGGCCAAATGCGGAACAAAAAACTTTTTACGAACTGGCGCTAACGCAAATATAAAACCTGGATCGTTCTATTAACCGTAAACTAGTATACTGTACAAGCGGGTTTAGAGATTATACCGATCGATCCGTGTCCTTCGGTCTTTAACTTCCGCCCCTAGCTTGTTGCGGTTGCGCCGACGAACTTCGCTCCCCGATCTCGCTCGATCTACGATCTACTCCTCGCCGAAGGTGGCACCACGTCAACGAATCTTTATACGGACACCCGCCTCTGAACCGAGGCAACTCGGACACGAAGTTTGCTAGTCGACGTGTCCAAGGTTGAAATAGAGATAGTGTAGAATACTTTGTCACGAGTCACCCAACGAATTAGGTGAAGGTTAATCGAATTTGCCACAATGGGAGTAGATGAAAAATGAGCTGTGGATTGTTCTTTGCAAAATGAATCATGAATCAATCACCCCACCTCAAGTGTGAGGCCGGCCACTCAAAACTCTCTGGGAAAAATGGGGTTGAGCACAAGGAAAAAGAGAGTAACCATTAGCAAAATATCACAAAGAAAATATCCTAAGGATTCCGAAAAAAATCAATGCAAAGAAATGAGTCATGCTCGTCTAGAAACCACATGAAAGCTCCATAAGCTGCTGGAGAGCCGGCCACCACATAAAACCCTTACATTTACAAAATCCCACATTTACAAATAACCCCCTTCAACACTAGAATTCAGCCATGATGAAATAAAGGAGGGCATGGCCAAAAAGAATGCAAACTGGCAACTTCAAAAAGCGATCTCGTAATAAATTACAGGATAACCCCGCAACTGTATATACATACCTGCATTTCTATTCCTACCGAATACAAATACAATCAGACAAAAATCTACACAGTATAATACTAGGATCCGGTTTAAACCAAAGCCCGCTAGTATTTGTAACGTTTTAGAAATCGTTTTGCGAATTTTCCCGTTTTAGGGCAAAATTGTCGGTTTTTCCCGTTTTAACCCGATTTCGATCAAACGACCGTATAAGCTTACCGACACCTAGTTTGGCCAAAATAAAGCTTGTGCGCGAACTTTGGGAGTATTTGGGAGGTTTTGGTTTAGATAGATTTTTTCCCAAATAAAATATTATTTTAAGCGGTATTATGTGCACGTAAATCGGGAAAAATTTTCTTTTGTAAATAAATTAATTTTGTCACTAGAATTATTTTAGAAGGTTCTTTTTAAATATCTAGATTTTTTTTTTGTTGACTAATGGTTTGTTTTTAAAAATAAAAGAAAAGGGTGTTAAGGTGGCAAATTGCTTTAATTAGCATTTATTACTCTTTTCCTTGCTTTTTCTTCACAAAATATTCACAAAACCCCCCTCTCACCCCCTTGGCCGAGCTCATCCCCCCCATTTCTGTCCTCAACAATTCCAAACTCATTTCTCACTCTTTATCAATCAAAAACACAAAAAGAATTCCAAAAATAAATCCAAAAATTCCTATATAAAAATTAAACCATTTTTCCTTTACTAATCCTTCATGGATCATCATCAAAGCTTGATTTTTGGAGGCTAAAATGATGGATCTAATTTCATTTTGGTGTTCTTGAGGAGGTATAATTTCTTAACTTAATTCATAATTAATTGCTTTAATCTTAAACTAGCTAATTTAGTTAGCTATTTATGTGCTTAATTTAGCTTTTAATTCATGATTAATTCATTATATTTGGTTTAAGAAATTCATGTTAGGGTTAAATTTTGATTAAGTGATTAGTGTTTATTTGAAGTGTTAAATTGTGTTTTGGAAAAAATTAATCTAGTAGAAAATGTTAAAATTTGCTAATAAGCATTTTGTTTAATTAAGCAAAATTGCTTACTAGATTTTTGCTAAAACATAATTAGCGAGTGTTAAAAATATAGGATTGGTTTAGATAGCTTAGTTAAGCTATTTTAAGGTATTTGTAATTGTTAGATTTGTGTTATCTTGAATCTAGTGCGATATATTGCGATAGGTTGCTTACTAGATTTCGGGGTTTTTCCGACGTAGGGTTCGTTTGGTAGTTGCGAGGTTATATCTAGTGTATTCCTCGTAATTTTTGTATTGTGTTGCGCGATCGGGACGATCGGGGTCCAGATTTGGTGTTTTGTAGTTTAGCGACCCCAATTATGGTTTTGGCCGGTATCGTGCGCGATAGATGCGCTAAGCGCGCAGTGTAATTTTCCGGGCGTTTTCGTCGCGTTTCGTTGTCTTTTCGTCATTATAGGATATTTAGCTTATGTGTTGTATTTATGAAATTTTAGCTTCGCAAGCAGGGACTTCGGGTGCTGCGGACAAGGGGAAGAAGGTGGTCGAACTTTCATAGCTCGAGACTATCTGTGAGTAGATTTAACATCTACGGGGAAATCGCCCGTATGGCGTTATGCGTCGGGGCGAATATGATATGATAGCTGCATGTAATTGCATATTAGTTACTTTCATATGAATGTCATTGCATAGCATTATCTGTTGTACTTGACTCTTACCTTTAGATATAACACATTACTGACGGTTCATGTTGCACGAGCACTAAATAGTATGCTACACCCACACCGTCTGTAATTGCCATGACATGCACAAACACCTACATATGTGATATGGTAGTGGATAGGAATGATTGGAGTAGTAACTCTTATTCTATTGTGCATATGAAATACTGTGGAGACATACATACGTGATATCGCATTGGGCAGGAATAGTTAAGGTAGTGAACTTTATTCCACTTCACTTATATCTTGCTATATTTACTTATACATCATGCATACATATTGACATGTACACCCTCGTACTTGACTACATGTAGATACTTAAACCTTGCTACACTTACATGTACACTTCATATGATACTGCATTTATTTTCGAAGGAATTGGGAACCGCATGATATGTTTTAAAGCTAGATTCAATTTAAAGAGCGGTTTTCCCTTTATATGCTCATATTGATGTTTTATGTTGCATATATCAGTTTTATATGGATTTTACGCATTGAGATATGGATTTCATATGATTTATGGATTTGAGAACCGTGGGGGATATTTTCAAGAAAACTATGTATTGTTTGAAAACCCGGTTTCTCTTGATATGATATTTGATGCGTCCACCATGTGATTTCTCGGTTCTGAGATTTGGCTTGTGATACCCGATTCGAGGAGCGGGACGCACCATCTGCGGGTACATGGTGGACCCGGTATGGTACCCCGGGGTGAGTGGTGATTTCGTGGTGTAGACGATAAGCCTGACGGTGGGACCACTACCTACCGGTAATTGTATTTGGACTCGGCGGTTATCATGGAGATACCGACCGGAGTGAGGTATGACATATCGTCAGGGCTAGTCATGGTGACAGAGCCTGAGTTATGAGGATTTACGTGTCGATGCTAGACATGGGTTTCATGATGTTTCGAGTGTCGGTGTTTGACACTCAGGTTTTCGTGAGACTTACTGGATGTGAGGGCCGATCTGAGGATGCGGTGCCTGAGGATTCGGGATTTGATGTGTCAGTGAGGGACACTAGTGTTTTTCCATGCTGATGATTTTTGCATGAGATTTTATATTATATCATCCCACACTCAGGACTATGTTGATATGCATTGTTTCATGTAGTTGTAGTACCCTGATGATGTACCTTTACATGAATGTTGCATATTCACTTATCATATTTATGCTATCGGATTACTTGTGATAGATAGATCGCTGTTCGTGCATACTTGCGATTACTGTATGATGTTAATTACTATTCACGAGTTGGCAACTCACCCCCATTGTGCTACAGTGTTGTGCAGGACTTACCCTCTGAGTAGTCACGGCAGGGCATCTTTTCATCTCTACTTTTGCGGATACCGCTTCGGTTGGCTGTGAAGCCTTGCTTTTAGGTGGGTTGCGGTTATCTGTTTGTACTTTGTATATTTTTTTATTGGATCTAGTATTCCCCATCTACCACTATGTTGTATATGACTTAGAGACGACTTGTGAGGATTCAGTGTTATTTTGTGGTGACTTTGGGTGCCGTGCTCGTGGGAGCCGGTTTTGTTGAAAAGTTTTACTTCTTTATGCAGTTTTTTTATATTTCTTCGCTTCGGCGTCGTATATATGTTGTGGTGGTTGTCTCCGCCGTTGGGAGTGATTTGCTCCCGTTTGGGATGCTTTTATTATTATCTAAGTTGTAACCGTTTTCGGGGTTGGTTTTTACAAAGGAGGTGCTGCCGAAATTTTTAAGAACGAAAACTAAACTTAAAGATTTTACTTGAAAAATTCCGAATGTTTAAAACTATGTTTTCTCCGTTGATCCAGTTTTTGGTGGTTTAGATTTCTGGGTTTCGGCTTACTTAAGTTGCGTACGCCTTTAGACGTTACGTAGTTTAAGTACCGGTTACGGTCCAAACTTTGGGTCGTGACAGTCTTATCCGTCCAAACCATGACACGTGCACAAGTGCACGCGTATGTTCGAACCCTGCAATAAAACCATACGGCCTCTACAACATTTCACCCGAACTGGGAAACTTTCTGTGGGGGGACTCTAAAGACTCGTCAATACTCTGGCAGTGGGTTTAACCACAAGCCGCCAGTGGTACTAGCTGTACGTAACGGCTGCCCATGTACTGAGTGAAAGGGCTTCCGATGAGCGAAATCATCCCGGAACCCTACTGAGCCTATGTGTGACAATATCCGTACAGTCCGGTCCGTTCGTCTATGAGTGTCGCATATCGGGCCAAGGGAGCTGGTAAATGTCATTTCCCCAAAAGCGATATAAGTCGTGTCGGAGTGTAGCCCAGAACACCCTGAGATACTACTGGAATACCTACAGTAAATCTCACTTTCTATGGCCATGGACTTTGTGTAATGGCTCTCCTAAACACAGCGTGATCTCACCCCCAACGTTGGGAGAAACGAATCCCCTGCCGATCCGCTCACTGCCTCCATGTGGCTCGGGACTGTACCCAACTAAAACCTGTTTGCACGACTCTTTTGAGCCGTGGTAGGGTAATAATCAAAGCACGGTGGGAACTCACACGAGACAAATGACGATCTCAGGTCGATAGACTAACCTGTACACATGTCGCCTGGGAATTGCTATCTGACGACAGGTTTTAATAACCAGCTAGCATGTTCCCGGCGAGTCCTGTCCGGTGTACTCATAACCCAATGAGCACCTGTATACATCTTAGGTAAACCAAATGACACCAATGGCTTGTGAGACCGTCCATCGCCCCTCGTCGGGGTCTCGACTGTATACACTAGTCTACTCCGGAGTGTCGATGCCCTATCTCGAAACTCCCACGACTAGAGACCACTTTTAAGGATGTGCTTATAGACTACCCAACTCTCACGTATATGATCGCCATCATATTATTGATAGTTAAGGAAGAATCCTATGGGCTCTATCAACATGCAATAATGATATATCATGTCACCTAAAGCAGTACACGTTTGATAAAGATAAACCAGATAGCGTACTATCATCTCGAGTATGACTGTCCTATCGGTATAGGTCATCCCTCAATCATTGCAATCACGTGCCTGCGATCCAATAATTGACTTTGAGGGCACTATATCCAACATGTACATCTATATCGATTGATATTGGTTGAATTGGGAGATGTAGACCATAGGTTTTGACCTATGGGTGATTCGTGCGACATTTTGGTTTTTGTGTGTGATTTCGTTTACGATGCTATATATATAATATGTAGGTACCCCACGTGGATTTCGAGACGACGAGGATGAGCGTGGCGTCATCGACTCTAGAAAGCGAAGATCAGGTGAGTAGATTTATATCTACGGGAAGAAGTCAGGTGGATGGCGTATAGCACCCCCGCAAAAGTCGTAAGAAATGATGTGATGTGATATAGCTATGCAATTATATGTTATGGAAAGATTGAACCCTTAGCAAGAAATGGTTAGGAGATTATGGGTTTAGTGCTAGCGATAATTGAAGAAAGGACTTTAGTCGATTTCTTAGTCACGAAAACCTAGAGTGGAGATTTGCATACACGCACATATACATACTCGCATACCTTTATTTCTTTGTGCGTATTAGGGACATATTTATATATTGGTATTCATGTGCTTGGATGATGAGGATGTCATATGATACTTGGGATTGAGTCGATATGATCGGACATGTTGCCGTGGGATATTTAATATGTGACCGAGATATATCATGATGTTATAGCGGATCGTTGGACGATGATACTATGTGGATAATGATATATTTATGATAGTTGACATATGATCGAGATATGAGATGAGATATATTTTGATATTTATAATGGATCGCTTGGGCGATGTATACTTCTATATGATGGTATGTGTTAATGACATCGGATTGTATGAGGCTGTAGACCAATAGTCAGATCATGATTATATTGATGATATTAGTATTGTACTAGACCTAGATCAGTACCCTTGTTCACGATTGGTGATGATGATGATACCTGATGAATAATGAGATAGATGTGACATTTGACCCGTACCCAGATTGAGAGGCCGTACGGTGGATTTACCCTACGAGCTATATTGATGATAGATCCGCACTCTTGACTCGAGGATATCATTTTGTGTATTGTAATCGTATGGAATACTATTGATGCGGGATCACCGACTATTATTTATATATGTATCGACTCAGATGTTAGGGGGTTTTCTTACCCTTCGATCAGCCTGTGTAGTTTAGTCCGGTAGCTTACTTGTAAATGATAAATTAGACTCGAGTCATACCTATTTCAAAACTAACGAATCGTGAGTATTTTAAAGACAAGCCAAGGGATTCTACGGATATTTCAAAGGATGTACATTTTCTTAAAAACACCGTAGCCCTTATTTTCAAAACACCACGATTCGTGTTATTTCAAATGGCAAAACAATACGACTCATAATTAAACATATGCAGATTCGTTATCATTGTATTTGATATTCAGCTCCCGCATATTCTTGCTGCTCACATCGCATTGCATGCTTATATTGTGTTTTCATATGTTAATATTGAAATTATGCTGTTAGGACACCAGCACCATTACCGATGATGCGTATGTTCCACATACACTTACTTACCGGCTCACACACATCATCATCGGTAATTGCCATATCACGTACAATTTAGAGAATATTATTTCATTGGCATAGCTTGTTAGCTGATAGTTTCGACATGATATTAGTGTACTTGCCTTATATGCCAGTTTAGATATTGCAGTTATTACTTGCTACTTCATGCATATTATCATTCACTGTTATGCAGTATTATGGAATTTTATGCCAATATCCCCTGTTTACTCGCTATTGATGATTGGATTTCAGATTTTCATGAGATTTTCTGGATTTAGGAGAAACCGCAAGAATATATAAACTTCTCTCTCTATCTCTTTTTAAAATGAAATGTGCGGTTTTCTCATGATGTATGAGTCGTCTACCATGATATTTTCTCGGTTATGAGATGGATTTCGAGACCCGATTCGAGGAGTTGGATGTGTTGGAGATAGTGCCCTCAGAGTCAATTATTGGATCACAGGCACGTGATTGCAATGATTGAGGGAGGAACTATACCGGTAGGACAGTCTTACTCAAGATGATAGTATGCTATCTGGTTTATCTTTATCATCGTGTACTGTTTTAGGTGACCTTACAGGTCACTATTGCGCGTTGATAGAGCCCTTAGGATTCTTGCTTGACGGCCAGCAGTATGATGGCGATCATATACGTGGGAGCTGGGATCTATAAGCACATCCTTAAAAGGTCCCTAGTCGTGGGAGTTTCGAGATAGGGTATCGATACTCCAGAGTAGACTAGTGTATACATTCGAGACCCCGACGAAGGGCGGTGGCTGGTCTCACAAACCACTGGTGTCTGTTGATTCACCTAAGATGTATACAGGTGCTCATTGGGTTATGAGTACACCGGACAGGACTCACCGGGAACATGCTAGTTGGTCTTATACCTGACGTCAGATAGCAGTTCCCTGGTGACATGTGTAAAGGTTAGTTCATCGACCTGAGATCATCATTTGTCTCATGTGAATTCCCACTGTACTTTGATTACTACCCTACCATGGCTCAAAGGAGTCATGTAAACAGGTTTTAGTTGGGTACAGTCCCGAGCCACATGGAGGCAGTGAGCGGATCTGCAGGGGTTCGTCTCTCCCGGTATTGGGGGTGAGGTCGTACTATGTCTAGGAGAGCCATTACACAAAGCCCTCGGCCGAAACAGGAGATTTACTGGTAGGTATTCCAGTAGTATCTCAGGGTGTTCTGGGCTATACTCCGACACAACTTGTACCGCTTTTGGGGGTCTGACTTTTACCAACCCCCTAGGCCCACCATGCGATACTCATAGACGAAAGAACCGGACTGTACGGATATTGTCACTGACAGACTCAGTAGGGTGTCGGGATGAGTTCGCTCATTGACGTCCCTTTTAATCAATACCCGGTAGCAGGTTACGTATGGCTAATACCTCTGACTTGCTAGTGGTTAAATCCACAGCCAAAATGTTGACGAGTCTTTTAGAGTCCTCCACAGACCGTTTTCTCAAGTTTCGGGCGAAACGCTGTAGAGGCCGTATGGAGATATGGCTGGGTTCGATCATGTACGTGCGGTATTGCACGGATTATAATCGGACGGATAATACTAGCGGGCTTTGGTTTAAGCCAGATCCTAGTATTGTACAGTGTAGATTTTGTCTCATTGCATTTGTATTCAGTGGGAATACAAATGCAGGTATGTACATACAGTAGCGGGGTTTTCCTGTAATTTATTATGGGATCAGTTTTTCTGAAGTTGCCAGTTTTCTTTCCGGCTTCGGCTATTTTTCTTTGTATCTTTCCTTGGCTGAAAATTGGTGGAGGAGGGCTTATTTGCAAATGTGCAAATTAGCATTGTGGAGGGTGGTCTTTGCATATTGATGTGTCTTGATGGTTCCACCATACATTGACTTCTTGGTTCATGATTTTCCATCATTGCTTGACTTTTGTTTTGATGGGTTCATGATGGTTGATTTGGAGTGTGACATGGTTGTGATAATGATTCCTCATGATCACCATTTTTCTCTCCCCCTTGCATTATTCTTTTTGGCTCATTCCCTCTTCTCATTCTTGTTCTTGCCAAGGCCGGCCAAAGAGGGGGCTGCCAATTTTTGGTGGATATTTTTGGGGCTCTCATTTTGGCTTGAAAATGTTCTCTAGTTCATCACAAAATTCCACATCTCATTCCTCCACTAAAATGGCAACTTCATACAAACCCCATGAGACATATAGCTTTCTACACTTCTCCTACAGCACTTCTTGGGCACGTCGGCTCGCCAACTTCGTGCTCGAGTTGCCTCGGTCCATAGGTGGGAGCCCGTAAAAGAACCCGGCGATGTGGTGCCCTTCCGACGAGGAGTTGAAGACCGAAAATTCCGCGGGGAGATCGGGACGACAACGAGAAGACCGAAGGACACGGATCACTCGGTATATCTCTCTGCCCCTTTCTTCATTTAGCTAGTAGTAGGTTAATGGTCCGATCCGGGTTTATGGTCCGCGGTGGCGCCGGTTAAAAGTAAAGAAAATTTTTGATTCCGCATTTTGGCCTCGGATAGACGGCCGGGGCGCCGCCGTGCACCAACAGGATGAACCGTCTGCGGGTACATGGTGGACCCGGTAAGGTACCCCGGGGCAAGAAGATCGAGGTGTAGACGATGAGCCTGGCAGTGGCAGACTGCCTACCGGTGATTTTATCTGGCACGGCGAATATCCGGAGGATACCGTTGTGGTCATATGATTGATGATATGGGCCTATCCGGACTGACGGAGCCCGAGATATTGAGATACTGAGATTTGAGATACAGAGATATTGAGATTTGATATTGAGATACTGAGATTTATGTTTTGTGTCGATACTTGACACTGATTTCTCTGTTGATTTCATTGGTGATATCGATTGATATACATATAAAAATCTCATTAGATAAAGGAAAAACAGTTCTTTGATTCATGATGTACTTTGTTCTCATTATATGCATCTGCATATCATTATAGTGACATATTGCTACCTGACATTTGTACATCATATTAATAACACGTTGTTACCTGAGACAATGACACGAGTTCTTGGTATCACACTATATGGATAGATGTTTACCCTTACCATTATATTATGCTTCAGGCCATATTATATTTATTTGAGGATATTACTGATCGTATGACCTAGGATTGCGTTATACATGCGATTTCTACTCGTAGATATTTTCTACTCACGAGTTGGCAACTCACCACCGTTGTGCAACAGTTTCTTGCAGGTTTTGCCGTACAGGTTTCGTTACGGCTTTGCTGGCACACTGCTTCCATTCCAGATGACTTGTTTTGGTAGGTGGGTTCTTTTGTATCAGGACCACCATTGTATAATTGTTATTTCAATTGTATCTTGTTAAAACTCCTTCAACCAGACTTGTATATTTGATAGACATAGAAGACCAGTGTATATTCTTTCGATCTTAGAGTCGTGCATTGTATTATTATTGGTTTTCTTTTGGATTTGAGTTTCATTTTCAGTTTTTATCATCGCCTTTCGGCGTTGTATATTATATTGCTTGTGTGTGGTTTTGTCTGTCGTTTGATGAAGAGCTAGCTCTCGCTTGGGGATGCCTTATCCATTATATATGCTTTATCAGGTTTGTACCCTTTTGGGGTCAGTTTTTACAAGGGAAACTCTGCCGAAATTTTTTGAAAAGACTTGTGATTTTAAAAATGCATATTTCGGCTTATATTGTTAAACTTCTTACTTTTAAAATGGTTTTCCTTCACTCTACTGTTTTACTCGGTTTTGATTTCTGGGTTTTTGGTTTACTTAGATTACGTACGCCTCGAGACGTTTCGTAATTTAAGTGTCGGTCATATTCCGTACTTTTCGGGTCCTGATACTCTCGGCATTGACCTATTTCTAAGAAGGGAGGAATGGTTCGGTTGCTTAAGCACCGATTTCATCTGCAATTCTAAGATCCGCAACTCCTGGAGTTTATTCCGTAAAAACCACCTCGGAGCGGTGGGAGTAAGAAGAGAAGGGAGGAGGACCGGAGGAGAAAAATGAGGAAGGGGGAGCTTTCTCGAAGTGGTGGAAGGAGGAGAGAAGTGACGAAGGAGCTACAGAGGAGGAGCGGAGGGAGAAGAGGAGCGGAGGGAGGACGAAATTGAGGAAGGAGGAGAGAAGGGAAGAGACATTGGTAGATAAAACAACAATAGCGATGGAGAACATTTACGAGAGATAAATTTCCCTCGGCAATATGTATAGTACCAAGCGAATTTTCACTCTTGTTAATATTCTCTCGGCATTGATCTATTTCTAAGGAGGAGAATGGATCGGTTGCTTAGGCACCAATTTCATCCGCAACTCTAAGGTTCGCAATTCCTGGATTCTACTCCACAGAAACCACCTCAGAGTGGTGGGAGTGATGAGAGAAAGAAGGAGCAAAGGAGAAAAATGAGGAAGGGGGAGCTTTCTCGAAGTGGTGGAGGGAGGAGAGAAGTGACGGTGGAGCCGCAGAGGAGTGGAGGGAGGAGAGGAGCAGCAGAGGACGAAGATGAGGAAGGAGATATTGGTAGAAAAAACTGCAATAGCGATGGAGAACATTTACGAGGAACAAATTTCTCTAGGCAATGTGTACAGTACCGAGTGAATTTTCACACTTGATAATATTCTCTCGATATTGACTTATTTCAGGAGGAAGAATACATTAACGAGGGAAAACATAAAAAGTGTACATTTTTACAATAACCACATTAGCAACAAAAGAATTGCCGAGGGAAAGATTGAGGTAAATGTTTCCTACAGCTTTTTGAACTATTGAGAGGATGAGCGACAGAGCAATGGAGGAGGAAGGAGAGGGAGGATGAGGAGCGGCGGAGAAGGAAGAAGGAGCGGAGGATTCGGGCCGGGAGAAAGAGAGACGGAGGTAGAAGATAAATAGGAGAGAGGTTTGGAAGGGAGAGATATATTTCTGGAACTTCATCACAAAAGAAATAGGTTGCTTGATTTAAATATAGCCCAAGGGTTTATCCTCAAAGAGTTTTTGTGTTAAGGGATTTCCATCTATTTTTAGAATTGCAGTGGGTATTTATGAAGTGGGCTGGTTTTTTATTAACAATTTACCCTATTATAAATCATATAAGTTCAAATTAATTAATAAAAAAGGTGCATATATGCATATATGAGAACTAGGTCAACGTCCCCCCCCCCCCCCCCTCGGGCTCCCCCGCCCCAAAAAAATAAACAAACGAACAGGAAGGATAGAAATCTCGGCAAGGTGTCAAGATGATACGTCCTATCCTTGTCTCCTAGTTTTCTAGCTCCTGTTCCCACATCTCAAATAATTTCTTCAATAATTAATTTTGTTATACTTGAATGCAAAGAAAAATATATAACAAGGACGTTTTTCCTCTCATGCATGATACCTCTAACAATTTGACCTCGATTTGATCGAGCTTCAGTTTATTCCACTCCGAAGTTGAATGCTAGCAAAATTATCTAATTAGGCTTCAAGTTCTGTGCGACGTTGATCTTCAAAAAAAAGTGACAATGAGGTAAACCTTTTACCATGATTTAATGTTTATATATACTTTATACTTTTACTTTTCTATAGTGGTGTTAGAGTTTTGAATAATGAAAAATTACATTAATTCTATTAGGGCATGTTTGGTTGCAGGATTTCTTTGGATTTGGATTGTGCAATCCTAGGATTCCATAATTTTGTTTTTGGTTGGAGGATTTAGATTTATGGGATTCCTTTGTTATTTATGAGGGACCCACCATAAAACATGAATTCCTGAATACTAAATTTTTTTAAGGATTTTCAAGGATTTGGCACTATTCATTGTATTTTTAGATGGACTCGTATACTTTATTTATTTAATAATTCTCTCTCTAAAATCCTCAAATCCAAATCCCACTTTATTTTCACCTACCAAACAAATATTACAAGAATCTACAAATCTAATACTAGAAATCCAAAACCAACCAAACAACAAATTACCAAATACAGAAATTTTCATCTGTACTATTTTGAAATCCAAATTTCATAATTTTGCAACCAAACAGACCCTTAAGGCATATGAATTAAAATAGTGGCACGCGTGGGGAAACTATAAATAGTATATGGATATAAAATATAAAATGGGCTAAACCTCAATAAGGCATGAGTCTTTTTTTTTTGGAACCTCACTTATATATAAAATATATAACCGCATCTCCTCAAAATTTAACATCTATCAGAGCTAGCTCAGACCGTACCTCTGCCCTGGAGCCCGCACCTCAAAATTTAGTAGGCGCATGAGTAATTTCCAAAGATTGAAGACTATATATATTCCAATGAGATGTCGACATTCACTTGCACTGATCAGACAGTATATTCTAGTTTTGTTATCTCCCATAAAATAACGCACTCTTTAATTATTCTTCATTTTTCTCATGAACCTCTTATATATAGTACTTGAATCATTACATCTTCAATAAGTCAATAGCCTCTTGAAACAACTTACCCTTGATATCTCTGTACTCAGGCCAAGACACACTCCTAAACCTAGGCCCTAATTTTGGATCAACGATCTTTTCAACCGGGCCAACTTTAGCTGTGGCGGGCCCACAAAAATATGCAGACGATAGTCTACGGTCCGTCCGGTTCACAACCGCGCGATGATAGCCGCTCTTGAACCGACCATCTGACACTATATGAAACAAGTCTCCTAAAATTACGATAAGACTTCCTCGAACTGCAGGGAAAGTGGACCAGCGATCTGGACCGGATTCGTCTTTGGGTCGGAGAACTTGGAGACCGGTGGTGCTGTTCTGGTAAAGGATGGTTATGAGGCTCGAGTCAGAGTGGGCCGCCATGCCCATGGCTCGGTGTGGATCTGGGCAAGCTGGGTAGGAGTTGAGGCGGACTGCTCCAGTTAGGATTGATGGTGGGAGTAGGGTATTGGATTTTATGTCGTGGTCGTTGAGTCCAAGTGATAGGAGCATTAGCCGTATCAGCTTCACAGCAAGGTTTTTCATCACATTGTCATACTCTTCCATTACATTGCTGCATGAAATTAACAAAATGATCAAGAGAAATAAATCGATTCAATTGGGGTTTAAATCACAAACTTCAACAAATATTTTAACACTGTGCTATAATGACACTTTTGCAACCGAGGTTTGTCCGTACGCATGCATAACAAATAAAAAACAATACTGCTTAAAATGGATCTGGATTCTCTTTTGGTATATTATGGTATTAGGGTCTATAAAATACCTATTAACAATTTAACATAACTACTCATAGGTTTATATTCTGATGGACGATGGATTAAATCACATTAAAATTAAAATGATATATTTTGTTGATCATTGTCCGAAATTTATGTATAGATATCTGTTTTTCCGTTTAAATTATGTTTTATTTCAGTATTCTATATATACATCATATCATGAAAATCAGTGAACAACCAACATAATACTCCCTCTCTCCCTCACTCTTTCTCTCTCTTCCAAAAACCATTCAAATCCCTACTTTTATAACTAGAAATCAAGAGTACACGTGTCCTCTCTCTTTTTCCCTAGAAAATAAATCTAAGAAATGAGAAAAAGTACATTAATTTGTGAAAACTAGGAAAAATCCGCCGGATGCTCTCTCCCTCTCTTCCTCTCTCTCTCTGTGAAATCGTGAATGTTGTTTGGAATTTGAAATGGAACGTTATCTCCTTAAAATTTATTATTTTATACATATTATGTCTAATAATTCCACATTCTCTTGTCCATCGCATATATACGCATACATGCTTAAAATCTAGTACGTAATATAATAGGGTAAGGAATCCATTTTGATAATTTATTATCTATATCAGCATACGACTTTTTTTTTAAACTTTATAAAGTGTGGCTTAAATCTAGTGTTCATGTACAACTACATGAAGCTTCAGCATTAGGCTATCGTATTGAAAATGATCTAGATTTCTATCTTCCTTCATCGCATTACACTTGAAACACCAAAAAGTCTCTCCATCTACCCTAATAATAATAAGAAGAAGAAGAAGAAGATGAAGAATCATACCAGAACTGCATGGGATCCTCAGGCCAAAGCTTCTGAGCATGCTCCAATGGCGACCCAGCAAACGTAAACCCCTCGGACCACATCACCTTCTCGAAAAAGTTGGCAATGGGGACCATCCCGTAACCCGAAACCCCATTCTCAGGCCTCGCGGCCTTCATCTTCTGCTCGCTAGGGAGCGAAAACAACCTCAAGAGCTCTGCCTCGAAACGATAGAGGAGCTCTAAAGAAACGCCATGGCCAACGAGTTGAAAAGCGCCAAAGTTTTCACAAGCTTGAGATAAGTTTTTGGCAATGGTGGCTTCGTCTCCGGAGATGTCGATGGTAGGGAGTGGGTCTGAGGAGACGGGGTGGTCGTTGACCGTCAACCAAGCGTGGGTCTCTGGGACCTGGTCTATGGATTCAAGGCTCAGGTGGTTGGTCATGAGAGAAGGCATATACAGTGATGGTTTTTTCTTTCCTTTCCTCTTCTTTGAGCTTTTTGTTTTTGTGTTTTGGTTGAATAATGTTTGTGATGGCTGAATATTGGAGGTTTTATACAGAGAGAATGGTTTATAAGGGATTGCTAGATATGGCGAAAGATATGGTGGATACAGTAAAAAGACAAATTTAATTGGATTCTTCTTCATGAATGATATTATCTAAATTAAGCGTCCATTGAATTGTTGAAGACAAATGCATCACTGCTGCCAATATGGCTATCGTATGGATAAATCATTGCCCTTACGGTTATCGTAAGGTTATCACAGTATGGGCAAAAATATCACACGAAATGACAGATATCTATCCCTACGGTTGTAAATTTATCTCTACGGTGACATCCGCAGGTTTCTCTATACCTACAGTTTTCAATGTAGGGGAAATTATTTTTTATTTAAAAAAAAAATAATACCATGCCTCTACGGGGCATATTCCAGCCCCTTCGATTTCAACCATAGGGACAAAGTGTCAGTTTATTTTTAGTTTTTTTAAAATAATAATATCTTTCCCCTACTATGCATACCGTAAGGGCAAATTACAGCCCCTACAGTTTCAACCGTAGAGGCAAAATAGCAGAAAAATCTGGTATTTTACCATTACGGTGGACACTACTACAATATCCACACCCCCCTACGGATTTAAAGGTCAACCAGTAGCCCCTACGGATTAATTCGAAGGGACCTAAAATACCTCCGTAGGTCCAAAAACCGTAGGTGCAAGTTTTTATCCTGAACATGCCTGTGCGGAGCAAACATTGCCCCTACGGGTTAAATGGTAGGGTCTTGTATCCTTACGGATGAATCCGTAGGGATAAAATCTTTTTTAACTTTTCTGTTAAAAAAGTAAAACAATTGTACCTACAGAGTTATACGTAGGGAATTACAAATGCCCCTACGGATTAATCCGTAGGGACAAATTTTGCACATATTACTAAGTCCATAGAGACAAAATATCAAATATTATGATATTTTGTCCTTACGAATTAATTTGTAGGAGCAATAATTGTCCCTACAGATTAATCCATAGGTGCAACAATTGCCGCTATGAATTAATCTGTAGGGAAAATATATCAGGATTTTTTTAAAAAAGGAGCTTTATGTTTTTTCCACGCCCTGTGCACAATAATATATATATATATATATATATATATATATATATATATATATATATATATATATATATATATAAATATATATAAAACCAAATATAGAAATATTCATAAACAACATCACACGCATAATATATAAAGAAATAAACAAACAGATTGCAAAATCAATCTAAAATCATCGTAAACATCCAAACAACAATCGATATCGTCCAAAACATACCATATGTATCAAATAAGTACATCCATCCTCAAAAATATAAATAAATCTATCCTAGGTCGGTTTAGCTCCTCCACCTCTAATAAATGCCGAAATCTGGCGCATCTGCTCCTCGGTGCAGCCCGGGGTTGACAAAAACTCGACTAATAAAGGAGTAGTATGTGCAGGAGTCTGAGTGGTCTGTGCAAAAATCTGAGTGGGATGTAGAGCCATAGGAGTCACATGCGCAGCTGCAGCCGAGAAGTGGCTTACGGAACCACAGCTGAAGAAGGGGCATGTTGAGCTGCAACCGAAATAGCCTGACGAATCTGTAAAATTTTGTATTTTTGTTATAAACGAGTAAGAACGGTATACTAGATTTATTCGAATTTGTATCAATATCGGATTATTGTGGAACCACGAATTTATATATGCTTTGTTGAGACTCTACACGTTCTGTTGAAATCCACATGTTATGTATGAGAATTTATACATGTTGAAATTCCATATATTCAGGGCTACGCTTTTTTCCCCCAATCTAAGAATACTTAGTGTCTTAGGCTTAGTTTGGGTATCTAGTTTGGAAAACCGTAATTTATTTTAAGTAGAGGCAGAAATGATGCTTACTCTAACTTGTAAGGTCGTATCTCTCCTTAATTGTTTAGTTTTGATGGGATGCTTGATTTTTGAGCTATCTAATTTCCTAAGTAATGTTTTCTTCTCAAGTTTTGAGTTTGGATAATCATGACTTTTTAAACTCCAAAATGAAGAAAGATATGGCATGATTATGATTATAGAGTTCAGTTTAGATAGTTTTATGTAACTCTGATTAATCAAATTTAAGTCTAAAACCAAATAAGCTCAGGCTACTAATATTGCGTATGCTACTATCTATAATGTGATATAATATTTTTCTAATAATTAATATACGTACCAATATTTCCTTCAACTCTCCAACAGCAGTCTTTAATGCGGCAATATCATGCTCCAGACATCACTCACGGGGTAGGGGAAGCAATCGCCGGAGTGGAAACCAACTTCATATGGGCCTTGCTAGGAACAAGTCCCCGTCCTCTCTCTCAACCACCATAGTGCCCTCCGCATGTGGCATCTATGACTGGGGTCAATATGATCGGATCGTTCTGTCCACTGAAATCAATCTTCGATACCTCCGTTTGCTCCACCACCCGCTCCACCACCCACGTTAAGTATTAAAACATAAGTTTATCATTTAAATTTGAACTTATCAAAACAAAAATTTTATTTGAATTAAAATAAATATTAACACTTACGCAATACTCCTAGATAGCAGTGTCGGGGAATCGAAGCTCGTTCGTGGCGGGATCTGTCGAGGTGCGATGTACGACCAGATACGAGGTCAACACGGTCAGTGTACCACCCAGGGTAAGAGCTCTCTGTAATTCGCCAAAAATTTACATATATTATAAAATAACTTTTAATATTGCATTATATCAAAATAGATATATTGTAATTTACCGATACCTCTATGGCACGAGTAATGTTTTTCGAGCCACCTGTTGGAACGCTTTTAAAAAAAATAATCAAATCAAGACAAATCCTTTTAAATCACTACAAACATCCTATTCTTCAAAACCTCTTTAAGAGTTCTTGAAGCAAGTTTTCATCTTGGGTGGCAATCTTATCGAGAGGGGTCTTTTACAAATCTTTTGAGCTATGGAAACCAAGTTTTTATTTGTTTCACTAACCCTTGTTCTAATTTAGTACTTTAAAACGGTTTTTAGCTAAGTTTTATGTTCTGTGTGATCTGCTATCGTTCCAGTGATCTATAAATTAATCAAACAATACAGTTGTATAATTATAGAGCCTTGAGTATATCATTGAAACTTGGACCCACCACTCCAATCTTCGACCGACGAGAATAGATTTTTGGCCGGCACCGCCGGTCCTCTGTAGAACTTGGGTGTTGGGTTTTTGTATGCAGTTCTCTGTGGGTCTTGTAAGGTATTTGGTATACTTTGTTTTTCCTATATTGTCTGTAGGTAGAATCTGGGACCGTTTAGCTAGATTTCAAATGTTTCGGCAACGTGCGATGCGAATTCATCCAACTTTTGTTTAAGTGTTTAGGGCGTTTAACAGCCGTGGGTTTGGTCTAGGGTGTCGATGCACATGTTTAGCCGCTGAGCTATTACTTGATAGCTTGTGGGAGTCGTTTCGTTAGTTAGGAGTTTGTGTCCGTGTGTTATCTTAAGTTTACTAATTTCGTGCATGTTGGTTTTGTGTGATATTGGGATCACAGGAGGGGACTTTGGACGCAGCCAGGAAGGGGAAGGAGATGATCGGATATACATAGCTCGAGATCGTCTGGTGAGTAGATTTAATATTTACGGGGGAATCGCTTGTATGGCGTTAAACGCCAAAGGATAGATTCAAGTGATATAACTTTGTGTGAAATGTTTATATATATATATATATATATATATATATATATATATATATATATATATATTGTGATTGTGCATGAGTACCATTTGAAAACCCTAATATCTATTATATATATATATATATATATATATATATATATATATATATATATATATATATTGTGCTTGTGCATGAGTACCATTTGAAAACCCTAATATCTGTTCTACTTTCATATATCATTAATAGGGCACTGCACCATTACTAACGGTCATGTTGCACGAGCACCGATTTATATGTCACACACCCCGTTAGTAATTGTCATGCCACGCATACTATAGGAATTGCCATGGATAAAAATATACCGCATTCATTATTGACAGTGAGACATTAATCCTCGTACTAGTACGCATTTGAATAGCATCATGCATTGCTTTAGTGATATATATATATATATATATATATATATATATATATATATATATATATATCTCATATGATGTTTTCATGAGTTTTTTTGTCTCGTGGATTTAGGAAACCGCAAGTATATTTTGAAAACTGGAAATATTTAAAAAGTGCGGTTTTCCCTTGATATAAAATTTCGTGTCCACCATGAGTTTTCTCGGTTCTGAGTTTTTTTTTCGAGACCCGATTTGAGGAGTTGATGAACCGTCTGCGGGTACATGGTAGACCCGGTAAGGTACCTCGGGGAAAGAAGATCGTGGGGATGACAATTAGCCTGGCTGGGGAATGTGCTACCTACCTGAGATTGTATGGAAACTCAGCGGATATCCGGAGGATACCGTTTGGAGTCAGATGATGAGATGGACATGAGGGTCGATCAGAGAGACGGCGTCTGAGATATTGGGATTTTGGGGTATCGTTATGCACACCGGATTTCTATGATGATGTTTTATTAAGGATGGCTCGGTTTTTATCCCACATACTCCGGAATTTTATGACATATGGTTGTTGTACCCCGATGTAGTATTTGATTTGGATTATGCTGCATCTCATATTACTGTACATATGCTATCATGACCGCATACATAGGATGGTTGTTTATCGTGCATACATGTGATTACCTATACGATATTATTTATTTCTCACAAGTTGGCAACTCACCCCCATTGTACCACAGTGTTTTGCAAGGTTGACCCTCAGAGTAGTCGCGGTAGGGCTCCTTATTGCCTCATTTTGGTGGATACCGCTACTGTTGGGTCTGAGACCCTTAGAGTAGGTGGGTTATTGCGTGTATCCGTATGTTCCACTAGTATATCTTATTTTGTATCTAGTACTCTCTATCTACCACTTACACATATTTGACTTAGAGACAAGACTGAGAGATTCGGTATTTGTATATTATTTATAACTCTGGTTGTCGTGCTCGTGTGACCCGGCTTTTATTTCTTGCTGCGATGTTGTTTTACCTCTTCTTATGTTGTTTTCTCTTCTTATTTGCTTATTTCATCGCTACGGCGTCGTATATATATCCTGTGGTGGTTGTGTTCCTCCTTTTGGCGTGAGTTGCTCCCGTTGGGGATGCCTTTTATGTATTCTATGGTTTGTACCCGTTTGGGGCTAGATTTTACAAAGGAGATGTTGCCGAAATTTTTAAGAAAATTGATTTAAGTTTTAAGATTTTTTTAACTTGAGATTTTAAATGTTTTTAACTAATGTTTTATACTTTATCTTTTCATGGTTTAGATTTCTGGGTTTTTCGGCTTACTTGAATTTCGTTACGCCTTTAGACGTTGCGTGATTTAAGGGTCAGCCGCGTTCCTAATTTGGGTCGTGACAAAATTGGTATTAGAGTGTTAGGTTTTACCTTTCAGAGTATAGGATGACCCTTGTGTTGGAGATAGTGCCCTCAGAGTCAATTATTGGATCAAAGGCACGTGATTGCAATGATTGAGAAAGGACCTATGCCGATAGGACAGTCTTACTCAAGATGATAGTATGCAATCTGGTTTATCTTTATCATCGTGTACTGCTTTAGGTGACCTTACAGGTCACTATTGCGCGTTGATAGAGCCCTTATGATTCTTGCTTGACGGCCAGCAGTATGATGGCGATCATATACGTGGGAGCTGGGGTCTATAAGCACATCGTTAAAAGATCCCTAGTCGTGGGAGTTTCGAGATAGGGCATCGATTCTCCAGAGTAGACTAGTGTATATAGTCGAGACCCCGATGAAGGGCGGTGGCCGGTCTCAAAAGCCACTGGTGTCAGTTGGTTCACCTAAGATGTATACAGGTGCTCATTGGGTTATGAGTACACCGGACAGGACTCGCCGGGAACATGCTGGTTGGTCTTATACCAGACGTCAGATAGCAGTTCCCTGGTGACATGTGTACAGGTTAGTTCATCAACCTGAGATCGTCATTTGTCTCGTGTGAGTTCCCACTATGCTTTGATTACTACCCTACCACGCTCAAAGGAGTCGTGCAAACAGGTTTTAGTTGGGTACAGTCCCGAGCCACATGGAGGCAGTGAGCGGATCTTCAGGGGTTCGTCTCTCCCGGTATTGGGGGTGAGGTCACGCTGTGTCTAGAAGAGCCATTACACGAAGTCCTTGGCCAAGGCAGGAGATTTACTGGTAGGTATTTCAGTAGTATCTCAGGGTGTTCTGGGCTACACTCCGACACGACTTGTACCGCTTTTGGGGGTCTGACTATTACCAACCCCCTAGGCCCGCCATGCGATGCTCATAGACGAACGGACCGGACTGTACGGATATTGTCACTGACAGGCTCAGTAGGGTGTCAGGATGAGTTTGCTCACAGACGTCCCTTTTGGTCAATACCCGGTAGCCCGTCACGTATGGCTAATACTTCTGACGTGCTAGTTGTTAAATCCACAGCCAAAATATTGAAGAGTCTTTAGAGTCCCCCACAGACCGTTTTCTCAAGTTTCGGGCGAAACGCTGTAGAGGCCGTATGGAGATATGGCAGGGTTCGATCAGATACGTGCGGTATTGCACGGATCATGATCGGACGGATAATACTAGCGGGCTTTGGTTTAAGACGGATCCTAGTATCGTACAGTGTAGATTTTGTTTCATTGCATTTGTATTCAGTGGGAATACAAATGCGGGTATGTATATACAGTAGCGGGGTTTTCCTATAATTTATTACGAGATCAGTTTTTTGAAGTTGCCAGTTTGAATTCCGTTTCAGCCAGTTTTCCTTTGTTCCTTCACGGTCGGATTTTTGTTATGGGAGGCGCCAATTTGCAAGCTTGCAAATTAGCAATTGTGGAGGGGTTTTCTTGTAATTGGAGAGATTTTGATGCTTCTAGCATCTTTTGATTCCATTCTTTGTGCACATGGCTTGCTTTAATGAGATTGGCTTTGTATTTGAAATTGGTGTGACATATATACCTCTTTATCACCCACTTGCTTTTTAGATGATATGATGACTTTTCTTCTCTTGATATTTTTTTGATTCATTTTTCCCTCATCACAATAGAAGGGGCCGGCCATAATTTTTGGGAGTGGGGGAGAGAATTTATTTGTGTAGGGATTTCTTCATCTCATTTCATTTTCCTTTGCTAGAAAAATGAGAACACCATCATTCTCCAAAGTTCATTCCACCTCCATCAATGGCAACTTCATACCCCATTGAGACAATGGATTCTACACTTAGCCTACAGTATTCTTGGGCACGTCGGCTCGCCAATTTCGTGCCCGAATTGCCTCGGTCCAGAGGTGGGAGCCCGTAAAAGAACCCGGCGATGTGGTGCCCGTTTCGACGAGGAGCTGAAGACCGGAGATTCCGTGAGGAGATCGGAGTGGAGGCCGAAGACCGAAGGACACGGATCGCTCGGTATAGCTTCCTTCCCATTCTCTAGTTTGCTAGGAGTAGGTTAATGGCCCGATCCGGGTTTATAGTGCGCGGTAGTGCCGGTTTACCAGTTTCGTAAAAGTTTCGTTTCCGCATTCCGGCGTCGGATTGACGGCCGGGGCGCTGCCGTGCACTTACATTGGTATCAGAGCCACCCCATTAACCTAGTCTAGCTTGCTCTAATGTGTTTACAAGTTCGATCGATCGGATTTTCCAAAAACCGCGTTTTCATGTCCAGTTTCTGTCGAATTTTTCCTGTGCTCTAAAAATTATTTGGTACATTGTAAAAATACGAGCAGGGTTTTTTTAGCATTCTGTGAAAATTTGATAGCATGATCGTACGGAAGCGCCGTGGAACCGCGGCCATAACCCCCTTCAGGCCGCGGTTCCGCCGCCATTCTATGCCTTCTCTGCACCAAATTTCTACAGAGGGTCTTGGACTTGAAAATAGGGTTTTTGGTATGTTCTATTTGGGTCCAGATTTTCTTTGAGTGCTACAGTTGTGCTTGGGGCCCACTTCGGTAAATTTGATCGATCGAAAATTTTAAACATATTTGTTCACAGTATTTACATTATATCTGCGACCGTGAATGTCATTTGATCGGTAAATCCTGTCTAACTGCTATAGCCCTTTTAGATGGATTTGCGAACGTGACATTCACGTTGATTTTCTGTGTTGTGCTGTGATGTTGCGGATTGTCGTGGTGGATAGCCTGGATGCAATGGTAGTTCAGTTTCGTTTTATATGTACATTTGATATCGCGGGGCGAGCGTCCGACAAGTGGACTGCCGTTACTGCCTGTTTGTATATTATTCTTTTGGGGCACGACCGGGCTGAGGTCTATGTACCTGTTGTATATATTTTACTTTCTGTACTAGGATTACCCCGCGGAGGGGTGCACGGGTAGCCGGGTTCTAGAGGGCAACAGGCTCGCATTTCATGGGGTTGAGACGGAGGGGGCTTCACTCTAAAATTGGCGGGCTATTCGCTGCACTTATAGGGGGTATAGGTTGACCCAGGAGGGGTGCCCAAGTTACCGGATTCCGTGAAGTGCTGGGTGGTCCATTCACGTTGTTGAAGGGGGCTGCCTCGCTTCACGTTTTGGCGGGTAACTTGCCGCGCCCGTAGGGGTCTAGGATTTCATTGCACAGGCTATCCACACGACCAGGGGAACGTCGGGTTTCAGTAGCGGCTCTATGAAACCCGGGGATCCCAGATATCTGTATTGTTCTGTGATACTTATTACATTTCTGTGATGTTGCATTTTATCACGCCTTGAGCGAATATTATATATTGATATATATATTAGTAGATGTTGTATATGTTTTGCATCCGCGCTAGTCCAGTCCCCGCTCTGTCGTTAGTTAAGTAACCTAACGGGTGATGACGGGACCCAGTGGCGAATGCGGATGGCATATACGTACATCATTATTTTCGTTCTTTTGTGGTGTGATCAATTGATGGAACTTCGTTGATTCGGATCAATGCAAGCTAAACAAACCTATTCTGATGTTGTTGGAACATTTTTCAAAAAGCTGTTATTGCCAGGACGTTCTTTTTTGTTTTGCACAGTGGTATTCGGTTATGAATATCCAGCACCTCAGTCGACGAGGCAAGGGCCAAGATCCCTTCACCGGGAGTGACCCCTTGGACAGGAGTTTGCGTCAGGGCAATAACTTCACTATAGTCGATTACTTTTGCTTTGCATCGTGGTATTCAGTTGGAATATCCTGAACCTCATTCTTCGGGGAAAGAGCCGAGATTCCTTCACCGGGAGTGACCTCTTTAGCAAAGGTTTTCGTCACTATATTTTTATAAAAGCTATCCGGTTCCTTCAACGATATCAAGTTCATTAAGTTAAAGGTTTTTCACCAAAAACCATTCGTAGCCCTCCGTCATTTCAGTTAAATGTTCGGTAGTATTCAAGCTATGTATTTTGACCTAAGCCAAGGGATAGTGATTGGTAGCTACCGGATATTTATCTGTTGCATAGATAGATGCGTTGGTTTGGGACAGTCGTATAGCCTTGTTGGCCAAAGTCAAGGGCTTGTACGAGTGGGTTCAAATTAACCTGGATAATGATGGGTAGAACTTGATATGTGACTTATAATTTGTTGGCCAAAGTCAAGGTCATAAGAGCATGGGGCAAAAATCACATCGGAAGTTTCTAAAGAAACTGAAACTTGCCAGATATGCGCATACTTTCTGGAGTGTGATAACGTGAGCGGATTCCGTCACATTATCATGTAATGATAGTTGGATCCCGATTCCCACTGATGAGTTGGTTTACTCCTCGGGTGATCCCGACTAATTCTTCTTTCAGGTTTGGAGAAGAATTTGACGTTACAGTGGGAGGTTTCCAGATTAGATAAAGTGATAACCATTCTGATCTAGGTTAGAGTGCACGCTGAGTGTTTCTTTTCTCTATCTCTCTGGCAGCGATCATGGCCCGACCCTTGACTATGACTCAGTGACCATGATTAACCGAACTTTCTTATAAGACTGGCTTTTGGATTGTCAGAGTTGCAAACCTCATTGCCACTCCTACTTTTACCCTTTTCTCCAGAACATCCCGTATTACTACGAACGTCCACATCCATTGGATAAAACCATCGTATGGTTATATACGAACTCGAAGGAATTTATTCGAGGATGGTTTCTGGTTCTGGAGAAAACGAATAGGACTATTCAGTTGTCTTTTCATTTTACCTTCTCTCAGGTTGCGAGTGCTCCTTGGATTAGGACAGTACACCTATTACGCAAATTGGATAGTCTTCTTCCAAACCATAGGTAGGTGCCGACCGGTAGGGAATGAAGAAAACCATTTAGCCTAAATGGTGTGCAGAAGGTATTAAGTAAAGACAAATAAATGGATTAGTAAGAGGGCAAAGTAAATTGCGACTGCTATTCACGACCAAACCAAGTATTTCATTATCACTCCCACTTCACCTTTGTATTTCTCCAGGACACTCCATATCACTACGAAGATCCACAGTTATTTGGATATTCCATCGTACGGTTATATACGAACTCGAAAGGAACTTATTCCAGTTTGGGGATGGATTCTGGTTCAGGAGAAATAGGAATAAGGTTTATTCAGGTGTCTTTTATTTTTACCTTCTCTCGGGTTGCGAGTGCTCCTAGAATTAGGACAGTACACCCATTATACTTATTGGATAGTCTTCTTCCAAACCATAGGCTAGTGCCAAACGGTAGGGAAAGAAGAAAACCATTTGGCCTAAAGGGGTGTACAGAAGATAATGACTAAAGACATATAAAGGGATTTGGAGAGACGACAAAGAAATATACGGTTACAGTTGTGAATCTGATAATGGAAGAGGCATTACTAGGAATACCCGGATACCCCTACGAAACATTTCAATGTTTCAGTTTCACTGTGTACTGTTAAAAGAAAACCGATTTCCTAATTAGACACTTGCTCCAGGGTATATATTTACCAGGTATGATTCTCACATCTGTATGGTTTTACAGATGATGAGTGGGAGTAAGTTATTGGGAATTAGGTGATCATCCTCATTATATCGAAATTCGTTATAATTGGTGATATTTGAGGAAATTGCCTGGGTTGTTTGCCGGACGGCAAATATTTGGTTTTGAATATCTGTTGTTATGCACCAATTTCAAATTGATATATCTGTACGTCCATTTTTATGAAGTGAGATATAACTTTTTGAAATTATGTCTATGATATTTACCTATATCAGTGGATGGTTAGGTAAGGAGCATTAAACAGCGGTGTAATTCTTCATAACCAAAGTACAGTTTTCGACCTACGACACATAGGGAATGAGTTATTAGACTCAGGGGACTTATACAGAGTATTGTATGTTGTCCAGTGTCCATTAGGACAGAGGGGTTGGTACTCGTACTGTATTCTGTTTACTTATGACTTCTCTAATTTTTAGACATGTGCTTCGTAGAAATGCAGGTTCTGAGTTTTGAGAAGCTATAGGTATAAGAGTAAAGTAGAGAACCAGGTGTTGCAAGTACCGGGATTCTTCAAGGTGATCGAAGATGTAGATACTTGTATTTGGTATTCAGATAATAGTAATGATTAAAAGAACTTGCTCCTCTTTCAGGTTACTCATAATTGGAAGTACACTTAAGTTGAGTAATGCTGATCGGCCTCTTTCCATTTAGTTGACATGCACTGGAGACAACTGCATGATTTGAATCTGGTTCAATTAAATCAGTGCCTCTGTTTCTGTATTGGATATAGAACAGTTCATATCTTAACGATGTTAAGATACGGGGAGTTGTCCAGCTTATGCTTAAAACCAGACTCTGGATGACTCAAGGCACGTTTTCGTAATGGCTGTTTGTGGGTTGACCCAGGCTATGACGAGGGTTGACTTTCTACCATCAGGAAGATCAATAGTGATATTATTCTTGACTCGCCACAGTTTTAATAAAAATGGATTTTTTTTCAGAAAACAGTAGTGGGAATATGGTAGAACTAGAAGTGATTCCAGAACCGCAAACGATTACTAAAGATTTGATAAGAACCTACAAATTCAATCTGGTTTGACATTCCATTAGCCACTCCACAGATAGGGTGGGTAACCTCAGGCACTTGAGAGGTACTTCGGTATGCTCAAGGACGGTGATAGGGAGGTTCTTGTTTACCCAGACTTGACACTACTGTTGTTCCAGGCTATGAGACTCGGCAGGAGGATGAGTATAGCATCGTTTTAAACTAGCTTTAGAAGTGCACGTGTATATGACTCTGCTAGAGGGTTGTCGTAGTCAGTGGGAGCAGCGGAAGCATAGTGGACAAGTGGCTTATGTCTATTTATAGACTAAAGCAGATATAGCGGAGATAGATCATCTATTTCTAATGTGACAGTCATAGGTTTGACTTCATCAGAATAGGGGATGGATCTGTTAAGAAGGTAGTAGGGTGTGATGTCCTGGTATTTGGATGACATACACAGAGTAGGAAGTGAAATTCCTATACTACGATCGGTTATACTTTGGTTATCACACAGTGGTTTCTCCAGATAGGATATTAATCCGGTCCTGGAGAAACATTCGGAAGCAGTTTTAGAACATACGTGGATGTTCTAGGGATATGATAACGTCAGCCTCTTTCGGGAGACGGTTATCATTTCAGGCTTCCAAGGTGACCTAGATGACAGAGTGACTGCCAGAATTATAGTTTTCCCTCTGACAAGGGGCAGTATTTTGGACAGGTGGTCCAGGCGGATACTGAGGGAGGCATGGCGCAGGATACTGATTAAGTTCAGTGTAACGTTTTGAAAATCGGTAAAATAAGGGGGTTTTCTGTAAAAAGTCAAAATACAAATATCTTTATTATAAAATTAAATATACATATTCTAGCAATGTAATTGCTAGAATTTGGTGTTTATTGAGCCACTGGTGAAATTTCAAATTTTCTGAAATTTTTTCCGAAATTAATTATTTTAATATTATTTTAAGCCGTCACTAATACATTTAATTAGGGAAAATTACAAATTGGAATGAGTTGAAACAAATTTTGTGCGTCATAGAACATTAAACAAAATTTTAAAATATTTTCTGAAATGAAATGGTTTGCCAAAACGGTTTTAGAAATTATTGGAGAAAAATGGCTTTTTTTGGTGAAATTAGTGTAAATGGAAATTGGGGTAATACATTTATCATTTTCCCTCACCCACACCCACCCACACCCTCTCTCCTCTCCCCAAATCAGTAGCCCCAAGCTGTCCTCCTCATTTCCCCACAAAAAAAGTCAAAGCAAGCAAAGAAAAGAAAAGAAAAGAAAATGAATAAAGAAAGGCAATAATGAAAGAGGTATGGTTTTGTTTGACTTGGGGTAAATTAATCACACACATTTCACTCTCTCTCTCCTCTCCTCTCACTTGGCCGAGCCCCTCCCACATCAGCCCCAAATTTTCTCCACCTCTTTTCCTCTTCAAAAAAATCCACAAATTGCTACAAAAATCCACATAAAAGCTCACAAAATCAAAATCTAATCCCTACCCATTTTTACTTGACCATTCTAGTATGGATCTAGGGATCAAGATGGCATTTTGGATGGTTAGATTTCAAGTTGGATCAATGGGTTGTGAGGTATAAAAATCTTGACCTTTTTGTTAAATTGTTGGTTATTGCTTTAATCTAGCTTATTTAGGAAATGAATTGTGGTTCTAATTGAAAGATTGGGTTTTCAAGAGAAGGATTAAATTATATTTAGGGTTTTTGTTGTGTGATTATGGTTGCAAAGTGGAATTCATCATTTTGTGAAATGTGAGACATAACCAAGTTGTTAGTTTGCAAATTGTTAAGTTGGAATTGTAATAATTAAGCTATATTTCTAACTAGGTTTTTGTAAACCATGTTTTTTATTAAGAGAAAAATGTAATTACGGTTTTTATGACTTCATTAACATTATAAAACGTATTTAATGTTTTAGATCATGCAAATCCAAGCTAGATTGTTGTATATGCATTTTTTGCTATAAAATTGTTAAAATTGGTTAATTTGTAAACTAGAATTTTGGGGCTAAAGAAATTTAATGAGATTAAATTATGGAAATGGTTTTTATAACTTATTTAAGATGTTTAATAAGTATTATGGCCATTAGATTTGTTTAAACGTCGAGTTTTGTACTAAAACGGGTAATTTTTGCTTGCTAGATTTTCGGAAAAATGGCTTTTAAAGTGAATTTGGGGTTTTTGTGAATTTTAAGGTACTTTATATTATAATTAGTGTTCATGAATGTGCAAATGAGCGTGTTTGGGTTTTTCTCGATGGTTTGGCGTTTGTACGCCGACGTCGAGAGTTTTTGGGTTGATTTGTGAAAGCAACCATAGGTTTTGACCTATGTGGGATTCGTGTATCGTTTTGGTCATGAGTCAGATCTTAATGCGATACGGTGCGTTATGATATGTAGGTACCCCATGTGGACTTCGAGACGATAAGCAAGCGCGTGGCGACGTCAGCACCGGCGAGCGAGGACCAGGTGAGTAGATTTATATCTACGGGGAGAAGTCGGGTGGATGGCGTATAGCACCCCTGCAGTCCGTAGTATAGTTCATATATATATGTTTATATAGGCGTTTTATGATACGAGAATGTTTATTCATGATATGATTATGTGTTCATGGATTAGCTTTGGGTTAGTTGCGAAACCCTAGATTAGTTGTTATACCCACATACGCACACACAGACTTGCATATATTACTTTCTTATGCGTAGATGGGGATGTGTATATATGTATATACGCGTGGGTATGAGACTATGCATATATACATTCATATACACATGCATGGATGATGAGGATAGTACTTGGGACTTGAGATGAGTCGATGAGATCGGTGATATGGCATGGTTCGTATTTGAGATACGACATGACGTTGCAGCGGGTCCTTGACGTAGTGTTTCACACACGTGCATGCATACTTAGGCGGTATCAATATTGTACTAGACGTAGATCAGTACCCCGATCATGATATTTGATAAATAGGATACCAGTTGAATAGTATGATGAATGTGATATTGACCCGTACCCAAATTTGGGATGCCGTACGACGGATTTACGTACGAGCTATATATTGATGATTGATCCGCAATCTTGACTTAGGAATGTCTGATTATAGATATGGTATCGGATGTGATATTATTGAGGCGGGATCACCGACTAATATATATGTGTGTGTGTGTGTGTATCGACTCAGATGTTAGGCGGTTTCCTTACCTTCAGTTAGCCTGTTAGCTTAGCCCTATCGTTTAGTATAGTTGGTAGACTAGATTCGACTCCTACCTATTTCAAAAGCTAACGAATCGCGGGTATTTTACCAGACAGGTCAAGGGATTCTACGGATATTTCAAAAGACGTATCTTTTCTTAAAAACAACGTAGCCCTTATTTTCAAAACACCGCGATTCGTGTTATTTTTAAAAGGAACCATTGTTTGACTTATAGTTATCGTTGTGTCTAGTATTCTGCTCCCGCACATTATTGCTATTCGCTCCGCATCGCATATTCATATTGTGATTTCATATGCCATTGTTGATATTATACTGTTAGGACACCAGCACCATTACCGATGATGCGTATGTACCACGTACACTTACTTGCCGGCTCACATACATCTTCATCGGTAATTGCCATGCCACGTACACTTAGAAAATACTATTACATTGACATAGCTTGTTAGCTAATAGTTTAGACATGATATTAGTGTACTTGCCTTATATGCTAGTTCAGACATTGCAGTTATTACCTGCTACTTCATGCATGTTATTATTCACTGTTATGCCGCATTCATGGATTCTCATGCTTATATTCACTGTTTACATGCTATTGAGGATTTGGATTCGGATTTTCATGAGATTTCTGGATTTGGGGGAAAACCGCAAAAACATTTATAAACTTCTTTTCTCTCTCTTTTAAATGAAAAGTGTGGTTTTCCCATGATGTATGAGTCGTCCACCATGAGTTTGCTGATGGATTTCGAGACCCGATTCGAGGAGTTGGATGAACCGTTTCGGGTACATGGTAGGCCCGGTGCGGTACCCCGGGACGAGAAGGTCGTGTTGTTGACGTTGAGCCTGGCAGGGGAGCACTACCGACCGGTGATTTTACCCGACGCGTCGGATATCCGGAGGATACCGTCGTGGTCTTGAGATTGATGGTAGGGGCCGGTCAGGACTGACGGCGCCCTAGATAGTGAGATTGATACTGAGATTTTGAGATATTGAGGTACTGAGATTTGATGATACAGGCCAGTCCGGATAGCTGGAGCTTCGGATTTTTGAGACATTGGGATTTATGTTTTGTGTCGATGCTAGACAGTGTTTATGCTGATTTTATTTATGATACCTCGCTTTAAAAATAAAGCAATCTCACAAAGTTATGAAAGCAGTTTCTTCAGTACATGTATTCTGTTTTCATGCATTCCTACAGCATCCATATGATATATTGCTATCTGAGGCACTGACATGAGCACTTGGTATTACTGTTGTTTAGTGGTATACCCTAGCCATGCTTATAGGCTGTTGGTTATATTATGATCGTATGACCTAGGATTGCGTCATACATGCGATTTCTGTTCGTAGATGTATTCTATTCACGAGTTGGCAACTCACCCCTGTTGTGCCACAGTTCTTGCAGGTTTTGCCGTACAGGTTCCATTACGGCTTTGCTGGCACTACTTCCACTTCCGGGTGATTTGCTAGTTGGTGGGTTTATTTGTATCGTACCCATCATTATACCTTGTATACTATTATTCTGTTGTATCTAGAAGTTCCATCAACCAAACATGTATTTATTTTTTGAGATAGAGACCAGTGATATTATTCTTTCGACCTTAGAGTCGCGCGTTATATTTCTGTGAATTTATTGTTCTTTTGAGCTTCCTTTTGAGTTTTGATCCTCGCCCTTGGCGTTGTATATTATATTGCTTGTGTGGTTGTGACCGTCGATTGACGAAGAGCTAGATCCCGCTTGGGGATGCCTTTTATTGATTTCGTATACTATTCATGTTGTATCCCGTTTAGGGGCCAGTATTTACAAAGGAGACTCTGCCGAAATTTTCAGGAAATATTTGATGTTTTTAAAAAAAACGCATAATTCGGCTTATGCTATTAAAACTACTTGATTTAAATTGGTTTTCCTTCACTCTACTACTTTTCTTGGTTTTGGATTTCTGGGTTTTCAGCTTACTTAGATTACGTACGCCTCGAGACGTTTCGTAGTCTAAGTGCCGGTCGATTGAGGGTGCAGCGAGGCCCCGCCGACTGAGGGAATCTGTTTTAAATATCTTGTCCGGTGAGCTCGGCTCCGTACTTTCGGGTCGTGACATTCAGTTGACGATACAGTCTGAGAAGTTTGGAATTGGAGTTCATTTATGAACTAGGTCCCATCAGATATCCAGACATACTCTAAGACAGGTATTACTCATTTCGGGAGATGGTTTTCTCCGCGAACATGAGATAAAGAGAGACATAGAAAGAAACATTAGAGCGGATCCACTCACTGAGGCTATTCCTCGAACGCAATACTTTTGCAAACGAGCTTTGTAAGACTGATTAGTAGAGGAGTTGGGTGTTCGGTATCACACGGGCTGTGAGTATGCGACATCGCAATAATTAGCCTTGAGTGCAAGTGGGAGATTGTTGGGGATAGTGCCCTCAGAGTCAATTATTGGATCACAGGCACGTGATTGCAATAATTGAGAGAGGACCTATGCCGATAGGACAGTCTTACTCAAGATGATAGTATGCTATCTGGTTTATCTTTATCATCGTGTACTGGTTTAGGTGACCTTACAGGTCACTATTGCGTGTTGATAGATCCCTTAGGATTCTTGCTTCACGGCCAGCAGTATGATGGTGATCATATACGTGGGAGCTGGGGTCTATAAGCACATCCTTAAAAGGTCTCTAGTCGTGGGAGTTTCGAGACAGGGCATCGATTCTCCAGAGTAGACTAGTGTATACAGTCGAGACCCCGACGAGGGGCGGTGGCCGGTCTCATAAGCCACTGGTGTTAGTTGGTTCACCTAAGATGTATACAGGTGCTCATTGGGTTATGAGTACACCGGACAGGACTCGCCGGGAACATGCTAGTTGGTCTTATACCAGACGTCAGATAGCAGTTCCCTGGTGACATGTGTACAGGTTAGTTCATCGACCTGAGATCGTCATTTGTCTCGTGTGAGTTCCCACTGTGCTTTGATTAGTACCCTACCACGCTCAAAGGAGTTGTGCAAACAGGTTTTAGTTGGGTACAGTCCCGAGCCACATGGAGGCAGTGAGCGGATCTTCAGGGGTTCGTCTCCCCCGGTATTGGGGGTGAGGTCGCGCTGTGTCTCGGAGAGCCATTACACGAAGTCCTTGGCCAAGGCAGGAGATTTACTGGTAGATATTCCAGTAGTATCTCAGGGTGTTCTGGGCTACACTCCGATACGACTTGTACCGCTTTTAGGGGTCTGACTTTTACCAACCCCCTAGGCCCGCCATGCGATGCTCATAGACGAACGGACCGGACTGTACGGATATTGTCACTGACAGGCTCAGTAGGGTGTCAGGATGAGTTCGCTCACAGACGTCCCTTTTGGTCAATACCCGGTAGCCCGTCATGTATGGCTAATACCTCTGACGTGCTAGTGGTTAAATCCACAGCCAAACTATTGACGAGTTTTTAGAGTCCCCCACAGACCGTTTTCTCAAGTTTCGGGCAAAACGCTGTAGAGGCTGTATGGAGATATGGCAGGGTTCGATCAGATACGTGCGGTATTGCACGGATCATGATCGGACGGATAATACTAGCGTGCTTTGGTTTAAGCCGGATCCTAGTATTGTACAGTGTAGATTTTGTCTCATTGCATTTGTATTCAGTAGGAATACAAATGCGGGTATGTATATACAGTAGCGGGGTTTTCCTGTAATTTATTACGGGATCAGTTTTTTGAAGTTGCCAGTTTGCATTCCGTTTCGGCCAGTTTTCCTTTGTTCCTTCACGGCCGGATTTTTGTGATGGGAGGGGCTAATTTGCAAGTTTGCAAATTAGCAATTGTGGAAGGGTTTTCTTGTAATTGGAGAGATTTTGATGCTTCTAGCATCTTTTGATTCCATTCTTTGTGCACATGGCTTGCTTTAATGAGATTGGATTTGTATTTGAAATTGGTGTGACATATATACCTCTTTATCACCCACTTGCTTTTTAGATGATATGATGACTTTTCTTCTCTTGATATTTTTTTGATTCATTTTTCCCTCATTACAATAGAAGGGGCCGGCCACAATTTTTTGGGAGTGGGGGAGAGAATTTATTTGTGTAGGGATTTCTTCATCTCATTTCATTTTCCTTTGCTAGAAAAATGAGAACACCATCATTCTCCAAAGTTCATTCCACCTCCATCAATGGAAACTTCATACCCCATTGAGACAATGGATTCTACACTCAGCCTACAGTATTCTTGGGCACGTCGGCTCGCCAACTTCGTGCCCGTGTTGCCTCGGTCCAGAGGTGGGAGCCCGTAAAAGAACCCGGCAATGTGGTGCCCGTTCCGACGAGAAGCTGAAGACCGGAGATTCCGCGAGGAGATCGGAGTGGAGGCCAAAGACCGAAGGATACAGATCGCTCGTTATAGCTTCCTTCCCATTCTCTAGTTAGCTAGGAGTAGGTTAATGGCCCGATCCGTATTTATAGTGCACGGTAGTGCCGGTTTACCAGTTTCGTAAAAGTTTCGTTTCCGCATTCCGGCGTCGGATTGACGGCCGAGGCGCTGCCGTGCACTTACAACTTGGTATGATGGAGAAGGTAGATTAAGCAGAGTGACGTAGCGTGTGTATATTTCGCGGCATACTTATGACACGGTACTCCGCCTAAGTGACCTTAGGACATATTTGATTGTAATTCCTTCTTTGATTCCATGTATCCTTTGATTCGATTTCAATGTTCTGATCGAATCCAGTTTCCTTGTTCCAGCCATTACGCCACAAAAGACTACGAGGGCATAGAAAGTTGCCGCCATAGATGAGGTCAGGGTAGGCTCGTTTGAGAAGAGGACTGATAGGGGTGGTACGCCTATTCTTTAGGAGCAGATCGATCCACTTTCTCCAGGTCGTATTGCTAGGCTAGAGGCCAGTATTCAGGATTTGCATCAGATGGTGGGATCTTTGGTTGAGACCAGTCGATTACAGAGAGAAGATGTTGTTCCACCTACTACAGGGATCGTGATGGTACCTACCGCTCAGACAGTCATACCTACCGCTACAGAGACTATCGCCGTATCTTTAGCTGAGTTTATGAGGCTGCAGCCTCCGGTTTTCACTAGCACCGATGCAGCAGAGGATCCACAGTCGTTCCTCGACCGGATGCCAGGATCTGTCGTTCTTTGAGGTGCTTCGATGCGAGATCGGTCGAGTTTGCTAGTTTTCGTCTGGAGGGTCTTGCCCAGACTTGGTGCGAGTCTATGGAGAGAGGTCGAGCCGCAGGTCTTCCTCCTATGACCTGGGATGAGTTCGCTACGATTTTTCTTTCTCGTTTTCTTCCAAATAGCATCAGGGGTGCCCGAGCTCACAACTTTGAGTTGTTGTGCCAGACGCCTGGTATGACAGTAGCTGAGTATGATAGACAGTTCACCCAGCTATCCGTGTATGCTCCATATTTAGTGGATACTGAAGAGAAGCACATCAAGAGGTTCGTGCGAGGCCTTGATACCCAGTTGTTCCTCTCCATTAGCTCCCAGCATTTTGATACGTATGCAGCGGCGATGGATGTAGCCCTACTGGTAAAGGAGCGTATTTTCGAGATTTAGGTCGTTCCGGGACCGAAGCGGATTCGTGCTGATGTATCAGCCTAGAGGCAGATAGGTAGAAGCCGCGGCAGATCCCCTCCAGGCCGGGGTGATAGCAGAGGCTTGAGACGAGGCCAGTTATACAACTCTTACCCACGGGGTCAGCAGCCATCATCGGGATGTTTTCGGTGTGGGAGTCTGTATCACCGCATTTGAGATTGTACTGATGTACGCCAGGACGAGGCAGCAGTTCCACATGTTACCTGTAACGCCTTTGATTTTCGGTTAGTGTTAATTAGACGATAGTGCGGGTTTTTGGTAAAAAGTTTACCAATTTGGGTTCCTCACATTTTATAACATTTAATTAATATTTAATTATTATTTGTTATTGTTAGATATATGTATGCCCTAGAGGCTATTATATGTATAGTGGATGATTGGACATGTATATATGTATAGATGACTTTCTTGCTCGACATGATAGTATGCTATCTGGTTTTACTTTATCTGACATGTTTACTTGATACTGTTCATTTGATACATGTTGATAAAGCTGTGAGGATATTTTCTTAACTTCCATGGCTATGATGGAGATCATACTAGTGGGGCATGTGTGGTCTATAAGCATATTCTTAAATGTTCCTAGTCGTAGGTATATCGAGATAGGGCATCGATATTCCAGAGTAGACTAGTGTATACGTTTCTTGACCCATATGATGGGCGATGGATGATCCCATATCCATTGGTGTTGTGACATCGAAGATTGTATACGGGTGCTTAGTGGAGACTAGGTACACTGAACGGACTCATCGAGAATTCTTATATGGTATTATATCTATCGTCGGATACCAGTTCTCTGGTGACACTGGTACAGGTTAGTCTGTAGACCCGAGATCGTCATAGAGTCTTGTGTGTTCTCCCACTGTACTTTGATTTCCATCCTACCACTGCTCTACTGAGTCGTGCAAACAGGTGTCTTTTGGGTATAGCCCCGAGACACATGGAGACAGTGAGCGATACGAGAGGTTTCGTCTTTCCCGGTATTGGGAGTTGATGTTGTGCAATGTGCGATTGGCTCTGACTTAAAGTCCCTGGCCAGGGCTGATGAGATTTATTGATAAGTGTTATCAGTAGTTTCTCGACCGGTCATAGTCCATATTGACATGACTTATTGAGTTATTAGGGCTCGACGATTCCATCCCTAGACTTCATATGCAGCATATCAGACGAAGAGACCAGACTGTACGGTAAGTGTTGCCAATGGCTCGACGGGAGTTTTAACGGGTTCGCTTGTTTTTTTCCTGATTGCTCAATACCCGGGTGGCCGTTACGTTTAGCTGACCGCTTGCGGCTTGTAGGTGTTTTGATATGATCATCGCCTACTGCCGGCGTATTGACGAGTCTTAGAGTCCCACACAGGATTTTTCTACCTCAGGCGAAACAATGTGGTGTGCATTTGAGATATGTGCGGGAGCTCTATTAAATGCGAGTATGTGATACCATATTTTAATCGGGCGTTTACTATTGGTTGGGTCGTATTTGATGTGACCGATTTATTAAATCAAGTGTTGATTTAATATTGACTTTTAGCTCACTTTTAATTAAACCTTTTCTTTTGATTGTATGGATGGATGTATGCATATATGTTTATACATGCACATGATGATGTGAATGCACACATACATACATACACATGTATCATGGTTGTTGATACATAGGAGATGGCAATATAAGACTCACATGGTTGACAAATATCTACATATTTGTAATGAATTAAAGAAAAAGGAAATTAGCTAAATGACTCATTTCTTCCACACACTTCTTGTTGACCCTTTGACTTTAACTCTAGTTATATTTCCTTTTGTTCTTTGACTCATCCACAAAATATCGAGATATTATGTTAACCATGGTTATATTTGAGAGTGTCTCATATATATTCTTTTCTTTTTCATTTTGGATTAAGTTTTTTCATAATATTGACAAAAGCATTTGCCATCATCATCTTCCTCCTTCTTCAAGCTCTCTTGAGTTTTAAAAAGAGTGAGGAAATTAAAAAGAAAGGGTTTTTAATAGAGTATACAAACCATATAACCATTCTACACTACCCTAGCCCTTTAGTGTAGAGTGTTTTCTCCACTTCATCATTTTTTTTTGTGAAGCAAAGAGCTTGACCTAGAAATCTCTGGGTGGATCATCATAGACGACGAAGGACCTCAAGCTGAGTTGATCGAAGCTTTGAGCAAAGCCATAGGAGTCCAAAAGAGTGAAGGAATTGGCTACAAAGGTTGTATTCCCTTTTCCTTTAGTTTAGACTTCCTATATTGTTGTTGTCACCCTAAACTCTAGTTACGATTCGTAGTTCGTTTGTAATAGCCCTCTAAAATTTAAAACTTCACTATTTTATGATGTTGTAACCTAACTAGAGCTACTACTACACACCAACATGGTATCAGAGCCTAGCTAGAGCTTTAGGGTAAACTAGACTGCGTTTAAAAACTCAATCGAACATGAAAAATGTGTTTTTTGCATGCTCACTGGAAATTTTTTCAAAAGTTGGAATTTTTGTAATTAAAAATATTCAGAAAATAGAGCAGGGTTTTCTGTGGATCCCCAAGAAAAACGAGGGCCTAACTCGACACAACGACCGCGGAACCGCGACCAAATAGGGGTATTTGCGGCGGTTCCGCGGCGCCGTTGGTGTGGCTTGGACCGTGCGTTCTTGCGTTGATCTGTAGGTACTATATATGCTCTCTGGGAATTTTTTATGCAGGTTCAAGTGTTGAGATCTATTACAACAGTGGGTATGTTGATGTGTTGATTGATATATTTTAACTTCGTCTATACTTTTCAATTGTTGATGTGATATGATGTATAGGATCGTCATGATCGAATGGCCGGGGGTTTTATGTGAGGCGAAAGTTTATCGATAGGATCGTCGTGATCGAATGGCCGAGGGTTTTATGTGAGGCGAGAGTTTATCTTTTCATTCATCTAAAATTCATTGTATATATTATTCTTTTATTGGGGCACATCCGGGTTGAGGATGATGTCTCCATTGATGTATATTTTACTTTTTCGCATTAGGATAGACCCAAGGAGGGGAGCATGAGTGACCGAGTTCTGGAGTTCAGTGGGAGGCCATCACGAGGATTCAAGACCGGGTCTCCTAAACTCCAGAATTGGAAGGGTCACTTGCCGCTCTCGTAGGGGGTCTAAGGGTGTGGTCTTGGCTATTCATCACAACCGTGGAATCCGTATTTTCTATCGTAGGCTAAATATAAAATACGGAGTTCCTAGTCTATCCTATATTTTCATATATGTATTTCTGCTGCCGATTATTCTGTGATGTAATTGCTTAATAACTGAGACGAATGTAATATTGTTATATATGTGATATGTAATACTGTTTTTCGTTTCTTTCTATAATGTCTTAGGAACTTAAATGATGGGAATACATTAATGAGATTAATGTAAAAGAAAAGAAACCTAATGATGTTGTAGAATCGGATTTGAAACCCACTCAGCTCTTTTTTTTTTTATGAAAAAAGCAAGTTTCAAAAGATGCAGAGCTTAAGCCACTCCTTTTCTAAAACTATTTAGATTCTACAATGAAATCAAGTTCAAAGCGTTAAAGGTTTTTATAAAAACCATCCGCAGCCCTCCGTCATTTTTAGGAAGCAGAGTACTTAGTATTCGTGCTATGTATGTTGATCATAGTCAAGGCGTAGTGTACGGTAGCTAAGTGATGTCTTCCTACAAAGCATATGATGCGATTAGTTAGGACATTTATGTGATTATGTTGATTATAGTCAAGGGTCACATGGGTGGGTCTAGTTAATCTCAAAATGACGGTTAGAACTTGACTAGTACTTATGATATATTGACCATAACCAAGGTCATAAGTTGCTAGAGGTAAAAACAAAATCAGGAGTTTCAAGAGTTGAAATTTGCAATGAGATTGCATACCATCTATGTGATAGTTGGATCCCGATCCCACTGTGAGTAAGAGTTACTCCCAGGAGAGTTTTGCACTTTACAATTAGCTAATCCAGTAGGTGTCTAGAAAGGTGTCAACAGGGTTTGACCTCTGGGAAAATGAGGTTTATTTTAATTAGGTCCGTGCGAAAGCACGGGGAACCTCCTCAAAGTACCGACACTGGCCTGGCTGACCGGTTAGCGAACCTGTAGAGTGTAATTAATCCTGGCTAGTTTTCTTTTTGAGGTTTTAAAGAAAATTTGATAATAGCAGTGGGTGACATCGATTAGATAAGATAATAACCAATCTAATCTTTGCAAGAGCATTTCGCTGAGTGTATTCTTTTCTCTCCCCTAATGGCAGATACCTATGACAGGACTGAAACTTCTGTTAGAGAAAAACAAACTGACTGGACCGAATTATAAAGAATGGTTGAGGAATTTGAACATTGCACTCACATATGATAAAATATCATATGTCCTCACTACCAAAGCCCTACTCATCCCAGGACCTGAATCATTTGTTTCGGATAGGGAGATCCGAAAACATGGGATATTAACTGTAACATGGCCAAGTGCCTCGTGTTTACTTCTATGGACAGTATCCATCAGAAACAACACGAGAATATGGATGTACAATCCATATTTCTTCATACAAAAGAGTTGCATGAAGAGCAATCTCGCACTTTACAGTATGAGACATCTAAAAAGTTGTTTCAGATGCATATGGCCACTGGCACATCAGTAGGAGAACATGTTCTGAAGATGATTGGTCTTATAGAAGAACTTAAGGAACTGGGATGGACCATGGATAATGAGCAATATACAGATATTGTTCTACAGTCTCCCTCCCCTCCCCGCCTTTGCTCCGTTCATGGTTAACTACAATATGAACGATTTGGAGAAATCATTGCCTGAACTTCTCAATATGTTGAGAAGTGTAGAGAGCACGCTTAAGATAGCGAAAACTACCGCTCTGCTTTATAGGCCATCTTCCTCTTCAGTCCCAAAAGCCAAGGCCAAGGGAAAGAAGAAGAAGAATCCCGCCAAGCCTAGAGGTGGAGTTGAAGAGGCAAAGGGGAAAGACAAGTCTGGGGCCGCGGGAAGTGGAAAAAGAGAATGTTTTTACTGCCACAAGTCGGGACATTAGAAACGCAATTGTGCTTTGTACCTTGCTGATCTCAAGAAGAAGAAGCATACTGATGCTTCCGCTTCAGGTGTGTTTGTAACTGAAAACTGTTTTTCAATAAACTATGCATCTTGGGTATTAGATACCGGTTCTGGTTCTCACATCTGTAATTGTGTGCAGGGATTGAGAAACAGTAAAGTTTTGAAGACTGGGGACCACACTCTGCGGGTTGGAAATGGTTCCAATGTATATGCTGTATCCGTAGGAGAGTATCATCTGGGGTTGCTTTTAGGATGTATTTTAGTTTTGAACCCTTGTTATTTTGTACCTGGTATGCTATGTAATATAATATCCATATCTTTGTTGGACAATGAAGGATATCATTTTGTGCTGCAAAATAATGTTATGAACATTAACTTGAATCAACAGTTGATTGGGTATAGTACACTAAGTAACGAAATTTACATCCTAAACCAATACACAGTTTTCAATATACAATATACAAATAAAAGAAAGATTTCAGATATAAATGAATCTTTTCTTTGGCATTGTAGACTTGGTCATATTAATGAAAAAAGACTAAACAAGCTACATAAAGATGGATATTTAAAACCTTTTGAATATAAATCTTATGTGACTTGTCAGTCTTGTATCAAAGGTAAAATGACCAAAACTCCATTTATAGGACACGGAGAGAGAGATACAGAACTCTTAATCCTCATACATAGTGATGTATGCGGACCAATGTCTACACATGCTAGAGGTGGTTTTTCATACTTCATCACTTTTACTGATGATTTCTCAAGATTCGGACACGTGTTTTTATTGAAGCATAAATCCGAAGCTTTTGAGAATTCAAGGAGTACAAACTTGAAGTAGAAAAGCAAACTGGCTCGAGTATCAAGAAACTTCGATCAGATCGAGGTGGAGAGTATTTAAGCACGGAGTTTCAGACTTCTTAAAAGAGAATGAGATTCTCTCTCAGCTCACTCCTCCTTACACACCACAGCACAACGGTGTGTCAGAATGGAAGAATCGTACCCTATTAGATATGGTATGGTGTAACGTTTTGAAAATCGTTTCGGTGAAATTTCGAAAAAATCGGTAAAATAAGGGGGTTTTATGTAAAAAGTCAAAATACAAATATCTTATTATAAAAATTAAATATACATATTCTAGCTATATAATTGCTATTATTTGGTGTTTATTGAGCCGCTGGTGAAATTTCAAATTTTCTGAAAAAAATATTATTTTATTATTATTTTAAGCCGTCACTAATACATTTAATTAGGGAAAATTATAAATTGGAATGAGTTGAAACAAATTTTGTGCATCATAAAACATTAAATAAAATTTTATCATGTGGTTTTTGGAACGAAATCATTTGCCAAAACGGTTTAGAAATTATTGAAGAAAAAAGGCTTTTTTTTAGCGTAAATGGATGTTTGGGGTATTGTATTTATCATTTTTCATCACCCCACACCCGTACCCACACCCACACACTTCCATTCACTTCTTCCTATGGCTGAATTCAGCAGCCACCATCTTTTTCCCCACTTGAATTTCAAAGGAAATGAAATGAAAGAAAAGAAAAGAAAATGGATAAATTAGTTAGACTTTTGACTTTGCTTTGACCTTGACTTTCTCCCCCCACTTTCTCTACCTCCCTCTCTCTCCTCTCCCCTCCCATTCCAGCCGACCCCTCCTTTCCTACTGCAGCAACAGCCCCCCCATTTCCCTTCTCTTTTCTCTTCAAAACTTCATCAAAAATTGCCCCAAAATCCATCAAAAAAATCCCAAAACCCAAATCCGACTCTTACCCATTTTAGCTTAGCCCGTATAGCATGGATCCTTGTGAAAAGAGAGAATTTTGGAGGGCCATGGATGCTTGTGTATCTTCAAATGTTTTTGGGTATAATTCTAAACTTTTTGCTTAGTTTGTTACTTAATTTCTTAAAGCTAAGTTAATTAAGTGTTAATTTGGGTTATGTGAGTTTAATTGCATGATTAAAGATTTCAAGTTAGGGTTTGTTGTGGAAATGAGTTGTGTTTGATTGTGTATGGTTTAGTGAGGTAGATTAACATATTTAGTTTTGTAGAAAACTAATCTAGTTGTTAATTACAAGTTGTTACTTGAAAAATGTCCAAATTAAGCTTTTTGTTGCAAACTAGTTTTTTTGATTTAATTCGAAATATGAGATTAAAAATATGGTTAGGGTTTTTATCATATTATTAACTTTATTAAGTGTAGTTTAACACTTTAGTTCATGGAAATCCAACCTAAATTGTAGTTGTGCATTTTTGCTATGAAATTGTTAAAAAGGGTATTTTGTAAACTAGAATATTAGGGTTTTTGGAATTTAACGAGATTAAATTCCGGGAATTATTTCTATGACTTATTTAAGATATTTAATAAGTATATTGGCCGCTACATTCATTTAAACATCATGTTTTGTACAAAAACGGCGAATTGTGCTTGCTAGATTTTCGGAAAAACGACTTTTTAAGTGAAATTGGGGTTTTTGGGAATTGTAAGCTATTTTATATTATAATTAATGCTTGTAATTGTGCAAATGAGTGTGATTGGATTTTTCTCGATGGTTTGACGTTTTTACATCGACATCGAGGGTTGGTTTGACTATTCTTGCATACGTAGGCGATAGGTTTGGACCTACGCGTGATACGCGTGCCGATTTGATTTTCGTATGCCGTTTCGATTTCGAATTTAGTTTTAATGCGATACGGTGCGTTATGATATGTAGGTATCCCATGTGGACTTCGAGACGACAAGCAAGCGCGTGGCGACGTCGGCACCGGCTAGCGAGGACCAGGTGAGTAGATTTATATCTACGGGGAGAAGTCGGGTGGATGGCGTATAGCACCCCGCAGTCCGTAGTGATGTATACGGATGCGTATACACACCAACAATTTATGATATGTTGTTAGGATTTATTATTGATGATTTTAGATGGATATTGGTGTTGGATTGGTGCATGGTTACGAAACCTTAGGTAGTGGGTGCACTACACTTACACATACACACATATACATACTTGCATACATTCCTTATTTCATATGTGCGTGTATGGGAATATATATTTATGTGTTCACATGGGTATGGGACTATGTGTTCATATACTGGATTTGAGGATAGTATTTGGAATTTGAGATGAGTCGATGAGATTGGGCTTGAAGCCAGGAGATCGGTGACGTGATTTGGTTCGTATTGAGATACGACATGATGTTTTAGCGGGTCTTTTGACGTAGTAATTCTTACACCCGCATGCATACATAGATGGCATCAATATTGTACTAGACGTAGGACATTATTCCGGATCATGATATTTGATAAAGAAGATACCAAATGAATAGTGTGATTGACGTGACTTTGACCCGTACCCAGATTTGGGGATGCCGTACGACGGATTTACGTACGAGCTATATATTGATGATTGATCCGCACTCTTGACTTGGGATGTCTGATTATAGATATGGTATCGGATATGATATTATTGAGGCGGGATCACCGACTAATATATATACAGGTATGTATATACATCGATTCAGATGTTAGGCGGTTTCCTTACCTGTAGTCCAGCTGGTTAGCTTAGCCCTTTAGTTTAGTTTAGTTGTTAGATTAGATTCGATTCTTATCTATTTCAAAAACTAACGAATCGTGGGTATTTTAAAAGACAGCCCAAGGGATCCTACGGATATTTCAAAAGACGTATCTTTTCATAAAAACACCGTAGCCCCTATTTTCAAACCCCCATGATTCATGTTGTTTCAAAAGGCACCATTTGTAGGACTTATATTAGGTTAATGCAGATTAGTTATAGTTGCGTCTAGTATTCAGCTCCCGCTCTTTATTGTGGTTCGCTTCGCATCGCATGCTTATATTATGTTTCATACTCCATTATTGATATCATGCTGTTAGGACACCAGCACCATTACCGATGATGCGTATGTACCACGTACACTTACTTGCCGGCTCACACACATCTTAATCGGTAATTGTCATGCCACGTACACTTTAGAAATACTATTGCATTGACATAGGTTGTTAGCTAATAATTTAGACATGACATTAGTGTACTCGCCTTATATGCTAGATTAGACATTGTAGATATTACTTGTTACTTCATGCATGTTAATATTCATTGTTATGTCGCATTCATGGATTTTTATGCCGATATGCACTGTTTACATGCTATTGAGGATTGGATTCGGATTTCTATGAGATTTTCTGGTTTTGGGAGAAAACCGCAAAACTTATATAAGCTTCTTTCTCTCTTTAAAATAAAAAGTGCGGTTTTCCCATGATGTATGAGTCGTCCACCATGAGTTTGCTGATGGATTTCGAGACCCGATTCGAGGAGGCGAATGAACCGTTTCGGGTACATGGTGGACCCGGTAAGGTACCCCGGGGCAAGAAGCGCGTGATGATGACGATGTGAGCCTGGCAGGGGAGCACTACCTACCGGTGATTTTATCCGACGCGTCGGATATCCGGAGGATACCGTCGTGGTCTTGAGATGGATGGTAGGGGCCGGTCTGGACTGACGGCGCCCTAGATATTGTGATTGAGACATTGAGATTTCGAGATATTGAGGTACAGAGACTGTGATACAGAGATATCGAGATATTGGGATTAGGTTTTGTGCCGATGCTAGGCACTGTTTTATGCTGATTTCATTATGATACCTCATTTTAAAAATACAAAGGAAATCTCACTAAATTATGAAAACAGTTCTTCATTTACATGTATTCTGTTTTCATGCATTCATACCTCATTCATATGATATATTGCTACCTGAGGCACTGACACGGGCACATGAGATTACACTCGGGTTAGATATTTACCCTAGCCTTGTTATAGGCTGCATGTTATATACTTTTTTGAGGATATATTATGATCGTATGACCTAGGATTGCGTCATACATGCGATTTCTGTGCGTAGATGTTTTTCTATTCACGGGTTGGCAACTCACCCCCGTTGTGCCCCAGTTTCTTGCAGGTTTGCCGTACAGGTTTCATTTCGGCTTTGCGGGCTCAGTTTCATTCGGGTGACTTGTCAGTAGGTAGGTTTTTCTTGTATCGTACCCATCCTCTTACCTTGTATAATATTATTCCGTTGTATCTAGTAAATTCCATCAACCAAACATGTATTTATTTTGAGATAGAGACCAGTGATGTTATTCCTTCGACCTTAGAGTCGCGCGTTATTTTTCTGCGGTTTTCTTGTGGATTTGAGTTTCCTTTTGAATTTTGATCCTCGCCGTTGGCGTTGTATATTATATTGCTTGTGTGGTTGTGACCGTCGATTGACGAAGAGCTAGCTCCCGCTTGGGGATGCCTTTTTATTGATTTCGTATACTTTTCATGTTGTATCCCGTTTGGGAGCCAGTTTTTACAAAGGAGATTCTGCCGAAATTTTCAGTAAATTTTGATGTTCTTAAAAACCGCATAATTCGGCTTATGCTATTAAAACTACTTGTTTTAAATTGGTTTTCCTTCACTCTACTTCTTTTCTTGGTTTGGATTTCTGGGTTTTTGGTTTACTTAGATACGTACGTCTCGAGACGTTTCGTAGTTTAAGTGCCGGTCATGTTCCGTACTTTCGGGACGTGACATATGGTCCATGATGAGTGACGCTGAGTTACCACTTTCCTTTTGGGGACATGCATTAGAGACAGCAATTTATCTATTGAACAGGGTTCCAACCAAGACCGTGTCTACCACTCCATATGAGATGTAGTGTGTGGAAGAGAGCATCTCTTAAAAGAGTTAGGATATGGGGTTGTCCGACTTATGTCAAAAAGCAGAATCCGGATAAACTCGAGACACGATCGATCATGTGTACATTTGTGGGATATCCAAAACATTCATATGGATATCTTTTCTACCACAAGGAGGAACAAAAGGTGTTTGTTTCTTAACATGCCACATTTTTGGAAAATGAAATTTTTACAAATAGTACTGATGGCAATGATGTAGAACTAGAAGAGGTTCTAGAGACACAAATTACTCATGAAGAATTGGTTGAACCTGATGTTGCAGTAGAACATCAAGAACCTCATCCGCTCCGGAGATCTAGTAGAACTTCACGCCCACCGGAGAGATACTATGGTTTTCTCATTGATGGTGATAGAGAAGATTGCATCATGGATGATGATGACCCTACTAGTTTTCAGCAGGATATCACGAGTAGAGACTCGGTGAAGTGGCTGGATGCCATGAGATCTGAAATGGAGTCCATGTACACCAACAAAGTATGGTCTTTGGACGTTGCACCTCCTGGGATAAAACCCGTAGGGTGCAAATGGATATTTAAGAAAAAGATTGGTGTGGATGGACGGTAGAGACCTATAAAGCAAGGCTTGTAGCGAAAGGTTTTCGTCAAAGACCAGGACTGGACTATGATGAAACTTTCTCTCCAGTAGCAATGCTTAAATCCATTCGGATCCTACTTTCTATTTTTGCTCACTACGACTATAAAATCTGGCAGATGGACGTTAAGACTGCATTTCTAAATGGTGATTTAGAAGAGTGCGTTTTTATGGATAAGCCAGAGGGCTTCACAGACAGTGGGAGCAGCGAAAAAGCATATAGGTTGCTTAAATCCATTTATGGGTTAAAGCAGGCATCTCGGACCTAGAACATCTGTTTTGATGATATAATCAAAGAGTTTGATTTTATCAAAAATATAGATAAACCATGCATTTATAAGAAGATTGTAGGGAGTATTGTCACTTTCCTCGTATTGTACGTAGATGACATTCTCTTGATAGGAAATGATATTCCTATGCTACAATCGGTCAAATTATTCTTATCACAAAGGTTCTCCATGAAGGACCTGGGTGATGCCTCGTGCATTTTGGGCATAAGGATCTATAGAGATAGATCCAAGAGATTATTGGGATTGTCCCAATCAAAGTACATTGATACCATCCTAAAAAGGTTTAGTATGGAAGATTCCAAGCGTGGTGCCTTGCCCACTTGCCATGGAATCACTCTCTTTAAGGACTTCGGTCCAAAGACTGATGAAGAGAGAGCTCGCATGAGCATTATACCCTACGCTTCAGCCGTAGGATCTATAATGTATGCGATGATATGTACTCGCCCTAATGTAGCTTATGCACTAGCTGTAGTGAGCAGGTATCAATCCAACCCAGGGGAGCAACACTGGATAGCCGTGAAGAACATTCTTAAGTACTTACGAAGGACTAAAGAATTGTTCTTGGTGTATGGTAATGGGGATCTCCAAATGGAGGCCTTTACCGATTCCAGCTTCCAAAGTGATAAGGATGACAGTAAATCTATGTCAGGGTTTGTATTTACCCTTAATGGAGGGGCGGTATGTTGGAAGAGTTCCAAACAGGATACCGTTGCAGAGTCCACGATGGAAGCTGAGTATATTGCTGTAAATGATGCTGCCAAGGAAGCCGTTTGAATGAGGAAGTTCGTCGCGGAGCTAGGAGTAGTTCTAACCATTATTGATCCAATACCATTGTATTGTGATAATAATGGAGCTATGGCATTGGCCAAAGAACCCAGATCCCATTAGAAGACCAGACACATCCTCAGGCGATATCATTTGATCCGGGAGATTGTAGATCGCCAAGAGATCGAGATTCGGAGAGTTGACACAAAGAATAACACCGCGGATCCACTCACCAAAGCCCTTCCACAGCCGCAACATGAGTGACTTTTTGAGTTGTTGGGTATGAGATATGCCAATAATTGGCCTTAGTGCAAGTGGGAGATTGTTGGATATATGTATGCCCTGTAAGTGCACGGCAGCACCCCGGCCGTCAATCCGAGGCCAAAGTGCGGAAATGAAACTTTTCTTTAACTTTGAAACCGGCACTACCGTGCACTATAAAACCCGGATCGGGCCATTAACCTAATGCTAGCAAACATGAGAATGAGTAGGAAGCTATACCGAGCGATCCATGTCCTTCGGTCTTCGGCCTCCACTCCGATCTCCTCGCGGAATCTCCGGTCTTCATCTCCTCGTCGGAACGGGCACCACATCGCCGAGTTCTTTTACGGGCTTCCACCTCTGGACCGAGGCAACTCGAGCACGAAGTTGGCGAGTCGATGTGCCCAAGGATGCTGTAGGCTAGTGTATAGTGGTTTGTCTAATGGGGTTGTGAAGTTGCCATAAAGATGTGGAGGAAAAATCTATGGAGATGAGCTTTGGAATTTTGAAGCAAGCAAAGAATGAGATCATAATTTTCCCCACCAAAAATGAACCCCTCTCTCACCCAAGAAGTGGCCGGCCATAACAATAATAGAGAAGGGAAATTACAAGGGAGGTGAGTGTAGTAAAAGCAAGAGGTGATCATAACAAAAAGCAAGGCTCACATCAATATCAAAATCAACTCTCATCTCATCCTTTCTCATTAATGCAAGGAAATGATCACAAGAGAATCAAAGATGCTATTATCATCATAATCCCACATTTACAAATAAACCCTCCACAATTGCTAATTTTCATATTTGCAAATTAGCCCCTCCATCAATTATCAGCTAATGAAAGGAAGAAAGGAAAACTGGCTGAAACAGAATGCAAACTGGCAACTTCAGAAAACTGATCCCGTAATAAATTACAGGAAAACCCCGCGACTGTATATACATACCCGCATTTGTATTCCGACCGAATACAAATGCAATGAGACAAAATCTACACTGTACAATACTAGGATCCGGCTTAAACCAAAGCCCGCTAGTATTATCCGTCTGATCATGATCCGTGCAATACCGCACGTATCTGATCGAACCCTGCCATATCTCCATACGGCCTCTACAGCGTTTCGCCCGAAACTTGAGAAACTGTCTGTGGGGGACTCTAAAGACTCGTCAATACTTTGGCTATGGATTTAACCACTAGCACGTCAGAGGTATTAGCCATACGTAATGGGCTACCAGGTGTTGACCAAAAGGGACGTCTGTGAGCGAACTCATCCTGACACCCTACTGAGCCTGTCAGTGACAATATCCGTACAGTCCGGTCCGTTCGTCTATGAGTATCACATGGCGGGCCTAGGGGGTTGGAAAAAGTCAGACCCCCAAAAGCGGTACAAGTCGTGTCGAAGTGTAGCCCAGAACACCCTGAGATACTACTGGAATACCTACCAGTAAGTCTCCTGCCTTGGCCAAAGACTTCGTGTACTGGCTCTCCTAGACGCAGCGCGACCTCACCCCCAATACCGAGAGAGACGAACCCCTACAGATCCGCTCACTGCCTCCATGTGGCTCGAGACTGTACCCAACTAAAACCTGTTTGCATGACTCCTTTGAGCGTAGTAGGGTAGTAATCAAAGTACAGTGGGAACTCACACGAGACAAATGACGATCTCAGGTCGATGAACTAACCTGTACACATGTCACCAGGGAACTGCTATCTGACGTCAGGTATAAGACCAACTAGCATGTTCCCGGCGAGTCCTGTCCGGTGTACTCATAACCCAATGAGCACCTGTATACATCTTAGGTGAACCAACTAACACCAGTGGCTTGTGAGACCGGCCACTGCCCCTCGTCGGGGTCTCGACTGTATACACTAGTATACTCGATGCCCTGTCTCGAAACTCCCACGACTAGGGACCTTTTAAGGATGTGCTTATAGACCTTAGCTCCCACGTATATGATCGCCATCATACTGCTGGCAGTCAAGCAAGAATGCTAGGGGCTCTATCAACGTGTAATAGCGACCTGTAAGGTCACCTAAAGCAGTACACGATGATAAAGATAAACCAGATAGCATACTATCATCATGAGTAAGACCGTCCTACCGGTATAGGTCCTCCTTCAATCATTGCAATCACGTGCCTGTGATCCAATAATTGAATCTGAGGGCACTATCTCCAACAATCTCCCACTTGTACTCAAGGCTAATTATTGCGATGTCTCATACTCACAGCCCGTGTGATACCGAACACCCAACTCCTCTACTAGTCAGTCTCACAAAGCTCGTTTGCAAAACTATTGCGTTCGAGGAATAGCCTCGGTTAGTGGATCCGCTCTGATATTTCTTTCTATGTCTCTCTTTATCTCAAGTTTGCGGAGAAAATCATCTCCCGAAATGAGCAATACCTGTCTTAGAATATGTCTGGATGTCTGATGGGACTTAGTTCATAAATGAACTCCAAATCCAAACTTCTTAGACTGTATCGTCAACTGAACTTAATCAGTATCCTGCGCCATGCCTCCTTCAGTATCCTCCTGGACCTCCTGTCCAGATACTGCCCCTCGTCAGAGGGAAAACTATAACTCTGACAGCCACTCTGTCATCCAGGTCACCTTGGAAGCCTGGAATGATAACCGTCTCCCGAATGAGGCTGTCGTTATCATATCCCTAGAACATCCACTTATGTTCTAAAACTGCTTCCGAACGTTTCTCCAGGATTGGATCAATATCACCTTATTGCATCTAGTGCAAAAACATCTGGTGTGGTACTTGACATCTCATGATTGACTCAATTGCCTAAGCAAGTGATCTGCCAATCATACACATCCCTCTCCCTTTTAGTCTGTAAGACACCTTTAGAGAGGGTGAATCCATCACCTGCAGGTACACTACCGTGCCAGGAGTCGTCCATTCTAAAACTCCTTTAGAATGCTGTCTAAGTACCCAGATTGGGAAACTACCCAAATCTAGATCTAAAACATAGATCTAGTAACCAGAATGTCTGATATAATACCCAATTCCTATGTGGAGAAACCACTGTATGACAACCAAAGTATAACCGATCGTAGTATAGGAATTTCACTTCCTGCTCTGTGTATGTCATCCAAATACCAGGACATCACACCCTACTACCTTCTTAACATATCCATCCCCTATTCCGATGAAGTCAAACCTATGACTGTCACATCAGAAATAGATGATCTATCTCCGCTGTATCTGCTTTAGTCTATAAATAGACATAAGCCACTTGTCCACTATGCTTCCGCTGCTCCCACTGACTACGACAACCCTCTGGCAGAATAATATACAGGCACACTTCTAAAGCTTGTTTAGAACGACGCTATACTTATCCTCCTGCCGGGTCTCACAGTCTGGAACAACAGCAATGACAAGTCTGGGTAAACAAGAATCTCCCTGTCACCGTCCTTGAGCATACCGAAGTACCTCTCGAGTGTCTGAGGTTACCCACCATACCTGCAGAGTGGCCAATGGAATATCAAGTCAGATTAAACCTTTAGGTTCTTATCAAATTTTCAGTAATCGTTTGCGGTTCTGGAATCACTTCCAGTTCTACCATACTCCCACTACTGTTTTCTGAAAAAATCCATTTTTATTAAAACCGTGGCGAGTCAAGAACAATATCACTATTGATCTTCCTGATGGTAGAAAGTCAACCCTCGTCATAGCCTGGGTCAACCCACAAACAACCATTACAAAAACGTGCCTTGAGTTATCCAGAGTCTGGTTTTAAGCATAAGCCGGACAACTCCCCGTACCCTAACATCGTTAAGATACGAACTGTTCTATATCCAATACAGAAACAGAGGCACTGATTTAATTGAACCAGGTTCAAATCATGCAGCTGTCACCAATGCATATCAACTAAATGGAGAGACGCCGATCAGCGTTACTCAACTTAGGAATGCCTCCAATTATGAGTAACCTGAAAGAAAAGCAAGTTCTCTTAATCATTACTATCATCTGAATACGATACACAAGTATCTATATCTTCGATCAGCTTGAAGAATCCTGATACTTGCAACACCTGGTTCTCTACTTTATCCTTATACCTATAACTTCTCAAAACTTAGACCTTGCATTTCTACGAAACACATGTCTAAGAACTAGAGAAGTCACAAGTAAACAGAATATAGTATGAGTACCAACCCCTCTGTCCTGATGGACACTGGATAACATACAATACTCTGTATAAGTCCCCTGAGTCTAATAACTCATTCCCTGTGTGTCGTAGGTTGAAAACTGTACTTATGGTTAAGAAGAATTACACCGCTGTTTAATGCTCCTTACCTAACCATCCACTGATATAGGTAAATGTCATAGACATAATTTCAAAAAGGTATATCTCACTCTATAAAAATAGATGTACAGATATATCAATTTGAAATTGGTGCATAACAACGGATATTCAAAACCAAATATTTGCCGTCCGGCAAACTACCCAGGTGATACCTCAAATATCACCAATTACAACGAATTTCGATATAATGAGGATAATCAACTAATTCCCAATAACTCACTCCCACTCATCATCTGTAAAACCATACAGATGTGAGAATCAAACCTGGTAAATACATACTCTGGAGTAAGGACTAATTGGGAAATCAGTTTTCTTTACACAGTGAAACTAAAACATTGAAATGTTTCGTAGGGGTATCGAGGTATTCCTAGTAATGCCTCTTCCATTATCCAGATTCACAACTGTAACCGTATATTTCTTTGCCATCTCTCCAAATCCCTTTATATGTCTTTAGTCATTACCTTCTGCACACCCCTTTAGGCTAAATGGTTTTCTTCCTTCCCTACCGTTCGGCACCAGCCTATGGTTTGGAAGAAGACTATCCAATAAGCATAATGGGTGTACTGTCCTAATCCTAGTAGCACTCGCAACACGAGAGAAGATAAAGATAAAAGACACCTGACTAAACCTTATTCCTATTTCTCCTGAACCAGAATCCATCCCCGAACTGGAACAAGTTCTTTTCGAGTTCGTATATAACTATACGATGGAGTATCCAAATAACTGTGGATCTTCGTAGTGATACGGAGTGTTCTGGAGAAATACAAAGGTGAAATAGGATTGGCGAAGAAATATTTGTTTCGGTCGTGAATAGCATTCGCAATTTACTTTGCCCTCTTACTAATCCCTTTATTTGTCTTAACTTAATACTTTCGGTACACATCACTTAGGCTAATCGGCTTTCTTCATTCCCTACCGTTCAGCACCAGCCTAAGGTTTGGAAGAAGACTATCCAATAGGCGTAACGGGTGTACTATCCCCTAATCCAAGGAGCACTCGCAACCTGAGAGAAGGTAAAAGGAAAAGACAACTGAATAGTCCTATTCGTTTTCTCCAGAACTGGAAACCATCCTCGAATAAATTCCTTCGAGTTCGTATATAACCATACGATGGTTTTATCCAATGGAATTGGACGTTCGTAGTAATACGGGGTGTTCTGGATAAAAGGGTAAAAGTAGGAGTGGCAATGAGGTATGCAACTCTGACAATCCAAAAGCCAGTGTTTAAGAAGGTTCGGTTAATTTTTGTCACTGAGTCATAGTCAAGGGTCGGGCCATGGTCGCTGCCAAAGAGAGAGAGAAAAGAAACACTCAGCGTGCACTCTAACCTAGATCAGAATGGTTATCAATTTATCTAATCAGGAAATCTCCCACTGTAACCTCAAATTCTCCTCCAAACCTGAAAGAAGAATTAGTCGGGATCGCCCGAGGAGTAAACCAACTCATCAGTGGGAATCGGGATCCAACTATCATTGTATGATAATGTGATGGAATCCACTCACGTTATCACACTCCAAAAGGTATGCGCATATCTGGCAAGTTTCAGTTTCTTTAGAAACTCCCGATGTGATTTTTACCCTATGCTCTTATGACCTTGACGAAGGTCAACAAATCATAAGTCACATGTCAAGTTCTACCCGTCATTGTCTAGGTTAATTTGAACCCACCCGTACAAGCCCTTGACTTTAGCCAACAAGGCTATACGACTGTCCCAAACCAACGCATCTATCTATGCAGCAGAAAGGTAACAAGTAGCTACCATACACTATGCCTTAACGGAGGTCAACAAACATAGCATGAATACTACGTGCTACCCGTCTGAAATGACGGAGGGCTACGAATGGTTTTTGGCGAAAAACCTTTAACGTAATGAACCTGATATCGTTGAAGGAACTGGATAGCTTTTATAAAAATATAGTGGCGAAAAGCTTTGCTAAAGAGGTCACTCCCGGTGAAGGGATCTCGGCTCTTTCCCCGTAGAATGAGGTGCAGGATATTCCAATTGAATACCACGATGCAAATCAAAAGTAAACGACTATAGTGAAGTTATTGGTCTGACGCAAACTTCTGTCCAGGGGGTCACTCCCGGTGAAGGGATCTCGGCCCTTGCCTCGTCGACTGAGGTGCTGGATATTCATAACCGAATACCACTGTGCAAAACAAAAGAGAACGCCCTTGCAATAACAGCTTTTTGAAAAATGTTCCAACAACATCAGAATAGGTTTATTTAGCTTGCATTGATCCGAATCAACGCTGTCCCATCAATTGATCACACCAATAAAGAACGAAAATAATGATGTACGTATATGCCATCCGCATTCACCACTGGGTCCCGTCATCACCCGTTAGGTTACTTAACTAACGACAGAGCGGGGACTGGACTAGCGCGGATGCAAAACATATATAACATCTACTAGTATATATATCAATATATAATAATTGCTCAAGGCGTGATAAAATGCAACATCACAGAAATGTAATAAGCATCACAGAACAATACAGATATCTGGGATCCCCGGGTTTCACAGAGCCGCTACCGAAACCCGACGTTCCTCTGGTCGTGTGGATAGCCTGTGCAATGAAATCCTAGACCCCTACGGGCGCGGCAAGTTACCCGCCTAAACGTGAAGCAAGGCAGCCCCCTTCAACAACGTGAATGGACCACCCACCACTTCACGGAATCCGGTAACTTAGGCACCCCTCCTTGGGTCAACCTGTACACCCTACGAGTGCGGCGAATAACCCGCCAATTCTAGAGTGAAGCCCCTTCCGTCTCAATGCCATGAGATGCGGGCCCGTTGCCCTCTAGAACCCGGCTACCCGTGCACCCCACCGCGGGGTAATCCTAGTACAGAAAGTAAAATATACATACAACGGGTACATCGACCTCAGCCCGGTCGTGCCCCAAAAGAATAATATACAAACAGGCAGTAACGGCAGTCCACATGTCGGACGCTTGCCCCACAATATCAAATATACATAATAAACCAAACTGTACTACCATTGTATCCAGGCTATCCACCACGACAATCTGCAACATCACAGCACAACACAGAACATCAACGTGAATGTCACGTTCGCAAATCCATCTAAAAGGGCTATAGAAGTTAGACAGGATTTACCGATCAAATGACATTCAAGGTCGCAGATATAATATAAATACTGTGAACTAATATGGTTAAGATTTTCGATCGACTAAATTTCCCGAAGTGGGCCCCAAGCACAACTATAGCACTCAAAGAAAATCTGGGCCCAAACAGAACATACCAAAACCCCCATTTCCAAGTCCAAGACCCTCTGTAAAAATTTGGTGCTACAAGGAGTCACTATGGCCGCGGAACCGCGGCCAATGCATGGGTTTGGCCACGGTTCCGCGGTGGAACAGTAAAGTCAAGCCACCAAATTTTTGCAGAACTCTTAGAATTTCCTGCACGTATTTCTGCAATGCTCCAAATAATTTTTTGAGCCAAAAAAAATTCGACAGAAAACTGATGCATGAAAACGCGGTTTTTGGAATTTTCGTTCGATCGAACTTGTAAACACGTTAGAGCAAGCTAGACTAGGTTAATGGCGTGTCTCTAATACCCGTGTAAGTGCACGGCAGCACCCCGGCCGTCAATCCGAGGCCAAAATGCGGAAACGAAACTTTTCTTTAACTTTGAAACCGGCATTACCGCGCACTATAAAACCCGGATCGGGCCATTAACCTAATGCTAGAAAACATGAGAATGAGTAGGAAGCTATACCGAGCGATCCGTGTTTTTCGGTCTTCGGCCTCCACTCCGATCTCCTCGCGGAATCTCCGGTCTTCATCTCCTCGTCGGAACGGGCACCACATCGCTGAGTTCTTTTATGGGCTCCCACCTCTGGACCGAGGCAACTCGAGCCTGAAGTCTGCGAGTCGACTTGCCCAAGGAAGCTGTAGGCTAGTGTAGAATGGTTTGTCTCATGGGGTTATGAAGTTGCCATAAAGATGTGGAGGAAAAATCTATGGAGATGAGCTTTGGAATTTTGAAGCAAGCAAAGAATGAGATCATAATTTTCCCCACCAAAAATGAACCTCTCACTTACCCTATTAGGTTTACCTAGCACCTAATAAAGGGTTTGGAAGCATCACATGTCTCAAAATTAAATCTTTTAAGGTGCTAAGTGAACATACAAGGAATCATCACTAGAATTTTAGGGTTTCTAAAACAACACATCATCACAAGTAGATAAAGCTAGGGTTTTGAGAGTACAACCTTTGTAGCTCCCTACGCTAGACACCTCGGCTACTTGGGATTTGGAAAAGGTCCGCTTGAACTCCTCTAGGTCCACGATGATCCACCCGGAGTCCTCTTTGTCCAAGCTTGTATCTTCATAAGATCAAGAGAAGAAAATGAAGCAAACACTCTTCACAAGTGGGCAAGACTTGTGTAGAATGGTGTTGTGGTGGCTTTTCTCACTTCAAAATCCTAACTTGGTGAGTGTTTTGCTCACTTGAGAAATCTAGAGAGCAAAAGAGCAAGGAGGAAGAAGATGATGGCTTTTAGAAATATCAAGAGAATGATAATTGTGTTGTGAAAAATAGAAAATATAAGTATATATATTTTCCACTCTTCATCTCAAACCATAGTTACATTATATGGATATTATTGCACTTGAGTTAAAACATAAAAGAAAGATTAACACATGGTTAAAAAGTAGGTGAGCATGGTTAGTTCAAAGAAGAGTGTAGAAGATAATCATGTATTAACCTTTTTCTTTTCTTTTGTTTTGAAACAAATGCAATATATATCCATATATATATATATAATTATAAGGTGTGAGTCTTATATTGCCACCATCTCCTATATATACAACCATGATAGCCTTTATGTATGCATGTATGTGTGCATGCACAACCTATGTGCATGAATAAGAATGAATGAGAATGAGTGCATACATGCATGCATAAAGACAAGAAAGGATTTCAAGTGAGAAACTAATGGTTAAATGATAAATCAACACTTCATTTATCAACCCGGTCATATCACATACGACCCGACCAAAAGCAAACCGCCCGATTAATATACGGTATCTCATACGCGTATTTTAACCGGGCCCACGCACATACCGCATATGCGCACCACAAATTTTCGCCTGGACTAGATAACTCATTTGTGGGACTCTAAGACTCGTCAATACGCCGGCAGTGGGTGATGATCATATAAAGCACCCCCAAGCCGTAAACGGACAGCTAAACGTAACGGCCACCTGGGTATTGAGCGATCAGAAGAAAACAAACGAACCTGTTACAACTCCCGTCGAGCCATCCGGCAACACTACCGTACAGTCCGGTCTCTTCGTCAGATATGCTGCATATCGAGTCTAGGGATAGTAACGTCGACCTCAATAACTCAATAAGTCATGCCGATGAAAGGTCTATAACAGATCGAGAAACTACTGATAACACTTATCAGCAAATCTCAACAGCCCTGGCCAGGGACTTACTGATATAGCCAGTCGAGCACAGCACAGCATCAACTCCCAATACCGGGAGAGACGAAACCCCTCATATCGCTCATCGCCTTCGTGTGTCTCGGGACTGTACCCAACGGCTACCTGTTTGCACGACTCAGTAAAGCCGTGGTAGGGTGGTAATCAAAGTACAGTGGGAGAACACACAAGACTCTATGATGATCTCGGGTCTATAGACTAACCTGCACCAGTGTCACCTGAGAACTGCTATCCGACGATAGATATAATTCTATATAGGAGTTCTCGGTGAGTCCGTCCAGTGTACCCAGTCACCACTGAGCACCCATATACGATCTCGATGTCAAACATCGATGAATGTGGGAACATCCATCGCCCATCATATGGGTCTAGTGTCATATACGCTAGTCTACTCTGGTATATCGATGCCACGTCTCGATACACCTGTGACTAGGGACATTCTAGGATATGCTTATAAACTACTGATGTCCCACTAGTATGATCTCCATCATAATCACAGTAGTCAAGCCAATATCCTCAGGGCTTTATCAATATGTATGAATGAATAAAAGCATGATCAAATCAACATGTCAGATAAAGAAGAACCAGATAGCATACTTTCATGTCGAGCAAGAAGGTACACTGAATATATATATATATATACATGTATAAATACATCCACTATCACATAATGGCCGCTAGGGCATACATATATCCAACAATCTCCCACTTGCCCTAAGGCCAGTTATTGGCGTATCTCATACTCAACATCTCAAAAAGTCGCTCATGCTGCGGCTGAGGGAGGGCCTAGGTGAGTGGATCCGCGGCGTTATTCTTCGTGTCTACTCTCTTAATCTAAATCTCGCGGCGATCTATAATCTCCCTGATCAAATGAAAGCGCCCCAGGATGTGTCTGGACCGCTGATGGGACATGGGCTCCTTAGCTAATGCCATAGCCCCATTATTATCACAATACAATGGTATTGGATCAATAATGGTTGGAACTACTCCTAGCTCCGAGACAAACTTCCTCATCCAAACAGCTTCCTGGGCGGCATCATTCGCAGCAATGTACTCAGCTTCCATCGTAGAGTCTGCAACGGTATCCTGTTTGGAACTCTTCCAACTTACCGCCCCTCCATTGAGGGTAAATACAAACCCAGAGATAGATTTTCTATCGTCCTTATCGCTCTGGAAGCTCGAATCGGTAAATGCCTCCATTTGGAGATCTCCATTACCATACACCAAGAACAATTCTTTAGTCCTTCGCAAGTACATAAGAATGTTCTTCACAGCTATCCAGTGATTCTCCCCTGGGTTGGATTGATACCTGCTTACAACACTAAGTGCATAAGCTACATCTGGGCATGTACATAACATCGCATACATTATAGATCCTACTGCCGAAGCATAGGGTATAATGCTCATGCGAGCTTTCTCTTCATCGGTCTTTGGGCAAGATTCCTTGGAGAGAGTGACCCCATGGCAAGCGGGTAAGGCACCCCGCTTGGAGTCTTCCATACTAAACCTTTTTAGGATGGTGTTGATGTACCTGGTTTGGGACAATCCCAATAACCTCTTAGATCTATCCCTATAGATCCTAATGCCCAGGATGTATGTGGCATCACCCAGGTCCTTCATGGAGAACCATAGTGATAAGAAAGATTTGACCGACTGTAGCATAGGAATGTCATTTCCTATCAGAAGAATGTCATCCACGTACAATACGAGGAATATGACAGCTCTCCCTACAGCCTTCTTATAAACACAAGGTTCATCTGGATTTTTGATGAAATCAAACTCTTTGATAACATCATCGAAACAGATGTTTCAACTCCATGATGCCTGCTTTAACCCATATATGGATTTAAGCAATCTACATGCTTTCCCACTGCTCCCACTGTCAATAAAGCCCTCCGGCTGATCCATATAAACGCATTCTTCTAAATCTCCATTTAGAAATGCCGTTTTAATGTCCATCTGCCAGATTTCATAGTCATAGTGAGCAGCAATAGCAAGTAGGATCCGAATGGATTTAAGCATGGCTACGGGCGAAAAAGTCTCGTTATAGTCCAAACCTGGTCTTTGACGAAAACCCTTCGCCACAAGTTTTTCCTTATAGGTCTCTACCTGGCCATCTACACCAATCTTTCTTTTAAAGATCCATTTGCACCCCACAGGTTTTACCCCAGGGGGTACAACGTCCAAAGTTCATACTTTGTTGGTGTACATAGACTCCATTTCGGATCTCATGGCATCCAGCCACTTCACAGAGTCTCCACTCGTGATAGCTTGCTGAAAACTGGTAGGATCATCATCCTCCATGATGCAGTCTTCTCTGTCACCATCAATGAGGAAACCGTAGTACCTCTACGGTGGGCGAGAAGTCCTACAGACCTACGGAGTGGCCGAGGTTCCTCAGTTTCTATTGCAACAGCCGGTTCAACCAAGTCGTCATTTGTAGTTTGTGTTTCTAGAACCTCTTCTAGATCCACCACCTTGCCATTATCTTTATCTGTGAAAAACTCTTTTTCTAAGAATGTGGCATACTGAGAAACAAACACCTTTTGTTCCTACTTATGGTAGAATAGATATCCATAAGAGATCCTTGGATATCCTAAAAAGTTACACATGACCGACCGTGTCTCGAGTTTGTTCGGATTTTGCTTTTTAACATAGGCCGGGCAACCCCAAATCTTAATTCTCTTAAGAGATGGTCTCTTCCCATGCCATATCTCATATCGCTCGACCAAATTCGTTGCGATGCTTTCTTGATTGATATCGCTCGAGATTGGGGAGTCACGATCGTTTCTTGAAATTGTTAGAGGCTAGAATGTGAATGATATCGATGAAAGAACAAGGGTTAAACGATGAAACCCTAGTTTCATCAAGAAAGCCCTAACTCTCATCGATCATCATCTATCTAGTATCAATCCTTCGAAGGACAAGAACACGAAATCTCGAAATTACATCACGTCTATAGATCCAATCGATTCCTACGAGCCTCATTTAGATTCTTGACATTTGGTTGGAAATATCATCGAAACCCGATTCTTGATTGTTTATCATTTCTTGATTCTTGATTAGATTAGTGACACCTGAATCAATCGATAAAATCTTGAATCATGTTTTCTTTTCTTTTCGATTAACTTTTCGATTCAAACAAATTAAACATAGAAATGAATCGCACAATCCCTGTGGACAATCCGCACTCGCTTACGATCTACAACTGACACCGTAGTTGATTGCGGTAAAATATAATTTTTTGATTGTGAGTTCTTTATACAATTTTCTAAATACCGATACAACATACTATTATCAATCAAATGAAACCGATATCGGGAAACAATTGATTCAATACTTTCTTTTACAAACGCATCCGAAAATTATAACAATCAAAATGGCGCCGTTGCCGGGGATCACGCGCTAATTCGTTTTATATCAAAGTTTGAATTGAAAGATTTATTCCATTGTTGTTTTTGAGATCAAAATTCGTGCAAACCCTAAACGATTTGCTGTTGTTCATTGCAAGGAAATCTGGAGCTGTTTGGCAATTGAAGAAAATTTTTAGAAAATACCAGAGAGCAGAGGGAGTCTATAGAAGCTCCCTGGTGAAGTTTTGTGCATTGATCCCATTGTTCAACCGCGGAAGCGCGGTGGGAGTGCCCAATAGCGGCGGAAACGCGGCAGCGTGAAGGGATCTCTGTGCCAAATTGCTTCAGGTAACTTTTTACCTTCTCCTATCTCCTCTTTTTAGCTCCAACTAATACTTTGCTGCAGGATTCTTTGCAAATAATCGCAGCGCCGCAAAAGCAAAATTAAATTTGTGCGTGATTTTGATTTCTTGGTTGTTTGCATTCTAATACGGAAATTAAGGGGCACGGCCAAATCCAAATTAGGTGGGGATTTCATTACCCTTCCTAGGCCCCAAAAATCGCAAAACTTGCATCCGCATTGACCCACATTAACTAAAAGAAATCTAGAGATGACTCTAAGGACCGTCGCGCTCAATTAGGACAAGAGAAGGCCGTGGGTAATTCATTGCTTATCCGCATTTTCTTATGGTGCCTAAGGCGAGTGTGTCTAAGGCTAGAGGTTTTTAATTAGGCCTACTACTTACGTAGTGGAGTACCTTCCCACTTACCTGGCACTTATCCGGCCACAGGGGAAAAAGAGGCAGTGGAGGATTCTATCCTGTGACTTGTCTTTTGGCAGTTAGGAGCGATCTAGAGCCGGACCTAGGTGACCACTAGATTCTAGGGTTTGTGTGCTGCATTTGTTTTGTCGCATCATTTTTTCAAAAATCCGTTCCTTTTTCAAAAGCAAGCACCGCATTCATTCATTACCCCTAATTATAAGTCAACGCTGCCACTTGTACTAACCCTTTTTAGTGCAAGATAGGCTGGACACGGGATTCTAGTGCCCGTTTAGTCCGCGTACCCTTTATCGACTCCGAAGTCGATATTTCTCCATTTACCTTTTCTTTACCCACTACCACACCCACACCGATGGATCCGAATCCATCAAACTTCTTTAACCCTAATCTGCCGCCATCCGTTGGTGCGCAGAATCCACCCCGCATCTCTCTCCAGGAGAGGTGCTACCCTATTCGAGGTCCTCTTTCGACCTGCTTATCCACACCACCAGCCAACGGGGATAACTTTGAGATTAAGCCCCAGTATATCAATCTTTTACCCAAATTCCATGGACTCGAGACTGAGGACGCTTACGTTTTCATTACCAAATTTGAAAACGTATGCGCAATGATGGGTACGTCACAACTTTCAGTGGATGCAATGCGTCTACGACTTCTTCCATTTACATTGTGCGATATAGCCGAGAAGTGGCTATATAACACTACCGCACACTCTATTACGAATTGGGAAGAATTCGTCGCTGCATTCCTTAAGAAATTTTACCCAATACAAAAGACAGCTCGAATCCGTAGCGAACTGAATCAATTTTCCCAGCTCCCTGCTGAACCATTTTCAAAATGCTTTGAACGTTTCAAGGATCTATTGGTTCAATGTCCTCATCACGGCATCCCGAGATGGGAGCTTTGCCGAATCATTTATGAGGGCATTAACCCAAACACTAAACAGAGCCTTGAAAACATGTGTCAAGGTACTTTTATGACTAAGGATGATGGGGAAGCGTGGAAGTACTTAGAAGAGTTCGCTGAAAAATCACTACAGTGGGAGAGTGGAACCCAACCATTGAATAAGGGTGGCGTACACCAAATAGATGTGTCCATAGGTGTTCGAGCTGAGATGGCAGCAATGCAAAAGAAGCTCGACACTATGGAACACAAATTTGCAGCAGCCTCCCTAAACCCAGTGTCACTCCCCAAAACTGTTTGTGGGTGCTGTTCTGATCCGTCTCATTTAACGGAAGAATGTCAATTAAACTCTGCATTTCAAGGTCACGAGCATTCTAATGCCGCATTTCAAAGACCTAGAAACGATCTATATTCTTCCACGTACAATCAGGGTTGTAGGAATCACCCGAATATTGCTTGGAACCAAAACCAACCTCAAAACGCTGTTCCAAACACGAATAATTTTCAAAGGGCTCTTCCTCCACCACAACAGCAACCCCTTCAACTCACTCAGCACCCCTATCAGTCATAAAATTTTTAAAACCAGGGCAACACTCCTGCACAGTCTAATCCTATGCAGTCCTATTCTGACGAGTTCTCTCAATTCACTCAAACCATGAAATCACTTTTGTCAAATTTCATAGAGGTTTCGACTGAGGTTAGATCTTCCGTCAGTGAGATAAAGAAAAACTCAGCGTCCCAAGCTGAGAGTATCAGATCGATGGAAGCTGAAATCGCATGACTCAAAGCCGAAATGAGTGCGAGAGAAAAAGGGAAACTTCCCTCTCAACCCCTACAGAATCCTGGGCATTACAATGTAAATGCCGTCATAACGTTGAGATCGGGAAGAGTGCTGAACAATCATGTCGGGGAAGGTATTGATGATACTAAAAATCATATCAACACCCCGGCTGAGACCTTTCCACACACACACACTTCTCCTTCTACCACACCATCTTCTCGCGAGCCAATTCTCCATTTCCCATTAGGCTCGACACCTTCTCCCAACCCTTATAGTTCTCCACAGACGGTCCCCACACCTCTTTTGGGACCACGTCTACCCCCTCTTCCTTCTCCTGTGATGGACCCTGCGCTTATTGCGAAAGCTCCTTACCCGAACCGGTTAAGGGCTAATAGAACGAGTCCTCATATGGAGAAAATTTTGGAAATGTTCAAACAGGTTAACATCAATATCCCTCTCCTAAATGCAATTCAACAAGTCCCCGCTTATGCGAAAATTCTTAAGGACTTGTGCACTAGGAAGAGGAAGACCTAAGTGCCGAAGAAGGTCTTCATGTCTAATAATATCAGCACTGCTTTTATTCCCCAGCTACCAAAGAAACGAAAGGACCCAGGATGTCCTACAATATCGATTTCGATTGGGGGTAAAAACATAAATCGTGCTCTTTTAGACCTTGGCGCAAGTGTTAACCTGCTCCCTTATTCTGTCTATGAGCAATTAGGGATTGGAGAGCTGAAACCTGCTCATTGCACTCTCCAGATGGCAGACCGATCTATCACCAAACCAAGGGGTGAATTAGAGGATGTATTGATAAAGGTCGGGGAATTTGTTTTCCCTGTAGACTTCATTGTGCTCGACACACATCCTGTAGCAAACCCCCGGGGCTAAATTCCGGTGATTCTGGGTCGTCCTTTCCTTGCCACTTCCAACGCTGTTATAAACTGTAGAAATGGTTCAATGAACTTATCATTTGGAAATATGACCATTGAACTAAATATCTACAAAGTTGGAAGTCAGCCATCAGAACCCTCTTCTCATATTTTAGATGTGTGCTCTGTCCATGAGATCGCTCCTGATAGTTGTGGAGCCGAGGAACTTTGCTTTACTGATCTCGATGACATTACCACATCTCTGTTTGATTTCACACATGATCTTAGTGAGGACACTTTTCCTACACTTGAGTCCTGCACTCCTGACTTTTCTCCACCCGAGTCTGTATCTTTCACAGGCGCTGAGCTTCTTTGTAAATCCAAAAATCACTCAATGATCCCTCCTTCTATCATCTCTCCACCCGAATTAGATCTCAAAATTTTACCTTCTCACCTTAAATATGCATATCTAGGTGAGAATGAGTCTTTACCGGTTATCATATCCGCTTCTCTTGCATCAGAGCAAGAGATGCACTTTTATCGGTATTGAGATCTAACAAAGAGGCGTTTGGTTGGAGTATGGCGGACATCAAAGGGATTAGTCCCTTGATAGTTGAACATCATATACATGTGATGGATGATGCCAGACCAACCCGAGAACCACAGAGACGGTTGAATCCCGTCATGAAGGAAGCGGTCATGAAAGAGATCGTCAAATGTCTAGATAATGGTATTATATACCCCATCTCCGATAGCCAGTGGGTGAGTCCTATACATGCCGTTCCTAAGAAATCCGGCATCACAGTTATAACTAATGAGGCAAATGAGTTGATTCAGAAACGCGCCCAAACAGGGTGGCGTGTATGTATTGATTATAGAAAACTCAATGCTGCCACGAGAAAAGACCACTTTCCTCTACCATTCATTGATCAGATGCTGGAACGCTTAGCGGGATGAGAGTATTATTGTTTTATGGATGGTTACTCAGGCTACAATCAGGTCTCCATCGCCAAAAAGGATCAAGATAAAACCACTTTTACTTGTCCTTTTGGTACCTTTGCTTACAGTCGCATGCCCTTTGGGCTATGCAATGCTCCCGCTACCTTTCAGCGGTGTATGATGGGGATATTCTCTGATATGGTAGAGAATTTTTTGGAGATCTTTATGGACGATTTCTCGATTTTTGGAGACTCTTTTTCCAATTGCATAGCGAATCTTGACGCTGTTCTTACTCGTTGCAAAAAGAAGAACTTGACTTTGAACTGGGAAAAATGCCATTTTATGGTCCAAGAAGGAATAGTACTTGGACATGTCATTTCACAGAAAGGCATTGAGGTTGACAGAGCTAAGATAGATGTCATTCAAAACCTACCTCATCCCAAAAGCGTCAAAGATATTCGATCTGTCCTTGGCCATGCGGGCTTTTATAGGAGATTCATTAAGGACTTTAGCAAAATTGCTAGACCTTTAACTCTTCTCCTGGCCAAGGATACGACCTTCCATTTTGACTCGGATTGCGAGCCAGCTTTCGACTCACTTAAACACTCACTCACTTCAGCTTCCGTGTTATCATCACCAAATTGGGACTACCCCTTTGAGCTGATGTGTGACGCATCTGATTTTGCAGTAGGTGCAGTCTTAGTACAGCACATCGAAAAGATGCCACACGTGATTTACTATGCAAGTAAGACCCTGAATGATGCACAAATCAATTATACAACCACAGAAAAAGAACTCTTAGCGGTTGTATTTGCATTAGAAAAATTCAGGCATTACTTAATTGGCTCACCTATAGTTGTGTATACTGACCATTCCGCTTTAAAACATCTTCTGGCGAAGAAAGATGCAAAAGGTCGACTAATACGTTGGATCCTTCTGTTACAAGAATTCGATCTTGTTATCAAAGATAAGAAAGGATGTGAAAACGTAGTAGCTGACCATCTGTCACGCATCATTTCTTCCCCTGTGACCCTGCCGATTAATGACTCGTTCCCTGACGAACAACTCTTGAGCATATCCGCTGAACCATGGTTCAGGGATATTGCGAACTATTATGCCACGGGACTTATACCGAGCGATTGGTCAAAACAGGACAAATACCGTTTTCTATCCCAAGTAAAACACTTTTACCGGGACGAGCCCTATTTGTTTAAATATTGTCCTGATCAGATCATTCGCCGGTGTGTCCCGAATGAAGAGTTCAAGAGTGTTCTTTCATTTTGTCATGATCAAGCCTGTGGGGGTCACTTTGGTCCTAGAAAGACAGCGGAGAAGGTTTTGCAATGTGGATTTTATTGGCCTACCTTATTCAAGGACGCATTTGAGCATTGCAAAACCTGTACACAATGTTAGTATACGGGTAGAATAACCCAGAGGAATGAAATGCCTCAGCAACCCATTCTGGTTGTTGAAATATTTGATGTTTGGGGCATTGATTTTATGGGTCCCTTTCCCAACTCCTTTGAGAATTTGTACATACTGCTGGCGGTTGATTATGTCTCAAAGTGGGTAGAAGCCATTCCATGTCGCACTAATGACAAGAAAGTTGTCTTTAAGTTCTTGAAAGAGAATATCTTTTCGCGATTTGGACACCCACGCGCTACCATTAGCGATAATGGGACACATTTCTGTAACAGGTCTTTCGAGACTCTGATGCGAAAATACTCAATCAACCACCGACTTTCTACACCCTATCATCCCCAAACAAGAGGGCAGGCTGAAATCTCAAACAGACAAATCAAACTTATCCTGGAGAAAACTGTTGCTAAAAATAGAAAAGACCGGTCGACCAAATTGACGGATGCTCTTTGGGCATTCAGGACTGCATTTAAGACCGACCTAGGAATGTCTCCATATAGGATAGTGTTTGGAAAAGCATGTCATTTACCCGTCGAGATAGAGCATAAAGCATTGTGGGCTATAAAAGAAATAAATTTTGATCTAAACCTTGCTTGCAACTTTCGGAAGCTGCAACTTAATGAGCTAAGCGAACTCCGCGATGAAGCTTATGATAACGCTGTAATCACAAAGAATAGGACTAAGGTTTTTCACGATAAAAATATTTTGAGGAAAACATTTTCACCTGGTCAACAAGTCCTTCTTTATGATTCACGATTACACCTTCACGCGGGTAAGCTCCGATCTCGATGGAAGGGACCTTTTGTTGTGCGGTCTGTATACCCGCACGGGGCAGTAGAAGTAGAAAATGTTAAAAACGGCACCTTTTTCAAAGTAAATGACATAGACTTAAGCCGTATTTTTCCACTGACCCCACGGAGGAGCTCTTATTCTTACAAGAGCCAGTTTATTTTGATTAAAATTCCTCCGTCTCACCTTCATATCCAGTATGTCATTGCATCATTTTTTTGAATGAAGGTGAATGAAAAGAGTAAGTTTGGGGGAAGTTCTTCACTTATATATTTTGCCCCCACTAATAATTCCCCCCAGGCTTACAGTTTTTGTAGGTATAGCATTTGGCAACAGTGAGGACACTGTTGAAAACAAGTTTGGGGGAGGTTTGTGCTTATTTTCGCATCATTTGCATATCATCTGCATAAGCACAAAAACATTTCTTTAAAAATCTATAAAAATTGAAAAAATTTCAAAACCCATAAAAATTTAAAAATTTTCAAGTATAAAAATAATTTTAATATTTACACTTTTTGTACATAAATAAGATAATGAAAGTTTAGATAGTGAAAAATTACATCCATGAGATTGGAAAATTTTTAGAAAACTAAGAAAATTAGAAGTTTTCTTATACGAACTAGTAATAAGTAGTTATGAGCCGTTGTCCCAAAGGTTAGTAAGATGAAGGACGTCACTAATCTGAGGATAAAAATAAGTCTGAAAAATAGTTTCTATTCTGGAAGCCAAACATTTTTGAACGTTGATACCCTGCTATTCGCACTTACACACGTCTTAAAGCCTGGGATAGTAGAGGATACCTTGAAATGCTCTTGTCTTTAAGCCGATGTATGAAGGAAATGAAATAAAAAAAAAAAATTGAAGAAAATATAAAGTGGTGAGAAAAACGAACACTGGTTTTGTTATCACCAATGGCAATAAAAAAATATATAGCGAGGGTGCTTCTTCACCTAGTGCCCTAAGGCCAACTGGTCTGGGAGTCACTGCTATGCCTGAGGTGGTGCAAGATGAGGAAAATACACCAAGTAAGCAAGCACAGGAGTAATCGGTCGGTTAGTACCTCAAGAAGTATTAACGGTCGCATGAAAGTGTGTGAGCAATCTCATCTAAATATTCATTAATTAAAAAGTACTGAGGCTGATGGGCAAGAGTATGATAGCTTGAATTGAATTCTCCGGGTGTAGGGATGTTTTTACACACACGCAGGGTTATATGATCGAAGTTTGGACGACAGATAGGAATGAAGAATAAGATGATGTTTTATTGAGGGAGGACGTGATTTCTAACATCTTTTCATGACCATTAAGATAGGGCTCATGACAACCGAAAAGCTAGCTTAGTTGGAAACCCTAATTTTCGAAGCTTTTCTTTTACAATTCTTGTCTTTAAATGTAATATTCATGATCTTTCTTTTATTATTGGATTTTGTGGGTGCAATCCGCTGAAAACCCTCAGGAGACAACACTCCTCCTACTAGGGACACCTAAAGGTTTAAAGGCTTGTTGCACGTGCTCAGTGCAATCGTGTTGCCTACGAAAGTGTGCTAGTTAGTTTTTCTCTTTCTTTATTTTCTCCTTCTCTTTTTAATAAAACAGTTCGCTCGAGACGTTCGAAATTAAGTTTGGGGGAATTTGATTAGTCGAAAATATTGCATATTTCAGCTGGCAATTTCCTCATCATTTGCATTCATTTAGAAGTATACGGTATTCATATTTCACATATTAGCAAAACTGTCGCAAAATATCAGATTGCATGTGTTAGACTCTAAAACCGGCACTATAAAGGAAATTGACTGCATTTCATGGCATCACATTATCTCTATATTGCGCAACACTTGTTTTGAGATCTATGCAGGAAAATCCAGAAGAAAGGCCAAAATGTACAGGGTACCGATCAAACATTACGCCAACTCAATGATTTCAATTCTGGTATCAATCCAAAGGGACAAATACAAATCAACATATCAGATGAAGCCCAATATGTTAGCACAAGACCACTGTAAAAAGCCCAAGGCCCAAGCCCCACAAAGTGCCGCGGATCCGCGGCAGGAGCCTGCTTGCGCCGCGGATCCGCGGTGGGTCCAAGGAGTTACCTCCTCAAATTCAGTGCATTGTCTCTCTCCCAGGGTCAACACTACATCAAGACATGACAAATTCCAGAATGTTCCAGAAGCTTCCGCCAGATCAGCAAACTAGGGTTTTCTAAGCTTAATTAATCCTAGCTTAAAACCTAAGCTAGCTCCTGACAAACTCTTTCTAGAAACTCCTCAACAAACTTTTGGAGGGAATTGTAATTTCAAATCTAGACCTAGGGTTTGGGAGATCTATAAATAAGACCCTAGGCTCACTTGTAAAAGGATCCAAAAAAAATTTTAGTATCAATCTAGATCCACTCTCTTTCTTCATCTTCTTCCACAAGTCTAGTGAGAGGGCTTGTGTGAAACCCTAACCCTAATTCCAATCAAAAGCCAAGATCCGGAGTACCCATCAAGCAAGAAGCCTTGCAACCTTTTATGAGCCGAGCCGATCTTCAACGGAGCAAGTGGTCCAAGCCGATCCACTACTCACGGAGCCGAGCGACGCCAATTCAACAATTTAGTTCTTCCTCTTGTAGTTCTTGAGCGACTGTAATCAAATTGTTGATATAAATAAAAGGTGATATTCTTTTATCTTGTTTTCTTTAAATTCTCGCATCATGATATCTTTTCAATTCTTGAATACTTTCTGTGTGATGATGTTTGAGTAATACTCCGCTCGTCGAGGAGTCGAGACGATCAATAGAATGATGATGTAATATATCTTAAATCGATTCTTGAATCCTACGAGATTTGTAAACCCTAGCAAGTTCAAGAATCGACGACCAAATTCGTTGCGATGCTTTCTTGATTGATATCGCTCGAGATTGGGGAGTCACGATCGTTTCTTGAAATTGTTAGAGGCTGGAATGTGAATGATATCGATGAAAGAACAAGGGTTAAACGATGAAACCCTAGTTTCATCAAGAAAGCCCTAACTCTCATCGATCATCATCTATCTAGTCTCAATCCTTCGAAGGACAAGAACACGAAATCTCGAAATTACATCACGTCTATAGATCCAATCGATTCCTACGAGCCTCATTTAGATTCTTGACATTTGGTTGGAAATATCATCGAAACCCGATTCTTGATTGTTTATCATTTCTTGATTCTTGATTAGATTAGTGACACCTGAATCAATCGATAAAATCTTGAATCATGTTTTCTTTTCTTTTCGATTAACTTTTCGATTCAAACAAATTAAACATAGAAATGAATCGCACAATCCCTGTGGACGATCCGCACTCGCTTACGATCTACAACTGACACCGTAGTTGATTGCGGTCAAATATAATTTTTTGATTGTGAGTTCTTTATACAATTTTCTAAATACCGATACAACATACTATTATCGATCAAATGAAACCGATATCGGGAAACAATTGATTCAATAATTGCTTTTACAAACGCATCCGAAAATTATAACAATCAAGTGGCTTGTGCTCCTCAGTTTTTAAATGTAGCTTTTTCATAAAGAGCCGAGTGGTTTTCAAATCCGATTCTACAACATCTTTTTAGGTTTATTTTCTTTACATTAATCATATTAATGTAGTCCCATCATTTAAGTCCTTAAGCCAGTCACAGAAAAGAAACGAAAATAACACGTACGCTTATGCCATCCGCATTCGCCGCAATGTTCCGTTATGCACCGTTAGGTTACTTAACTAACGGCATACCGGGACGGGACTAGCGCGGGTGTAAAACATAAGCAACGTCTACTATATATCTCATATATAGTATATCATTCGTCTCGGATATCATAGAACACAGGCAGCACAAACATATATATAATGTGGGATATACTAGGATGTCCGTATTTAGTATTTAGCCAACAATAGAAAATACGGATTCCACAGCAGCGATGAATAGCCAAGCCCACACCCCTAGACCACTACGAGAGCGGCAAGCAACCTACCAATCCTGGAGTTTAGGAGACCCGGTCTCGATTCCTCGAGATGGCCTCCCACTGAACCCCAGAACCCGGTCACTTGTGCTCCCCTCCTTGGGTCTATCCTAATGCGGAAAAGTAAATAATATACAACACTGGTGACATCAACCTCAACCCGGAAGTGCCCCAAATAAAAGAATATTACATTACAATTGAATTTTACATGAATGAAAAATAAAACTCTCATCTCACATAAAACCCCCCGGCTATTTAATCGCGACAATCCTGCACATCATATCTCAGCAACACATAATATCATATATCATCAACGTAAGTAAGTATGCGTACCCCGATTGTCGTTGATGTATAGCAACGAAACCGGCGATATCGACATACTACACTTACGGTCACAGAAAAGAAAGTGTAAAACTACAATATTTGGAATCCACATTCTCTTTAGACATCGTAAATGCGAAATATCACATACTTCGTATTTCATGCCTAACTATATGAATTCCACATATTGTATCACATTCCAGATAAATAGACAGTATTAAAGTTTTCGAACGAATGATCAAATACCCAAAATTCCCTAAAGCTCAACACTTGAGCGGAGTTCAAAGATCACGGAATGTGACACAGTAGTAGCGGTCCAGCCGTAGAAGGGTCAAGCCAACGCCTCACATGTGGCACGCCGTACTGCCTCAAACCCTAAAGTTCAAAAGGCAGTTCAAGACGGTCACATAATCGAGTTAAGGTTTGTTGTCTTCTGGAGGGTCCACCACAAAAAAAAACTTGCACATATTTCCGAAAGATTTAAACCCCGTGAAAAGGTGAGTAAATGATACTCATTCGAATAATTCAATACTTTCTAAATTACCCGGAAAAAGGCACGAGATTAAAATTCCGATCGAATCACCAAATCTAAAACAATCTCCAGAACATATATCACTGAAACTAGATTAAAAATACCCAAAAATGTCTACAAGCAGGTATAAAGATCACTGTACAAAAACGAGGGCTTAATACATTTGTACGGCCGCGGAGCCGCGGCCTAAGCAAGATTTGGCCGCGGTTCCGCGGTAGGATTAAAGCATTAGGGCTTCGTTTTCTACAGTTGTTCTTTGAATTCCCTGCTAAATTTTTTACATATTTTTAATTCTGAAAAATAACAGTTTTGAAAAATTGTCCAGAGAGTGCTAAAAATCCGTATTTTTCGGTTCGATCGGAGTTTTAACTTCGTTAAAGCGACGCCTAAAGTTCTAGGTCGGCTCTGATACCAATGTTAGGTTTACCTAGCACCTAATGAAGGGTTTGGAAGCATCACATGTCTCAAAATTAAATCTTTTGAGGTGCTAAATGAACATACAAGGAATCATCACTAGAATTTTAGGGTTTCTAAAACAAACACATCATCACAAGTAAATAAAGCTAGGGTTTTGAGAGTACAACCTTTGTAGCTCCCTACGCTAGACTCCTCGGCTACTTGGGGTTTGGAAAAGGTCCACTTGAACTTCTCTAGGTCCACGATGATCCACCCGGAGTCCGCTTTGTCCAAGCTTGTATCTTCACAAGATCAAGAGAAGAAAATGAAACTAACACTCTTCACTAGTAGGCAAGACTTGTGTAGAATGGTGTTGTGGAGGCTTTTCTCACTTCAAAATCCTAACTTGGTGAGTGTTTTGCTCACTTGAGAAATCTAGAGAACAAAAGAGCAAGGAGGAAGAAGATGATGACTTTTAGAAATATCAAGAGAATGATAATTGTGTTGTGAAAAATAGAAAATATAAGTATATATATTTTCCACTCTTCATCTCAACCATAGTTACATTATATGGATATTATTGCACTTGAGTTAAAACATAAAAGAAAGATTAACACATGGTTAAAAAGTAGGTGAGCATGGTTAGTTCAAAGAAGAGTGTAGAAGATAATCATGTATTAACCTTTTTCTTTTGTATTGTTTTGAAACAAATGCAATATATATCCATATATATATATATATATATATAATTATAAGGTGTGAGTCTTATATTGCCACCATCTCCTATATATACAACCATGATAACCTTTATGTATGCATGTATGTGTGGATGCACATCCTATGTGCATGAATGAGAATGAATGAGAATGAATGAGAATGAGTGCATACATGCATGCATAAAGACAAGAAAGGATTTCAAGTGAGAAACTAATGGTTAAATGATAAATCAACACTTGATTTATCAAGCCGGTCATATCACAAACGACCCGACCAAAAGCAAACCGCCCGATTAATATACGGTATCTCATACGCGCATTTTAACCGGGCCTACGCACATATCGCATTTGCGCACCACTTTTCGCCTGGACTAGGTAACTCCTTTGTGGGACTCTAAGACTCGTCAATACGCTGGCAGTGGGTGATGATCATATCAAGCACCCCGAAGCCGCAAGCGGTCTGCTAAACGTAATGGCCACCCGGGTATTGAGCGATCAGAAGAAAACAAGCAAACCTGTTACAACTCCCGTCGAGCCAACCGGCAACACTACTGTACAGTCCGGTCTCTTCGTCAGATATGCTGCATATCGAGTCTTGGGATGGTAACGTCGACCCCAATAACTCAATAAGTCGTGCCGATGAAATATCTATAACAGATCGAGAAACTACTGATAACACTTATCAGCAAATCTCAACAGCCCTGGCCAGGGACTTACTGATATAGCCAGTTGAGCACAACACAACATCAACTCCCAATACCGGGAGAGACGAAACCCCTCCTATCGCTCATCGTCTTCGTGTGTCTCGGGACTGTACCCAACGGCCACCTGTTTGCACGACTCAGTAGAGCCGTGGTAGGGTGGTAATCAAAGTACAGTGGGAGAACACACAAGACTCTATGATGATCTCGGGTCTACAGACTAACCTGCACCAGTGTCACCTGAGAACTGCTATCCGACGATAGATATAATTCCATATAGGAGTTCTCGGCGAGTCCGTCCAGTGTACCCAGTCACCACTGAGCACCCGTATACGATCTCGATGTCAAACATCGATGAATGTGGGAATATCCATCGCCCATCATATGGGTCTAGTGTCATATACGCTGGTCTACTCTGGTATATCGATGCCCCGTCTTGATACACTTGTGACTAGAGACATTCTAGGATATGCTTATAAACTACTGATGTCCCACTAGTATGATCTCCATCATAATCACAGTAGTCAAGCCAATATCCTCATGGCTTTATCAACATGTATGAATGAATAAAAGCATGATCAAATCAACATGTCAGATAAAGAAGAACCAGATAGCATACTATCATGTCGAGCAAGAATGTACACTGAATATATATATATACATGTATAAATACATCCACTATCACATAATGGCCTCTAGGGCATACATATATCCAACACACCCAAGAAGTGGCCGGCCATAACAATAATGGAGAAGGGAAAATACAAGGGAGGTGAGTGTAGTAAAAGCAAGAGGTGATAATAACAAAAAGCAAGCCTCACATCAATATCATAATCAACTCTCATCTTATCCTTTCTCATTAATGCAAGGAAATGATCACAAGAGAATCAAAGATGCTATTATCATGATAATCCCTTATTTACAAATAAACCCTCCACAATTGCTAATTTGCATATTTGCAAATTAGCCCATCCATCAATTATCAGCCAATGAAAGGAAGAAAGGAAAACTGGCTGAAACGGAATGCAAACTGACAACTTCAGAAAACTGATCCCGTAATAAATTACAGGAAAAACTCCGCGACTGTATATACATACCCGCATTTGTATTCCGACCGAATACAAAGCAATGAGACAAAATCTACACTGTACAATACTAGGTTCCGGCTTAAACCAAAGCCCACTAGTATTATCCGTCCGATCATGATCCGTGCAATACCGCACGTTTCTGATCGAACCTTGCCATATCTCCATACGGCCTCTACAGCGTTTCGGCCGAAACTTGAGAAACTGTCTGTAGGGGACTCTAAAGACTTGTCAATACTTTGGCTGTAGTTTTAACCACTAGCACGTCAGAGGTATTAGCCATACGTAACGGGCTACCAGGTATTGACCAAAAGGGACGTCTGTGAGCGAACTCATCCTGACACCCTACTGAGCCTGTCAGTGACAATATCCATACAGTCCGGTCCGTTCGTCTATGAGCATCGCATGGAGAGCCTAGGGGGTTCGTAAAAGTCAGACCCCCAAAAGCCGTACAAGTCGTGTCGGAGTGTAGCCCAGAACACCCTGAGATACTACTGGATTACCTACAAGTAAATCTCCCGCCTTAGCCAAGGACTTCGTGTACTGGCTCTCCTAGACATAGCGTGACCTCACACCCAATACCGGGAGAGACGAACCCCTGCAGATCCGCTCACTGTCTCCATGTGGCTCGGGACTGTACCCAACTAAAACTTGTTTGCACGACTCCTTTGAGCATGGTAGGGTAGTAATCAAAGTACAGTGGGAACTCACACGAGACAAATGACGATCTCAGGTCGATGAACTAACCTGTACACATGTCACCAGGGAACTGCTATCTGACGTCAGGTATAAGACCAACTAGCATGTTCCCGGTGAGTCCTGTCCGGTGTACTCATAACCTAATGAGCACCTATATACATCTTAGGTGAATCAACTGACACCAGTGGCTTGTGAGACCGGCCACCGCCCCTTTTCAGGGTCTCGACTGTATGCACTAGTCTAGTCTGGAGTATCGATGCCCTGTCTCGAAACTCCCACGACTAGGGACCTTTTAAGGATGTGCTTATAGACCCCAGCTCCCACGTATATGATCGCCATCATACTGCTGGCAGTCAAGCAAGAATCCTAGGGGCTGTATCAACGTGTAATAGCGACCTGTAAGGTCACCTAAAGAAGTACACGATGATAATGATAAACCAGATAGCATACTATCATCTTGAGTAAGACTGTCCTACCGGTATAGGTCCTCCCTCAATCATTGCAATCACGTGCCTGTGATCCAATAATTGACTCTGAGGGCACTATCTCCAACATGCCCTAGAGGCCATTATATGTATAGTGGATGCTTGGGCATGTATATATGTATAGATGACTTTCTTGCTCGACATGATAGTATGCTATCTGGTTTTACTTAATCTGACATGTTTACTTGATACTGTTCATTTGATACATGTTGATAAAGCCCTGAGGATATTTGCTTAACTTCCATGGCTATGATGGAGATCATACTAGTGGGGCATGTGTGGTCTATAAGCATATCCTTAAATGTTCCTAGTCGTAGGTATATCGAGACAGGGCATCGATATTCCAGAGTAGAGTAGCGTATACGTTTCTTGACCCATATGATGGGCGATGGATGATCCCATATCCATTGGTGTTGTGACATTGAAGATTGTATACGGGTGCTCAGTGGAGACAGGGTATACTGAACGGACTCACCGAGAATTCCTATATGGGATTATATCTATCGTCGGATAGCAGTTCTCTGGTGACACCGGTACAGGTTAGTCTGTAGACCCGAGATCATCATAGAGTCTTGTGTGTTCTCCCACTGTACTTTGATTTCCATCCTACCACAGCTCTACTGAGTCGTGCAAACAGGTGGCTTTTGGGTATAGTCCCGAGACACATGGAGACAGTGAGTGATAGGAGATGTTTCGTCTCTCCCGGTATTGGGAGTTGATGTTGTGCAATGTGCGATTGGCTCTGACTTGAAGTCCCTGGCCAGGGCTGATGAGATTTACTGATAAGTGTTATCAGTAGTTTCTTGACCGGTCATAGTCCATATCGACATGACTTATTGAGTTATTAGGGCTCTACGATTCCATCCCTAGACTTGATATGCAGCATATCAGACGAAGAGACCGGACTTTACGGTAAGTGTTGCCAATGGGTCGACGAGAATTTTGATGGGTTCGCTTGTTTTTCTTCTGATCGCTCAATACTCGGGTGGCCGTTACGTTTAGCTGACCGCTTGCGGCTTGTAAGTGTTTTGATATGATCATCGCCTACTGCCGGCGTATTGACGAGTTTTAGAGCCCCACACATGATTTTTCTAGCTCAGGCGAAACAAAGTGGTGTGCATTTGAGATATGTGCGGGAGCTCGATTAAATGCGAGTATGGGATACCGTATTGTAATCGGGCATTCACTATTGGTCGGGTTGTATTTGATGTGACCGATTTATTAAATCAAGTGTTGATTTAATATTGACTTTTAGCTCACTTTTAATTAAACCTTTTCTTTTGATTGTATGGATGGATGTATGCATATATGTTTATACATGCACATGATGATGTGAATGCACACATACATACATACACTTGTATCATGGTTGTTGATACATAGGAGATGGCAATATAAGACTCACATGGTTGACAAATATCTACATATTTGTAATGAATTAAAGAAAAAGGAAATTAGCTAGATGACTCATTTCTTCCACACACTTCTTGTTGACCTTTTGACTTTAACCCTAGTTATATTTCCTTTTGTTCTTTGACTCATCAACAAAATATCTAGATATTATGTTAACCATGGTTATATTTGAGAGTGTCACATATATATTCTTTTCTTTTTCATTTTGGATTAAGTTTTTTCAAAATATTGACAAAAGCTTTTGCCATCTTCATCTTCCTCCTTCTTCAAGCTGTTAGTTATGTATATGCCCTAGAGGCCATTGTTGTACATATGATGTATATTATAATGGATGCTTGGATATATACAGAGAGGACTTTCTTGCTCGTCATGATAGTATGCTATTTGGTTTCACTTTATCTTAACATGTTGACTTGTATTGGTTTACTGTCTTTCTCTCACATGTTGATAAAGCCCTTAGGATATGTACTCAACTACTGGGATTATGATGAGATCATACTAGTGGGGCCACGGTAGTCGATGAGTACATCCTATAAATGTTCTTAGTCGAGGGTATATCGAGACGGGGCATCGAGACACCAGAGTAGACTAGCGTATACGCATCTTGACCCATATGATGGGCGATGGATGATCCCATATCCATCGGTGTTTGACATCAAGGATGGTGTACGGGTGCTCAGTGGAGACTGGGTACACTGGACGGACTCGCCGAGAACTCCCAGATGGTGATATACCACACGTCAGATGGCAGTTCTCCGGTGACACTGGTACAGCGTAGTCTGTAGACCCGAGATCGTCATGGAGTCTTGTGTGATTCCCACTATGCTTTGATTTCCACCTTACCACGTCCAAGAGGGTGTGCAAAACGGTGGCTTTTGGGTACAGTCCCGAATCACATGGAGGCAATGAGCGATAGGAGGGGATTCGTCTCTCCCGGTATAGGGAGTTGATGTTGTGCTGTGTTCGATTGGCTATAACTGGAAGTCCCTGGCCAGGGCTGATATAGAGATATATTGGTAAGTGTTACCAGTAGTTTCTCGACCTGTTATGAGCCTCACATCGACACGACTTATCGGTTACTGGGGTCTGACGTATACCACCCCTAGACTTGATATGCGACATATCAGACGAACATACCGGACTGTACGGGAGTGTTACTGATTGGATTCACAGGAGAATGGACAGGCTAGCTTGTTGATCTTCTGATCGCTCAATACCTGGGTGGCTGTTACGTTTAGCTGACCGCTTGCAGCTTGTGGGTGTTTGATATGATCATCACCTGCTACCGGCGTATTGACGATTCTTTAGAGTCCTACACATAGGTTTCTTGGCTTAGGGAAAACAGAGTAGAGGCACATATGTGATATGTGCAGGACCGAGGATAATGCGATATGTGATACCGTACTATATTCTCGCGATATTTAGATATGAACCGGGACATCGGATCAAGTGTTGATTCGATGAATAGGTACATGATATATTAGTCGGTTATATTTGATATAGCCGGATCGCCGGATCAAGTGTTGATTCGATAATTTAATGTATAATGATATATATGATATATTGTATTACATTATCTAATATTGGCTCGCTTTATTTTTTCATTTTCTCACCGGATTAATACATTGATATATATGCGATATATGTTAATTGTATTATTTTCTTTTGTTGCAAATATATAATATATATGTGATATATATTATTGTGACATGATATGATTTATTATGAAACATGTTTAAGGATGATAAAAAGAGATTAGGGTTTGATTAGGGTTAGCTCCTTCTTGATTATTGTAGAAGGATTTCCTTTTTGTCTTGGTTAAGATATTATGGTTGATACTTATCCTTGACTCATACTTAACCTAACCAAACCCTAGCTCTAGTTTATTCTTTATAAAGGTTAAGCCTATCATCCTTGACCATGGTTCCATATTAATCATATATTCTCATCTACTATTCATCACAAAAGGATTATTCTCATTCTTCTTCTTCTTCTTCTCTCTTGAGTTTGAGAGAGAGCTCACTTGTGATTTCTTTTGTGATGAGTTTTTGTGAGAAAATGATATAAAAAGAAAGCATAAATACTACTCCATCATCCTCATCTAATCTAGCCCATTAGATTAGGGTGTTCACCTCATTAGAGTGAGAGAGCTTGAGTTATTGCAACTTCGACGTAGATCATCGGAGAAAAGGAATACGACAAGCTTTCATGGATCGTTCGAGTCGTGGAGCCTCTCTTGAGTCCGGGAGATCGTGGATCGCGGCGAAGGGACTTCAGAGCTTGTGAAGCGAAGGAGCGGACTACAAAGGTTGTAATCCCTCACACTTAGGTTTAAAGATGTTATCTTGCATGTTAAACCCTAATAATCTAGCAAAGATCCCGGCTTTGGGTTGTTCGGCACATTTAAAATTTTATTCGGGCATGTTTGATACTTTATGAACCTTCACAAGAGTGCTTAAGAACCCTGCAGTGGTATCAGAGCCTAGCTAGAGTATTAGGCGATATGTTAACGAAGTTAAAACTCCGAACGAACCCGAATACGTCAAAATCAACCCCTCTCTGGATATTTTTTCAAATCTGTGATTTTTCCGAATTAAAAATACCTAAAAAAATCAGCAAGGAAACATAAGCACTTCTGTGAAAAACGAGCCCCAGTTCCGTACAAACCGCCGCGGAATCGCGGCCCTACTTAGCTTGGGCCGCGGATCCGCGGCAGTATTGAGGAATCAAGGACTAATTTTTGCACAATTATTTCTCTTTCTGTGATTTAATTTTTATGGGTATTTTTAATCTGACTCAAGTGTTGAGAATTCTGGGGTTTACTTTGTAATCGTAGATTCGATCGGAATATTTAAATTCGTTATTATTTCCGGATATTTAGAAACTGTTAAAAAGTTCGAACGGATATCATTAACTCAATTTTCCCGGCACGAAAAACTTTCAAGTGTTGAATTTTTATCGGGTTTAAATCTTTCGGAAAAATATGCAAGTAACACGGTGGACCCTCTAGAAGACAACAAACCTTAACTCGATTATGTGACCGTCTTGAACTGCCTTTTGAACCTTCGGGTTTAGGGCAGTACGGCGTGCCACATGTAAGGCGTTGGCTTGACCTTTCTATGGCTGGACCATCGGTACTGTGACATATTCTGGGATATTTGAACTCCGCTCAAGTGTTGAGCTATTTAGGAAATCTTGGGTATTTGATTATTCGATCGGAAAGTTTAATACTGTCTATTTATCTGGAATGTGATACAATATGTGGAATTCATATAGTTAGGCATGAAATGCGAAGTATGTGATATTTCGGATTTACGATGTCTAAAGAGATTGTGGATTCCAAATGTTGTAGTTTTACAATTTCTTTTCTGTGACCGTAAGTGTAGTATGTAGTTGTATTGCCGGTTTTCGTTACTATATATCAACGACGATCGGTGTATGCATACTTACTTACGTTGATGATATGAGATATTATGTGTTGCTGTGATATGTTATATTGGATCGTCATGTTCAGAATAGCCGTGGGTTTTATGTGAGATGATGGTTTTTATTTTCATTCATGTAAAATTCATTTGTATGTAATATTCTTTTATTGGGGCACTTCCGGGATGAGGTTGATGTCACCAGTGTATATTATTTACTTTTCCGCATTAGGTAGACCCAAGGATGGGAGCACAAGTAACCGGGTTCTAGGGTCCAGTGGGAGGCCATCTCTAGGAGTTGAGACCGGGTCTCCTAACCTTAGAATTGGCAGTGTTACTTGCCGCTCTCGTAGGGGTCTAGGGATATGGGTTTGGCTATTCATCGCGACCGTGGAATCTGTGTTTTATACCGGCTCGTATTGAAAACACGGACGTCCTAGTATATCCAATATTTCATATATGTTCTTCTGCTGCAATGTTCGGTGATGAGATCATATTACTGCCTGAGACGAATGCTTATACTATATATATATGCTGATATATAAATATTACTGCTTTCGTTTCTTCTGTGATGCTTAGGAAGCATAAGCTGATGGGATTTTTTTATTAATGAGATTTATAAAAAGAAAAGAAACCTAAAAGATGTTGTAGAATCAAAACTTTATAAAAAGGATAGCTACAGTTTTGCTATGCATAGAGATATATATGATATACCCTGCACCTTATTCGATGAGGAAAGAGCCGAGATCCCTTCACCGGGAGTGACCTCTTTAGAGAAACTGGCAGATGCTACAAAACTCGGTTTGTCTTTGATTGCTTTTAGAGTTTTGCTTTGCACAGTGATATATATGATATGTCCTGCACCTTATTCGATGAGGAAAGAGCCGAGATCTCTTCACCGGGAGTGACCTCTTTAGCAAAACTAATGAAAGCCTAAAAAACACTCCATTTTAAAATTTCACTTGATTCTACGACGATATCAAGTTCATTACGCAATAGGTTTTCAGAAAAACCTATCGTAGCCCTCCGTCATTTCAGATAAAGACTATTTAGTATTCGTGCTGCGTTTGTTGACCTCTGTCAAGGCGTAGTGTGCGGTAGCTAACTATTAATTATTTGTAAAACATGTGATGTGATTGGATTAGGGTAGTCGTACGACCTTGTTGACCTCTGTCAAGGGTCGTGCGAGTGGGTTTGATTCAATCAAGAAATGACGGGTTGAACTTGACTAGTGCACTATGGTTTGTTGACCTCTGTCAAGGTCATAGCACACTAGGGGCAAAATATTATCGGGAATTTCAAGTGTTGAAATTTGCAATGATATTTCATACCTCCTATGAGATAGTTGGATCCCGATACCCACTGCGAGTAAGTGTTACTCCTGAGAGAGTTTTACACAGGACAATTAGCCGATCAAGTAGGTGTCTAGAAAAGTGTTAACGGGGTTACGCCTCTGGGAAAACGAGGTTTACTTTAATTAGGTCCGTGCGAAAGCACGGGGAACCTCCCTCAAGTACCGACACCGATCTGGCTGAAAGATTGACAAAATTGTAGGGTGTAATTAATCCCGGCTAATCTTACCTTTTAGGGTTTGAAGGTAGATTTGATAAAAACAGTGGGAGACATCCTGATTAGATAAGATAATAACCAATCTAATCTTGCAAGAGCATACGCTAAAGTGTTTTCTTCTCTCTCTCTCGAGGTAGCGACCATGTCAGGCCATAATCAAGACAATAATATGGATGTATTGACTGAACCCGCTTATTATACTGAGCAGGGGAACGTTGGACCCGTTCTTTCTTATAAGAGTTATAAGACTGAACAGAGAATAGGAGAATATCTGGATTCTCAAGCCGCACAAAAGAAAATGCATGTTGATGCATCTTCTTCAGGTGTGTTAGTTATTGAGAACTGTTTCTCAGTTCACCCTACGTTCTGGGTATTAGATACCGGATCAGGATCCCACACATGTAAATTGTTACATGGGCTACGTAAAGGTAGAGAACTGGGAAAAGGTGATCATTCCGTTCAAGTAGGGAACGGTGCAAGTATTGCAGCCAAAGCAGTTGGCGAATATCACCTAGTATTGCCAAGTCGTAATACACTGATTCTAAATGAGTGCTATTGTATACCGAACATGATATGCAACATTATATCAGTTCTTTATTAAGTAAAGAAGGATATAATTTTGTAGTAAAGGATAATGTTATGAACATATTCCTAGATCAAAAGTTGATTGCATCAGGCTCGTTACATAATGGCATATTCATTCTAAATCAGAATACAGTCCTCAATATACAAAACACACAAAAGAGGAAAAGTTCAGATATGAACGAATCCTTCTTGTGGCATTGTAGACTTGGTCATATCAATGCGACACGACTGGCTAAGTTACATAAAGATGGATATTTGAATCCGTTCTAATTATCATCTTATGATACTTGCCATTCATGTCTCAAAGGAAAAATGACCAAAGCTCCGTTTAGTGGACACGGAGAAAGAGTTACGGAACTCTTAGGACTGATACATAGTGATGTATGCGGTCCCATGTCTACGCATGCCAGGAACGGTTCTTCCTACTTCATTACATTCACTGACGATCTCTCTAGATTCGGACATGTGTTCCTGATGAAACACAAGTCTGAAGCTTTTGAGAAATTCAGAGAATATATGCAAGAAGTAGAAAAACAAACGGGCAAAAGTATTAAGATCCTTCGATTTGATCGAGGAGGAGAATACTTAAGCAATAAGTTCCTAGATTATCTAAAAGAGAATGGGATTCTCTCTCAGCTTACTCCTCCTTATACACCACAGCACAACGGTGTATCGGAGCGGAGGAATCGCACCTTATTAGATATGGTGTGCTCTATGATGAGTACAGCTGAGTTACCTATTTCCTTCTGGGGGTATGCGCTTGAGACAGCAGCATACCTATTGAATCAAGTTCCAACTAAATCTGTACCTACCACACCATATGAGATATGGAGTGGGAAGAGACCATGTCTTAAACGAGTTAAGATATGGGGTTGTCTGGCCTATGTCAAAAGGCAAAATCCAGACAAACTCGAGGCACGGTCAGTTCTATGTAAGTTTATGGGATATCCTAAACATTCAAATGGATATTTTTTCTACCACAGTGAACAACAAAAGGTGTTTATTGCTCAACATGCCACCTTTTTAGAAAAGGAATTTCTTGCAAAAGAGATTAGTGGCTCTGAGGTAGAACTGGAAGAAGTTCCAGCAACACAAACTGTAACTGAAGATTTAATGGAACCAGAGGATTCGATAGTACCCGACGAACCCCAGCCTCTCTGCCGATTTAGTAGGGTTTCTCGTCCACCTAAGAGATACTACGGTTTTCTCATTGATGGTGGAAGCGAGGATTGCATCATGGAAGATGATGACCCAACTAGTTTCGAGCAGGCCATCACGAGTGCTGACTCTGTGAAATGGCTGGATGCAATGCGATCTGAGATGGAATCCATGTACACCAATAAAGTATGGACTTTGGAAAATGCTCCTGAAGGGGTAAAACCCATTGGGAGCAAGTGGATTTTTAAAAAGAAATTTGGTGTAGAGACTTTCAAGGCTAGACTTGTAGCAAAAGGTTTTCGTCAATGACCAGGTGTGGATTATGACGAAACCTTTTCTCCAGTGGCTATGCTTAAGTCCATCCGGATCTTACTTGCCATTGCTGCATACCATGACTACAAAATCTGGCAAATGGATGTTAAGACCGCCTTTCTAAACGGTGATTTAGAAGAGTGCGTGTACATGACTCAGCCAGAGGTTTTCGTAGATAGTGGGAGCAGCGGAAAGGTGTGCAAGCTGCTTAAATCCATTTATGGGTTAAAGCAAGCATCGCGGAGTTGGAACATCTGTTTTGATGTTGTAGTCAAAGAGTTTGACTTCATCAAAAACGTAGATGAACCTTGTATCTATAAAAAGGTAGCAGAGAGTAAGGTTGTCTTTCTCGTATTGTACGTGGATGACATACTCTTGATAGGAAATGATATTCCTATGCTGCAATCAGTCAAGCTCTTCTTATCACAAAGATTCTCAATGAAAGATCTAGGTGATGCCTCCTGCATATTGGGGATTAGGATCTATAGAGATAGATCCAAAAGGATACTGAGATTGTCCCAATCCAGGTACATTGACACCATACTAAAGAGGTTTAGTATGGAAGAATTCAAGCGTGGGAACCAACCCATGATCTCTGGACTCACTCTCTCCAAAGAGATGTCTCCCAAGACTGATTTGGAGAGAGCTCGCATGCAAGGGATACCCTATGCTTCGGCAGTAGGCTCTATCATGTATGCGATGCTGTGTACCAGACCCGATGTTGCATACTCACTAAGTGTAGTGAGTCGGTATCAAGCAGATCCTAGAGAGAGTCACTGGACAGCTGTGAAGAACATTCTCAAGTACTTGCGAAGGACTAGAGACATGTTCTTGGTGTATGGTAACGGAGAACTCCAGGTGGAGTCCTTTACCGATTCCAGCTTCCAAAGTGATAAGGACGACTCTAAGTCGCACTCGGGATTTATCTTTACCCTCAATGGAGAGGCGGTATGTTGGAAGAGTTCCAAACAGGATACCATTGCAGACTCGACGATGGAGGCTGAATACATCGCTGCCAACGATGCTGCCAAAGAGGCTGTCTGGATGAAGAAGTTCATTAGTGAACTTGGTGTGGTTCCATCCATTGAGTATCCAATACCTCTGTATTACGATAACAATGGAGCTGTGGCATTAGCCAAGGAACCCAGGTCCCATCAGAAGTCCAGACATATTCTGAGGCGGTATCACCTAATCAGGGAGATAGTTGATCGCCGGGAGATCGAGGTCAGGAGAGTAGATACGAAGGATAACACTGCGGATCCACTCACGAAGGCCATTCCCCAGATACAGTTTGAGAGATTATACGGGATGCTAGGTATGAGATACTATAGCAGCTGGCCTTAGTGCAAGTGGGAGATTGATAGTTATGTACATGCCCTAGAGGCCATTGTTGTACATATGATGTATAATATAATGGATGCTTGGATATATACAGAGAGGACTTTCTTGCTCGTCATGATAGTATGCTATTTTGTTTCACTTTATCTTAACATGTTGACTTGTATTGGTTTACTGTCTTTCTCTCACATGTTGATAAAACCCTAAGGATATATACTTGACTACTGGGATTATGATGAGATCATACTAGTGGGGCCATGGTAGTCGATGAGTACATCCTATAAATGTTCCTAGTCGAGGGTATATCGAGACGGGGCATCGATACACCAGATTAGACTAGCGTATACGCATCTTGACCCATATGATGGGCGATGGATGATCCCATATTCATCGGTGTTTGACATCAAGGATGGTGTACGGGTGCTCAGTGGAGACTGGGTACATTGGACGGACTCACCGAGAACTCCCAGATGGTGATATACCACACGTCAGATGGCAGTTCTCCGGTGACACTGGTACAGCATAGTCTGTAGACCCGAGATCGTCATAGAGTCTTGTGTGATTCCCACTGTGCTTTGATTTCCACCTTACCACGTCCAAGAGGGTGTGCAAAACGGTGGCTTTTGGGTACAGTCCCGAATCACATGGAGGCAATGAGCGATAGGAGGGGATTCGTCTCTCCCGGTATAGGGAGTTGATGTTGTGCTGTGTTCGATTGGCTATAACTGAAAGTCCCTGGCCAGGCTGATATAGAGATATATTGGTAAGTGTTACTAGTAGTTTCTCGACCTGTTATGAGCCTCACATCGACACGACTTATCGGTTACTCGGGTCTGACGTATACCACCCCTAGACTTGATATGCGACATATCAGACGAACAGACCGGACTGTACGGGAGTGTTACTGATTGGATTCACAGGAGAACGGACAGGCTAGCTTGTTGATCTTCTGATCGCTCAATACCTGGGTGGCTGTTTCGTTTAGCTGACCGCTTGCAGCTTGTGGGTGTTTGATATGATCATCACCTGCTACCGGCGTATTGACGATTCTTTAGAGTGCTACACAGAGGTTTCTTAGCTCAGGCAAAATGGAGTAGTGGCACATATGTAATATGTGCAGGACCGAGGATAATGAGATATGTGATACCGTACTATATTCTCGCGATATTTAGATATGAACCGGGACATCGGATCAAGTGTTGATTCGATGAATCGGTACATGATATATTAGTCGGTTATATTCGATATAGCCGGATCGTCGGATCAAGTGTTGATTCGATGATTCAATGTATAATGATATATATGATATATTGTATTACATTATCTAATATTGGCTCGCTTTATTATTTCATTTTCTCACCGGATTAATACATTGATATATATGCGATATATGTTAATTGTATTATTTTCTTTTGTTGCAAATATATAATATATATGTGATATATATTATTGTGACATGATATGATTTATTATGAAACATGTTTAAGGATGATAAAAAGAGATTGGGGTTTGATTAGGGTTAGCTCCTTCTTGATTATTCTAGAAGGATTTCCTTTTTGTCTTGGTTAAGATATTATGGTTGATACTTATCCTTGACTCATACTTAACCTAACCAAACCCTAGCTCTAGTTTATTCTCTACAAAGGTTAAGCCTATCATCCGTGACCATGGTTCCATATCAATCATATATTCTCATCTACTATTCATGAAAAAAGGATTATTCTCATTATTCTTCTTCTTCTTCTCTCTCGAGTTTGAGAGAGAGCTCACTTGTGATTTCTTTTGTGATGAGTTTTTGTGAGAAAATGATATAAAAAGAAAGCTTAAATACTACTCCATCATCCTCATCTAATCTAGCCCATTAGATTAGGGTGTTCACCTCATTAGAGTGAGAGAGCTTGAGCTATTGCAACTTCGACGTAGATCATCGGAGAAAAGGAATACGACAAGCTTTCATGGATCGTCCGAGTCGTGGAGCCTCTCTTGAGTCCGGGAGATCGTGGATCGCGGCGAAGAGACTTCTACTCAGAGCTTGTGAAGCGAAGGAGCGGACTACAAAGGTTGTAATCCCTCACACTTAGGTTTAAAGATGTTATCTTGCATGTTAAACCCTAATAATCTAGCAAAGATCCCGGCTTTGGGTTGTTCGGCACATCTAAAATTTTATTCGGGCATGTTTGATGCTTTATGAACCTTCACAAGAGTGCCTAGGAACCCTGCACAAGCTCTCTTGAGTTTTAAAAAAGAGTGAGGAAATTAAAAAGAAAGGGTTTTTAAGAGAGTATACAAACCACATAACCATTCTACACCACCCTAGCCTTTTAGTGTAGAGTGTTTGCTCCACTTCTTCTTTTTTTTGTGAACCAAAGAGTTTGACCTAGAAATTTCTGGGTGGATCATCGTAGACGATGAAGGATCTCAAGTGGAGTTGATCAAAGATTTGAGCAAAGCCATAGGAGTCCAAAAGAGTGAAGAAGTTGGCTAGAAAGGTTGTATTCCCTTTTCCTTTAGTTTAGACTTCCTATATTGTTGTTCTTACCCTAAACTCTAGTTACAATTTGTAGTTCGTGAAGGTGTTTCTACAGCATCACTACTAGGGTTTGGTAGCATCATACATGCCATATTAAAATTTATAGGGCGCTAAACAAAACATCCTAAGGATCATACTAGAAAAGATAGGGTAACAAAACTTTAACACTAACACAAGTAGTAAAAAGCTGGGGTTTGAGAATACAACCTTTGTAGCTCCCTACGCTAGACTCCTTGACTACTTGAGAGTTGAAAGAAGCTCGTTTGAGATCCTCTAGGTCCACGACGATTCACCCGGAGTCCTCTTTGTCCAAGCTCGAAGCTCCACTTGATCAAGAGAAGTAGTAGAAATCAACACTCTAAACTAATGGGCAAGAGTAGTGTAAAATGGTGATGTGGCTTGTTTTTGTTAGTTATGTATATGCCCTAGAGGCCATTGTTGTACATGTGATGTATATTATAATGGATGCTTGGATATATATAGAGATGACTTTCTTGCTCGTCATGATAGTATGCTATTTGGTTTCACTTTATCTTAACATGTTGACTTGTACTGGTTTACTGTCTTACTCTCACATGTTGATCAAGCCCTTAGGATCTGTACTCGACTGCTGGGACTATGATGAGATCATCCTAGTGGGGCCATGGTAGTCGATGAGTACATCCTATAAACTGTTCCTAGTCGAGGGTATATCGAGACAGGGCATCGATACACCAGAGTAGACTAGCGTATACGCATCTTGACCCATATGATGGGCGATGGATAATCCCATATCCATCGGTGTTTGACATCAAGGATGGTGTATGGGTGCTCAGTGGAGACTGGGTACACTGGACGGACTCGCCGAGAACTCGCAGATAGTGATATACCACACGTCAGATGGCAGTTCTCTGGTGACACTGGTACAGGGTAGTTTGTAGACCCGAGATCGTCATAGAGTCTTGAGTGATTCCCACTGTACTTTGATTTCCACCTTACCATGTCCAAGAGGGCGTGCAAAGCGGTGGCTTTTGGATGCAGTCCCGAATCACATGGAGGCAATGAGCGATATGAGGGGATTCGTCTTTCCCAGTATAGGGAGTTGATGTTGTGCTGCGTTCGATTGGCTATAACTGGAAGTCCCTGGCCAAGGCTGATATAGAGATTTACTGGTAAGTGTTACCAGTAGTTTCTTGACCCGTTATGAGTCTCACATCGATACGACTTATCGGTTACTGGGGTCTGACGTATACCACCCCTAGACTAGATATGCTACATATCAGACGAAGAGACCGGACTGTACGGGAGTGTTACTGATTGGATTCACAGGAGAATGGACAGTCTAGCTTGTTGATCTTCTGATCGCTCAATACCTGGGTGGCTGTTAAGTTTAGCTGACCGCTTGCAGCTTGTAGGTGTTTGATATGATCATCACCTGCTACCGGCGGATTGACGATTCTTTAGAGTCCTACACAGAGGTTTCTTGACTCAGGCAAAATGGAGTAGGGGCACATATGTGATGTGCGCGACCGAGAATAATGCGATATGAGATACCGTATTATATTCTCGCGATATTTAGATGTGAACCGGGTCATCAGATCAAGTGTTGATTCGATGAATCGGTACATGATATATTAGTCGGTTATATTCGATATAGCCGAATTGTCGGATCAAGTGTTGATTCGATGATTTAATATATAATAATATATATGATATATTGTATTACATTATCTAATATTGGCTCGCTTTATTATTTCATTTTCTCACCGGATAATACATTGATATATATGCGATATATATTAATTGTATTATTTTTTTTTGTTATAAATATATAATATATATATGATATATATTATTGTAACATGATATGATTAATAATGAAACATGTTTAGTGGAGATTAAATAAGGTTAGTGTTTGATTTGGGTTAGTTCCTTCTTGATACTTCTAGAAGGATTTTCTTTTGTCATGGTTAAGATATTATTGTTGATATTTTCATATGACTCATTCTTTAACCCAACCAAACCCTAGCCCTAGTTAATTCTCTACAAGGGTTATCCTTGACCATGGTTGCATTATTATTCATATATTCATTTCATTATTCATCACAAAAGGTTTATCTCATTTTTCATCTTCATCTTCAACCTTGAGCTTTAAGAAAGCTTACTTGGTTTTCCTTTTGTGATATTTTCATGTGAGAATTTGATATAAAGAGAAAGCATAAATACTACTCCATCATCCTTATCTAATCTAGCCAATTAGATCAGGGTGTTCACCTCATTAGAGTGAGAGAGCTTGAGTTATAGTAATTTCGACGTAGATCATCGGAGAAAAGAAACACTACAAGCTAGCATGGATCGTTCGAGTCGTGGAGCCTCTTTTAAGTCCGGGAGATCGTGGATCGCGGCGAAGAGACTTCTACTCGGAGCTTATGAAGTGAAGGAGCGACTACAAAGGTTGTAATCCCTCACACTTAGTTGTAAAGATATTTACTTGCATGTTTAACCCTAATAATCTAGCAAAGATCCCGGCTTTGGGTTGTTCGGCACGTCTAAAATTTTATTCGGGCATGGTTGATGCCTTATGAACCCTCACAAGAGTGCCTAGGAACCCTACAGTGGTATCAAAGCCTAGCTAGAGCATTAGGCGACGTGTATACGAAGTTAAAACTCCGATCGAACCCCGTAACGACTTTTTGAACCCTTCTCTGGATATTTTTTAAAACTGTGATTTTTTCTGAATTAAAAATGCTTAAAAATACCAGCAGGAAATTATAAGAATAACTGAGCAAAACGACAGGCTAAACCATACGGACTGCCGCGGAACCGTGGCCAATCCTTGCTTGGGCCGCGGATCCGCGGCCGTACAGTTGTATTTAACTTATTTTTTTTGCACAGTAATATCTATTTCTATTAGTGCTTTTTTTATAGGTATTTTAAATCTGACTCAAGTGTTGAGTGTTCTGGTGATTATTTTGAATTCGTTGATTTGATCGGATATTTTAATTACTTTATGTTTTTGGGATATTTAGAAACTGTTAAAATGTTCGAACGGATATCAATAACTCATTTTTTCCCGGCCCGAAAAACTTTCAAGTATTGAATTTTTCTTGGGTTTAAATCTTTCGGAAAAACGTACAAATAATGCGGTGGTCCCTCTAGAAGAACATAATCCTTAACTCAATTATGTGATCGTCTGAACCGCTTCTAAATCTTAGGGTTTGGGGCAGTACGGCGTGCTACCTGTGAGGCGTTGGCTTGACCCTTCTATGGCTGGACCATCGATACTGTGACATATTCTGGGATATTTGAACTCCGCTCAAGTGTTAAGCTATTTAGGAAATCTTGGGTATTTGATTATTCGATCGGAAAGTTTAATACTGTCTATTTATCTGGAATGTGATACAATATATGGAATTCATATAGTTAGGCATGAAATGCGATGTATGTGATATTTCGGATTTACGATGTCTAAAGAGATTGTGGATTCCAAATATTGTAGTTTTACAATTTCTTTTCTATGACCGTAAGTGTAGTATGTAGTTGTATTGCCGGTTTTCGTTACTATATATCAACGACGATCGGTGTATGCATACTTACTTACGTTGATGATATGAGATATTATGTGTTGCTGTGATATGTTTTATAGGATCGTCGTGTTCAGAATAGCCGGGGGTTTTATGTGAGATGAGGGTTTTTATTTTCATTCATATAAAATTCATTTGTTTGTAATATTCTTTTATTGGGGCACTTCCGGGATGAGGTTGATGTCACCAATGTATATTATTTACTTTTCCGCATTAGGTAGACCCAAGGAGGGGAGCACAAGTAATCGGGTTCTAGGGTCCAGTAGGAGGCCATCTCGAGGAGTCGAGACCGGGTCTCCTAACCCTACAATTGGCAGTGTTACTTGCCGCTCTCGTAGGGGTCTAGGGATGTGGGTTTTGCTATTCATCACGACTTGATTATGTGTGTTGGTTTTACGATCACCAAAAATATTTTACCGTAATCAGAAACGGCGTCGCATGAAGCTAGCCGGTGAATACGGGTCGATCCACAGGGATGTGTAATTTTCTTACGTGTTCTTACGAGTTGATTCCAACGGTTGTTTGGTTTTGTTGATTGATTTTAAAAAACTAAGTTGTACGATGGTTAAGGAACTTGTTAGGGTTAGGTCTAAAGTAGGGTTGATAAGATTAATATTAACACCTCTTTCAATGCCCTCGATTAAAACTTTTTAGAAGTCATAACAATTATTAGTAAAGGGGATTAGGATGATTGGGAAGAAACGAAGTTTCTTCCTCTAGATCCTTGTCCATCCTTTCCTACTAATTGCTATAACCTTCATGGACGTCATGCATGTCCGGTCCTTTATACTACGGTGTCACCGTTACCTCGTGGGTAGGGTGCCGTAGGGAGCGGATCATGCATGCGTGCATGAAGTTCTACTTATGAAAAATTATTGGCATTGAAAGAGATGAGAGATATTCATCTCTCAATCCCTCCCTTATTCCTAACCCTAACAAGCGAGGAAATTACTCGCTCATTAGGGGATCTTCTAAAAATAACATTTTGAAAACATTTACCGATTGCATTTAAAAGAACTACACTAGATTAAACTAGGGCAATGGTATGATTAATCTAAGGAAAGAATTAAACTAGAGAGCTAGGGAAATAATTAATTTATCACTAAGGCAGAAATTAAAAATAAAAACTTACAGAAACGATGCTCTTCCCACTGAATTAATTCTGAATTTTATTTCATTGAAAAGAGGCATAGGATTACAATATTGTGATTACAATTTATAAGTAAACAGGGAAAACTAGGGTTACAAATTCTCGCGCATGTGCTTTTACAGATATGCCCACGAAAAATCCTATCCCACGCACCGACGCACCGTCACAAGAAATTTGCACCGACACGGGCACTTAATGGCCGCGGAACCGCGGCATGGGTAGGCCTTGGGCCGCGGTTCCGCGGCCCTTTGGTGAGTTCAGCTCACCAAATTTCCTGGGCTACATTCTGGTTATTTGGGCTTCTTTATCCTTCAGTACTTTTCTCAATTGGGCTTCTGATTCTCTTCCAGATTTTCCAGTGAACTTGTACTGGTCTTTTGACATTTCGGACCATGCATTGCCTTGTGAATTGTTCTTCGTCTAGGCTTGAGTAGGACCCTTCTACTTATTGGTCAAAAGTCACTCTTTTGTATCATCATTTGTCTTTTTCACTGTATTTGCTCTAAGAACCTGTATCCTCTAATATGCAGCAGACATGCGTCAAAAGCACCTGTTTATTTATAAAACGAATAAGAATTGGGGAATATAAAATGCAATATTATGATGTGAACACGACCGTGGAATCCGTGTTTTATACAGGCTCGTATTAAAAACACGGACATCCTAGTATATCCAATATTTCATATATGTTCTTCTGCTGCAATGTTCTGTGATTAGATAATATTACTTCCTGAGAAGAATGCTTATACTATATATATATATATGCTGATATATAAATATTACTGCTTTCGTTTCTTCTGTGATGCTTAGGAAGCATAAGCTGATGGGATTTATTAATGAGATTAATAAAAAGAAAAGAAACCTAAAAAGATGTTGTAGAATCAAAACTTTATAAAAATGGTAGCTACAGTTTTGCTTTGCATAGCGGTATATATGATATACCCTGCACCTTATTCGATGAGGAAAGAGCCGAGATCCCTTCACCGGGAGTGACCTCTTTAGCGAAACTGGCAGATGCTACAAACTCGCGGTTTAGTTTTTGACAGCTTATATAGTTCTTGCTTTGCACAGCGGTATATATGATATATCCTGCACCATATTCGATGGGGAAAGAGCCGAGATCCCTTCACCGGGAGTGACCTTTTTAGCGAAACTAGAAGCCTAAAAAACACTCCTTTTCAAAATCATTTGTTTCTACAACGATATCAAGTTCATTACGCTCATGGTTTTCTGAAAAACCTGTGCAGCCCTCCGTCATTTCAGATAAGTAATATTTAGTATTCGTGCTATGGTAGTTTGGTATGCATCAAGGCGTAGTGTACGGTAGCTGATTATTACTTATCTATAGCATGAGATGCGATTGGATTAGGGTATTCGTACGGCGTTGTTTGGCATGCGTTAAGGGTCGTACGGGTGGGTTTAATTCAATCACGAAATGTACGGGTTGAACTTGACTAGCGGACTATGGGTTGTTTGGCATGCATCAAGGTCATAGCACGCTAGGGATAAAAGAATTATCGGGAATTTCAAGTGTTGAAATTTGCAATGAGATTGCATACCTTCTATGAGATAGATGGATCCTGATACCCACTACGAGTAAGAGTTACTCCTGGGAGAGTTTTACACAGGACAATTAGCCGATCAAGTAGGTGTCTAGAAAAGTGTTAACGGGGTTACGCCTCTGGGAAAATGAGGTTTACTTTAATTAAGTCCGTACGAAAGCACGGGGAACCTCCCTCAAGTACCGACACTGATCTGGCTAAAAGATTGACGAAATTGTAGGGTGTAATTAATCCCGGCTAATCTTACCTTTTAGGGTTTGAAGGAAGATTTGATAAAAATAGTGGGAGACATCCTGATTAGATAAGATAATAACCAATCTAATCTTGCAAGAGCATACGCTAAAGTGTTTCCTTCTCTCTCTCTCCAGGTAGCGACCAAGTTAGGACTTAATCAAGATAATAATATGGATGTATTGACTGAACCCGATTATTATACCGAGCAGGGGAACGTTGGTCCCGTTCTTTCTTATAAGAGTTATAAGGCTGAACAGGGAATAGAAGAATATCTGGATTCTCACACCGCCCAAACGGAGAACATGCATGTTGATGCACCTTCTTCGGGTGTGTTAGTTATTGAGAACTGTTTCTCAGTTCACCCTACGTCCTGGGTATTAGATACCGGATCAGGATCCCACATATATAAATTGTTACATGGGCTACGTAAAGGTAGAGAACTGGGAAAATGTGATCATTCCGTTCAAGTAGGGAATGGTGCAAGTATTGCAGCCAAAGCAGTTGGCGAATATCACCTAGTATTGCCAAGTCGTAATACACTGATTCTGAATGAGTGCTATTATATACTGAACATGGTGTGCAACATTATATCAGTTTCTTTATTAAGTAAAGAAGGATATAATTTTGTAGTAAAGGATAATTTTATGAACATATTCCTAGATCAAAAGATGATTGCATCAGGCTCGTTACATAATGGCATATTCATTCTCAATCAAAATATAATCCTTAATATACAAAACACACACAAAAGAAAGAGTTCAGAAATGAATGATTCCTTCTTATGGCATTGTAGACTTGGTCATATCAATGCGACACGACTAGCTAAGTTACATAAGGATGGATATTAGAATCCATTCGAATTATCATCTTATGATACTTGCCATTCATGTCTCAAAGGCAAAATGACCAAAGCTCCGTTTAGTGGACACGGAGAAAGAGTTACGGAACTCTTAGGACTGGTACATAATGATGTATGCGGTTCTATGTCTACACATGCCAGGAACGGTTCTTCCTACTTCATTACATTCACTGACGATCTCTCTAGATACGGGCATGTGTTCCTGATGAAACACAATTCTGAAGCTTTTGAGAAATTCAGAGAATATAAGCATGAAGTAGAGAACCAAACGGGGAAAAGTATTAAGATTCTTCGAACTGATCAAGGAGGTGAATACTTAAGCAATGATTTTCTAGATTATCTAAAAGAGAATGGGATTCTCTTTCAGCTTACTCCTCCTTATACACCACAGCACAACGGTGTATCGGAACGGAGGAATCACACCTTATTAGATATGGTGCGCTCGATGATGAGTACAGCTGAGTTACCTATTTCTTTCTGGGGGTATGCGCTTGAGACAGCCATAGACCTATTGAATAGGGTTCCCAACAAATCTGTGCCCACCACTCCATATGAGATATGGAAAGGAAAGAGACCACATCTTAATTACATTAAGATATGGGGTTGTCCGGCCTATGTCAAAAGACAAAATCCGGACAAACTCGAGGCAAGATCTGTCTTATGTAAGTTTGTAGGATATCCCAAAAATTCACAAGGGAATATCTTCTACCACCCCGAGGAACAAAAGGTGTTTGTTTCTCGACATGCCACTTTCTTAGAAAAAGGTTTTCTTATGAAACAGATTAATGGCATTGAGGTAGAGCTGGAAGAGGTTCCAGCAACACAAACTGCAACTGAAGATTTAGTGGAACCAGAGGATTCAGTAGTACCCGACGAACCCCAGCCTCTCCGCCGATCTAGCAGGGTTTCACATCCACCTGAGAGATACTACGGTTTTCTCATTGATGGTTGAAGCGAGGATTGCATCTTGGAAGATGATGACCCAACTAGTTTCAAGCAGGCCATCACGAGTGGTGACTCTGTGAAATGGCTGGATGCAATGCGATCTGAGATGGAATCCATGTACACCAATAAAGTATGGACTTTGGAAAATGCTCCTGAAGGGGTAAAACCCATTGGGAGCAAGTGGATTTTTAAAAAGAAATTTGGTGTAGATGGAAAAGTTGAGACTTTCAAGGCTAGACTTGTAGCAAAAGGTTTTCGTCATCGACCAGGTGTGGATTATAACGAAACCTTTCCTCCAGTGGCTATGCTTAAGTCCATCCGGATCTTACTTGCCATTGCTGCATACCATGACTACGAAATCTGGCAAATGGATGTTAAGACCGCCTTTCTAAACGGTGATTTAGAAGAGTGCGTGTACATGACTCAGCCAGAGGTTTTCGTAGATAGTTGGAGCAGCGGAAAGGTGTGCAAGCTGCTTAAATCCATTTATGGGTTAAAGCAAGCATCGCGGAGTTGGAACATCTGTTTTGATGTTGTAGTCAAAGAGTTTGACTTCATCAAAAACATAGATGAACCTTGTATCTATAAAAAGGTAGCAGAGAGTAAGGTAGTCTTCCTCGTATTGTACGTCGATGACATACTCTTGATAGGAAATGACGTTCCTATGCTGCAGTCAGTCAAGCTCTTCTTATCACAAAGATTCTCAATGAAAGATCTAGGTGATGCCTCCTGCATACTGGGAATAATGATCTATAGAGATAGATCTAAACGGATACTGGGATTGTCCCAATCTAGGTACATTGACACCATACTAAAGTGGTTTAGTATGGAAGAATGCAAGCGTGGGAACCAACCCACGATCTCTGGACTCACTCTCTCCAAAGAGATGTCTTCCAAGACTGATTTGGAGAGAGCTCTCATGCAAGGGATACCCTATGCTTCGTCAGTAGGCTCTATCAGGTATGTGATGCTATGTACCAGACCCGATGTAGCATACTCACTAAGTGTAGTGAGTCGGTATCAAGCAGATCCTGGAGAGAGTCACTGGACAGCTGTGAAGAACATTCTCAAGTACTTACGAAGGACTAAAGAGATGTTCTTGGTGTATGGTAACGGAGAACTCCAGATGGAGTCCTTTACCGATTCCAGCTTCCAAAGTGATAAGGACGACTATAAGTCGCGCTCGGGATTTGTCTTTACCCTCAATGGAGGGGCGATATGTTGGAAGAGTTCCAAACAGGATACCGTTGCAGACTCGACGATGGAGGCTGAATACATCGCTGCCAACGATGCTGCCAAAGAGGCTGTCTGGATAAAAAAGTTCATTAGTGAACTTGGTGTGGTTCCGTCCATTGAGCATCCAATACCTCTGTATTGCGATAACAATGGAGCTGTGGCTTTGGCCAAGGAACCCAGGTCCTATCAAAAGTCTAGACATATTCTGAGGCGGTATCACCTGATCAGGGAGATAGTTGATCGCCGGGAGATCGAGGTCAGGAGAGTAGATACGAAGGACAACACTGCGGATCCACTCACGAAGGCCATTCCCTAGATACAGTTTGAGAGATTATTTAGGATGCTAGGTATGAGATACTACAGCAGTTGGCCTTAGTGCAAGTGGGAGATTGTTAGTTATGTATATGCCCTAGAGGCCATTGTTGTACATGTGATGTATATTATAATGGATGCTTGGATATATATAGAGAGGGCTTTCTTGCTCGTCATGATAGTATGCTATTTGGTTTCACTTTATCTTAACATGTTGACTAATACTGGTTTACTGTCTTACTCTCACATGTTGATAAAGCCCTTAGAATCTGTACTCGACTGCTGGGACTATGATGAGATCATACTAGTGGGGCTATGGTAATCGATGAGTACATCCTATAAACTGTTCCTAGTCGAGGGTATATCGAGACAGGGCATCGATACACCAGAGTAGACTAGCGTATACGCATCTTGACCCATATGATGGGCGATGGATGATCCCATATCCATCGGTGTTTGACATCAAGGATGGTGTACTGGTGCTCAGTGGAGACTGGGTACACTGGACGGACTCGCCGAGAACTCCCAGATGGTGATATACCAAACGTCAGATGGCAGTTCTCCGGTGACACTGGTACAGGGTAGTCTGTAGACCCGAGATCGTCATAGAGTCTTGTGTGATTCCTACCGTGCTTTGATTTCCACCTTACCACGTCCAAGAGGGCATGCAAAATGGTGGCTTTTGGGTGCAGTCCCGAATCACATGGAGGCAATGAGCGATAGGAGGGGATTCGTCTCTCTCGGTATAGGGAGTTGATATTGTGCTGTGTTCGATTGACTATAACTGGAAGTCCCTGACCAGGGCTGATATAGAGATTTACTGGTAAGTGTTACCAGTAGTTTCTCGACCCGTTATGAGCCTCATATCGACACGATTTATCGGTTACTGGGGTCTGACGTATACCTGAAGGGTTTCCTACAGCACTACTACAAGGGTTTGGAGGCAACACACATGCCATATTTAAAATTTAGATGGTGCTAAAGAAACAATCATAAGGATCATGCTAGAAAAATTAGGGCAACTAAACTTTAACATAAACACAAGTAAAAAAAACTAGGGTTTTGAGAGTACAACTTTTGTAGCTTCCTACACTAGACTCCTTGGCTACTTGAGGGTTGGAAAAAGGTCCGCTTGAGATCCTCTAGGTCCACGACGATCCACCCGGAGTCCTCTTTGTCCAAGCTTGAAGCTTCACTAGATCAAGAGAAGAAATGGAAGCTAACACTCTACACTAAGGGGAAAGACTTGTGTAGAATGGTGTTGTGGTTAGTTTTCTCACTTCAAAATCCTAACTTGGTCACTCTTTTGCTCATTTGAGAAAACTAAAGAGCAAGAGAGAAATGAGGAAGAAGATGATGGCTTTTTTTAAGAGCTCAAGGTAAAAATGATAAGCTTATCAATAAAATGAGAAAATGAAAATATATATATATTCACTCTCTCATTCTCAACCATGGTTATAAAATATCTAGATATTTTAGTTTGGAACAAAAAATGACCATGGAAAATGAATCATGGTTAAAACAAAGGGTTAGTGCAAGAATATAAAATTAAACCATGATAATAACTTTCCATTTCCATTTTTCTTTATCCAAAAATTAATATCCGTATATTTTACAAATGGTGTGAGTCTTATATTGCCACCATCCACTATATCAACAACCATGATAACATTATGTATGCATGTATGTGTGCATGCACATCCTATGTGCATGAATGAGAATAAATGCATACATGCATGCATACAAAAAGACAAGAAACGATTTGAAGTGAGAAACTAATGGCTAATGATAAATCAACACTTGATTTAGAAAACCGGTCATATCGCATACGACCCGACCAAAAGCAAACCGCCCGATTAATATACGGTATCATATACACGCATTTTAACCGGGTCCACGCGCATATCTCATATGCGCACCACATCGTTTCGCCTGGACTAGGCAACTCCATTGTGGGACTCTAAGACTCGTCAATACGCCGGCAGTGGGTGATGATCATATCAAGCACCCCCAAGCTGCAAGCAGTCAGCTAAACGTAACGGCCACTCGGGTATTGAGCGATCAGAAGAAAACAAGCGAACCTGTCACAACTCCTGTCGAGCCAACTGGCAACACTACCGTACAGTCCGGTCTCTTCATCAGATATGCTGCATATCGAGTCTAGGGATGGTAACGTCGACCCCAATAACTCAATAAGTCATGCCGATGAGTGGTCTATAACAGATCGAGAAACTACTGATAACACTTATCAGTAAATCTCAACAGCCCTGGTCAGGGACTTACTGATATAGCCAATCGAGTACAGCACAGCATCCACTCTCAATACCGGGAGAGACGAAACCCCTCCTATCGCTCATCGCCTTCGTGTGTCTCGGGACTGTATCCAACGGCCTCCTGTTTGCACGATTCAGTAGAGCCGTGGTAGGGTGGTAATCAAAGTACAGTGAGAGAACACATAAGACTCTATGAGGATCTCGGGTCTACAGACTAACCTGCACCAGTGTTACCTGAGAACTGCTATCCGACGATAGATATAATTCCATATAGGAGTTCTCGGTGAGTCCGTCCAGTGTACCCAGTCACCACTGAGCACCCGTATATGATCTCGATGTCAAATATCGATGAATGTGGGAACATCCATCGCCCGTCGTATGGGTCTAGTATCATATACGCTAGTCTACACTGGTATATCGATGCCCCATCTCGATACACCTACGACTAGGGACATTCCAGGATATGCTTATAAACTACAGATGTCCCACTATTATGATCTCTATCATAATCATAGTAGTCAAGCCTATATCCTCAGGGCTTTATCAATATGTGTGAATGAATAAAAGCATGATCAAATTAACATGTCAGATAAAGAAGAACCAGATAGCATACTATCATGTCGAGCAAGAATGTACACTGAATATATATATACATTTATAAATACATCCACTATCATATAATGGCCTCTACGGCATACATATATCCAACAATCTCCCACTTGCACTAAGGCCAGTTATTGGCGTATCCATACCCAACATCTCAAAAAGTCGCTCATGCTGTGGCTGAGGGAGGGCCTTGGTGAATGGATCCGCGGTGTTATTCTTTGTGTCTACTCTCCTAATCTCGATCTCGCGGCGATCTACAATCTCCCAGATCAAATGAAAATGCCTGAGGATGTGTCTGGACCGCTGATGGGACCTGGGCTCCTTGGCTAACGCCATAACCCCATTATTATCACAATACAATGGTATTGGACCAATAATGGTTGGAACTACTCCTAGCTCCGAGACGAACTTCTTCATCCAGACGGCTTTCTTGGCGGCATCATTCGCAGCAATGTACTCAGCATCCATCGTAGAGTCTGCAACGGTATCCTATTTGGAACTCTTCTAACTTACCGTCCCTCCATTGAGGGTAAATACAAACCCAGAGATAGATTTGCTGTCGTCCTTATCGCTCTGGAAGCTTGAATCGGTAAAGGCCTCCATTTGGAGATCTCCATTACCATACACCAAGAACAATTCTTTAGTCCTTCGCAAGTACTTAAGAATGTTCTTTACAGCTATCCAGTGATTCTCCCCTGGGTTGGATTGATACCTGCTTACAACACTAAGTGCATAAGCTACATCTGGGCATGTACATAACATCGCATACATTATAGATCCTACTGCTGAAGCATAGGGTATAATGCTCATGCGAGCTCTCTCTTAATCAGTCTTTGGGCAAGAGTCCTTGGAGAGAGTGACCCCATGGCAAGCGGGTAAGGCACCCCGCTTGGAGTCTTCCATACTAAACCTTTTTAGGATGGTGTTGATGTACCTGGTTTGGGACAATCCCAATAACCTCTTGGATCTATCCCTATAGATCCTAATGCCCAGAATGTATGTGGAATCACCCAGGTCCTTCATGGAGAACCTTAGTGATAAGAAAGATCTGACCGACTGTAGTATAGGAATATCATTTCCTATCAGAAGAATGTCATCCACGTACAATACGAGGAATGTGACAGCTCTCCCTATAGCCTTCTTATAAACACAAGGTTCATCTGGATTTTTGATGAAATCAAACTCTTTGATAACATCATCGAAACAGATGTTCCAACTCCGTGATGCCTTCTTTAACCCATATATGGATTTAAGCAATCTACATGCTTTTCCGCTGCTCCCACTGTCAACGAAGCCCTCCGGCTGATCCATATAAACGCATTCTTCTAAATCTCCATTTAGAAATGCCGTTTTAACGTCTATCTGCCAGATTTCATAGTCGTAGTGAGCGGCAATAGTAAGTAGGATCCGAATGGATTTAAGCATGGCTACGGGAGAAAAATTCTCGTCATAGTCCAAACCTGGTCTTTGACGAAAACCCTTCGCCACAAGTCTTGCCTTATAGGTCTCTACCTGCCCATTTACACCAATCTTTCTTTTAAAGATCCATTTGCACCCCATAGGTTTTACCCCAGGGGGTATAACGTCCAAAGTCCATACTTTGTTGGTGTACATAGACTCCATTTCGGATCTCATGGCATCCAGCCACTTCACAGAGTCTCCACTCGTGATAGCTTGCTGAAAGCTGGTAGGATCATCATCCTCCATGATGCAGTCTTCTCTGTCACCATCAATGAGGAAACCGTAGTACCTCTCCGGTAGGCGAGAAGTCCTACCAGACCTATGAAGTGGTCGAGGTTCCTCAGTTTCTATTGCAACAGCCGGTTCAACCAAGTCGTCATTTCTAGTTTGTGTTTCTAGAACCTCTTCTAGATCTACCACATTGCCATCAACTTTATCTGTGAAAAACTCTTTTTCCAAGAATGTGGCATACTGAGAAACAAACACATTTTGTTCCTTCTTATGGTAGAATAGATATCCATAAGAATTCTTTGGATACCTTACAAAATTACACATGACCGACCGTGTCTCGAGTTTGTCCGGATTCTGCTTTTTAACATAGGCCGGGCAACCCCAAATCTTAAATCTCTTAAGAGATGGTCTCTTCTCATGCCATATCTTATATGGCGTGGTAGACACGGTTTTGGTTGGGACCCTGTTCAGTAGAAACGCTGCAGTCTCCAATGCATGCCCCTAAAATGAGACGGGTAACTCAGCATCACTCATCATGGATCGGACCATATCTAATAGGGTCCTATTCCGTCGTTCTGACACACCGTTGTGCGGTGGTGTGTAAGGAGGAGTGAGCTGAGAGAATCCCATTCTCTTTTAGGAAGTTTGCAAACTCTGTACTGAGGTACTCCCCACCTCGATCTGATCGAAGCATTTTGAAACTCAAGCCGGTTTGTTTTTCTACTTCGAGTTTATATTCAGTGAATTTCTCAAAAGCTTCGGATTTGTGCTTTAATAAAAATACATGACCGAATCTTGAGAAATCGTCAGTGAAAGTAATGAAGTATGAAAAACCGCCTCTAGCCTATGTAGACATTGGCCCATACACATCACTATATATGAGGCCTAGGAGCTCAGTAGCTCTTTCTCCGTGTCTGGTAAACGGAGTTTTGGTCATTTTACCCTTGATACAAGACTGGCAAGTCGCATAAGATTTATATTCAAAAGAGTTTAAATATCCATCTTTGTGTAACTTGTTTAGTCTTGTTTCGTTAATATGACCAAGTCTACAGTGCCAAAGAAAAGCTTCATTTATTTCTGAAAGTTTTCTTTTATTAGTGTGTTGTATGCTGAAAACTGTGTGTTGATTTAGGACGTATATCCCGTTATTAAGCGTACCATACCCAACCAACATTTGATTCAGGTGAATGTTCATAACATTGTTCTGCAATACAAAATTATTTCCTTCATTGTCTAACAAAGAAATAGATATTATATTACAAAGCATACTTGGTACAAAATAACATGGGTTCAAAACCAATATACATTTAGACGGCAACCCCAAATGATACTTTCCCACTGCGACTGTATGTACATTGGAACCATTTCCAACGCGGAGAGTATGGTCACCTATCTTCAAAACCTTGTTATTTCTCAGCCCCTGCATGGAATTGCAAATGTGAGAACCTGAACCGGTATCTAATACCCAGGAAGCAGAGTTTATTGAAAAACAGTTTTCTGTCACAAACACACCTGAAGCGGAAGCATCCCCATGCTTCTTCTTGAGATTTAAGTACTCCGTGCAGTTGCGCTTCCAATGTCCTGTTTTGTGGCAATGAAAACATTCCCCTTTCCCCGATTCTCCAGCTTTAGACTTGTCCTTCCCCTTAACCTTTTTAACTCCACCCCTAGGCTTGGTGGACTTCTTCTTCATCTTTCCCTTGGCCTTAGCCTTTGGGCGAGAAGAAGAAGATTGCCCAACACTCAAAACGGGAGTTTTCACTGATTTCAGTGTGCTCTCTGAACTCCTTAACATATTAAGGAGTTCAGGTAGTTCCTTCTCCATGTTGTGCATGTTGAAGTTAACTATAAATTGAGTAAAAGTGGAGGGGAGGGACTACAGAATAATATCCGTATATTGTTCACTGTCCATCGTCCAACCAAGGTCCTCAAGCTCTTCTATGAGAGCTATCATCTTCAGAACATGGTCTCCTACTGGTGTGCCATGGGCCATTCGCATCTAAAACAATTTCTTTGATGCTTTGTATCGTAATACGCGGGATTGCTCTCCATACAACTCCTTTGTATGGAGGAATATGGCGTAAATGTCCATATTCTCGTGCTGCTTTTGATGTGTGTTATCCATCGATGCAAGCGTGAGGCATTTGGCCGTGGCACAGTCAGCGTCCCATGTCTTGCGGACTTCAATATCCGCAACTGAGGATTTTGGACCTGGGACGGGCGGGGCTGGAGCCGTAAGGATATATGATACTTTATCATAAGTCAAGGCAATGTTCAGATTCCTCAGCCAGTCTTTATAATTGGTCCCATTCAGTTTATTTTTATCTAGTAGAAGCTTGAGTCCTGTCATGGGTATCTGCCATTAAGAGAGAGAAAAGAATACACTCAGCGAAAGCTCTTGCAAAGATCAGATTGGTTATTATCTTGTCTAATCGATGTTTCCCACTGCTTTAATCAAGTTTTTCTTTCAAACCTTAAAAAGAAAACTAGCCAGGATTAATTACAGTCTACAACTTCGCCAACCGTTCAGCCAGACTAGTGTCCGTACTTGAGGGAGGTTCCCTGTGCTTTCGCACGGACCTAATTAAAGTAAACCTCGTTTTCCCAGAGGCGTAGCCCCGTTAACACCTTTCTAGACACCTAATGGGTTAGCTAATTGTAAACTGCAAAACTCTCCTGGGAGCAACTATTGCCCACAGTGGGATCGGGATCTAACCATCATATGGAAGGTATGCAATCTCATTACAAATTTCAACTATTGAAATTCCCGATGTGGTTTTTACCCCTAGTACCTATGACCTTAACTATGGTCAACAAATCATAAGTACTCATTTCTTGATTAATTAGACCCACCTACATGACCCTTAACTATGGTCAACAAAGTCATATGAATGTTCTAATTAATCTGCATCATATGCAGTGTAGGAAGACATCACTTAGCTACCGTACACTACGCCTTAACTATAGTCAACAAATGTAGCACGAATACTAAGTACTCTACTTCCTAAAATGACGGAGGGTTACGGATGATTTTTAAGAAAATCTTTAACGCTTTGAACTTGATATCGTCGTAGAATCAAATGGTTTTCAAAAAGGAGTGGCTTGAGCTCCGCAGTTTTGAAATGTAGCTTTTTCATAAAGAGCCGAGTGGTTTTCAAATCTGATTCTACAACATATTTTAGATTTATTTTCTTTACATTAATCATATTAATGTAGCCACATCATTTAAGTCCTTAAGCCAATCACAGAAAAGAAACGAAAATACAACGTACGCTTATGCCATCCGCATTTGCCGCAATGTTCCGTTATGCACTGTTAGGTTACTTAATTAACGACATACAGGGACGGGACTAGCACGGGTGTAAAACATAAGCAACGTCTACTATATATCATATATATAATATATCATTCGTATCAGATATCGCATCATAGAATACAGGCAGCAGAAACACACAAATGATAACACAGGATATACTAGGACGTCCGTATTTAGTATTTAGCCAATCAATAGAAAATACGGATTCCACAGTCGCGATGAATAGCCAAGCCCACACCCCTAGACCCCTACGAGAGCGGCAAGCGACCCTACCAATTCTGGAGTTTAGGAGACCCGGTCTCGACTCCTCGAGATAGCCTCCCACTGAACCCCAGAACCTGGTCACTTGTGCTCCCCTCCTTGGGTCTATCCTAATGCGGAAAAGTAAATAATATACAACACTGGTAACATCAACCTCAACCCGGAAGTGCCCCAAATAAAAGAATATTACATTACATTTGAATTTCACATGAATGAAAAGAAAACTCTCATCTCACATAAAACCCCCCGGCTATTCAATCGCGACAATCCTGTACATCATATTCCAGCAACACATAATATCATATATCATCAACGTAAGTAAGTATGCGTACCTCGATTGTCGTTGATGTATAGCAACGAAACCGGCGATATGTGACATACTACACTTACGGTCACAGAAAAGAAAGTGTAAAACTACAACATTTGGAATCCACAATCACTTTAGACATCGCAAATCCGAAATATCACATACTTCGCATTTCATGCCTAACTATATGAATTCCACATATTGTATCACATTCCAGATAAATAGACAGTATTAAACTTTCCGATCGAACAATCAAATACCCAAGATTTCCTTAATAGGTCAACACTTGAGCGGAGTTCAAAAATCCCGGAACATGTCAAAGTAGCAGCGGTCCAGCCGTAGAAGGGTCAAGCCAACGCCTCACATGTGACACGCCGTACTGCCCCAAACCCTAAGGTTTAGAGGTAGTTCAGACGGTCACATAATCGAGTTAAGGTTTGTGTTCTTCTAGAGGGTCCACCACATTACTTGCATGTATTTCCGAAAGATTTAAACTCGAGAAAAAAATCAACACTTGAAAGTTTTTCGTGCTGGGAAAAAAGGAGTTAATGATATCCGTTCGAACTTTTTAATACTTTCTAAATTACTCGAAAACAGCACGAAATTAAATATTCCGATCGAATCAACGAATCCAAAATAATCCCCAGAACACTCAACACTTGAGTCAGATTAAAAATACCCAAAAATATGTACAAGCAGTTCTGGACATTACTGTACAAAAATGATAAAATATTGCTTCAGTAAGGCCACGGATCCGCGGCCCAAGCAGGGTATGGCCGCAGTTCCGCGGCGGTTTGTACGGAATATGATATCGTTTTTTACAGAAATTCTTAGATTTTCCTGCTGAATTTTTTAAGTATTTTTAATTCTGAAAAAACACAGTTTTAAAAAAATGTACAGAGAAGGGTTTAATACGTATTTCGGGGTTCGATCGGAGTTTTAACTTCGCCTAAACGTCGCCTAAGGCTCTAGCTTGTCTCTGATACCATGAAGGGTTTCCTACAGCACCACTACAGGGGTTGAAGGCAATACACATACTATATTTAAAATTTAGATGGTGCTAAAGAAACAATCATAAGGATCATGCTAGAAAAATTAGGGCAACAAATTTTAACACAAACACAAGTAGAAAAAGCTAGGGTTTTGAGAGTACAACCTTTGTAGCTCCCTACACTAGACTCCTTGGCTACTTGAGAGTTGGAAAAAGGTCCACTTGAGATCCTCTAAGTCCACGACGATCCACCCGGAGTCCTCTTTGTCCAAGCTTGAAGCTTCAGTAGATCAAGAGAAGAAATGGAAGCTAACACTCTACACTAATGGGCAAGACTAGTGTAGAATGGTGTTGTGGTTGGTTTTCTCACTTCAAAATCCTAATTTGGTAACTCTTTAGCTCACTTGAGAAAACTAGAGAGCAAGAGAGAAATGAGGAAGAAGATGATGGCTTTTTTTAAGAGCTCAAGGTAAAAATGATAAGCTTATCAATAAAATGAGAAAATAAAAATATATATATTTTCACTCTCTCATTCTCAACCATGGTTATAAAATAACTAGATATTTTAGTTTGGAACAAAAATGACAATGGAAAATGAATCATGGTTAAAACAAAAGGTTAGTGCAAGAATATAAAATTAAACCATGATAATCAATTTCCATTTCCATTTTTCTTTTTCCAAAAATAAATATCCATATATTTTACAAATGGTGTGAGTCTTATATTGCCACCATCCACTATATCAACAACCATGATAACATTATGTATGCTTGTATGTGTGCATGCACATCCTATGTGCATGAATGAGAATAAATGCATACATGCATGCATACAAAAAGACAAGAAAGGATTTGAAGTGAGAAACTAATGGCTAATGATAAATCAACACTTGATTTAGAAAACCGGTCATATCGCATACGACCCGACCAAAAGCAAACCGCCCGATTAATATACGGTATCATATACGCGCATTTTAACCGGGTCCACGCGCATATCTCATATGCGCACCACATCGTTTCGTCTGGACTAGGCAACTCCATTGTGGGACTTTAAGACTCGTCAATACGCCGGCAGTGGGTGATGATCATATCAAGCACCCCCAAGCCGCAAGCGGTCAGCTAAACGTAATGGCCACCCGGGTATTGAGCGATCAGAAGAAAACAAGCGAACCTGTCACAACTCCCGTCGAGCCAACTGGCAACACTACCGTACAGTCCGGTCTCTTCGTCAGATATGCTGCATATCGAGTCTAGGGATGGTAACGTCGACCCCAATAACTCAATAAGTCGTGCCGATGAGTGGTCTATAACAGATCGAGAAACTACTGATAACACTTATCGGTAAATCTCAACAGCCCTGGCCAGGGACTTACTGATATAGCCAATCGAGCACAGCACAGCATCCACTCCCAATACCGGGAGAGATGAAACCCCTCCTATCGCTCATCACCTTCGTGTGTCTCGGGACTGTACCCAACGGACTCCTGTTTGCACGACTCAGTAGAGCCGTGGTAGGGTGGTAATCAAAGTACAGTGGGAGAACACACAAGACTCTATGACGATCTCGGGTCTACAGACTAACCTGCACCAGTGTCACCTGAGAACTGCTATCCGACGTTAGATATAATTCCATATAGGAGTTCTCGGTGAGTTCTTCCAGTGTACCTAGTCACCACTGAGCACCCGTATACGATCTCGATGTCAAACATCTATGAATGTGGGAACATCCATCGCCCATCGTATGGGTCTAGTATCATATACGCTAGTCTACTCTGGTATATTGATGCCAAGTCTCGATACACCTACGACTAGGGACATTCCAGGATATGCTTATAAACTACAGATGTCCCACTAGTATGATCTCTATCAAAATCACAGTAGTCAAGCCTATATCCTCAGGGCTTTATCAACATGTGTGAATGAATTAAAGCATGATCAAATCAACATGTCAGATAAAGAAGAACCAGATAGCATACTATCATGTCGAGCAAGAATGTACACTGAATATATATATATATATATATATATATATACATGTATAAATACATCCACTATCATATAATAGCCTCTAGGGCATACATATATCCAACAATACCACCCCTAGACTAGAAATGCAACATATCAGACGAAGTGACCGGACTGTACGGGAGTGTTACTGATTGGATTCACAGGAGAATGGACAGGCTAGCTTGTTGATCTTCTGATCGCTCAATACCTGGGTGGCTGTTACGTTTAGCTGACCGCTTGCAGCTTGTGGGTGTTTGATATGATCATCACCTGCTACCGGCGTATTGACGATTCTTTAGAGTCCTATACAGAGGTTTCTTGACTCAGGCAAAACTGAGTAGGGGCACAAATGTGATATGTGCGCGACCGAGGATAATGCGATATGAGATACCGTATTATATTCTCGCGATATTTAGATATGAACCGGGTCATCGGATCAAGTGTTGATGCGATGAATCGGTACATGATATATTAGTCGGTTATATTCGATATAGCCGGATTGTCGGATCAAGTGTTGATTCGATGATTTAATGTATAATAATATATATGATATATTGTATTACATTATCTAATATTGGCTAGCTTTATTATTTCATTTTCTCACCGGATAATACATTGATTTATATGCGATATATATTAATTGTATTATTTTCTTTTGTTACAAATATATAATATATATGTGATATATATGTTAGTTATATGTATGCCCTAGAGGCCATTACTGTACATTGGATGTATATTGTAGTGGATGCTGGGACATATATAGGTAGGACTTTCTTGCTCGACATGATAGTACACTATCTGGTTGCTCTTTATCTTAACATGTATACTTTCTGTCTCTCTGTTACATGTTGATAAAGCCCTTAGGATGTGTACTCGACTTCCAGGACTATGATGTAGATCATACTAGTGGGGCCTGGGTAGTCCATGAGTACATCCTTCAATGTTCCTAGTCGTGGGAATATCGAGACGGGGCATCGATATTCCAGAGTAGACTAGCGTATATCTTCTCGACCCATGTGATGGGCGATGGATGATCCCATATCCATTGGTGTTTGAAATCAGAGATGGTATGCGGGTGCTCAGTGGAGACTGGGTATACTGAACGGACTCGCCGAGAACTCCCAGATGGTATTATACCTCATGTCAGATGGCAGTTCTCTGGTGACACGGGTACAGCTTAGTCTGTTGACCCGAGATCGTCATAGAGTCTTGTGTTTCTCCCACTGTGCTTTGATTTCCACCCTACCACGGCTCTACTGAGTCATGCAAACAGGTGGTTTTTGGGTACAGTCCAGATTCACATGGAGGCAATGAGCGATAGGAGGGGTTTCGTCTCTCCCGGTATTGGGGGTTGATGTTGTGCTATGCTCGACTGGCCATAACGAAAAATCCCTGGCCAGGGTTGCAGTGATATACTGATAAGAGTTATCAGTAGTTTCACGATTGTTATGGACCTTACGTCGGCAAGACTTATCAAGCTATTGGGGTCTGACGTTTACCACCCCTAAGCAAGATATGCGACATATCAGACGAACAGACCGGACTGTACGGTAAGTGTTACTGGTTGGATTCACAGGAGTGTGAGCGGGCTTGCTCGTTGATCTTCTGATCGCTCAATACCCGGGTGGCCGTTACGTTTAGCAGACCGCTTGCTGTTAGTTGTATGTATGCCCTAGAGGCCAGTATTGTACAGATGATGTATATTATATTGGATGCTTGGACATATATAGAGATGACTTCCTTGCTCGATATGATAGTATGCTATCTGGTTGCTCTTTATCTTAACATATATACTTGTCTCTTTATACTGTCTTAGAGTTACATGTTGGTAAAGCCCTTAGGATGTGTACTTGACTACCTGGACTATGATGCAGATCATACTAGTGGGGACATGGTAGTCCATAAGTACATCCTTCAAGGTCCCTAGTCGTGGGTGTATCGAGACGGGGCATCGATATACCAGTGTTGACTAGCGTATACGCTTCTCGACCCATGAGATGGGCAATGGATGATCCCATATCCATTGGTGTTTGACATCAGAGGTGGTATACGGGTGCTCAGTGGAGACTGGGTACACTGGACGGACTCGCCGAGAACTCCCAGATGGTATTATACCTCACGTCAGATGGCAGTTCTCAGGTGACACTTGTGCAGGTTAGTCTGTAGACCCGAGATCGTCATAGAGTCTTGTGTGATTCCCACTGTGCTTTGATTTCCACCTTACCACGTTTATGAGGGCGTGAAAAACGGTGGTTTTTGGGTACAGTCTCGAGTCACATGGAGGCAATGAGCGATAGGAGGGGTTTCGTCACTTCCGGTATTGGGGGTTGATGTTGCGCTGTGCTCGATTGGCCGTAACAGGGAAGTCCCTAGCCAGGGCTGATTCAGAGATTTGCAGGTAAGTGTTACCAGTAGTTTCTCGACCCGTTATGAGCCTCATATCGGCACGACTTATCGGTTATTGGGGTCTGACGTTTACCACCCCTAGACTTGATATGCGACATATCAGACGAGGAGACTGGACTGTACGTGAAGTGTTGCTGATTGGCTCGACGGGAGCTGTAGCAGGTTCGCTTGTTTTCTTCTGATCGCTCAATACCCGGGTGACCGTTACGTTTAGCTAACCGCTTGCGGCTTGGGGATGCTTGATATGATCTGTTGGAGATAGTGCCCTCAGAGTCGATTATTGGATCACAGGCACGTGATTGCAATGATTGAGGGAGGACCTATCCCGGTAGGACAGTCTTACTCGAGATGATAGTATGCTATCTGGTTTACCTTTATCATCGTGTACTGCTTCAGGTGACCTGACAGGTCGCTATTGCACGTTGATAGAGCCCCTAGGATTCTTGCTTGACTGCCAGCAGTATGAGGGCGATCATATAAGTGAGAGCTGGAGTCCATAAGCACATCCTTAAAAGGTCCCTAGTCGTGGGAGTTTCGAGACAGGGCATCGATTCTCCAGAGTAGACTAGTGTATACAGTCGAGACCCCGACGAGGGGCGGTGGCCGGTCTCACAAGCCACTGGTGTCAGTTGGTTCACCTAAGATGTATACAGGTGCTCATTGGGTTATGAGTACACCGGACAGGACTCGCCGGGAACATGCTAGTTGGTCTTATACCTGACGTCAGATAGCAGTTCCCAGGTGACATGTGTACAGGTTAGTTCATCGACCTGGGGATCGTCATTTGTCTCGTGTGAGTTCCCACTGTGCTTTCATTACTACCCTACCACGGCTCAAAGGAGTCGTGCAAACAGGTTTTAGTTGGGTACAGTCCCGAGCCATATGGAGGCAGTGAGCGGATCTTCAGGGGTTCGTCTCTCCCGGTATTGGGGGTGAGGTCGCGCTGTGTCTAGGAGAGCCATTACACGAAGTCCTTGGCCAAGGCAGGAGATTTACTGGTAGGTATTCCAGTAGTATCTCAGGGTGTTCTGGGCTACACTCCGACACGACTTGTACCGCTTTTGGGGGTCTGACTTTTACCAACCCCCTAGGCCCGACATGCGATGCTCATAGACGAACGTACCGGACTGTACGGATATTGTCACTGTCAGGCTCAGTAGGGTGTCAGGATGAGTTCGCTCATCGACGTCCCTTTTGGTCAATAGCTGGTGGCCCGTTACGTATTGGCTTATACCTCTGACGTGCTAGTGGTTAAATCCACAGCCATAGTATTGACGAGTCTTTAGAGTCCACCACACTTACAGTTACTCAAGCTTTCGGGCGAAACGCTGTAGAGGCCGTATGGAGATATGGCAGGGTCCGATCAGATACGTGCGGTATTGCACGGATCAAGATCGGACAGTTAGTACTAGAGGCCGTATGGAGATATGGCAGGGTCCGATCAGATACGTGCGGTATTGCACGGATCAGGATCGAACAGTTAGTACTAGTGGCCGTATAGATATATGGCAAGGTTCGATCGGATACGTGCGGTATTGCACGGATCAGGATCGAACGGATATTACTAGCCGGCTTTGGTTTAAGCCGGATCCTAGTATAGTACAGTGTAGATTTTGTCTCATTGCATTTGTATCCGGACGGAATACAGATGCGGGTGTGTATGCACAGTATCGGGGTTTTCCTGTAATTTATTACGGGACCAGTTTTCTGGAGTTGCCAGTTTGCATTCCGTTCCGGCCGGTTTTCCTTTGTTCTTTCCCGGCCGGACTTTTCCGATGGAGGGGGTTATTTGCAAGTTTGCAAATAACACTTTGTGGAGGGGTTTCTTGCAAATGTATTGATTATGATAGCATCTTTTTGATACCATTCTTTTCTATCATCATTTCTTGCTTTTGTGAGATTAGAAAGGATTTGAGGTTGATTTGATTTTGTGATCATGATGTTTAGGTTATGGTCACCCTTTCACTTTTACTACCATCACCTCCCTTCTTATTATGGATTCATATTCTTTCCTCCACCATTCTCATATGATAAGGTTGAACACACTTGAGAGAAGAAGAGGAGAGGGTTTTTCATTTTGAGTGTGGCATTTTGATCTCATTTCATGTTAAGAAAAATGCAAGCACCATTTTTCTTATCTTGATTCCTCCATCATCTTCAAAGGCTACATAAACCCCAAATGAGACATCGACTCTACACTACACATTCTACAGCAAATCTTGGGCACGTCGACTTGCCAGCTTCGTGCCCGAGTTGCCTTGGTATTGAGGTGGGAGCCCGTAAAAGATGCAGACGATGTGGTGCCCTTCCGGCGTGGAGGCGACGACCGGAGTTTCCGCAGTAGATCGGGACGACGACGAGAAGACCGGAGGACTCGGATCACTCGGTATATCTCTTCCCCATCTTGTAGTTAGGTAGAACTAGTTTAATGGTCCGATCCGGATGTTTAGTGCACGGTGGTGCCGGTTTGCTAAGTTCGCAAAATTAAAGTTTATCACCGCTTCCGCATTTGGCCGTCGGATTGACGGCCGGGGCGCCGCCGTGCACTTACAGTGGTATCAGAGCCTCGCCATTAACTTCGTCTAGCTTTGTTTGATGTGTTTGCATTTCCAATCGACCAAAATTTCCAAAAACCGTATTTTCCTTCACATCAGTTTCTGTCGAAATTTTTTGAAGTCCAAAATTTTTTCAGGTTGTAGAAAACTGATGTACAAGAAGTTCTAAGACTTCTGGGAAAATTCGAGACATTGATCTCTCAGGTAGAGCGCGGAACCGCGGCAAAACCCCCCTAGTTGCCGTGTTTCCGCCACCGTCTTGAGGGATCAATGCGTCAAAATTTTCCCATGGGCTGGTGGGCTGACAATAGGGGTTTTGGAATATTAAACTTGGGCCCAGAATTTCTGTGAGTGCTACAGTATTGCTTGGGGGCCCACTTGTTATTTTTGATCGATCGGATATTTTAAACATATTATTTCACAGTATTTACATTATATCTGCGACCGTGAATATCACTTGATCGGTAAATCCTGTCTAACTGCTATAGCCCGGTTAGACGGATTTGCGAACGTGACTTTCACGTTGATGTTCTGTGATTTTGCTGTGATGTTGCGGATCGGTCGTGGGGGATAGCCTGGATGTAATGCTAGTACAGTTTTGTTGTATTATGTAAATTTGATATTGCGGGACGAGCGTCCGACATGTGGACTGCCGTCACTGCCTGTTTGTATTATTCTTTTGGGGCACGACCTGGTTGCGGTCGATGTACCCGTTGTATGTATATTTTACTTTCTGTACTAGGATTACCCCGCGGAGGGGTGCACAGATAGCCGGGTTCTAGAGGGCAAGAAGCCCGCATCTCATGGCATTGAGATGGAGGGGGCTTCACTCTAGGGTTGGCAGGCTATTCGCCGCACTCGTAGGGGGTACAGGTTGACCCAGGAGGGGTGCCCAAGTTGCCGGATTCCGTGAAGTGCTGGGTGGTCCATTCACGGTGCTGAAGGGGGCTGCCTCGCTTCAGGTTTTGGCGGGTAACTTGCCGCGCCCGTAGGGGTCTAGGATTTCATTGCACAGGCTATCCACACGACCAGAGGAACGTCGGGGTTTCAGTAGTGGCTCTGTGAAACCCGGGGGTCCCAGATATCTGTATTGTTCTGTGATGCTGTACATTTCTGTGATGTTGCATTTCTTATCACGCCTTGAGCGAATATAATATATTGGTATATATATTAGTAGATGTTGTATATGTTTTACATCCACGCTAGTCCAATCCCCGCTCTGTCGTTAGTTAGCTAACCTAACGGGTAATGACGGGACCCAGTGGCGAATGCGGATGGCATATACATACATCAGTATATTTTCGTTCTTTGTGGTGTGATCAATTGATGGGACTGCGTTGATTCGGATCAATGCAAGTTAAAACAAACCTATTCTGATGTTGTTGGAACACTTTTCAAAAAGCTGTTATTGCAAGGACGTTTCACTTTTGTTTTGCATCGTGGTATTCATTTGGAATATCCTGCTCCTCAGTCGACGAGGCAAGGGCCGAGATCCCTTCACCGGGAGTGACCCCTTGGACAGAAGTTTGCGTCAGGGCATTAACTTCACTATAGCCGATTACTTTTGCTTTGCATCGCGGTATTCATTTGGAATATCCTGCACCCCATTCTACGGGAAAGAGCCGAGATCCCTTCACCGGGAGTGACCTCTTTAGTAAAGGTTTTCGTCACTATATTTTCTAAAAAGCTATCCGTTCCTTCAACGATATCAAGTTCATTACGTTAAAGGTTTTCGCCAGAAACCATTCGTAGCCCTCCGTCGTTTCAGACGGGTAGCACGTAGTATTCATGCTATGTTTGTTGGCCTTCGTCAAGGCATAGTGTTTGGTAGCTGCTTGTTGCCTTTCTGCAGCATAGATAGATGCGTTGGTTTGGGACAGTCGTATAGCCTTGTTGGCCTTCGTCAAGGGCTTGTGCGGGTGGGTTCAAATCAACCTGGAGAATGACGGGTAGAACTTGACATGTGACTTATGATTTGTTGGCCTTCGTCAAGGTCATAAGAGCATGGGGCAGAAATCACATCGGGAGTTTCAAAAGAACTGAAACTTTCCAGATATGCGCATACCTTCTGGAGTGTGATAGCGTGAGCGGATTCCGTCACGTTATCATGCAATGATAGTTGGATCCCGATTCCCACTGATGAGTTGGTTTACTCCTCGGGTGACCCCGACTAATTCTTCTTTCAGGTTTGGAGGAGAATTTGAGGTACAGTGGGAGGTTTCCAGATTAGATAAATTGGTAACCATTCTGATCTAGGTTAGAGTGCACGCTGAGTGTTTCTTTTCTCTCTCTCTCTGGCAGCGACCATTGACCCGACCCTAGACTATGACTCAGTGACCAAGTTGACCGAACCTTCTTAACACTGGCTTTTGGATTGTCAGAGTTGCAGACCTCATTGCCACTCCTACTTTTACCCTTTTCTCCAGGACACCCCGTATTACTACGAACGTCCACTTCCATTGGACAAAACCATCGTATGGTTATATACGAACTCGAAGGAATTTATTCGAGGATGGTTTCCGGTTCTGGAGAAAACGAATAGGACTATTCAGTTGTCTTTTCCTTCTACCTTCTCTCAGGTTGCGAGTACTCCTTGGTTTAGGGGTAGTACACCTATTATGCAAATTGGATAGTCTTCTTCCAAACCATAGGCAGGTGCCGAAAGGTAAGGAATGAAGAAAACCAATTAGCATAACGATGGTGTGCAGAAGGTATTAAGATTAAGACAAAGCAAGGGATTAGTAAGAGGGCAAAGTAAATTGCGACTGATATTCACGACCAAACCAAGTATTTCTTCGCCAATACTAAATCACCTTTGTATTTCTCCAGGACACTCCGTATCACTACGAAGATCCACAGTTTATTGGATACTCCATCATATGGTTATATACGAACTCGAAAGGAACTTGTTCCAGTTCGGGGATGGATTCTGGTCCAGGAGAAATAGGAATAAGGTTTATTCGGTTGTCTTTTTCTTCACCTTCTCTCGCATTGCGAGTGCTCCTAGGACTAGGACAGTACACCCATTATGCTTATTGGATAGTCTTCTTCCAAACCATAGGCTGGTGCCGAACGGTAGGGAAGGAAGAAAACCATTTGGCCTAAGGGGTGTGCAGAAGGTAATGACTAAAGACATATAAAGGGATTTGGAGAGGTGGCAAAGAATTATACGGTTATAGTTGTGAATCTGGATAATGGTAGAGGCATTACTAGGAATACCAGGATACCCCATCAAAACATTTCAATGTTTCAGTTTCACTGTGTACTGTTAAATGAAAACTGATTTCCCGATTAGACACTTGCTCCAGGGTATGTATTTACCAGGTATGATTGTCACATCTGTATGGTTTTACAGATGATGAGTGGGAGTAAGTTATTGGGAATTGGGTGATCATCCTCATTATATCGGGATTCGTTGTAATCAGTGATATTTGAGGAGATCACCTGGGCTAATTGCCGGTCGGCAAATATCTGGTTTTGAATATCCGCTGTTGTGCACCAATTTCAAATTGATATATCTGTACGTCTATTTTCATAGAGTGAGATATACCTTTTGATATTATGTCGATGACATTACCTATATCAGTGGATGGTTAGGTAAGGAGCATTAAACAGCGGTGTAATTCTTCTTAACCATAAGTACTGTTTTCAACCTACGACACACAGTGAAAGAGTTGTTAGACTCACCGGACTTATACAGAGTATTGTTTGTTGTCCAGTGTCCATTAGGACAGAGGGGTTGGTCCTCATACTATATTCTGTTTACTTTTAACTTCTCTAGTTCTTAGACATGTGTTTCGTAGAAACACAGGGTCTAAGTTTTGAGGAGTTATAGGTATTTGAATAGAGTAGAGAACCAGGTGTAGCAAGTATCGGGATTCTTCAAAGTGATCGAAGATGTAGATACTTGTGTATGGTATTCAGTTGATAGTAATGATAAAGAGAAATTGCTTCTCTTTCAGGTTACTCATAATTGGAAGCATTCCTAAGTTGGGTAACGCTGATCGGCCTCCTTCCATTTAGTTGACATGCACTGGAGATAGCTGCATGATTTGAATCTGGTTCAATTAAATCAGTGCCTCTGGTTCTATATTGGTTGTAGAACAGTTCATATCTTAACGTTGTTAAGGTACGGGGAGTTGTCCGGCTTATGATTAAAACCAGACACTGGACAACTCAAGGCACGTTTATGTAATGGCTGTTTGTGGGTTGACCCAGGCTATGACGAGGGTTGACTTTCTACCATCTGGCAGATCAATAGAAATATTGTTCTAGACTCGCCACAGTTTTATTAAAAATGGATTTTTTCAAAAACAGTAGTGGGAGTATGGTAGAACTGGAAGTGATTCCAGAACCGCAAACGATTACTGAAGATTTGATAAGGAACCTAAAGATTCAATCTGGTTTGACATTCCATTGGCCACTCCGCAGATAAGGTGGGTAACTTCAGGCACCCGAGAGGTACTCCGGTAGCCTCAAGGACGGTGACAGGGAAGTTCTTGTTTACCCACACTTTCCATTGTTGTTGTTCCAGGCTGCGAGACCCGGCAGGAGGATGAATATAGTGTCGTTCTAAACTATCTTTAGAAGTGCACGTCTATATGACTCTGCCAGAGGGTTGTCGTAGTCAGTGGGAGCAGCGGAAGCATTGGTGGACATCAGGCTTATGTCTATTTATAGACTAAAGCAGATGTAGCGGAGATATATCATCTATTTCTGATGTGACAGTCATAGGTTTGACTTCATCAGAATAGGGGATGGATCTGTTGAGAAGGTAGTAGGGTGTGATATCCTGGTATTTGGATGACATACACAAAATAGGAAGTGACATTCCTATACTACGATCGGTTATACTTTGGTCGTCACACAGTGGTTTCTCCACAAGGGACTTGGACATTATATCAGACATACTGGTTACTAGATCTATGGTTTTTAGATCTAGATTTGGGTGGTTTCCCAATCAGGGTACTTTGACAGCATTCTAAGAGTATTTAGAATGGACGACTCCTGGCACGGTAGTGTACCTGCAGGTGATGGAGTCACCCTCTCTAAAGGTGTCTTATAGACTAAAGTAAAGAGGGATGTGCATGATTGGCAGATCACTTGCTTAGGCAATTGAGTCAATCATGAGATGTCAAGTACCACACCAGATGTTGTTCTTGCACTAGATGCAATAAGTTGACATTGATCCAATCCTGGAGAAACAGTCGGAAGCAGTTTTAGAACATAAGTGGATGTTCTAGGGATATGATAACGACAGCCTCATTTGGGAGACAGCTATCATTCCAGGCTTCCAAGGTGACATAGACGACAAGGAGGTTGTCAGAGTTATAGTTTTCCTTCTGATGAGGGGCAGTATTTTGGACAGGTGGTCCAAGGCAATACTGAGGGTGGCATGGCGCAGGATACTGATTAAGTTCAGTTGACGATACAGTCTAAGAAGTTTGGATTTGGAGTTCATTTATGAGCTAGGTCCCATCAGACATCCAGACATTCTAAGACAGGTATTGCTCATTTCGGGAGATGGCTTTCTCCGCGAACTTGAGATATAGAGAGACATAGAAAGAAACATCTAGGCGGATCCACTCACTGAGGCTATTCCTCGAACGCAATATTTTCGCAAACGGATTTTGTGAGACTGACTAGTAGGGGAGTTGGGTGTTCGGTATCACACAGGCTGTGAGTATGCGACATCGCAATAATTAGTCTTGAGTGCAAGTGGGAGATTGTTGGAGATAGTGCCCTCAGAGTCGATTATTGGATCGCAGGCACGTGATTGCAATGATTGAGGGAGGACCTATCCCGGTAGGACAGTCTTACTCGAGATGATAGTATGCTATCTGGTTTACCTTTATCATCGTGTACTGCTTCAGGTGACCTGACAGGTCGCTATTGCACGTTGATAGAGCCCCTAGGATTCTTGCTTGACTGCCAGCAGTATGAGGGCGATCATATAAGTGAGAGCTGGAGTCCATAAGCACATCCTTAAAATGTCCCTAGTCCTGGGAGTTTCGAGACAGGGCATCGATTCTCCAGAGTAGACTAGTGTATACAGTCGAGACCCCAACGCGGGGCGGTGGCCGGTCTCACAAGCCACTGGTGTCAGTTGGTTCACCTAAGATGTATACAGGTGCTCATTGGGTTATGAGTACACCGGACAGGACTTGCCGGGAACATGCTAGTTGGTCTTATACCTGACGTCAGATAGCAGTTCCCAGGTGACATGTGTACAGGTTAGTTCATCGACCTGGGGATCGTCATTTGTCTCGTGTGAGTTCCCACTGTGCTTTCATTACTACCCTACCACGGCTCAAAGGAGTCGTGCAAACAGGTTTTAGTTGGGTACAGTCCCGAGCCACATGGAGGCAGTGAGCGGATCTTCAGGGGTTCGTCTCTCCCGGTATTGGGGGTGAGGTCGCGCTGTGTCTAGGAGAGCCATTACACGAAGTCCTTGGCCATGGCAGGAGATTTACTGGTAGGTATTCCAGTAGTATCTCAGGGTGTTCTGGGCTACACTCCGACACGACTTGTACCGCTTTTGGGGGTCTGACTTTTACCAACCCCCTAGGCCCGACATGCGATGCTCATAGACGAACGGACCGGACTGTACGGATATTGTCACTGTCAGGCTCATTAGGGTGTCAGGATGAGTTCGCTCATCGACGTCCCTTTTGGTCAATAGCTGGTGGCCCGTCACGTATTGGCTTATACCTCTGACGTGCTAGTGGTTAAATCCACAGCCATAGTATTGACGAGTCTTTAGAGTCCACCACACTTACAGTTACTCAAGCTTTCGGGAGAAACGCTGTAGAGGCCGTATGGAGATATGGCAGGGTCCGATCAGATACGTGCGGTATTGCACGGATCAGGATCGGACAGTTAGTACTAGAGGCCGTGTGGAGATATGGCAGGGTCCGATCAGATACGTGCGGTATTGCACGGATCAGGATCGGACAGTTAGTACTAGAGGCCGTATAGATATATGGCAAGGTTCGATCGGATACGTGCGGTATTGCACGGATCAGGATCGAACGGATATTACTAGCCGGCTTTGGTTTAAGCCGGATCCTAGTATAGTACAGTGTAGATTTTGTCTCATTGCATTTGTATCCGGACGGAATACAGATGCGGGTGTGTATGCACAGTATCGGGGTTTTCCTGTAATTTATTACGGGACCAGTTTTCTGGAGTTGCCAGTTTGCATTCCGTTCCGGCCGGTTTTCCTTTGTTCTTTCCCAGCCGGACTTTTCCGATGGAGGGGGTTATTTGCAAGTTTGCAAATAACACTTTGTGGAGGGGTTTCTCGCAAATGTATTGATTATGATAGCATCTTTTTGATACCATTCTTTTCTATCATCATTTCTTGCTTTTGTGAGATTAGAAAGGATTTGAGGTTGATTTGATTTTGTGATCATGATGTTTAGGTTATGGTCACCCTTTCACTTTTACTACCATCACCTCCCTTCTTATTATGGATTCATATTCTTTCCTCCACCATTCTCATATGATAAGGTTGAACACACTTGAGAGAAGAAGAGGAGAGGGTTTTTCATTTTGAGTGTGGCATTTTGATCTCATTTCATGTTAAGAAAAATGCAAGCACCATTTTTCTTATCTTGATTCCTCCATCATCTTCAAAGGCTACATAAACCCCAAATGAGACATCGACTCTACACTACACATTCTACAGCAAATCTTGGGCACGTCGACTTGCCAGCTTCGTGCCCGAGTTGCCTTGGTATTGAGGTGGGAGCCCGTAAAAGATGCAGACGATGTGGTGCCCTTCCGGCGAGGAGGCGACGACCGGAGTTTCCGCAGTAGATCGGGACGACGACGAGAAGACCGGAGGACTCGGATCACTCGGTATATCTCTTCCCCATCTTGTAGTTAGCTAGAACTAGTTTAATGGTCCGATCCGTTTGTTTAGTGCGCGGTGGTGCCGGTTTGCTAAGTTCGCAAAATTAAAGTTTATCACCGCTTCCGCATTTGGCCGTCGGATTGACGGCCGGGGCGCCGCCGTGCACTTACATGATCATCACCCACTGCCGGCGTATTGAAGAGTCTTAGAGTCCCACAATGGAGTTTCCTAGTCCAGGCGAAACGTTGTGGTGCGCGTATGCGATATGCGCATGGACCCGATGAAAATGCGCGTATAGTATACCGTATATTGATCGGGCGGCTTGCTTTTGGTGGGGTCATATGTGATATGGACGGATTGATAAATCAAGTGTTGATTTATCATTTAACCATTAGCTTCTCACTAGAAATCCTATCTTGTTTCTTTTGGATGTATGCATGCATGTATGCATTCATTCTTGTTCATGCACATTTGGATGTGCATGCACACATGCATACATACATCATTCTATCATGGTTGCTTATACAATGAGAATGGTGGCAATAAAAGAATCACACCATGGTTTTTATATGGATTATTATTGCTTTTGAATTAAAACAAAAAGGAAAAGAAAAAGGGTTAAATCATAGAATGTTTCTACACTCTTCTTTACCTTACCATGCTTACCTACCTTTTAACCCTTGGTTTATTTTCCTTTTGTGTTTTTAACTCAAATACACTAATATCTTTATAATTAACCATGGTTTGAAATGAGAGATGGAAAATATATATACTTATATTTTTCATTTTTCTTATGAGAGTTTTTCTTCTCTTCTTCTCAAAAAAGCCATCATCTTCATCAACCTTGATCCTTTGCTCTCTTGAATTTTCAAGTGAGAAATATACTCATCAAGTTAGGATTTTGAAGTGAGAAAGAGAACCAAAATACCATTCTACACAAGTCTAGCCCACTTGTTTGGAGTGTTAGCTTCATTTCGTTCTCTTGATCGGGTGAAGTTGCAAGCTTGGACAAAGCGGACTCCGGGTGGATCATCGGTGACCTAGAGGAGTTCAAGCGGAGCTTTTTCAAACCCCAAGTAGCCAAGGAGTCTAGCGTAGGGAGCTACAAATGTTGTACTCTCAAAACCCTAGCTTTTCTTTCATATGATGATATGCAAGTTTTAGAAACCCTAATTTTCTAGGAACGATCCGATGTTTGTTAACTTAGCACCCTAAAGATTCCACCTTTGGTACATGTGATGCTTCCAAACCCTTCATGAGGTGCTAGGTAAACCTTTCTTTGGTAACAGAGCCAGCCTAGAACATTAGGCGACAATTTTACGAAGTTAAAACTTCGATCGAACCGAAATACAGCCTTTTAGAATGCTCTCTGGACATTTTTTAAACTCTGGTTATTTTCAGAATTAAAAATATGCAAAAAATTCAGCAGGTAAATATAAGAGTTACTGTGAAAAACGAGACCATGAACAGTAAATATGAGCGCGGAACCGCGGCAATAGCCTTCTTAGGTCGCGGTTCCACGGCCGTTCTGTTGAATCATGGTCTGGTTTTTGTACAGTAACTCATGACTCTGCTTGTTTATTTTTTTGGAGTATTTTTAATCTGAATTTAGTACTATAAATTCTGGAGATGTTTTTGGACTCGTCGATTCGATCGGAATTTTCATTTCGTGTCTTTTCCAGATAAATTAGAAAGTATTGAAGTGTTTGAACGAGTATCATTTGCTCACTTTTCACGGGGTTTAAATATTTTGGAGATACGTGCAAGTTTTGTGGTGGTCCCTCTAGAAGACAACAAACCTTAACTCGATTATGTGACCGTCTTGAACTGCCCTTTGAACCTTAGGGTTTGGGGCAGTACGGCGTGCCACATGTGAGGCGTTGGCTTGACCCTTCTATGGTTGGACCGCTACTACTGTGTCACACTCCGGGTTTTTGAACTCCGCTCAAGTGTTGAGCTGTAGGGAATCTTGGGTATTTGATCGTTCGTTCAAAAACTTTAATACTGTCTGTTTATCTAGAATGTGATGCAATGTGTGGAATTCATATTATATGACATGAAATACGAGGTATGTGATACTTCACATTTACGATGTATAAAGAGAATGTGGATTCCAAATATTGCAGTTTTACACTTTCTTTTCTGTGACCGTAAGTGTAGTATGTCGATATCGCCGGTTTCGTTGCTATACATCAACGACAATTGGGGTATGCATACTTACTTACGTTGATGATATATGATATTATGTGTTGCTGAGATATGATGTGCAGGATTGTCGCAATTGAATAGCCGGGGTTTTTTATGTGAGATGAGAGTTTTATATTTTCATTCATGTAAATTTAAATGTAATGTAATATTCTTTTATTTGGGGCACTTCCGGGTTGAGGTCGATGCCACCAGTGTTGTATATTATTTACTTTTCCGCATTAGGATGGACCCAAGGAGGGGAGCACAGGTGACCGGATTCTGGGGTTCAGTGGGAGGCCATCTCGAGGAGTCGAGATCGGGTCTCCTAAACTCCAGAATTGGTAGGGTCGCTTGCCGCTCTCGTAGGGGTCCAGGGTGTGGGCTTGGCTATTCATCGCGACTGTGGAATCCGTATTTTCTATTATTGGCTAAATACTAAATACGGACGTCCTAGTATATCCCACATTATATCTATGTTTCTGCCGCGATATCTGTGATGTGATCATTAGATATGTTCTGTGATGGATACAGTATATAGTATATATGATGTATTATATAGATGTTACTTATGTTTTACACCCGCGCTAGCCCTGCCACGCTCTGTCGTTAGTTACCTAACCTAACGGTGCATGAGGGGACATCGAGGCGAATGCGGATGGCATAAGTGCACGTCGTATTTATCTGTGATGTTTAGGTGACTTAAATGATGGGACTTCATTAATGTGATTAATGAAAGAAAAGAAACCTAAAAGATGTTGTAGAATCAAATTTTTAATTAAAAGGGTAGCTACAGTTTTGCTTTGCATAGCGGTATATATGATATACCCTGCACCTTATTCGATGGGGAAAGAGCCGAGATCCCTTCACCAGGAGTGACCTCTTTAGCAAAACTGGCAGATGCTACAACGCTCGGTTTGACTTTTGACTGCTTTTGGAGTTTTGCTTTGCATTGTGATATATATGATATGTCCTGCACCTTATTCGATGAGGAAAGAGCCGAGATCCCTTCACCGGGAATGACCTCTTTAGCAAAACTAATAAAAGCCTCAAAATCACTCCATTTCAAAACTTCACTTCATTCTACAACGATATCAAGTTCATTACGCAATAGGTTTTCAGAAAAACCTGTCGTAGCCCTCCGTCATTTCAGATAAGAACTGTTTAGTATTCGTGCTGCGTTTGTTGGACTTTGTAAGGGCGTAGTGTGCGGTAGCTGAATAGTGCTTATTTGCTTATGCATGTGATGGAGATTGTTTCAGGGTAGTCGTACGACCTTGTTGGCCTTTGTCAATGGTCGTGCGGGTGGGTTTGATTCAATCAAGAAATGACGGGTTGAACTTGACTAGCATCCTATGATTTGTTGGCCTTTGTCAAGGTCATGGGGGTTAGGGGGAAAATACTATCGGGAATTTCAAGTGTTGAAATTTGCAATGAGATTGCATAGCTTCTATGAGATAGTTGGATCCCGATACCCACTGCGAGTAATTGTTACTCCCGGAAGAGTTTTACACAAGACAATTAGTCGATCAAGTAGGTGTCTAGAAAGGTGTCAACGGGGTTACGCCTCTGGGAAAACGAGGTTTACTTTAATTAGGTCCGTGCGAAAGCACGGGGAACCTCCCTCAAAGTACCGACACTGGCCTGGCTGAAAGATCGACGAAGTTGTAAGGTGTAATTAATCCCGGCTAGTCTTTCCTTTTAGGGTTTGAAGGAAGATTTGATAAAAAACAGTGGGAGCCATCCTGATTAGATAAGATAATAACCAATCTGATCTTGCAAGAGCATACGCTAAACTGTTTTCTTCTCTCTCTCTCCAGGTAGCGACCATGTCATTGTAAGTCCATGCTACCTCTCCCGGTACTTTCGGGAATGCGGAATTTGGTAAAAAACAGTTTTTACGGAGGTGGTAACATGGACCTATAACCCGGATCTTGGTTAAACATCTATCTAACAACCTAACTATGAGTTTCTAGCTACTCGGTTAGGGGGATATACCTTGCTTGTCTTGAACTCCTTCGTCTTCAAGCTCCGGTGGTGGTCCGATTGGCTTCTTCTCGTCGTCTCCGTACGCCGAAGATAGATCCACCTGAAAGCTCCAACCTTTAGCTCCTTCTTCGTTCTTTGAAGAAACTAGTTCACTTGGTTTGCTAAACCTAGTGAACTAGAATGAGTAGAGAATACTTTGTGTGGGATTTTATCTATGGTTCTTGATTCTCAACTCATGAGACAAGAGAACCATAGATTAAAGAGAGGGAAAAAGAGCAAGAGGGTGAGAGCAAAAGGAGAGCTCAAGAACAAGAGAGAGAATGAGCAAGAAAGAATGAGGCTCTCTTTTGTCTTTCACCCTCTCATAATCCAAAGTCATGATAACTCATCATACAAAAAAAGTCTTATGTGATGGTTTGAAGCAACCATAACCATATCATTTCATGCACTCATTTTACATAAATGAGCAAGCAAGAAAAAGTCTTTGCCATGAAATGATGGCTATGGTTATCATGATGGTCAACTAGTCAAGCCTAGTCAACCGGTCAACAAAGTCAACAAGTCAACAAAAGTCAACAAGTCAACAAAGTCAACAAGTCAACAAAAGTCAACAAGTCAACAAAGTCAACAACCATATCACCATAATACTTAATTAATATAATAGTTAATCACATATCATATTCTCATTAGGGTTGAGCAAAAAGTCAAATAGTCAACGGTCAACTGTCAACAACCCTAATGAGAATCCGCTGCCTCTGCCTCCCTGTCAACTGTGCATACACACCCGCATCCGCGTTCCGAGGAACACGAATGCACACTGGATAAATCCAATCCCAAAAGGTACACTAGGATCTGGCTTAAACCAAAGCCCGCTAGTGTAAACTGTCCGGACACTGTACGTGCACAAGTGCACGGATGTGACCGAACCCTGTCGCAAAACCATGCGACCTGTCGCAATACCATGCGACCTCTACTCTTTTGCCTAAAGGCGAAAAGCTTTCTGTGTGGGACTCTAAAGACTCGACACTACGCTGGCAGTGGGTTTAACCACAGACCGCAAGTGGCACTAGCTGTGCGTAACGGTCCCCAGGTAATGCCGACAAGAAGACCGACGAGGCGAAACCCATCTGAACTCCTACTGAGCCTGAGTGTGACATTCTCCGTACAGTCCGGTCTGTTCGTCTGATACATCGCATGGCGGGCCTAGGGGGCGGTAAACGTCAGTCCCCCAATAGCGGTACAAGTCGTGCCGGAGCGAAGCCCAAAACACCCTGAGATAACACTGGAAACCTACCAGTATATCTCGTTTGCCCTGGCCAGGGACTACTCGTGTAATGGCTCTCCTAGACACAGCGCGATGTCAACTCCCAATACCGGGAGAGACGAATCCTGTCTAACCGTCACTGCCTCCAAGTGCTTCGGGACTGCACCCAACCACTACCTGTTTGCACGACTCCTTTGAGCCGTGGTAGGGTAGTGATCAAAGTACAGTGGGAACACACTCGAGGCGAAGTGACAGTGTCAAGTCAGCGGACTAAGCTGTACTCATGTCACCTGGGAAGTGATAACTGACGATAGGCATAATACCAACTAGTCAGTTCCCGACGAGTCCTGTCCAGTGTACCCGTAACCTAACGAGCACCCGCATACTATCTCAAGTACGACGTACTGACGGCTGTGGGACAGACCGTCTCCCACACTGGGATGAGAAGCGCATGCGCTGGTCTACTCCGGAGTATCGATGCCCTGTCTCGATAGTCCTGCGACCAGGGACCTGCATAAGGATGAGCTTATAGATTACCCAGCCCCACTAGTGTGACGCCATCACATCGCTGGTAATCAAGCAAAGATCCTAAGGGCTCCACTAATGTGTATAGGCGATATACTAAAATAAACACATGTACACATTGAAGTAGAAACAAACCAAGTAGCATACTACTATTTTGAGCAAGATTGTATATACAAGGTGAATATCCCAAGCTTCCATTAAGTAATATACAAACTAGTATGATATAGTAATGGCCTCTAGGGCATATACACTAACAATCTCCCACTTGCACTAAGGCCATGTACTGGCGTATCGAAGACCTATCATCTCGATCAGCCGCTCGAACTGAGTCTGGGGCAGGGCCTTGGTGAATGGATCTGCAGTGTTATCTTCTGAAGCGACTCTCCGAACCTCGATCTCCTGGCGATCTACGATCTCCCTAATCAGGTGATACCGCCTCAAGATGTGCCTGGATCTCTGATGGGACCTGGGTTCCTTCGCTAAAGCTATAGCTCCGTTGTTGTCGCAATACAGAGGTATTGGATCAACAATGGACGGAACCACCTGAAGTTCTTTCAAGAACTTCCTCATCCAGACAGCTTCTTTTGCGGCATCAGATGCAGCGATGTATTCTGCTTTCATCGTCGAGTCTGCAACGGTTTCTTGTTTGGAACTCTTCCAACACACCGCCCCTCCATTGAGGGTAAAGACAAAACCCGACATGGACTTGGAATCATCCTTGTCACTCTGGAAGCTGGAGTCAGCAAAGGCCTCGATCTGGAGGTCTTTTCAGCCATACACCAAGAACATCTCCTTAGTCCTTCTCAGGTACTTGAGAATGTTCTTTACCGCTATCCAGTGTTTCTCCCCAGGGTTTGACTGATACCGGCTTACCACACTCAGTGCATAAGCTAAATCCGGTCTGGTACACAACATCGCATACATTATAGAGCCTACCGCAGAAGCGTAGGGTATAATAGACATGCGATCCCTCTCCAAATCAGTCTTGGGAGACATCTCTTTACAGAGGGTGATCCCGTGACAAGCCGGTAGGTTACCGCGCTTGGAATCTTCCATACTGAATCTCTTCAGTATAGTGTCGATGTACCTGGACTGTGAAAGTCCTAATATCCTCTTGGATCTGTCACGGTAGATCCGGATACCCAGAATGTACGAGGCATCACCCAGGTCTTTCATGGAGAACCTTTGTGACAAGAACCCCTTGACAGATTGTAGCATAGGAATGTCATTTCCTATTAAGAGAATGTCATCCACGTATAAAACGAGGAATACTACAGTTCTCGCTACAAATCTACTATAGATGCATGGTTCATCTGGGTTTTTGATAAAGCCAAATTCTTTGACCGTCTCATCATAGCAGATGTTCCAACTCCGCGATGCCTGCTTTAGTCCATAGATGGACTTAAGCAACTTGCACACCTTTCCGCTGCTCCCACTCTGAATGAAACCCTCTGGTTGGTCCATATAGACACACTCCTCTAAATTTCCATTTAGAAAAGCTGTCTTTACGTCCATTTGCCAGATCTCATAATCGTGGAAGGCAGCAATGGCAAGAAGGATCCGAATGGATTTCAGCATGGCTACTGGAGAAAAGGTTTCGTCATAGTCCAAGCCAGGTCTTTAACGAAAACCCTTTGCTACCAGCCTAGCTTTATAGGTCTCAACCTGTCCATCTACACCAATCTTCCTTTTGAAGATCCACTTGCATCCTACGGGTTTTACCCCGTCTGGAGCAATGTCCAACGTCCATACCTTGTTGGTGTACATGGACTCCATTTCGGTCCGCATTGCATCCAGCCATTTCACTGAGTCAACGCTCTGAACGGCCTGCTGGAAGCTAGTAGGCTCATCATAATCTATGATGCAATCCTCTCTATCCCCGTCTATGAGAAAACCGCAGTATCTCTCGGGCGGATGAGACTGCCTACTACTCCTGCGGAGCGGCGTAGGAATGTCCTGTTCTGTTGAACCCTCTGGTTCCACTAACCTTTCAGTAATAGTCTGTGGTTCTGGAATTTCTTCCAGTTCCACTGCGCTCCCACCATTTTCCTTTTCCAAGAACTGGTGTTCTAGAAAGTGGGCATTACGAGAAACAAGGACTTTTTGTTCCTCTGCGTAGTAGAAAAGATACCCCCTGGTGTTCTTTGGGTATCCCACAAACTTGCACAGTACTGAGCGTGCCTCGAGTTTGTCCGCATGCTGCTTTTTGACAAAAGCTGGACATCCCCAGATCTTCAGATATTGAAGATAGGGTTTCTTCCCACTCCACATTTCATATGGGGTGGTAGGCACAGTCTTAGTCGGAACTCGGTTCAAAAGGTATGCAGCTGATTCTAGCGCATACCCCCAGAATGATCGCGGTAACTCAGCGTTACTCATCATGGACCGCACCATATCCAATAGGGTGCGGTTCCGTCTCTCCGATACACCGTTATGTTGCGGGGTGTATGGAGGAGTAAGCTGAGAGAGAATTCCGTTCTCTTTTAAATAGTCCAGGAACTCGGCACTTAAGTATTCTCTACCTCGATCCGATCTTAGAATCTTAATACTTTTGCCGGTCTGCTTCTCTACTTCATTCTTATACTCCTGGAATTTTCCAAAGGCTTCGGACTTATGTTTCATTAAGAAGACATAACCGTACCTTGAGAAGTCATCCGTAAAAGTAATGAAGTAAAAATGGCCGCTTCGCGCATGTGTAGACATTGGACCGCACACGTCACTGTGTACGAGTCCCAAGAGCTCGCTCGCTCTTACTCCATGTCCAGTAAACGGAGTCTTTGTCATCTTTCCTTTGAGACAAGATTGACAAGTGGCATACGATTGATATTCGAACGCATTCAAATATCCCTCTGTATGTAACTTAGTCAACCTTCTCTCATTGATGTGACCCAGTCTACAATGCCATAAGAAAGTCTGATTTATTTCTGAAGACTTTCTTTTGTGTGTATTCTGGACATTAAAAATCAGTGGTTGGTTCAATACGTATATACCATTACTCAATGTACCTGACCCAATCAAAACTTGATTAAGGTGAATGTTTACAACATTACTTACAAACGCAAATTCATAACCTTCTTTAGAAACTAAAGATACAGAAATGATATTACAAGTTGCGTTGGGTACAAAAAAGCAATTACGCAAAACCAAAACATGTCCATCTGACATTCCCAGGTGATAGTCCCCCACGGCTTTAGCATCCATGCTATCTCCGTTCGCAACTCTGAAGGTCATGTCACCTGCCTTCAAAACCCTACGGTTTCTCAACGCCTGCAAAGAATTACAGATATGAGATCCTGATCCGGTATCCAATACCCAGGAAGTAGAGTTTATTGAAAGACAGTTTTCAATAACATACACACCTGAAGCTGAAGCTGCAACCTGCTTCAATTCCTGTGTTCTGGCCTTCCAGGCCCTGCAATCATTCTTCCAGTGTCCTTTCTTATGACAATAGAAGCATTCTTCCTTATCCACAAGCTTCCCCGCTATCTTTGTTGCTTTACCTTTTCCCTTCGTATCCGCCTTACTAACACCGCCCCTTGGTTTGGCGGGGGCCTTCTTCTTCTTTCCCTTGGCTTTCGCCTTGGACCTAGAAGAAGATGATTCTCCTACAAACAAAGTGGATGTATCCCTACCTTTCAGTAGGGTGCCCTCTGCGCTCCTCAGCATGTTGAGGAGCTCTGAAAGTTCAACCTCTTTTTCTTGTAAGTTGAAGTTCAGTATAAACTGGGCGTAAGTGGAAGGAAGGGACTGGAGAACTATATCCGTATATAGCTCACTCTCCAATGTGATCCCTAGGTCCGCGAGCTCCTCAATGTAGCCGATCATCTTTAGCACGTGCTCGGCTACTGATGATCCGACGGCCATTCTTGTCGAAAATAACTTTTTCGACGCTTCGTATCTTGCGATACGAGATTGCTCTCCATACAGTTCTTTTGTATGAAGCAATATGGATTCCAAGTCCATATTCTCGTGCCTCCTCTGATGTTCGTTGTCCATCGAGGCAAGCACGAGGCACTTGGCCTTCGCGCTATCAATCTCCCAAGTCTTGCGGATTTCCTTATCCGCGATGCTGGAAGTTGGACCAGGGACAGGGGGAGCTTTGGTGGTAAGAAGATACCCCAGCTTGTCGTAAGTGATTGCTATCTTGACATTCCTGAGCCAATCTTTGTAGTTTGACCCTGTCAGTTTGTTTTTATCTAGGAGTAACTTAAGTCCAGTCATGTGGATTGGTCGCTGCAATTAGGAGAGAGAAGAAGAAACACTCAGCATGATGCTCTTGCAAGTTTAGAGTGGTTTTTAGTTTGTCTAAACAGGATGGCTCCCACTGTTTCTCGAATCCCTCCTCAAACCATAAAGGAAGAATTAGTCAGGATCAATCCCACCGTACAATACTTGCTTAACCGTTCAGCCAGGCTGGTGTCGGTACTTCGAGGGAGGTTTTCCAACGCTTTCGCGAAGTTCCTTAATTAAAGAACCTCTTTTCCCTGGGGGCGTAGCCCCGCTAACACCTTTCTAGGCACCTACTAGGTTTATAGCATTGATCGTTAAGTGAGAAATTTCTCGAGGAGTAGCATATACTCACAGTAGGATCGGGATCCAAATATCATTGCGTGACGAAACTGAAGGAATCCTACCAGAATCATCACACTCCAAATGGTATGCAAATCTAGCAAGTTTCAGTACTTATGAAACTCCCGATGTGGATTTTTGCCCCATGCTCTTATGACCTTGGCGTGAGGTCAAAATGTCATAAGTCACATGTAAAGTTCGTCCCATCATTATCCAGGTTAATTTGAACCCACCCGTACATACCCTTGACGTAGGCCAAAATGGCAGTACGACTGTCTCAAACCAACGCATTCTATCTATGCAACAGATAAATATCCGGCAGCTACCAATCACTATGCCTTGGCGTGAGGTCAAAATACATAGCTTGAATACTACCGAATATTTAACTGAAATGATGGAGGGCTACGGATGGTTTGGGCAAAACCGTGAACGTAGTGAACTTGATTTGGTCGATGGAACGAGATAGCTTTTAAATGGAGTGGCTCAAACTCCGTATTTTAAAAGTTTGTTTTGAAAAGAACCGAGTGGTTTTTCGAAAGTGTTCCAACGACTTTAACTTGGTTTATTATCTTGCATTAGTTCTTTTAATGCGTGATATTCTTGCATTAGTTCTTTTAATGCGTCCCATCATTTAATCCTACCATTGCAGAAAACAACCAAAATATGACGTACGCTTATGCCATTCGCATTCGCCACGGGGCCCCGTCATTACCCGTTAGGTTACTTAACTAACGACAGAGCGGGGGCTGGGCTAGCGCATCTGTAAAACATAAGCAACGCCTAAATAATATCATATATAGATATACTGCAATGATAAACATTTCAGATCACAGATGAATACATTGGATATACTAGGAATCTGTAATTTGCACGAGCCTGTAACAAAAACAGATTACACGGTCGCGGTGAATAGCCAAAACCCCACCCAAGACCCCTACGGGTGCGGCAAACTACCCGCCAAGTACCCGAAGCGTAGCAACCTCCCTCATCTCCATGAGTAGGACACTCGACACTTCGGCATACCCGGTAGTTTGTGCACCCCCTCCATGGGTCTATCCTAGGAGCAAAAACAGTAAAAAGAAATTATACAATGACGGCTACAACCCCGACCCGGTTGTGCGGCCATACAAATAATTATTACATCAATTTACAAATTTACATGAATTGAAAGAAAAGAAAACTCTCGTCTCACAACCCCCGGCTATTCACCCGCGACAATCCAACATATACATATACACATTCCAGCAACATTACAGATCACAGATTTGTATAACCCCCACTAATCGACATATAGCGATTAGTAGACGTTCAATACAAATATCACATTACAGAAAAACCCGTTAGCCTAAGTCTTTTAGAAGTTCGATCAAAAATACGGATTTTCAGGACCCCAAAGTAAATTTTTCGTTCTGGAAAATCTGGGTTGAAAATATATATTCCAAAAATCCCAAAATACCCCGAGAAGCACACTGTAGAAAATAAACACCAAAGAGGGGGCAAGGAGGCCGCGGAACCGCGGCAATAGCAAGCTATTGCCGCGTTTCCGCGCTCGTTTAGGGGAATCATTTGGTGATTTTTCTACAGTGTCTTTTAAAAACCCTGAGCCGATTTTAGGTGTTAAAATAATCAAATTTTGAACAGTAAAAAAATCGACAGAAACTCGAATTTTCGGGGTTTTGTTTTCGGGACTTTTTCTTTGATCGATCTTCTAGTTACTTGCTAACATGTTAGATAGAGTTTAACTAGGCTCTGATACCACTGTAAGTCCATGCTACCTCTCCCGGTACTTTCGGGAATGCGGAATTTGGTAAAAAACAATTTTTACGGAGGTGGTAACATGGACCTATAACCCGAATCTTGGTTAAACATCTATCTAACAACCTAACTATGAGTTTCTAGCTACTCGGCTAGGGGGTTATACCTTGCTTGTCTTGAACTCCTTCGTCTTCAAGCTCCGGTGTGTTAGTTATATGTATGCCCTAGAGGCCATTACTATACATAGGATGTATATTGTAGTGGATGCTGGGACATATATAGGGAGGACTTTCTTGCTCGACATGATAGTATGCTATCTGGTTGCTCTTTGCCTTAACGTGTATACTGATTGTCTCTCTATTACATGTTGGTAAAGCCCTTAGGATCTGTACTTGACTACCTGGACTATGATGCGGATCATACTAGTGGGGACATGGTAGTCCATAAGTACATCCTTCAAAGTCCCTAGTCGTGGGTGTATCGAGACGGGGCATCGATATACCAAAGTAGACTAGCGTGTACCTTCTCGACCCATACAGATGGGCGATGGATGATCCCATATCCATTGGTGTTTGACATCAGAGATGATATACGGGTGCTCAGTAGAGACTGGGTACACTGGACGGACTCGCCGAGAACTCCCAGATGGTATTATACCTCACGTCAGATGGCAGTTCTCTGGTGACACTGGTACAGAGTAGTCTGTTGACCCGAGATCGTCATAGAGTCTTGTGTGGTTCCCACTGTGCTTTGATTTCCATCTTACCACGTCCAAGAGGGCGTGCAAAACGGTGGTTTTTGGGTACAGTCCCGAGTCATGTGGAGGCAATGAGCGATAGGAGGGGATTCGTCTCTCCCGGTATGGGGAGTTAATGTTGCGCTGTGTTCGATTGGCTATAACAGGAAATCCCTGGCCAGGGTTGCTGAGATTTACTGGTAAGTGTTACCAGTAGTTTCTCGAACAGTTATAGACCTCATATCGACACGACTTATCGAGCTATTGGAGTCTGACGTTTACCACCCCTAGGCGAGATATGCGACAGATCAGACGATCAGACCGGACTGTACGGTAGTGTTACTGGTCGGATTCACTGGAGTGTGAGCGGGCTTGCTCGTCGATCTTCAGATCGCTCAATACCCGGGTGGCCGTTACGTTTAGCAGACCGCTTGCGGCTTGTGGATGCTTGATATGATCATCATCTGCTGCCGGCGTATTGACGAGTCTTTAGAGTCCTACACAGAGGTTTCCTGGCTCAAGCGAAACGAAATAGGAGCGCATATGAGATATGTGCGGGACCGAGAATAATGCGTGTATGTGATACCGTATTCTATTCTCGCGATAAATATATCGAATGGTTGTATGCGATATAACCTAGTTATCGATTCAAGCGTTGATTCGATAAGCCGATATATTGTATACTAGTCGGTTGTGTGCGACATAACCGGGTCATTGAATCAAGTGTTGATTTAATGATTTAATGCATATTTATATATTTGATATATTACTTTGCATCAACCAGTATCGGTTTACTTAAGATGGATTTTCTCACTCGGATGGGCGCATTGTATATGCGATATACTTTTGTGCACTTGATTGTATCATGTTTGATGATACATGTCATGCTAGGGTTCAAGTGTAAAGATTAAACCTTGGTTAATGAAATGGTTAGGGTTTATTATTTATTATTCATTTATCTTATTTAATTATCCTTTTATTTTTGATAAATGAATGAAAGAAAAGAGAAAAGAATGGTGGCAAATTTTGGAGTTTAGTTGAAGCTTCATGAAACATTGATCTAGTCAACCATTCTTATCTCATCCTTAACCCTAACCATTCCCACTAACCATGATTCATTCTCTACACTTAACTCTAGTTAACATTATGATAAGTATTTGTTTTTCTATTATTTTTAAAGAAGATATCATAACTATTTCCTTCTTCTTCTTCCTTGAACTTGAAGAAGAAAGCTTACCTCATCAATGGTGATTGATGAATTAGAGTGAGAAATCCAATTCTAAAGTTAACCCAACTCCTATTTCTTCATCCTCTACCTCTTGCCAAGTAGTAGAGTGTGTTTACTTCACAAGTTTCATGACTTGGTGAAGTTGTGAGCTTGATCTAGCGATGCCTCGACGTAGATCATCTTCGGCATGGACATCGACGACCTAGCTTGCCCATTCTCCGACGAAGCCGACTCTAGAGCCCGGATTTGATTTGGACAGCGGAGAGGAACTCGTTGCGGAGCTATGGAGGTAGAGCACCGGATCTACAAAGGTTGTATTTCCGTTTTCTCATTAGTTAAGTGTTAACTAGTTCATTGTTCGCCTAGACATCTAGTTATCGATCCGTAGTTTAGGGTTTGTAGGCACCATAATTTTTGAAATTGCCATGGTTGATGGCTTGGGAGACCTCACTAGCGTGCCTAGGAACCCTACAGTGGTATCAGAGCCTAGCTAGAGCCTTAGGCGAAGTCTAGACGGAATTTGAAGTCCGAACGAACCCGAAACCCCGAATCAAACATGCTCTCTGTCCAGATTTTAAAAATGTGGATTTTTCAAGATTAAAAATATCCAGAAAATCAAGCAGGGTTTTTTAAGAATTACTGTAAATTTCGTGGGCCTAAGTCCACTTTTCCACCGCGGAACCACGGCACGTGCTATGCATTCCGCGGCGGTTCCGCGGCGCATTTGTCGTTTTGTGCATCAAGATTTGTACAGTAATTCTTATTTGTCTGTTCTGATTTTCCTGGGAATTTTTAATATATTTTCAAGAGTTGAATTTTCTGCAGTTGTTTTGGGGATTCGGTGTTTCGATCGGGGTATCAAATTTTGTCTATTTGGCTTTCCGGATAAATTTTAGAATATGTTAAAAAGTTCGACCGGATATAAATACCCAATTTTTCCCCTGTCGGGAAATTTCCAAGTGTTGGATTTTTCCATAGTTTAATGACGTTCTAAGTAGTGCAAGTAACGCGATGGTCCCTCTAGAAGACACAAACCTTAACTCGATTATGTGACCGTCTTGAACTGCCCTTTGAACCTTCGGGTTTGGGGCAGTACGGCGTGCCACATGTGAGGCGTTGGCTTGACCCTTCTACGGCTGGACCGTTGGTACTGAGGTACGAACTGAATGTTGTTAGACTTATTTCATGTGTTGATCTGTATCGGGAAAACTTGGGTGTTCGATTGTTCGATCGGAAAGTTTGACATTTTCTATTTATCCGGAATGGGATACAATAATTGGAATTCACAAGTAGTTATGAGATAACTGAATGAATGTTATAAATCTAGCAATTTAGTCCCATATGATATTGAAAAGAGTTTTCGATAATGAGACTAAAATGCGGGATTTATATCTGTTAGGCATGCGATGTTTAAAGAAGTTGCGGATTCCAACTGTTGTAGTTTTACACTTTCTTTTCTGTGACCGTAAGTGTAATGTGTGATATCGCCGGTTTCGTTGCTATATGTCAACGACAATTGGGATGCGCACATTTACTTACGTTGATGACATGTGATGTTATGTGTTGCTGGATATGTTATATTGGATCGTCGTGTTTGAATAGCCGGGGGTTTTTATGTGAGATGAGTGTTTTTCAATTTCATTCATGTAAAAACTTGTATGTAATATTCTTTTATTTGGGGCGCTTCCAGGTTGCGGGAGTTGTCACCTGTTGTATATTATTTACTTTTCCGCACTAGGATAGACCCAAGGAGGAGGGCACAAGTAACCGGGTTCTGGAGTCCAGTGGGAGACCAACTCGAGGAGTCGAGTCCGGGTCTCCTAACTCCAGAATTGGTAGGGTTGCTTGCCGCTCTCGTAGGGGTCTAGGGGTGTGGGTTTGGCTGTTCATCACGACCGTGGAATCCGTGTTTTATACTGGCTCGTATTGAAAACACGGACGTCCTAGTATATCCAATATTTCATATGTTTCTTCTGCTGCGATATCTGTGATGTGATCATGTGATGTTCTCTGATAGATACAGTATATAGTATATATGATATATTATATAGACGTTACTTATGTTTTGCACTCGCGCTAGCCCTGCCCCGCTCTGCCGTTAGTTACCTAACCTAACGGTGCACGAGGGGACATCGAGGCGAATGCGGATGGCATAAGTGTACGTCGTATTTATCTGTGATGTTTAGGTACATAATTGATGGGACTTCATTAATGTGATTAATGAAAGAAAAGAAACCTAAGATGTTGTAGAATCGAATTTTAAAATAAAACAGGTAGCTACAGTTTTTGCTTTGCACAGCGGTATATATGATATACCCCGCACCTTATTCGATGAGGAAAGGACCGAGATCCCTTCACCGGGAGTGACTTCTTTAGCAATAACTGGCAGATGCTACACTCGGTTTGCTTTTGACTGCTTTTGGGTTTTTGCTTTGCACAGCGATATATATGATATATCCCGCACCTCATTCGACGAGGAAAGGACCGAGATCCCTTCGCCGGGAGTGACTCCTTTAGCAAAACTGGAAAAGCCTCATAATCGCTCCATTTCAAAACTTCATTTGATTCTACAACGATATCAAGTTCATTACGAAATAGGTTTTCAGAAAAACCTAGCGTAGCCCTCCGTCATTTCAGATAAGTCCTGTTTAGTATTCGTGCTGCGTTTGTTGACCTTGTCAAGGCGCAGTGTGCGGTAGCTAACCAGTATTTATCTGCTTATGCATATGATGCAGATTGGTTAGGGTAGTCGTGCGGCCTTGTTGACCTTGTTAAGGGTCGTGCGGGTGGGTTTGATTCAATCAAGAAATGACGGGTTGAACTTGACTTGCGGTCTATGGTTTGTTGACCTTGTCAAGGTCATAGATCGTTCGGGGCAAAATATTATCGGGAATTTCAAGTGTTGAAATTTGCAATAAGATTGCATACCTTCTATGAGATAGTTGGATCCCGATACCCACTGCGAGTAAGAGTTACTCCTGGGAGAGTTTTATACATTACAATTAGCCGATCAAGTAGGTGTCTAGAAAGGTGTTAACGAGGTTACGCCTCTGGGAAAACGAGGTTTACATTAATTAGGTTCGTGCGAAAGCACGGGGGACCTCCCTCAAAGTACCGACACTGGCCTGGCTGAAAGATTGGTGAACTTGTAGTGTGTAATTAATCCCGGCTAGTCTTTCCTTTTAGGGTTTGAAGGAAGATTTGATAAAAAGCAGTGGGAGCCATCCTGATTAGATAAAATAATAACCAATCTATTCTTGCAAGAGCGCACGCTGAGTGTTTTCTTCTCTCTCTCTCCAGGTAGCGACCATATCACGCCTTAATCAAGATAATAATACGGATTATTGACCGAACCCGCTTGTTATACTGAGCTGGGGAACGTTGGTCCCGCTCCAACTTATAATTGTTATAAGACAGAGCAGGAAATTGGGGATCACCAGAATTCCCGTGCCGCCCAAACGAAGAGAGTGCATGCTGATGCATCATATTCGGGTGTGTTCATTACAGAGAACCGTTTCTCAGTATCCTTTACGTCCTGGGTATGTGATACCAGATCAGGATCCCAGATATGTAATCTGTTACATAGGGCTACAGATAGGTATAGAACTGAGAACGGGTGATAAGTTTCATGAGGCAGAAAACGGGGCAAGAGTTCCAGCCAAGTCTGTCGGTCACTGTCACCCTGTATTACCAATACATTGATTCTGAACGAATGTTATTAGATACCGAACCTGATATACAAAATCATATCTCTCTCTTTATTAGTAAAGAAAGGATATAATTTTGTATTGTTGGATAATGTTTTGAACATTTCCTATATCAAAAGTTGATCGTTTCAGGCACGTTATCTAAAAGCATTGATGTTCTAAATCAAACTACAGTTCTTAAGTATACGGAACACACACAAGAGGAAGAGTTCAGAAATGAACGAATCCTTCTTGAGGTATTGTAGACTAGGTCATATCAATGCGACCCGACTGGCTAGAGTTACATTTAGATGCATATTTAAATTAGTTTGAATTTACATCTTGTGAAACTCGCCAGTCATGTCACAAAGATAAGATGACCACAGCTCTGTTTATTGGAAACAGAGAAAGAGTTAGTAAACTCTTGGGATGATACATGTTGATGTATGTAAAGGTCCCCTGTCTACACATGCCAGGACTGGTTCTTTGTACTTCATTACATTCTCTGATAATCTCTCAAGATTCAGACATATGTTCCTGTTGAAACATGAGTCCGAGCCTTTTGAGATATTCACAGAATATAAGTTAGAAGTAGAGAACCAAAATACGGGTATAAGTATTATGTCCTTTGATGAGATCAGGGAGGAGAATACTTGTGCACGGAAATCCTGGATTATTCTAAAGGAGAATGAGATTCTCTCTCGGCATTACTCCTCTGCATACACCATAGCACGATGGTATATCAGGGCGGAGCAATCACACCCTATATGATAATGTGTGCTCTATGATGAGTACTACTGAGTTACCTGTTTCCTTTTGGGAAATATGCGCTTGAGAAGCTGCATACCTATTGAATAGGGTTCAAATCAAATCAGTTGCCTACCACTTCATATGTGATATGGAAAGGGAAGAGCCCATGTCTTAAGCCAGTTAAGATTTAGGGTTGTCCGGCCTATGTCTAAAAAGCAAAATCCGGACAAGCTCGAGGCAAGATCTGTTATGTAGAACTGGAAAGGTTCCAGCTATACAAACAACAGCAGATGATTTGGTAGAACCAAAGGATTCAGTAGATTCCAACGAACCTCAGCCTCTCCGCCGATCTAGTAGGGTTCCTCACCCACCTGAGAGATACTTCGGTTTCTCTATGACAGTGGGAGCGAGGATTGCATCATGAGATGATGACCCAACTAGTTTCGAGCTGGCCATCAGGAGTATGACTCTGTAAGAATGGCTGGATGTTTAGCGATCTGAGATGGAATCCTTATACACCAGCAAAGTATGGACTTTAGCTGCTATATCTGAAGGGTTAAATCCCCATCAGGAGCAAGTATATCTTGAGAAGATTACTTGGTGTACATGGAAAAGTTGAGACCTTCAAAGCTAGACTTGTTAAAAGTTTGCATCATTGACCAGGTATGGATAATGATGAAACCTTTTCAAGTAGCTATGCTTAAGTCCATCCAGATCCTACTTGCCACGGCTACATACCATGACTACGATATCTGGCGGTTGGGTGCCATGACTGCTTTTCTAAATATTGATTTAGAAGAGAACGTCTGTAAGTACACAGCCAGAGGGCTTCGTAAACAGTGGGAGCAGCGGAAACGCGAGCAAGATGCTTTATAGGATAAAGCAGGCATCGCGGAGTTGGAACATCTGTTTTGATGGATTAGTCAAAGAAGTTGACATCATCAAAATGGTAGATGAACCTTGTATAAACAAGAAGGTAGTAGGGAGTATGGTGACGATCCTCGTAGAGTACGTGGATGACATACTCATGATAGGGAAGGAGTTTCCTATGCTACGCTCGGTCAATCTCCGTTTATCACAATGATTCTCCATATAGGATCATAATGATACCTACTAACTCCTGGATTTTGGATCTATGAGATAGATCTAAATGGATGTTAGGATTCTCACTAGTTGTAGTGAGATGGTATCAATCGATCCTGGGGAGAATCACTGGAAGTGTTCCAGGGTGATAAAGACGACTGAGTGTCAGTCACAGGCATTGTCTTTACCCTCAGTAAAAGGGCGGTATGTTGGAAGAGTTCCAAACTAGATACCGAGACATACTAGACGATAAAGGCAGGATACATCGCTACTAAAGATGCTACCAAAGAGGCTGTTTGGGTGTATATTGGTTCATGAGATGAACTATGTTCCTCCCATTGTGTGACAATGGAGTTGTGGCTTATGCCAAGGAACGCCGGTCCCATCAGTGATCCAGACATATTCTAAGGCAGTATCACTTGATCATGGAGATGGTTGATCTCTAGGGAGATCGAGGTTAGGAGAGTAGATTCAGAGGACAACACAGCGGATCCACTCACAAAGGCCTGTTCCCAGAGAGAGATTTTTATGGGATGCTTGAGTATGAGATACTACAACCACTGCTATCAGATGGCCCTAGTGCAAGTGGGAGATTGTTAGTTATATGTATGCCCTAGAGGCCATTACTATACATAGGATGTATATTGTAGTGGATGCTGGGACATATATAGGGAGGACTTTCTTGCTCGACATGATAGTATGCTATCTGGTTGCTCTTTGCCTTAACGTGTATACTGATTGTCTCTCTATTACATGTTGGTAAAGCCCTTAGGATCTGTACTTGACTACCTGGACTATGATGCGGATCATACTAGTGGGGACATGGTAGTCCATAAGTACATCCTTCAAAGTCCCTAGTCGTGGGTGTATCGAGACGGGGCATCGATATACCAAAGTAGACTAGCGTGTACCTTCTCGACCCATACAGATGGGCGATGGATGATCCCATATCCATTGGTGTTTGACATCAGAGATGATATACGGGTGCTCAGTAGAGACTGGGTACACTGGACGGACTCGCCGAGAACTCCCAGATGGTATTATACCTCACGTCAGATGGCAGTTCTCTGGTGACACTGGTACAGAGTAGTCTGTTGACCCGAGATCGTCATAGAGTCTTGTGTGGTTCCCACTGTGCTTTGATTTCCATCTTACCACGTCCAAGAGGGCGTGCAAAACGGTGGTTTTTTGGTACAGTCCCGAGTCATATGGAGGCAATGAGCGATAGGAGGGGATTCGTCTCTCCCGGTATGGGGAGTTAATGTTGCGCTGTGTTCGATTGGCTATAACAGGAAATCCCTGGCCAGGGTTGCTGAGATTTACTGGTAAGTGTTACCAGTAGTTTCTCGAACAGTTATAGACCTCATATCGACACGACTTATCGAGCTATTGGGGTCTGACGTTTACCACCCCTAGGCGAGATATGCGACAGATCAGACGATCAGACCGGACTGTACGGTAGTGTTACTGGTCAGATTCACTGGAGTGTGAGCGGGCTTGCTCGTCGATCTTCAGATCGCTCAATACCCGGGTGGCCGTTACGTTTAGCAGACCGCTTGCGGCTTGTGGATGCTTGATATGATCATCATCTGCTGCCGGCGTATTGACGAGTCTTTAGAGTCCTACACAGAGGTTTCCTGGCTCAAGCGAAACGAAATAGGAGCGCATATGAGATATGTGCGGGACCGAGAATAATGCGTGTATGTGATACCGTATTCTATTCTCGCGATAAATATATCGAATGGTTGTATGCGATATAACCTAGTTATCGATTCAAGCGTTGATTCGATAAGCCGATATATTGTATACTAGTCGGTTGTGTGCGACATAACCGGGTCATTGAATCAAGTGTTGATTTAATGATTTAATGCATATTTATATATTTGATATATTACTTTGCATCAACTAGTATCGGTTTACTTAAGATGGATTTTCTCACTCGGATGGGCGCATTGTATATGCGATATACTTTTGTGCACTTGATTGTATCATGTTTGATGATACATGTCATGCTAGGGTTCAAGTGTAAAGATTAAACCTTGGTTAGGGTTTATTATTTATTATTCATTTATCTTATTTAATTATCCTTTTATTTTTGATAAATGAATGAAAGAAAAGAGAAAAGAATGGTGGCAAATTTTGGAGTTTAGTTGAAGCTTCATGAAACATTGATCTAGTCAACCATTCTTATCTCATCCTTAACCCTAACCATTCCCACTAACCATGATTCATTCTCTACACTTAACTCTAGTTAACATTATGATAAGTATTTGTTTTTCTATTATTTTTAAAGAAGATATCATAACTATTTCCTTCTTCTTCTTCCTTGAACTTGAAGAAGAAAGCTTACCTCATCAATGGTGATTGATGAATTAGAGTGAGAAATCCAATTCTAAAGTTAACCCAACTCCTATTTCTTCATCCTCTACCTCTTGCCAAGTAGTAGAGTGTGTTTACTTCACAAGTTTCATGACTTGGTGAAGTTGTGAGCTTGATCTAGCGATGCCTCGACGTAGATCATCTTCGGCATGGACATCGACGACCTAGCTTGCCCATTCTCCGACGAAGCCGACTCTAGAGCCCGGATTTGATTTGGACAGCGGAGAGGACCTCGTTGCGGAGCTATGGAGGTGGAGCACCGGATCTACAAAGGTTGTATTTCCGTTTTCTCATTAGTTAAGTGTTAACTAGTTCATTGTTCGCCTAGACATCTAGTTATCGATCCGTAGTTTAGGGTTTGTAGGCACCATAATTTTTGAAATTGCCATGGTTGATGGCTTGGGAGACCTCACTAGCGTGCCTAGGAACCCTACACGGTGGTGGTCCGATTGGCTTCTTCTCGTCGTCTCCGTACGCCGAAGATAGATCCACCTGAAAGCTCCAACCTTTAGCTCCTTCTTCGTTCTTTGAAGAAACTAGTTCACTTGGTTTGCTAAACCTAGTGAACTAGAATGAGTAGAGAATACTTTGTGTGTGATTTTATCAATGGTTCTTGATTCTCAATTCATGAGACAAGAGAACCATAGATTAAAGAGAGGGAAAAAGAGCAAGAGGGTGAGAGCAAAAGGAGAGCTCAAGAACAAGAGAGAGAATGAGCAAGAAAGAATGAGGCTCTCTTTTGTCTTTCACCCTCTCATAATCCAAAGTCATGATAACTCATCATACAAAAAAAGTCTTATGTGATGGTTTGAAGCAACCATAACCATATCATTTCATGCACTCATTTTACACAAATGAGCAAGCAAGAAAAAGTCTTTGCCATGAAATGATGGCTATGGTTATCATGATGGTCAACTAGTCAAGCCTAGTCAACCGGTCAACAAAGTCAACAAGTCAACAAAAGTCAACAAGTCAACAAAGTCAACAAGTCAACAAAAGTCAACAAGTCAACAAAGTCAACAACCATATCACCATAATACTTAATTAATATAATAGTTAATCACATATCATATTCTCATTAGGGTTGAGCAAAAAGTCAAATAGTCAACGGTCAACTGTCAACAACCCTAATGAGAATCCGCTGCCTCTGCCTCCCTGTCAACTGTGCATACACACCCGCATCCGCGTTCCGAGGAACACGAATGCACACTGGATAAATCCAATCCCAAAAGGTACACTAGGATCTGGCTTAAACCAAAGCCCGCTAGTGTAAACTGTCCGGACACTGTACGTGCACAAATGCACGGATGTGACCGAACCCTGTCGCAAAACCATGCGACCTGTCGCAATACCATGCGACCTCTACTCTTTTGCCTAAAGGCGAAAAGCTTTCTGTGTGGGACTCTAAAGACTCGACACTACGCTGGCAGTGGGTTTAACCACAGACCGCAAGCGGCACTAGCTGTGCGTAACGGTCCCCAGGTAATGCCGACAAGAAGACCGACGAGGCGAAACCCATCTGAACTCCTACTGAGCCTGAGTGTGACATTCTCCGTACAGTCCGGTCTGTTTGTCTGATACATCGCATGGCGGGCCTAGGGGGCGGTAAACGTCAGTCCCCCAATAGCGGTACAAGTCGTGCCGGAGCGAAGCCCAAAACACCCTGAGATAACACTGGAAACCTACCAGTATATCTCGTTTGCCCTGGCCAGGGACTACTCGTGTAATGGCTCTCCTAGACACAGCACGATGTCAACTCCCAATACCGGGAGAGACGAATCCTGTCTAACCGTCACTGCCTCCAAGTGCTTCGGGACTGCACCCAACCACTACCTGTTTGCACGACTCCTTTGAGCCGTGGTAGGGTAGTGATCAAAGTACAGTGGGAACACACTCGAGGCGAAGTGACAGTGTCAAGTCAGCGGACTAAGCTGTACTCATGTCACCTGGGAACTGATAACTGACGATAGGCATAATACCAACTAGTCAGTTCCCGACGAGTCCTGTCCAGTGTACCCGTAACCTAACGAGCACCCGCATACTATCTCAAGTACGACGTACTGACGGCTGTGGGACAGACCGTCTCCCACACTGGGATGAGAAGCGCATGCGCTGGTCTACTCCGGAGTATCGATGCCCTGTCTCGATAGTCCTGCGACCAGGGACCTGCATAAGGATGAGCTTATAGATTACCCATCCCCACTAGTGTGACGCCATCACATCGCTGGTAATCAAGCAAAGATCCTAAGGGCTCCACTAATGTGTATAGGCGATATACTAAAATAAACACATGTACACATTGAAGTAGAAACAAACCAAGTAGCATACTACTATTTTGAGCAAGATTGTATATACAAGGTGAATATCCCAAGCTTCCATTAAGTAATATACAAACTAGTATGATATAGTAATGGCCTCTAGGGCATATACACTAACAATCTCCCACTTGCACTAAGGCCATGTACTGGCGTATCAAAGACCTATCATCTCGATCAGCCGCTCGAACTGAGTCTGGGGCAGGGCCTTGGTGAATGGATCTGCAGTGTTATCTTCTGAAGCGACTCTCCGAACCTCGATCTCCTGGCGATCTACGATCTCCCTGATCAGGTGATACCGCCTCAAGATGTGCCTGGATCTCTGATGGGACCTGGGTTCCTTCGCTAAAGCTATAGCCCCGTTGTTGTCGCAATACAGAGGTATTGGATCAACAATGGACGGAACCACCTGAAGTTCTTTCAAGAACTTTCTCATCCAGACAGCTTCTTTTGCGGCATCAGATGCAGCGATGTATTCCGCTTTCATCGTCGAGTCTGCAACGGTTTCTTGTTTGGAACTCTTCCAACACACCGCCCCTCCATTGAGGGTAAAGACAAAACCCGACATGGACTTGGAATCATCCTTGTCACTCTGGAAGCTGGAGTCAGCAAAGGCCTCGATCTGGAGGTCTTTTCCGCCATACACCAAGAACATCTCCTTAGTCCTTCTCAGGTACTTGAGAATGTTCTTTACTGCTATCCAGTGTTTCTCCCCAGGGTTTGACTGATACCGGCTTACCACACTCAGTGCATAAGCTAAATCCGGTCTGGTACACAACATCGCATACATTATAGAGCCTACCGCAGAAGCGTAGGGTATAATAGACATGCGATCCCTCTCCAAATCAGTCTTGGGAGACATCTCTTTACAGAGGGTGATCCCGTGACAAGCCGGTAGGTTACCGCGCTTGGAATCTTCCATACTGAATCTCTTCAGTATAGTGTCGATGTACCTGGACTGTGAAAGTCCTAATATCCTCTTGGATCTATCACGGTAGATCCGGATACCCAGAATGTACGAGGCATCACCCAGGTCTTTCATGGAGAACCTTTGTGACAAGAACCCCTTGACAGATTGTAGCATAGGAATGTCATTTCCTATTAAGAGAATGTCATCCACGTATAAAACGAGGAATACTACAGTTCTCGCTACAAATCTACTATAGATGCATGGTTCATCTGGGTTTTTGATAAAGCCAAATTCTTTGACCGTCTCATCAAAGCAGATGTTCCAACTCCGCGATGCCTGCTTTAGTCCATAGATGGACTTAAGCAACTTGCACACCTTTCCGCTGCTCCCACTCTGAATGAAACCCTCTGGTTGGTCCATATAGACACACTCCTCTAAATTTCCATTTAGAAAAGCTGTCTTTACGTCCATTTGCCAGATCTCATAATCGTGGAAGGCAGCAATGGCAAGAAGGATCCGAATGGATTTCAGCATGGCTACTGGAGAAAAGGTTTCGTCATAGTCCAAGCCAGGTATTTGACGAAAACCCTTTGCTACCAGCCTAGCTTTATAGGTCTCAACCTGTCCATCTACACCAATCTTCCTTTTGAAGATCCACTTGCATCCTACGGGTTTTACCCCGTCTGGAGCAATGTCCAACATCCATACCTTGTAGGTGTACATGGACTCCATTTCGGTCCGCATTGCATCCAGCCATTTCACTGAGTCAACGCTCTGAACGGCCTGCTGGAAGCTAGTAGGCTCATCATAATCTATGATGCAATCCTCTCTATCCCCGTCTATGAGAAAACCGCAGTATCTCTCGGGCGGATGAGACTGCCTACTACTCCTGCGGAGCGGCGTAGGAATGTCCTGTTCTGTTGAACCCTCTGGTTCCACTAACCTTTCAGTAATAGTCTGTGGTTCTGGAATTTCTTCCAGTTCCACTGCGCTCCCACTATTTTCCTTTTCCAAGAACTGGTGTTCTAGAAAGTGGGCATTACGAGAAACAAGGACTTTTTGTTCCTCTGCGTAGTAGAAAAGATACCCCCTGGTGTTCTTTGGGTATCCCACAAACTTGCACAGTACTGAGCGTGCCTCGAGTTTTTCCGCATGCTGCTTTTTGACAAAAGCTGGACATCCCCAGATCTTCAGATATTGAAGATAGGGTTTCTTCCCACTCCACATTTCATATGGGGTGGTAGGCACAGTCTTAGTCGGAACTCGGTTCAAAAGGTATGCAGCTGATTCTAGCGCATACCCCCAGAATGATCGCGGTAACTCAGCGTTACTCATCATGGACCGCACCATATCCAATAGGGTGCGGTTCCGTCTCTCCGATACACCGTTATGTTGCGGGGTGTATGGAGGAGTAAGCTGAGAGAGAATTCCGTTCTCTTTTAAATAGTCCAGGAACTCGGCACTTAAGTATTCTCTACCTCGATCCGATCTTAGAATCTTAATACTTTTGCCGGTCTGCTTCTCTACTTCATTCTTATACTCCTGGAATTTTCCAAAGGCTTCGGACTTATGTTTCATTAAGAAGACATAACCGTACCTTGAGAAGTCATCCGTAAAAGTAATGAAGTAAAAATGGCCGCTTCGCGCATGTGTAGACATTGGACCGCACACGTCACTGTGTACGAGTCCCAAGAGCTCGCTCGCTCTTACTCCATGTCCAGTAAACGGAGTCTTTGTCATCTTTCCTTTGAGACAAGATTGACAAGTGGCATACGATTGATATTCGAACGCATTCAAATATCCCTCTGTATGTAACTTAGTCAACCTTCTCTCATTGATGTGACCCAGTCTACAATGCCACAAGAAAGTCTGATTTATTTCTGGAGACTTTCTTTTGTGTGTATTCTGGACATTGAAAATCAGTGGTTGGTTCAATACGTATATACCATTACTCAATGTACCTGACCCAATCAAAACTTGATTAAGGTGAATGTTTACAACATTACTTACAAACGCAAATTCATAACCTTCTTTAGAAACTAAAGATACAGAAATGATATTACAAGTTGCGTTGGGTACAAAAAAGCAATTACGCAAAACCAAAACATGTCCATCTGACATTCCCAGGTGATAGTCCCCCACGGCTTTAGCATCCATGCTATCTCCGTTCGCAACTCTGAGGGTCATGTCACCTGCCTTCAAAACCCTACGGTTTCTCAACGCCTGCAAAGAATTACAGATATGAGATCCTGATCCGGTATCCAATACCCAGGAAGTAGAGTTTATTGAAAGACAGTTTTCAATAACATACACACCTGAAGCTGAAGCTGCAACCTGCTTCAATTCCTGTGTTCTGGCCTTCCAGGCCCTGCAATCATTCTTCCAGTGTCCTTTCTTATGACAATAGAAGCATTCTTCCTTATCCACAAGCTTCCCCGCTATCTTTGTTGCTTTACCTTTTCCCTTCGTATCCGCCTTACTAACACCGCCCCTTGGTTTGGCGGGGGCCTTCTTCTTCTTTCCCTTGGCTTTCGCCTTGGACCTAGAAGAAGATGATCCTCCTACAAACAAAGTGGATGTATCCCTACCTTTCAGTAGGGTGCCCTCTGCGCTCCTCAGCATGTTGAGGAGCTCTGAAAGTTCAACCTCTTTTTCTTGTAAGTTGAAGTTCAGTATAAACTGGGCGTAAGTGGAAGGAAGGGACTGGAGAACTATATCCGTATATAGCTCACTCTCCAATGTGATCCCTAGGTCCGCGAGCTCCTCAATGTAGCCGATCATCTTTAGCACGTGCTCGGCTACTGATGATCCGACGGCCATTCTTGTCGAAAATAACTTTTTCGACGCTTCGTATCTTGCGATACGAGATTGCTCTCCATACAGTTCTTTTGTATGAAGCAATATGGATTCCAAGTCCATATTCTCGTGCCTCCTCTGATGTTCGTTGTCCATCGAGGCAAGCACGAGGCACTTGGCCTTCGCGCTATCAATCTCCCAAGTCTTGCGGATTTCCTTATCCGCGACGCTGGAAGTTGGACCAGGGACAGGGGGAGCTTTGGTGGTAAGAAGATACCCCAGCTTGTCGTAAGTGATTGCTATCTTGACATTCCTGAGCCAATCTTTGTAGTTTGACCCTGTCAGTTTGTTTTTATCTAGGAGTAACTTAAGTCCAGTCATGTGGATTGGTCGCTGCAATTAGGAGAGAGAAGAAGAAACACTCAGCATGATGCTCTTGCAAGTTTAGAGTGGTTTTTAGTTTGTCTAAACAGGATGGCTCCCACTGTTTCTCGAATCCCTCCTCAAACCATAAAGGAAGAATTAGTCAGGATCAATCCCACCGTACAATACTTGCTTAACCGTTCAGCCAGGCTGGTGTCGGTACTTCGAGGGAGGTTTTCCAACGCTTTCGCGAAGTTCCTTAATTAAAGAACCTCTTTTCCCTGGGGTCGTAGCCCCGCTAACACCTTTCTAGGCACCTACTAGGTTTATAGCATTGATCGTTAAGTGAGAAATTTCCCGAGGAGTAGCATATACTCACAGTAGGATCGGGATCCAAATATCATTGCGTGACGAAACTGAAGGAATCCTACCAGAATCATCACACTCCAAATGGTATGCAAATCTAGCAAGTTTCAGTACTTATGAAACTCCCGATGTGGATTTTTGCCCCATGCTCTTATGACCTTGGCGTGAGGTCAAAATGTCATAAGTCACATGTCAAGTTCGTCCCATCATTATCCAGGTTAATTTGAACCCACCCGTACATACCCTTGACGTAGGCCAAAATGGCAGTACGACTGTCTCAAACCAACGCATTCTATCTATGCAACAGATAAATATCCGGCAGCTACCAATCACTATGCCTTGGCGTGAGGTCAAAATACATAGCTTGAATACTACCGAATATTTAACTGAAATGATGGAGGGCTACGGATGGTTTTGGCAAAACCGTGAACGTAGTGAACTTGATTTGGTCGATGGAACGAGATAGCTTTTAAATGGAGTGGCTCAAACTCCGTATTTTAAAAGTTTGTTTTGAAAAGAACCGAGTGGTTTTTCGAAAGTGTTCCAACGACTTTAACTTGGTTTATTATCATGCATTAGTTCTTTTAATGCGTGATATTCTTGCATTAGTTCTTTTAACGCGTCCCATCATTTAATCCTACCATTGCAGAAAACAACCAAAATATGACGTACGCTTATGCCATTCGCATTCGCCACGGGGCCCCGTCATTACCCGTTAGGTTACTTAACTAACGACAGAGCGGGGGCTGGGCTAGCGCGTCTGTAAAACATAAGCAACGCCTAAATAATATCATATATAGATATACTGCAATGATAAACATTTCAGATCATAGATGAATACATTGGATATACTAGGAATCTGTAATTTGCACGAGCCTGTAACAAAAACAGATTACACGGTCGCGGTGAATAGCCAAAACCCCACCCAAGACCCCTACGGGTGCGGCAAACTACCCGCCAAGTACCCGAAGCGTAGCAACCTCCCTCATCTCCATGAGTAGGACACTCGACACTTCGGCATACCCGGTAGTTTGTGCACCCCCTCCATGGGTCTATCCTAGGAGCAAAAACAGTAAAAAGAAATTATACAATGACGGCTACAACCCCGACCCGGTTGTGCGGCCATACAAATAATTATTACATCAATTTACAAATTTACATGAATTGAAAGAAAAGAAAACTCTCGTCTCACAACCCCCGGCTATTCACCCGCGACAATCCAACATATTCATATACACATTCCAGCAACATTACAGATCACAGATTTGTATAACCCCCACTAATCGACATATAGCGATTAGTAGACGTTCAATACAAATATCACATTACAGAAAAACCCGTTAGCCTAAGTCTTTTAGAAGTTCGATCAAAAATACGGATTTTCAGGACCCCAAAGTAAATTTTTCGTTCTGGAAAATCTGGGTTGAAAATATATATTCGAAAAATCCCAAAATACCCCCGAGAAGCACACTGTAGCAAATAAACACCAGAGAGGGGGCAAGGAGGCCGCGGAACCGCGGCAATAGCAAGCTATTGCCGCGTTTCCGCGCTCGTTTAGGGGAATCATTTGGTGATTTTTCTACAGTGTCTTTTAAAAACCCTGAGCCGATTTTAGGTGTTAAAATAATCAACTTTTGAACAATAAAAAAATCGACAGAAACTCGAATTTTCGGGGTTTTGTTTTCGGGACTTTTTCTTTGATCGATCTTCTAGTTACTTGCTAACATGTTAGATAGAGTTTAACTAGGCTCTGATACCACTGTAAGTCCATGCTACCTCTCCCGGTACTTTCGGGAATGCGGAATTTGGTAAAAAACAATTTTTACGGAGGTGGTAACATGGACCTATAACCCGAATCTTGGTTAAACATCTATCTAACAACCTAACTATGAGTTTCTAGCTACTCGGTTAGGGGGTTATACCTTGCTTGTCTTGAACTCCTTCGTCTTCAAGCTCCGGTGGCGGTCCGATTGGCTTCTTCTCGTCGTCTCCGTACGCCGAAGATAGATCCACCTGAAAGCTCCAACCTTTAGCTCCTTCTTCGTTCTTTGAAGAAACTAGTTCACTTGGTTTGCTAAACCTAGTGAACTAGAATGAGTAGAGAATACTTTGTGTGGGATTTTATCTATGGTTCTTGATTCTCAACTCATGAGACAAGAGAACCATAGATTAAAGAGAGGGAAAAAGAGCAAGAGGGTGAGAGCAAAAGGAGAGCTCAAGAACAAGAGAGAGAATGAGCAAGAAAGAATGAGGCTCTCTTTTGTCTTTCACCCTCTCATAATCCAAAGTCATGATAACTCATCATACAAAAAAAGTCTTATGTGATGGTTTGAAGCAACCATAACCATATCATTTCATGCACTCATTTTACACAAATGAGCAAGCAAGAAAAAGTCTTTGCCATGAAATGATGGCTATGGTTATCATGATGGTCAACTAGTCAAGCCTAGTCAACCGGTCAACAAAGTCAACAAGTCAACAAAAGTCAACAAGTCAACAAAGTCAACAAGTCAACAAAAGTCAACAAGTCAATAAAGTCAACAACCATATCACCATAATACTTAATTAATATAATAGTTAATCACATATCATATTCTCATTAGGGTTGAGCAAAAAGTCAAATAGTCAACGGTCAACTGTCAACAACCCTAATGAGAATCCGCTGCCTCTGCCTCCCTGTCAACTGTGCATACACACCCGCATCCACGTTCCGAGGAACACGAATGCACACTGGATAAATCCAATCCCAAAAGGTACACTAGGATCTGGCTTAAACCAAAGCCCGCTAGTGTAAACTGTCCGGACACTGTACGTGCACAAGTGCACGGATGTGACCGAACCCTGTCGCAAAACCATGCGACCTGTCGCAATACCATGCGACCTCTACTCTTTTGCCTAAAGGCGAAAAGCTTTCTGTGTGGGACTCTAAAGACTCGACACTACGCTGGCAGTGGGTTTAACCACAGACCGCAAGCGGCACTAGCTGTGCGTAACGGTCCCCAGGTAATGCCGACAAGAAGACCGACGAGGCGAAACCCATCTGAACTCCTACTGAGCCTGAGTGTGACATTCTCCGTACAGTCCGGTCTGTTCGTCTGATACATCGCATGGCGGGCCTAGGGGGCGGTAAACGTCAGTCCCCCAATAGCGGTACAAGTCGTGCCGGAGCGAAGCCCAAAACACCCTGAGATAACACTGGAAACCTACCAGTATATCTCGTTTGCCCTGGCCAGGGACTACTCGTGTAATGGCTCTCCTAGACACAGCGCGATGTCAACCCCCAATACCGGGAGAGACGAATCCTGTCTAACCGTCACTGCCTCCAAGTGCTTCGGGACTGCACCCAACCACTACCTGTTTGCACGACTCCTTTGAGCCGTGGTAGGGTAGTGATCAAAGTACAGTAGGAACACACTCGAGGCGAAGTGACAGTGTCAAGTCAGCGGACTAAGCTGTACTCATGTCACCTGGGAACTGATAACTGACGATAGGCATAATACCAACTAGTCAGTTCCCGACGAGTCCTGTCCAGTGTACCCGTAACCTAACGAGCACCCGCATACTATCTCAAGTACGACATACTGACGGCTGTGGGACAGACCGTCTCCCACACTGGGATGAGAAGCGCATGCGCTGGTCTACTCCGGAGTATCGATGCCCTGTCTCGATAGTCCTGCGACCAGGGACCTGCATAAGGATGAGCTTATAGATTACCCAGCCCCACTAGTGTGACGGCCATCACATCGCTGGTAATCAAGCAAAGATCCTAAGGGCTCCACTAATGTGTATAGGCGATATACTAAAATAAACACATGTACACATTGAAGTAGAAACAAACCAAGTAGCATACTACTATTTTGAGCAAGATTGTATATACAAGGTGAATATCCGAAGCTTCCATTAAGTAATATACAAACTAGTATGATACAGTAATGGCCTCTAGGGCATATACACTAACAGTCATGCCTTAATCAAGATAATAATATGGATGTATTGACCAAACCCGCATGTTATACTGTGCTGGGGAACGTTGGTTCCGTTCTTTCTTATAAGAGTTATAGGACTGAACAGGACATAGGGGAATACCAGGATTCCCATGCCACCCGAATGAAGAAAGTACATGATGATGCATTTTCTTCGCGTGTGTTCGTTACAGAGAACTGTTTCTCCATTTGCCCTACGTCCTGGGTATTAGATACCGGGTCAGGATCCCATATATGTAATCAGTTACATGGGCTTAGGAAAGGTAGAGAACTTGGAGAAGGTGATAAAGACATAAGAGTTGGAAATGGTGCAATAGTTGCAGCTAAGACTGTTGGGGAATATCACCTTGCATTACCAACTGGTAATACATTGATTCTGAACGAATGCTATTACATGCCGAACCTGATATGCAACATTATATCGGTTTCTTTACTGAGTAAAGAGGGATATAATTTTGCATTACAGGATAATGTTATGAATATTTTCCGTAACCAAAAGTTGGTTGGATCAGGCACGTTGTGCAATGGCATTTATGTTCTAAATCAATCAACAGTTCTAAGTATAACAAACACACACAAGAGGAAGAGTTCAGAACTGAACGAATCCTTCTTATGGCATTGTAGACTTGGTCACATCAATGCGACACGACTAGCTAAGTTGCATAAAGATGGATATTTGAATCCGTTTGAATTATCATCTTATGACACTTGCCAGTCATGTCTCAAAGGCAAGATGACCAAAACTCCGTTTACAGGACACGGAGAAAGAGTTACCGAACTCTTGGGACTGATACATAGTGATGTATGCGGTCCCATGTCTATACATGCCAGGGATGGTTCTTCGTACTTCATTACATTCAATGACGATCTCTCTAGATTCGGATATGTGTTCCTGATGAAACACAAATCAGAAGCTTTTGAGAAATTTAGAGAATATAAACAAGTAGTCGAAAACCAAACCGGAAAAAGTATTAAAATCCTTCGATCTGATTGAGGAGGTGAATACTTGAGCAATGAATTCCTCGACTTCCTAAAAGAGAATGGGATTCTCTCTCAGCTGACTCCTCCATATACACCACAGCACAATGGTGTATCGGAACGGAGGAACCGTACCCTATTAGATATGGTGCGCTCTATGATGAGCACAGCTGAGTTACCTATTTCCTTCTGGGGATATGCGCTGGAAATAGCTGCATACCTATTGAATCAAGTTCCAACTAAATCTGTACCTACCACACCATATGAGATATGGAGTGGGAAGAGACCATATCTTAAACGAGTTAAGATATGGGGTTGTCCGGCCTATGTCAAGAGGCAAAATCCGGACAAACTAGAGGCGCGGTCAGTTCTATGCAAGTTTGTGGGATATCCCAAATATTCACATGGATATCTTTTCTACCATGCAGAGGAACAAAAAGTGTTTGTTTCTCGACATGCCACCTTTTTGGAAAAGGAATTTCTTGCAAAAGAAATTAGTGGCAACAAGGTAGAACTGGAAGAAATTCCGGCTACACAAACTCAAACTGAAGATTTAGTGGAACCAGAGGATTCAGTAGCTCCCAACGAACCTCAGCCTCTCCGCCGATCTAGTAGGGTTCCTCGCCAACCTGAGAGATACTACGGTTTTCTCATGGATGGTGGGAGCGAGGATTGCATCATGGAGGATGATGACCCAACTAGCTTCGAGCAGGCCATCACGAGTGGGGACTCAGTGAAATGGCTGGATGCTATGCGGTCCGAGATGGAATCCATGTACACCAACAAAGTATGGACTTTGGAAGATGCTCCTAAAGGGTAAAACCTATTAGGAGCAAGTGGATCTTCAAGAAAAAACTTGGTGTAGATGGGAAAGTAGAAACTTTCAAAGCTAGACTTGTTGCAAAGAGTTTTCGTCAAAGACCAGGTGTGGACTATGACGAAATCTATTCTCCAGTGGCTATGCTTAAATCCATCCGGATCATGCTTGCCATCGCTGCATATCATGATTACGAAATCTGGTAAATGGATGTTAAGACCGCCTTTCTAAACTGTGATTTAGAAGAGTGCGTGTACATGACTCAGCCAGAGGGCTTCGTAGATAGTGGGAGCAGCGGGAAGGTGTGCAAGCTGCTTAAATCCATTTATGGATTAAAGCAAGCATCACGGAGTTGGAACATCTGCTTTGACGTCGTTATCAAAGAGTTTGATTTCTTCAAAAACGTAGATGAACCTTGTATCTACAAGAAGGTGGCAGAGAGTAAGGTTGTCTTCCTCGTATTGTACGTGGACGACATACTCTTGATAGGAAATGATATTCCTATGCTGCAATCGGTCAAGCTCTTCTTATCACAAAGATTCTCGATGAAAGATCTTAGTGATGCCTCCTGCATATTGGGAATTAGGATCTATAGAGATTGATCCAAACGGATATTGGGATTGTCCCAATCCAGGTACATTGACACCATACTAAAGAGGTTTAGTATGGAAGAATCCAAGCGTGGGAACTTACCCACGATCTCTGGAGTCACTCTCTCTAAAGAGATGTCTCCAAAGACTGATTTGGAGAGAGCTCGCATGCAAGGGATACCCTATGCTTCGGCTGTAGGCTCTATCATGTACGCGATGCTATGTACCAGACCCGATGTAGCATACTCACTAAGTGTAGTGAGTAGGTATCAAGCTGATCCTGGAGAGAGTCACTGGACAGTTGTGAAGAGCATTCTCAAGTACTTACGAAGGACTAAAGAGATGCTCTTGGTGTATGGTAATGGAGAACTCCAAGTGGAGTCCTTTACCGATTCGAGCTTCCAGAGTGATAAGGACGACTCTAAGTCGCAGTCGGGATTTGTCTTTACCCTTTACGGAGGGGCGGTTAGCTGGAAGAGTTCCAAGCAGGAAACCGTGGCAGACTCGACGATGGAGGCTGAATACATCGCTGCCAACGATACTGCCAAAAAGGCTGTCTAGATCAAGAAGTTCATTACTGAACTTGGAGTGGTTCCATTCATTGAGCATCCAATACCTTTGTATTGCGATAACAATGGAGCGGTGGCTTTGGCCAAGGAACCCAGGTCCCATCAGCGATCCAGGCATATTCTGAGGCGGTATCACCTGATCCGGGAGATAGTTGATCGCCGGGAGATCGAGGTCAGGAGGGTTAACACGAAGAACAACACAGCGGATCCACTCACGAAGGCCATTTTCCAGATACAGTTTGAGAGACTCTTCAGGATGCTCGGTATGCGATACTACAGCAGCTGGCTCTAGTGCAAGTGGGAGATTGTTAGTTGTATGTATGCCCTAGAGGCCAGTATTGTACATATGATGTATATTATATTGGATGCTTGGACATATATAGAGATGACTTTCTTGCTCGATATGATAGTATGCTATCTGGTTGCTCTTTATCTTAACATGTATACTTGTCTCTTTATACAGTCTTAGAGTTACATGTTGGTAAAGCCCTTAGGATGTGTACTTGACTACCTGGACTATGATGCAGATCATACTAGTGGGGACATGGTAGTCCATAAGTACATCCTTTAAGGTCCCTAGTCATGGGTGTATCGAGATGGGGCATCGATATACCAGTGTAGACTAGCGTATACGTTTCTCGACCCATGAGATGGGCGATGGATGATCCCATATCCATTGGTGTTTGACATCAGAGATGGTATACGGGTGCTCAGTGGAGACTGGGTACACTTGACGGACTCGCCGAGAACTCCCAGATGGTATTATACCTCACGTCAGATGGCAGTTCTCAGGTGACACTTGTGCAGGTTAGTCTGTAGACCCGAGATCATCATAGAGTCTTGTGTGATTCCTACTGTGCTTTGATTTCCACCTTACCATGTCCATGAGGGCGTGCAAAACGGTGGTTTTTGGGTACAGTCTCGAGTCACATGGAGGCAATGAGCGATAGGAGGGGTTTCGTCTCTCCCGGTATTAGGGGTTGATGTTGCGCTGTGCTCGATTGGCCGTAACAGGGAAGTCCCTGGCCAGGGCTGATTCAGAGATTTGCTGGTAAGTATTACCAGTAGTTTCTCGACCCGTTATGAGCCTCATATCGGCACGACTTATCGGTTATTGGGGTCTGACGTTTACCACCCCTAGACTTGATATGCGACATATCAGACGAGGAGACTGGACTGTACGGGAAGTGTTGCCGATTGGCTCGACGGGAGTTGTAGCAGGTTCGCTTATTTTCTTCTGATCGCTCAATACCTGGGTGGCCGTTACGTTTAGCTGACCGCTTGCGGCTTGGGGGTGCTTGATATGAGCATCACCCACTGCCGGCGTATTGACGAGTCTTAGAGTCCCACAATGGAGTTTCCTAGTCCAGGCGAAACGTTGTGGTGCGCGTATGCGATATGCGCATGGACCCGATTAAAATACGCGTATAGGATACCGTATATTGATCGGGCGGCTTGCTTTTGGTGGGGTCATATGTGATATGGACGGATTGATAAATCAAGTGTTGATTTATCATTTAACCATTAGCTTCTCACTAGAAATCCTATCTTGTTTCTTTTGGATGTATGCATGCATGTATGCATTCATTCTTGTTCATGCACATTTGGATGTGCATGCACACATGCATACATACATCATTCTATCATGGTTGCTTATACAATGAGAATGGTGGCAATATAAGAATCACACCATGGTTTTTATATGGATTATTATTTCTTTTGAATTAAAACAAAAAGGAAAAGAAAAAGGGTTAAATCATAGAATGTTTCTACACTCTTCTTTACCTTACCATGCTTACCTACTTTTTAACCCTTGGTTTATTTTTCTTTTGTGTTTTTAACTCAAATACAATAATATCTTTATAATTAACCATGGTTTGAAATGTGAGATGTAAAATATATATACCTATATTTTTCATTTTTCTTATGAGAGTTTTTCTTCTCTTCTTCCCAAAAAAGCCATCATCTTCATCAACCTTGATCCCTTGCTCTCTTGAATTTTCAAGTGAGCAATATACTCATCAAGTTAGGATTTTGAAGTGAGAAAGAGAACCACAACACCATTTTACACAAGTCTAGCCCACTTGTTTGGAGTGTTAGCTTTATTTCGTTCTCTTGATCGGGTGAAGTTGCAAGCTTGGACAAAGCGGACTCCGGGTGGATCATCGGTGACCTAGAGGAGTTCAAGCGGAGCTTTTTCAAACCCCAAGTAGCCAAGGAGTCTAGCGTAGGGAGCTACAAAGGTTGTACTCTCTAAACCCTAGATTTTCTTTCATATGATGATATGCAAGTTTTAGAAACCGTAATTTTCTAGGAACGATCCGATGTTTGTTAACTTAGCACCCTAAAGACTCCACCTTTGGTACATGTGATGCTTCCAAACCCTTCATGAGGTGCTAGGTAAACCTTTTACTTGCGGCTTGTGGGTGTTTGATATGATCATCACCTGCTGCCGGCGTATTGACGAGTCTTTAGAGTCCTACACAGAGGTTTCCTGGCTCAAGCAAAACGAAATAGGAGCGCATATGAGATATGTGCGGGACCGAGAATAATGTGTGTATATGATACCGTATTCTATTCTCGTGATGAATGTATCTATTGGTTGTATGCGATATAACCTAGTTATCGAATCGAGGATTGATTCGATAAGTCGATACATTGGATATTAGTCGGTCATATGCGATATGACCGGATCGTTAAATCAAGTGTTGATTTAATGATTTAATGTATAATTATATATTAGATATATTACTTTACATTAACTAGTATTTGTTCACTTAAAGATGGATTTTCTCACTTGATGTGCACATTGTATATATGATATAGTTTTGTGCACTAGTTTGTATCATGTTTGATGATACATGCAAACTTGGGTGTATGTTTACTTTAAACCATGTTTAAGTTAATGGTTAGGGTTTTGTTATATTTTCTTGATTATTTATTTTCTTTAATTTATTTTTAGCAAGAAAAGAAATGGTTGCTTCTTTTGTTTTTTCCTTGAAGCTTAAAGAAGCTTTGACCATTTTTGTTTCTTTTGCTTAACCTAACCATTCACCTAACCATAGTTTATTCTCTACACTCAACCATGGTTGAATTATGATAAGAATGATTTGGATTTTCTTTTTAAGATAATTCTTTTTATTCTATCTTCATCTTCATCTTCATCAAGCTTCATGAAAGCTTGCTAGTTTTAATGGTGCCATGAGAAAAAGAGTGAGAAATCCAATTCTAAAGTGAACCCACGTCCTATTTCTTCATCCTCTACCACTTGCCATGTAGTATAGGGTGTTTTCTTCACAAGTTTCATGACTTGGTGAAGTTGGAGCTTGATCTTGAGTTGCCTCGACGTAGATCATCTTCGGCATCGAAGTCGATGACCTAGCCCGATCATTTCTCCGACGAAACCTTCGACAGAGTCCGGGATCCGATGATCGCAGCGGAGGGACGTCATCACGGAGCTATGGAGGTGGAGGACCGGATCTACAAAGGTTGTAGTCACTTCCTTTTTAGTTAAAGTTGTTAACTTGCAATCTTTATCGCCTATCCTCTAGTTAACGATCTTGCATAGGATTCTTAGGCACATAAAATTTTGATTTTGGCATGTTTGATCTATTGTGGAACATCATGGGTGTGCCTAGGAACCCTACAGTGGTATCAGAGCCTAGCTAGAGCCTTAGGCGATGCGTAGACGATGTTGGAAGTCCGATCGAACCCGAAACCCTAATTTTCAACCCTCTCTGTACATTTTCTGTAATTGTGGATTTTCTTGAATTAAAAATACCTGAAAAAATTGAGCTGGGAAATATAAGAATTGTGGTGAAAAACGACAGCCAAAATCGTACATTCCACCGCGGAACCGCGGCAATACCCTGCTTGGGCTGCGGTTCCGCGACCGTACAGAGGAGTTAAGCCGTAATTTTTCCACCATAATTCCTATTTCTGAGATTTATATTTTATGGGTATTTTTATTATGACTCAAGAGTTGAGTGTTCCTGGGTTGTATTAGGACTCGATGATTCGATCGGATTATTTAACTTTGTTTACTGTGTTTTTCCGGGTAATTTTAGAATATGTTAAAAAGTTCGACCGGATATAAATACCCACCTTTTCCCCTGCTGGGAAATTTCCAATTGTTGGATATTTCCGTGGTTTAAGAACGTTCTAAGTAGTGCAAGTAACGCGATGGTCCCTCTAGAAGACAACAAACCTTAACTCGATTATGTAACCGTCTTAAACAGCCCTTTGAACCTTAGGGTTTGAGGCAGTACGGCGTGCCACATGTTAGGCGTTGGCTTGACCCTTCTACAGCTGGACCGTTGGTACTGAGGCATGCAGTGAATGTTTTTAAACTTATTTCATGTGTTGAGCTATTTTGGGAAAACTTGGGTGTTCGATTGTTCAATCAGAAAGTTTAACATTTTCTATTTATCCCGAATGTGATACAACATTTGGAATTCACAAGTAGTTATGAGATAACTGAATGAATGTTATAAACATAGCAGTTTAGTCTCACTTGATCGGTTGCTACGGAATTTTGATGCGATCAAAAGTTTGTCGCAATCACGTAGCGTACGCGGATACTCGCCGGGTAAACTTAATAGGCAGCTATGCCCCATAGCCCCGACCAAGTGACTGTAGGAGAACCCCATCGCCGAAAGCATCCGTTCGGGTGCTCGCGACAGCGGTGTTCCGCCTTGGTGCACTTCGTCGACGACATCGGGGGTGCGGCCGCCTACTAAAGTTTGCGACGAGCATTCGATCAGGATGTCGGGAATCTTGTTGAATTGCCCGACTTGATATTGAAAAGAGTTTTCGATAATGAGACTAAAATGCGGGGTTTATAACTGGTTAGGCATGCGATGTCTAAAGAGGTTGCGGATTCCAACTGTTGTAGTTTTACACTTTCTTTTCTGTGACCGTAAGTGTAGTATGTAGTTGTATTGCCGATTGTCGTTGCTATACGTCGACGACAATCGGTGTATGCATACTTACTTACGTTGATGACATGTGATGTTATGTGTTGATGGATATGTTATATTGGATCATCTTGTTTGAATAGCCGGGGTTTTTTTTTATGTGAGATGAGTGTTTTTCTTTTTCATTCATGTAAAAACTTGTATGTAATATTCTTTTATTGGGGCACTTCCAGGTTGCGGATGATGTCACCATTTGTATATTATTTACTTTTCCGCACTAGGATAGACCCAAGGAGGGGAGCACAAGTAACCGGGTTCTAGGGTCCAGTGGGAGACCATCTCGAGGAGTCGAGTCCGGGTCTCCTAACCTTAGAATTGGTAGGGTTGCTTGCCGCTCTCGTAGGGGTTTAGGGATATAGGATTGGCTATTCATCACGACCGTGGAATCCGTGTTTTATTCAGGCTCAAAATAAAACACGGACGTCCTAGTATATCCAATATTTCATATGATATTTTTCTGCTGCGTTATCTGTGATGAGATCATGTGATATGTTCAGATAGATATTATATATAGTATATATGGTATATTATATAGACGTTGCTTATGTTTTACACCCGCGCTAGCCCTGCCTCGCTCTAGCGTTAGTTACCTAACCTAACGGTGCAGACGGGACATCGAGGCGAATGCGGATGGCATAAGCGTACGTTATATTTATCTGTGATGTTTAGGTGGACTTAAATGATGGGACATTCATTAATGAGATTAATGAAAGAAAATAAACCTAATTGATGTTGTAGAATCGAATTTCAAAATAAAAACAGGTAGCTACAGTTCTTGCTTTTGCATCGTGGTGTTCCTTGAAGAACATCCTGCACCTTATTCGATGAGGAAAGGACCGAGATCCCTTCACCGGGAGTGACTCCTTTAGCAATAACTGGCAGATGCTACACACTCGGTTTGTCTTTTGATTCCTTCTATAGTTTCTGCTTTGCACAGTGATATATATGATATATCCCGCACCTCATTCGACGAGGAAAGGGCCGACGATCCCTTCACCGGGAGTGACCCCTTTAGCAAAACTAGAAAAGCTTCAAAAACACTCCATTTAAAAACCATTTGATTCCGCAACGAGATCAAGTTCAAAGCGTTAAAGGTTTTCTTAAAAACCATCCACAACCCTCCGTCATTTTAGGAAGTAAAGTACTTAGTATTCGTGCTACGTTTGTCGACCATAGCCGAGGCGTAGTGTACGGTAGCTAAGTGATGTCTTCCTACACCGCATATGATGCGATTAGTTAGGACAGTCATGTGGCTTTGTTGACCTTAGCCAAGGGTCATATGGGTGGGTCTAACTAATCACGAAATGACGGGTAGAACTTGATTAGTGCTTATGATTTGTTGACCTTAGCCAAGGTCATAGGTGCTAGGGGTAAAAACCATTATCGGGAGTTTCAAGTGTTGAAATTTGCAATGAGATTGCATACATTCTATATGATAGTTGGATCCCGATACCCACTAAGAGTAATTATTACTCCTGGGAGAGTTTTGCACTTTACAATTAGCCGATCAAGTAGGTGTCTAGAAAGGTGTCAACGGGGTTACGCCTCTGGGAAAACGAGGTTTACTGTAATTAGGTCCGTGCGAAAGCACGGGGAACCTCCCTCAAAGTACCGACACTGGCCTGGCTGAAAAATTGGCGAACTTGTAGAGTGTAATTAATCCCGGCTAGTCTTTCCTTTTAAGGTTTGAAGGAAGATTTGATAAAAACAGTGGGAGCCATCCTGATTAGATAAAATAATAACCAATCTATTCTTGCAAGAGCGCACGCTGAGTGTTTTCTTCTCTTTCTCTCCAGGTAGCGACCATATCACGCCTTAATCAAGATAATAATATGGAAGTATTGACCGAACCCGCTTGTTATACTGAGCTGGGGAACGTTGGTCCCGCTCCAACTTATAATTGTTATAAGACAGAGCAGGAAATAGGGGAATACCAGAATTCCTATGCCACCCAAACGAAGAAAGTGCATATGATGCATCTCCTTCGGGTGTGTTCATTACACAGAACTGTTTCTCAGTATCCTCTGCGTCCTGGGTATATGATACCGGAACAGGATCCCAGATTTGTAATCCGTTACATGGGCTACAGAAAGGTAGAGAACTGAGAACGGGTGATAAGTTTCATGAGACAGAAAACGGTGCAAGTGTTGCAGCCAGGTCTGTTGGTCACTGTCACCCTGTATTACAAATACACTGATTCTGAACAAATGCTATTAGATAACGAACTTGATATAAAAAATCATATCAGTCTCTTTATAAGTAAAGAAATGATATAATTTTGTATTGATGGATAATGTTTTGAACATTTCCTATATCAAAAGTTGATTGGTTCAGGCACGTTATCTAAAAGCATTGACGTTCTAAATCAAACTACAGTTCCTAGTATACAGAACACACACAAGAGGAAGAGTTCAGAAATGAACGAAACCTTCTTGAGGCATTGTAGACTAGGTCATATCAATGTGACCCGACTAGCTTAAGTTATATTTTAGACGCATATTTAAATCAGTTTGAATTTACATCTTGTGAAACTTGCCAGTCATGTCACAAAGATTAGATGACCATAGGTCTGTTTATTGGAAACAGAGAAAGAGTTAGTGAACTCTTAGGACTGATACATGATGATGTATGTAAGGTCTCCTGTCTACACATGCCAGGACCGGTTCTTTGTACTTCATTACATTCTCTGATAGTCTCTCAAGATTCAGCCATATGTTCCTGTTGAAACATAGGTCCGAATCTTTTGAGATATTCACAGAATATAAGTTAGAAGTAGAGAACCAAAAACCAGGTATAAGTATTATGTCCTTTGATGTGATCAGGGAGGAGAATACTTGTGCATGGAATTCTTGGACTATTCTAAAAGAGAATGAGATTCTCTCTCATCATTACTCCTCTGTATACACCACAGCACAACGGTGTATCGGGGCAGAGCAATCGCACCCTATGAGATATGGTGTGCTCTATGATGAGTATTACTGAGTTACCTATTTCCTTTTTGGGGGTTGTGCACTTGAGAAGCTGCATACCTATTGAATTAGGTTCGAATCAGATCACTGCCTACCACTCCATATAAGATATGGTATTGGAAGAGCCTATCTCTTAAGTAAGTTAAGATTTGGGATTGTCCGGCCTATGTCAAAAGAAAAATCCGGACAAGATCGAGGCAAGGTCTGTTCTGTAGAATTGGAAAGGTTCCAGTTATACAAAACTGCAGCTGATGATTTGACAGAACCAAAGGATTCAATAGTCACCGACGAACCTCAGCCTCTCCGCCGATCTAGTAGGGTTCCTCATCCACCTGAGAGATGCTTCGGTTTCTCTATGACAGTGGGAGCGAGGATTGCATCATGAGATGATGACCCAACTAGTTTCGAGCTGGCCATCAGGAGTGGGACTCTGTAAGAATGGCTGGATGCTTAGCGATCTGAGATGGAATCCATGCACACCAACAAAGTATGGACTTTGGATGCTATATCTGAAGGGTTAAATCCCCATCAGGAGCAAGTATATCTTGAGAAGATTACTTGGTGTAGATGGAAAAGTTGAGACTTTCAAAGCTAGACTTGTTAAAGGTTTTCGTCATCGACCAGGCGTGGATAATAATGAAACCTTTTTCCAGTGGCTATGCTTAAGTCCATCCGGATCCTACTTGCCACGACTACATACCATGACTACGATATCTGGTGGTTGGGTGCCATGACTACTTTTCTAAATAATGATTTAGAAGAGAACGTCTATAAGAACACAGCCAGAGGGCTTCGTAAACAGTGGGAGCAGCGGAAACGTGTGCAAGTTGCTTTACAAAATAAAGCAGGCATCGCGGAGTTGGAATGTCTGTTTTGATGTGGTATTCGAAGTGTTTGACTTCATCAAAATGGTAGATGAACCTTGTATGCACAAAAGGGTAGTAGAGAGTAAGGTGGTCATCCTCGTATTGTACGTAGACAACATACTCTTGATAGGAAAAGAGTTTCCTAAACTACAATCGGTCGATCTCCTCTTATCATAAGGATTCTCCAAATAGGATAAAGGTGATACCTCCTCGATCCTGGGGAGAATCACTGGAAAAGTTCCAGGGTGATAAGGACGACTGAATGTCAGTCGCAGGCATTGTCTTTACCCTCGGTAAAGGGACGGTATGTTGGAAGAGTTCCAAGCTAGATACCGTGGCAAACTAGACGATAAAGGCTGGTAACATCGCTATTAAAGATACTACCAAAGAGGAAGTTTGGGTGTATATTGGTTCATAAGATGAACTAGGTTCCTACCATTGTATGACAATGGAAGTGTGGCTTTGGCCAAGGAACCCTGGTCCCATCAGTGACCCAGACATATTCTGAGGCAGCATCACCTGATCATGGAGATAGATGATCTCCAGGGTGATCGAGGTTAGGAGAGTAGACTCAGAGGACAACACGGCGGATCCACTCACAAAGGCTTTTTTCCAGAGAGAGACTTATAAGGGATGGTTGAGTATGTGATACTGCAACCACTGCTACAGATGGCCCTAGTGCAAGTGGGAGATTGTTAGTTATATGTATGCCCTAGAGGCCATTACTGTACATTGGATGTATATTGTAGTGGATGCTGGGACATATATAGGTAGGTCTTTCTTGCTCGACATGATAGTATGTTATCTGGTTGCTCTTTATCTTAACATGTATACTTTCTGTCTCTCTGTTACATGTTGATAAAGCCCTTAGGATGTGTACTCGACTTCCAGGACTATGATGTAGATCATACTAGTGGGGCCTGGGTAGTCCATGAGTACATCCTTCAATGTTCCTAGTCGTAGGAATATCGAGACGGGGCATCGATATTCCAGAGTAGACTAGCGTATATCTTCTCGACCCATGTGATGGGCGATGGATGATCCCATATCCATTGGTGTTTGACATCAGAGATGGTATGAGGGTGCTCAGTGGAGACTGGGTACACTGAACGGACTCGCCGAGAACTCCCAGATGGTATTATACCTCACGTCAGATGGCAGTTCTCTGGTGACACTGGTACAGCTTAGTCTGTTGACCCGAGATCGTCATAGAGTCTTGTGTGTCTCCCACTGTGCTTTGATTTCCACCCTTCCACGGCTCTACTGAGTCATGCAAACAGGTGGTTTTTGGGTACAGTCCCGATTCACATGGAGGCAATGAGCGATAGGAGGGGATTCGTCTCTCCCGGTATTGGGGGTTGATGTTGTGCTATGCTCGACTGGCCATAACAGGAAATCTCTGGCCAGGGTTGCAGTGATATACTGGTAAGAGTTATCAGTAGTTTCACGATTGTTATGGAGCTTACGTCGGCATGACTTATCAAGCTATTGGGGTCTGACGTTTACCACCCCTAGGCAAGATATGCGACATATCAGACGAACAGACCGGACTGTACGGTAAGTGTTACTGGTTGGATTCACAGGAGTATGAGCGGGCTTGCTCGTCGATCTTCTGATCGCTCAATACCCGGGTGGCCATTACGTTTAGTAGACCGCTTGTGGCTTATGGGTGTTTGATATGATCATCACCTGCTGCTGGCGTATTGACGAGTCTTTAGAGTCCTATATAGAGGTTTCCTGGCTCAAGCAAAACGAAATAGGAGCGCATATGAGATATGTGCGGGACCGAGAATAATGCGTGTATGTGATACCGTATTCTATTCTCGCGATGAATGTATCGATTGGTTTTATGCGATATAACCTAGTTATCGAATCGAGGATTGATTCGATAAGTCGATACATTGGATATTAGTCGATCATATGCGAGATGACCGGATCGTTAAATCAAGTGTTGATTTAATGATTTAATGTATAATTATATATTAGATATATTACTTTACATTAACTAGTATTTTTTCACTTAAAAATGGATTTTCTCACTTGATGTGCACATTGTATATATGATATAGTTTTGTGCACTAGTTTGTATCATGTTTGATGATACATGCAAACTTGGGTATATGTTTACTTTAAACTATGTTTAAGTGAATGGTTAGGGTTTTGTTATCTTTTCTTGATTATTTATTTTCTTTAATTAATTTTTAGCAAGAAAAGAAATGGTTGCTTCTTTTGTTTTTTCCTTGAAGCTTCAAGAAGCTTTGACCATTTTTGTTTCTTTTGCTTGACCTAACCATTCACCTAACCATAGTTTATTCTCTACACTCAACCATGGTTGCATTATGATAAGAATGACTTGGATTTTCTTTTTAAGATAATTCTTTTTATTCTATCTTCATTTTCATTTTCATCAAGCTTCATGAAAGCTTGCTAGTTTTAATGGTGCCATGGGAAAAAGAGTGATAAATCCAATTCTAAAGTGAACCCACTTCCTATTTATTCATCCTCTACCACTTGCCATGTAGTATAGGGTGTTTTCTTCACAAGTTTCATGACTTGGTGAAGTTGGAGCTTGATCTTGAGTTGCCTCGACGTAGATAATCTTCGGCATCGAAGTCGACGACATAGCCCGATCATTTCTCCGACGAAACCATCGACAGAGTCCGGGATCCGATGATCGCAGCGGAGGGACGTCATCACGGAGCTATGGAGGTGGATGACCGGATCTACAAAGGTTGTAGTCACTTCCTTTTTAGTTAAAGTTGTTAACTTGCAATCTTTATCGCCTATCCTCTAGTTAACGATCTTGCATAGGATTCTTAGGCACATAAAAATTTGATTTTGGCATGTTTGATCTGTTGTGGAACATCATGGGTATGCCTAGGAAACCTACAATATATTATTGTAACATGATATGATTAATAATGAAAGATGTTTAGTGGAGATTAAATAAGGTTAGGGTTTGATTTGGGTTAGTTCCTTCTTGATGCTTCTAGAAGGATTTTCTTTTGTCATGGTTAAGATATTATTGTTGATATTTTCATATGACTCATTCTTTAACCTAACCAAATCCTAGCCCTAGTTAATTCTTTACAAGGGTTATCCTTGACCATGGTTGCATTATTATTCATATATTCATTTCATTATTCATCACAAAAGGTTTATCTCATTTTTCATCTTCATCTTCAACCTTGAGCTTTGAGAAAGCTTACTAGGTTTTCCTTTTGTGATGTTTGCATGTGAGAATTTGATATAAAAAGAAAGAATAAATACTACTCCATCATACTCATCTAATCTAGCCAATTAGATTAGGGTGTTCACCTCATTAGAGTGAGAGAGCTTGAGTTATAGCAACTTCGACGTAGATCATCGGAGAAAAGGAACACTACAAGCTAGCATGGATCGTTCGAGTCGTGGAGCCTTTCTTGAGTCCGGAAGATCGTGGATCGCGGCGAAGGGACTTCTACTCGGAGCTTATGAAGCGAAGGAGCGGCTACAAAGGTTGTAATCCCTCACACTTAGTTGTAAAGATGTTTACCTGCATGTTTAACCCTAATAATCTAGCAAAGATCCCGGCTTTGGGTTGTTTGGCCCGTCTAAAATTTTATTCGGGCATGGTTGATACCTTATGAACCCTCACAAGAGTGCCTAAGAACCCTACAGTGGTATCAGAGCCTAGCTAGAGTATTAGGCGACGTGTATACGAAGTTAAAACTCCGATCGAACCCCGAAACGACGTTTTGAACCCCTCTCTGGATATTTTTTAAAACTGTGATTTTTTCTGAATTAAAAATGCTTAAAAATACCAGCAGGAAATTATAAGAATAACTGTGCAAAACGACAGGCTAAACCGTACGGACTGCCGCGGAACTGCGGCCAATCCTTGCTTGGGCCGCAGATCCGCGGCCGTACAGTTGTATTTAACTTATTTTTTTTGCACAGTAATATCTATTTTTGTTAGTGCTTTTTTTATGGGTATTTTAAATCTGACTTAAGTGTTGAGTGTTCTGGGGATTATTTTGAATTTGTTGATTCTATCGGATAATTTAATTTCGTTATGTTTTCGGGATATTTAGAAACTGTTAAAATGTTCGAACGGATATCATTAACTCATTTTTTCCCGGCACGAAAAACTTTCAAGTGTTGAATTTTTCTTGGGTTTAAATCTTTCAAAATAACGTACAAGTAACGCGGTGGTCACTCTAGAAGAACACAAACCTTAACTTGATTATGTGACCGTCTGAACCGCCTCTAAACCTTAGGGTTTGGGGAAGTACGGCGTGCCACATGTGAGGCGTTGGTTTGACCTTTCTATGGCTGGACCCTCGGTACTGTGACATATTCTGGGATATTTGAACTCCGCTCAAGTGTTGAGTTATTTAGGAAATCTTGGGTATTTGATTATTCGATCGGAAAGTTTAATACTGTCTATTTATCTGGAATGTGATACAATATGTGGAATTCATATAGTTAGGCATGAAATGCGAAGTATGTGATATTTCGGATTTACGATGTCTAAATAGATTGTGGATTCCAAATATTGTAGTTTTACAAAAAAATTTCTGTGACCGTAAGTGTAGTATGTAGTAGTATTGCCGGTTTTCGTTGCTATATATCAACGACGATCGGTGTATGCATACTTACTTACGTTGATGATATGAGATATTATGTGTTGCAGTGATATGTTATATTGGATCGTCATGTTCAGAATAGCCGGGGGTTTTACGTGAGATGAGCGTTTTTATTTTCATTCATGTAAAATTCATTTGTATGTAATATTCTTTTATTGGGGCACTTGCGGGATGAGGTTGATGTCACCAGTGTATATTATTTACTTTTCCGCATTAGGTAGACCCAAGGAAGGGAGCACAAGTAACCGGGTTCTTGGGTCCAGTGGGAAGCCATCTCGAGGAGTCGAGACCGGGTCTCCTAAACCTAGAATTGGTAGTGTTACTTGCCGCTCTCGCAGGGGTCCAGGGACCGGGTCTCCTAACCCTAGAAATAATACATAACTGGTTTTCTAAGTCTTAAACAATATACAAGTTTGGTTGATGGAATTACTAGATACAACTGAATAATACATATACAATGGTGGTTCTGATGCAAAAGAACCCACCTACCAAAGCAAATCACCCGTAAGGGAAGCAGTGTGCCAGAAAATCCGCAATGGAACCTGTACGGCAAAACCTGCAAGAAACTGTGGCACAACGGGGGTGAGTTGCCAACTCGTGAATAGAAAACATCACAGAGCGGAAATCGTATGTATGACACAATCCTAGGTCAATACGATCATATATATATATATATACCTCAAATGAAAAAGTCTGAAGCTTGATAAGGTGGCAATGTAACATCTATAAATGAGTGTAGTGCCAAGTGCTCATGCCAGTGCCTCAGGTAATAGCATATCATAAATATGAAGTATGATCAATGTCGACTATATCATGAAGTCTATGAGTATGTGGATATCATCCAACTACGTAATCAATGTCTGTATGTATGTGGATCTCGTCCACATGTCAACCAATGACATAACATCATGCATGTAAAAGTCATAAAAGCATATGCATGAAAGTATGAGGATATAAATCAACACATGTCCCTCACGACATATCAAAATCATGGAACCTGAGTGTCTAAACATTTCTCGCCCCGGGGAACCATACCGGGTCCACTATGTACCCGCAATCGGCCTCGTTCAGCTCCTCGATTCGGGTTTACATGTCACACGTCTCAGAACCGAGAAAACGCATGGTGGACGCACTGAAATATCATATCAAGGGAAACCGGGTTTTTAAAACAATACATATTCTCCTTTGAAATAACCACGGTTCCCAAATCCAGAAATCTCATGAAAACAAATATCTCAATGCGTATAATCATAAGCATGATGTATGCGACATATAAAGGAAATGTTAGCATATCAGTATATCATGCAAGGGTCATATCCTGATGCAACAATCCTACTGTGTAGTGATATGGCAATTATCGATGATGAAGTGTGTGAGCCGGCAAGCAGGTGTACATGGAACATATGCATCATCGATAATGGTGCTGGTGTCCTAACAACATGGTTTTAATATAGCAATAAACATATTTGAACTTGCAATGCGATGCGAAAAGAAAGAATATGCGACAATGAATAATAAACACAACCGTGCAGTATCTACATCAATGTATCTAGGTCATACTGTTTTGCCATTTGAAAGAAGACGAATCGGGGTTTTTAGGAAAATAAGGGCTGCGGTGATTTTAAGAAAAGATGCATCTTTTGAAAATATCCGTATAATCCCTTTGCCTGTCTTGAAAATACTCCCGATTCGTTAGTTTTGAAATAGGTATGACATCGGCCTAGTCTAACCTCTACTAGCAAAACTATAGCTCTAACTATCAAGTCAATCAGGAGGGGTATGGAAACCACCTAAATCTGAGTCGAAATATATATATAAATATAATTATAATAGTCGGTGATCCCGCCTCAAAGGTACCGCGTACGATACAATATCATATGACATCCTCGAGTCATGAGTGCGGATCTATCATCAATATAAAGCTCGTACGGCAAGTCATCGTACGACATCCCAAATTTGGGTACGGGTCAATATCATATCCATCTCATCAATTATCCGGTATCCTTATCATCATATCTCATGATCGGGGTACTGATCTAAGTCTAGTACAACTGATACCATCTATATAAATGCGTGTGTAAACACTCGTCCAAAGGCCCGCTAAAATCTCATGTCATATCCCAAATACGAATCGTATTATATCACCGATCTCATGGCATTATGCTCAATCTCATCGACTCATCTCCAAATATCATACACTAACCACATCGTCCATGTATAAGTATAACAACCAAGCATGTGTGTGTGTGGGTGTAAACCTATTCTAGGGTTCGCATCTAGGAAACTATACTAGCTTACTTCTAAACCCTACTCTATCCATAGTACACCTAATCACATCTAGAATATCCATGTCATACAAAACGCTATCATACTTATATATATATATATATAGTATATATATAGTATACTAAACATCGAACTGCGGGGGTGCTATACGTCATCCACCCGACTTCCCCCGTAGATATAATCTACTCACCTTGCATCCTGCGTGTCGGTGTCGACGTCGCCTTCATCTTCTTCATCATATGGAACCCTCGTGAAGGTACCTACAAAGACAGCACAATCGCAAATGTACATTAAACTCACATCGGAAAACCGGAACGACACGCTACGGCCTATAGGTTAGAACCTATGGACTACGCATTTTAAAACCATCAAACAACCCTCGATGTCGTCGTGCAAACATCAAAAGATCGAGATAAAACACAATACTAGAAATCCAGAATTCAAAATACGCAAAACGAAACTCCGAATCAAAACAACAACTTAGGAAAAAGGTCCCAGATTTTACCCTAGGTCAAATTGGTCAATTTTGCATATGCCAAGGGTCTATTTTACAGATATAGGAGCTATAGAAGAAGAACGAGCCACAAAGCTCCAGGTCTGGCCGCAAATTGCGGCCAGAGGGAATAAATCTGCGGCCGAGTTAGGGAGATAGGGGCTAGGGTTTTCATGGTAGCTTCCTGGGTGCCTTCATATATCACTGTCCTTGCAAAAAAAATTTCAGAGTCTCCGGGTGTTAGCAGATTCCATTTTACATCCACAGAATAAACAATTTTCCGATATCGGCTTTTCTAAGTCCATATTCCGGTGTTCTAGTCTCTGGTTTAGGTCTTAATTCTAGCACTAGGGGGTTTGTGTGGCCTCTACTGAGCTTAATTACACATTACAACCCAAAGTTTCCCTAAACCCTAACTAGAGTTTTCAAAGTTCACCCAAACCACACGATATCGGTTCTAATCTAATATGGGGGTAAAAGAAATGGGAAAACTAAGCTCATGGTTCAGAAAATACCTCATTTGGCAACTCAAGAATTTTCTTGAGTTGCTCAAAGTCCTTAAAATCTTCTCTTTCTTGGTCCATGGGGTAGCTAGTGAGCTTGTGCATCTTTTTTTTGAAATGGAGTTTGGGTTTTGAAGTGTTTAGCATGGAGTTTTGGGGAGATGAAGAGGGGAGGGAAAAGGAGCAGCAGCAGCAGCAGCAACATGAGGAGAGGGGAGAGGAATGAGTGGGGAAATGGAGAAGGAATGGCTCAAGACTTTGTCAAAGGTAAACCATCACCTTTCTCTCTCTTACCTATACCTATTATTATTCAAATCTTTTCTTTTTCTTTTCTTTTTCCCTTCTTTTCTTCTCTTTAATATTGCAATAGGAAACCCAAAGAAACCATGGTAGATAAATGCATAAGTGTGAAAAAGACTTTGTGCAAGCTAAGTGCACAAAACACGTTTAATCCACGATTAGCAATTTTTAATCGCGATTAGCACTAAAATAACGTATAATTAATCATAAAAACTTAAAAATTGCATAATTCCATAAAACACCATATTTTATGTAATTCCTATAATTTTCCAAAATTTTAACAAATTTGTCGATATTTAATTATACCGCCTTATTAAAATATTCACTATTTTAATATTAAATTATAAAAATTCCCAAAAATAATGTTTTTTTTGAAATGTTACATTAAGGCGTGTAGGGAAATCTGGAGTGATCCGGGACTAATAGTAGAAAAGTAAACAGTACCAGTAGCCGAGATGGACCACCACGAGGCCACCCTACCAGAACGAGCCCCTAACTCCTTACCAGAACGAGCCCCTAACTCCTTACCAGAACCAGCGTGGCCGGAATTTCCCTTTGTGTGGCCGGCCACCTTGGTGGGTTGGATGCCCAGGTTGCCTCCATAGCTCACATAGACCCTATACTGCAACCTAGACTTGTTTGCTTACCTAGTTTTCACCTTATACAAAATCTGGGACTAAAAGCTTAATTTGCTGTTTTGATTTGAGTTATAGTTTTCCGTATTTTAAATCCTGGAAGTTTTGTGTTTGTGATTTATCTCGATCACGTGACGTTTGTACGTCTATATCGAGCGATATTTGGTTGATTTGCGAGAGCTAACCATAGGTTCTAACCTATAGGCTTTTAAGCGGGTCGTTTTGGTTTTCGTGTGTCGTTTCGTTTGCGATTTGATTTTAACGCGATACGATACGTTATGATGTGTAGGTACCCTCGCGACGACTTCGAGACGACAAGCAAGCGCATGGCGACGCCGGCATAGGCAAGCGAAGATCAAGGGGAGTAGATTATATCTACGGGGGAAGTCGGGTGGATGGCATATAGCACCCCCGCAGTTCAATGTTTAGTATACTATATATATACTATATATGATAGCTTTATGCGTGACATGGATATTCTAGATGTGATTAGGTGTACTATGGTTAGGTTAGGGTTTAGAAGTAAACTAGTATAGTTTCCTAGTTGCGAACCTTAGAATAGGTTTACACCCACACGCACACACATGCTTACTTGTTATACTTATACCTGGATGATGAGGATAGTGGATGATATTTGGAGATGAGTCGATGAGATTGGGCATAGTGCCATAAGATTGGTGTTATGATGTGGTTTGTATTTGGGGTACGACATGAGATTTTAGCGGGCCTTTGGACGTGCGTTTTACACACGCATTTATATTTATATAGATGGTATCGGTTGTACTAGACTTAGATCAGTACCCCAGTTCATGAGATATTATGATAAGGATACCAGATAATTGATGAAATGAATGTGATATTGACCCGTACCTAGATTTAGGATGCCGTACGATGGATTTACCGTACGAGCTTCATAATGATGATAGATCCGCACTCTTGACTCGAGAATGTCATATTGTATATTGAATCATATGTGATACTATTGAGGCGGGATCACCGACTATATATATATATATATATATATATATATATATATATATATATCGACTCAGATTTAGGCGGTTTCCATACCCCTCCCGATTGGCTTGTTAGTTAGATCTGTAGTTTGCGTAGTAGATGTTAGGCTAGACCGAGTCATACTTATTTCAAAACTAACGAATCGGGAGTATTTTAAAGATAGGAAAAGGGATTCTACAGATATTTTCAAAAGACGCATCTTTTCTTAAAAACTCCGTAGCCCTTATTTTACTAAAAATCCCGATTCGTCTTATTTCAAATGGCAAAACTGTATGACATTTTTATATTGATGCAGATTCTTTACTGTTATGTTTATTAGTCGATTTCTGCATATTCTTGCTATTCGCACCACATTGCATGTGTAAATGTATTTATTATTATATTAAAACCATGCTGTCAGGAGACCAGCACCATTATCGATGATGCGTATGTTCCACATACACCTGCTTGCCGGCTCACACACTCCATCATTGATAATTGCCATGTCACTACACAGTAGGATTATTGCATCAGGATATGACCCCTTGCATGGCATACTTGCGTACATACATATCGTACACTCATTCTTGCGTACATACAGATTGTACACCCATACTTGTGCACATACCTATTGTACACCCATACTTATGCACATACCTATTGTACACTCATACTTGCGTACATACAGATTGTACACTCATACTTGCGTACATACAGATTGTACACCCATACTTGTGCACATACATATTGTACACCCATACTTGTGCACATACCTATTGTACACCTATACTTGTGCACATACCTATTGTACACTCATACTTGCGTACATACATATTGTATACTCATACTTGCGTACATACGTATTTGCACATACATAGATGATTCTGGCTTGATTTGGAGATTTGGGAACCCCAAGATACTTTTTAAAACTAATTCATTTTAAAGGAGCGGTTTTCTCTCGATATGTGCATATTACTGTTTTATGTTGCATGATATACTGATATGCTTATATTTCTTTTGCATGTCGCATACATCATGCTTTATGATTATACGCATTGAGATATGTTGTTTCCATGATATTTCTGGATTTGGGAACCGTGGTTATTTCAAAAGAGAATATGTACTGTTTTAAAAACCCGGTTACCCTTGATATGATATTTCAGTGCGTCTACCATGTGTTTTCTCGGTTCTGAGAGTGGCATGTGAAACCCGATTCGAGGAGCGGTAGGCACTGTCTGCGAGTACATGGTGGACCCGATGAGGTACTCTGGGGCAAGAAGACTCGTATATGTTGGACGGTGAGCCTGGCAGGGGAGTACTACCTACGGGTGATATTATTTGGGCTCAGCGGATATCCGAAGGATACCGACCGGAGTCGAGAGATGATATGGGCCGATCCGTACTGATGGAGCCCGTGGGCCGATCCGGACTGACGGAGCCCTATATATATAAGGATTTACGTGCCGATACTAGACACAGTTTTCATGATGTTTTCGGGTGTCGATGCTAGACACCTAGGTCCCATGATTTGAGGTGTCGCGAGGGACACATGTTGATTTATATCCTCATACTTCCATGCATATGGTTTATGATATTTACATGCATGATGCTTTATGTCATTGGGTGACACATAAACGAGATCCACATACATATAGTTGGTAGTGATAATATTGATCACATAGTTGGATGATATCCACATACTCATTGGACTTCCTGATATAGTTGACATTGATTATATTGATCATACCTCATAGTTCTGATATGTTGCTACCTGAGGCACCGACACGAGCATTTGGTACTACACTTATGTATAGATGTTTACCCTTTCCACCTTATCATGTTCAGACTTATTCATATTGAGGATATTATTATTATTGATCGTATTGACCTAGGATTGTGTCATACATACGATTTCTGCGCTGTGATATTTTCTATTCACGAGTTGGCAACTCACCCCCGTTGTGCCACAGTTCTTGCAGGTTTTGCCGTACAGGTTTCATGGCGGCTTTTCTGGCACACTGCTTCCTTTAAGGGTAATTGCTTTGGTAGGTGGGTTCACTCGCATCGTGACCACCCTTGTATTTATTTTATTCAGTTGTATCTAGTAATTCCATCAACCAAACTTGTATATTGTTTCAGACTTAGAAAACCTGTTGTGTATTTTTTCGACCTTAGAGTCGCGCGTTGTAGTATTATGGTTTTCATGCTTATTTTGAGTTTCCTTTTGAGTTTTGATCCTCGCCCTTCGGCGCTGTATATTATACTGCTTGCGTGGTTGTGACCGTCGATTGACGAAGAGCTACCTCCCGCTTGGGGATGCCTTTTATCATTGTGCATATATTATTCTTGTTATATCCCGTTCGGGGCCAGTATTTACAAAGGATACTCTGCCGAAATTTTCAGAAAAGTCTATAGATTTTAAAAATGTATATTCGGCATACTTATTTAAAAACCTTGCTTTTAAAACATGTTTTCTTTACTTCTTAAAAACTAGTTTTCTTTATTTACTCCTTAAAATGGTTTTAGATTTCTGGGCTTTTGGCTTACTTGAATTAGATGGGGTCCTATAGGCTTTATATGATTCGAGGGCCAGTCACGTGCTATTCGGGTCATGACAAAGTTGTTATCAAAGCGCTTGGTTAACCTTGGTTCAAATCTAAGTTTGACTATGCGGAGCCTAGAGCGTTTATATATATACGGAACTTGGGCTTGACCTTACGGAACTTAGACTTAGTCGAGGGGGTATTATACCCGAACATTCGTCACGTAGGATGACCCTTGATTGATAGAGTAGGTAGCTTGAGTAGAATGACGTACCGTACGTATGTTCCGCGGCATACTTACGATACGCTACTCCGCTTAAGAAACCTTAGGATGCATATTTCCTTGTGTAAGTCTACGGTAGTGCCCCGGCCATCAATCTAATGCCAAACACGGAACAAAAACTTTTACAACTGGCTCTATCGCATACTTTAACCCGGATCTGCCATTAACGCTAAACTAACAAACTACAAAGTGGATAGAAAGGCTATACCGAACGATCCGAGTCCTTCGTTCTTTAGCTATCATCCCACGCACCGTTGCGGCTGCTCCGATCTCCTGGTTCCTCGTCGAGGTGGCACCACATCTACGGATCTTTATACGGGCTCCCGCCTCTGAACCGAGGCAACTCGGATATGAAGTTTGCTAGCCGACATGTCCAAGATTGATGTAGAGAATGAGCAGAACACTTTGTCTCGCTTCATCCAAAGCCATGGATGAACGGTTAATGAAGTTGCCTTTTTAATGGAGTGAAATGAGAAATGGGCATATCAAATTTCCGTGAACCAAATTAAAAATCTTTTGCAAATCAATCCACCACCTTCACTCAAGAAGGGGGCCGGCCACTATATGAGGAGGGGGTGAGTGTAGGAGTAAGGGGGTGACCTTAAGCAAAGCTTATCATAACTTATCACAACATTAAAGGAAAGCATGAGTCATATAACACCTCACAAATCATTTAATGCAATGAATGAGTCACTAAACACCTCATCAAACCAATTAATGCAAACTAATGAGTCATGAAACCTAGTCACCATCTAGAAGCTTCCACTCATGACTCACCCTCAAGAAAAAGATAATTCCGTATTAAACTGAATGTTTAAGACGGGTGATAGAAAACTGGCAACTTCGAAAAGCGATCCCGAAACGAATTTTTGGATAACCCCGTAACAGTATAAACATACCCGCATTTGTATTACGACCGAATACAAATGCAACTGAGACAAAGATATTATATCTACACAGTATAATACATGGATCCGGCTTAATCCAAAGCCTACCAGTATTATCTGCCCGAAATATGACATGTGTGTAAACAGCGACAATATACAACGGCTGCCTATGTACTGACCTCAAGGGAAGCTGATGAGCGAACTCATCCTGGAACCCTACTGAGCCTAACAGTGACAATATACATACAGTCTGGTCCATTCGTCTATGAGTATCGCATATCGGGCCTAGGGGGCTGGTAACGTCAGACCCCCAATATCGGTATAAGTCATGTCGGAGTGTAGCTCAGAACACTCTGAGATACTATTGGAGTACCTGCCGGTAAATCTCCTGCCTCGGCCGAAGGCTTTGTGTAATGGCTCTCCTAGACACAGCGCGATCACACCCTTAATACCGGGAGAGACGAATCCCCTACCGATCCGCTCACCTTCCTCTATGTGGCTCAGGACTGTACCCAAAAAAGACCTGTTTGCATGACTCCTTTGTGCTGTGGTAGGGTAGAAACTAAAGCACAGTGGGAACTCACACGAGACAAATGACGACCTCAGGTCGATGAACTAACCTGTACATATGTCACCACGGAACTGCTATCTGACGATAGGTATAAATACCAACTAGCAGGTTTCCGACGAGTCTTGTCCGGTGCACTCATAACCCAATGAGCACCTGTATATATCTTAGGTGATCCAACTGACACCAGTGGCTTGTGAGACCAGCTACCGCCCCTCGTCGGGGTCTCGACTGTATACACTAGTCTACTCCGGAGTATCGATGCCCTATCTCGAAACTCCCACGACTAGGGACCACTTTTAAGGATGTGCCTATAGACTACCCAACTCTCACATATATGATCGCCATCATAGTGTTGGTAGTCAAGCAAGATCCTAAGGGCTCTATCAACGTGTAATAGTGATCAGTCACCTGAACCTGTACACGACTGATAAAGTCAAACCAGATAGCATACTATCATCTCGAGTAAGACTGTCCTACCGGTATAGGTCCTCCCTCAATCATTGCAATCACGTACCTGCGATCCAATAATTGACTTTGAGGGCACTATATCCAACAATCTCCCACTTGCACTTAAAGCTAATTATTGCGATGTCGCATACTCACAGCCCGTGTGATACCGAACACCCAACTCCTCTACTAATCAGTTTCACAAAGCTCGTTTGCAAAACTCTTGTGTTCGAGAAATAGCCTCAATGAGTGGATCCGCCCTGATGTTTCATTCTATGTCTCTCTTAATCTCAAGTTCGCGGAGAAAGCCATCTCCTGAATCGAGTAATACCTGTCTTAGAATATGTCTGGATATCTGATGGGACCTAGTTCATAAATGAACTCCAAATCCAAACTTCTTAGATTGTATCGACAACTGAACCTTATCAGTATCCTACACCATACCTCCCACAGTATCCTCTTGGACCACCTGTCCATAATACTGTCCCTCGTCAGAGGGAAAACTATAACTCTGACAATCACTCTGTCATCCATGTCACCTTTGAAGCCTGGAATGATAACCGTCTCCCGAAGGAGGCTGCCGTTATCAAATCCGTAGAACATCCTATTATGTTCTAAAACTGTTTCCTTATGTTTCTTCAGGATTGGATTAATATAAACTTATCGCATCTAGTGGAAAAACAATATTTGGTGTGGTACTTGACATCTCACGATTGACTCAATTGTCTAAGCAAGTGATATGCCAATCATGCACATCCCTCTCCCCTTTAGTCTGTAAGACATCTTTAGAGAGGGTGACTCCTTCACCTGCAGGTACACCACCATGCCAGGAATCATCTATTCTAAAATATTATTAGAATACTGTCAAAATACCCACATTGGGAAACTACCCAAATCCAGATCTAAAACCATAGATATAGAAACCAGAATGTCAGATATTATATCTATATCCTGTCTGGAGAAACAACTGTGTGACAACTACAGTACAACCGATCGTAGTATAGGAATTTTACTTCCTACTCTGTGTATGTCATCCAAATACTAGGATATCACACCCTACTACCTTCTAAACAGATCCATCCCCTATTATGATGAAGTCAAAGCCATGACTGTCATATCAAAATTAGATGATCTATCTCCGCTATATCTGCTCTAGTCTATAAATAGACATAAGCTACTTGCCCACTATGCTTCCGCTGCTCCCACTGACCACAACAACTCTCTGGCAGAATAATATATACGTGCACTTCTAAAGCTAGTTTAGAACGACGCTATACTTAACCTCCTGCCGGGTCTCACAGCCTGGAACAACAGCAGTGTCAAGTCTGGGTAAACAAGAATCTCCCTGTCACCGTCCTTGAGGCTACCGAAGTACCTCTCGGGTGTCTGAGGTTACCCACCATATCTGCGGAGTGGCTAATGGAATGTCAAGCCTGATTGAATCTATAGGTCCTATTAAATTTTCCGTAATCGTTTGCGGTTCTGGAATCACTTCCAGTTCTACCATACTCCCACTACTGTTTTCTGAAAAAATCCATTTTACTAAAACTGTGGCGAGTCAAGAATAATATCACTATTGATCTTCCAGATCGTAGAAAGTCAACCCTCGTCATAGCCTGGGCCAACCCACAAACTGCCATTACAGAAACGTGCCTTGAGTTATCCAGAGTCTGGTTTTAAGCATAAGCCGGACAACTCCTCGTACCTTAACATCGTTAAGATATGAACCATTCTATATCCAATATAGAAACTTTGCACTTATTTAATTGGAACCAGATTCTAATCATGCAGCTGTCTCCAGTGCATATGAACTTAATGGAGAGAAGCAAATCAGCAATACTCAACTTAGGAATACATCCAATTATGAGTAACCTGAAAGAGAAACAAGTTTCTCAAAACCATTACTATCAACTGAATACCAATCACAAGTATCTACATCTTCGATCTCTTTGAAGAATCCCGATACTTGCGACATCTGGCTCTCTACTTTATTCCTATACCCACAACTTCTCAAAACTTAGACCTTATATTTCTACGAAACACTTGTCTAAAAACTAGAGAAGTCATAAGTAAACAGAACATAGTACGAGGACCAACCCCTATGTCCTGATGGACACTGGACAACATACAATACTCTGTATAAGTCCGCTGAGTTGAATAACTCAAAACCTGTGCATCGTAGGTTGAAAACTGTACTTATGGTTAAGAACTACTCCGTTGTTCAATGCTCCTTACCCAATCGCCAACTGATATAGGTAAATGTCATCGACATAATATCAAAAAGTTATATCTCACTTTATAAAAATAAACGTACAGATATATCATTTTGAAATTGGTGCACAACAATGGATACTCAAAACCAATTACATGCCGTCCGGCAATAACCCAGGCGATTTCCTCAAATATTACCAATTACAACGAATTCTGATATAATGAGGATGATCACCTAATTCCCAATAACTTCCTCCTACTCATCATCTGTAAAACATACAGATGTGAGAATCATACCTGGTAAATACATACCCTGGAGTAAGTATCAAATCGGAAAAACAGTTTTCCTTTAACAACGCACAGTGAAACTTAAACATGAAAATGTTTCGTAGGGGTATCCTGGTATTCCTAGTAATGCCTCTTCCATAATTCAATTCATGACTGTAACCGTATATTTCTTTGCCATCTCTCCAAATCCCTTTATTTGTCTTTATTCATTTCTTTCTGTACATCCTTTTAGGCTAAGTAGTTTTCTTTCTTCCCTACCGTTCGGCACCAGCCTATGGTTTGGAAGAAGACTATCCAGTAAGCATAATAGGTGTACCCTCCTAAACCAAGGAGTACTCGTAACCTGTGAGAAGGTGATGGTAAAAGACAACTGAATAATACCTTATTCTATTTCTCCCGAACTGGGGTAAAAAGCAAAGGTGAAATAGGAGTGGCGATGAAGTACGCGGTTTGGTCGTGAATGATAGCAGTCGCAATTTACTTTGCCCTCTTTTTAATCCCTTTATTTTGTCTTTACATATTACCTTCTGCACACCCTACTTAGGCTAATTGGTTTTCTTCATTCTCTACCTTTCGGCACCTGCCTATGGTTTGGAAGAAGACTATCCAATAAGCGTAATAGGTGTACTCTCCTAAACCAAGGAGCCCTCGCAACTTGAGAGAAGGTGATAATAAAAGACAACTGAATAAACCAATTCTATTTCTCCTAAACCTGGATCCATCCTCGAAGAAGTCCCTTCAAGTTCGTATATAAGCATACGATGGATCTATCCAATGGAAGTAGATGTTCGTAGTGATATGAGGTGTTCTGAGAAATGCAAAGGGTAAAAGAAGGAGTGGCAATGACTTATGCAACCCTGACAATCCAAAAGCCAGTATTTTAAGAAGGTTCGGTCAACTTGGTCACTGAGTTATAGTCTAGGGTCGGTCAAAGGTCACTGCCAAATAGAGAGAGAAAAGAAACACTCTGCGTGCACTCTAACCTAGATCGGAATAGTTATCACTTTATCTAATCAGGAAACCTCCCATTATACTGTCAAATTCTCCTCCAAACCTGAAAGAAGAATCAATCAGGATCACCCGAAGAGTAAACCAACTCATTAGTGGGAATCGGGATCCAACTCTCATCGCATGATAACGTAACGGAATCCACTCACGTTATCACACTCCAGAAGGTATGCGCAGTCCTGGCAAGTTTCAGTTTCTTTAGAAACTCCCGATGTGATTTTTGCCCCATGCTCTTATGATCGTGACTAAGGGCCAACCCATCATAAGTCTCATGTCAAGTTCTTCCCATCATTATCTTGTTAATTTGAACCCACCCGTACTCGCCCTTGACTAAGGGCCAACAAGGCTGTACGGCTGTCCTAAACCAACGCATCTATCTATGCAACATATGAACACCCCAGCATCTACCAATCACTATGTCTTGGCTAAGGGCCAAACCAACATAGCTTGAATACTACTGACCATTCATATGAAATGACGGAGGGCTACGGCTGGTTTTTGGAAAAAAACCCTTAACGTAATGAACTTGATCTCGTTAAAGGAACCTGATAGCTTTTTATAAAAATATAGTGGCGAAAACCTTTGCTAAAGAAGTCACTCCCGGTGAAGGGATCTCGGCTCTTTCCTCGTGGAATGAGGTGCAGGATATTCCAACTGAATACCATGATGCAAAGCAATATGTAATCGACTATAATGAAGTTATTACCCTGATGCAAACTTCTACCCAAGGGGTCACTCCCGGTGAAGGGATCTCGGCCCTTGCCTCGTCGAATGAGGTGCAGGATATTCCAACTGAATACCTCTATGCAAAACAAAAGGAAACGTATTTGTAATAACACTTTTTAAAAACTGTTCCAACAACATCCAAACAGGTTTGTTTTCCTTTGCATTGATCAGAATCAACGCAGTCCCATCAATTAATCACACCAGAAAAGAATGAAAATAAAATGTGCGTATATGCCATCTGCATTCGTCACTGGGTCCCATCATCACCCGTTAGGTTAGTTAACTAACAACAGAGCGGGGACTGGACTAGCACGGGTGCAAAACATATACAACATCTACTAGTATATATACCAATATACAATAATCGCTCCAGGCGTGATAATATGCAACATTACAGAAAAGTAATAAGCATCACAGAACAATACAGATAAACTGGGATCCCCGTGTTTCACAGAGCCGCTGCTGAAACCTGACGTTCCCCTGGTCATGTGGATAGCCTATGCAATGTAACCTAGACCCCTACGGGTGTGGCAAGTTACCCGCCAAAACCTGAAGCGAGGCAACCCCCTACAGCAAAGTGAATGGACCACCCTGCACTTCACGAAATCCGGTAACTTGAGTACCTCTCCTTGGGTCAACCTGTACACCCTACGAGTGCGGCGAATAGTCTAGCAATTCTAGAGTGAGGCCCCTCTGCCTCTCAAAGCCATGAGATGCGGACCCGTTGCCCTCCAGAACCCGGCTATCCGTGCACTCCGTCGCGGGGTAAAACCTAGTACAGAAATGAAAAATATGTACAACGGGTACGTCGACCTCAGCCCGGTCGTGCCCCAAAAGAATATTATACAATCAGGCAGTGACGGCGGTCCACATGTTGGACGCTCACCCCGCAATATCAAATGTATAAATAAATCCAAACTGCACTACCATTGCACACTACAATCCACCACGACAAATCCGCAACATCACAGCACAACACAGAACATCAACGCGAATGTCACGTTCGCAAATCCGTCTAAAAGAACTATAGCAATCAGACGCAATTTACCGCTCGAATGACATTCATGGTCGGAGATATAATGTAAGTACTGTAAACTAACAACTTTAAAATTCCGATCGACAAAACTTCTCGAAGTGGGCCCCACGTACATCTACAGTACAGTAATAAAATCTTGGCCCAAATGAAATATTCTAGAAACCACAATTTTCAATGAAGACCCTACTGTAGAAATTTGGCACACTGAAGCACTAAGGCTGCGGCGGAACCGCGGCCAAACCTTGGCATGTGCCGCGGTTCTGCGGCCGTACGGTCGTGTCAGTAGACCAAATTTCTACAGAGTTCTTTAAAAAGCCTGCACGATTTTCTGAGATGCTCAAAATGATTTTTAGACCTGTTTAAAAATTCGACAGAAACTTTACACTGAAAATCGCGGTTTCGGAAAATTCGTTCGATCGTTGTTTTAAACGCGTTAGAACAAGTTAGTAAAGCTTAATGGCGTGGCTCTGATACCATGTAAGTCTACGGTAGCGTCCCGGCCGTCAATCTGACGCCAAACGCGGAACAAAAACTATTATAACTGGCGCTATCACATACTTTAACCCGGATCTTCCATTAAAGCTAAACTAACAAACTACAAAGTTGGTAGAAAGGCTATACCGAACGATCCGAGTCCTTCATTCTTTAGCCATCATCCCATACACTGTTGCGGCTGCTCCGATCTCCTGGTTCCTCGTCGAGGTGGCACCACATCTACGAATCTTTATACGGGCTCCCGCCTCTGAACCGAGACAACTCGGACATGAAGTTTGCTAGCCGACATGTCCAAGATTGATGTAGAGAATGAGTAGAACACTTTGTCTCACTTCATCCAAAGCCATGGATGAACGGTTAATGAAGTTGCCTTTTTAATGGAGTGAAATGAGAAATGGGCATATCAAATTTCCATGAACCAAATTAAAAATCTTTTGCAAATCAATCCCCCACCTTCACTCAAGAAGGGGGCCGGCCACTATATGAGGAGGGGGTGAGTGTAGGAGCAAGGGGGGTGACCTTAAGCAAAGCTTATCATAACTTATCACAACATTAAAAGAAAGCATGAGTCATATAACACCTCACAAATCATTTAATGCAATGAATGAGTCAGTAAACACCCCATCAAGCCAATTAATGCAAACTAATGAGTCATGAAACCTAGTCACCATCTTGAAGCTTCCACTCATGACTCACTCTCAAGAAAAAGATAATTCCGCATTTAACCGAATGTTTAAGACGGGTGATAGAAAACTGGCAACTTCGAAAAGCGACCCCGAAACGAATTTCAGGATAACCCCGTAACAGTATAAACATACCCGCATTTGTATTATGACTGAATACAAATGCAACTGAGACAAAGATATTATATCTACACAGTATAATACATGGATCCAGCTTAAACCAAAGCCCACCAGTATTATCTGCCCGAAATATGACACGTGCGTAAACGCACGTGCATTTTCCGAACCCTGCCATAAAACCATTCGGTCTCTACAACGTTTCGCTCGAATTTGGGAAACTATCTGTGGGGGAATCTAATGACTCATCAGTACCCTGGCAGTGGGTTTAACCACAAGCATGTCAGCGGTACTAGCAGTGCGTAACGGCTGCCCATGTATTGACCTCAAGGGAAGCCGATGAGCGAACTCATCCTGGAACCCTACTGAGCCTAACAGTGACAATATACATACAGTCCGGTCCGTTCGTCTATGAGTATCGCATATCGGGCCTACGGGGCTGGTAACGTCAGACCTCCAATAGCGGTATAAGTCGTGTCGGAGTGTAGCCCAGAACACCCTGAGATACTACTGGAGTACCTACCAGTAAATCTCCTGCCTCAGCCGAGGGCTTTGTGTAATGGCTCTCCTAGACACAGCGCGATCTCACCCCCAATACCGGGAGAGACGAATCCCCTGCCGATCCGCTCATCTGCTTCTATGTGGCTCGGGACTGTACCCAAAAAAAACCTGTTTGCACGACTCCTTTGAGCCGTGGGAGGGTAGAAATCAAAGTACAGTGGGATCTCACACGAGACAAATGACGACCTCAGGTCGATGAACTAACCTGTACCCATGTCACCTGGGAACTGCTATCTGACGATAGGTATAAATACCAACTAGCAGGTTCCCGGCGAGTCTTGTCCGGTGTACTCATAACCCAATGAGCAACTGTATACATCTTAGGTGATCCAACTGACACCAGTGGCTTGTGAGACCAGCCACCACCCCTCGTCGGGGTCTCGACTGTATACACTAGTCTACTCCGGAGTATCGATGCCCTGTCTCGAAACTCCTACGACTAGGGACCACTTTTAAGGATGTGCTTATAGACTATCCAACTTTCACGTATATGATCGCCATCATACTGTTGGTAGTCAAGCAAGATCCTAAGGGCTCTATCAACGTGTAATAGTGATCAGTCGCCTGAACCTGTACACGACAAACCAGATAGCATACTATCATCTCGAGTAAGACTGTCCTACCGGTATAGGTCCTCCCTCAATCATTGCAATCACGTACCTGCTATCCAATAATTGACTTTGAGGGCACTATATCCAACACCTTGCACAGTATTATATTCATTCCTATGATCTATCCTCATCGATATCGGTTATGATTTTGCTACCACGATTATATAGGCAAAGAGAGCTACGGCTAGAGTTGCGTCAGCACGAGCTCATCACGGACGAGGACTGACCAGGGCGTGATTCCAGGGACATACGATTGCATAGAGAGGCGTCGCTTTATTGTGTTTTCGCGCCATGAGCGTTTGATGTATCGCATCCACGAGATTTCTCGGACGTGCAGATCAGCACCAGAGGATTGAGCTACTGATAAAGGCCAGCCAGAATGTGATGACCATTGATATATCGCTTATTCATGATGATTGAGGCGCTGTTCAGCGTACAGACGAATGAGCCAGTTGCTGCTGCAAATGACGAGATATCGCCCAGATGTTGGAGCTACTGAGAGATATGATGGAAGGTCGCTAGTCACCCATGGAGGAAAGACTAGACATGTGGTTCGTTCGCTTACCCCGATGCGAGGTCATCAGATAGATTGATTCCAGCTAGAGACGACTTCATGCAGGTTCGTTGGTAGTCGATAGAGACGATCGAATGTCAGGAACCCATTTCCAAGTTTAAAGTATTCGGAAGACAATGCAAGTAATGCTATGGAACATTAATTCAACGTAATGACCATGGAACGCCTTTGAACCTTAGGGTTTACGGCAGTTTAACGATGCCATTTGTGAGGCTTGGGTTTTCCCTTCTACGGTTAGTCCACAGGTGCTGTGGCATGTACTGGAATGCTATTAAACTGTACTCAAGATGTTGATGTCTTAGGGGATTATGAGGTTTTGACAAATCGATCGGATGGTTCGACATCATTCGGACATCATATGATGGATACATTGCTTGGGAGACTCCAGATATGAGTATAGCCGTTGGAGCGCAGTCCATGCAGCCACGAGAAGACGAGTCCGAATCAGTTGACATTGGAGCAGAGTGGAGTAAAGAGTTCGCACGAGATTTCGACGAGATGACATTCCACTCCGCTGACATCAGAGATGTGATACGCATGCAGAGGCGCTGTATATGGATATACCTTCCAGAAGGAGTCGCGATGAGTATGCAGCCGTTCCGGAATAAGAAACAGATATAGTAAGGGTGGTAACTTCCGGGAAATTCGGCAGAAACGAGATTTGAGAGATACCTCGACAGGACCTTTGTAGAATACTATACGAGAAGACTTATACCCAGGAGCGGTCATATTGCACACACCCAGCAGGCCAGAGTTCGACATCGTCGATGAGATAGTTGACCAGGTTCGGATAGAGGACCTCACCCAGATGCGTTGTGAGTTGATCAAGAACGGACGAGTATGGAGTATACCTCCGCAGATTGGGACGAGTTCCTGAGGACGTGTTCGGCTAGATATCTTCAACAGAGTGATGAAGATACCGAGTTCGTGATTTCGAGTCTGTGTGAGAGACTTCGGATTGACCGTAGCCGAGAACATTTGCAGTGCGCAGTAGAGGCGTGACGTCGAAGTGGACGATGATACAGACAAGAGGGACAAGAAGTTCGTACGAGATTTTGACGAGCTGTTGTTACTCCCTGTTAATATTAAAGGTCGGATATGTCTACAGAGGCGTTGGGATGCGACCAGTTTCCAAGGAAATGCTGTGCTGAGGACGCAGATGTCCAGAGAGCGAGGAAAGGTTATGCCAGAAGACTAGCCTCCGTACAGTTCGGCATAGGCAAGACCGGAAGAGTCCTTAAGCAGGATTCCTTCCAGGACACTGCTGCGATAAGATTTGCACCCAGGATCAGGCATGTGATGTGTATTCAGAGGACCAGAGGCCGACGCCAGTAACGTGCTGCTTTACGAGCGGTTGTGAGTATTGACCGAGAGATGACCAGAGAAGTGCCAGGACAGAATCGTCCCCGTTAGCACACCTGACAGGGTCGATGAGCCGATGGATCGTGAGATTGGTAATCCACAGAGAAGGCAAGGGCCCAGAGACAGAGGACGCCAGACCCTGAGCAGGAGGCAAGTAGATATCTTGCACTGCTAGCATTGGAGGCACCGACCCTTTCTCGACTTTGAAGGAGGATATATCGATGACGGTATTGATGATTTGCGATTTGGTGATTCGATTATCACGTATCCGTCACCTTGGGTTTCGATGTTTTGGGCGATCTATTCGCATGATTTAGTCTTGATGGCTGAGTTCCATGATATTTGTTTTCGTGCACCATGGTTGCACCTACTGGGTATTCATATTTGTGCACAGCTACTTGATTAATCCAAAAATTGTGTTTACCGTAATCAGAAACGGCGTCGCTTTGCAGCTAGCCGGTGAGTACGGGTCGATCCGCAGAGATGTGTAATTTTCTTTTTTTGTGTTTTAACGAGTTGATTCAGATTGTTGTTTGGTTTTTGTCGATTGATTTAAAAAAAAACTAATTTATATGATATGAAAGAACTTGTTAGGGTTAAGTCGAAGGAAGGGTTGATGAGATTAATTTTGTCACCTCTTTCAATGCCCTTTGATTAAAGCTTTTTAGAAATCACAACAATTACTAGCAAAGGGGATTAGGATGATTGGGAAGAAACAAAGTTTCTTCCTCTAGATCCTTGTCCGTCCTTTCCTATTAATTGCTACAATCTTCATGGACGTTATGTATGTCCGGCCTTTTAGACTACGGTTCACTGTTACCTCGTAGGTAGGGTGCCGTAGGGGGCGGATCATGCATGCGTGCATGAAGTTCTAGTTTTAAAAATGTGTTGGTATTGAAGGAGGTGAGAGATATTCATCTCTCACTCCTTACCTTGTTCCTAACCCTAACAAGCGAGGGTTTTACTCACTCATTAGGGAATTCTCGAAAAATGACATTTTTCTGTTATGATTTAAAATGTTTTGTTCAGATCTTGAATTATTACTTACTGCAGATCAAAAGGAGCTAGACTAGTTAACTACGGCAAGTATTAAGATTACTCTACTGCAATAAGTATATTAGCTAGGGCAAGAAAAAAGAACTACACTAAGGCATGAAAATAAAGAACACTTACAAAATTGATGCTCTTGATCTCTCAACAATCTGATTTTATTGATTAATAAGAGGCATGATATTTTACAGATTTTGAGTACAATTTATAAGCAACCAGTGAACCTAGGGTTACAGACTCTCGTAGACATGCATTTACAGATTTGCCCCCTAAAAATCCCAACATCTGCACCGACACACCGACAGGAAAAATTTCCACCGACACGGGCATGATATGGCCACGGAACCGCGGCAATGGGGCGCTTGGGCCGCGGTTCCGCGGCCCTTTGGTGGGCTTGGCTCACCATCTTTCTGGGCTTGGTTTGGCTTTTCTTGGGCTTCCTATTTTTATACTTCTTTTCTCTGTTGGGCTTCTTAGTCTTCTCCAGATCCTCAGTGAAAACTTGTAAGGATCTTTTGACCGTTTCACTTTCGTCTTTTGGATCTTGCATTGTTCTTCGTCTCGGCTTGAGTAAGATCCGTCTGCTTGTTGGTCAAAAGTCTCTTTTCTGTAGCATCTTTCGTCTTTTTCACTGTATTTGCTCCAAGAGCCTGTATCCTGTAACATGCAACAAACGAGCGTCAAAAGTACCTGTTTACTTATAAAATGCATAAAAGTGGGGCGTATGAATTGCAATATTATGATATGAACAAATACCCCCAAAGTTATCTTTTGCTCGTCCTCGAGGAAACTTATTAATTTATTCTAACCTAGCCGCACTTCCGCAGGGAACGCGATTGCACTGAGCACGTGCAACAAGCCGTTAAACCTCTAGGTTTCCCTAGTTGGAGGAGTGTTGTCTCCTGAGGGTTTTCAGCGGATTACACCCACAAAATCCTATCAACTTGGTTTTTCGACTTTTGCTTTCCAATTAGGTTTTCTAATAAGGAATTCTATTATCATCGCCCCGCAAATTATCCACCCATATTCTTCACACTTCCTTATTATGTAACTTAAGATTGTACATGTTCTATAAAATTACTTAGAATTCAGCATTTCTTAAGTTTTTCTTCTAGAGTTTCATCTCCACTTAGGAATTTCTATCAACTCTATTAAAGATACAAGTTTTATTTTTCATTCCTCTCTCTTATCTAAACTCTAATCACATATCCCCACGTGTGTGTAATTGTCACCCCTACACTTGGAAATTCAAATCAAGCAATCGTACTCTCGTCCATTGTCCAAAACACTTATTAATTTGTGAATTTTTCTTAACTTTTGCTTACACATCCTTCATGCGACCGTTAATACTTCTTGAGGTACCAACAGCCGATTACAAGATGCGTTAGCACTTTAAGGCGTATTTCCTAGTTTTTGCAACTCCCAAGGCTTTTAGCAGTGACTCCCAAACCAGTTGGTCTAAGGCACTAGGTGATGAAGCACCCTCGCTAAATAATTTTCTAGCCCTAAGTAATCACAAAAACCAGTGTCCATTTTTTTTATTCACTTTTTTTTTTCTTTTTATTTTCATTGTGCTAAGGACTTTAGACAATAGTAATTCAAGGTCTCTTCTGCTAATCCAAGTTTCAAGGTGCGTGATTGTGCATTTTGTAGGGTACATGTTTTCAGAATCTAAACTTAAGCTAGGAACTATTTTTCGAACTTATACTCTAATAAGAATATTAATACTCTTCCCTCATTTTGGCTTAACCCACGAAGTGAACCCAAAATTTGCCTATCCCAAAATAACCTACAAAGACATATATTCTCTACCGTTAAACTCTAAGGAAGGTTATTTTTAGGGTTTTTACTTTGCTAAGTCTAAGATCTAGTTTTTCCTAGCCAGTTAACCTTTTTATCAAACTCAAGTCAATTAACCAAAATTGAATACAATAATTTTTATAATTTTTTTGAATTTTTCTCAATTTTTCTGGTTTTTTTCGTTTCCTAATTTTTTTATTTTTCAAATTTTCAAATTTTTATGATTTTTTATATAAAGATGCAATGCAGAAATTAAATATGCAAAAGGAAGATAAAAATATATACAATATGCAATGCAAAAGATAACTATATACATTACGCTCTCCCCCAAACTTGAGCAAAGCAGTGCCCTCACTGCCCGGCCCCACGTCGCGCTCGTGAGCGTGAACGTGATCGTTCCCCTCTAGCCAAAAGTGTTTGGATTCCCCTCTCAATTTCCGTCAACCGACGGTCGTGATCTCGTGCAGTTGCCCGAAACTCATCCCTCAAAGAGTCGACTCTTCTCACCGTTCTTCGCATCAATCGCGCATGCTCCTGGGGAGTTAGTTCTTCCCCGCTCGAAGTCGAGCTCGAGCTAGGGGTGTGTGCAGGTACATTTTCTGCCGGTTCGGTTCGTGTCCAAATATCCGTGAGTCTAGAGTAGGACGACGAGACGCCCTCTACAAGTGGTCGAACCGGGACACCGTCTATCATGTAAGAGTCAAATTTCTCGACGGGGAGGAAGTAACGGCAGAGTTGGGTAACAAGCATGGGACATGGGTATACGGTACCTCGTTTCCCCGTACCTATAGATTGGAGCAAAACCATGCACATGTCGAACCTTGGATTTTTCATCATTAGTGTGTGTACGACATGTAATGAAGGGGTGAAAAAGGTCGTGTTGTGGGAACTACCAAAGATATTATTTTGTGCCCACCGGCACACAGTTAAAACGTTCACGAAAAGGGTCCGTGCTTGGATGCCCTTACGCGGTTCTCGTGCACAGTCATTACCCATTAAGGGCATATAATCTTCAAAGTGCAATGGGTGCTCATGTGTAGGTACACGTGGTATGAGTGTAACCTCGTGTATCAAGTCCCTATCGATGTGAATTTCCCGATTTCCCCAATTTAGTTTAATGTAACCTAAGTTGTCAAGGCTATTATCTTCCATGGATTCGTAAAATAGGGCAACTAGGTTAGGTAGGGCAAACGCAGATGAGTGATTATAGAGCAGGAAATTCCAGCCCCTTTGTGCGATTTCATGTGCGAAATATCTACCGTATACCTCGTGTGCGAAAACAGGGGAAAAATCCCTTTCAAACTGCATTTTATGTGCCATTACAATTTTTCAGTAAAAAGATATGCAGTAACAGAGAGGAAACAGTCAGATTTACCTCCTCTGAAAATTTCAGGGGGTGAGGACTCCAGACGGCGGCGGTTGCGCGGCAGGAGGCGGCAACGGCGGCGGATCCGCGACGCTCTGGTGGAGTTGCGGCGAGATTCTTCTGCAGTAGGTTGGTGGCGGCGGCTAGGGTTTAATGAGGAGGAAAAAATTTAGGGTAAAATAACAGGGGGCTCGGGTTTCTTTAAATAGAGGGGAGAGAAGGTGATTTGCTTAAAACACCCTCTAAAACGAGGGTTTTATTTGTAAAATCAGCTCTTAATCTGCAAATTTGCAATTAGGTCCAAAAATTATTATTTTTTTATTATAATTTTTTTTATTTAATTTTTTAATTTTATTTTTATATATACAAACAATATACACACCCCCAAACTTATTTGAAATAATGTTTTGGGAAAAGAAATTTGGGGGTGAAAGTGGAGGAATATCACTCAGTGTAGATCGGCTCCTGCAAGAGCAGGAGCTCCTCCGAAGGGTCCGCTGTGAAGAACGGTTTCAGTCGATGCCCATTCACCTTGAATAAGGTACCGTCTTCAGGGTTCTTAAGATCAACCGCACCGTGCGGATAAACGGTGCGGACTACAAAAGGTCCTCTCCATCTGGACCGGAGCTTGCCGGGATGAAAATGTAATCGAGTGTCATAAAGTAGAACCTGTTGACCAGGTTCGAAAGTTTTTCGCAAAAGGTGTTTATCGTGGAACACCTTGGCTCGGTTTTTAGCAGTTATGGCATTATCATATGCCTCATCCCTCAGCTCCTCCAACTCATTCAATTGCAGCTTTCGATTGCTGCCCGCATCTCCTAAAGATAAATTCAGCTCTTTGATAGCCCAAAATGCTTTATGCTCGATCTCCACTGGGAGGTGCCAGGCCTTCCCATACACAAGCCGGTATGGAGACATACCAAGATCGGTCTTATATGCAGTACGGAAAGCCCATAGTGCATCTATCAGTTTAAGTGACCAATCCTTACGGTTTTTGGAAACCGTTTTCTCCAAGATTTGCTTTATTTGCCGATTTGAAACCTCGGCTTGCCCACATGTTTGGGGGTGATATGGCGTTGACAATTTGTGGGTGATAGAGTATTTGCGCATTAAGGACTCGAAAGTCCTATTGCAGAAGTAAGAACCATTATCACTTATTATCGCCCGAGGGTGCCCAAATCGAGAAAATATGTGTTCTTTAAGGAACCGAACGACAACTTTATTATCGTTCGTTCGGCTGGGCACAGCCTCGACCCACTTTGAAACATAGTCAACCGCCAAAAGAATATACACATTTCCAAAAGAGTTAGGAAATGGTCCCATGAAATCTATACCCCAAACATCAAAAATGTCCACAACCAAAATAGGTTGGAGCGGCATTTCGTTTCTCCGCGATATCCGGCCCAAGTGTTGGCACCGGGAGCAGGTTTTGCGGTATTCAAATGCATCCTTGAAGAGTCGTGGCCAATAGAAACCACACTGCAAAACTTTTTCGGCTGTCTTCTTTGGGCCAAAATGCCCGCCACATGCTTGATCGTGGCAAAAAGACAGCACACTCTTGACCTCACTTTCGGGTACACACCGACGAATGATTTGGTCGGAACAGTATTTAAAAAGATAGGGCTCATCCCAGTAAAAATGCTTTACTTGGGATAAAAATCGAAGTTTATCCTGTTTCGACCAATCATTGGGTATCAGGCCGGTGGCTAAGTAATTCACAATATCGGCGAACCATGGTTCGCAAGAAACGGTCAAGAGTTGCTCGTCGGGAAAAACATCAGTGATTGGAAGATCGAGCGTGGGGGAAGAAGGAAGTCGTGATAGGTGATCGGCTACTACGTTTTCACATCCTTTTTTGTCCTTAATGACAAGGTCAAACTCTTGTAATAAAAGGATCCAACGTATTAGCCTTGACTTAGCATCTTTCTTCGCAAAAAGGTGGCGAAGAGCTGAATGATCTGTATATACAATGACTGGAGAGCCGATTAAATAAGGACGAAATTTTTCGAGTGCAAACACAACAGCTAAAAACTCTTTCTCAGTTGTTGTGTAGTTGAGTCGGGCCTCATTTAGTGTTCGGCTAGCATAATAAATCACGTGCGGCATCTTATTAATGTGCTGTCCAAGAACAGCGCCAATAGCAAAGTCTGATGCGTCGCACATGATTTCAAAAGGGTGCGTCCAGTCGGGAGATGAAAGGATGGGCGCAGTGATGAGGGAATGCTTCAAAGACTCAAATGCTTCAATGCAAATGGAGTCGAAAGAAAAAGTTGTGTCCTTGGCCAGTAATAGAGTCAAGGGTCTAGCAATCTTGCTAAAGTCCTTGATGAACCGTCTGTAGAAACCGGCGTGGCCAAGGAAGGCTCTAATATCTTTGACGCAGTTTGGGGGAGGGAGGTTAGAAATCACTTCGATTTTAGCTCTGTCAACCTCGATGCGGTTTTGCGAGATGACATGTCCTAAGACAATGCCCTCTCGCACCATGAAATGGCACTTCTCCCAATTCGATGTTAGGTTCTTATCCCTGCAGCGGGTAAGAACAGCGTCAAGATGGCGTAAACACTCGTCGAAGGAGTCGCCAAAGATGGAGAAATCATCCATAAAGATCTCCAAGAACTTTTCAACCATGTCTGAAAAGATCCCCATCATACACCGCTGAAATGTCGCGGGTGCATTGCATAACCCAAAGGGCATGCGACGATAAGCAAACGTTCCAAAGGGACAAGTGAATGTTGTCTTGTCTTGGTCCTCTTTGGCGATGGGGACTTGGTTGTAACCGGAATAGCCATCGAGAAAGCAATAGAACTCGTGCCCTGCCAATCGCTCGAGCATTTGGTCAATGAAAGGTAAAGGAAAGTGGTCTTTCCTTGTTGCGGCATTGAGTTTCCTATAGTCTATGCAGACTCGCCATCCAGTTTGGGTGCGAGTGGGAATCAACTCATTTGCCTCATTGGTAATGACCGTAATGCCCGATTTCTTTGGCACGACGTGGATTGGGCTAACCCATTGGCTATCCGAGATAGGGTAAATGATACCGCTATCCAGACACTTGACAATTTCCTTCTTAACAGCCTCCTTCATGATGGGGTTGAGGCGCCTTTGTGGATCCCGTGCTGGCTTGGCATCATCCATTAAGTGTATATGATGTTCGACTATGAGGGGACTAATCCCCTTAATGTCCGCCATAGACCAGCCGAAAGCTTGTCGATTATTATGTAAGACCATCAAAAGAGCCTTCTCTTGCTCAAGAGCTAGAGAGGCTGATATAATGACAGGTAAGGTCTCATTATCACCTAGATAAGCATATTTTAGGTGTGTCGGCAAAAGCTTTAATTCTAGTTTAGGAGGTGAAACAATAGATGGTAACAATGGGGTAGTTGTTTCAAACTCGAATGATTCCATCAAAGGTTCGAACCGAGTATACGCAACAGTGTCGGATGGTTCAACTAACTCATCTGAAAAAGCAAAAGACTCCAATTCAGGTGATGAGTCTTCAAAGTTATCAAGGAAGGTAAAGCACTCAAAATCATTATCCGCTGTGAAAGTTGCATCGGATTCTAGGAGGAACGCACTAGTGGCGTTAACATTGCTGTGATCGAACAAAAAATTCTCGAATTCACAGTCCTCCTCTGTGATCTCGTTGATCGAGCAAACATCGAGTACGCTAGCATTAGGCTCAGCAGGATGACTTCCCAACTTGAAAATATTGAGCTCAATCGTCATATTGCCGAAAGATAGGTTCATTGAACCATTACGACAATTGATCACTGCGTTGGAAGTAGCCAGAAATGGTCGACCAAGTATTACCGGAATTTGGTTCCGGGGGTTAGCAACAGGTTGTGTATCCATCACAATAAAGTCAACGGGGAAAATGAAATCCCCTACTCTAATTAACACATCCTCCAGCTCTCCCCTAGGATGGGTTATTGACCGGTCGGCCATTTGGAGAGTACAGTGAGTTGGCTTAAGCTCTCCAACGCCCAATTGCTCGTACACAGAATAGGGTAGCAAATTGACACTCGCGCCAAGATCTAATAGTGCTATATTGATGTTCTTGTCCCCGATTGTTATCGAAATGGTAGGACATCCGGGGTCCTTTTGCTTTGGGGGAAGGGAATTTACAAGAGCATCACTAATAGCACTAGCCACAAAAACTTTCTTTGGCACTTGCGACTTCCTCTTTTTGGTGCATAAGTCGTTTAAAATTTTTGCATATGAAGGAACTTGTTGGATTGCATCCAAAAGAGGGATATTTATGCTAACCTGTTTGAACAACTCAACGATCTTCTCCATCTGTGGAGTTGGTTTATTGGATCTCAACCTATTAGGAAAAGGAACACTTTGAAAGGTGGTTGAGTCCAATTTTTGTGGATCAGATTGTCTAGTTGGAACGGCACCCCGTGTAGATGTGTTCGTGTTGTGAGAAATGGGTCCGTTCGAGCTAGAAGAGGTAGAGCCATGTGAAGGGTGAAGAATAGGCTCTAAGGAAGAAGAAGATGGTGAAGAAGATGAAGAAGGGCCACCGGCAGGGGTGTCATTGTTCATGCCCACATTGTTTTGCAACACTTTTCCCGATCTCAACGTGGTCACAGTATTTACGTTATGATTCTGCTGTTGGTAGGCAGCATGTGCGTGACCGGGGTTGGGCAGTGGTGGAGACGGGAGTTTTCCTTTTTCGCGCTCTCTCAAAGTTGCATTGAGTTGTGCAATTTGTGCCTCAATAGATTTGATGCTTTGATCGTGTGAGACACTATTTTGTACTAAAGATTGAATAGAAGTCTCAAGTCTTGCTGTAGACTGTGTAGATTGCTTAAGGAACGTATCTAGACTTCTTTCGAGCGAGCTAACCTTATCATTATTAGGTTGAACATAATTATTTGGCTGGTAAGCATTGTTAGGCACAAAATTGTTCACCTGATTAGGGTAAGGTTGTTGTTGAAATTGTTGCGGTTGAAATTGAGTTTTTGAAGGTGCTTGTTGTTGTTGTGGAGGAGGAGGAGGTCTTTGAAAATTGTTATTTCCTTGGAATTGTTGATTTTGGTTCCAAGCGAAATTTGGGTGACTCCTCCACCCCGGATTATATGTCGAAGAGTACGGATCGTTTCTTTGTCGTTGCTGAAATGCAGCATTGACTTGATCCTGTCCTTGAGTGGATGCATTATAAGGACACTCTTCGGTTAGGTGCGATGGATCCGCACAACAAGCACAGACAGTTCGTGGGGGCATAGCAGGGGCAGGAGAAGGCGATGAGATTTTGGTCTCAATCGCTTCTAGCTTTTTCGTAAGAGCGGCCATCTCGGCCTTCATGGCAATCGACATCTCTACTTGATGTATGCCTGCCCTAGATTGATCACTAGAAGATGATGTGGTCTTAGTACTCTCCCACTGTATTGTTTGCTCACTAAGATCCTCAAGAAACTGCCATGCTTCATCACTAGACTTAGAGAGAAAATGACCTTGACAGATGGTTTCTAGCAACTGCTTCGTTGCCGAGTTCAATCCCTCGTATAATGTTTGGCAAAGTTGCCAACTTTCGATCCCATGATGAGGGCATTGAACTAGTAGGTCCTTAAATCTCTCGAAGAACTTCCAAAATGGTTCGGAAGGAAGTTGTGAGAATTGAATTATTTCATTGCGGATTCTGGCAGTTTTGTGATGAGGATAGAACTTTTTCAGAAAAGCCTTCACAAACTCGTCCCAATTTCTTATGGAATGTGATGCAGTGCTATATAGCCACTTCTCGGCTAGGTCACATAAGGTTAAAGGAATGACCCTTAGCCTTATCGCGCCATCACTTAATTGGGTTGTTTTCATCATAGCGCACACATTTTGGAATTTATTAATAAAGATATATGCATCTTCAGATTTCAAACCATGAAATTTTGGCAGCATATTGATGAAATGTGGTTTTATTTCAAAATTGTCCCCATTTGCCGGTGGGGGTGAAAGACAAGTAGGTAAAGAAGTGCGGATGGGGTAAAAGAGATCCTGGAGCGCAACTCGTGCGGGCGCTTCAACAGGCGGCTGGTTCGGGTTATTCGCACCTAAAGGAGGTGGAATCCTTCCCGTCAGTAAGGTATTGTTGGGGTTGAATCCCGACATGCCTTCGGTGAAAGAATTTGAAGTTGAGGGTAAGAAAGTGGACGGAGTGTCGACTTTAGTGTCGAAAGGTTCGTCGGTCGGTACCAACGAAACACGGACTAATCGGGCGTCAGTATCCCTAGTCCAAAGTGACATACACTAAAGGGTAGTGCAGTCAGAAAAAAGAAAAAGACAGAATGTGGAGGTAAGATAACGTCAGTGAGGGAAAGTGGTGGAAGTGAGTTGCAAGTTTTCTTAGCGGCAAGTTGCAAGTTTTGAAAAGATTTTTCTTTTTTTCTTATGTGAGAGTTTTGCAAAAAGGTTTTTGGAAAGGGACTCGTGACACCAATGTATCAACCACACATGCACAATCAGGCCTAGATCTAGGGTCTGCTAGACAGCTCCTAACTAGGGCTAGAAATAGGACCTCAAACCGCCTCTTCACGGACAAGTACGGCCAGGTAAGTGGGAAGGAACCACCACTACAGTGGGCCTAATTAATAACCACTAGCCTAGACACCGCAATGTCGGTTAGGATAAACGGCCGATGCCTATACTAGTCCTTTTCCTATTGAGCTCGATGTCCTTAGGTTTGAGTCTAGTCTTTTTTTAATTAACTGTGGTCAATGCACATGCTTTAGGTGTTTTCTGGGGTCCTGGGAAGGGTGATGAAATCCCTACCCAATCTGAGTTTGGTCAATTAGCCCCTTAAAGTCCGATTAAATTATGCAAAACAGTAAAATTCACTTGCAATCAATTCTTAGCGCGGCGCAAAGAAACCTGCAGAAAATCTGTTATTTAGAAGGGGAGAGAAGACTTTTTTAGCGCAAAGAATTCCTGCAGAAAATTTTTACAGTGGAGATATGGAGGTTGCAGAGGGGAAGAAAAGAGAGCAAACCATGCAAATTTGGTGCACTGAAGAGGCAGAAGGAGCGCGGAACCGCGGTATTGATGCCCTATGTGCAGCGGAAGCGCGGTCAAGAAGTGGGGTCAGGCTGTGGAAAATTTTATGCAGCTCCTGTTCACCAATTCTACTCTGTTCTGATGTTCTCTTTTCTGTTTTGCTTTCTGTAAAATTCCAGATTCACAATCCTTTGCTGTTCCTGCAAGATTCAAAACATAGAACCCTTCAAACAGATAAAAATCGCTAAAATGTTTTTGTATTTTGTATTTTCTGATTTTTATGATTTTTCAAAATTTATATCAACCCAAAATCATACAAAACAAAAAATTACGCCATCCTTGGCAACGGTGCCATTTGATTAATCCAAAAATTGTGTTTACCGTAATCAGATACGGCGTCGCTTTGCAGCTAGCCGGTGAGTACGGGTCGATCCGCAGAGATGTGTAATTTTTTGTTTTTGTGTTTTAACGAGTTGATTCAGATTGTTGTTTGGTTTTTGTCGATTGATTTAAAAAAAAACTAATTTATATGATATGAAAGAACTTGTTACGGTTAAGTCGAAGGACGGGTTGATGAGATTAATATTGTCACCTCTTTCAATGCCCTTTGATTAAAGCTTTTTAGAAATCACAACAATTACTAGCAAAGGGGATTAGGATGATTGGGAAGAAACGAAGTTTCTTCCTTTAGATCTTTGTCCGTCCTTTCCTATTAATTGCTACAATCTTCATGGACGTCATGTATGTCCGGCTTTTTAGACTACGGTTCACCGTTACCTCGTAGGTAGGGTGCCGTAGGGGGCGGATCATGCATGCGTGCATGAAGTTCTAGTTTTGAAAATGTGTTGGCATTGAAGGAGGTGAGAGATATTCATCTCTCACTCCTTACCTTGTTCCTAACCCTAACAAGCGAGGGTTTTACTCACTCATTAGGGAATTCTCGAAAAACGACATTTTTCTGTTATGATTTAAAATGTTTTGTTCAGATCTTGAATTATTACATACTGCAGATCAAAAGGAGCTAGACTACTTAATTACGGCAAGTATTAAGATTACTCTACTGCAATAAGTATATTAGCTAGGGCAAGAAAAAAGAACTACACTAAGGCATGAAAATAAAGAACACTTACAAAATTGATGCTCTTGATCTCTCAACAATCTGATTTTATTGATTAATAAGAGGCATGACATTTTACAGATTTTGAGTACAATTTATAAGCAACCAGTGAACCTAGGGTTACAGACTCTCGTAGACATGCAATTACAGATTTGCCCCCTAAAAATCCCAACATCTGCACCGACACACCGACAGGAAAAATTTCCACCGACACGGGCATGATATGGCCGCGGAACCGCGGCAATGGGGCGCTTGGGCCGCGGTTCCGCGGCCCTTTGGTGGGCTTGGCTCACCATATTTCTGGGCTTGGTTTGGCTTTTCTTAGGCTTCCTATTTTTATACTTCTTTTTTCTGTTGGGCTTCTTAGTCTTCTCCAGATCCTCAGTGAAAACTTGTAAGGATCTTTTGACCGTTTCACTTTCGTCTTTTGGATCTTGCACTGTTCTTCGTCTCGGCTTGAGTAAGATCCGTCTGCTTGTTGGTCAAAAGTCCCTTTTCTGTAGTATCTTTCGTCTTTTTCACTGTATTTGCTCCAAGAGCCTGTATCCTGTAACATGCAACAAACGAGCGTCAAAAGTACCTGTTTACTTATAAAATGCATAAAAGTGGGGCGTATGAATTGCAATATTATGATATGAACACTATTGCACCTGATATCGTTTTTGTGCCTTGGTTGCACATGCTTATGACTTCATGGATTTCTTACCGTTGGGTTGATTTTGTGCACATGGTATGCACACGATTTGGCTTTTTGCACTCGGTATAGCTTATATGTGCTTGTAGTGCATTGATATGTGTTTTGTGCTTGCAGTTGCACACGTTTATGATTTTTACACCTTGGGACACTCGGTGTTGCTATTTACGCATTTGAGTTATTGTTTGGGTTTTGTGCACAGGATGCACTGTATTTGTATTTCTTGCATATGATGCACCAGTTTTATATTACGGGCGTTTGTCACACCAGATTTATGTTTCGTGCGTTTATCGCAACAGATTTATATTTCGCGCCTTTGTTGTAAGTCCACGTTACCCACCCTGGTTCTTACAGGGAGGCGGAATAGGTAAAAAACGATTTTTGATATAAGGTAACATGGACTAGAAAAGAGGATCTTTGCTAAACAGAAACCTCGCAAACTAACTACAAGTTTAGCAACTCGGTTAGAAGGTTATACCTAGGTTTTGAACTCCTTCTCTTCTTGCTCCTTGGAGTGGTCTGAACGGCTCCTCCTCGTAGTCTTCTCTTTGTCGAAGAAGGATCCACCCGAAGGCCTCTACCTTGAGCTCCTACCTCAACCTAGAGCTAACTAAAGTGCTTGGCTTGCTAAACCTAGAACTCTAGAATGAGTAGAGTGAAGTTTTGATGGTTTTATCTTAAGAGCTCATGGTTCTCAACACATGAAAGATGAGAGTTTTGAGAGAGAGGAAGAGAATGAGCTTTGGATGAGAGAGAATGAGCATGTGAGAATGAGCTTGGAATTTTACAACCATGCTCACAAAATAAGAATAATGATAATAATAATAATAATTAAGAAATTGTGATGGTTAGTTTATGAATGGCCATTATTATTTCATCATTTAATTCATTTGCAAGAAACAAGAAGCATCTTTGAAATGAAATGATGATGGTCAACAAGTCAACAATGGTCAACCGGTCAACAAAGTCAACAAGTCAACAAAAGTCAAATGGTCAACAACCCTAACCTTGGCACAATTATTCATAATTAATATTATTAATCATATTTCTTATTCTCATTAGGGTTTGGAAAAAGTCAACGGCCAACAACCCTAATGAGAATCCTCTGCCTCTGCCTCTGTCAACTGTGCATACACACTCGCATCCGTGTTCCGAGGAACATGAATACAATGAGATAAAACCAATCCCAAAACATATACTAGGATCTGGCTTAAATAAAAGCCCGCTAGTAATAACTGCCCGGACAGCAAACGTGCACAAGTGCGCGGATGTGAATGAACCCCGTCGCAAAACCATGCGACCTCTACTCTGTTTTGCCTAAAGGCGAACAGCCCTTTGTGTGGGACTCTAAAGACTCGACACTATGCTGGCAGTGGGTTTAACTATAGGCCGCAACCGGTATTAGCTGTATGTAACGGTCCCCAGGTAGATGCCGATAAGAAGACTGATGAGGTGAACCCATCCGAACTCCTACTGAGCCTGAATGTGTCAATCTCCGTACAGTCCGGTCTGTTCGTCTTAGAGTATCGCATGGCGGGACTAGGGGGCGGTAAACGTCTGTCCCTAATAGCGGTACAAGTCATGTCGGAGTGTAGCCCAGAACACCCTGAGATAACACTGGAAACGCTACCAGCATATCTCGTTTTCCCTGGCCAGGGACGACTATGTGTAATGGCTCTCCTTGACACAACGCGATATCAACCCCCAATACCGGGAGAGACGAATCCTATCTAACCGTCACTGCCTCCAAGTGCTTCGGGACTGCACCCAACTGCTACCTGTTTGCATGACTCATTTGAGCCGTGGTAGGGTAGCAATCTAAGAACAGTGGGAACACACTCGAGGTGAAGTGACAGTGTCAAGTCAGCGGACTAAGCTGTACTCATGTCACCTGGGAACTGATAACTGACGACAGGTATAGTATCAACCAACAGTTCACGACGAGTCCTGTCCAGTATACTCGTAACCTAACGAGCACCCGCATACTATCTCAAGTACGACGTACTAATGGCTGTGGGACAGACCATCTCCCCTGCTGGGATGAGAAGCGCATACGCTAGTCTACTCTGGAGTATCGATGCCCCATCTCGATAATCCAACGACTAGGGACCTGTATAAGGTTGTGCTTGTAGATTACCCAGCACCCACTAGTGTGACTGCCATCACAACGCTGGTAATCAAGCAAAGATCTTAAGGGCTCCACTAACGTGTATAGGCGATATGCTAAAAGAAACACATGCACACATTAAAGTAGAAACAAACCAAGTAGCATACTACCATTTCGAGCAAGATTGTCTATACAACTGTGAATATCCCAAGCCTCCATCAAGTAATATACAAACTAGTATGATACAGTAATGGCCTCTAGGGCATTTACACTAACAATCTTTCACCTGCACTAAGGCCATGTACTGGCGTATCGAATACCTAACATCTCGATCAGCCGCTCAAACTGAGTCTGGGGTATGGCCTTCGTGAATGGATCTTCAGTGTTATCTTCTGTAGCAACCCTCCGAACCTCGATCTCCCGGCGATCTACGATCTCCCTGATCAGGTGATACCGCCTCAAGATGTGTCTGGACTTCTGATAGGACCTGGGTTCCTTCGCTAAAGCTATAGCCCCGTTGTTGTCACAATACAGAGGTATTGGATCAACAATGGATGGAACCACCTGAAGTTCTGTCTAGAACTTCCTCATCCAGACGGCTTCTTTTGCGGCATCAGATGCAGCGATATATTCCGCTTCCATCGTTGAGTCAGCAACGGTTTCCTGTTTGGAACTCTTCCAACACACCGCCCCTCCATTGAGGGTAAATACATAACCCGACATGGATTTGGAGTCATCGTAGTCACTTTAGAAGCTGGAGTCAGCAAAGGCCTCCATCTAGAGGACTTTTCCGCCATAAACCAAAAACATGTCCTTAGTCCTTCTCAGGTAGTTTAGAATGTTCTTTACCGCTATCCAGTGCTTCTCTCTAGGGTTTGACTGATACCGGCTTACCACACTCAGTGCATAAGCTACATCTGGTCTGGTACATAACATCGCATACATTATAGAGCCTACCGCAGAAGTGTAGGGTATAATAGACATGCGATCCCTTTCCAAATCAGTCTTGGGAGACATCTCTTTGGAGAGGGTGATCCCGTGACAAGCCGGTAAATTACCGCGCTTGGAATCTTCCATACCGAATCTTTTCAGTATGGTGTCGATGTATCTGGACTGCGAAAGTCCTAATATCCTCTTGGACCTATCACGATGGATCCGGATCCCTAGAATGTAAGAGGCATTACCCAGGTCTTTTATGGAGAACCTGTGTGACAAGAACCCTTTGACAGATTGTAGCATATGAATGCCATTTCCTATCAAGAGAATGTCATGTACGTAAAAAACGAGGAATACGACAGTTCGTGCTATAATTTTACTATAGATGCATGGTTCATCTGGATTTTTGATAAAGCCAAATTCTTTGACCGTCTTATCAAAACAGATGTTCCAACTTCGCGATGCCTGCTTCAGTCCATAAATGGACTTAAGAAACTTGCACACCTTCCCGCTGCTCCCACTCTGAATGAAACCCTCTGGCTGGTCCATATAGACACACTCCTCCAAATTTCCATTTAGAAAAGCGGTCTTTACGTCCATCTGTCAAATCTCATAATCGTGGAAGGCAGCAATGGCAAGAAGGATCCGAATGGATTTCAGCATAGCCACTGGAGAAAAGGTTTCGTCATAGTCCAAACCAGGTCCTTGACGAAAACCCTTTGCAACAAGTCTAGATTTATAGGTCTCAACCTGTCCATCTACACCAATCTTCCTTTTGAAGATCAATTTGCAGCCTACGGGTTTTACCCATTCTGGAGCAACGTCTAAAGTCCATACTTTTTTGGTGTACATGGACTCCATTTCGGTCCGCATTGCATCCAGCCATTTTACCGAGTCAGCGCTCTGAATGGCTTGCTGGAAACTAGTCGGCTCATCATTATCAATGTTGCAATCCTCTCTATCCCCGTCTATGAGAAAACCGTAGTATTTCTTGGGCGGATGAGACTTCCTACTACTCCTACGGAGCGGCGTAGGAATGTCCTGTTCTTTCGAACCTTCTGGTTTTACTAAGCCTTCAGTAATAGCTTGTGGCTCTGGAATTTCTTCCAGTTCTATTGCGCTCTTTTCAGATCATAATATTGCATTTTACATTCCTCATTCTTATTCGTTTTATAAATAAACAGGTGCTTTTGACGCATGTCTGCTGCATATTACAGGATACAGGTTCTTGGAGCGAAAACAGTGAAAAAGACAAAAGATGATACAAAAGAGGGACTTTTGACCAACAAGTAGAAGGACCCTAGTCAAGCCTAGACGAAGAACAATTCACAAGTGTACAAGGCAACGCATGGTCCGAAATGTCAAAGGAAACAGTTAAAAGACCACTACAAGTTTCACTGAAAGATCTGGAGAAGACCTAGAATCCAAATAGAGAAAAATACTGAAGAAATAAAGAGAACAAGACATCATAAAGCAGCACAGAAAGTTTCACTCAGTGATCTCATCAAAGGGCCGCGGAACCGCGGCTCTACCCCCACATTTGCCGTGGTTCTGCGGCCATTAAGTGCACGTGTCGGTGCAGATTTTGGGTGTCGGTGCGTCGGTGCGAAGGTTGGGATTTTTCGGGGGTATTTTTGTAATTGCACATGTTCGAATATTGTAACCCTAAATTTTCCTATTTCCTTATAAATATGTAATCAAAATACTGTAATAGGGATGCCTCTTTGCAATTAATAAAAATTCAGATTCTTTTGAGGATTGAAGAGCATCAATTTCTGTAAGTTTGTTTTTATTTTTCTGCCTTAGTTTAAAATTAATTTCTTGCCCTAGCTTTCTAATTTAATTCTTGCCTTAGATAAATCCTTTCATTGCCCTAGTTTAATCTAGTGTAATCTTTTTTAAACTGCAGTAGGTAAGTGATTTTTAAACGTCATTTTTAAAAGATCCCCTAATGAGCGAGTAATTTCCTCGCTTGTTAGGGTTAGGAATAAGGGAGGGATTGAGAGATGAATATCTCTCATCTTTTTCAAAGCCCAATAATTTGTAACAACTAGAACTTCATGCACGCATGCATGATCCGCTCCCTATGGCACCCTACCCACGAGGTAACGGTGAAACCGTAGTATAAAGGACCGGACATGGATGACTTCCATGAAGGTTAGAACAATTAGTAGGAAAGGACGGACAAGGATCTAGAGGAAGAAAACTTCGTTTCTTCCCAATCATCCTAATCCCCTTTACTAATAATTGTTATAACTTCTAAAAAGATTTAATCGAGGGCATTGAGAGAGATGTTAATATTAATCTTATCAAACTCACCTTAGACCTAACCCTAGCAAGTTTCTTGAACATCGTACAACTTAGATTTTAGATTCAATTAAAAGACCAAACACCCATTGGAATCAACTCGTAAGAACACTTAGGAAAATCACACATCCCTGTAGACCGACCCGTATTCACCGGCTAGCTTCATGCGACGCCGTTCTTGATTGTGGTTACAAATATTTTTGATCGTTAAAAACCTACACTAATCAAATGGCGCCGCTGCCGGGGATGGCGTAAAATATCTTTTGTGTAAATTCGGGTTGATATAAATTTTAAAAAATCATAAAAATCTGAAAATATAAAAAGTACAAAATTTTTATCAATCTTTATCTGTTTGAAGGGTTTATCTTTTGAATTTTGCAGGAACAACAAAGAATCTCGGATCTGGAAAATTCCAGAGTGCGAAACAGAAAAGGATACATCGCAACAGAGAGGGATTGCGAGTACAGAACAGTAGAAATTTTTTGGACACCTGAACCCTCTACGAGACCGCGTTTCCGCCGCAATTACCCCATCAAAACCGCGGTTCCGCGGCTCTCTGTTGTCTTCTCTGCGCAAAAATTGCTCGGTTTGTTTCGTCATTCTCCCCTCTGCAAATCCCTATATATCTTCTGTCAAATTTTCTGCAGGATTTCTTTGCACTAAAAAAAAATCTTCTTTCCCCTTCTAAATAACAGATTTTCTGCAGGTTTCTTTGCGCCGCGCTAAAAAAATAAATTGATTGCAAGTGAATTTATAGTTTTGCATAATTTAATCGAACTTTAATGGGCTATTGACCAAACTCAGATTGGGTGAGGATTTCACCACCCTTCCCAGGATCCCAGAAATCACTTAAAGGCATTTTGCATTGACCACTCTTAATTAAAAAATATTAGACTCAGCCTTAAGGACGTCGAGCTCAATAGGAAAAAGGACTAGTATAGGCATCGACCATTTATCCTAACTGACTTTGCGGTGTCTAGGTAAGTGTGTCAAGGCAAGTGGTTACTTAATTAGGACCGCTACTTGTAGCAGGGAGCCTCCCACTTACCTGGCACTTACCTGGCCGCAATTGGCGGTGAAGAGGCGGTTTGAGGTCCTATTTCTAGCCCTAGTTAGGAGCTGTCTAGCTGACCTAGGTGACCCTAGATCTAGGCCTGATTATGCATGTGTGGTTGATCGCGTTTGCGTCTCAAGTCTTTTTTCAAAAATCTCTTTGCAAAACTCTCACATACATAAAAAAAAGAAAAAAGAAAAATATTTTCAAAACTTGCAACTTGTCGCTAAAGAAATCTTGCAACTCACTTACACCACTTGCTTTCACTAACGTTCTCTTACCTCCACATTCTGTCTTTCATTTTTTTCTGACTACACTACCCCTTTAGTGTATGTCACTTTGGACTAGGGACACTAACGCCCGATTAGTCCGTGTTTCGTTGGTACCGACCGACGAACCCTTCGACACCGAAGTCGACATTCCGTCCACTTTCTTACCTTCACCTTCAAATTCTTCCTCTGAAGGCATTTCGGGATTCAACCCCAACAATACCTTACCGATGGGAATGATTCCGCCTCCGTTAGGTGCGAATAACCCGAATCAACCGCCTGTTGAAGCGCCCGCACGAGTTGCGCTCCAGGATCTCTTCTATCCTGTCTGCACTTCTTTACCTACCTGTCTCTCACCCCCACCGGCAAATGGGGACAATTTTGAAATAAAACCACATTTCATCAATATGCTGCCAAAATTTCATGGCTTGGAATCTGAAGATGCTTATATTTTTATCAATAAATTCCAAAATGTTGGCGCTATGATGAAAACGACCCAATTAAGTGACGACGCTATAAGGCTAAGGGTCATTCCTTTTACCTTATGTGACATAGCCGAGAAGTGGCTATACAGCACCGCATCACATTCCATTAGAAATTGGGACGAGTTTGTGAAAGCTTTTCTTAAAAAGTTCTATCCTCGTCACAAAACTGCTAGAATCCGTAATGAGATTATACAATTTTCACAGCTTCCTTCCGAACCATTTTGGAAGTGTTTCGAGAGATTTAAAGACCTACTCTATCAATGCCCTCATCATGGGATCGAAAGTTAGCAACTTTGCCAAACATTATACGAGGGATTGAACTCGGCAACGAAGCAGTTGCTAGAAACCATCTGTCAAGGTCAATTTCTCTACAAATCTAGTGAGGAAGCGTGGCAGTTTCTTGAGAATCTTAGTGAACAAACAATTCGGTGGGAGAGCTCCAAGACCACATCATCTTCTTCTAGTGGTCAATCTAGGGCAGGCATACATTAAGTAGAGATGTCGATTGCTATGAAGGCCGAGATGGCCGCTCTTACGAAAAAGCTAGAAGCGATTACGACCAAAATCTCATCGTCTTCTCCTGCCCCTGTTGTGCCTCCACGAACTGTTTGTGCTTGTTGCTCGAGTACATCACATCTCACTGAAGAGTGTCCTTACAATGCATCTACTTAAGGACAGGATCAAGTCAATTCTGCCTTTCAGCAACGACAGAGAAACGATCCATACTCTTCGACATACAATCCGGGGTGGAGGAGTCACCCAAATTTCGCTTGGAACCAAAATCAACAATTCCAAGGAAATAACAATTTTCAAGGGCCCCCTCCACAACAACAACAAGCACCTCCACAAACTCAATTTCAACAGCAACCTTTCCAACAGCAACCTTACCCTAATCAGGTGAACAATTTTGTGCCTAACAATTCTTACGCGCCAAAAAATTTTGTTCAACCTAACAATGACAAGGTTAGCTCGCTCGAAAGAAGTCTAGATGCGTTCCTAAAGCAATCTACACAATCTACAGCAAGATTAAAGACTTCTATTCAATTTTTGGTGCAAAACAGTGCCTTACACGATCAAAGCATCAAATCTATTGAGGCACAAATTGCACAACTCAATGCAGCATTGAGCGAGCGAGAAAAAGGAAAGCTCCCATCTCAACCACTGCCCAATCCCGGTCACGCACATGCTGCATATCAACAGCAGAATCATAACGTAAATGCTGTGACCACGTTGAGATCGGGAAAAGTGTTGCAAAACAATGTGAGTATTAACAATGACACCCCTGCCTGTGGCCCTTCTTCATCTTCTTCACCTTCTTCTTCTACTTCTTCTTCGTTAGAGCCTATTCTCCATCCTTCACACGGCTCTACTTCTTCTAGCTCGAACGGACCCACTTCTCACAACACGAACACATCTACACGGGGTTCCGTTCCAACTCAACAATCTGATCCATAAAAATTGAACTCAACAACCTTTCAAAATGTTCCTTTTCCAAATCGGTTGAAGTCAAATAAGGCAACTCCACAAATGGAGAAGATTGTTGAGCTATTCAAACAGGTTAGCATAAATATCCCTCTTTTGGATGTAATCCAACAAGTTTCTTCATATGCAAAAATCTTAAAGGACTTATGCACCAAAAAGAGGAAGTCACAAGTACCAAAGAAAGTTTTTATGGCTAGTGTTATTAGCGATGCTCTTGTCAATTATGTACCCCAAAAGCACAAGGACCCCGGCTGTCCTACTATTTCGATAACAATTGGGGACAAGAACATCAATAGAGCACTACTAGATCTTGGTGCCAGTGTCAATTTACTATCTTATTCTGTGTACAAGCAATTAGGCATTGGAGAGCTTAAGCCCACTCACTGTACTCTCCAAATGGCTGATCGATCAATCACTCATCCAAGGGGCGAGCTAGAGGATGTGTTGATCAAAGTTGGGGAGTTCATATTCCCTGTTGATTTTATTGTTATGGATACACAACCTGTTGCTAACTCACGGAACCAAATTCCGGTGATTCTCGGTCGACCATTTTTGGCCACTTCCAATGCCGTAATAAACTGTCGCAATGGCTCCATGACTCTATCCTTCGGGAAGACGTCTAGTGAGTTCAATATTTACAAGTCAGGAAGTCTGCCCCCCGTGCCTAATGCTAGTACACGAGAAGTTTGCTTTATTCACGAAATCATGCAGGAGGACTGCGAGTTTGAAAGTTTCTTGTTTGATGAGAACAGTTTTGACGCCACTAGTGCATCCCTCCTTGAGCCTACCACAGTTGACACAACCGATATTGATTATGATTGTTTCACTTTTTCGGATGATGACGACTCACAGCCCGAATATGAGTCGTTTGAATTTTTGGATGAGTTAGTTGAACCATCCAAATCGGTTGTTTGCGGTGATTTCGAACCTGTGTTGGAGTCCTTTGAGTTTGAGGTAGATTCCCCAGTGATTCTTTCGCCTCCGAAACTCGAACTCATATCCTTGCCGTCTCACCTTAAATATGCTAACATAGGTGAGAATGAGACCTTTCCCATTATAATATCAGCCTCTCTAGCCTTCGAGCAAGAGAACGCTATTTTAAAGGTCTTACAAGATAGGCGGCAAGTTTTCGGTTGGACTATGGCGGACATCGAGGAGATTAGTTCCCTCATAATTGAATATCATATGCAATTGATGGATGATGCCAAGTCAATAAAGGACCCACAGAAGCATTTTGGGGGTATTGTGGTGAGTCAACCTTCTCCTTTAGAAGTTGAACCACCCCCATTTCTTTTAATAAGCTATGAGAATGCCAATATTCCACTGACTGCTGATCATTCTCATTCTCGTTTTGATTCATCACCACATCATATCTATTCACTTCCATACTTTCCCTACCATCACTCCTATCTTCCCCAATTCTTTTTGGATCGGTACAACTTGTCCTTTCACCAACCGATACTCTTTACAGATAAATTTTTCGACTGGTTGGTGTTGATGTTTGATCTATGCAAAGTCTGGCAGTAATGTCTAACATTGTTTCACTGAAGTTTGGGGGGGCCTTTCTGTATATATATATATTTTTCTTTTAACAATAAAATAAAAAAAATTTATAAATAAATAAACAGGGGAGTGCCGATATTATCGACCCACTTGGTGTAGCATGACAGTGAGGACACCGTCCAGTTTAAGTTTGGGGGTATGCTCGGTACGTCTTCTTCCTTCGCACTCATTTTTACATATTTTTGCATTTGCATACTTATTTTGAAAACCCAGAAAAATTTGAAAATTTCAAAAATTATAAAAATAAATGTATTCAATTTTGACCATATTTAACTTGAGTTTGACAAATAGGTTAACTGGCTTCGAACAACTAGATCTTAGACTGAGTAAATTGAAAACCCTAAAAATAACCTTCTTTAAAGATTAACGGTAGAAAGTATGTCTTTGTAGTTAATTTAGAACTAGGCAAAGTTTGAGTTCACCTTTTGGGCTAAGTTGAAATAAAGGAAAAGTATTGATGTTTTATTAGAGTATAAGTTTGAAAAATAATTCCTATCTTCGAAAGGTTCTTAGGCACACTATAGAGGTCTCACAAGGCATCAACCATGGCAATTTCAAATTTTATGGGTGCCGAGAAATCCTAATACGGATCGTCGACTAGAAATTTAGGCGAAACAGTAAACTAGTTAACAACTTAACTAAAGATAAGAAGCTGCAATCTTTGTAGATCCGGATATCCACTTCCTTGGCTCCACGTAGGTGTCCTCTCGCTGTCCATCTCGAATCCCGGACTCGATCGTCGGCTTGATCGGAGAAATGGGCGGACTAGGTCGTCGGCTTCGTGCCGAAGATGATCTACGTCGAGGCATCACAAGTTCAAGCTCCGACTTCACAAAGTTGTGAAACTTGTGAAGAAAACACCCAAAACAACTTGGCAAGAGATAGAGGGTGAAGAAATAGGAGGTGGGTTCACTTTAGAATTGGATTTCTCACTTTAGATCTCAAGTTGCCATTGATGGCATCAAGCTTTCTATCTTGAAGAAGAAGATGAAGAAGAAGATAGAATATGATAAGTGTTGAATTAAAATGAAAAATAATTCAATACTTATCATAAGCAAACCATAGTTGAGTGTAGAGAATAGACTATGGTTACTTGGATGGGTTAGGGTTAAGCATGAAGACAAGAATGGTTAAGAAGTCAAAGCTTCATGAAGCTTCAACTAGAAACAAAGAAAGCCACCATTCTCATCTTTATCTTTTCAAAATAAATAAATAAACAAATAAATAAATGAATGAATATGCAAAACCCTAATTATCAAATTAACCATGGTTTAATTCTATACACTTAACTAAATGATCAAGTATCATCAAACATGATACAAATATGTGCACAAAAGTATATCACATATACTTCTTGCACATCAAGTGAGAAAATCCATATAAAGTGAACTAATACTAGCTAATGCAAAGTAATATATCAAATATATAATTATACATTAAATCATTAAATCAACACTTGACTTAACGAACCGGTCATATCGCATATAACCGACCAGTATTCTATGTATCGGCTTATCGAATCAATGATTCGATAACTAGGTCATATCGAATATAACCAATCGATACATCCATCGCGAGAATGAAATACGGTATCACATACACGCATTATTCTCGGTCCTGCACATATCTCATATGCGCTCCTATTTCGTTTCGCTTGAGCCAGGAAACCTCTGTGTAGGACTTTTAAGACTCGTCAATACGCCGGTAGCAGATGATGATCATATCAAGCACCCACAAGCCGCAAGCGGTCTGCTAAACGTAACGGCCATCCGGGTATTGAGCGATCAGAAGATCGACGAGCTAGCCCGCTCACACTCCTGTGAATCCAACCAGTAACACTTACCGTACAGTCCGGTCTGTTCGTCTGATATGTCGCATATCAAGTCTAGGGGTGGTAAACGTCAGACCCCAATAACCGATAAGTCGTGCTGATGTGAGGCTCATAACGGGTCGAGAAACTACTGGTAACACTTACCAGCAAATCTCTGATCAGCCCTGGCCAGGGACTTCCCTGTTACGGCCAATCGAGCACTGCGCAACATCAACCCCCAATACCGGGAGAGACGAAACCCCTCCTATCGCTCATTGCCTCCATGTGACTCGGGACTGTACCCAAAGACCACCGTTTTGCACGCCCTCATGGACGTGGTAAGGTGGAGATCAAAGCACAGTGGGAATCACACAAGACTCTATGACGATCTCGGGTCTACAGACTAACCTGTACAAGTGTCACCTGAGAACTGCCATCTGACGTGAGGTATAATACCATCTGGGAGTTCTCGGCGAGTCCGTCCAGTGTACCCAGTCTCTACTGAGCACCCGTATACCATCTCTGATGTCAAACATCAATGGATATGGGACCATCCATCGCCCATCTCATGGGTCGAGAAGCGTATACGCTAGTCTACACTGGTATATCGATGCCCTGTCTCGATACACCCACGACTAGGGAGGGACCTTGAAGGATGTGCTTATCGACTACCATGTCCCCACTAGTATGATCTGCATCATAGTCCAGGTAGTCAAGTACACATCCTAAGGGCTTTATCAATATGTAACTATAAGACAGTTTAAAGAGACAAGTGTACATGTTAAGATAAAGAGCAACCAGATAGCATACTATCATATCGAGCAAGAAAGTCATCTCTATATATGTCCAAGCATCCAATATAATATATATCATCTGTACAATACTGGCCTCTAGGGCATACATACAACTAACAATCTCCCACTTGCACTAGGGCCAGCTGCTGTAGTATCGCATACCGAGCATCCCGAAGAGTCTCTCAAACTGTATCTGGGGAATGGCCTTCGTGAGTGGATCCGCCGTGTTGTTCTTCGTGTCAACTCTCCTGACCTCGATCTCCCGGCGATCAACTATCTCCCGGATCAGGTGATACCGCCTCAGAATATGCCTGGATTGCTGATGGGACCTGGGTTCCTTGGCCAAAGCCACCGCTCCATTGTTATCGCAATACAAAGGTATTGGATGCTCAATGGATGGAACCACTCCAAGTTCAGTAATGAACTTCTTGATCCAGACAGCCACTTTTCCAGCATCGTTGGCAGCGATGTATTCATCCTCCATCGTCGAGTCTGCCACGGTTTCCTGCTTGGAACTCTTCCAGCTAACCGCCCCTCCGTACAGGGTAAAGACAAATCCCGACTGCGACTTAGAGTCGTCCTTATCACTCTGGAAGCTCGAATCGGTAAAGGACTCCACTTGGAGTTCTCCGTTACCATACACCAAGAGCATCTCTTTAGTCCTTCGTAAGTACTTGAGAATGCTCTTCACAGCTGTCCAGTGACTCTTTCCAGGATCAGCTTGATACCTGCTCACTACACTTAGTGAGTATGCAACATCGGGTCTGGTACATAGCATCGCATACATGATAGAGCCTACAGCTGAAGCATAGGGTATCCCTTGCATGCGAGCTCTCTCCAAATCAGTCTTAGGAGACATCTCTTTGGAGAGAGTGACTCCAGAGATCGTGGGCAAGTTCCCACGCTTGGATTCTTCCATATTAAACCTCTTTAGTATGGTGTCAATGTACCTGGATTGGGACAATCCCAATATCCGTTTGGATCTATCTCTATAGATCCTGATTCCCAATATGCAGGAGGCATCACCAAGATCTTTCATTGAGAATCTTTGTGATAAGAAGAGCTTGACCGATTGCAGCATAGGAATATCATTTCCTATCAAGAGTATGTCGTCCACGTACAATACGAGGAAGACAACCTTACTCCCTGCCATCTTCTTGTAAATACAAGGTTCATCTGGGTTTTTGACGAAATCAAACTCTTTGATAACGACATCAAAGCAGATGTTCCAACTCCGCGATGCTTGCTTTAATCCATAAATGGATTTAAGCAGCTTGCACACCTTGCCGCTGCTCCCACTGTCTACGAAGCCCTCTGGCTCAGTCATGTACACGCACTCTTCTAAATCACCATTTAGAAGGGCGGTCTTAACATCCATTTGCCAGATTTCGTAATCATGATATGCAGCGATGGCAAGCATGATCCGGATGGATTTAAGCATAGCCACTGGAGAAAAGGTCTCGTCATAGTCCACACCTGGTCTTTGACGAAAACCCTTTGCTACAAGTCTAGCTTTGAAAGTCTCCACTTTCCCATCTACACCAAGTTTCTTCTTGAAGATCCACTTGCTCCCGATGGGTTTTACCCCTTCAGGAGCAACTTCCAAAGTCCATACTTTGTTGGTATACATGGATTCCATCTCGTACCGCATAGCATCCAGCCATTTCACTGAGTCCCTACTCGAAGCTAGTTGGGTCATCATCCTCCATGATGCAATCCTCGCTCCCACCATCCATGAGAAAACCGTAGTATCTCTCAGGTAGGCGAGGAACCCTACTAGATCGGCGGAGAGGCTGAGGTTCATTGGGAACTACTGAATCCTCTGGTTCAACCAAATCTTCTGTTGTAGTCTTTATTGCTGGAACCTCTTCCAGTTCTACCTCCTTGCCACTAATCTCTTTTTCAAGAAATTCCTTTTCTAAAAAGGTGGCATGTCGAGAAACAAACAACTTTTGTTCCTCGGTGTGGTAGAAGATATACCCACGCGAATGTTTGGGATATCCAATAAACTTACACAGAATGGACCTTGCCGCGAGTTTGTCCGGATTTTGCGTTTTTACATATGCCGGACAACCCCATATCTTAACATAATTAAGACATGGTCTCTTTCCTTTCCATATCTCATATGGAGTGGTTGGCACGGTTTTGGTGGGAACCATATTCAATAGATCTGCAGCTGTTTCCAGTGCATATCCCCAGAAGGAAATAGGTAACTCAGCTGTGCTCATCATAGAGCGCACCATATCCAATAGGGTGCGGTTCCTCCGTTCTGATACACCGTTGTGCTGTGGTGTATATGGAGGAGTCAGCTGAGAGAGAATCCCATTCTCTTTTAGGAATGTTGCGCCACGGCAGCGCCCCGGCCGTCTTACTCGAGGCCAAATTGCGGAATCAAAATTTTTCCTTACTCGGAAACCGGCGCTACCGCGGACAAAGAAAACCCGGATCGTTAACCATTAACCTACGCTAGCTAACAAGAGATGGGAAGAGAAGTATACCAAGAGATCCGGTCCTCCGGTCTTCTCATCATCGCCCCGATCTCCCGCGGAAAGTGTAGTCTCCATATCGTCGCCTCCTCGCCGGAAAGGGCACCACATCGCCTTCGTCTTTTACGGGCTCCCGCCTCAATACCGAGGCAACTCGAGCATGAAGCCGGCAACTCGACATGCCCAAGAAGTGCTGTAGAATGTAGTATAGAGGATGCTAGTCCCATTTTGGGGTATTGGTTGCCATGGATGGAGGAATGGTGTATAGAAAATTGGTGCTTTCAATTTTCTAACAATGGAATGAGATGAGGAATGATATACTCTCTCAAAGATGAAGATGAAGCTCTCTCCTTCTTCTCTCTTTTTCTTCTCTCTTTTTCAAAATGAAAAACCCCCCTCTCTTAGAAAATGGTGGAGCAAGCATAATATGATAGCAAGAGGGAGGTGAGTGTAGGAGCAAGGAAGTGGTGACCACATCAAGAGACAAAGAAACATAAAACCATGCTTTTCACTTTAAACCCATACCCTCATCAAATCACATTTAAAGCAAGTCATGGAGCAAGATAAGAAAGGTGTCATAATCAATATATATATGCAATAAAACCCTCCACATAGTGTTATTTGCGAACTTGCAAATAACCCCCTCCATCGGAAAAGTCCGGCCGGGAAAGAACAAAGGAAAACCGGCCGGGACGAAATGCAAACTGGCAACTCCAGAAAACTGGTCCCGTAATAAATCACAGGAAAACCCCGACACTGTGCATACACACCCGCATCTGTATTCCGACCGGATACAAATGCAATGAGACAAAATCTACACTGTACTAAACTAGGACCGGCTTAAGCCAAAGCCGGCTAGTTAAATCCGTTCGATCCTGATCCGTGCAATACCGCACGTATCAGATCAAACCCTGCCATATAACTATACGGCCACTAGTACAAACTGTCCGATCCTGATCCGTGCAATACCGCACGTATCTGATCGGACGCTGCCATATCTCCATACGGCCTCTACAGCGTTTCGCCCGAAAGCTGAGTAACTGAAAGTGTGGTGGACTCTAAAGACTCGTCAATACTATGGCTGTGGATTTAACCACTGGCACGTCAGAGGTATAAGACAATACGTGACGGGCCACCAGCTATTGACCAAAAGGGACGTCGATGAGGAAGCTCATCCCGACACCCAACTGAGCCTGTCAGTGACAATATCCGTACAGTCCGGTCCGTTCGTCTATGAGTATCGCATGGCGGGCCTAGGGGGTTGGTGAAAGTCAGACCCCCAAAAGCGGTACAAGTCGTGTCGGAGCGTAGCCCAGAACGCCCTGAGATACTACTGGAATACCTACCAGTAAATCTCCTGCCTCGGCCGAGGGCTTTGCGTAATGGCTCTCCTAGACACAGCGCGACCTCACCCCCAATACCGGGAGAGACGAACCCCTGCAGATCCGCTCACTGCCTCCATGTGGCTCGGGACTGTACCCAACTAAAACCTGTTTGCACGACTCCTTTGAGCCGTGGTAGGGTAGTAATCAAAGCACAGTGGGAACTCACACGAGACAAATGACGATCTCAGGTCGATGAACTAACCTGTACACATGTCACCAGGGAACTGCTATCTGACATCTGGTACAAGACCAACTAGCAGGTTCCCGGCGAGTCCTGTCCGGTGTACTCATAACCCAATGAGCACCTGTATACATCTTAGGTGAACCAACTGACACCAGTGGCTTGTGAGACCGGCCACCGCCCCTCGTCGGGGTCTCGACTGTATACACTAGTCTACTAACGGAGTATCGATGCCCAGTCTCGAAACTCCTACGACTAGGGACCTTTTAAGGATGTGCTTATAGACCCCAGCTCCCACGTATATGATCGCCATCATACTGCTGGTCGTCAAGCAAGAATCCTAGGGGCTCTATCAACGTGTAATAGCGACATGTCAGGTCACCTAAAGCAGTACGCGATGATAAAGATAAACCAGATAGCATACTATCATCTCGAGTAAGACTGTTCTACCGGGATAGGTCCTCCCTCAATCATCGCAATCACGTGCCTGTGATCCAATAATTGACTCTGAGGGCACTATCTCCAACAATCTCCCACTTGCACTCAAGGCTAATTATTGCGATGTTGCATACTCACAGCCCGTGTGATACCGAACACCCAACTCCTCTACTAGTCAGTCGCACAAAGCCTGTTTGCGAAACTATTGCGTTCGAGGAATAGCCTCAGTGAGTGGATCCGCTGTGATGTTTCTTTCTATATCTCTCTATATCTCAAGTTCGCGGAGAAAGCCATCTCCCGAAATGAGCAATACCTGTCTTAGAATGTCTGGATGTCTGATGGGACCTAGTTCATAAATGAACTCCAAATCCAAACTTCTTAGACTGTATCGTTAACTGAACTTAATCAGTATCCTGCGCCATGCCTCCCTCAGTATTGCCTTGGACCACCTGTCCAAAATACTGCCCCTCGTCAGAGGGAGAACTATAACTCTGACAACCTCCTTGTCGTCCATGTCACCTTGGAAGCCTGGAGTGATAACCGTCTCCTAAAGGAGACAGCCGTTATCATATCCCTAGAACATTCACTTATGTTCTAAAACTGCTTCCCACTGTTCCTCCAGGATTGGATCAATATCAACTTATTGCACCTACTGCAAGAACAACATCTGGTGTGGTACTTGACATCTCATGATTGACTCAATTGCCTAAGCAAGTGATCTGTCAATCATGCGTATCCCTCTCCCCTTTAGTCTGTAAGACACCTTTAGAGAGGGTGACTCCATTACCTGCAGGTACACTACCGTGCCAGGAGTCGTCCATTCTAAATACTCTTAGAATGCTGTCAAAGTACCCTGATTGGGAAACCACCCAAATCTAGATCTAAAACCATAGATCTAGTAACCAGTATGTCTGATATAATGTCCAAGTCCCTTGTGGAGAAAACACTGTGTGACGACCAAAGTATAACCGATCGTAGTATAGGAATATCACTTCCTACTACCTTCTCAACAGATCCATCCCCTATTCTGATGACGTCAAACCCATGACTGTCACATCAGAAACAGATGATCTTACTCCGCTATATCTGCTTTAGTCTATAAATAGACATAAGCACAAAGTCCACCAATGCTTCCGCTGCTCCCACTGACTACGACAACCCTCTGCCAGAGTCATATAGACGTGCACTTCTAAAGCTAGTTTAGAACGACGCTATACTCATCCTCCTGCCGGGTCTCGCAGCCTGGAACAACAACAATGGCAAGTGTGGGTAAACAAGAACTTCCCTGTCACCGTCATTGAGGCTACCGGAGTACCTCTCGGGTGCTTGAAGTTACCCACCTTATATGCGGAGTGGCCAATGGAATGTCAAATCAGATTGAATCTTTAGGTTCCTTATTAAATCTTCAGTAATCGTTTGCGGTTCTGGAATCACTTCCAGTTCTACCATACTCCCACTGCTGTTTTTTTGAAAAAATCTATTTTTAATAAAACTGTGGCGAGTCTAGAACAATATTTCTATTGATCTGCCAGATGGTAGAAAGTCAACCCTCGTCATAGCCTGGGTCAACCCACAAACAGCCATTACAGAAACGTGCCTTGAGTTATCCGGAGTCTGGTTTTAAGCATAAGCCGGACAACTCCCCGTACCTTAACATCGTTAAGATATGAACTGTTCTATATCCAATATAGAACCAGAGGCACTGATTCAATTGAACCAGATTCAAATCATGCAGCTGTCTCCAGTGCATGTCAACTAAATGGAGAGAGGCCGATCAGCGTTACTCAACTTAGGAACGCTTCCAATTATGAGTATCCTGAAAGAGAAGCAATCTGTCTTCATCATTACTATCAACTGAATACCATACACAAGTATCTACATCTTCGATCTCTTTGAAGAATCCCGATACTTGCTACACCTGGTTCTCTACTCTATTCAAATACCTATAACTCCTCAAAACTTAGACCCTGTGTTTCCACGAAACAGCTGTCTAAAATCTAGAGAAGTCATAAGTAAACCGAATATAGTACGAGGACCAACCCCTCTGTCCTGATGGACACTGGACAACATACAATACTCTGTATAAGTCCGCTGAGTCTAACAACTCTTTCACTGTGTGTCGTAGGTCGAAAACTGTACTTATGGTTAAGAAGAATTACACCGCTGTTTAATGCTCCTTACCTAACCATCCACTGATATAGGTAAATGTCATCGACATAATATCAAAAAAGGCATATCTCACTCTATGAAAATAGACGTACAGATATATCAATTTGAAATTGGTGCATAACCGCGGATATTCAAAACCAAATAATTGCCGACCGGCAAACAACCCAGGTGACTTCCTCAAATATCACCGATTACAACGAATCCCGATATAATGAGGATGATCACCCAATTCCCAATAACTTACTCCCACTCATCATCTGTAAAACCATACAGATGTGAGAATCATACCTGGTAAATACATACCCTGGAATAAGTGTCTAATCGGGAAATCAGTTTTCTTTTAACAGTACACAATGAAACTGAAACATTGTAATGTTTCTGTGGGGTATTATGGTATTCCTAGTAATGCCTCTACCATTATCCAGATTCACAACTATAACCGTATAATTCTTTGCCACCTGTCCAAATCCCTTTATATGTCTTTAGTCATTACCGTCTGCACACCCCTTTAGGCCAATTGGTTTTCTTCCTTCCCTACCGTTCGGCACCAGCCTATGGTTTGGAAGAAGACTATCCAATAAGCATAAAGGGTGTACTGTCCTAATCCTAGGAGCACTCGCAATGCGAGAGAAGGTGAAGATAAAAGACACCTGAATGTACTTTATTCCTATTTCTCCTGAACCAGAATCTATCCCCGAACTGGAACAAGTTCCTTTCGAGTTCGTATATAACCATACGATGGAGTATCCAAATAAACTGTGGATCTTCGTAGTGATACGGAGTGTCCTGGAGAAATACAAAGGTGATTTAGGATTGGCGAAGAAATACTTGGTTCGGTCGTGAATAGCAGTCGCAATTTACTTTGCCCTCTTACTAATCCCTTTCTTTATCTTAACTCAATGCCTTCTGTACACCATCGTTATGCTAATTGGTTTTCTTCATTCCCCACTGTTCGGCACCAGCCTAAGTTTTGGAAGAAGACTATCCAATTTGCGTAATAGGTGTACTACTCCTAAACCAAGGAGTACTCGCAACCTGAGAGAAGGTGAAAAGAAAAGACAACTGAATAGTCCTATCCGTTTTCTCCAGAACCAGAAACCATCCTCGAAGTCCTTCGAGTTCGTATCTAACCATACGATGGTTTTGTCCAATGGAAGTGGACGTTCGCGGTAATACGGGGTGTCCTGGAGAAAAGGGTAAAAGTAGGAGTGGCAATGAGGTCTGCAACTCTGACAATCCAAAAGCCAGTGTTAAGAAGGTTCGGTCAACTTGGTCACTGAGTCATAGTCCAGGGTCGGGTCAATGGTCGCTGCCAGAGAGAGAGAAAAGAAACACTCAGCGTGCACTCTAACCTAGATCAGAATGGTTATCACTTTGTCTAATCTGGAAACCTCCCACTGTACCTCAAATTCTCCTCCAAACCTGAAAGAAGAATTAGTCGGGGATCACCCGAGGAGTAAACCAACTCATCAGTGGAAATCGGGATCCAACTATCACCGCATGATAACGTGACGGAATCCACTCACGTCACCACACTCCAGAAGGTATGCGCATGCCTGGCAAGTTTCAGTTCTTTTGAAACTCCCGATGTCTGTTTTTACCCCTAGGACCCAAGTGACCTTGACAATACCAACATATCAAAGAGTCCTAGTCAAGTTCAGCCCGTCATTATCTTGATTGCATTAAACCCACCCGTACGAGTCCTTGACAATGCCAACATAACTGTACGACTGTCCTAACCAATCCACTTATCCAAGCGACAGAAAAATATTACATAGCTACCGAACACTACGCCTCGGCAATGCACGACATACGTAGCACGAATACTAAGTAATACTAATCTGAAATGACGGAGGGCTACGGATGGTTTTTGGCGAAAAACTTTTTACCGTAATGAACTTGATATCGTTGAAGGAACTGGATAACCTTTTTAGAAAATATAGTGACGAAAACCTTTACTAAAGAGGTCACTCCCGGTGAAGGGATCTCGGCTCTTTCCCCGTAGAATGAGGTGCAGGATATTCCAACTGAATACCACGATGCAAAGCAAAAGTAATCGGCTATAGTGAAGCTATTGCCCTGACGCAAACTTCTGTCCAAGGGGTCATTCCCGGTGAAGGGATCTCGGCCCTTGCCTCGTCGACTGAGGAGCAGGATATTCCAAATGAATACCACGATGCAAAACAAAAGTGAACGTCCTTGCAATAACAGCTTTTTTAAAAATGTTCCAACAACATCAGAATAGGTTTGTTTAAACTTGCATTGATCCGAATCAATGCAGTCCCATCAATTGATCACACCACAAAGAACGAAAATATACTGACGTACGTATATGCCATCCGCATTTGCCACTGGGTCCCGTCATCACCCGTTAGGTTAGCTAACTAACGGCAGAGCGGGGACTGGACTAGCGCGGATGAAAAACATATACAACATCTACTAATATATATACCAATATATAGTATTTCGCTCAAGGCGTGAATAAAATGCAACATCACAGAAATGTACAGCATCACAGAACAATACAGATATCTGGAAGCCCCGGGTTTCACAGAGCCGCTGCTGAAACCCGACGTTCCCCTGGTCATGTGGATAGCCTGTGCAATGAAATCCTAGACCCCTACGGGCGCGGCAAGTCACCCGCCAAAACCTGAAGCGAGGCAGCCCCCTTCAGTACCGTGAATGGACCACCCAGCACTTCACGGAATCCGGCAACTTGGGCACCCCTCCTGGGTCAACCTGTACCCCCTACGAGTGCGGCGAATAGCCCGCCAATCCTGGACTGAAGCCCCTTCCGTCTCAATGCCCTGAGATGCGGGCCCGTTGCCCTCCAGAACCCGGCTATCCGTGCACCCCACCGCGGGGCAACCCTAGTACAGAAAGTAAAATATACATACACCGGGTACATCGACCGCAACCAGGTCGTGCCCCAAAAGAATAATACAATCAGGCAGTGACGGCAGTCCACATGTCGGACGCTCGCCCCGCAATATCAAATGTACATAATACAACACTGTACTAACATTGCAACCAGGCTATCCCCCACGACCGATCCGCAACATCACAGCATAAACATAGAACATCAACGTGAAAATCACGTTCGCAAATCCGTCTAACCGGGCTATAGCAGTCAGACCGGATTTACCGATCGAGTGACATTCACGGTCGCAGATATAATGTAAATACTGTGAAATAATGTGTTTAAAATATCCGATCGATCAAATAATTAACAAGCGGGCCCCAAAAGAAAACTGTAGCACTCACAGAAATAACTGGCCCAATTTTAATATCCCAAAAGCCCTATTTTCAGCCCATAAGACAACTGAAGAAAAATGACCAAGTGGGCCCACCATAGTGCGGCGGAAGCGCGGCAGAAAGGGGGGTATTGCCGCGCTTCCGCGCTCCAAGTAAGGGTTCACTTTGTCGTTTTTCTCCAGAGTTCTTAGAACACCCTGCACATCTTTCTGAGACCACCTGAAAAATTTTTAGACACCAAAAAATTTCAACAGAAACTGATGTGAACTAAAATACGGTTTTTGAGATTTTGGTCGATCGGATAAGTAAAACGCATTAGAACAAGCTAGGTAAGGTTAATGGCGTGGCTCTGATACCATGTTGCGCCACGGCAGCGCCCCGGCCGTCTTACTCGAGGCCAAATTGCGGAATCAAAATTTTTCCTTACTCGGAAACCGGCGCTACCGCGGACAAAGAAAACCCGGATCGTTAACCATTAACCTACGCTAGCTAACAAGAGATGGGAAGAGAAGTATACCAAGAGATCCGGTCTCCGGTCTTCTCATCATCGCCCCGATCTCCCGCGGAAAGTGTAGTCTCCATATCGTCGCCTCCTCGCCGGAAAGGGCACCACATCGCCTTCGTCTTTTACGGGCTCCCGCCTCAATACCGAGGCAACTCGAGCATGAAGCCGGCAACTCGACATGCCCAAGAAGTGCTGTAGAATGTAGTATAGAGGATGCTAGTCCCATTTTGGGGTATTGGTTGCCATGGATGGAGGAATGGTGTATAGAAAATTGGTGCTTTCAATTTTCTAACAATGGAATGAGATGAGGAATGATATACTCTCTCAAAGATGAAGATGAAGCTCTCTCCTTCTTCTCTCTTTTTCTTCTCTCTTTTTCAAAATGAAAAACCCCCCTCTCTTAGAAAATGGTGGAGCAAGCATAATATGATAGCAAGAGGGAGGTGAGTGTAGGAGCAAGGAAGTGGTGACCACATCAAGAGACAAAGAAACATAAAACCATGCTTTTCACTTTAAACCCATACCCTCATCAAATCACATTTAAAGCAAGTCATGGAGCAAGATAAGAAAGGTGTCATAATCAATATATATATGCAATAAAACCCTCCACATAGTGTTATTTGCGAACTTGCAAATAACCCCCTCCATCGGAAAAGTCCGGCCGGGAAAGAACAAAGGAAAACCGGCCGGGACGAAATGCAAACTGGCAACTCCAGAAAACTGGTCCCGTAATAAATCACAGGAAAACCCCGACACTGTGCATACACACCCGCATCTGTATTCCGACCGGATACAAATGCAATGAGACAAAATCTACACTGTACTAAACTAGGACCGGCTTAAGCCAAAGCCGGCTAGTTAAATCCGTTCGATCCTGATCCGTGCAATACCGCACGTATCAGATCAAACCCTGCCATATAACTATACGGCCACTAGTACAAACTGTCCGATCCTGATCCGTGCAATACCGCACGTATCTGATCGGACGCTGCCATATCTCCATACGGCCTCTACAGCGTTTCGCCCGAAAGCTGAGTAACTGAAAGTGTGGTGGACTCTAAAGACTCGTCAATACTATGGCTGTGGATTTAACCACTGGCACGTCAGAGGTATAAGCCAATACGTGACGGGCCACCAGCTATTGACCAAAAGGGACGTCGATGAGGAAGCTCATCCCGACACCCAACTGAGCCTGTCAGTGACAATATCCGTACAGTCCGGTCCGTTCGTCTATGAGTATCGCATGGCGGGCCTAGGGGGTTGGTGAAAGTCAGACCCCCAAAAGCGGTACAAGTCGTGTCGGAGCGTAGCCCAGAACGCCCTGAGATACTACTGGAATACCTACCAGTAAATCTCCTGCCTCGGCCGAGGGCTTTGCGTAATGGCTCTCCTAGACACAGCGCGACCTCACCCCCAATACCGGGAGAGACGAACCCCTGCAGATCCGCTCACTGCCTCCATGTGGCTCGGGACTGTACCCAACTAAAACCTGTTTGCACGACTCCTTTGAGCCGTGGTAGGGTAGTAATCAAAGCACAGTGGGAACTCACACGAGACAAATGACGATCTCAGGTCGATGAACTAACCTGTACACATGTCACCAGGGAACTGCTATCTGACATCTGGTACAAGACCAACTAGCAGGTTCCCGGCGAGTCCTGTCCGGTGTACTCATAACCCAATGAGCACCTGTATACATCTTAGGTGAACCAACTGACACCAGTGGCTTGTGAGACCGGCCACCGCCCCTCGTCGGGGTCTCGACTGTATACACTAGTCTACTAACGGAGTATCGATGCCCAGTCTCGAAACTCCTACGACTAGGGACCTTTTAAGGATTGTGCTTATAGACCCCAGCTCCCACGTATATGATCGCCATCATACTGCTGGTCGTCAAGCAAGAATCCTAGGGGCTCTATCAACGTGTAATAGCGACATGTCAGGTCACCTAAAGCAGTACGCGATGATAAAGATAAACCAGATAGCATACTATCATCTCGAGTAAGACTGTTCTACCGGGATAGGTCCTCCCCTCAATCATCGCAATCACGTGCCTGTGATCCAATAATTGACTCTGAGGGCACTATCTCCAACAAGGAAGTCCAGGAATTCATTGCTTAAGTATTCTCCTCCTCGATCAGATCGAAGGATTTTAATACTTTTTCCGGTTTGGTTCTCGACTTCTTGTTTATATTCTCTAAATTTCTCAAAAGCTTCTGATTTGTGTTTCATCAGGAACACATATCCGAATCTAGAGAGATCGTCAGTAAATGTAATGAAGTACGAAGAACCATCCCTGGCATGTGTAGACATGGGACCGCATACATCACTATGTATCAGTCCCAAGAGTTCGGTAACTCTTTCTCCGTGTCCCGTAAACGGAGCTTTGGTCATCTTGCCTTTGAGACATGACTGGCAAGTGTCATAGGATGAAAATTCAAATGGATTCAAATATCCATCCTTATGCAACTTAGCCAGTCGTGTCGCATTGATGTGACCCAGTCTACAATGCCACAAGAAGGATTCGTTCATTTCAGAACTCTTCCTCTTGTGTATGTTAGTTATGCTCAGAACTGTTGATTGATTTAGAACATAAATGCCATTGCACAACGTGCCTGATCCAACCAACTTTTGGTTACGGAAAATGTTCATAACATTGTCCTGTAATACAAAATTATATCCCTCTTTACTTAATAAAGAAACTGATATAATGTTGCATATCAGGTTCGGCATGTAATAGCATTCGTTCAGAACCAATGTATTACCAGTTGGTAATTCAAGGTGATATTCCCCGACAGTCTTAGCTACAACAATTGCACCATTTCCAACTCTAATGTCTTTATCACCTTCTCCAAGTTCTCTACCTTTCCTAAGCCCATGTAACTGATTATATATATGGGATCCTGATCCGGTATCTAAGACCCAGGACGTAGGGCAAATGGAGAAACAGTTCTCTGTAACGAACACACCCGAAGAAAATGCATCAACATGTACTTTCTTCATTCGGGTGGCATGGGAATCCTGGTATTCCCCTATATCCTGTTCAGTCCTATAACTCTTATAGGAAAGAACGGAACCAACGTTCCCCAGCACAGTATAACATGCGGGTTCGGTCAATACATCCATATTATTATCTTTATTAGGGCATGAAATGGTCGCTACCTGGAGAGAGAGAGAAGAAAACACTTTAGCGTAAGCTCGTACAAGATCAGATTGGTTATTATCTTATCTAATCAGGATGGCTCCCACTGTTTTTATCAAATCTTCCTTTAAACCCTAAAAGGAAAGACTAGCCGGGATTAATTACACACTACACGTTCGCCAATCTTTCAGCCAGGCCAGTGTCGGTACTTTGAGGGAGGTCCCCCGTGCTTTCGCACGAACCTAATTAATGTAAACCTCGTTTTCCCAGAGGCGTAACCTCGTTAACACCTTTCTTGACACCTACTTGATCGGCTAATTGTAATATGTAAAACTCTCCCAGGAGTAAATCTTACTCGCAGTGGGTATCGGGATCCAACTATCTCATAGAAGGTATGCAATCTTATTGCAAATTTCAACACTTGAAATTCCTGATAATATTTTGCCCCTAGCGTCCTATGACCTTGACGCAAGCCAACAAATCACAGCGCGCTAGTCAAGTTCAACCCGTCATTTCCTGATTGAATTAAACCCACCCGCACGACCCTTGACGCAGGCCAACAAAGTCGTACGACTACCCTAATCCAATCTGCATCATATGCATAAGCAGATAAATACTAGTTAGCTACCACACACTACGCCTTGACGCAGGCCAACAAACGTAGCACGAATACTAACTACTACTTATCTGAAATGACGGAGGGCTACGACAGGTTTTTCTGAAAACCTATTGCGTAATGAACTTGATATCGTTGTAGAATCAAATGAAGTTTTGAAATGGAGTGATTTTGAGGTTTTTCTAGTTTTGCTAAAGGGGTCACTCCCGGTGAAGGGATCGTCGGCCCTTTCCTCGTCGAATGAGGTGCGGGATATATCATATATATCACTGTGCAAAGCAAAACTCAAAAACAATCAAAAGCAAACCGAGTGTGTAGCATCTGCCAGTTATTGCTAAAGGAGTCACTCCCGGTGAAGGGATCTCGGTCCTTTCCTCATCGAATAAGGTGCAGGGTATATCATATATACCGCTAGGCAAAGCAAGAACTGTAGCTACCTGTTTTGTTTAAAATTTGATTCTACAACATCTTATGTTTCTTTTCTTTCATTAATCACATTAATGAAGTCCCATCATTTAAATACCTAAACATCAAAGATAAATACGACGGACATTTATGCCATCCGCATTCGCCTCGATGTCCCCTCATGCACCGTTAGGTTAGGTAACTAACGACAGAGCAGGGCAGGGCTAGTGCGGGTGCAAAACATAAGTAACGTCTATATAATATATCATATATACTATATACTGTATCTATCACAGAACATCACATGATCACATCACAGATATCGCAGCAGAAAAAAACATATGAAATATTGGATATACCAGGACGTCCGTGTTTTCAATACGAGCCAGTATAAAACACGGATTCCACGGTCGTGATGAATAGCCAATCCCACACCCCTAGACCCCTACGAGAGCGGCAAGCAACCCTGCCAATTCTAGGGTTAGGAGACCCGGACTCGACTCCTCGAGTTGGTCTCCCACTGGACCCCAGAACCCGGTTACTTGTGCTCCCCTCCTTGGGTCTATCCTAATGCGGAAAAGTAAATAATATACAAAAGATGACAACTTCCGCTACCTGGAAGTGTCCCAAATAAAAGAATATTACATACAAGTTTTTACATGAATGAAAATGAAAAACACTCATCTCACATAAAACCCCCCGGCTATTCAAACACGACGATCCAATATAACATATCCAGCAACACATAACATCACATGTCATCAACGTAAGTAAGTATGCATACCCAAATTGTCGTTGACGTATAGCAATGAAACCGGCGATATGAACATACTACACTTACGGTCACATAAAAGAAAGTGTAAAACTACAACAGTTGGAATCCGCAACCTCTTTAGACATCACATGCCTAATCAAATGAAATACTTAGACATCACATGCCTAACAGTTATAAACCCCGCATTTTAGTCTCATTATCGAAAACTCTTTTCAATATCAAGTGAAACTAAACCGCTAGATTTATAACATTCATTCAGTTATCTCATAACTGTTTGTGAATTCCAATTATTGTATCACATTCCAGATAAACAGAAAATGTTAAACTTTCCGATCGAACAGTCGAATACCCAAGTTTTCCCGATACAGCTCAACACATGAAATAAGTCTAACAACATTCAGTTCGTGCCTCAGTACCAACGGTCCAGCCGTAGAAGGGTCAAGCCAACGCCTCACATGTGGCACGCCGTACTGCCCCAAACCCGAAGGTTCAAAGGGCAGTTCAAGACGGTCACATAATCGAGTTAAGGTTTGTTGTCTTCTAGAGGGTCCATCGCGTTATTTGCACTACTTAGAACGTCGTTAAACTACGGAAAAATCCAACACTTGGAAATTTCCCGACAGGGGAAAAGTTGGGTATTTATATCCGGTCGAACTTTTTAACAAATTCAAAAAATTATCCGGAATCCACATAGACAAAATCTGATAATCCGATCGAATCATCGAATCCCGAAAACAACCTGGAATAATCAACTCTTGAATAAATTTTAAAAATTCCCAGAAAATCCAACACCAGAATCAATCAGTTACTATGCAAAAATTATTTTATAATTCAATAAATTTTCCGCGGAACCGCCGCAGAAGCAAGGCTTCTGCCGCGGTTCCGCCGCACTGTAGACTCTTCAGTAAGTTATTTTTGCACCGTAATTCATAGATTGCCCTGCTGAATTTTTTAGCAATTTTTAATCTGGAAAAATCCCAGTTTTTAGAAAAAGTCCAGAGAGCATCAAAAAGTTAGGTTTTCGGGTTCGATCGGGTTTCAAACATCGTCTAGACTTCGCCTAAGGCTCTAGCTAGGCTCTGATACCACTGAAGGGTTCCTAGGCATACTATAGAGGTCTCACAAGGCATCAACCATGCCAATTTCAAATTTTATGGGTGCCGAGAAACCCTAATACGGATCGTCGACTAGAAATTTAGGCGAAACAGTAAACTAGTTAACAACTTAACTAAAGATAGGAAGCTACAACCTTTGTAGATCCGGATATCCACTTCCTTGGCTCCACGTAGGTGCCCTCTCACTGTCCATCTCGAATCCCGGACTCGATCGTCGGCTTGATCGGAGAAATGGGCGGACTAGGTCGTCGGCTTCGTGCCGAAGATGATCTACGTCGATGCATCACAAGTTCAAGCTCCGACTTCACAAAGTTGTGAAACTTGTGAAGAAAACACCCAAAACAACTTGGCAAGAGGTAGAGGGTGAAGAAATAGGAGGTGGGTTCACTTTAGAATTGGATTTCTCACTTTAGATCTCAAGTTGCCATTGATGGCATCAAGCTTTCTATCTTGAAGAAGAAGATGAAGAAGAAGATAGAATATGATAAGTGTTGAATTAAAATGAAAAATAATTCAATACTTATCATAAGCAAACCATAGTTGAGTGTAGAGAATAGACCATGGTTACTTGGATGGGTTAGGGTTAAGCATGAAGACAAGAATGGTTAAGAAGTCAAAGCTTCATGAAGCTTCAACTAGAAACAAAGAAAGCCACCATTCTCATCTTTATCTTTTCCAAATAAATAAATAAACAAATAAATAAATGAATGAATATGCAAAACCCTAATTATCAAATTAACCATGGTTTAATTCTATACACTTAACTAAATGATCAAGTATCATCAAACATGATACAAATATGTGCACAAAAGTATATCATATATACTTCTTGCACATCAAGTGAGAAAATCCATATAAAGTGAACTAATACTAGCTAATGCAAAGTAATATATCAAATATATAATTATACATTAAATCATTAAATCAACACTTGACTTAACGATCCGGTCATATCGCATATAACCGACTAGTATTCTATGTATCGGCTTATCGAATCAATGATTCGATAACTAGGTCATATCGAATATAACCAATCGATACATCCATCGCGAGAATGAAATACGGTATCACATACACGCATTATTCTCGGTCCTGCACATATCTCATATGCGCTCCTATTTCGTTTCGCTTGAGCCAGGAAACCTCTATGTAGGACTCTAAAGACTCGTCAATACGCCGGTAGCAGATGATGATCATATCAAGCACCCACAAGCCGCAAGCGGTCTGCTAAACGTAACGGCCATCCGGGTATTGAGCGATCAGAAGATCGACGAGCTAGCCCGCTCACACTCCTGTGAATCCAACCAGTAACACTTACCGTATAGTCCGGTCTGTTCATCTGATATGTCGCATATCAAGTCTAGGGGTGGTAAACGTCAGACCCCAATAACCGATAAGTCGTGCCGATGTGAGGCTCATAACGGGTCGAGAAACTACTGGTAAAACCTACCAGCAAATCTCTGATCAGCCCTGGCCAGGGACTTCCCTGTTACGGCCAATCGAGCACTGCGCAACATCAACCCCCAATACCGGGAGAGACGAAACCCCTCCTATCGCTCATTGCCTCCATGTGACTCAGGACTGTACCCAAAGACCACCGTTTTGCACGCCCTCATGGACGTGGTAAGGTGGAGATCAAAGCACAGTGGGAATCACACAAGACTCTATGACGATCTCGGGTCTACAGACTAACCTGTACAAGTGTCACCTGAGAACTGCCATCGGACGTGAGGTATAATACCATCTGGGAGTTCTCGGCGAGTCCGTCCAGTGTACCCAGTCTCCACTGAGCACCCGTATACCATCTCTGATGTCAAACATCAATGGATATGGGATCATCCATCGCCCATCTCATGGGTCGAGAAGCGTATACGCTAGTCTACACTGGTATATCGATGCCCTGTCTCGATACACCCACGACTAGGGACCTTGAAGGATGCACTTATCGACTACCATGTCCCCACTAGTATGATCTGCATCATAGTCCAGGTAGTCAAGTACACATCCTAAGGGCTTTATCAACATGTAACTATAAGACAGTTTAAAGAGACAAGTGTACATGTTAAGATAAAGAGCAATCAGATAGCATACTATCATATCGAGCAAGAAAGTCATCTCTATATATGTCCAAGCATCCAATATAATATACATCATCTGTACAATACTGGCCTCTAGGGCATACATACAACTAACAAGCTTAAGTCTAGATTCTGAAAATGTATACCCTACAAATTGCACAATCACGCACCTTGAAACTTGGAATAGTAGAAGAGACCTTGAAATGCTCTTGTCTAAAGTCCGTAGTAAGAAGAAAATAAAAAAAATGTGAATAAAGAAAAAAATGAACACTGGTCTTTGCGATTACTTAAGGCTACAAAAATAGAAAAATATTTAGCGAGGGTGCTTCATCACCTAGTGCCTTAGACCAACTGGTTTGGGAGTCACTGCTAAAAGCCTTGGGTGTTGCAAGACTAGGAATTACGCTATAAAGTGCAAACATATCTTTTAATCGGTTGTTGGTACCTCAAGAAGTATTAACAGTCGCATGAAGGATGTGTAAGCAAAATTCTTTAAGAATTCACCAGTTAATTAGTACTTTGGACAACGGACAAGGGTATGATTGCTTGATTTGAATTTCCAAGTGTAGAGGTGATTTATACACACACATGGGGATATATGATTAGAGTTGAGATAAGAGAAAGGAATGAAGAATAGAACTTGTATCTTTAGTGGAGTTGATAGAAAAATTCCTAAATGGAGATGGAACCTTAGAAGGAAAACTTAAGAAATGCCGAAGGCTGAATGAGTCTATCGAACATATATAATCTTAAGTTAAATGATGAGGAAGTGTGAAGAATATGGGTGGATAGTTTACAAGTCGACGATAATAGAATTCCTTGTTAGAAAACCTAATTGGAGAATTAAAGTTAAAAAGACAAATTGATAGGATTTTGTGTGTAGTATCCGCTGAAAACCCTCAGGAGACAACACTCCTCCTACTAGGGACACCTAGAGGTTTAACAGCTTGTTGCACGTGCTCAGTGCAATCACGTTTCCCTGCGAAAGTGCGGTTAGGTTTTATCGAGAATAAAATAATAAGTTTGCTCGAGGACGAGCAAAAGATAAGTTTGGGGCTATTTGTTCAGATCATAATATTGCATTTTACATTCCTCATTCTTATTCGTTTTATAAATAAACAGGTGCTTTTGACGCATGTCTGCTGCATATTACAGGATACGGGTTCTTAGAGCAAAAACAGTGAAAAAGACAAAAGATAATACAAAAGAGGGACTTTTGACCAACAAGTAGAAGGACCCTAGTCAAGCCTAGACGAAGAACAATTCACAAGTGTACAAGGCAACGCATGGTCCGAAATGTCAAAGGAAACAGTTAAAAGACCACTACATGTTTCACTGAATGATCTGGAGAAGACCTAGAATCCAAATAGAGAAAAGTACTGAAGAAATAAAGAGAACAAGACATCATAAAGCAGCACAGAAAGTTTCACTCAGTGATCTCATCAAAGGGCCGCGGAACCGCGGCTCTACCCCCACATTTGTCACGGTTCTGCGGCCATTAAGTGCACGTGTCGGTGCAGATTTTGGGTGTCGGTATGTCGGTGCGAAGGTTGGGATTTTTCGGGGGTATTTTTGTAATCGCACATGTGCGAATCCTGTAACCCTAAATTTTCCTATTTCCTTATAAATATGTAATCAAAATACTGTAATAGGGATGCCTCTTTGCAATTAATAAAAATTCAGATTCTTTTGAGGATTGAAGAGCATCATTTTCTGTAAGTTTGTTTTTATTTTTCTGCCTTAGTTTAAAATTAATTTCTTGCCCTAGCTTTCTAATTTAATTCTTGCCTTTGATAAATCCTTTCATTGCCTTAGTTTAATCTAGTGTAATCTTTCTTAAACTGCAGTAGGTAAGTGATTTTTAAACGTCATTTTTAAAAGATCCCCTAATGAGCGAGTAATTTCCTAGCTTGTTAGGGTTAGGAATAAGGGAGGGATTGAGAGATGAATATCTCTCATCTCTTTCAAAGCCCAATAATTTGTAACAACTAGAACTTCATGCACGCATGCATGATCCGCTCCCTACGGCACCCTACCCATGAGATAACGGTGAAACCGTAGTATAAAGGACCGGACATGCATGACTTCCATGAAGGTTAGAACAATTAGTAGGAAAGGACGGACAAGGATCTAGAGGAAGAAAACTTCGTTTCTTCCCAATCATCCTAATCCCCTTTACTAATAATTGTTATAACTTCTAAAAAGATTTAATCGAGGGCATTGAGAGAGATGTTAATATTAATCTTATCAAACTCACCTTAGACCTAACCTTAGCAAGTTTCTTGAACATCGTACAACTTAGATTTTAGATTCAATTAAAAGACCAAACACCCATTGGAATCAACTCGTAAGAACACTTAGGAAAATTACACATCCCTGTGGACCGACCCGTATTCACCGGCTAGCTTCATGCGACGCCGTTCTTGATTGCGGTTATAAATATTTTTGATCGTTAAAAACCTACACTAATCACGCTCCCACTTATCTGATTTTCCAAAAATTCAGTTTCCAAGAAGCAGGCATGACGAGAAACAAAAACCTTTTGTTCCTCTGCGCAATAGAAGAAATATCCCTTGGAGTTCTTTGGATATTCCACAAACTTGCACTATACTGAGGGTGCCTCGAGTTTGTCCGCATGCTGCTTTTTGACAAAAGCTGGACATCCCCATGTCTTAATGTGCTTAAGATAGGGTTTCTTCCCACTCCACATCTGATATGGTGTGGTAGGTACTGTCTTAGTTGGAACTCGGTTCAAAAGGTATGCAGCTGATTCTAGTGCATATCACCAGAATGATCGCAGCAACTCAGCGTTACTCATCATGGAACATACCATATCCAATAGGGTTCGGTTCCGTCTCTCCGATACACCATTATGTTGTGGGGTGTATGGAGGAGTAAGTTGAGAAAGAATTCCATTCTCTTTTAAGTAACCCAGGAACTCGGCACTAAAGTATTCACCACCTCGATCAGATCTCAGTGTCTTGATGCTTTTGCATGTTTGTTTTTCTACTTCATTCTTGTATTCCTGGAATTTTTCAAAGGCTTCTGATTTATGCTTCATTAAGAAGACATATCCGTACCTTGAAAAATCATCCGTGAAAGTAATGAAGTAAGAATAACTACTTCGCGCATGTGTAGACATTGGACCGCATATATCGCTGTGTACGAGTCCCAAGAGCTCGCTCGCTCTTACTCCGTGTCCCGTGAACGGAGTCTTTGTCATCTTTCCTTTGAGACATGATTGACAAGTTGCATATGATTGATATTCGAACGGATCCAAATATCCTTCTTTATGCAACTTAGTTAACCTTGTCTCATTGATGTGACCCAGTCTACAATGCCATAAGAAAGCATGATTTATTTCTGGAGACTTTCTTTTGTGTGTATTCTGGACATTGAAAATCCGTGGTTGGTTCAAAACGTATATACCGTTGCTTAATGTACCCGACCCAATCAGAACATGATTAAGGTGAATGTTTACTACATCGCTTACAAATGCAAAATCATAACCTTCTTTAGAAATTAAAGATACAGATATGATATTACAAGTCGCACTGGGTACAAAATAACAGTCACGCAAAACCAAAACATGTCCATCTGACAATCCCAAGTGATAGTCCCCCACGGACTCAGCATCCATGCCAGCTCCGTTTGCAACTCTGAGGGTCATATCACCTGCCTTCAAAACCCTATGCTTTCTCAGTGCCTGCAAAGAATTATAGATATGAGATACTGATCCGGTATCCAATATCCAGGAAGTAGAGTTTACTGATAGACAGTTTTCAATAACATACACACCTGAAGCCGAAGCCACAACTTGCTTCGGGTCCTGGTTCTTGGCCTTCCAAGCTCTGCAATCTTTCTTCCAGTGTCCTTTCTTATGATAATAAAAGCACTCTTCCTTCCCCACAAGTTGTCCTTCTACCTTTGCTACCTTTGCATTTCCCTTGGTTTCCACTTTACTAACACCGCCCCTTAGTTTGGTGGGGGTCTTCTTCTTCTTTCCCTTGGCTTTCGCCTTGGACTTAGAAGAGGAAGGTCCTCCAACAGACAAAGTGGATGTTTTCCTTACTTTTTGTAAGGTGCCCTCTGCACTCCTCAACATGTTGAGGAGTTCTGAAAGTTCAACTTCTTTTCCTTGCATGTTGAAGTTCAGGATAAACTGGGCGTAAGTGGAAGGAAGGGACTGGAGAATCAAGTCAGTGTAGAGCTCGTTCTCTAACGTGGTCCCGAGGTCCGCGAGCTCTTCAATGTAGCCAATCATCTTAAGCATGTGTTCTGCTACAGATGATCCGACAGCCAATCTCGCCGAAAATAACTTTTTCGAGACTTCGTATCTGGCAATACGGGATTGTTCTCCATATAGATCCTTTGTGTGGAGAAATATGGATTCAAGATCCATATCCTCATGCCTCTTCTGATGTTCATTGTCCATAGAGGCAAGCACGAGACACTTGTCCATCGCGCAATCAATCTCCCAGGTCTTACGGATTTCCTTATTCGCGATGCTGGATTGAGGACCTGGGACAGGGGGAGCTTCGGTGGTAAGGAGATACCCCAACTTGTCACAAGTGATTGCCATTTTGACATTCCTGAGCCAATCTTTGTAGTTTGGCCCTGTCAGTATGTTTTTATCTAGTAGTAACTTAAGTCCGGTCATGATGTTTGGTTGCTGCAATTATGAGAGAGAGAAGAAATACTTTAGCATGATGATCTTGCAAGTTTAGAGTGGTTTTTAGTTTGTCTAAACAGGATGGCTCCCACTGTTTCTCGAATCCTTGCTCAAACCAAAAAAGAAGAATTTTTCGGGATCAATCTCACCGTATAATACTTTCTTATCTGTTCAGCTAGGCCAGTGTTGGTACTTCAAGGGAGGTTTTCCAACGCTTTCGCGAAGTTCCTTAATTAAGTAACCTCTTTTCCCTGTGGACGTAACCTCGCTAACACCTTTCTAGACACCTACTTGGTTTATAGCATTGATCTTTAAGTGAGAAAGTTCCCGAGGAGTAGCATATACTCACAGTAGGATCGGGATCCAAATATCATCGTGTGATAAAACTGATGGAATCCTACCAGAATCATCACACTCCAAATGGTATGCAGCACTAGAAAGTTTCAGTTTCTTTAGAAACTCCTGATGTGGAATTTTTGCCCATGCTCTTATGACCTTGACTTTGGCCAACAAATCATAAGTCACATGTCAAGTTCTACCCGTCATTTTCCAGGTTAATTTGAACCCACCCGTACCTATCCTTGACTTTGGCCAACAAGGCAGTACGACTGTCCCAAATCAACGCATCTATCTATGCTATATATGAATATCCAATAGCTACCAATCACCATGCCTTGACTTTGGCCAACAAACATAGCTTGAATACTATTGAATATCCATATGAAATGACGGAGGGCTACGAATGGTTTTGGCGAAACCGTGAACGTAATGAACTTGATATAATCGAAGGAACGTGATAGCTTTTAAAAGGAGTGGTTCAAGCTCCGCGTTTTAAAAGTTTTCTGTTTTGAAAAGAAACCGAGTGGTTTTGAAATTGTTCCAACGACTTAACTTTGGTTTATTTTCTTGCATTAATTTAATGCGTCCCATCAATTAATCCTACCATTGCAGAAAACAACGAAAATATGACGTACGCTTATGCTATCCGCATTCGCCACGGGGCCCCGTCATCACCTGTTAGGTTACTTAACTAACAACAGAGCGGGGTCTAGACTAGCGCGGATGCAAAACATAAGCAACGCCTACTAGATATCATATATAGATATATACATTCGTCAGATGCAATGATAGCCATTCCAGATCACAGATGAACACATTGGATATGCTAGGAATCCATGTTTCGTTCGAGCCTGCAATGAAAGACGGATTACACGGTCGCGATGAATAGCCAAACCCCACCCTAGACCTCTACGGGTGCGGCAAACTACCCGCCAAGTACCCGAAGTGAAGCAACCTCCCTCAACAACGTGAGTAGGCCACTCGGCACTTCGAGGTACCCGGTAGTTTGTGCACCCCACCTTGGGTCTATCCTAGGAGCAAAAACAGTAAAAGAAATAATATACAATGGCGGCTACAACCTCATCTCGGATTTGCGGCCATAAAAATAATATTACATCAATTTACATATTACATCAAATGAAAGATAAAGAAAACTCTCATCTCACAAAACCCCGGCTATTCATTCGCGACAATCCAACGAGTTCATATACACAATCCAACAACATTACAGATCACAGATATGCACAACCCCCACTAATCGACGTATAGTGATTAGTTGACGTTCACTGCATATATCACATCACAGATATAACCAATTAGCTAAAGTCTATAGAACTTCGATCAAAAATACGGATTTGTAACTACCCCAAACACAACTTTGTTCTCTGGAAATTCTAGGCAGAAACAAAATACTTTAAAAATCACAAAACGTCAAAATAAGAACACTGCAACAAACCCGAGTCGCGACCGAGTTGACTCGGCCGCGGATCCACGGCGAAACGCATGGTTTCGCCTCGCTTCCACGGCGGTCTAGTCGAATCGTGGACTCGTTTTTCTTGTGTGTTCCCAGAATACCCTGCACGGATTTTTAAGTTGTGTGGAATTATTTTTAGAGCAGTTTTAAAAATCGGCAGAAACTTAAGATTTTGACGTGTATTGCGATTTTTTCTCGGATCGAAATTCTAAATACTTTGCTAACATCCTAATTGTTGTTTAGCTAGGCTCTGATACCACTGTAAGACCACGTTACCCACCCCGGTTCTTACGGGGAGGCAGAATAGGTAAAAAACGATTTTTGATACAAGGTAACATGGACTAGAAAAGAGATCTTTGCTAAACAAAAGCCTACCAAACTAACTAGAAGTTTAGCTACTCGGTTAGAAGGTTATACCTAGGTCATGAACTCCTTCTCTTCTTGCTCATTGGAGTGGTTTGAACGGCTCCTTCTCGTAGTCTTCTCTTTGTCGAAGAAGGATCCACCCGAAGGCCATTACCTTGAGCTCCTACCTCAACCTAGAGGTAACTAAAGTGCTTGGCTTGCTAAACCTAGAACTCTAGAATGAGTAGAGTGAAGTTTTGAAGGTTTTATCTCAAGAGCTCATGGTTCTCAACACATGAGAGATGAGAGCTTTGAGAGAGAGGAAGAGGATGAATTTTGGATGAGAGAGAGTGAGCAAGTGAGAATGAGATTGGAATTTTATAACCATGTTCACAAAATAAGAATAATGATAATAATAATAATAATTAAGAAATTGTGATGGTTGGTTTATGAATGACCATTATCATTTCATCATTTAATGCATTTGCAAGAAACAAGAAGCATCTTTGAAATGAAATGATGATGGTCAACAAGTCAACAATGGTCAACCGGTCAACAAAGTCAACAAGTCAACAAAAGTCAAATGGTCAACAACCCTAACCATGGCACAATTATCCATAATTAATACTATTAATCATATTTCTCATTCTCATTAGGGTTTGGAAAAAGTCAACGGTCAACAACCCTAATGAGAATCCTCTGCCTCTGCCTCTGTCAACTGTGCATACACACCCGCATCCGTGTTCCGAGGAACATGAATACAATGAGATAAAACCAATCCCAAAACATATACTAGGATCTGGCTTAAACCAAAGCCCACTAGTAATAACCGCCCGGACAACAATCATGCACAAGTGCGCGGATGTGAACGAACCCCGTCGCAAAACCATGCGACCACTACTCTGTTTTGCCCAAAGGAGAACAGCCCTCGATGTAGGACTCTAAAGACTCGACACTACGCTGGCAGTGGGTTTAACCACAGGCCGCAAGCGGTACTAGCTGTACGTAACGGTCCCCAGGTAGATGCCGATAAGAAGACTGATGAGGTGAACCCATCCAAACTCCTACTGAGCCTGAATGTGACAATCTCCGTACAGTCCGGTATGTTCGTCTGAGAGTATCGTATAGCGGGCCTAGGGGGCGGTAAACATCAGTCCCCTAATAGCGGTACAAGTCGTGTCAGAGTGTAGCCCAGAACACCTTGAGATAACACTGGAAACGCTACCAGTATATCTCGCTTTCCCTGGCCAGGGACTTCGTGTAATGGCTCTCCTAGACACAACGCGATATCAACCCCTAATACCGGGAGAGACGAATCCTGTCTAACCGTCACTGCCTCAAAGTGCTTCGGGACTGCACCCAACTGCTACCTGTTTGCACGACTCATTTGAGCCGTGGTAGGGTAGCAATCTAAGAACAGTAGGAACACATTCGAGGCAAAGTGACAGTGTCAAGTCAGCGGACTAAGCTGTACTCATGTCACCTAGGAATTGATAACTGACGATAGGTATAGTACCAACCAACAGTTCCTGACGAGTCCTGTCCAGTATACTCGTAACCTAACGAGCACCCGCATACTATCTCAAGTACGGCGTACTAATGGCTGTGGGACAGACTATCTCCCCTGCTGGGATGAGAAGCGCATACGCTAGTCTACTCCGGCGTATCGATGCCCCGTCTCGATTATCCAATGACTAGGGACCTGTATAAGGATGTGCTTGTAGATTACCCAGCCCCCACTAGTGTGACTGCCATCACAACGCTGGTAATCAGGCAAAGATCCTAAAGGCTCCATTAATGTGTATAGGCGATATGCTAAAAGAAACACATGCACACATTAAAGTAGAAACAAACCAAGTAGCATACTACCATTTCGAGCAAGATTGTCTATACAACTGTGAATATCCCAAGCCTCCATCAAGTAATATACAAACTAGTATGATACTGTAATGGCCTCTAGGGCATATACACAAACATTTGTTGCACCGGATTAATATTTTGTGCACCACGGTTGCACCTGACTTCGGTTCGATGTCATTCGATATGTTGATTTTGGTTTCATGCCTATATTATGCATGGGATTTGACTTATGCTTTCAGCATAGTTTTCATGCACTTTTGTGCTTAGATTTGATTTGTGCACGTTGATGCACATGGTTGTGAGATTATATACCGCGGTATACCCGATTTGGATTGAGCCGTATTATATACCGTCGATTTTGATTCTGATCTTGATGTTGATTTCTTGCACTCCGTGCATTTGATTTGGATTTTGCGCATGTTCGACGCTTGATATTAGATTTCGTGATTCCGTGCATGATGGATGCACCTGATTTGGATTTTCGCGCGTGTTGAGCGCATGTTTTGAGATGCGATTTTAGTGCACACCATGTACTAAATCGAGATTCTTCATGCATGTCAGATGCACCTGATGTTGCTGTGAGGCATGCCCGTTGCCCTTGGCAGATGTTTCGTGCACACTCATTGCACTTAAATGTTGTTTCTGTACACATGTATGGCACATATATGGATTTTGATTTCCGTGCGCACCGGACGCACAGGGTATTCTTATATACATTTTGGGATTGATTTCTTAGGGAGCAGTACGTTTTTATGATATTTTCTATTTGTTTTCGTACTGAGCAGGGCTAGTCAGAGGATAGTACCTGGATATATTTTGCATGCATTGATAGTTATCGAAGGGATTTCTAAAAAGGGAGCTATAGTCACAGTATTTACCTACGTGTCTGATATGACACGACACGTATAAAACAAGGTGACCCTTATAAATTGTTTTCAAAACGGCGGAACGTACATATTAAACAAAAGATATATACATATATGGTTATTTTCTTACAATAGACGTCCGCCACTGTGCAGTGTTATGCGCATCGCACAGTGACTTAAAAAGGTTTGGCATGCATTTCTTTCAGTTATTTATATGTATAGATTTGATGTCTACATGTATAATTTTGATGTATATTATATTGGTTTTGTTTTGGATTTGACATTTGTGTCTTTACCATGATTCCGATGATTGCTGGATGCTTGACGGAGTTTTGTTTTTGTGTTATCTGCTCATTGTTTATGCGCATGCATTGCGCTATGATGCGTTTTATGTATTGATGATTTCGGAGCCCCGACGACTTGGACTTTTTACTGAAATATTTTAGTATTTGAGGGGTTTAAATTAAAATTCGGGGATCGAATTTCTTTAAGGGGGAAAGATTGTAACATTTCAATAAAATAAAATATTATTTTTAGGAATTTTTATAATTAAATAATATTATATTGAATATTTTAATATGGCGGTATAATTAAATACCGATAAATTGGAAAAAAAAATTGGAAAATTATAGAAATTACTAAAAGAGGGTGTTTTATGTGAATTATGCAATTTTTTTGTTTTATGATTAATTATACGCTAATTTAGTGCTAATCGCGATTAAAAATCGCTAATCAGGTTTTAAGCGTATTTTGTGCAAAACATGAACCATATCATTTTTACACTTGTTACATTTTTCTTTCTTTGTTTTCCTTCATATTTTATAGCATGGTTTTTGATTTATTAGAAAAGGAAAAGAAAAGAAAAGAAAAGGATATGATTATATTACAGGAGTATGGGCAAGAGAGAGAAAGAGAGGGTGAGGGGTCAACCTTATCTTGAGCCATTCCCTCTCCATTCCATCACTCATTCCTCTCCCCTCTCCTCATCATTTGCTGCTGCTACTGCTGCCCTCCTCCTCCACCATCTTCAACCCTCTCAAACTCCATGAAAAACACCCCAAAACCCATCACCCATTTCATTAAAAAGATGCATGAGCTCACTAGCTACCTTATGGACCAAGAAAAATTTGGTTTTGGCACTGTAAAGGATTCATGAGAACTTAATATGGTAACCCTTTCACAATTAGTGTAGTGTTTCAAGTGCTTAAGCCTCATCTCAAGTTTAGTGGACTTTGGAAAACCCTAGAGAGGGTTAGGGTTAATTTGAGTTGTGTTAGTGTAATTAAGCTTTTGTGGTGACCCTTAAACCCCCTTAGTGCTAAGAACCCAGATCCAACACAATACCAAACCTGAAACCCAAAACAGAAACAGTCTATGTCGGTTTGTGAGTGTTTATGGCGTGCAGGGAAATCTGGAGTGATCCGGGACCAATACTAGAAATGTAAACTGTACCAGTAGCCGAGATGGACCACCACGAGGCCACCCTACCAGAACGAGCCCCTAACTCCTTTTCAGAACCGGCCTGGCCGGAATTTCCCTTTGTGTGGCCGGCCACCTTGGTGGGTTGGGTGCCCAGGTTGCCTCCATAGCTTACATAGACCCTATACTGCACCCTAGACTTGTTTGCTTACTAGTTTTCACCTTATACAAAATCTGGGACTAAAAACTTAATTTGCTGTTTTGATTTGAGTTATAGTTTTCCGTATTTTAAATCCTGGAATTTTGGTGTTTGTGTTTTATCTCGATCACGTGACGTTTGTACGTCTATATCGAGCGATATTGGGTTGATTTGCGAGAGCTAACCATAGGTTCTAACCTATAGGTTTTTAAGCGGGTCGTTTTGGTTTTCGTGTGTCGTTTTGTTTTCGATTTGATTTTAACGCGATACGATACCTTATAATGTGTAGGTACCCTCGCGACGGCTTCGAGACGATAAGCAAGCGCATGGCGACGCTGGCATAGGCAAGCGAAGATCAATGTGAGTAGATTATATCTACAGGGGAAGTCGGGTGGATGGAGTATAGCACCCCCGCAGTTCGATATTTAATATACTATATATGATAGCTTTATGCGTGACATGGATATTCTAGATGTGATTAGGTGTACTATGGTTAGGTTAGGGTTTAGAAGTAAATTAGTATAGTTTTCTAGTTGCGAACCCTAGAATAGGTTTACACCTACACGCATACATATGCTTACTTGTTATACTTATACCTGGATGATGAGGATAGTGGATGATATTTGGAGATGAGTCGATGAGATTGGGCATAGTGCCATGAGATCAGTGATATGATGTGGTTCGTATTTGGGGTATGACATGAGATTTTAGCGGGCCTTTGGACGTGTGTTTTACACACGCATTTATATTTATATAGATGGTATCAGTTGTACTAGACTTAGATCAGTACCGCTGTTCATGAGATATGATGATAAGGATACCGGATAATTGATGAAATGAATATGATATTGACCCCTACCTAGATTTAGGATACCGTACGATGGATTTACCGTACGAGCTTTTTATTGATGATAGATCCGCACACTTGACTCGGGAATGTCATATTGTATATTGTATCGTATGTGATACTATTGAGGCGGGATCACCGACTATTATATATATATATATATCATCTCAGATTTAAGTGGTTTCCATACCCCTCCCGATTAGCTTGTTAGTTAGATCTGTAGTTTGCTTAGTAGATGTTAAGCTAGACCGGGTCATACCTATTTCAAAACTAACGAATCGGGAGTATTTTAAAGATAGGTAAAGAGATTCTACGGATATTTTCAAAAGACGCATCTTTTCTTAAAAACACCGTCGCCCTTATTTTATTAAAAACCCCGATTCGTCTTATTTCAAATGGCAAAATTGTATGACATTTTTATATTGATGCAGATTCTTTATTGTTGTGTTTATTAGTCGATTTCTGCATATTCTTGCTATTCGAACCGCATTGCATGTGTAAATGTATTTATTGTTATATTAAAACTATGCTGTCAGGACACCAGCACCATTATCGATGATGCGTATGTTCAACGTACACCTGCTCGCCGGCTCACACACTCCATCATCGATAATTGCCATGTCACTACACAATTGGATTATTGCATCAGGATATGACCCCTTGCATGGCGTACTTGCGTACATATAGATTGTATACTTGTTCACATACATATTGTACACCCATATTTGTGCACATACCTATTGTATACCCATACTTGTGCACATACCTATTGTACACCCATACTTGCGTACATACATATTGTACACCCATACTTGTGCACATACATATTGTACACCCATACTTGTGCACTTACCTATTGTGCACCCATACTTGTGCATATACCTATTGTACACCCATACTTATGCACATACCTATTGTACACTCATACTTGCGTACATACAGATTGTACACTCATATTTGCATACATACGTATTTGCACATACATAGATGATTCTGGCTTGATTTGGAGATTTGCGAACCCCAAGATACGTTTTAAAACTAATTCATTTTAAAGGAGCGGTTTTCCCTCGATATGTGCATATTACTGTTTTATGTTGCATGATAAACTGATATGCTTACATTTCTTTTACATGTCGCATACATCATGCTTTATGATTATACGCATTGAGATATGTTGTTTTCATGATATTTCTGGATTTGGGAACCGTGGTTATTTCAAAAGAGAGTATGTATTGTTTTAAAAACCTGGTTACCCTTGATATGATATTTCAGTGCGTCCACCATGTGTTTTCTCGGTTCTGAGAGTGGCATGTGAAACCCGATTCGAGCGGTAGGCACCGTCTGAGAGTACATGGTAGACCCGGTGAGGTACCCCGGGGCAAGAAGACTCGTATATGTGGGACGGTAAGCCTGGCAGGGGAATACTACCTACCGGTGATATTATTTGGGCTCGGCGGATATCCGGAGGATACCGACCGGAGTCGAGAGATGATATGGGCCGATCCGGACTGACGGAGCCCGTGGGCCGATCCGGACTGACGGAGCCCTATATATATGAGGATTTACGTGCCGATGCTAGGCACAGTTTTCATGATGTTTTCGGGTGTCGATGCTAGACACCCAGGTTCCATGATTTGAGGTGTCGTGAAGGACACATGTTGATTTATATCCTCATACTTCCATGCATATGCTTTATGATATTTACATGCATGATGCTTTATGCCATTAGGTGACACGTGGACGAGATCCACATACATATAGTTGGTAGTGATAATATTGATCACATAGTTGGATGATATCCACATACTCATTGGACTTCCTGATATAATTGACATTGATTACATTGATCATACCTCATAGTATGATATGTTGCTATCTGTGGCACCGACACGAGCATTTGGTACTACACTTATATATAGATGTTTACCCTTGCCACCTTATCATGCTTCAGACTTATTCATATTGAGGATATTATTATTATTGATCGTATTGACCTAGGATTGTGTCATACATACGACTTCTGCTCTGCGATGTTTTCTATTCACGAGTTGGCAACTCACCCCCTTGTGCCACAATTCTTACAGGTTTTGCCGTACAGGTTTCATGGCGGCTTTTCTGGCACACTGCTTCCTTTCTGGGTGATTGCTTTGGTAGGTAGGTTCACTCGCATCGTGACCACCCTTGTATTTATTGTATTCAGTTATATCTAGTAATTCCATCAACCAAACTTGTATATTGTTTCAGACTTAGAAAACCTGTTGTGTATTATTTCGACCTTAGAGTCGCGCGTTGTAGTATTATGGTTTTCATGCTGATTTTGAGTTTCCTTTTGAGTTTTGATCCTGGCCCTTCGGCGTTGTATATTATACTGCTTGCGTGGTTGTGACCGTCGATTGACGAAGAGCTACCTCCCGCTTGGGGATGCCTTTTATCATTATGCACATATTATTCTTGTTGTACCCCGTTCGGGGCCAGTATTTACAAAGGAAACTCTGCTGAAATTTTCAGAAAAGACTATAGATTTTAAAAATGTATATTCGGCTTACTTATTTAAAAACCTTGCTTTTAAAACATGTTTTCTTTACTTCTTAAAAACTAGTTTTCTTTATTTACTCCTTAAAATAGTTTTAGATTTCTTGGCATGTGGCTTACTTGAATTAGATGGGGTCCTATAGGCTTCATATGATTCGAGGGCCAGTCACGTACTATTCGGGTCATGACAGTGTGTATGAAAACACCACGTCAAAGGACCCGCTAAAACATCATGTCGTATCTCAAAAACGAACCCTGTCATATCACCGATTTCACGGCCTCAAATCCAATCTCATCGACTCATCTCCAATCCCAAGTACTATCCTCATAATCCAGTATATGTAAACATAGTCCCATACCCATGTGTATATATATATACATATATCCATATACGCACATGTAAAAGAATGAATATATGCGAGTGTGTGCGCGTATGTGGGTGCAACAACTACTATAGGGTTTCGCAAGTAACACTACTAATCCATGACCACTTAACCATATCTTGAATATCCATGTATCACATAAAAGATATCATAAATATATATAGTATATATATAACATACTATATATCGAACACCGGGGGTGCTATACGCCATCCACCTGACTTCTTCCCGTAGATATAAATCTACTCACCTTGATCTTGCTTGCCGATTTCGATGTCTCCATCATCTCCTTTATCGTCTCAGATCATCGTGGGGGTACCTACATATCACACGCATCATAGCGCATTAAAACCAAATCGAAACCAAAACGACACGCGGAATTCACATAGGTCAAAACCTATGGTTTGTCCTCGCAAAACAACCCGATATTACTCGATATAGACGTACAAACATCATTGATCGAGATAAAGCACAAATACAAAAATCCATAATTTAAATACGCAAAACTATAACTCGAATCAAAACAGCAAATCAAGTTTTTAGTCCCAGATTTTGTATAGGGTGAAAATAAGGTAAGCAAACAACTCTGGGGTGATGTATAGGGTACATAAGAGCTATGGGGGCAACTTGGGTACTTATCTCCTCGGAGGGGCCGGCCACACTAAGGAAAATTCCGGCCAGGCCGGTTTTACAGGGGTGTTGGGGTCTCGTTTTAGTAAGGGGTCTCGTGGTGGTCCATCTAGGCTACTGGTATTGTTTACTTTTATAATATTGGTCGCGGGTCACTCCAGATTTCCCTGCGAGCCTTATACACTCACAAAACCGACATGCAAAGTTTCTGTTTTTCGTTTCAGGTTTGGTATTGTGTTTGGTTCGTGGTTTCTAACATTTAAGGGGGTCTAAGGTCATCTCTAAAGCCCAATTACACTATCTCTACCAAATCAAACCCTAATTCCCAACATGAGTTTCCAAAGTTCACCAAACTTTGCCAAATCAATTTTAAAATTGAAAAGAGGCTTAAGCATATGAAACACTACACTAATTGTGAAAGGATTAGCTCATTTGAGACCCAAGAATCCCCTACAGCACCAAAATATGATTTTTCTTTGTCCAAAGTGTAGCCTGTGAGGTTGTGCACAACTTTTGTGAAGTGGGGATGAGGTTTTGAGGTGTTTTGAAGCTTGAGTGAAGAGAAGAAGAAGAAGAAGAAGAAGAAAAAGGAGAAGGGGAATGGTAGGGCTGCTGCTGGAGTCTTGGGAGGGAGTGAGGGAAAGAGAGAGAGTGTCCAAGGTCAAGCACCATGCCTCCTAACTACCCCCCATACCTCTTGACTTTCTTTTCTTTATTGTTTTCTTTTCTTTTCTTTTCATTTTCCCTTCTATTTGCAATAGTAAACCCAAAACAAAGAATGGAAAATGAAGATAAAGCCATGTAGGAAAATGTAACACAAGTGTGAAATGATGTGGTGTATGTTTTGCACAAAACACACTTAAAGTCCGATTAGCGATTTTTTAATCGCGATTAGCACAAAATTAGTATCAAATAAATCATAAACTCTTATAATTTGATTAAATCACACAAAGTAACCTCTTATTAGTAATTTCCAAAATTTTCAAAAATTTTCCCTATTTATCTGTATTTAATTATACCGCCTTATTAACATATTCAATATTTTATTATTTAATTATAAAAATTCCCAAAAATACTATTTTAATTTTTCTGAAATGTTACAATCTTCCCCCCTTTAATAAATTCAGTCCCCGAATTTAAATTTAAAACCCTCAATTCAAAAACATTTCAGTAAAGGACTAAGCCGTCGGGGTCCCGAAACCATCAATACATAAAACATGTCGTAGCGCAATGCATGCGCATGAACAATGAGCAGATAACTCAAAAACAAAACTCCGTCAAGCATCCTGCAATCATCGGAGTCATGGGGAAGACATCAATGTCTAAATCCAATACGAAAACCAATATGATATATATCAAAACTATACATATAAACACCTGAAGGAAATGCATGCCAAACCGTGTTAAGTCGCTATGCGATGCGCATAACACTGCACAGTGGCGGACGTCTCTAGTAAGAAAATAACTCTCTATATATATCCTTTGTTTACATGGACGTACCACTGTTTTGAAAACAATTTAGAAGGGTTTCTTTGTTTTAAACGTTTCGTGTCATCTCAGACACGTAGGTAAATACTGAGACTATAACTCTCTTTTTGGAAATCCCTTCGATAACTATCAATGCATGCAAAATATATCCAGGTACTGTCCTCTGACTAGTCCTTCCCAGCTACTATATCAATAGTAAATATCATAAAAATATACTGCTCCATATGAAATCAATCCCAAAATGTGCATATGAATGCTACGTGCGTCCGGTGCGCACGGAAATCAAATCCACGAATGTGCCATACATGTGCACAGAAACAACATCTAAGTGCAATGGGTGTGCACGAAACACCTGTCAGAGGCAACGTGTGTGCCTGATAGCAAAATCAGGTGCATCTGACATGCACGAAGAATCCCGATTTAGTGCATCTGGTGTGCACCAAAATCGGATCTCAAATCATGCACCTAACATGCGCGAAAATCCAAATCAGGTGCATCCATCATGCACGAATAAAATCTAAGTCATGTGCATCCAACATGCAAGAAATCACGAAATCCAATATCAAGCGCCGAACATGCGCAAATTCCAATCCAAGCGCGTCAAATATGCGTAAGAATCCAATCAGGTGCACAAGGTGCACAAAACAAATATCGAGTATTACAATCGAAATCGACGGTAGACAGCACATCTCAAATCCAAATCAGGTATACCGTGGTATCAAATCTCACAACCATGTGCATCAGCATGCACAAAATCTAATCAAAATACTAAAAGTGCATGAAAACTATGCCGTAAGCATAAGTCAAGTCATATGCATGCCCTAGGCATGAAGTCAAAAATCAGTATCTCAAATAACATCGAATCAAAGTCATGTGCAATTGTCGTGTATAAAATATGTATCAATGAACTGCAAGCATAGGTGAACTATACTGAGTGCAAAAACCAAATCGTGTGCGTACCATAAGCAAAAAATCAACTCAACTGTATGAAACCCATGAAATCATAAACATGTGCAGCCAATGCACAAAAACGATATCCCGTGCGATAACTATGCACAAATTATAAATCAACACAGCGGTGTATAAAGCATATCTTAAGTGTAATACTATGCACAAAATATAAATGCTCAGTAGGTTCAACCATGGTGCACAAAAGCAAATATCATGAAACTCGGTCCTCAAAACTCAATCATGCAATAAATCACCCAAAATACTGAAATCCAACGTGACTGGTACGTGATAGTCAACTCACAAAATCACCAATCATAAATACTGCCGTCGATATGTCCTTCCTCCAAGGTCGAGAAGATGTCGGTGCATCCAATGCTAGCAGAGCAAAATATCTACTTGCCCCTCGATCATGGCCCGTCGTCTGGTGCCCTTAGGCTCTCGTCTCACACTGCGAATTGCTAAGTATGTAGCTCCCCGGATCAACGGTCCAATATGGAAACGATAATGGAAGTAGTACGCTCTGGCATATCCTCTAAAGATCTCTGGCCAACTCTTATGGTCACTCATAACATATCCCGTCGACGATGCTGAACTCTGGCCTGCTGGGTGTGCGTAAAATGACCACTCCTGGGTCCAAATCTTATCGTGCATTATTCCAGAAAGGTCCTGTCGAGGTCTCTCCCAAATCTCATCTCTGCCGAACTGTCTGGAAGTTATCACCCTTCACTAAATCTGTTTCTTGGTTCGGAACGGCTGCATACTCATCGCGACTCCTTCTGGAAGATATATCCATATACAACGCCTCTGCATGCGTATCACATCTCTGATGTCGGTGGAGTGGAACTGTTCATACCAGAATATTGCATTTTATACCGCCCATTCTTATGCTCGTGTGTTTATAGGTAGGTGCTTGTAATCCGTGTTTGTTACATATTTACAGAATACAGGTTTCCAGTACAAATATTGCAAATCAAGACAAAATCTCCACAGTTACACCAAATACAGAACATCTGTCACAGCAGATAAAAGCCGGGTTCCGGTCATCCATATCCGTCCAGTGCCGAGTACCAGTTCTAGAGACAAGACATATGACAGTGGTCATTCATGTCTCGGACATGCACAGAGCACGAGAGGGGCTGCACAAGAATCAATGGGTGCGCGGAGCTCGAGGGAGATAAAGTCAAAAGTAAAGAAAAGATAGCAATCTTGGACTAAGAATTCTGAAGATATTCTGGAAAGATTATCAGAAAATATATGTACCAGACAACAGGGGACAGCAGACCAGGGACCTACAGAAAAGCCCATGCCCTGAACCCTCTATAGTGCGGCGGATCCGCGGCCAATAGGGGGTATTGGCGGCGGATCCGCGGCCTTACTGACTCCTTGTCGTGTCGTTTTTTGGGGGTAGTTTGGGGACTTCATATTGTGGCAGATTCTTGCCCTAGGTCTTCAACCCTCTGCCTATAAATACTCCAGAATTGAGCTAAGCCAAGGGTCATTTTTTGTTCTTCTTTCTTTTTAGGATTTAGTCTTTTTCTTCTTCTTCTTCATTCTTTTTCCATGAAAATTGTAGTGAGAGCTTTTTGAGTGGGAGATCAATGAAGATGAGGGCTTTTTATATCATTCACTTTTGTTTCTTCTTTCCCTTGAGATTCTTGCTTTCTCTTGATCATTCAACCTCTTCATTGAGCTTGAATGGTTAAGGGTTAGTTATTGATCTCAAGGGTCGTATTTTTTTATGGAATTAGCGCTTCATTTCACATGCGTTCTCTACCCTTCTCTTGATCTTGCAACCTCTTGATTGAGCTTGCAAGTTTAAGGGTTGGCTATTGATCCCATGCTTGTTTTGAGTTCTATGGTTCGTATATTTTATTACTCGCTTATTATTATCGTGCTTTACTTTCTTGCAATTTTATTCATGCACTTTAATTACTTGTTTGTAATCTTTTCTTTTCTTTGTTCTTTTCTTTTTGTTCTCTCTTTTTGGTTCTTTTCGTGAATGAATGTAATTATTGCCGTTGTTAAGAAATAATACGGTATTATAAGTTAACGTTTCTTTTCCCATTTCCTTTTCCCGTATTTTCCATTGAACTCCGCCCAAACCAAACGCAAGCGCTCCGTTAGGCACCGTACCCTGACAAGGTAACGGTGATTCCTAACCGCGACCGGTTGCGTTCGGTTTGGCCGGAGGCGAAAGCAAGAGACAAGAACGGAAGGACAAGGGTAAATAAACCGGATTCCACGAATACCGCGCTTAAATCCCCTAATCCACGTTGTTGCCGATTGCTCTAGCTTCAATTGATCAAGACTCGGCTCAAAGGTTTTGAGTACGGAATTCTTAGGTTACAATCTCGTATCCTTTCTTAACAACTTTATACTTGCAAATAAACACATAGGTTAGAATCAAACTCATACTCATTCTTTATTGACTCGTCTAAGACAAGAAGGTAAAATACCACCATCTCCCTGTGGACCGACCCGTGTTCAACCGGCTAGCTGCAAAGCGACATCGTCCTGATCGCGGTAAACTTTAGAACTTTGAACATCCGACACGCTTTTAGCGTGCGATCAGGAACGTCATCTCATCAAGATCTCATACGAACCTCTTACTCCACCTTTCTATACTGTCGACTGCTTTGGACTCGTCTCATCGTGGCTGCATGGACTGCGCTACAACGGCTATATTCGTATCCGGAGTCTCCTAAGTAATGCATCTCACCATATAGCATCCGAATGAAGTAGAACCAATCGATCGATTCGTCAAAACCTTATAATCCCCCAAGAGCTCAACATCTTGGGTACGGTTTAATAGTATCGAGTACATACTACAGCATCGGTGGACCAGCCGTAGAAAGGCAAACCTAAGCCTCACTAATGGCACCGTGGAACTGCCACAAACCCTAAGGTTCAAAGGCTTTCACACGGTCATTATGTCGAGTTAGGGTTTCATTCTTCTAGAGGGTCCATAGAATTTCTTGCACGTCTTTCTGAATACTTTAAACTTGGAATAATGGGTTTCTGATATTCGATCGCCTCTATTGACTCTCAACGTACCTGCGTGAAGTCGTCTCTAGCTGGAATCAATCTATCTGATGACCTCGCATCGGGGTAAGCGAACGAACAACGTGTCCTAGTCATTCATCCTCGGGTGACTAGCGACCTTCTATCATATCTCAAAGTACAACTCGTACTACTATAGCTCCAACATCTGGGGCAATATCTCGTCGTTCGTAGCAACAACTGGCTCATTCATCTACACGGTGAACAGTGCCTCAATCATCATAAATAAGTGATACATCAATGGTCGTCACATTCTGGCTGGCCTCTATCAGTGGCTCAATCATCTGGTACTGATCTGCACATCCGAGAATTCTCATAAAAGCGACCCATCAAACGCTCATGGCGCAAAAACGCAATAACACGGTGCATCTATGCAAATCGTATGCCCCTGGAATCACGCCCTGGTCAGTCCTCGTCCATGACGAGCTCGTGCTGACCGCAACTCTAGCTATAGCTCTCCACGCCCGTATAACCGTGGTAACAAACCATAAACTGGTACCGATGACGCTAGATCATAGGAAGGAATATAATACTGTGCAAGGAAAGGTACATCCTAGGCTTCTTAAGCGGAGTAGCGTATCGTAAATATGCCGCAGAACATACATACGGTACGCCACTCTACTCAAGCTACCTACACCATCAACCAAGGGTTATCCTACACTCCGAAGGTAAAACCTAACGCTCTGATACCAACTTTGTCACGACCTGAAAAGTACGGAACATGACCGGCACTTAAATTACGAAACGTCTCAAGGCGTATGTAATCTAAGTAAGCTAAAACCCAGAAATCAAAACCAAGTAAAGAAGTAGAGTGAAGGAAAAACCAATTTAAATCAAGTAGTTTAGCAATATAAGCCGAAATATGCATTTTTAAAATCACAAGTCTTTTCTGAAAATTTTGGCAGAGTTTCCTTTGTAAATACTGGCCCCGAACGGGGTACAACATGATAAATATATACATCAATGATAAAACACATCCCCAAGCGGGAGCCAGCTCTTCGTCAATCGACGGTCAAAACCACGCAAGCAATATAGTATACAACGCCGAAGGGCGAGGATCAAAACTCAAAAGGAAAATCAAAACAACATGAAATCCATAATAATACAACGCGCGACTCTAAGGTCGAAAGAATAAACATCACTGGTCTCTAAATCTGAATAAATATACAAGTTTGGTTGATGGAGTCACTAGATACAACTGAATAAAATAAAGGTACAATAGTGGTCACGATACAAGTGAACCCACCTACCAAAGCAATCACCTAGAAAGGAAGCAGTGTGTTAGCAAAGCCGTAACGGAACCTGTACGGCAAAACCTGCAAGAAACTGTTGCACAACGGGGGTGAGTTGCCAACTCGTGAGTAGAAAACATCACAGAGCAGAAATCGTATGTATGACACAATCCTAGGTCATACGATCAATATATATAATCCTCAAATGATAAAGTCTGAAGCATGAAGAGGTGGCAAAGGTAAACATCTAACCCAAGTGTAATACCGAGTGCTTGTGTTAGTGCCTCAGGTAGCAACATATCATATGAATGAGGTATGAATGCATGAAAACAGAATACATGTATATGAAGAACTGCTTTCATAACTAAGTGAGATTTCTGTATATTTAAAACGAGGTATCATCAAGGAAATCAACATAAACAGTGTCTAGCATCGACACAAAACATAAATCCTAATATCTCAATATCTCAGGCTCCGGCCATCCGGACTGGCCTGTATCATCAATGTAGGGTTACTAGGCACTGTCACAAGGGTCTATAAGGCATCAATCATGCCCGATTTAACATTTACAAGTACCGAACAACCTAAAGCGAGGATCTTTGCTAGATAATTAGGGTTAACATAGCATGTAAATATCTTTACATCTAAGAGAAAGGGATTACAACCTTTATAGTCCGTTCCTTCGCTTCATAAGCTCCGAGTAGTAGTCCCTTCACCGCTATCCATGAACTTCCGGACTCTAAAGAGGCTCCACAAGCCGAATGATCCATGCTTGCTTGAAGTCTTCCTTTTCGAAGATGATCTACCTTGAAGAATCATTAACCCAAGCTTACACTTCACTAAACAACTTATTAGAGAAGTGAACACCCTAATCTAAGTGGCTAGAATAGATGAGGATGATGAAGTAGGAATTTAGCTCATTATCAATTTCTCACACTAAATCATCACAAAACTAAAAGCTAGTAAGCTCTTTAAGAAGGAAGAAGAAGATGAAGTCTTTTGTGATGAATAATGAATTATTGTTTTGGTTACAATTGCAACCCCTGGTTAAGAAAGAAAGGTTTTAACCATTGTAGAGAATTAACTAGGGTAAAGGGTTTGGGTTGGGTTAATAAATATCTCCACAAAATATCTCCACAAAATATCTTTGCTTAAAACAAAAATAAAGCTTCTAGAACCTTCATGAAAAAGCCAACCCAAATCAAACCCTAACTATGTTTAATCTCCACAAATCATGTTGCATTTGTAATCATAACTTGTTACAATATTATATATCATATAGATAATATATATTTGTAACAAAAGAAAATAACACAATTAACATATATCGCATATATATCAATGTATTATCCGGTGAGAAAATGAATCAATAAAGTGAGCTTATATTAGATAATGTAATGTAATATATCACATATATAATTATACATTAAATTATCGAATCAACACTTGATCCGACAATCCAGCTATATCGCATATAACCGACTAATATAACATGTACCGATTCATCGAATCAACACTTGATCCGATGACCCGGCTATATCACATACACCCGGCCGATATCATATATCATGAGAATAGAATACGGTATCTCATATCATATTATCCTCGGTCCCGCACATATCACATATGTGCTCCTACCCCGTTTTGCCCAAGCCAAGAAACCTCTGTGTAGGACTCTAAAGAATCGTCAATACGCCGGCAGTGGGTGATGATCATATCAAACACCCACAAGCTGCAAGCGGTCAGCTAAACGTAACAGCCACCCAGGTATTATGCGATCAGAAGATCAACAAGCAAGCCTGTACATTCTCCCATGAATCGAATCACTAACACTACCGTACAGTCCGTCTCTTCGTCTGATATGTCGCATATCTAGTCTAGGGGTGGTAAATGTCAGACCCCAGTAACCGATAAGTCGTGTCGATGTCAGGCTCATAACAGGTCGAGAAACTACTGATACCACTTACCAGTAGCACTCTATATCCATCATGGCCAGGGACTTCCAGTTATAGCTAATCGAACACAGCACAACATCAACTCCCTATACCGGGAGAGACGAATCCCCTCCTATCGCTCATTTTCTCCATGTGATTCGGGACTGTACCCAAAAGCCACCATTTTGCACGCCCTCTTGGACGTGGTATGATGGAAATCAAAGCACAGTGGGAATCACACAAGACTCTATGACGATCTTGGGTCTACAAACTAATATGTACCAGTGTCACCAGAGAACTGCCATCTGACGTGAGGTATAATACCATCTGGGAGTTCTCGGCGAGTCCGTCCAGTGTACCCAGTCTCCACTGAGCACCCGTACACCATCTTTGATGTCAAACATCGATGGATATGGGATCATCCATCGCCCATCATATGGGTCAAGATACGTATACGCTAGTCTAATCCGGTGTATCGATACCCTGTCTTGATACACTCTCGACTAGGAACATTTATAGGATATACTCGTTGACTACCCTGGCCTCACTAGTATGATCTCATCATAGCCCCAGTAGTCGAGTACATATCCTAAGGGCTTTATCAAAATGTGAGAGCAAGACAGTAAATTAATATAAGTCAACATGTTAAGATAAAGTGAAACCAAATAGCATACTATCATGTCGAGCAAGAAAGTCCCCTCTATATATATATCGAAGCATCCACTATAATATCATCATATGTGCAATAATGGCCTCTTGGGCATATATATAACTAACAATCTTCCACTTGTACTAAGGCCAGCTGTTGTAGTATCTCATACCCAGCATCCCGAAGAGTCTCTCAAATTGTATCTGGGGTATGGCCTTCGTGAGTGGATCCGCAGTGTTGTCCTTCGTATCAACTCTCCTGACCTCGATCTCCCGGCGATCAACTATCTCCCGGATCAGGTGATACCGTCTCAGAATATGTCTTGACTTCTGATGGGACCTGGGTTCCTTGGCCAAAGCCACAACTCCATTATTATCACAATACAAAGGTATTGGATGTTCAATGGACAGAACCACACCAAGTTCAGTGATCAACTTCTTCATCTAGACAACCTCTTTGGCTGCATTGTTGGCAGCGATGTATTCAGCCTCCATCGTCGAGTCTGCAACGGTTTCCTTTTTGGAACTCTTCCAACACACTGCCCCTCCATTGAGGGTAAAGAGAAATCCCGAGTGCGACTTAGAGTCGTCCTTATCACTTTGGAAGCTCGAATCGGTAAAGGACTCCACCTGGAGTTCTCCGTTACCATACACCAAGAACATCTCCTTAGTTCTTCTTAAGTACTTGAGAATGTTCTTCACAGCTATCCAGTGACTCTCTCCAGGATCTGCTTGATACCGACTCACTACACTTAGTGAGTATGCTACATCGGGTCTGGTACATAGTATCGCATACATGATAGAGCCTACTGCCGAAGCATAGGGTATCCCTTACATGCGAGCTCTCTCCAAATAATTCTTGGGAGACATCTCTTTGGAGAGAGTGAGTCCAGAGATCGTGGGTTGATTCCCACGCTTGGATTCTTCCATACTAAACCTCTTTAGTATGGTGTCAATGTACCTGGATTGGGACAATCACAGCTTCCGTTTAGATCTATTTCTATAGATCTTTATTCCCAGTATGCATGAGGCATCACCTAGATCTTTCATTGAGAATCTTTATGATAAGAAGAGCTTGACCGAGTGCAGCATAGGAACATCATTTCCTATCAAGAGTATGTCATCCACGTACAATAGGAGGAAGACAACCTTACTCTCTGCAACCTTCTTGCATATACAAGGCATATACAAGGTTCATCTACGTTTTTGATGAAGTCAAACTCTTTGACTATAACATCAAAGCAGATGTTTCAACTCCGCGATGCCTGTTTTAACCCGTAGATGGATTTAAGCAGCTTGCACACCTTTCCGCTGCTCCCACCGTCTACGAAGCCTTCTGGATGAGTCATGTACACGCTCTCTTCTAAATTACCATTTAGAAAGGCGGTCTTAACATCCATCTGCCAGATTTCGTAGTCATGGTATGCTGCAATGGCAAGGAGGATCCGGATGGACTTAAGCATAGCCACTGGAGAAAAGGTTTCGTCATAATCCACACCTGGTCGTTGACGAAAACCCTTTGCAACAAGTCTAGCTTTGAAAGTCTCAACTTTTCCATCTACACCAAGTTTCCTTTTAAAGATCCATTTGCTCCTAATGGGTCTTCCAAAGTCCATACTTTGTTGGTGTACATGGATTCCATCTCAGATCGCATTGCATCCAGCCATTTCACAGAGTTCCCACTCGTGATGGCCTGCTCGAAGCTAGTTGGGTCATCATCTTCCATGATGCAATCCTCGCTCCCACCATCAACGAGAAAACTGTACTATCTCTCAGGTGGATGAGAAACCCTACTAGATCGGCGGAGAGGCTGGGGTTCATTGGGAACTACTAAATCATCTGGTTCTACTAAATCTTCTGTTGCAGTTTGTGTTGCTGGAACTTCTTCCAGTTCTACCTCTTCACCACTAATTTCTTTTGCAAGAAATTCCTTTTCTAAAAAGATGCCATGTTGAGCAACAAACACCTTTTGTTGTTCACCGTGGTAGAATAGATATCCATACGAATTGCTTGGATATCCTACAAACTTGCAAAGAACTGATCGTGCCTCGAGCTTGTCCGGATTTTGCTTTTTAACATAGGCCGGACAACCCCATATCTTAACTCTTTTAAAAGATGCTCTCTTCCCATTCCATATCTCATATGGAATGGTAGGCACAGATTTGGTTGGAACTCTATTCAATAGGTATATGGTTGTCTCAAGCACATACCCCCAGAAGGAAATAGGCAACTTAGCATTGCTCATCATAGAGCGCACCATATCTAATAGGGTGCGATTCCTCTACTCCGATACACCGTAGTGCTGTGGTGTATAGGGAGGAGTAAGCTGAGAGAGAATCCCATTCTCTTTTAGATAATCTACGAACTCAGTTCTCAAGTATTCTCCTCCTCGATCAGATCGAAGGATCTTAATACTTTTTCCCGTTTGGTTCTCTACTTCGTGCTTATATTCCTTGAATTTCTTAAAAGCTTCAGACTTGTGTTTCATCAGGAACACATGTCCGTATCTTGAGAGATCATCAGCGAATGTAATGAAGTAGGAAGAACCGTTCCTGGCATGTGTAGACATGGGTCCACATACATCATTATGTATCAGCCTCAAGAGTTCTGTAACTCTTTCTCCGTGTCCACTAAACGGAGTTTTGGTCATCTTGCCTTTGAGACATGACTGGCAAGTGTCATAAGATGAAAATTCGAACGGATTCAAATATCCATTCTTATGTAATTTAGCTAGACGTGTCGCATTGATATGACCTAGTTTACAATGCCACAAGAAGGATACGTTCATTTCAGAACTCTTCCTCTTGTGTGTGTTTTGTGCATTAAGTACTGTAGTTTGGTTGAGAACGTATATGCCATTATTTAATGATCCTGATCCAATCAACTTTTGATTCAGGAATATGTTCATAATATTATCCTGTACTGCAAAATTATATTCTTCTTAATTCAATAAAGAAACTGATATAATATTGCATATCAGGGTCGAAATGTAATAACACTCGTTCAGAACCAATGGATTACCATTTGGTAACACAAGATGATATTCGCCAACTGTTTTGGCTGCAAGATCTGCACCATTCCCTACTCTTACAGAATGATCACCCTCTCCCAGTTCCCTACCTTTTAGTAGCCCATGTAACATATTACATATGTGGGATCCTGATCCGGTATCTAATACCCAGGACGTAGAGTGAACTGAGAAACAGTTCTCGATAACTAACACACCTAAAGAAGATGCATCAACAAGCTTATTCTTCGTTTGGGCGGTATGGGAATCCAGATATTCTCCTATTTCCTGCTCAGTCTTATAACACTTATAAGAAAGAACGGGACCAACATTCCCCTGCTCAGTATAATAAGCGGGTTCAGTCAATACATCCATGTTATTATCTTGATTAACTCCTGACTTGGTCACTACCTGGAGAGAGAAAGAGAAGAAAACTCTTTAGCGTATGCTCTTTCAAGATTAGATTGGTTATTATCTTATCTAATCAGGATGTCTCCCACTGTTTTTATCAAATCTTCCTTCAAACCCTAAAACGAAAGACTAGCCGAGATTAATTATACTTTACAAGTTCGCCAATCTTTCAGTCAGATCAGTGTTGGTACTTTAAGGGAGGTTTCCCGTGCTTTCGCACGGACCTAATTAAAATAAACCTCGTTTTCCCAGAGGCATAACCCCGTTAACACCTTTCTAGACACCTACTTGATCGGCTAATTGTCCTGTGTAAAATTCTCCCAGGAGTAACTCTTACTCGCAGTGGGTATCGGGATCCATCTATCTCATAGAAGGTATGCAATCTCATTGCAAATTTTAACACTTGAAATTCCCGATAATGCTTTTGCCCCTAGCAACTCATGACCTTGGCTATGGTTAACAAATCATAAGTGCCAGCCAAGTTCAACCCGTCATTTCCCGATTGAATTAAACCCATCCGTACGACCCTTGGCTAAGGTCAACAAAGTCGTACGACTACCTTAACTCAATCACATCTCATGTTTTAGCAGATAAATACTAGTTAGCTACCGTACACTACGCCTTGGCTAAGGTCAACAAACGCAGCACGAATATTAACTAGTCTCTATCTGAAATGATGGAGGGCTACGCAGGTTTTTCAGAAAACCACGAGTGTAAAGAACTTGATATCGTTTGAGAAACAAGTGATTTTGAAAAAGAGTGTTTTTGAGTCTTTTTCTAGTTTCGCTAAAGAGGTCACTCCCGGTGAAGGGATCTCGGCTCTTTCCTTATCGAATAAGGTGCATGATATTTCACAAATACCGCTGTGCAAAACAAGAACTATAGAAGCAATCAAAAACTAAACCGTGAGTTTGTAGCATCTGCCGGTTTTGCTAAATAGGTCACTCTCGTTGAAGGGATCTCGGCTCTTTCCTCATCGAATAAGGTACAGGGTATATCATATATACTGCTATGCAAAGCAAAACTGTAGCTACCCTTTTTATAAAGTTTTGATTCTATAACATCTTTTAGGTTTCTTTTCTTTTATTAATCTCATTAATATATCCCATCAGTTATGCTTCCTAAGCATCACAGAAGAAACGAAAGCAGTAACATTTATATATCATCATATATATAGTATAAGCAATCGTCTCAGGCAGTAATATGATCTCATCACAGAACATTGCAGCAGAAGATAACATATGAAATTTTGGATATACTAGGACGTCTGTGTTTTATTTCGAGCCTGTAAAAAACACGGATTCCACGGTCGCGATGAATAGCCAAACCCACATCCCTAAACCCCTACGAGAGCGGTAAATAACACTGCCAATTCCAGGGTTAGGAGACCCGGTCTCGACTCCTCGAGATGGCGTCCCACTGGACCCTAGAACTCGGTTATCTGTGCTCCCCTCCTCGAGTCTACCTAATGCGGAAAAGTAAATAATATACAATGGCGACATCAACCTCAACCCGGAAGTGCCCCAATAAAAGAATATTACATACAATGAATTTTACATGAATGAAAATAAAAACCCTCATCTCATATAAAACCCCCGGCTATTCAGAATACGACGATCCAATATAACATATCACAGCAACACATAATATCTCACATCATCAACGTAAGTAAGTATGCGTATCCCGATTGTCGTTGATATATAGCAACGAAGCCAGCGAAACACCACATACTACACTTACGGTCACAGAAAAGAAATTATAAAACTACAACATTTGGAATCCACAATCATTTTAGACATCTTAAATCCAAAATATCACATACTTCGCATTTCATGCCTAACTATATGAATTCCAGATATTGTATTACATTCTAGATAAATAGACAAAGTTAAACTTTCCGATCGAATAATCAAACACCCAAGATTTCCCAAATAGCTCAACACTTGAGCGGAGTTCAAAAATCCCAGAACTTGTCACGGCCTCAACGAACCAGCCGTAGAAGGGTCAAACCAACGCCTCACATGTGGCAACGCTAAACTACCACAAACCCTAGGGTTCAGTGGCAGTTTTGACGGTCACATAATCGAGTTAAGATTACGTTCATCTAGAGGGTCCATAGATACCCTAGCATGATTTCCCAAAAGTTTTAAACAAAGGAAAAATCCAACACTTGAAAGTTTTCCGTCATGAGAAAAATGAGTTATTGATATCCGTTCAAACATTTTTACATGTTCTAAATTACTCGAAAAACTAAACGAAGTTAAACATTCCGATCGAATCAACGAATTCCAAAGATCTCCAGTAAACTCAACACTTGAGTAATATTAAAAATTCCCAGCAGCGAGAAGTAATACCTACGGATGTAACCTAGAAGTATTTGTCCCTAATACCCAAGTGCGGCCGCGGAACCGCCGGGCAAAGCATGGTATTGCCGCGGTTCCGCGGTGACTTAAGGGAATTAGGAGCTTGTACTTCACAGTAATCCTTAGAATTCCCTGCTTAATTTTCTGAGTATTTTTAATACGGAAAAAACCACCTTTTAAAAAAATTTCCAGAGAGGGGGTCAAATTTGACGTTTTGGGGTTTGATCGGACTTTTAACTTCGTATACACGTCGCCTAATGCTCTAGCTAGGCTCTGATACCACTGTAGCGTTACTAGGCACTGTCACAAGGGTTTATAGGGCATCAACCATGTCCAATTTAAAATTTACAAGTGCCGAACAACCTAAAACGAGGATCTTTGCTAGATAATTAGGGTTAACATAGCATGTAAACATCTTTACATCTAAGAGAAAAGGATTACAACCTTTGTAGTCCGTTCCTTTGCTTCATAAGCTCCGAGTAGTAGTTCCTTCGTCGCTATCCATGAACTTCCAGACTCTATAGAGGCTTCACAAGCCGAATGATCCATGCTTGCTTGAAGTCTTCCTTTTCGAAGATGATCTACCTTGAAGAATCTTTAACCCAAGCTTACACTTCACTAAACAACTTATTAGAGAAGTGAACACCCTAATATAAGTGGCTAGAATAGATGAGAATGATGAAGTAGGAATTTAGATCTCTTTTATTATCAATTTCTCACACTAAATCATCACAAAACCAAAAGCTAGTAAGCTTTTCAAGGAGGAAGAAGAAGATGAAGTCTTTTATGATGAATAATGAATTATTGCTTTGGTTACAATTGCAATCCTTGGTTAAGAAAGAAAGGTTTTAACCATTGCAGAGAATTAACTAGGGTAAACGGTTTGTGTTGGGTTAATAAATATCTCTACAAAATATCTTTGCTTAAAACAAAAATAAAGCTTCTAGAAGCTTCATAAAAAAGCTAACCCAAATCAAACCCTAACCATGTTTAATCTCCACAAATCATGTTGCATTTGTAATCATAACTTGTTACAATATTATATATCACATATATAATATATATTTGTAACAAAAGAAAATAACACAATTAACATATATCGCATATATATCAATGTATTATCCGGTGAGAAAATGAATCAATAAAGGGAGCTTATATTAGATAATGTAATGTAATATATCACATATATAATTATACATTAAATTATCGAATCAACACTTGATCCGACAATCCGGCTATATCGCATATAACCGACTAATATAATATGTACCGATTCATCGAATCAACACTTGATCCGATGACCCTGCTATATCACATACACCCGGCCGATATCATATATAGCGAGAATAGAATACGGTATCTCATATCGTATTATCCTCGATCCCGCACATATCACATATGTTCTCCTACTCCGTTTTGCCTGAGCCAAGAAAGCTCTGTGTAGGACTCTAAAGAATCATCAATACGCCGGTAGTGAGTGATGATCATATCAAACACCCACAAGCTGCAAGCGGTCAGCTAAACGTAACAGCCACCCAGGTATTGAGCGATCAGAAGATCAACAAGCAAGCCTGTACATTCTCCTGTGAATCCAATCAGTAACACTACCGTACAGTCCGGTCTCTTCGTCTGATATGTCACATATCTAGTCAAGGGGTGGTAAACGTCAGACCCCAGTAACCGATAAGTCGTGTCGATGTGAGGCTCATAACAGGTCAAGAAACTACTGATAATACTTACCAGTAGCACTCTATATCCGCCCTGGCCAGGGACTTCCAGTTATAGCTAATCGAACACAGCACAACATCAACTCCCTATATCGGGAGAGACGAATCCTCTCCTATCGCTCATTGCCTCAATGTGATTCGGGACTATACCCAAAAGCAACCATTTTGCACGCCCTCTTGGACGTGGTATGATAGAAATCAAAGCACAGTGGGAATCACACAAGACTCTATGACGATCTCGGGTCTACAAACTAACCTGTACCAGTGTCACCAGAGAACTGCCATCTGACGTGAGGTATAATACCATCTGGGAGTTCTCGGCGAGTCCGTCCAGTGTACCCAGTCTCTACTGAGCACCCGTACACCATCTTCGATGTCAAACACCGATGGATTTGGGATCATCCATCGCCCATCATATGGGTCAAGATGCGTATACGCTAGTCTAATCCGGTGTATCGATACCCTGTTTTGAAACACTCTCGACTAGGAACATTTATAGGATATACTCGTTGACTACCCTGGCCCCACTAGTATGATCTCATCATAGTCCCAGTAGTCGAGTACATATCCTAAGGGCTTTATCAACATGTGAGAGCAAGACAGTAAACTAATATAAGTCAACATGTTAAGATAAAGTGAAACCAAATAGCATACTATCATGTCGAGCAAGAAAGTCCCGTCTATATATATCCAAGCATCCACTATAATATACATCATATGTATAATAATGGCCTCTAGGGCAATACATAACTAACAATCAAATCTCAATACCTCAATATCTCAAAATCTCAGTGTCTCAATCTCACAATCTAAGATGCCGTCAAGTCTGGATCGGCACCTAATATCAATCATACGACTACGACGGTATCCTCCGGATATCCGACACGTCAGGTAAAATCACCGGTAGGCAGTCTGCCCCTGCCGGGCTTATCTTCTACAACTCGATCTTCTTGTCCCGGGGTACCTTACCGGGTCCACCATATACCCGCAGACGGTTCATCCAACTCCTCGAATCGGGTCTCAAAATCCATCTCATAACTGAGAAAACATCATGGTGGACGACTTATACATCATGAGAAAACCACACTTTTCATTCTAAAAAAAGAGAGAGAAAGAAGTTTATATATATTCCTGCGGTTTTCTCCCAAATCCAGGAAATCTCATGAAAATCCAAAATCCAATCATCAATAGCGAGTAAACAGTGAATATAGGCATAAAACTCCATAATACCGCATAACAGTGAATAATAATATGCTTGAAGTAGCAAGTGATATCTGCAATGTCTAAAGTGGCATGTAAGGCAAGTACACTAATATCATGTCGAAACTATCAGCTAACAAGGTATGTCAATGAAATAGTATTCTCTAAAGTGTACGTGATATGGCAATTACCGATGATGATGTGTGTGAGCCGGCAAGTAAGTGTACGTGGAACATACGCGTCATCGGTAATGGTGCTGGTGTCCTGACAGCATAATATCAATAATGGTAAATGAAAACACAATATAAGCATGCGATGCGAGGCGAACAACAATAAAGTGCGGGAGCTGAATGATAAACACAATGATAACTAATCTGCATTTATATAAATATGAGTCATACAGTGGTGCCATTTGAAATAACACGAATCGTGGTGTTTTGAAAATAAGGGCTACAGTGTTTCTAAGAAAAGATACGTCCTTTGAAATATCCGTAGAATCCCTTGTCCCATCTTTAAAATACACACGATTCGTTAGTTTTTGAAATAGGTATGAGTCGAATCTAATCTATCATTTACATGTACACTACCGGGCCAAACTACACAGGCTGATCGGAAGGTAAGGAAACCGCCTAATATCTGAGTCGATACATATATATATATATATATATATATATAATAGTCGGTGATCCCGCCTCAGTAGTATCACATACGATACAATATCTATAACATGACATCCTCAAGTCAACAGTGCGGATCTATCATCAATATATAGCTCGTACGTAAATCCGTCGCATGGTATCCCAAATATGGGTACGGGTCAAATATCACATTCATCACATTATTCATCTGGTATCCTCTTTATCAAAAATCATGATCCGGGGTACTGATCTACGTCTAGTACAATACTGATACCATCTATGTAAAAGCATGCATGTGTATGAAAACACCACGTCAAAGGACTCGCTAAAACATCATGTCGTATCTCAAATACGAACCCTGTCATATCACCGATCTCACGGCCTCAAATCCAATCTCATCGACTCATCTCCAATCCTAAGTACTATCCTCATAATCCAGTATATGTACACATAGTCCCATACCCATATGTGTGTGTGTATATATATATACATATCCCCATATACGCACATGTAAAAGAATGAATATATGCGAGTGCGTGTGCGTTTGTGGGTGCCACAACTATTATAGGGTTTCACAAGTAACACTACTAATCCATGAACACTTAACCATATCCTGAATATCCATGTCTCACATAAAAGATATCATAAATATATATAGTATATATATAGCATACTATATATTGAACTGCGGGGGTGCTATACGCCATCCACCCGACTTCTCCCCGTAGATATAAATCTACTCACCTTGATCTTGCTTGCCGATGTCGATGTCACCATCATCTCCTTTATCGTCTCAAATTATCATGGGGGCACCTACATATCACACGCATCGTATCGCATTAAAACCAAATCGAAACCAAAACGACACGTGGAACTCACATAGGTCAAAACCTATGGTTTTCCCTTGCAAAACAACCTGATATCACTCGATATAGACGTACAAATGTCACGTGATCGAGATAAAGCACAAATACAAAAATCCAGAATTTAAATACGCAAAACTATAACTCAAATCAAAACAGCAAATCATGTTTTTAGCCCCAGATTTTGTAGAGGGTGAAAACAAGGTAAGCAAACAACTCTGGAGGTGATGTATAGGGTACATATGAGCTATAGGGGCAACTTGGGTACTTATCTCCTCGGAAGGGCTGGCCACACTAAGGAAAATTCCGGCCAGGCCAGTTTTACAGGGGTGTTGGGGTCTCGTGGTGGTCAATCTAGGCTACTGGTATTGTTTACTTTTCTAATATTGGTCGCGGGTCACTCCAGATTTCCCTGCATGCCTTATACACTCACAAAACCGACATACAAAGTTTCTGTTTTTCGTTTCAGGTTTGGTATTGCGTTTGGTTCCGGGTTTCTAACATCTAAGGGGTCTGAAGTCATCTCTAAAGCCCAATTACACCATCTCTACTCAAATCAAACCCTAATTCCCAACTTGAGTTTTCAAAGTTCACTAAACTTCGCCAAATCAATTTTAAACTTGAAAAGAGGCTTAAGCATATGAAACACTACACTAATTGTGAAAGGATTACCTCATTTGGGACCTAAGAATCCCCTACAACACAAAAATATGATTTTTCTTTGTCCAAAGTGTAGCTTGTGAGGTTGTATACAACTTTTGTGAAGTGGGGATGAGGTTTTGAGGTGTTTTGAAGCTTGAGTGAAGAGAAGAAGAAGAAAAAGAAGAAGAAGAAGAAGGGGAAAAGGAGGGCTGCTGCTGGAGTCTTCGGAGGGAGTGAGGGAAATAGAGAGAGTGCCCAAGGTCAAGCACCATGCCTCCTAACTACCCCCCATACCTCTTGACTTTCTTTTCTTTATTGTTTTCTTTTCTTTTCTTTTCATTTTCCCTTCTCTTTGCAATAGTAAACCTAAAACAAAGAATGAAAAATGAAGATAAAGCTATGTAGGAAAATGTAACACAAGTGTGAAATGATATGGTGCATGTTTTGCACAAAACACGCTTAAAGTCCGATTAGCGATTTTTTAATCGCGATTAGCACAAAATTAGTATCAAATAAATCATAAACTCTCATAATTTGCTTAAATCACATAAATTACCCTCTTATTAGTAATTTCCAAAATTTTCAAAATTTTTCCCCATTTATCGGTATTTAATTATACCGCCTTATTAAAATATTCAATATTTTATTATTTAATTATAAAAATTCCCAAAAATAATATTTTAATTTTTCTGAAATGTTACAGTTTGATTGGGATCAGGTCATCATTGTTGCGGGTTCGGAGTGATGACATTCCGAAGACTGCTTTTGTGCGCGTTACGGGCAGTATGAGTTTTGGTGGTGTCGTTGGACTCACCAATGCCCTAGCAGCATTCAGGGATGTGAAAAACCAGATTTTTTCAGTCCGTTCCTCGACCAGTTGATTGTTATGTTATTGATGACATTCTGGTCTATCCCAAGAGTCGTGAGGAACGTGAGCAGCACTTGAGGATTTGCTTTGCAGATATTGGGAGAGCTCTAGCGGTTTGCTAAATTCTCCGAGTGTTCCTTCAGGCTTGATTGTGTTGACTCCTAGGTCTTGTAGTTACGGGAGACGGTTTTCGTATGGACCCGAGAAAGATCGAGGCCGTACAGTTTTGGCCTAGACTTGTGTACTGGACGGAGGCCCGTAGATTTTTGGGCTTAGCAGGTTTTTACCACCGTTTCGTGCAGGATTGCTAGTGTATCATTGCACCGTTGACTGAACTGACCGAAAAGGAGGTTCCTTTTCTTTAGACTGAGGCATGCGTGCGGAGTTTTCAGCAGTTGAAGACTTGGTTGACAACTGCACCAGTTCTTTCTTTGCTTTCTGGTTCGGGTGACTTTGTTGTTTAACTGTGATGTTTCGCGAGTAGGGCTCGATTTTGCATTGATGTGGCATTATAGAGTTATCTCTTTTGCTTCCAGAAAGTTGGAGGAAGTACGAGCAGGATATCCCACTCATGATCTGGAGATGGCCGCGGTGGTCGTACGTTGGAGATTTGGAGACACTACTTGTGTGGAGTGTCATGTCAGATTATCATGGACCACCAGAGCTTAATGTACATCTTCCTGCAGTAGGTTTTAATTATTGAGACAGCGTTGTTGGAAGGATCTTGTGAAGGATTGTATTTGTGAGATCCTCGTTACCCGTGGCAAGGCGATTGTGGTAGCTGATGCTGGAGTCGTAGGCCCGGGGGTAGCTTGTTCCAGTTGTGCGCAGTTCTGAGACAGTCTTCTGCAGATTTACAGTTCTTGTACGATCATTGAGTACAGCTTAAGTTCGCCTCTACTGAGGGGACAACTTGCTCATGTCCGCGCCCGTCCATTTTCCTTAATCGTTTTCGCGAGGCACAGCCCGCCGATGCTCGTTTGTCTGAGATTCTTGAGCATACTCGGCTGGGTAAAGATTCGGAGTCCTTGATTTCTGACCAGGGTGTGCTACGTTTAGGAACACGTTTGTGTGTACCTGATACTGATGGATAGAGACGCGAAATCCTAGAGCAGGCACATCAGTCAGCTTTCTGTGTTCATTCAAGTTCCACCAAATGTGATGTGACTTGTGAGATAGTTACGGGTGGGCAGGGATGAAGAGTGATGTTTCGGATTTCGTTTCAAGGTGTCTGTCTTGTTGTGAGCTAAGATTGAGCATTTAAGACCGGCTGGAGAGCTGCAACCTTTAACCGTTCCGGGGTGGGAATGGGAGCAGATCTCCATCAGTTTCGTTGTGGTGTCTACCCAGGTCTAAACAGGGTGTGACTCCATTTGGGTGTTGTTGTTCGGTTATGCTCAGTTTGCTCAGTTGTTCTTCGTTAAGTTTGTGCGTTGCACGGAGTTCCTTCATGTGTTGTATCCAATAGAGGCACCCTGTTCACTTGCCGTCTTTGGTAGAAGCTTCAGGAAGCCTTGGGTACTGGTTGAGCTTTAGCTCCGTTTTTCCATCTGTAGGTCGATGGTCAGACAGAGCGGGCTATACAGACTCTGGAGGATATGCTTGTGCGTACGTACTAATTGGTTGTTGGCAGTTGGGATCGTCACTTGCCATTGTTAGGGTTCTCCTTCGATAGCTGTTATCAGGAGACATTCCAATTGGCAACCTTTAGGCCTTGTTTGGTAGGTGGTGTCGATCGCCATTCTGTTTTTCTGACTCCGCGTGAGTAGGATTTTTGGACCTCAGCTAGTCTAGAGACTTCGGAGATGAACTAGTTGATTCAGGTTAGGATGAGATCAGCCCAGTGCAGACAGAGGTCTTACGCCGACCGTGGTGGTTGCAGACTTGAGTTCGCAGTGGGAGATCATGTATTCCTACGGATTTTCCGATGAATGACGTGTTGAGTTTTGGGAAGCTTACCCCAAGATTGTAGGTCCTTTTGAGATCTTTAAAGCGAGTTAGTTCCGTTGCCTATAATTTGGCACTTCCGCCCAGATTATTGAGTATTGATCCTGTATTGTTTGTGTCGATACCTCGCAAATACCTTCATGACCTTTCTCACATGATTCAGCACAAGACCATTTAGCGTGGACGCGATCTTTTCGTTCATCGGCAGCCAATAGTGTTAGGGGATCGGTAGGTGGAGAAACTTCGGTCAAGGGTCTTGCCATCTGTGGTGGTTTCTTTGGCGTAGCCGTATAGTGAGGTGATCACTTAGAAAGCTGCGAGCGAGATTTGGGAGTTTTGTACTCATCTCTTTAAAGGTACGCTTAGTGAGAAGTTTAAATTTGGGGACGAATTTTCTTTAAGGGGGGAGGGGGAGGGGAGATTATAACGCCTTAGATTTTCTCTTAGTGTTAATTAGACAATAGTGTGGTTTTTTGGTAAAAAGTTTACCAATTTGGGTTTATCACATTTTATAACATTTAATTAATATTTAATTATTATTTTTTATGGCTTGCACACACTTGTGCATATTTATGTGAGGGTGTGTTTGTGTTAATCTAGATTAGTGACCATGACAACTTAACCCTAATCCTAATTCTTGCTTTGCTTTAACCCTTAACCATTCCCTAGATATTTCTTGTTGTGAGATATTTCTTTGCCTTGTTTTGGATTTGGGAGGAGGTGGCATTGGTGACTCACTTGTGAGGTATGATTTGCATTAATGAAGAGTTAATGCAAGAGTGCACTCACCTTAACCTCACCTCTTTCTCTCTTTTCTTCACACGTCACTCATTTATCTTTCACACTTCATCTCCTTCTCATTATTTCTCTTTCCCTCAACCCTCAAATTTAACACTTATCATTCCCTTCACAAATCTTCACTAATCCATCACTAAATTTTACAAAATCTCACAAAAATCACATCTTTTGCCTTGTTTTGCCTCTTGGATGCCTTGGAGATTGGGAAGCTAGGATCTTTGAGTTTGTGGGTGTAGGTAATGATCTCTATCTGGTGGTTAAGTCGTTTTAGTGTTGCGTAGCTTATTCGTTTTAGTTTAGATCGTGTATTGTATCGTTTCATGCAAATATTGTATTTTTAGTGTAGTTTTGGGTCTCGGATGATCTGCTATCAAACCAGGTATTTGTTGCAAAAGTTCCCATCACAGTGATCTAGTGTAGTGACCTAGAACCTACCTTCAAAATACGAGCCAATTCCCTCAAGATATGGCCGCAGATTTAATGGTTCTGGCCGCACATTGCGGCCAGAGTGGGGTGGTTTGTGTTGAGTTTTGGTGTAGGGGTCTCTGGGGTTGTGTGTGGTCTCATGGTACTTGCAAATTTTACAAATTGTTGGTATAGCAAAATCTGGGATCACTTGCTTGTTTTCTTGTGTTTCGTTTTCACGCGTTACGTTATCCGATACGGTTCGTGTTGTGTGTTCTGTTGCTCTCGAGTTGGTTTCGTAGTGTCGCTATGCACGTTAGCCACTTGACGAACACTTGAGAGTTTGTTTGGAGTTGGTGCATTGGTCAAACGTAGTATGTATATGTTATTGGTCGTTTGCTAATATAATACTTGTTATATTGTTTTAAGTTTTAGGTCCGCAGGCGGGGACTTCGGACGCTGTGAAGAAGGGGAAACAGGTGGTTGGTTTTACTTAGCCAGGAGCGTTGGTGAGTAGATTTAACATCTACAGGGGAATCAACCGCATGGCGCTATGCGTTTGGGCTAGATTAAATGACATGACTATTAGTTAAAAGCATACGGATATTGATTGTGCATGTATACCTTTGTTGCATATCTCATTTACCTTTTGTATAGGAACTTAGTATTAATGAGACACAACACCATTACTGACGGTTCATGTTTCACGAGCACTAATTGTATGCTACACACACACCGTCGATAATTGCCATGATACGCACAACACCTATACATATGTGATATTGTATTGTATAGGGACATTGAGACCTTATCCTTATATTCCTTTTTGCACATGACATATAGCATACCTATATACCTACATGCTTACACATATGCTTTGACATAGCTACATGTTCACCTTTATTTGATGTTATATAGACTTAGAGTGTCATGACCCGAAGGTACGGAACGTGACCGGCACTTAAATTACGAAGCGTCTAGAGGCGCAACGTAATCTAAGTAAGCCGAAGCCCAGAAATCTAAACCGTTTAAAAGAAGAAGTAAAGGAAAACATGTTTAAAAGCAACATCAAATTTCTCAAAAATTTCGGCAGAGTATCCATTGTAAAAACTGGCCCCAAATGGTACAAATAAGAATATATAAATAAACAATAAATAAAAGGCATCCCCAAGCGGGAGCTAGCTCTACGCCAAAAGGAAGAAACAACCACACAATGCACTACAATAAACAACGCCGAAGGGCGAGGCTGAAAACTCAAAAGAAAACCAAATACACCAGAAAATCATAATAATACAAGCGCGACTCTAAGGTCGAAATAAAAACAACTTGTCTTCTAAACCTACCAATAATACAAGTCTGGTTGATGGAGCTTACTAGATACAATTTAAATAATAAAAGTATAACGGCGGTCCTGATACAACTGAACCAACCTACCAAGCAAATAACCCTGAATGAAATATTGTGCCAGCAAGCCGCCAAGGAAACCTGTACATCGAAACCTGTAATAAAATTTGGCACAACGGGGGTGAGTTTCCAAATCATGAGTAGAAGACATCTGCGAGTAGAAATCGCATGCACGATGATCTCCTAGGTCATAACAATATACTTAATATAACACTAGTCATCTAGTAGTGGCAGGGTAATAATCTATGCGTAAGTGCAATACTCAGTGCTCGTGTCCGTGCCTTAAGTAGTAACATGTCATGTGTATGAGTACGCATGCACCATGAATGTAAAACAATCAACCATGAAATCTGGATATATCTGGATAAAAAATCTTTAACTTTTATCATAGTAAAATTTGTAGGGTAATCTGAAACATAATCAATGAAATCTAAAGAAATCCGTGCCAAGCATCGACACAAAACATGCAAATGTCATAGTCTCAATATCTCATAGTCTCAATATCTCGGGCTCCGTCAGTCCGGATCGTCCTATATCCTCAAATCATACGACAACGGTCGGTATCCTCTGGATATCCGCCATGCCAGACAACACCGGTAGGTAGTCTTCCCCAGCCAGGCTCATCGTCATCCCTACAAAAACATTCTCTCCCTGGGGTACCGTACAGGGCCCACCATGTACCGGAGATGGTTCCTCCACTCCTCGAATCGGGTCTCGAAATCCAATAGAAAACATGAAAACTCATGGTGGACGACCCATACATGACGAGAAAACCGCAACTTGTATTTTAAAATGAGAGGTAGAGAGAGAGAGAGAAGTTTTTATATATATTCTTACGGTTTTCCCCAAAATCCAGAAATCTCATAGAAATCCAAAATCCCAAAATCATGAGTAAGTAATTAATGAGTGTCGGCATAAGCCCAACAATACTGCATGATAATATGATTATGTGAATGCATGAAGTGTCTAACTAATAAATGCAATGTCTAAACCAACACATGAGAGTAATCACACAATATTATATTAGACTAGCATTTAGCTGATTATATCAATAAAGATAATATGTTCTAAAGTGTACGTGACATGGTAATTACCGATGATGATGTGTGTAAGCCGGCAAATAAGTATATGTGGAGCATGCGCATCATCGGTAATGGTGCCGGTGTCCTAACAGGCAGAGTTTCATATTAGCTAAAGAAACATATGTATGAATATGCAATGCGATGAACACAACATGAATATAATGGTGAATATGTAGTAAACGCACAACTAGAAAATACTTACTAATTACGAGTCATATAGTTTGTTGTTTAAAAAAGCACGATTCATTAGTTTGAAAATAAATGTGATTCGAGCCAAAACTAAGATCTACCTAACCAACTAAGGAACTAACAAAAGACACTAGTCGAAAGGTAAGAAGAATCATACTAAAGTCTGAGTCGATATCTCAAATAGTCGGCGATCCGGCCTCAATAGCGTCATGTACGTAGTACGACTTCCTCGAGTCACGAGTGTGGATCAATCATCACATCATCAAACGATATCATGATCAAGGGTAGTGTACTATAATCGCATACATCCCAATATCATCAAATATATATCATTGTCTGTGTAAATGTACATCGTCAAATGATCCACTAAAATATCATGTCATATATCATATCGTGATTAGGTCACATATTACAATCCGGGTTCTATTTTAGAGCCTCGTACATTTCAATGTCATCAACACATATTATGGTTTATATAAATATATTTTATATAATCTCATTGCCCAACGATCCGGTACTATCATAACACATCTCATGTTATAACTCGATCATATATCCAATAAATCACGGCATCAAGCCTAGTCATATCGACTCGTCCCCATGTATCATTTAACCTCCTCATACACACACACACACACACACACATATACACCAAGTCAAGTTTATGTGTGTGCGTGTGTGTGTGTGTGTCTACATGAAACCTACGAATTCCGTCCAGGGCAGTCATCCTCTGGTTATGTCTTTCTAAATCAGTCTAATCCAACCTAAAGTCTTCAATAATACCCTACTCGTCAAAAATCTAAGGTCACGTCCGACTTCCTAATAATAGTACATAATATCCTTATTCTACGTTTGCGGGGGTGCTATACGCCCACCACCCGACTTCCCTCGTAGATATACATCTACTCACCTGGTCCTCGTCAGCCGAAGTCGATGCCGCCATCCCCTTTTTCATCGTCTGAAGTCCACGTGAGGGGTATCTATACGCAAACATATATAATATCGTAAACCAAAATCGCGGAAAAAACCAAAACGGCACACGAAACACGCATAAGTTAAAACCTATGACCCGCTCATGCAAAATAACCAAATAACCCTCGACATCGACGTACAAATGCCGATTGTTCGAGAAAACCCAAACACACCAATCGTGGTTTCAAAAATCACTAATTATAATATGAAATAGATTGCAACTCATCCAAACCTCAAAATAAATCACAAATCGATTTATTTCCGAAAACCTAGAAAGCACTAAATTTTCGTTTTAATTCGAAACTTATTATTTTAACAAAATTAATGGCCATAATATTCATTAAATATCATAACTAAGTCATACAAACCATTACCATAATTTAATCTCATCAATTTGTATTAAACCCAAAATTCTAGTTTGCAAAAATATCAAATTTTAACACTTTATAAAGCAAAATTCACAATTCAACAACTAAGCTTGGTTTTGTATGAGCTAAAGTATTAAACTACAATTTACAATGTTAATAATGTCATGAAACCCTAATTAGATTTTAATCCCAATTATCTAATCAATTTCTAAAAACCTAGTTAGCAAAATTAGCATAATTAGCACAATTTTAAATTAAAAACTAGCAAACTAGTAACTAAATTAGGTTTTGCATTCAATTAACATATTAATCTACCCATTAAAACCATGAATAATTGATAAAATTTCTCACTAGAATTTTATATCACCTATATACATGATTTATAAAAATCTAGTTTGCAAATAGCTTAAGTTGAACAATTAAAATATAACAGTTAGTAATTTGACAACTAAATTTCATTTTGCATACCCTCAGATGTTATACTACACTTTCAAACAATGATTACTTGATAAGAACCCCAATTTGCATTCAAAAACCCTTTCTTGAAATTTTTATTTAGCAATTAGAACCAATTTAAAACCTAATTAAACACTTAATAAGCTAAATTAAGTAGTTTACTAACAATCAAACCAAGGGCTTAGGATTATACCTCAACATATGAGATCCAAACATGAAAACTTGCCTCCAAAAGAATGGTTTCCTACTCCAAGATCCATACTAGATGAATAAAGAATAGTGGGTATAGGTTAAATTAAGAATTTGTGATGTTTCTTGTGGATTTTTTCATGAATTTTGATGAACTTTTGAAGTGATAAGGAGTTGGAGAAATGAGGGGCTGCCATAGGGGGAAATTTCGGCCAAGACATGAGGGGAGAGAGAAGTGAGGGTGAGTGGTAGAAGTGTGTAGAAAACTTCTCCAATTATTACACCATTTTAAGTTTTTTGATTGTTTAATTTATTTTATTTATTTTCTAATTTTATTTGACCTAGAAAAGTCTAGAATATTGAAGACAAATCCAAGAAGAGAAGAGCATGCTACTAACTAGATTCCAATATGTCACGGCTCACTTGATCAAATTAACCCTAATTTGTAATTTGCACTAATTTAATGTATAATTAAAGCTTATGTTAATATTTGATTTTAATTAATTAAGGAAAAATATTTAAGTACTCTAATAATTTATAAGTGACTAAATAAATACCAAATACTAACAATTACATAGTTAAAATAGGAGTATTTAAATCAATATTGAAAAATAATTGTAGTTGAGTTTTAAGGAAAAAACGGTTTATTTTACCGATTATCAGAAAATTCTCTTAAAGGGTTTTATTTATTTATTTATTTTTAAAACATTACAATTTTCCCCCCTTAAAGAAATTCGGTCCCCGAATTTAAATTAAAACTCCCCCCCAAATACTAAAACATTTAACAAAACACTCAAATCGTCGGGGCTCCGAAATCATCAATCCCTAACTAAAAATCAACCCCGTCAAGCATAACGCAATCATCGGTCGGAGTTATGGTGAAAATACCGTGTCAAAGTCCAATACGAAAACCAACATGAAATACATCAAAACTATAACCTGTATATAGTGCGCATCATAGTAAAATCGTCCAAACATATGAATAGAGAAGCATGCAAAAACACCTAGGTACTGGTCTCAGGACAGTCCTGCTCGATTATCAAACCAAATAGTAAATATCATAAAAACATACTGCTCAAAATGAAATCAATCTCAAATACAGTATACGAGATACCACGTGCGTCCGGTGCGCACGGAAATCGAAATCAAATACAGATGCCACGAATACGCACGGAAACAAAACTGAGTGCAATGGGTGTGCACCAAAAACATCTGTCAAGTGCAACGGGCGTGCACGACAATAATATCAGGACCATCTAATCTGTAACAAACCCCGATTTAGTGCATTTGGTGTGCACAAACCGCATCAAGTGCGCCAAGTGTGCGCAAGAAACCTAATCAAGTGCACATGGTGCATGAAAACATAAATCGAATATCCAAAATCATGTGCAGCCCATATATACAAAATCAAATCAGTATCTCAAAATGTATAAAATCAAAATCAAGTGCAATGGGTATGCACAAAACGAACATCAATACATCTGATACATGGAACACGAATCGAGTGAAAAGAATCAGTACATAGGAAAACCAATCATAAAACGAAATCCTCAAAATACCAAAATCCAAACAACGGAAATGTGATACTCGAATCACCAGATCGCAAATCGTAACACCGACGTCAATGTGCTCCTCTTTCCTCTGGTGTCGACTGATTCGAACTCGTCTCTTCGTAGCTGTATGAACTGTGCTACAAACGGATATACTCATATCTAGAGTCTCCCAAGTAATATATCCCATCACATGATATCCAGACTACGTTAAACTTTTCGATCGACTCATCAAAGTCCCATAATTCCCGAGATCTCAACACTCAAGTACAGTTTAAAAATATCCAGTACATGCCAAAGCACCTGCGGACCAGCCATAGAAGGGCAAACCCAAGCCTTAACAATGGCCCCGCGGAACTGTCGTAAACCCTAAGGTTCAAAGGCGTTCTCATGGTCATTATGTCAAGTTAGGGTTTCATTCTTCTAGAGGGTCCATAGAAATACCTGCATGTTCTTCCGAATACCTTAAGCTTGGGAAAATGGGTTTCTAACATTCGTTCGAACCCTTTAACTTCGTCTGGACGACATGTGAATACCCTTCGTCCGCCGCTAAACAATGCTTCAACCTTCTAGAATAGACAATACCCTAACGGTCATCTTATTCTATCCGCAGCTTTCTTTGCCCGTGCGACTGTGGTAACATAAACCACCATCCGATATCGACGAAGATAGATCAAAGGAACGAATAGAATATGGTGCAAAGAAATGTACATCCTAAGGTTTCTTAAGCAGAGTAGCGTATCGTAAGTATGCCGCGGATCATACCCACGGTACGTCACTCTACCTAAGTCATCTACTTCATACACTAAGGTCAACCTAGACTTAGACAAGGGTTAAACCTAGCACTCTGATATCAACTTTGCTACGACCCGAAGGTACGGAACGTGACCGGCACTTAAATTACGAAACGTCAAGAGGCGCAACGTAATCTAAGTAAGCCGAAGCCCAGAAATCTAAACCGTTTAAAAGAAGAAGTAAAGGAAAACATGTTTAAAAGCAACATCAAATTTCTCAAAAATTTCGGCAGAGTCTCCTTTGTAAAAACTGGCCCCAAACGGGTACAAATAAGAATATATACATAAGCAATAAATAAAAGGCATCCCCAAGCGGGAGCTAGCTCTACGCCAAAAGGCGGAAACAACCACACAATGGACTATAATAAGCAACGCCGAAAGGCGAGGCTCAAAACCCAAAAAAAAACCAAATCAACAAATAAAAATCATAATAGTACAAGCGCGACTCTAAGGTCGGAATAAAAACAACTGGTCTTCAAAATCTACCAATAATACAAGTCTGGTTGATGGAGATTACTAGATACAATTGAAATAATAAAATTACAACGGCGGTCCTGATACAACTGAACCAACCTACCAAGCAAATCACCCTGAATGAAATGTTGTGCCAGCAAGCCGCTAAGGAAACCTGTACATCGAAACCTGTAAGAAAATTTGGCACAACGGGGGTGAGTTGCCAACTCAAGAGTAGAAGACATCTGCGAGTAGAAATCGTATGCACGACTATCTCCTAGGTCATAACAATATACTTAATATAACACTAGTCATCTAGTAGTGGCAGGATAATAATCTATGCGTAAGTGCAATGCTCAGTGCTGGTGTCAGTGCCTCAAGTAGTAACATGTCATGTGTATGAGTATGCATGCACTATGAATGTAAAACAATCAACCATGAAATCTGGATATATCTGGATAAAAAATCTTTAACTTTTATCATAATTAAATTTGTATGGTAATCTGAAACATCATCAATGAAATTCATGGAAATCTATGTCAAGCATCGACACAAAACATGCAAATCTCATAGTCTCAATATCTCATAGTCCTCATAGTCTGAATATCTCAGGCTCCGTCAGTCCGGATCGGCCCATATCATCAAATCACATGACAACGGTCTGTATCCTCCGGATATCCGCCGCGCCAGACATCACCGGTAGGTAGTCTTCCCCAGCCAGGCCCATCGTCATCCCCACAAAAACACTCTCGCCCCGGGGTACCGTACCGGGCCCACCATGTACCCGAGACGGTTCCTCCACTCCTCGAATCGGGTCTCGAAATCCAACAGAAAAAAAGAAAACTCATGGTGGACGACCCATACATCACGAGAAAACCGCAACTTGTATTTTAAAATGAGAGGGAGAGAGAGAGAGAAGTTTTTATATATATTCTTGCGGTTTTCCCCAAAATCCAGAAATCTCATAGAAATCCAAAATCCCAAAATCATGAGTAAGTAAATAATGAGTGTCGGCATAAGCCCCACAATACTGCATGATAATATGAATATGTGAATGCATGAAGTGTCTAACTAATAAATGCAATGTCTAAACCAGCACATGAGAGTAATCACACAATATTATATTAGACTAGTATTTAGCTGATTCTATTAATAAAGATAATATGTTCTAAAGTGTACGTGACATGGCAATTACCGATGATGATGTGTGTGAGCCGGTAAATAAGTGTACGTGGAACATGCGCATCATCGGTAATGGTGCTGGTGTCCTAACAGGCAGAGTTTCATATTAGCTAAAGAAACATATGTATGAATATGCAATGTGATGAACACAACATGAATATAACGGTGAATGTGTAGTAAACGCACAACTAGAAAATACATAATAATTACGAGTCATACAGTTTGTTGTTTGAAAAAGCACGATTCATTAGTTTGAAAATAAGTATGACTCGAGCCTAAACTAAGATCTACCTAACCAACTAAGAAACTAACTAAAGACACTAGTCGAAAGGTAAGAAGAATCCTACTAAAGTCTGAGTCGATATCTCAAGTAGTCGGCGATCCAGTCTCAATAGCGTCATGTACGTAGTACGATTTCCTCGAGTCACGAGTGCGGATCAATCATCACATCATCAAACAATATCATGATCAAGGGTACTATACTATAATCGCATACATCCCAATATCATCAAACATAAATCATTGTCTGTGTAAATATACATCGTCAAATGGTCCACTAAAATATCATGTCATATATCATATCGTGATTAAGTCATATATTACAATCCGGGTTCTATTCTAGAGCCTCGTACATTTCAATGTCATCAACACATATTATCGTTTATATAAATATATTTTATATAATCTCATTGCCCAACGATCCGCTACTATCATAACATATCTCATGTCATAACTCGATCATATATCCAATAAATCACGGCATCAAGCCTAGTCATATCGAATCATCCCCATGTATCATATAACCTCCTCATATCACATGTATATATTGTGTGTGTGTGTGTATACCTACACACATTACTATATACACACACACACACACATATACACCAAGTCAAGTTTATGTGTGTGCGTGTGTGTGTGTGTCTATATGAAACCTACGAATTCCCTCCAAGGCAGTCATCCTCTGGTTAAGTCTTTTTAAATCAGTCTAATCCAACCTAAAGTCTTCAATAATGCCCTACTCCTTAAGAATCTAAGGTCATGTCCGACTTCCTAATAATAGTACATAATATCCCTATTCTATGTTTGCGGGGGTGCTATACGCCATCCACCCGACTTCCCCCGTAGATATACATTTACTCACCTGGTCCTCGTCTGTCGATGTCGATGCCGCCATCCCCTTCTTCATCGTCCGAAGTCCATGTGAGGGGTATCTATGCACAAACATATATAATATCGTAAATAAAATCGCGGACAAAACCAAAACGGCACACGAAACACGCATAGCTTAAAACCTATGAGCCGCTCATGCAAAATAACCAATTAAACCTCGATATCGGCGTACAAACGCCGATTGTTCGAGAAAAACGCAAACACACCAATTATGGTTTCACAAATCACTAATTATAATATGAAATAGATTGCAACTCATCAAAACCTCAAAATAAATCAAATCGATTTATTTCCGAAAACCTAGAAAGCACTAAATTTTTGTTCTAACTCGAAAGTTGATGTTTTAACAAAACTAATGGCCATAATATTCACTAAATAACATAACTAAGTCATACAAACCATTACCATAATTTAATCTCATCAATTTGTATTAAACCCAAAATTCTAGTTTGCAAAAATATCAAATTTTAACACTTTATAACGCAAAATTCACAATTCAACAATTAAGTTTGGTTTTACATGAGCTAAAGTATTAAACTACAATTTACAATGTTAATAATGTCATGAAACCCTAATTAGATTTTAATCCCAAATATCTAATCAATTTCTAAAAACCTAGTTAGCAAAATTAGCATAATTAGCACAATTTTAAAGTAAAAACTAGCAAACTAGTAACTAAATTAGGTTTTGCATTCAATTAACATGTTAATCTATCCATTAAAACCATGAATAATTGATAAAATTTCTCACTAGAATTTTATCTCACCTATATACATGATTTATAAAAGTCTAGTTTGCAAATAGCTTAATTTGAACATCTAAAATGTAACAATTAGTAATTTGACAACTAAATTTCATTTTGCATACCCTAAGATATTATACTACACTTTCAAACCATGATTATAAGATAAGAACCCTAATTTGCATTCAAAAACCCTTTCTTGAAATTTTTATTTAGCAATTAGAACCAATTTAAAACCTAATTAAACATTTAATAAGCTAAATTAAGTAATTTTCTAACAATCAAGCCAAAGGCTTAGAATTATACCTCAACATATGAAATACAAACATGAAAACTTGCTTCCAAAGGAATGGTTTCCTACTCCAAGATCCATACTAGATGAATAAAGAATAGTGGGTATAGGTTAATTTTAGTTATATGTATGCCCAAGAGGCCATTACTGTACATACGATGTATATTGTAGTGGATGCTTGGACATATATAGGGAGGACTTTCTTGCTCGACATGATAGTACGCTATCTGGTTACTCTTTATCTTAACATTTACTCTGATTGTCTCTATATTACATGTTGATAAAGCCCATAGGATGAGTACTTGACTACCAGGACTATGATGCGGATCATACTAGTGGGAACAGTGTAGTCGCCTAGTACATCCTTCAAATGTTCCTAGTCATAGGAGTACCGAGACAGGGCATCGATACTCCAGAGTAGACTAGCGTATGGGCTTCTTGACCCATATGATGGGTGATGGATGATCTCATATCCATTGGTGTTTGACATCAGAGAAGGTATTCGGGTGCTCAGTGGAGACTGGGTACACTGGATGGACTCGCCGAGAACTCCCAGATGGTATTATACCTCACGTCAGATGGCAGTTCTTTGGTGACACTGGTACAGGTTAGTCTGTAGACCCGAGATCGTCATAGTGTCTTTTGTGATTCCCACTGTGCTTTGATTTCCATCATACCACATCCAAGAGGGCGTGCAAAAAGGTGGCTTTTGGGTATAGTCCCGAATCATATGGAGGCAATGACCGATAGGAGGGGATTCGTCTCTCCCGGTATAGGGAGTTGATGTTGCGCTGTGTTCGATTGGCTATAACTGGAAATCCCTGGCCAGGGTTGCTGAGATTTATTGGTAAGTGTTATCAGTAGTTTCTCGAACTGTTATGGACCTCATATCGACACGACTTATCAAGCTACTGGGGTCTAACGTATACCACCCGTAGGCGAGATATGCGACATATCAGATGAAGAGACCGGACTGTACAGGAGTGTTACTGAATGGATTCACAGGAGAATGTACAGGCTTGCTTGTTGATCTTCTGAACGCTCAATACCTGTGTGGCTGTTACGTTTAGCTGACCTCTTGCAGCTTGTGGGTGTTTGATATGATCATCACCTACTGCCGGCGTATTGACGATTCTTTAGAGTCCTACACAGAGGTTTCTTGGCTCAGGCAAAATGGAGTAGGAGCACATATTTGATATGTGCGGGACCAATAACAATACATGTATGTGATACCGTATTAGATTCTCGCAATATGAGATATCAGCCTGGTATATGTGATATAGCCGGGTCATCGGATCAAGCGTTGATTCGATGAACTGATTCAGATTATATTAGTCGGTTATTTATGAAATAGTCGGATTATCGGATCAAGTGTTGATTCGATAATTTAATGTATAATTATATATTTGATATATTAAATTACATTAACTGATATAAACTCACTAAAAGATTCTTTTTCTCACTCGGGTAATACATTGATATATATGCGATATATGTTAATTGTATTATTTTATTTTGTTACAATAAATATTATATTTGTGATATATAATTTTGTAACATGATATGGTTATTAATGCAACATGTTTTGTGTAGTTTAATTGAGGTTAGGGTTTGGATTAGGGTTAAATCTTCATGAAGTTTTCAAGAAGCTTCTTGAAGCTTTGACATTGACTTGGATACTTTGTGATATTTTGTGATATTTGCTTAACGCAACCCAACCTTTTAACCCTAATTATGTCTCTACAATGGTTAGCCTTCTCATTATCTATCATGGTTGCATTTCTAACCACACACTAGAGTTTCATTATTCATCACAAAAGGATTCTTCTTCTTCTTCCTTGAGTTCTTGATAGAAAAGCTTACTAGCTTTATCATTAGTGATGAAAATGAGTGAGTTAATGAAAACAAATGAGACCTAAAATTCTACTTCATCATCCTAATCTATCCTAGCCATTTAGATTAGGGTGTTCATTACATTTAGTGAGTGAGAGCTTGTGTTAATGAAACTTCAAGATAGATCATCTTTGTTATCGAAGATCGGAAACAAGCTTGCATCTTTCTCTTCGTAGAGCCTCTCGAGAGTCCGGAACTTGATGATCGCAGCGAAGGGACCACAACACGGAGCTTATGAAGTGAAGGACCGGACTACAAAGGATGTAATCCCAAACTCTTAGATGTTAAAGTGTTTAACATGCTTTGTTTCGCCTAATCTCTAGTCTAAGATCTTGGTTTAGGGTTGTTCGGCATGGCTAATTTTTAAATCGGGCATGGTTGATGCCTTATAGACCCTTGTTCGTGTGCCTAGTAACCATAAAGTGGTATAAGAGCCAAGCTAGAGCTTTAGGCGATGTCTAGGCGAAGTTTAAAGTCAGATCGAACCTGGAAAACCCGATTTATACCCTTCTCTGGAAATTTTGTAAAAATGTGATTTTTTCTGCATTAAAAATACTCAAAACAAATCTGCAGGAAATTCTAAGGATTACCCTAAAATACGACACCCTAACTCCCTGAAGTCGCCTCGGAACCGCGGCAGGAGCATGCTTCCTACGACGGTTCCGCGGCCGTACTTGGGAGTTATAGGCTCGTACTGGCAGGGTTGATCCGTCGGTATTTTTCCATATTTCTGGGTATTTTTAATTATACTCAAGTGTTGAGTTTTCTGGGATGTATTGGAAACTCGTTGATTCGATTGGATAATTTAACTTCGTTTAATTTTTTTCCGGGTAATTTTAGAAACTGTTAAAACGTTCGAACGGATATCAATAACTCACTTTTTCCCCTGTCGGAAATTTTTTCAAAAGTTGGATTTTTTCTCGAGTTTGAAACTTCCGAAAAATCATGCGAGTAACGCGGTGGATCCTCTAGAAGAACACAAATCTTAACTCGATTATGTGACCGTCTGAACCGCCTCTGAACCTTAGGGTTTGGGGAAGTACGGCGTTGCCACATGTGAGGCGTTGGCTTGACTCTTCTACGGCTGGACCATTGGTACTGTGGCATGTGATGGATATTTTTTGAACTCCGCTCAAGTGTTGAGCTATTTGGGAAATCTTGGGTGTTTGATTATTCGATCGGAAAGTTTAACACTGTTTATTTATCTGGAATGTGATACAATATTTAGAATCCACAAGTAGTTATGAGATAACTAATTTGAATGTTATAAATCTAGCGGTTTAGTCTCAGATGATCGGTTGCCAAGGGATTTTGATGCGATCAAAAGTCCGTTGCAATCACGTAGCGTACGTGGATACTCGACGGGTAAACTTAATAGACAGCCATGCCCCATAGCCCCAACCAAGTGACTGTAGGAGAACCCCGTCGCCAAAAGCCTCCGTTCGGGTGCTCACGGCAGCGGTGTTCCGCCTTAGTGCACTTCGTCGATGGTATCCGGGGGTGCGTCTGTCTACTAAAGTTTGCGACGAGCATTCGATCAGAATGTCAGGAATCTTGTTGAATTGCCCGACTTGATATTGAAAAGAGTTTTCGATAATGAGACTAAAATGCGGGGTTTATAATTGTTAGGCATGCGATGTCTAAGGAATTCATTTGGTTAGGCATGAGATGTCTAAAGAGGTTGCGGATTCCAACTGTTGTAGTTTTACACTTTCTTTTCTGTGACCATAAGTGTAGTATGTCGTGTATCGCCCGCTTCATTGCTATACATCAACGACAATCAGGATACGCATGCTTGCTTACGTTGATGATATGAGATATTATGTGTTGTTGTGATATGTTATATTGGATCGTCGCGTTTTGAATAGCCGGAGGTTTTATGTGAGATGAGAGTTTTTCGTTTTCATTCATTTAAAATTCATTTGTATGTAACATTCTTTTATTGGGGCACTTCCGGGCTGAGGATGATGTCACCATTGTATATTATTTACTTTTCCGCATTAGGAAGACCCAAGGAGGGGAGCACAAGTAACCGGGTTCTAGGGTACAGTGGGAGGCCATCTCGAGGAGTCGAGACCGGGTCTCCTAACCTTAGAATTGGCAGTGTTGCTTGCCACTCTCGTAGGGGTCTAGGGATGTGGGTTTGGCTATTCATCGCGACCGTGGAATCCGTGTTTTATACAGGCTAGTATTGAAAACACGGACCTCCTAGTATATCCAATATTTCATATATGTTCTTCTGCTGCAATGTTCTGTGATGAGATCATATTACTGCCTGAGACGAATGTTTATATTATATGTATGAGAAATATGTTATATTGCAGATTTCGTTTCAAATGTGATGCTTGTGAAGCATATTAAATTGGGACTTCATTAATGAGATTAATGAAATAAAAGAAATCTTAGATGTTGTAGAAACTTGTTTAAAAATTGGTAACTCTAGTTTTTGCTTTGCATAGCGGTGTTCCTTATAGAACATCCAGCACCTTATTCGATAAGGAAAGAGCCGAGATCCCTTCACCGGGAGTGATCTCTTTAGTGAAACTAGCAGATGCTACAAACTCAGTTTGTCTTTTGATTGCTTCTATAGTTCTTACTTTGCACAGCGGTATATATGATATACCCTGCACCTTATTCGATGAGGAAAGAGCCGACGATCCCTTCACCGGGAGTGACCACTTTAGCAAAACTAGAAAAGGCCTAAAAAACACTCTATTTAAAATCACTCGATTCTACAACGATATCAAGTTCATTACGCAAAGGGTTTTCTTAAAAACCCGTCGTAGTCTTCCGTCATTTCAGATAAGTACTGTTTAGTATTCGTGCTGCGTTTGTTGGCCTTTGCCAAGGCGTAGTGTGCGGTAGCTGAATAGTACTTATCTGCTTATGCATATGATGCAGATTGGATTAGGGTAGTCGTGCGACCTTGTTGACCTTTGTCAAGGGCCGTGCGGGTGGGTTTAATTCAATGAGGAAATGACGGGTTGAACTTGACTAGCAGCCTATGATTTGTTGGCCTTTGTCAAGGTCATAGGAGGCTTGGGGTAAAATATTATTGGGAATTTCAAGTGTTGAAATTTGCAATGAGACTGCATACCTTCTATGAGATAGTTGGATCCCGATACCCGCTGTGAGTAAGAGTTACTCCTGGGAAAGTTTTACACATTACAATTAGCCGATCAAGTAGGTGTCTAGAAAAGCGTCAACGGGGTTACGCCCCTGGGAAAATGAGGTTTAATTTAATTAGATTCGTGCGAAAGTACGGGGAACCTCCATCAAAGTATCGGCACTGTTAGTTGTACGTATGCCCTAGAGGCCAGTATTGTACAGATGATGTATATTATTGGATGCTTGGACATATATAGAGATGACTTTCTTGCTCGATATGATAGTATGCTATCTGGTTACTCTTTATCTTAACATGTACACTTGTCTCTTTACACTGTCTTATAGTTACATGTTGGTAAATCCCTTAGGATGTGTACTTGACTACCTGGACTGTGATGCAGATCATACTAGTGGGGACATGGTAGTTTATAGATACATCCTTCAAGGTCCCTAGTCGTGGGTGTATCGAGACGGGGCATCGATATACCAGAGTAGACTAGCGTATACGCTTCTCGACCCATGAGATGGGCGATGGATGATCCCATATCCATTGGTGTTTGACATTAGAGATGATATACGGGTGCTCAGTGGAGACTGGGTACACTGGACGGACTCGCCGAGAACTCCCAGATGGTATTATACCTCACGTCAGATGGCAGTTCTCAGGTGACACTTGTGCAGGTTAGTCTGTAGACCCGAGATCGTCATAGAGTCTTGTGTGATTCCCACTGTGATTTGATCTCCACCTTACCACGTCCATGAGGGCGTGCAAAACGGTGGTCTTTGGGCACACTTCCGAGTCACATGGAGGAAATGAGCGATAGGAGGGGTTTCGTCTCTCCCGGTATTGGGGGTTGATGTTGCGCAGTGCTCGATTGGCCGTAACAGGGAAGTCCCTGGCCAGGGCTGATCAGAGATTTGCTGGTAAGTTTTACCAGTAGTTTCTCGACCCGTTATGAGCCTCACATCGGCACGACTTATCGGTTATTGGGGTTTGACGTTTACCACCCCTAGACTTGATATGCGACATATCAGACGAACAGACCGGACTGTACGGTAAGTGTTACTGGTTGGATTCACAGGAGTGTGAGCGGGCTAGCTCGTCGATCTTCTGATCGCTCAATACCCGGATGGCCGTTACGTTTAGCAGACCGCTTGCGGCTTGTGGGTGCTTGATATGATCATCATCTGCTACCGGCGTATTGACGAGTCTTTAGAGTCCTACACAGAGGTTTCTTGGTTTAAGCGAAACGAAATAGGAGTGCATATGAGATATGTGCAGGACCGAGAATGATGCGTGTATGTGATACCGTATTCCATTCTCGCGATGGATGTATCGATTGGTTATATTCGATATAACCTAGATATCGAATCAAGGATTGATTCGATAAGCCGATACATAGGATACTAGTCGGTTATATGCGATATGACCGGATCGTTAAATCAAGTGTTGATTTAATGATTTAATGTATAATTATATATTTGATATATTACTTTGCATTAACTAGTATTGGTTCACTTTAAATGGATTTTCTCACTTGATGTGCAAGAAGTATATGTGATATACTTTTGTATACATATTTGTATCATGTTTGATGATACTTGATCATGTGGTTAAGTGTAAAGGATTAAACCATGGTTAAGAGATGATTAGGGTTTTTCTTTTTCATTTATTTATTTGTTTATTTATTTGGAAAAGATTTAGATAAGAATGGTGGCTATGTTTGTTTCTAGTTGAAGCTTCATGAAGCTTTGACTTCTTAACCATTCTTGTCTTCATGCTTAACCCTAACCCATCCAAGTAACCATGGTCTATTCTCTACACTCTACCCTAGTTAGTTTATGATAAGTATTCATTTATTATTCATTTTAACTCAACACTTATCATAATTCTAGCTTCATTTTCTTCTTCATCTTCAAGAATGAAAACTTGATGCCATTAATGGCAACTTGAGCAAAAGTGAGAGAAATCCAATTCTAAAGTGAACCCACCTCCTATTTCTTCATCCTCTACCTCTTGCCAAGTGGTTTTGGGTGTTTTCTTCACAAGTTTCACAACTTGGTGCAGTCGGAGCTTGAACTTGTGAAACCTCGACGTAGATCATCTTGGGCACGAAGCCGACGACCTTGCCCGCTCGTTTTTCCGATGAAGCAGATGATTGAGTCTAGGATTCGAGATGGACAGCGAGAGGACGCCTACGTGGAGCTAAGGAAGTGGAGAACCGGATCTACAAAGGTTGTAGCCTCTCTCCTTTAGTTAAGTTGTTAACTAGTTTAGTTTTTCGCCTAAATTTCTAGTTAACGATCCGTATTAGGGTTTCTCGGCACCCGTAAAATTTGAAATTGGCATGGTTGATGCCTTGTGAGACCTATTGAGAGTGCCTAGGAACCCTACAGTGGTATCAGAGCCTAGCTAGAGCCTTAGGCGATGCTTAGACGATGTTTGAAACCCGATCGAACCCGAAACCCTAACTTTTTCATGCTCTCTGGACTTTTTCTAAAATCTGGGATTTTTCCATATTAAAAATACTTAAAAAATTCAGCAGGGAATTCTAAGAATTACGGTGCAAATTTTTTCACATGAACAGTAAAAAGTGCGGCGGAGCCGCGGCATAAGCATGGCTTATGCGGCGGTTCCGCGGCCTGATGATGACGTCAACCCTCCTCCTTTGCACAGTAATTCCTATTTCTGGATGCTGAGTTTTCTGGGAATTTTTAATTTGACTCAAGAGTTGAGTATTCTGGGTTTGCTTTGGGAATCGCAGATTCGATCAGATTATCAAACTTTGTCTATGTGTTTTTCCGGATAACTTTAGAATATGTTAAAAATTTCGACCGAATATAAATACCCAACTTTTCCGCTGCCGAAAAAATTTCCAAGTGCTGGATTTTTCTATGGTTTAAGGACGTTCTGAGTAGTGCAAGTAACGCGATGGTCCCTCTAGAAGACAACAAACCTTAACTCGATTATGTGACCGTCTTGAACTGCCCTTTGAACCTTCGGGTTTGGGGCAGTACGGCGTGCCACATGTGAGGCGTTGGCTTGACCCTTCTACGGCTGGACCGTTGGTACTGAGGCATGAAGTGAACGTCTTTGAACTTATTTCATGTGTTGAACGGTTTCGGGAAAACTTGGGTGCTCGAATGTTCGATCGGAAAGTTTAATATTTTCTATTTATCCGGAATGGGATACAATAATTGGAATTCACAAACAGTTATGAGATAACTGAATGAATGTTATAAATCTAGCGGTTTAGTCTCCTTTGATATTGAAAAGAGTTTTCGATAATGAGACTAAAATGCGGGGTTTATAACTGTTAGGCATGTGATGTCTAAGTATTTCATTTGATTAGGCATGTGATGTCTAAAGAGGTTGCGGATTCCAACTGTTGTAGTTTTACACTTTCTTTTCTGTGACCGTAAGTGTAATATGTGATATCGCCGGTTTCGTTGCTATATGTCAACGAAAATTGGGATACGCATGTTTACTTACGTTGATGACATGTGATGTTATGTGTTTCTGGATATGTTATATTGGATTGTCGTGTTTGAATAGCCGGGGGTTTTTATGTGAGATGAGTGTTTTTCATTTTCATTCATGTAAAAACTTGTATGTAATATTCTTTTATTGGGGCACTTCCAGGTTGCGGAAGTTGTCACCCTTTGTATATTATTTACTTTTCTGCACTAGGATAGACCCAAGGAGGGGAGCACAAGTAACCGGGTTCTAGGGTCCAGTAGGAGACCATCTCGAGGAGTCGAGTCCGGGTCTCCTAACCCTAGAATTGGTAGGGTTGCTTGCCGCTCTCGTAGGGGTCTAGGGGTGTGGGATTGGCTATTCATCACGACCGTGGAATCCGTGTTTTATACTGGCTCGTATTGAAAACACGGACGTCCTAGTATATCCAATATTTCATATGATATTTTCTGCTGCGATATCTGTGATGTGATCATGTGATGTTCTGTGATAGATACAGTATATAGCATATATGATATATTATATAGACGTTACTTATGTTTTGCACCCGCACTAGCCCTGCCCTGCTCTGTCGTTAGTTACCTAACCTAACGGTGCACGAGGGGACATCGAGGCGAATGCGGATGGCATAAGTGTACGTCGTATTTATCTGTGATGTTTAGGTTTTTAAATGATGGGACTTCATTAATGTGATTAATGAAAGAAAAGAAACCAAATGATGTTGTAGAATCAAATTTTAAATAAAACTGGTAGCTACAGTTCTTGCTTTGCATAGCGGTATATATGATATACCCTGCACCTTATTCGCTGAGGAAAGGACCGAGATCCCTTCACCGGGAGTGACTCCTTTAGCAATAACTGGCAGATGCTACACACTCGGTTTGACTTTTGATTGCTTCTATAGTTTCTGCTTTGCACAGTGATATATATGATATATCCCGCACCTCATTCGACGAGGAAAGGGCCGACGATCCCTTCACCGGGAGTGACCCTTTTAGCAAAACTAGAAAAGCCTCAAAATCACTCCATTTCAAAACTTCATTTGATTCTACAACGATATCAAGTTCATTACGCAATAGGTTTTCAGAAAAAAACCTGTCGTAGCCCTCCGTCATTTCAGATAAGTCCTACTTAGTATTCGTGCTACGTTTGTTGACCTCCGTCAAGGCGTAGTGTGCGGTAGCTAACTAGTATTTATCTGCTTATGCATGTGATGCAGATTGGATTAGGGTAGTCGTATAACCTTGTTGACCTCCGTCAAGGGTCGTGCGGGTGGGTTTGATTCAATCAAGAAATGACGGGTTGAACTTGACTTGCACCCTGTGATTTGTTGACCTCCGTCAAGGTCATAGGATGCTTGGGGCAAAATATTATCGGGAATTTCAAGTGTTGAAATTTGCAATGAGATTGCATACCTTCTATGAGATAGTTGGATCCCGATACCCACTGCGAGTAAGAGTTACTCCTGGGAGAGTTTTACACATTGCAATTAGCTGATCGAGTAGGTGTATAGAAAGGTGTCAAAGGGGTTACGCCTCTGGGAAAACGAGGTTTACATTAATTAGGTTCGTGCGAAAGCACGGGGGACCTCCCTCAAAGTACCGACACTGGCCTGGCTGAAAGATTGGCGAACTTGTAGTGTGTAATTAATCCCGTCTAGTCTTTCCTTTTAGGGTTTGAAGGAAGATTTGATAAAAACCAGTGGGAGCCATCCTGATTAGATAAGATAATAACCAATCTGATCTTGCACGAGCTTACGCTAAAGTGTTTTCTTCTCTCTCTCTCCAGGTAGCGACCATTTCATGCCCTAATAAAGATAATAATATGGATGTATTGACCGAACCCGCATGTTATACTGTGCTGGGGAACGTTGGTTCCGTTCTTACCTATAAGAGTTATAGGAATGAACAGGATATAGGGGAATACCAGGATTACCATGCCACCCGATTGAAGAAAATACATGATGATGCATTTTCTTCGGGTGTGTTCGTTACAGAGAACTGTTTCTCCATTTGCCCTACGTCCTGGGTATTAGATACCGGGTCAGGATCCCATATATGTAATCAGTTACATGGGCTTAGAAAAGGTAGAGAACTTGGAGAAGGTGATAAAGACATTAGAGTTGGAAATGGTGCAATTGTTACAGCTAAGACCGTCGGGGAATATCACCTTGTGTTACCAACTGGTAATACATTGGTTCTGAACGAATGCTATTACATGCCGAACCTGATATGCAACATTATATCGGTTTCTTTATTGAGTAAAGAGGGATATAATTTTGTATTACAGGACAATGTTATGAACATTTTCCGTAACCAAAAGTTGGTTGGATCAGGCACGTTGTGCAATGGCATTTATGTTCTAAATCAATCAACAGTTCTGAGCATAACAAACACACACAAGAGGAAGAGTTCTGAACTGAATGAATCCTTCTTGTGGCATTGTAGACTGGGTCACATCAATGCGACACGACTGGCTAAGTTGCATAAGGATGGATATTTGAATCCGTTTGAATTTTCATCTTATGACACTTGCCAGTCATGTCTCAAAGGCAAGATGACCAAAACTCCGTTTACGGGACACGGAGAAAGAGTTACTGAACTCTTAGGATTGATACATAGTGATGTATGCGGTCCTATGTCTACACATGCCAGGGATGGTTCTTCATACTTCATTACATTCACTGACGATCTCTCTAGGTTCGGGTATGTGTTCCTGATGAAACACAAATCAGAAGCTTTTGAGAAATTTAGAGAATATAAACAAGAAGTTGAGAACCAAACCGGAAAAAGTATTAAAATCCTTCGATCTGATCGAGGAGGTGAATACTTGAGCAATGAATTCCTGGACTTCCTAAAAGAGAATGGGATTCTCTCTCAGCTGACTCCTCCATATACACCACAGCACAACGGTGTATCGGAGCGGAGAAATCGCACCCTATTAGATATGGTGTGCTCTATGATGAGTGTAGCTGAGTTACCTATTTCCTTCTGGGGATATGCACTGGAAACAGCTGCATACCTACTGAATAGGGTTCCCACCAAATCTGTGCCTACCACACCATATGAGATATGGGAAGGGAAGAGACCATATCTTAATTTTATAAAGATATGGGGTTGCCCGGCCTATGTCAAAAGACAAAAACCGGACAAACTCGAGGCAAGGTCTGTTTTGTGTAAATTTGTTGGATATCCCAAGCATCCGCGAGGGTATATCTTCTACCACAGTGAGGAACAAAGAGTATTTGTTGCTCAACATGCCACCTTTTTAGAAAAGGAATTTCTTGCAAAAGAGATTTGTGGCTCTGAGGTAGAACTGGAAGAGGTTCCAGCTGAACAAAGCACAACAGAAGATTTAGTGGAACCAGAGGATTCAGGAGCTCCCGATGAACCTCAGCCTCTTCGCCGATCTAGTAGGGTTCCTCGCCAACCTGTGAGATACTACGGTTTTCTCATGGATGGTGGAAGTGAGGATTGCATCATGGAAGATGATGACCCAACTAGCTTCGAGCAGGCCATCACGAGTAGGGACTCAGTGAAATGGCTGGATGCTATGCGGTCCGAGATGGAATCCATGTACACCAACAAAGTATGGACATTAGAAGTTGCTCCTGAAGGGGTAAAACCCATTGGGAGCAAGTGGATCTTCAAGAAAAAACTTGGTGTAGATGGGAAAGTGGAGACTTTCAAAGCTAGACTTGTTGCAAAAGGTTTTCGTCAAAGACCAGGTGTGGACTATGACGAAACCTTTTCTCCAGTGGCTATGCCTAAATCCATCCGGATCATGCTTGCCATCGCTGCATATCATGACTACGAAATCTGGCAAATGGATGTTAAGACCGCCTTTCTAAATGGTGATTTAGAAGAGTGCGTGTACATGACTCAGCCAGAGGGCTTCGTAGATAGTGGGAGCAGCGCGAAGGTGTGCAAGCTGCTTAAATCCATTTATGGATTAAAGCTAGCATCGCGGAGTTGGAACATCTGCTTTGACGTCGTTATCAAAGAGTTTGATTTCGTCAAAAATCCAGATGAACCTTGTATCTACAAGAAGGTGGCAGAGAGTAAGGTAGTCTTCCTCGTATTGTACGTGGACGACATACTCTTGATAGGAAATGATATTCCTATGCTGCAATTGGTCAAGCTCTTCTTATCACAAAGATTCTCAATGAAAGATCTTGGTGATGCCACCTGCATATTGGGAATCAGGATCTATAGAGATAGATCCAAACGGATATTGGGATTGTCCCAATCCAGGTACATTGACACCATACTAAAGAGGTTTAGTATGGAAGAATCCAAGCGTGGGAACTTGCCCACGATCTCTGGAGTCACTCTCTCCAAAGAGATGTCTCCCAAGACTGATTTGGAGAGAGCTCGCATGCAAGGAATACCCTATGCTTCAGCTGTAGGCTCTATCATGTATGCGATGCTATGTACCAGACCTGATGTTGCATACTCACTAAGTATAGTGAGCAGGTATCAAGCTGATCCTGGAGAGAGTCACTGGACAGCTGTGAAGAGCATTCTCAAGTACTTACGAAGGACTCAAGAGATGCTCTTGGTGTATGGTAACGGAAAACTCCAAGTGGAGTCCTTTACCGATTCGAGCTTCCAGAGTGATAAGGACGACTCTAAGTCGCAGTCGGGTTTTGTCTTTACCCTTTACGGAGGGGCGGTTAGCTGGAAGAGTTCCAAGCAGGAAACCGTGGCAGACTCGACGATGGAGGCTGAATACATCGCTGCCAACGATGCTGCTAAAGAGGCTGTCTGGATCAAGAAGTTCATTATTGAACTTGGAGTGGTTCCATCCATTGAGCATCCAATACCTTTGTATTGCGATAACAATGGAGCGGTGGCTTTGGCCAAGGAACCCAGGTCCCATCAGCGATCCAGGCATATTCTGAAGCGGTATCACCTGATCCGGGAGATAGTTGATCGCCGGGAGATCGAGGTCAGGAGAGTTGACACGAAGAACAACACGGCGGATCCACACACGAAGGCCATTCCCCAGATACAGTTTGAGAGACTCTTCGGGATGCTCGGTATGCGATACTACAGCAGCTGGCCCTAGTGCAAGTGGGAGATTGTTAGTTGTATGTATGCCCTAGAGGCCAGTATTGTACAGATGATGTATATTATTGGATGCTTGGAAATATATAGAGATGACTTTCTTGCTCGATATGATAGTATGCTATCTGGTTACTCTTTATCTTAACATGTACACTTGTCTCTTTGCACTGTCTTATAGTTACATGTTGGTAAAGACCTTAGGATGTGTACTTGACTACCTGGACTGTGATGCAGATCATACTAGTGGGGACATGGTAGTCTATAGATACATCCTTCAAGGTCCCTAGTCGTGGGTGTATCGAGACGGGGCATCGATATACCAGAGTAGACTAGCGTATACGCTTCTCGACCCATGAGATGGGCGATGGATGATCCCATATCCATTGGTGTTTGACATCAGAGATGATATACGGGTGCTCAGTGGAGACTGGGTACACTGGACGGACTCGCCGAGAACTCCCAGATGGTATTATACCTCACGTCAGATGGCAGTTCTCAGGTGACACTTGTGCAGGTTAGTCTGTAGACCCGAGATCGTCATAGAGTCTTGTGTGATTCCCACTGTGCTTTGATCTCCACCTTACCACGTCCATGAGGGCGTGCAAAACGGTGGTCTTTGGGCACACTCCCGAGTCACATGGAGGCAATGAGCGATAGGAGGGGTTTCGTCTCTCCCGGTATTGGGGGTTGATGTTGCGAAGTGCTCGATTGGCCGTAACAGGGAAGTCCCTGGCCAGGGCTGATCAGAGATTTGCTGGTAAGTGTTACCAGTAGTTTCTCGACCCGTTATGAGCCTCACATCAGCACGACTTATCGGTTATTGGGGTTTGACGTTTACCACCCCTAGACTTGATATGCGACATATCAGACGAACAGACCGGACTGTACGGTAAGTGTTACTGGTTGGATTCACAGGAGTGTGAGCGGGATAGCTCTTCGATCTTCTGATCGCTCAATACCCGGATGGCCGTTACGTTTAGCAGACCGCTTGCGGCTTGTGGGTGCTTGATATGATCATCATCTGCTACCGGCGTATTGACGAGTCTTTAGAGTCCTACACAGAGGTTTCCTGGCTCAAGCGAAACGAAATAGGAGTGCATATGAGATATGTGCAGGACCGAGAATGATGCATGTATGTGATACCGTATTCCATTCTCGCGATGGATGTATCGATTGGTTATATTCGATATAACCTAGATATCGAATCAAGGATTGATTCGATAAGCCGATACATAGGATACTAGTCGGTTATATGCGATATGACCGGATCGTTAAATCAAGTGTTGATTTAATGATTTAATGTATAATTATATATTTGATATATTACTTTGCATTAACTAGTATTTGTTCACTTTAAATGGATTTTCTCACTTGATGTGCAAGAAGTATATGTGATATACTTTTGTGCACATATTTGTATCATGTTTGATGATACTTGATCATGTGGTTAAGTGTAAAGGATTAAACCATGGTTAAGAGATGATTAGGGTTTTGCTTTTTCATTTATTTATTTGTTTATTTATTTGGAAAAGATTTAGATAAGAATGGTGGCTATGTTTGTTTCTAGTTGAAGCTTCATGAAGCTTTGACTTCTTAACCATTCTTGTCTTCATGCTTAACCCTAACCCATCCAAGTAACCATGGTCTATTCTCTACACTCTACCCTAGTTAGTTTATGATAAGTATTCATTTATTATTCATTTTAACTCAACACTTATCATAATTCTAGCTTCATCTTCTTCTTCATCTTCAAGAATGAAAACTTGATGCCATCAATGGCAACTTGAGCAAAAGTGAGAGAAATCCAATTCTAAAGTGAACCCACCTCCTATTTCTTCATCCTCTACCTCTTGCTAAGTGGTTTTGGGTGTTTTCTTCACAAGTTTCACAACTTGGTGCAGTCGGAGCTTGAACTTGTGAAACCTCGACGTAGATCATCTTCGGCACGAAGCCGACGACCTTGCCCGCTCGTTTTTCCGATGAAGCCGACGATTGAGTCTAGGATTCGAGATGGACAGCGAGAGGACGCCTACGTGGAGCTAAGGAAGTGGAGAACTGGATCTACAAAGGTTGTAGCCTCTCTCCTTTAGTTAAGTTGTTAACTAGTTTAGTTTTTCGCCTAAATTTCTAGTTAACGATCCGTATTAGGGTTTCTCGGCACCCGTAAAATTTGTAATTGGCATGGTTGATGCCTTGTGAGACCTCTTGAGAGTGCCTAGGAACCCTACAGGCACTGGCCTGGCTGAAAGATTGGCGAACTTGTAGCGTGTAATTAATCCCGGCTAGTCTTTCCTTTTAGGGTTTGAAGGAAGATTTGACTAAAACTGTGGGAGACATCCTGATTAGATAAATTGATAACCAATCTAATCTCTGAGTGTTTTCTTCTCTCTCTTTCCTGGTTGCGACTATGTCTCGCCTTATTCAAGATAATAATACGGATGTATTGACCGAACCCGCTTGTTATACTGCGCTAGGGAACGTTGATCCCGCTCCAACTTATAATTGTTATAAGACAGAGCAAGAAATAGGGGATTACCAGAATTCCCGTGCCGCCTAAACGAAGAAAGTGCATGTTGATGCATCTTCTTCGGGTGAGTTCATTACACAGGACTGTTTCTCAGTATCTTTTATGTCCTGGGTATGAGATACCGGATCAGGATCCCACATATGTAATTTGTTACATGGGCTAAAGATAGGTAGAGAACTGAGAACGGGTGATAAGTTTCATGAGATAGAAACGGTGCAAGTATTGCAGCCATGTCTGTTGGTAGTTATCACCCTGTATTAGCAAATACATTGATTCTGAACGAATGTTGTTAGATACCGAACCTGATATACAACATCATATCAGTCTCTTTATTAGTAAAGAAGATTATAATTTTGTATTGTTGGATAATGTTTTGAACATTTCCTATATCAAGTGTTTATCGGTTCAGGCACGTTATCTAAAAGCATAGACGTTCTAAATCAAACTACAGTTCTTAACATACAGAACAAACGCAAGAGGAAGAGTTCAGAAATGAACGAATTCTTCTTTAGGCATTGTAAACTAGGTTATATCAAAGCGACCCGACTAGCTGAAGTTACATAAAGATACATATTTAAATTAGTTTGGATTTACATTTTGTAAAAATTGCTAGTCATGTCACAGAGATAAGATGACCACAGCTCCGTTTATTAGAAACAGAGAAAGAGTTAGTGAACTCTTGGGATTGATACATGTTGATGTATGAAGGTCCCCTGTCTACACAAGCCAAGACCGGTTCTTTGTACTTTATTACATTCACTGATTATCTCTCAAGATCCGGACATATGTTCCTGTTGAAACACAAGTCTGGAACTTTTGAGAAATTCAATGAATATAAGTTAGAAGTTGAGAACCAAAAATGGGTATAAGTATTATGTCCTTTGATGAGATCAAGGAGGATAATACTTGAGCACAGAAATCCTAGACTATTCTAAAGGAGAATGAGATTCTCTCTCAGCATTACTCCTTCGTATACACCATAGCATGATGGTATATCGGGGCGGAGCAATTGCACCCTATATGATATGGTGCGCTCTATGATGAGTACAACTGAGTTTCCTATTTCCTTTTGGGAGTTATGCACTTGAAAAGCTGCATACCTATTGAATAGGGTTCCAACCAAATCAGTTGCTTACCACTTCATATGTGATATGGAATGGGAAGAGCCCATATCTTAAGTTTGTTAAGATTTGGGGTTGTCCAGCCTATGTCTAAAAGCATAATCCGGACAAGCTTGAGGCAAAGTCAGATCTGTGGATGTTTGTTGGATATCCCAAGCATACGCAAGGGAATATCTTCCACCTAACCGAGGAACAGAAGATGTTTTGTTTCTCAACATGCCACCTTTGTGAAAGGGAATTTCTTGTGAAGAAATTAGTGGTTTTGAGGTAGAACTGGAAAAAGTTCCAGTTATGCAAACTGCAGCTGATGATTTGGTAAACCGGGAGGATTCAATAGTTTCCAACGAATCTCAGCCTCTCCGCCGATCTAGTAGGATTCCTCACCCACCTGAGAGATACTTCGGTTTCTCTATGACAGTGGGAGCGAGGATTGCATCATGAGATGATGACCCAACTAGTTTCGAGCTGGCCATCTGGAGTGGGACTCTGTAAGAATGGCTGGATGCTTAGCGATATGAGATGGAATCCTTATACACCAATAAACTATGGATTTTGGTTGCTTTATCTGAAGGGTTAAATCCCCATCAGGAGCAAGTATATCTTGAGAAGATTACTTAGTGTACATGGAAAAGTTGAGACTTTCAAAGCTATGCTTAAGTCCATCCAGATCCTACTTGCCACGGCTACATACCATGACTACGATATCTGGCGGTTGGGTGTCATGACTACTTTTCTAAATGTTGATTTAGAAGAGAGCGTCTATAAGTACACAGCCAGAGGGCTTCGTAGAAAGTGGGAGCAGCGGAAACGTGAGCAAGATGTTTTATGTGATAAATCAGGCATCGCGGAGTTGGAACGTCTGTTTTGATGTGGTAGTCAAAGAGTTTGACTTCATCAAAATGGTAGATGAACCTTGTATATACAAAAAGGGAGTAGAGAGTATGGTGGTGATCCTCGTAGAGTACGTGGATGACATACTCTTGATAGGAAAGGAGTTTCCTTTGCTACGCTCGGTCAATCTCCACTTATCACAAGGATTCTCCATATAGAATCAAAGTGATACCTCCTAAATCCTGGGTTTTGGATCTATGGGATAGATCTAATTGGATGTTAGGATTCTCACTAGTTATAGTGAGTTGGTATCAATCGATCCTGGGGAGAATCACTGGAAAAGTTCCAGGGTGATAAGGACGACTGAATGTCAGTCGCAGGCATTATCTTTACCCTCAGTGGAGGGACGGTATGTTGAAAGAGTTCCAAGCTAGATACCATGACTTACTAGACGATTAAAGGCAAGATACATCGTTACCTAGGATGCTACCAAAGAGGCAGTCTGGATATATATAAGTTCATGAGATGAACTTCGTTCCTACCATTGTGTGACAATGGAGTTGTGGCTTATGCCAGGGAACCCCAGTCCCATCAGAAATCCAGATATAATTCTTAGGCAGTATCACCTGATCATGGAGATGGTTGATCTCCAGGGAGATCGAGGTTAGGAGAGCAGACACAGAGGACAACAGCGCGGATCCACTCACAAAGGCCTTTTTCCCAGTTGAGAATATTTATGGGATGGTTGATTATGAGATACTTCAACCACAGCAAATTGTTGGGTATGTGATACCACAACAGATGGCCCTAGTGCAAGTGGGAGATTGTTAGTTATATGTATGCCCTAGAGGCCATTATTGTATATGCGATGTATATTATAGTGGATGCTTGGACATATATAGGGAGGACTTTCTTGCTCGACATGATAGTACGCTATCTGGTTACTCTTTATCTTAACATGTACTCTGATTGTCTCTATGTTACATGTTGATAAAGCCCTTAGGATGAGAACTTGAATACCAGGACTATGATGCGGATCATACTACTGGGGACAGTGTGGTCGCCAAGTACATCCTTCAAATGTTCCTAGTCGTAGGAGTACCGAGACAGGGCATCGATACTCCAGAGTAGACTAGCGTATGCGCTTCATGACCCATATGATGGGCGATGGATGATCTCATATCCATTGGTGTTTGATATCAGAGAAGGTATACGGGTGCCCAGTGAAGACTAGGTATACTGGACGGACTCGTCGAGAACTCCCAGATGGTATTATACCTCACGTCAGATGGCAGTTATCTGGTGTCACATGTACAGGTTAGTCTGTAGACCCGAGATCGTCATTGAGTCTTGTGTGATTCCTACTGTGCTTTGATTTCCATCATACCACATCCAAGAGGGCGTGCAAAAAGGTGGCTTTTGGGTACAGTCCCAAATCATATGGAGGCAATGAGCGATAGGAGGGGATTCGTCTCTCCCGGTATAGGGAGTAGATGTTGCGCTGTGTTCGATTGGCTATAACTGGAAATCCCTGGCCAGGGTTGCTGAGATTTACTGGTAAGTGTTATCATTAGTTTCTCGAACTGTTATGGACCTCGTATCGACACGACTTATCATGCTACTGGGGTCTGACGAATACCATCCTTAGGCGAGATATGCGATATATTAGAAGAAGAGACCGGACTGTACGGGAGTGTTACTGACTGGATTCAAAGGAGAATGTACATGCTTGCTTGTTGATCTTCTGAGCGCTCAATACCTGGGTGGATGTTACGTTTAGCTGACCACTTGCAGCTTGTGGGTGTTTGATATGATCATCACCTACTGCCAGCGTATTGACGATTCTTTAGAGTACTACACAGATGTTTCTTGGCTCAGGCAAAACGGAGTAGGAGCACATATGTGATATGTGCGGGACTGAGAACAATACGTGTATGTGATACCTGTAAGTCCACGTTGCGACCCCCGGTTCTTACGGGGAGGCGGAAACGGTATAAAATCAAAATTTTAACGCAAGAGGCAACATGGACTAAGCTAGGTCGGGATCTTTACCTAAACTAAAACTAGCATACTAAGCTAAAGATATTTAGCTACTCGGATGAAGATGGTTATACCTAAACTTGAACTCCTTCTCTTCAAGCTCCGATGGTGGTTCGATGGCTCCTTCTCGTTGTCTCCGTGCGCCGAAGATAGATCCACTTGAAAGCTCCAACCTTTAGCTCCTTCTTCGTTCTTTGAAGAAACTAGTTCACTTGGTTTGCTAAACCTAGTGAACTAGAATGAGTAGAAATGATTTAGAATGGGATTTTATCTATGGTTCTTGATTCTCAACTCATGAGACAAGAGAACCATAGATCAAGAGAGGGAGCAAGAGGTTGAGGGTGAAAGCAAGAGGAGAGCTCAAGAACAAGAGAGAGAATGAGCAAGAAAGAAAATAAGCAACTCTTTTGTCTTTCACCCTCTCATAATCCAAAGTGATCATAACTCATCATATCAAAAAAGTCTTATGTGATGGTTTGAAGCAACCATAACCTTATCATGTCATGCACTCATTTTACTCAAATGAGCAAGCAAGTAAAAGTCTTTGGCATGAAATGATAACCATGGTTATCATGATGGTCAACTAGTCAAGCCTAGTCAACCGGTCAACAAGTCAACAAAAATCAACAAGTCAACAAAGTCAACAAGTCAACAAAAGTCAACAAGTCAACAACCATATCACCATAATACTTAATTAATATAATAGTTAATCACATATCATATTCTCATTAGGGTTGAGCATAAAGTCAAATAGTCAACGGTCAACAGTCAACAACCCTAATGAGAATCCGCCGCCTCTGCCTCCCTGTCAACTGTGCATACACACCCGCATCCGCGTTCCGAGGAACACGAATGCAAACTGGATAAATCCAATCCCATAAGGTACACTAGGATCTGGCTTAAACCAAAGCCCGCTAGTGTAAACTGTCCGGACACTGTACGTGCACAAGTGCACGTACAGTGTCCGGACCCTGTCGCAAAACCATGCGACCTGTCGCAATACCATGCGACCTCTACTCTTTTGCCTAAAGGCGAAAAGCTTTCTGTGTGGGACTCTAAAGACTCGACACTACGCTGGCAGTGGGTTTAACCACAGACCGCAAGCGGCACTAGCTGTGCGTAACGGTCCCCAGGTAATGCCGACAAGAAGACCGACGAGGCGAAACCCATCTGAACTCCTACTGAGCCTGAGTGTGACATTCTCCGTACAGTCCGGTCTGTTCGTCTGATACATCGCATGGCGGGCCTAGGGGGCGGTAAACGTCAGTCCCCCAATAGCGGTACAAGTCGTGCCGGAGCGAAGCCCAAAACACCCTGAGATAACACTGGAAACCTACCAGTATATCTCGATTGCCCTGGCCAGGGACTACTCGTGTAATGGCTCTCCTAGACACAGCGCGATGTCAACCCCCAATACCGGGAGAGACGAATCCTGTCTAACCGTCACTGCTTCCAAGTGCTTCGGGACTGCACCCAACCACTACCTGTTTGCACGACTCCTTTGAGCCGTGGTAGGGTAGTGATCAAAGTACAGTGGGAACACACTCGAGGCGGAGTGACAGTGTCAAGTCAGCGGACTAAGCTGTACTCATGTCACCTGGGAACTGATAACTGACGATAGGTATAATACCAACTAGTCAGTTCCCGACGAGTCCTGTCCAGTGTACCCGTAACCTAACGAGCACCCGCATACTATCTCAAGTACGACGTACTGACGGCTGTGGGACATACCGTCTCCCACACTGGGATGAGAAGCGCATGCGCTGGTCTACTCCGGAGTATCGATGCCCTGTCTCGATAGTCCTGCGACCAGGGACCTGCATAAGGATGTGCTTATAGATTACCCAGCCCCACTAGTGTGACGGCCATCACATCGCTGGTAATCAAGCAAAGATCCTAAGGGCTCTACTAATGTGTATAGGCGATATACAAAAATAAACACATGTACACATTGAAGTAGAAACAAACCAAGTAGCATACTACTATTTTGAGCAAGATTGTACATACAAGGTGAATATCCCAAGCATCCATTAAGTAATATACAAACTAGTATGATACAGTAATGGCCTCTAGGGCATATACACTAACAATCTCCCACTTGCACTAAGGCCATGTACTGGCATATCGAAGACCTATCATCTCGATCAGCCGCTCGAACTGAGTCTGGGGCAGGGCCTTGGTGAATGGATCTGCAGTGTTATCTTCTGAAGCGACTCTCCGAACCTCGATCTCCTGGCGATCTACGATCTCCCTGATCAGGTGATACCGCCTTAAGATGTGCCTGGATTTCTGATGGGACCTTGGTTCCTTCGCTAAAGCTATAGCCCCGTTGTTGTCGCAATACAGAGGTATTGGATCAACAATGGACGGAACCACCTGAAGTTCTTTCAAGAACTTCCTCATCCAGACAGCTTCTTTTGCGGCATCAGATGCAGCGATGTATTCCGCTTCCATCGTCGAGTCTGCAACGGTTTCTTGTTTGGAACTCTTCCAACACACCGCCCCTCCATTGAGGGTAAAGACAAAACCCGACATGGACCTGGAATCATCCTTGTCACTCTGGAAGCTGGAGTCAGCAAAGGCCTCGATCTGGAGGTCTTTTCCGCCATACACCAAGAACATCTCCTTAGTCCTTCTCAGGTACTTGAGAATGTTCTTTACCGCTATCCAGTGTTTCTCCCCAGGGTTAGACTGATACCGGCTTACCACACTCAGTGCATAAGCTACATCCGGTCTGGTACACAACATCGCATACATTATAGAGCCTACCGCAGAAGCGTAGGGTATTATAGACATGCGATCCCTCTCTAAATCAGTCTTGGGAGACATCTCTTTAGAGAGGGTGATCCCGTGACAAGCCGGTAGGTTACCGCGCTTGGAATCTTCCATACTGAACCTCTTCAGTATGGTGTCGATGTACCTGGACTGCGAAAGTCCTAATATCCTCTTGGATCTGTCACGGTAGATCCGGATACCCAGAATGTACGAGGCATCACCCAGGTCTTTCATGGAGAACCTGTGTGACAAGAACCCCTTGACAGATTGTAGCATAGGAATGTCATTTCCTATTAAGAGAATGTCATCCACGTATAAAACGAGGAATACTACAGTTCTCGCTACAAATCTACTATAGATGCATGGTTCATCTGGATTTTTGATAAAGCCAAATTCTTTGACCGTCTCATCAAAGCAGATGTTCCAACTCCGCGATGCCTGCTTTAGTCCATAGATGGACTTAAGCAACTTGCACACCTTTCCGCTGCTCCCACTCTGAATGAAACCCTCTGGCTGGTCCATATAGACACACTCCTCTAAATTTCCATTTAGAAAAGCTGTCTTTACGTCCATTTGCCAGATCTCATAATCGTGGAAGGCAGCAATGGCAAGAAGGATCCGAATGGATTTCAGCATGGCTACTGGAGAAAAGGTTTCGTCGTAGTCCAAGCCAGGTCTTTGACGAAAACCCTTTGCTACCAGCCTAGCTTTATAGGTCTCAACCTGTCCATCTACACCAATCTTCCTTTTGAAGATCCACTTGCATCCTACGGGTTTTACCCCGTCTGGAGCAATGTCCAACGTCCATACCTTGTTGGTGTACATGGACTCCATTTCGGTCCGCATTGCATCCAGCCATTTCAGTGAGTCAACGCTCTGAACGGCCTGCTGGAAGCTAGTAGGCTCATCATAATCTATGATGCAATCCTCTCTATCCCCGTCTATGAGAAAACCGCAGTATCTCTCGGGCGGATGAGACTGCCTACTACTCCTGCGGAGTGGCGCAGGAATGTCCTGTTCTGTTGAACCCTCTGGTTCCACTAAGCTTTCAGTAACAGTCTGTGGTTCTGGAACTTCTTCCAGTTCTATTGTGTTCCCACTTATCTGGGTTTCCAAAAACTCAGTTTCCAAGAAGCGGGCATGCTGAGAAACAAAGACCTTTTGTTCCTCAGCTGAATAGAAAAGATACCCCCTGGAGTTCCTTGGGTATCCCACAAACTTACACTGTACTGAACGTGCCTCAAGCTTGTCCGCATGCTGCTTTTTTACAAAAGCTGGACATCCCCATACCTTAAGATACTTAAGACAGGGTTTCTTCCCAGTCCACATCTCATATGGGGTGGTAGGCACAGTCTTGGTGGGAGCCTTGTTCAAGAGATACGCAGCTGCTTCTAGTGCATATCCCCAGAAAGATCGCGGTAACTCAGCGTTACTCATCATGGACCGAACCATATCCAATAGGGTTCGGTTCCGTCTCTCCGATACACCATTATGTTGCGGAGTGTATGGAGGAGTAAGCTGAGAGAGAATACCATTCTCTTTTAAGTAATTCAGGAATTCGGCACTTAAGTATTCTCCACCTCGATCCGATCTTAGAATCTTAATACTTTTGCCGGTCTGTTTCTCTACTTCATTCTTATACTCCTGGAATTTTCCAAAGGCCTCGGACTTATGTTTCATCAAGAAGACATAACCGTACCTTGAGAAGTCATCCGTAAAAGTAATGAAGTAAGAATGTCCGCTTCGGGCATGTGTAGACATTGGACCGCACACGTCACTGTGTACGAGTCCTAAGAGCTCGCTCGCTCTTACTCCTTGTCCAGTAAACGGAGTCTTTGTCATCTTTCCTTTGAGACAAGATTGACAAGTGGCATACGATTGATATTCGAACGCATTCAAATATCCTTCTGTATGTAACTTAGTCAACCTTCTCTCATTGATGTGACCCAATCTACAATGCCATAAGAAAGTCTGATTCATTTCCGGAGACTTTCTTTTGTGTGTATTCTGGACGTTGAAAATCTGTGGTTGGTTTAACACGTATATACCATTACTCAATGTACCTGACCCAATCAAAACTTGATTAAGGTGAATGTTTACAACATTACTTACAAACGCAAATTCATAACCTTCTTTAGAAACTAAAGATACAGAAATGATATTACAAGTTGCGTTGGGTACAAAAAAGCAATTACGCAAAACCAAAACATGTCCATCTGACATTCCCAAGTGATAGTCCCCCACGGCTTTAGCATCCATGCTAGCTCCGTTCGCAACTTTGAGGGTCATGTCACCTGCCTTCAAAACCCTACGGTTTCTCAACGCCTGCAAAGAATTACAGATATGAGATCCTGATCCGGTATCCAATACCCAGGAAGTAGAGTTTATTGAAAGACAGTTTTCAATAACATACACACCTGAAGCTGAAGCTGCAACCTGCTTCAATTCCTGTGTTCTGGCCTTCCAGGCCCTGCAATCATTCTTCCAGTGTCCTTTCTTATAACAATAGAAGCATTCTTCCTTATCCACAAGCTTCCCCGCTATCTTTGTTGCTTTTGCTTTTCCCTTCGTATCCACTTTACTAACACCGCCCCTTGGTTTGGCGGGGGCCTTCTTCTTCTTTCCCTTGGCTTTCGCCTTGGACCTAGAAGAAGATGATCCTCCTACAAACAAAGTGGATGTTTCCCTACCTTTCTGTAGGGTGCCCTCTGCGCTCCTCAGCATGTTGAGGAGCTCTGAAAGTTCAACCTCTTTTTCTTGTAGGTTGAAGTTCAGTATGAACTGGGCGTAAGTGGAAGGAAGGGACTGGAGAACTATATCCGTATATAGCTCACTCTCCAATGTGATCCCTAGGTCAGCGAGCTCCTCAATGAAGCCGATCATCTTTAGCACGTGCTCGGCTACTGATGATCCGACGGCCATTCTTGTCGAAAATAACTTTTTCGACGCTTCGTATCTTGCGATACGTGATTGCTCTCCATACAGTTCTTTTGTATGGAGCAATATGGACTCCATGTCCATATTCTCATGCCTCCTCTGATGTTCGTTGTCCATCGAGGCAAGCAGGAGGCATTTGGCCTTCGCGCTATCAATCTCCCAAGTCTTACGGATTTCCTTATCCGCGACGCTGGAAGTTGGACCAGGGACAGGGGGAGCTTTGGTGGTAAGAAGATACCCCAGCTTGTCATAAGTGATTGCTATCTTGACATTCCTGAGCCAATCTTTGTAGTTTGGCCCTGTCAGTTTGTTTTTATCTAGGAGTAACTTAAGTCCAGTCATGTTGATTGGTCGCTGCAATTAGGAGAGAGAAGAAGAAACACTCAGCATGATGCTCTTGCAAGTTTAGAGTGGTTTTTAGTTTGTCTAAACAGGATGGCTCCCACTGTTTCTCGAATCCCTCCTCAAACCATAAAGGAAGAATTAGTCAGGATCAATCCCACCGTACAATACTTGCTTAACCGTTCAGCCAGGCCGGTGTCGGTACTTCGAGGGAGGTTTTCCAACGCTTTCGCGAAGTTCCTTAATTAGAGAACCTCTTTTCCCTGGGGGCGTAGCCCCGCTAACACCTTTCTAGGCACCTACTAGGTTTATAGCATTGATCGTTAAGTGAGAAATTTCCCGAGGAGTAGCATATACTCACAGTAGGATCGGGATCCAAATATCATCGCGTGACGAAACTGAAGGAATCCTACCAGAATCATCACACTCCAAATGGTATGCAAATCTAGCAAGTTTCAGTACTTATGAAACTCCCGATGTGGATTTTTGCCCCATGCTCTTATGACCTTGACGAAGGTCAACAAATCATAAGTCACATGTCAAGTTCTGCCCGTCATTATCCAGGTTAATTTGAATCCACCCGTATATACCCTTGACGAAGGTCAACAAGGTAATGCGAATGTCCCAAACCAACGCATCTATCTATGCTACATATGAATACCCAATAGCTACCAATCACTATGCCTTGACGAAGGTCAACAAACACAGCTTGAATACTATTGAATATTCATACGAAACGACGGAGGGCTACGAATGGTTTTGGCAAAACCGTGAACGTAGTGAACTTGATTTGGTCGATGGAACGAGATAGCTTTTAAAAGGAGTGGCTCAAGCTCCGCATTTAAAAGTTGGTTTTGAAAAGAACCGAGTGGTTTTTCGAAAGTGTTCCAACGACTTTAACTTGGTTTATTATCTTGCATTAGTTCTTTTAATGCGCGATATTCTTGCATTAGTTCTTTTAATGCGTCCCATCATTTAAACCTACCATTGCAGAAAATAACCAAAATATGACGTACGCTTATGCCATTCGCATTCGCCACGGGGCCCCGTCATTACCCGTTAGGTTACTTAACTAACGACAGAGCGGGGGCTGGGCTAGCGCGTCTGTAAAACATAAGCAACGCCTAAATAATATCATATATAGATATACTGCAATGATAAACATTTCAGATTACAGATAAATACATTGGATATACTAGGAATCTGTAATTTGTACGAGCCTGTAACAAAAACAGATTACACGGTCGCGGTGAATAGCCAATACCCCACCCAAGACCCCTACGGGTGCGGCAAACTACCCGCCAAGTACCCGAAGCGTAGCAACCTCCCTCATCTCCATGAGTAGGCCACTCGACACTTCGGCATACCCGGTAGTTTGTGCACCCCTCCATGGGTCTATCCTAGGAGCAAAAACAGTAAAAAGAAATTATACAATGACGGCTACAACCCCGACCCGGTTGTGCGGCCATACAAATAATTATTACATCAATTTACAAATTTACATGAATTGCAAGAAAAGAAAACTCTCGTCTCACAACCCCCGGCTATTCACCCGCGACAATCCAACATATTTATATACACATTCCAGCACATTACAGATCATGTATAACCCCGACCAATCGACTTATAGCGATTGGCCGACGTTCAATACATGCAAACATCACAGATATAACCATCATAGTCAAAGTGCAGTGAAGTTCGGAAAAATACGGAATTATAGGACCCCAAAAGGAAATTTCTTTTCTGGAAAATCTGGGCACATATAATATATTCCAAAAATCCCAAAACCAACACAGACACACACTGCACGAAAAACGATGCACAGAAGACGACAAAGCGCGGCGCTTCCGCGGCGGATCCCTAGCTCGCGCGGCGGAAGGGCGGCGGTTTGGACGAATTACTGTATCGTTTTTCTTGGGTGTTCACACAAAACCCTGAGCCGAATTTACAAGTATAAAGTTTTTCATTTTGACCAGAAAAAATTTCAACAGAAACTCAGATTTTGTAAAAGTTTGGTTTTTGGATTTTTCCGGTTCCGAACTTCGTTACACTTCACTACCAAGCTAGTTTAAGTTTAGTTAGGCTCTGATACCACTGTAAGTCCACGTTGCGACCCCCGGTTCTTACGGGGAGGCGGAAACGGTATAAAATCAAAATTTTAACGCAAGAGGCAACATGGACTAAGCTAGGTCGGGATCTTTACCTAAACTAAAACTAGCATACTAAGCTAAAGATATTTAGCTACTCGGATGAAGATGGTTATACCTAAACTTGAACTCCTTCTCTTCAAGCTCCGATGGTGGTTCGATGGCTCCTTCTCGTTGTCTCCGTGCGCCGAAGATAGATCCACTTGAAAGCTCCAACCTTTAGCTCCTTCTTCGTTCTTTGAAGAAACTAGTTCACTTGGTTTGCTAAACCTAGTGAACTAGAATGAGTAGAAATGATTTAGAATGGGATTTTATCTATGGTTCTTGATTCTCAACTCATGAGACAAGAGAACCATAGATCAAGAGAGGGAGCAAGAGGTTGAGGGTGAGAGCAAGAGGAGAGCTCAAGAACAAGAGAGAGAATGAGCAAGAAAGAAAATAAGCAACTCTTTTGTCTTTCACCCTCTCATAATCCAAAGTGATCATAACTCATCATATCAAAAAAGTCTTATGTGATGGTTTGAAGCAACCATAACCTTATCATGTCATGCACTCATTTTACTCAAATGAGCAAGCAAGTAAAAGTCTTTGGCATGAAATGATAACCATGGTTATCATGATGGTCAACTAGTCAAGCCTAGTCAACCGGTCAATAAGTCAACAAAAATCAACAAGTCAACAAAGTCAACAAGTCAACAAAAGTCAACAAGTCAACAACCATATCACCATAATACTTAATTAATATAATAGTTAATCACATATCATATTCTCATTAGGGTTGAGCATAAAGTCAAATAGTCAACGGTCAACAGTCAACAACCCTAATGAGAATCCGCCGCCTCTGCCTCCCTGTCAACTGTGCATACACACCCGCATCCGCGTTCCGAGGAACACGAATGCAAACTGGATAAATCCAATCCCATAAGGTACACTAGGATCTGGCTTAAACCAAAGCCCGCTAGTGTAAACTGTCCGGACACTGTACGTGCACAAGTGCACGGATGTGACCGAACCCTGTCGCAAAACCATGCGACCTGTCGCAATACCATGCGACCTCTACTATTTTGCCTAAAGGCGAAAAGCTTTCTGTGTGGGACTCTAAAGACTCGACACTACGCTGGCAGTGGGTTTAACCATAGACCGCAAGCGGCACTAGCTGTGCGTAACGGTCCCCAGGTAATGCCGAAAAGAAGACCGACGAGGCGAAACCCATCTGAACTCCTACTGAGCCTGAGTGTGACATTCTCCGTACAGTCCGGTCTGTTCGTCTGATACATCGCATGGCGGGCCTAGGGGGCGGTAAACGTCAGTCCCCCAATAGCGGTACAAGTCGTGCCGGAGCGAAGCCCAAAACACCCTGAGATAACACTGGAAACCTACCAGTATATCTCGATTGCCCTGGCCAGGGACTACTCGTGTAATGGCTCTCCTAGACACAGCGCGATGTCAACCCCCAATACCGGGAGAGACGAATCCTGTCTAACCGTCACTGCTTCCAAGTGCTTCGGGACTGCACCCAACCACTACCTGTTTGCACGACTCCTTTGAGCCGTGGTAGGGTAGTGATCAAAGTACAGTGGGAACACACTCGAGGCGGAGTGACAGTGTCAAGTCAGCGGACTAAGCTGTACTCATGTCACCTGGGAACTGATAACTGACGATAGGTATAATACCAACTAGTCAGTTCCCGACGAGTCCTGTCCAGTGTACCCGTAACCTAACGAGCACCCGCATACTATCTCAAGTACGACGTACTGACGGCTGTGGGACATACCGTCTCCCACACTGGGATGAGAAGCGCATGCGCTGGTCTACTCCGGAGTATCGATGCCCTGTCTCGATAGTCCTGCGACCAGGGACCTGCATAAGGATGTGCTTATAGATTACCCAGCCCCACTAGTGTGACGGCCATCACATCGCTGGTAATCAAGCAAAGATCCTAAGGGCTCTACTAATGTGTATAGGCGATATACAAAAATAAACACATGTACACATTGAAGTAGAAACAAACCAAGTAGCATACTACTATTTTGAGCAAGATTGTACATACAAGGTGAATATCCCAAGCATCCATTAAGTAATATACAAACTAGTATGATACAGTAATGGCCTCTAGGGCATATACACTAACAATACCATATTAGATTCTCGCGATATGAGATATCGGCCGGGTATATGTGATATAGCCGGGTCATCGGATCAAGCGTTGATTCGATGAACTGATTCAGATTATATTAGTCGGTTATTTGTGAAATAGCCGGATTATCGGATCAAGTGTTTATTCAATAATTTAATGTATAATTATATATTTGATATATTAAATTACATTAACTGATATAAGCTCACTAAAAGATTCTTTTTCTCACTCGGGTAATACATTGATATATATGCGATATATGTTAATTGTATTATTTTATTTTGTTACAATAAATATTATATATGTGATATATAATATTGTAACATGATATGGTTATTAATGCAACATGTTTTGTGGAGTTTAATTGAGGTTAGGGTTTGGATTAGGGTTAAGTCTTCATGACGCTTTCAAGAAGCTTCTTGAAGCTTTGACTTTGACTTGGATATTTTGTGATATTTTGTGATATTTGCTTAACCCAACCGAACCCTTTAACCCTAGTTATGTCTCTACAATGGTTAGCCTTCTCATATCCACCAAGGTTGTATTTCTAACCACAGACTAGAGTTTCATTATTCATCACAAAAGGATTCTTCTTCTTCTTCCTTGAGTTCTCTATGGAAAAGCTTACTAGCTTTTTCATTAGTGATGAAAATTAGTGAGTTAATGAAAACAAATGAGAGCAAAAATGCTACTTCATCATCCTAATCAATTCTAGCCTTTTAGATTCGGGTGTTCACTTCATTTAGTGAGTGAGAGCTTGTGCTAATGAAACTTCAAGATAGATCATCTTTGTTATCGAAGATCGGAAGTATGCTTGCATCTTCCTCTTTGTGGAGCCTCTCGAGAGTCCGGAACTTGATGATCGCAGCGAAGGGACCACAACACAGAGCTTATGATGTGAAGGACCGGACTACAAAGGTTGTAATCCCAAACTCTTAGATGTTAAAGTGCTTAACATGCTTTGTTTCGCCTAATCTCTAGTCTAAGATCTTGGTTTAGGGTTGTTCGGCACGGATAATTTTTAAATCGGGCATGGTTGATGCTTTATAGATCCTTGTGCGTGTGCCTAGTAACCCTACAGTTAAGTTAGGAATTTGTGATGTTTTTTATGGATTTTTTCATGAATTTTGATGAATTTTTGAAGTGAGAAAGAGTTGGAGAAATGAGGGGCTGCCATGGGTGGAAATTTCGGCCAAGACATGAGGGGAGAGAGAAGTGAGGGTGAGTGGTAGAAGTGTGTAGAAAACTTCTCCAATTATTACACCATATTTAGTCTGTTCATTGTTTAATTTATTTTCTAATTTTATTTGACCTAGAAAAATCTAGAATTTTGAAGTCGAATCCAAGAAGAGAAGAGCATGCTACTAACTAGATTCCAATATGTCATGGCTCACTTTGTAAAATTAACCCATTTCTATTTTGTAATTTGCACTAATTTAATGTATAATTAAAGCTTATGTTAATATTTGATTTTAATTAATTAAGGAAAAATATTTAAGTACTCTAATAATTTATAATTGACTAAATAAATACCAAATACTAACAATTACATAGTTAAAATAGGCGTATTTAAATCAATATTGAAGAATCATTTTAGTTGAGTTTTACGGAAAATACGGTTTATTTTACCGATTATCAGAAAATTAACTTAAAGGGTTTTATTTATTTATTTATTTATTTTTAAAACGTTACAATTTTCCCCCTTAAAGAAATTCGGTCCCCGAATTTAAATTAAAACTCCCCCCAAATACTAAAACATTTTGCAAAACACTCAAATCGTCGGGGCTCCGAAATCATCAATACATAACTAAAAATCAACCCCGTCAAGCATAACGCAATCATCGGAGTTACGGTGAAAATACCATGTCAAAGTTCAATACGAAAACCAACATGAAATACATCAAAACTATAACTTGTATATAGTGCGTATCGTAGTAAAATCGTCTAAACATCTGAATAGAGAAGCATGCAAAAACACCTAGGTACTGGTCTCAGGACAGTCCTGCTCGATTATCAAAACAAATAGTAAATTTCATAAAAACGTACTGGTCAAAATGAAATCAATCTTAAATACAGTATACGAGATACCACGTGCGTCCGGTGCGCACGGAAATCGAAATCAAATACAGATGCCACGAATACGCACGGAAACAAAACTGAGTGCAACGGGTGTGCACCAAAAACATCTGTCAAGTGCAATGGGCATGCACGACAATAATATTAGGTGCATCTAATCCGCACAAAACCCCGATTTAGTGCATCTGGTGTGCACAAATCGCATCAAGTGCGCTAAGTGTGCGCAAGAATCTCAATCAAGTGCACATGGTGCATGAAAACATAAATCGAATATCCAAAATCATGTGCAACCCATATATATGAAATCAAATCAGTATCTCAAAATGTATAAAATCAAAATCAAGTGTAATGGGTATGCACAAAACGAACATCAATACATCTGATAAATGGAACACGAATCGAGTGAAAAGAATGAGAACATAGGAAAACCAATCATAAAACAAAATCCTCAAAAACAACGGAAATGTGATACTCGAATCACCAGATCGCAAATCGTAACACCGACGTTAATGTGCTCCTCTTTCCTCTGGTGTCGACTGATTCGAACTCCTCTCTTCGAAGCTGTATGAACTGTGCTACAAACGGATATACTCATATCTAGAGTCTCCCAAGTAATATATCCCATCACATGATATCCGGACTACGTTAAACTTTTCGATCGATTCATCAAAGTCCCATAATTCCCGAGAGCTCAACACTGAAGTACAGTTTAAGAATATCCAGTACATGCCAAAGCACCTGCGGACCAGCCATAGAAAGGCAAACCCAAGCCTTACTAATGGCACCGTGGAACTGCCGTAAACCCTAAGGATCAAAGGTGTTCTCATGGTTATTATGTCGAGTTAGGGTTTCATTCTTCTAGAGGGTCCATAGAAATACCTGCATGTTCTTCCGAATACCTTAAACTTGGGAAAATGGGTTTCTGACATTCGTTCGAACCCTTTAACTTCGTCTGGACGACATGTGAATACCCTTCGTCCGTCGCTAAATAATGCTTCAACATTCTAGAATAGACAATACCCTAACGGTCATCGCATTCTAGCCGCAGCTCTCTCTACCCGTGCGACCGAAGTAAAAGAAACCACCATCCGATATCGACGAAGATAAATTAAAGGAACGAATAGAATACGGTGCAAAGAAATGTACATCCTAAGGTTTCTTAAGAAGAGTAGAGTATTGTAAGTATGCCGCGGATCATACCCACGGTATGTCACTCTACCAAAGTCACCTACTCCATAGACCAAGATCAACCTAGACTTAGACAAAGGTTAAACCTAGCGCTCTGATACCAACTTTGTCACGACCTGAAGGTACGGAACGTGACCGGCACTTAAATTATGAAGCGTCTAGAGGCGCAACGTAATCTAAGTAATCCAAAGCCCAAAAATCTAAACCATTTAAAAGAAGAAGTAAAGGAAAACATGTTTAAAAGCAACATCGTATTTCTCAAAAATTTTGGCCGAGTCTCCTTTGTAAAAACTGGCCCCAATCGGGTATAAATAAGAATATATACATAAGCAATAAAAAAAAGGCATCCCAAGCGGGAGCTAGCTCTACGCCAAAAGGCGGAAACAACCACACAATGCACTATAATAAACAACGCCGAAGGGCGAGGCTGAAAACTCAAAAGAAAATCAAATCCACCAGAAAATCATAATAACACAAGTGCGACTCTAAGGTCGAAATAAAAACAACTGGTCTTCTAAATCTACCAATAATACAAGTCTGGTTAATGGAGCTTACTAGATACAATGGAAATAATAAAATTGCAACGGCGGTCCTGATACAAGTGAACCAACCTACCAAGCAAATCACCCTGAATGAAATGTTGTGCCAGCAAGCCGCCAAGGAATCCTGTACATCGAAACCTGTAAGAAAATTTGGCACGATGGGGTGAGTTTCCAACTAGTGAGTAGAAGACATCTGCGAGTAGAAATCGCATGCACGACGATCTCCTAGATCATAATAATATACTTAATATAACACTAGTCATCTAGTAGTGGCAGGGTAATAATCTATGCGTAAGTGCAATGCTCAGTGCTCGTGTCAGTGCCTCAAGTAGTAACATGTCATGTGTATGAGTATGCATGCACTATGAATGTAAAACAATCAACCATGAAATCTGGATATATCTGGATAAGAAATCTTTAACTTTTATCATAGTAAAATTTGTATGGTAATCTGAAACAACATCAATGAAATCCAGGAAAATCGATGCCAAGCATCGACACAAAACATGCAAATCTCATAGTCTCAATATCTCATAGTCTCAATATCTCGTGCTCCGTCAGTCCGGATCGGCCCATATCATCAAATCACACGACAACGGTCGGTATCCTCCGGATATCCGCCGCGCCAGACATCACCGGTAGGTAGTCTTCCCCAGCCAAGCTCATCATCATCCCCACAAAAACACTCTCGCCCCGGGGTACCGTACCGGGCCCACCATGTACCCGAGACGGTTCCTCCACTCCTCGAATCGGGTCTCGAAATCCAACAGAAAATATGAAAACTCATGGTAGACGACCCATACATCACGAGAAAACAACAACTTGTATTTTAAAATGAGAGGGAGGGAGAGAGAGAAGTTTTTATATATATTCTTGCGGTTTTCCCCAAAATCCAGAAATCTCATAGAAATCCAAGATCCCAAAATCATGAGTAAGTAAATAATGAGTGTCGGCATAAGCCCCACAATACTGCATGATAATATGAATATGTGAATGCATGAAGTGTCTAACTAATAAATGCAATTTCTAAACTAGCACATGAGAGTAATTACACAATATTATATTAGACTAGCATTTAGCTGATTGTATCAATAAAGATAATATGTTATAAAGTGTACGTGACATGGCAATTACCGATGATGATGTGTGTGAACCGGCAAATAAGTGTACGTGGAACATGCGGTTCATTGGCAATGGTGCTGGTGTCCTAACAGGCAGAGTTTTATGTTAGCTAAAGAAACATATGTATGAATATGCAATGCGATGAACACAGCATGAATATAACGGTGAATGTGTAGAAAACGCACAACTAAAAAATACATACTAATTACGAGTCATATAGTTTGTTGTTTAAAAAAGAACAATTCATTAGTTTGAAAATAAGTGTGACTCGAGCCTAAACTAAGATCTACCTAACCAACTAAGAAACTAACTAAAGACACTAGTCGAAAGGTAAGAAGAATCCTACTAAAGTCTGAGTCGATATCTCAAGTAGTCGGCGATCCAGCCTCAATAGCGTCATGTACGTAGTACGAATTCCTCGAGTCACGAGTGCGGATCAATCATCACATCATCAAACAATATCATGATCAAGGGTACTGTACTATAATCACATACATCCCAATATCATCAAACATATATCATTGTTTGTGTAAATGTACATCATCAAATGATCCACTAAAATATCATGTCATATATCATATCGTGATTAAGTCATATATTGCAATCCGGGTTCTATTCTAGGGCCTCGTACATTTCAATGTCATCAACACATATTATCATTTATATAAATATATTTTATATAATCTCATTGCCCAACGATCCGCTACTATCATAACACATCTCATGTCATAACTCGATCATATATCCAATAAATCACGGCATCAAGCCTAATCATATCGACTCATCCTCATGTATTATATAACCTCCTCATATCACATGTGTATATATATATATATATATATATATATATATCTACACACATTCCTATATATATATATACATACACATATATACACCAAGTCAAGTTTATGTGTGTGTGCGTGTGTGTGTCTATATTAAACCTACGAATTCCCTCCAAGGCAGTCATCCACTGGTTAAGTCTTTCTAAATCAGTCTAATCCAACCTAAAGTCTTCAATAATAACCTACTCATCAAGAATCTAAGCTCACGCCCGACTTCCTAATAATAGTACATAATATCCTTATTCTACATTTACGGGGGTGCTATACGCCATCCACCTGACTTCCCCCGTAGATATACATCTACTCACCTGTTCCTCGTCTACCGAAGTCGATGCTGCCATCCACTTCTTCATCGTCCGAAGTCCACATGAGGGGTATCTATACGCAAACATATATAATATCATAAACAAAAATCGCGGACAAAATAAAAACGGCACACGAAACACGCATAGGTTAAAACCTATGACCCGCTCATGCAAAATAACCAAATAAACCTCGACATCACTGTACAAACGCCGATTATTCGAGAAAAACCCAAACACACCAACCATGGTTTTACAAATCACTAATTATAATATGAAATAGATTGCAACTCATGAAAACCTCAAAATAAATCAAATCGATTTATTTCCGAAAACCTAGAAAGCACAAAATTTTCGTTTTAATTCGAAACTTGATATTTTAAAAAAACTAATGGCCATAATATTCACTAAATATCCTAACTAAGTCATACAAACCATTACCATAATTTAATCTCATCAATTTGTATTAAACCCAAAATTCTAGTTTGCAAAAATATCAAATTTTAACATTTTATAAAGAAAAATTCACAATTCAACAACTAAGCTTGGTTTTCCATGAGCTAAAGTATTAAACTATAATTTATAATCTTAATAATATCATGAAACCCTAATTATATTTTAATCCCAATTATCGAATCAATTTCTAAAACTCTAGTTAGCAAAATTAGCATAATTAGCACAATTTTAAAGTAAAAACTAGCAAACTAGTAACTAAATTAGGTTTTGCATTCAATTAACATGTTAATCTACCCATTAAAACCATGAATAATTGATAAAATTTCTCACTAGAATTTTATCTCACCTATATACATGATTTATAAAAATCTAGTTTGCAAATAGCTTAATTTGAACAATTAAAATGTAACAATTAGTAATTTAACAACTAAATTTCATTTTGCATACCCCAAGATGTAATACTACACTTTCAAACCATGATTAAATGATAAGAACCCTAATTTGCATTCAAAAACCCTTTCTTGAAATTTTTATTTAGCAATTAGAACCAATTTAAAACCTAATTAAACACTTAATAAGCTAAATTAAGTAATTTACTAACAATCAAACCAAGGGCTTAGGACTATTCCTCAACATATGAGATCCAAACATGAAAACTTGCCTCCAAAAGAATGGTTTCCTACTCCAAGATCCATACTAGTTGAATAAAGAATAGTGGGTATAGGTTAAATTAGGAATTTGTGATGTTTTTTATGGATTTTTTCATGAATTTTGATGAATTTTTGAAGTGAGAAGGAGTTGGAGAAATGACGGGCTGCCATGGGGGGAAATTTCGGCCAAGACATGAGGGGAGAGAGAAGTGAGGGTGAGTGGTAGAAGTGTGTAGAAAACATCTCCAATTATTACACCATTTTAAGTCTTTTCGTTGTTTAATTTACTTTATTTATTTTCTAATTTTATTTGACCTAGAGAAGTCTAGAATTTTGAAGACAAATCCAAGAAGAGAAGAGTATGCTACTAACTAGATTCCAATATGTCATGGCTCACTTTGTAAAATTAACCCATTTTTAATTTGTAATTTGCACTAATTTAATGTATAATTAAAACTTATGTTAATATTTTATTTTAATTAATTAAGGAAAAATATTTCAGTACTCTAATAATTTATAAGTGACTAAATAAATAACAAATACTAACAATTACATAGTTAAAATAGGCGTATTTAAATTAATATTGAAAAATTATTGTAGTTAAGTTTTATTGAAAATACGGTTTATTTTACCGATTATTAGAAAATTCACTTAAAGGGTTTTATTTATTTAATTATTTATTTATTTATTTTTAAAACGTTACATGGAGAAATTAGGAACCACATGATATATAAATTAAATTGTTGCAGTCAAATAGCGGCTTTTCCTTTATATGCTCACATTTCAGTTTTATTTTGCATATATTATATTCATGGATTTTCGCATTGAGATATGGATTTTTTCATGATCTTTTCTGGATTTGAAGACCATGGTAGTTTCATGAAATTATGTATTATTTGAAAAACCCTGTTTCTCTTGATATGATATTTCAGCAACCGCCATGAGTTTTCTCGGTTCTGATATACACCCCATGCGAGGAGGCGTCGTGGGCCGTGTGCGGGTACATGGTGGGGCTCGGAGGTACCCCGGGAAAAGAAAGGTATATCGATGGATCACGCCGATGAGCCTGACAGGGGAATCATACCTACCGGTGACATTATTTAGACTCGGCGGTTATTATGGGGATACCGATCGGAGTTATGTACGTATGGATACGTCGAAATGCGAGGGTCGAAGCTGGGCACTCGTGTTTTCGAGATAGCGTATGATACGTACCTATCAGGGGCCAGTCGTGGTGACAGCACCTGATAGATCAGTATTTATGTGTCGATACTTGACACATGTTTTCATGATATTTTTACTCCTATGTATATATAACAGTAGAGTGCGACGCTGTTATATATGCATATGTATATATATTAGTGGAATGTGACGCTAATATATATGTATACATTTCTAATTTATATACATCATCATAATGATTCATGCAAATATACTTATTTATTATATGAGATTACTTGATATTGGACACTGGATATATGAGATTTGCTTGATATTGGACACTCAGGATATATGAGACTTACAAGATATGAGAGCCAATTTGGGGGCTGATTTGAGTATATTTGGGATTTGGATTGTCTTGATGGTTTTTGGTCCTATCACGAGGTCAGGATTCCGTGAGGATGACATATTTTATCCCATACCCTGCATTTATTTTATATGCATTGTTTCATGTATTAGTAGTATCCGATAGAGTACCTTTCATGACTGTTGTATACATATTGCCATTTATTGCTATCAATTTGCATATGTTAGATTCGTGCTGTACGTGCATACTTGCGATTACCTGCATATGTTATTTACTATTCATGAGTTAGCAACTCACCACCGTTGTGCCACAGTGTTTTGCAGCTTGTTCCTCAGAGTAGTCGAGGCAGGCTTTTCATCTATCGTGTCATCTTTTGCTACGGATACCGCTACGGCTCTTAGTGTGCAGTTTTGCTATAGGTGTGTTTTGCGGTTATCCGTTAGGTACATTGTATCTTGTTGTATCTTGTGCTCTCCATTTACTATTATCATATATTGACCTAGAGACTTGATGTGAGGACGATTTTGTATATTTTTTTGTGACTTGGATGTCTTTTATGCAGTTTCTTTATATCTTCTTTTATTCTTCGCTACGGCGTCGTATATCTGTTTTCGTGGTTGTTTTCCGCCTTTCGGCGTGGTTTTTGCTCCCGTTTGTGATACTTTACTTATATATTTATGTTGTACCCTTTTGGGGATGGTTTTTACAAAGGAGGCGCTGCCAAAATTTTAAAGGAAATAAAGTTAGACTTTAAAGAATTTTGTTTGAGATTTCAAAGTTTTAAAAAATGTTATTATCACTTACTACTTTTTGGTGGTTTAGATTGCTGGGTTTTTGGCTTACTTAAATTGTGTTATGCCTGTAAACGTTGCGTAGTTTAAGGGCCGTCACATGAAAATTTCGGGTCGTGACATTACCTTACCACCTTCTCTACCTTAGAGAGCATTGCCTCCTGCACCTGTTACTACTTCACGCCAGAACAATGCTTAGAGAGGTCGTGGTCGCGGTGGTCTTATTTAGAGAGGACGAGGTGGCAGAGGCGGAGGACAGCTGGATGCCGGCAGAGGATAGGCCCGAGTCTTTGCATTGACTTCTCAAAATACGCAGGCGTCGAATGCAGTCTTGATAGGTACCCTTTCAGTATGTTCTTTCGATGTGTGCATTTTTTTGACCCGAGATCTACGCACTCGTATGTGTCCACACACTTCGTACTGAGGTTAGGCTAAGACTCGTCCTTGTTAGATGAACCACTCATCGTGATTACTCCTGTTGGAGAGTCGTTTGTTGCACGACATGTGTTCCGGTCATGTGTCGTTCATATTGGAGATAGAGATTCATACGTCGATTTGATCCTCCTTGATATATTGAACTTTGACATTCTCCTCGGCATGGACTGGTTAGCTACTTGCTATGCATTCGTAGACTGCCGTGAGAAGACAGTCAGATTTGGTTTTCTAGGAGAGTCTGTTCTTGTTGTGCAGGGGGACCGCAGTGTCGCCCCTCACAGTTTGATTTCTGCCCTTTGCGCTGGTCGGCTCTTGAGGAAAGGATGTCGTGGATTCTTAGCTTATATTTGTGATACTGGTGCCACAGCAGGTCCGTTGGATCAGGTTCCTATTGTGAGAGAGTTTCTCGACGTTTTTCCTGATGAGTTGCCGGGATTGACACCAAAGCGAGATATCGAGTTTTGCAAAGATTTGATCCCCAGCACGAGACCTATTTCCATACCTCCTTATCGGATGGCCCCGGCGGAGATTAAAGAGCTTAAAGATTAGTTGTAAGATTTGCTGGATAAAAGCTTATTCGTCCGAGTGTGTCGCCTTGGGGAGCTCCTGTCCTGTTTGTCAAGAAGAAGGACGACAGTATGCGGTTGTGCATTGATTATCATAAATTGAATCGAGTTACCGTGCGGAATAGATATCCCTTACCTCGTATTGACGATTTGTTTGATCAGCTCCAGGGTGCGGGACATTTCTTGAAGTTTGACTTGCGGTCGGGTTATGACCAGTTTCGGTTTCGGAATGATGACATTCCGAAGACTGCTTTTCGTACGCGCTATGGGTATTATGAGATCTTGGTGATGTCGTTCAGGCCCACTAATGCCCCAGCAGTGTTCATAGATTTGATGAACCGCATCTTCAGGCCGTTTCTTGACCAGTTCATTATAGTGTTCATTGACGTTATTCTAGTATACTCCTGGAGTTGTGAGGAGCATGAGCAGCATTTGAGGATCACGTTGTAGACTTTGAGGGAGCACCGGCTGTTTGCTAAATTCTCTAAGTGCGCTTTTTTGGCTTGATAGTGTTGACTTCTTGGGTCATGTAGTTAGATGGCATACGAGTGGACCCGAAGAAGATTGAGGCCGTACAGCACTGGCCCAGACCTGTTTCAGTCATAGAGGTTCGCAGCTTCTTGGGTTTGGCCGATTACTACCGACACTTTGTATAGGATTTTTCTCGTATCGCTGCACCACTGACCGGGTTGACCCGAAAGGGAGTTCCTTTCCTTTGGACCGAGGCATTCGAGCAGAGTTTTCAGCAGTTGAAGACTCATTTGACGACTACACCAGTCTTATCTTTGCCTTCAGGGTCAGGCGGATTTGTTGTCTATTGTGATGCTTTTCAAGTGGTTCTAGGCTGTGTGTTGATGCAGAACAGTAGGGTCGTCGTTTATGCTTCTCGGCAGTTAAAGATGCATGAGCAGAACTATCCCACTCACGACTTAGAGATGGCAGCGGTGGTCTTTGCACTCAAGATTTGGAGGCATTACTTATACGGTGAGTCATGCCGGATATTCGTGGACCACAAAAGCTTAGAGTATATTTTCCATCGGCGGGATCTGAATTTGAGGCAGCACCGTTGGATGGAGCTCGTGAAAGACTATGACTGCGAAATTCTTTATCATTCAGGAAAGGCGAATGTTATAGCTGATGCTTTGAGTCGGAGGCCCGGAGGTAGCTTGTCCTATTTGAGCACAGTTCAGAGATAGTCTTCTGTAGATAGGATGATCCTATGCGACAGCCGAGTACAGTTTGAGTTTAATTCGACTGTCCCTATCCACAGTTACTTGATCGCATCTGGGAGGCACAGTCCGACGATGCTCGTTTGTCAGAGATCATGGAGCAGGTTCGGTAGGGTAGAGATTCAAAGTTCATGATCGATGACCAGGGAGTGCTACGATTTGGGACTTGACTATGTGTGCCAGATTTCGAGGGGCTGAGACGCGAGATCTTGGAGGAGGCACATCAATCAGCATACAGTGTTCATCCGGGTTCCACCAAGATGTATCATGACTTGAGAGATGTCTAATGGTGGGAAGGGATGAAGAATGATGTTGCAGATTTCAGAGGCTGGCAGGAGAGTTACAGCCTTTGCCCATTCCGGAGTGGAAATGGGAGCAGATCTATATGGATTTCATCGTGGGTCTACCCAGGACCAGTTGAGGGTATGGCTCTATTTGGGTGATCATAGACCGATTAACGAAGGCGGCTCACTTCCTGCCAGTGAATACTACTTTCAGATTTGCTCAGTATGCTCAGATTTATATTAATGAGATTGTGCGACTACACGGCGTTCCGACCTGCATTGTGTCCTATAGAGGCACCCAATTCACTAGCCGCCTTTGGCAGAAACTTTAGGAGACTTTGGGCACCCGATTAAGTTTCAATACAGCTTTCCATCCGCAGATCGACAGTCAGTCAGAGCGGACCATACAGACTCTCGAGGATATGCTCCATGCTTGCGTTCTAGATTTCGGCGGCAGTTGGGATCGTCACTTGCCCTTGATAGAGTTATCCAATAATAACAGCTTCCAGGAGACGATTCAGATGGCACCGTTCGAGGCCTTGTATGGGAGAAAGTGTCGATCGCCCATTTGTTAGACATAAGTTAGTGAGAGCAGTGTTTTGGGACCCCAGATAGTGCAAAAGACTAAAGAGAAGATCCAGTTAATTCAGGACAGGATGAGAGCGGCCCGGAGCAAGAAGAAATCTTATGCTGATAGATATCATCGCGCCGATGAAGGGCGTGATAAGGTTCGGGAAGAAAGGGAAGCATAGTCCCAAATTTGTGGGTCCCTTCGAGATTCTCGAGTGAGTCTGTGCAGTTGCTTATCGTTTGGCTTTTCCACCTAGTTTTCCAGATGTTCACCCCGTATTTCATGTATCGATGCTTCGCAAGTACCTTCATGACTCTTCTCACGTGATTCAGCACCAGAGGATCCAGCTGGAGCGCTACCTTTGTTTCACCTAGCAGCCGGTAGTTAATCTGGATCAGCAGGTAAAGAAACTGAGATCAATGTTCTTATCGTCCATGAAGGTTCTTTAGCGTGGCCCGTACAGTGAAGAGGTCATCTGGGAAGCCGAGGATGAGATGAGGAAGAAATTTCCTGTAACACTTTGAAAATTCGTTTAGATTAAATTTTATGTTAAATTGTGATAATACGTGTTTTTCGTAACACCGAGCTAATAACTATTTCCACATGGATTGGAATAAATCTATTTTAATTGTTAAAATATATAATTTCATATATAATTGTGTTTTATTGGTTAGCATTTAAATTATTGTTCACTTAATTATTTATTCTACTTATTTACTAATTACTAAGCTATTTTTCTTAAAACATGCACACACATCTTGTGTAACCCTATATTAACAACATGTTAATTCATGCTTTTAGAACCATGGCAACTAAACTTTCATTTTAACATACTCTTTTCTCTCCTCTCATGGTTCTAGTTTTCTCTTTTAAAGAAAATGAGAAAAAGAAAAGAAATGAAGGCATGTGAGGTATTTAATGCAAGCATGGCTCTCTTTTCTCTCTCTCTTGACTCCATAACACTCCCTCTCCCTCTCAACTCAGCAGCCCAGCAGCAGCCTCCCTTCCCCTTCCTCCTCTTCTTCTTCCTCCTTCATTCCAAGCCTCCATCTCCATCAAAAATCCCTCATTTCATCACAAAATCTCATGTTAAACACTTCAAAACACTTCCTTGTTGGATTCTTGAGGCAAGTCTTAGCTTTAGGAGGCAAGATCAACAAGATTGAACCATTCTCAAACCAACTTGAGGCATAAAGCCTAACCTAAACACTTAATTGCTAAACTTTTAGTTTATTTAGCTTAATTTAGTGTTTAAGTAGTGGATTAGTGTTAATTATGTGGTTTAAGAGGAAATTAGGTTAAGATAGGGTTTTTATGGTTTGAGTAGCTTAATTAAGTGTTGTTAGTATTAATTAATCCAAGTCTTTTCTAAAGTTCTCACTAAAATACCTTAATATCACAAATTAGTGTTTTAATACGGTTTTTAATATAGTTTTATGATACAGTAAATCTGCTAATACTCGGGTAGTTTTTAAATTAAGCAAACATATACACTAGACTATATATTATATTAGGAGTGTAGTGTAAAAATCTGGACCTTTTTCACCAGATTTTGACCGGTGACATCCCCCTCGTGGCCGGCCCAATTTTGGCTAAAAATGTTGAAACTTTGCAGGTAGTTGTCTGTATGTATTATAAGAGATTTGGTCTTGTTTGTTTTTCTTGTTTCTTCTCCTGATAAAATCTGGGACCAATTTCCTATAATTTTGGTATTGTGACATTGTTATGACTTGGACTTTAGATACCCAAACCTTGGTTTTGTGATTTAATTAGTGGCCTATAGGGAATCTGGGGTGACTCGAGTCATTTACTAGAAAAACTAGCAAGTCCATTAACCTAAATTCCACACTAGAAGACCACCCTGCCAATACGAACCCAATCTATCCCACTTAGACCGAGCTCGCCAGATTTCTTGGTGAAGTGGCAGGCCATTTTGTGGTGTATGGTGCTAGGATTTGTTCTGTAGCTCATATACCTCCTATATAACACCACAATACTGTTTGTTTGTCCCTATTTCACCTAAACCAAAATTTGGAGCAAGCTTTCATGATTTGCTGCTTTGTTTTTGTAACTTTTCTAGAATTGTAGTTTTGATATTTGGTTTTGTATCCATCACTTGACGTTTATACGTCGATGTCGGGTGTTGTTTGATTGTTTTGCGTGACTAGACCATAGGTTTTAACCTATGTGTGATTCGTATGCTGTTTTGGTTTTCGTGCGTGATTTCTATTTACGATTCTATGTATGTATATGTGTAGGCACCCTCGCGAGGACTTCGGACGATAAGGACTAGCAAGGCGACATTGAGTTCGGCAAGCAAGGACCGAGTGAGTAGATCTATATCTATGGGGAAAGTCTGGTGGATGGCCTATCGCACACCCGTAAATTATTAAATGGAAACCGATCTCTAGGATACAGTCGTGGAAACCTAGATTAGGAAACTAGGAATATAGTTTAAAGGATAGTTAGCGATGATATTAGTGATATGATTTATAAACGTGTAGTTGCAATATAATAGGTATGAGTTTTAGGATAGCATGTCACTTGATGCATAAGGTAAATTGTATATATATAAAATTGATATGATATGAGATATTAATGTGATGGAAAAGAGTTTACGTGGTGATATGAAGACTTGGGGTGGTATGTCGTTATATGGATACGAGTCGATATGTGATAATTGATACCTTTGCCGGTCCCTTGATCTGAGATTGATACGGATGGGACCTGAGAGATAGGTATAAATATATGGATAATATTGTGAATCTTGAATGATAAGCCGTACGAGACGTGAGGTCCGTACCCACCTTGTCACATAGGTTGTTAGGATCCTAAATTGTTTTATGACGCCGTACGATGAGTTACCGTACGTGATGAGTTAATTGATGTTTGATCCATACACTTGACTAGAGAAGGCCGATTGATAGATTCACCGACTCGGTCATGTTAGATACGTATACCTTATACCTTTTAGCTGCCGATTTACTTTATGCTACGTTCATCTCATTACTATTGCATCTCATATGCCCGCGCTAGTACACCTGCACCATTATCGATGATGCGTATGTCACACTTACACAGATTGGCCGGCTCATACACTTCATCATCGATAATTGCCATGTCACTACACAGTAGAATTGCTGCATCTGGATATGACTCCTTGCATAACTTACTTGCTATAGTTACATATACACCTTTATACGATGTTGTATTTGACCTTGGAGGATTTGGGAACCGCACGATATATTTTAAAACTGGATTCATTTTAAAGAGTGGTTCTCCCTTGATATATGCATATTATTGTTCCATGTTGCATGATTTACAGATATGCTTACATTCTGTTATATGTCTCATACATCATGCCTTACGATTTTACGGATTGAGAGCTTTCATGAGATTTCTGGATTTGAGAACCGTGGTTATTTCAAATGAAAGTATGTATTGTTTTAAAAACCCGGTTTCTCTTATATGATATTTTAGTGCCTCCACCATGTGTTTTCTCGGTTCTAAGATTGGCATGTTTCACCCGATTCAAGGAGGAGGAGGAACCGTCTGCGGGTGCATGGTGGACCGGGTGAGGTACCCCGGGGCAAGATGGTCGCAGATGATGGCGTTGAGCCTGGCAGGTGAGCATTAGCTACCGGTGACAGTATTTGGACTCGGCGGTTTATCCGGAGGATACCGACCGGAGTAGAGAGATGGACATGAGGGCCGATCTGAGGATGCGGAGCCTGAGATATAAGGATTTACGTGTCGATGCTGGACACGGGTTTCATGATATTTCGAGTGTCGGTGTTGGACACTCAGGTTATATGTTTTGGAGTGCCATTGATGGACACACACATTCTTGATATCCTCATATATTTACATGCATATGCTATTACGATGTTTCGAGTGGATGAGATCCACATGTATATTGACATTGATTATATTATTAGATGGTATCCACATGTATACTGCATTCACTATATTGTTGGCACATATTTACACATATTATTGTTGGCATATAATTAGCCGATCATGTAGGTGTCTATAAAGGTGTTAACGGGGTTATGCCTCTGGGAAAACGAGGTTTATTTTAATTAGGTCCGTACGAAAGTACGGGGAACCTCCCTCAAAGTACCAACACTGATCTAGCTGAAATATTGGCGAACTTGTAGGGTGTAATTAAATCCCGGCTAATCTTACCTTTTAGGGTTTGAAGGAAGATTTAATTAAAACAGTGGGAGACATCCTGATTAGATAAGATAATAACCAATTTAATCTTGCAAGAGCATACGCTAAAGTGTTTTCTTCTCTCTCTCTCCAGGTAGAGACCATGTCAGGCCTTAATCAAGATAATAATATGGATATATTGACAGAACCCGCTTATTATACTGAGCAGGGGAACGTTGGTGCCTTTTTTCTTATAAGTGTTATAAGATTGAGCAGGAAATAGGAGAATATCTGGATTCTCATGCCGCCCAAACGAAGAACAAGCATGCTGATGCATCTTCTTCGGGTGTGTTAGTCATCGAGAACTGTTTCTCAGTTCACTCTACGTCCTGGGTATTAGATACTGGATCGGGATCCCACATATGTAATATGTTACATGGGCTACGTAAAGGTAGAGAACTGGGAATGGGTGATCATTCCGTAACAGTAGGGAATGGTGCAAATGTTGCAGCCAAGGCTGTTGGCGAATATCACCTTGTGTTACCAAAAGGTAATACATTAATTCTGAACGAATGCTATTACATTCCGACCCTGATATGCAATATTATATCAGTTTCCTTATTGAATAAAGAAGGATATAATTTTGTAATACAGGATAATGTTATGAACATATTCCTGAATCAAAAGTTGATAGGATCAGGATCGTTAAATAATGGCATGTGCGTTCTAAATCAAACTACAATTCTTAATGTATAGAACACAAACAAAATGAAGAGTTCAGAAATGAACGAATCCTTCTTGTGGCATTGTAGACTAGGTCATATCAATGCGACACAGCTAGCTAAATTACATAAGGATGGATATTTGAATCTGTTCGAATTTTCATCTTATTACACTTGCCAGTCACGTCTCAAAGGCAAAATGACCAAAACTCCGTTTAATGGACACGGAGTAAGAGTTACAGAACTCTTAGTGCTGATACATAGTGATGTATGTGGTCCCATGTCTACACATGCAAGGAATGGTTTATCCTACTTCCTTACATTCACTGACGATCTCTCAAGATACGGACACGTGTTCCTGATGAAACACAAGTCTGAAGCTTTTGAGAAATTCAGGGAATATAAGCACGAAATAGAGAACCAAACGGGCAAAAGTATTGAGATCCTTCGATCTGATCGATGAGGAGAATACTTGAGCAATGAGTTCCTAGACTATCTAAAAGAGAATGGGATTCTCTCTCAGCTTACTCCTCCTTATACGCCACAGCACAACGGTGTATCGGAGCGGAGGAATCACACCCTATTAGATATGGTGCGCTCTATGATGAGCACTGCTGAGTTACCTATTTCTTTTTCGGGTTATGTGCTTGAGACAGCAGCATACCTATTGAATCAAGTTCCATCTAAATCTGTACCTACCACACCATATGAGATATGGAGTAGGAAAAGACCGTATCTTAAACGAGTTAAGATATGTGGTTTTCCGGCCTATGTCAAAAGGCAAAATCTGGACAAACTCGAGGCACGATCAGTTCTTTGAAAGTTTGTGTGATATCCAAAGAATTCTTATGGGTACTTTTTCTACCAAAGTGAGGAGCAAAAGGTGTTTGTTGCTCAACTTGCCACCTTTTTAGAAAAAGGAATTTCTTGCAAAAGAAATTAGTGGCAAAGAGGTAGAGCTGAAAGAAGTTCCAGCACCACAAACTACAAATGATGATTTATTGGAACCAGAGGATCCAGTAGTACCCAACGAACCCCAGCCTCTCCGCCGATCTAGTAGGGTTTCTCATCCACCTGAGAGATACAACTGTTTTCTCGTTGATGGTGGGAGAGAGGATTGCATCATGGAAGATGATGACCCGATTAGCTTCAAGTAGGCCATCACGAGTGGTGACTCTATGAAATGGCTGGATGCAATGCGATCTGAGATGGAATCCATGTACACCAACAAAGTATGGACTTTGGAAGTTGCTCCTGAAAGGGTAAAACCCATTAGGAGCAAATTCATCTTTAAGAAGAAACTTGGTGTAGATGGAAACGTTGAGACTTTCAAAGCTAGACTTGTTGCAAAGGGTTTTCGTCAACGACCAGGTGTGGATTATGACGAAACCTTTTCTCCAGTGGCTATGCTTAAGTCCATCCGAATCTTACTTGCCATTGCTGCATACCATGACTACGAAATCTAGCAAATGGATGTTAAGACCGCCTTTCTAAATGGTGATTTAGAGGGGTGCGTGTACATGACTCAGCCAGAGGGCTTCGTAGATATTGGGAGCAGCGGAAAGGTGTGCAAGCTGCTTAAATCCATATACGGGTTAAAGCAGGTATCGCGGAGTTGGAACATCTGCTTTGATGTTGTAGTCAATGAGTTTGACTTCATCAAAAACATAGATGAACCTTGTATATATAAAAAGGTTGCAGAGAGTAAGGTTGTCTTCCTCGTATTGTACATCGATGACATACTCATGATAGGAAATGATGTTCCTATACTGCAATCGGTCAAGCTCTTCTTATCACAAAGATTCTCAATGAAAGATCTTGGTGATGCCTCCTGCATATTGGGAATTATGATCTATAGAGATAGATCTAAATGGATACTAGGATTGTCCCAATCCAGGTACATTGACACCATACTAAAGAGATTTAGTATGGAAGAATCCAAGCGTGGTAACCAATCCATGATCTCTGGACTCACTCTCTCCAAAGAGATGTCTCCCAAGACTGATTTGGAAAGAGCTCGCATGCAAGGGACACCCTGTGCTTCGGCAGTAGGCTCTATCATGTATGCGATGCTATGTACCAGACCTGATGTAGTATACTCATTAAGTATAATGAGTAGGTATCAAGCAGATCCTGGAGAGAGTCACTGGATAGCTGTGAAGAACATTCTCAAGTACTTCAGAAGGACTAAAGAGATGTTGGTGTATGGCAACGGAGAACTCCAGGTGGAGTCATTTACCGATTCGAGCTTCCAAAGTGATAAGGACAACTCTAAGTCGCACTCGAGATTTGTCTTTACCCTCAATGGAGGGGCGGTGTGTTGGAAGAGTTCCAAACAGGAAACCATTGCAGACTCGACGATGGAGGCTGAATACATCGCTGCCAACGATGCTGCAAAAGAGGCTGTCTGGATGAAGAAGTTCATTACTGAACTTGGTGTGGTTCCATCCATTGAGCATCCAATACCTTTGTATTGTGATAACAATGGAGCTGTGGCTTTGGCCAAGGAACCCAGGTCCCATCAGAAGTCCAGACATATTCTGAGGCAGTATCACCTGATCCTGGAGATAATTGATCGCCGGGAGATAGAGGTCAGGAAAGTTGATACGAAGGACAACACTGCGGATCCACTCATGAAGGCCATTCCCCAGACACAGTTTGAGAGACTCTTCGGGATGTTGGGTATGAGATACTACAATAGCTGGCCTTAGTGCAAGTGGGAGATTGTTAGTTATATATATGCCCTAAAGGCCATTGTTGTACATATGATGTATATTATAGTGGATGCTTAGATATATATAGAGAGGACTTTCTTGCTCGACATGATAGTATGCTTTTTGGTTTCACTCTGTCTTAACATGTAGACTTGTATTAGTTTACTGTCTTGCTCTCACATGTTGATAAAGCCCTTAGGATATGTACTCGACTACTAGGACTATAATGAGATCATACTAGTGGGGCCACGGTAGTCTATGAGTACATTCTGTAATTGTTCCTAGTCGAGGGTGTATCGAGACAGGGCATCGATACACCAGAGTAGACTACCGTATACGCATCTTGACCCATATGATGGGCGATGGATGATCCCATATCCATCGGTGTTTGACATCAAAGATGGTGTACGGGTGCTCAGTGGAGACTGGGTATACTGAACGGACTCGCCGAGAACTCCCAGATGGTATTATACCTCACGTCAGATGGCAGTTCTCCGGTGACACTGGTACAGGTTAGTCTGTAGACCCGAGATCGTCATAGAGTCTTGTATGATTCCCACTGTGCTTTGATTTCCATCATACCACGTCTAAGAGAGCATGCAAAACGGTGGCTTTTGGGTACAGTCCCGAATCACATGGAGGCAATGAGCGATAGGAGGGGTTTCGTTTCTCCCGGTATAGGGAGTTGATGTTGTGCTGTGTTCGATTGGCTATAATTGGAAGTCCCTGGCCAGGGCTGATATAGAGCGCTATTGGTAAGTGTTATTGGTAGTTTCTCAACCTGTTATGAGCCTCACATCGACACGACTTATCGGTTACTGGGGTCTGACGTTTACCACCCCTAGACTAGATATGCGACATATCAGACGAAGAGACCGGACTGTACGGTAGTGTTACTGATTGGATTCATAGGAGAATGTATAGGCTTGCTTGTTGATCTTCTGATCGCTCAATACCTTGGTGGCTGTTACGTTTAGCTGACCGCTTGCAGCTTGTGGGTGTTTGATATGATCATCACCCACTGCTGGCGTATTGACGATTCTTTAGAGTCTTACACAGAGGTTTCTTGGCTCAGGCAAAACGGAGTAGGAGCACATATGTGATATGTGCGGGACCGAGGATAATACGATATAAGATACCGTATTCTATTTTTGCGATATATGATATCGGCCGGGTATATGTGATATAGCCAGGTCATCAGATCAAGTGTTAATTCGATGAATCGGTACATGTTATATTAGTCGGTTATATGGGATATAGCCGGATTGTCGGATCAAGTGTTGATTCGATGATTTAATGTATAATTATACATGTGATATATTACATTACATTATCTAATATAAGCTCGCTTTATTGATTCATTTTCTCACCGGATAATACATTGATACATATGTGATATATGTTAAATGTATTATTTTCTTTTGTTACAAATATATATTATATATGTGATATATAATACTGTAACATGTTATAATTACAAATGCAACATGATTTATGGAGATTAAACATGGTTAGGGTTTGATTTGGGTTAGCATTTTCATGAAGCTTTTAGAAGCTTTACTTTTGTTTTATGCTTAGATATTTTGGATTGATATTTTGTGTTGATATTTTCTAACCCAATCCAAACCCTTTACCAAGGTTAATTCTCTACATGGGTTAAGCCCTTCTTACTTAACCAATGCTTGATTTGTAACCATAGATAATTATTCATTATTCATCACAAAAGACTTCATCTTCATCTTCGAAGAGGAAGACTTCAAGCAAGAATGAATCATTCGACTTGTGGAGCCTCTCTTGAGTCCAGGAGATCATGGATCGCGGCGAAGGGACTACTATTCGGAACTTATGAAGCGAAGGAACGGACTACAGTTTGTAATCCCTTTCTTTTAGATGTATAGATGTTTACATGCTTTGTTAACCCTAATTATCTAGCAAAGATCCTCGCTTTAGGTTGTTTGGCACTAGAAAATTTTAAATACTGCATGGTTGATGCCTTATAGACCCTTGTGACAGTGCCTAGTAACCCTACAAGATGAAGATTAAGCAAGAGTACCAGCCTCCTTATAGTTCGGCATAGGCAAGATCGGAAGAGACCCTGAGCAGGTTCCTTCCACGACATTGCTGCAATAAGATTTGCACTCAGGATCAGATGTGTGACGTGTATTCAAAGGACCAGAGGTCGACGCCAGTGACGTGCTGCTTTACGAGTGGTCATACTAATTGGCCAAGAGACGACCAGAGAAGTGCCAGAGTGGAATCGTTTCCGTTAGCACACCGAACGGACCGATGAGCCAATGGATTGCGAGATTGGTAATTCACAGAGAAATGAGGACCCAGAGACAGAGGACGCCAGACCGTGAGCAGGAGGCCAGCGGATGTTCTTGCTCTGCCAGTTTTGGGCGCACCAATATTTTTCGACATTGTAGGAGGTGTACCTCAATGTCATTTGCTGCGATTTGCGTTGTGATCCGAGTACCATGCTTATATCGCTTAGATTTGTGTTTTAATGATCGAGTTTCATGATATTGATTTCGTGCACCATGGCTGCACCTACTGGGTATTTATATTTTTGTGCATAGTTATCACACTCGATATACGCATTACACACTATTGTATTGGTTTATGATTTGTACATATCTATTGCACTTGATATTGATTTTGTGCCTTGGCTGCACATGTTTATGATTTCTTGGATTTCATACAGTTGATTTGATTTTGTGCGTGTGGTACGCACTCGATTTGATTTTGCACTCGGTATAGCTTATATGTGCTTGTAGTGCATTGATATGCATTTTGTGCACGCAGTTGCACACGTTTATGACTTTATACATTTTGGTACACTCGGTGTTGCTTTTTGTGCATTGGAGTTATTGTTTGTATTTTGTGCATTGATGCACTAGATTTGTATTTTTGTGCATTTGTTACACCAGACTTGTACATGCTTTTGCACTAGATGTTTTTTTACGGACCTGACGCGTTTGATTTGGATTTTCGCGCATGACATGAGATGTGATTTTGTGCACACCAGATGCACCCAATTGAGATTTCCATGCACAATAGATGCACCAGATATTGTTGTCGTTCACACCCGTTGCACTGGACGGATGCTTTCGTGCACACCCATTGCACTTAGTTTTTCTTTGTGCATATTGTGGCACCTGTGTTTGGATTTGATTTCCGTGCGCACTAGACGCACGTGATTGTTGGATACGCCTTTTGAGGCTAATTTTGCTTTTGAGCACCTTATTTTCACGTTGGGAACTATATTGTGTAGTAGCCAAATAGGACTGATCTAGGGACGGTACCTGAGTATTTTGCATGCATTAAAAAGTTAACAAGAGGTTTTCAAAATGGAGCTATAGTCTCACTATTTTCTACGTGTCCGCGAGCGGCACGAATGTTTATAAAGGAAAACCTTTTAGGATATTTCAAGACGGCGGAACGTATAATTTGAGCAAAAACATATATAAGTATATTTACTACTTTACAAATGAACGTCCGCTACTTGTGCCGTGATTCGCGCATCACACGGTAATTTGGGAAAAGAGATTTTGCATTCATTTCTACTCGGAGGTTTCAATGATTTTACAACGATGTGTATTATATACGAGTTTTAGTGTTGAGTTATATACTCATTTCCTTGTGCATGCATTGCGCTACGATGAGTTTTATGTATTCATGACACCCGGAGCCCCGATGACTTGATTGTTTTGCTGAAATGTTTTAGTATTTGGGGGTATTAAATTTAAATTCGGGGACCGGCTTACTTTGAGAGAGGAAGATTGTAACACTTTGAAAATTCGTTTAGATTAAATTTCATGTTAAATTGTGATAATACGTGTTTTTTGTAACACCTAGCTAATAACTATTTCCACATGGATTGGAATAAATCTATTTTAATTGTGAAAATATATAATTTCATATATAATTGTGTTTTATTAGTTAGCATTTAAATTATTGTTCACTTAATTATTTATTCTACTTATTTACTAATTACTAAGCTATTTTTCTTAAAACATGCACACACATCTTGTGTAACCCTATATTAACAACATGTTGATTCATGCTTTTAGAACCATGGCAACATAACTTTCATTTTAACATACTCTTTTCTCTCCTCTCATGGTTCCAGTTTTCTCTTTTAAAGAAAATGAGAAAAACAAAAGAAATGAAGGCATGGGAGGCATTTAATGCAAGCATGGCTCTCTTTTCTCTCTCTCTCTTGACTCTAGAACACTCCCTCTCCCTCTCAACTCAGCAGCCCAGCAGCAACCCCCTTCCCCTTTCTCTTCTTCTTCTTCTTCCTTCATTCCAAGGCTCCATCTCCATCAAAAATCCCTCATTTCATCACAAAATCTCATGTTGAACACTTCAAAACACTTCCTTGTTGGATTCTTTAGGCAAGTCATAGCTTTAGGAGGCAAGATCAACAAGATTGAACCATTCTCAAACCAACTTGAGGTATAAAGCCTAACCTAAACACTTAATTGCTAAACTTTTAGTTTATTTAGCTTAATTTAGTGTTTAAGTAGTGGAATAGTGCTAATTATGTGGTTTAAGAGGAAATTAGGTTAAGATAGGGTTTTTATGGTTTGAGTAGCTTAATTAAGTGTTGTTAGTATTAATTAATCCAAGTCTTTTCTAAAGTTCCCACTAAAATACCTTAATGTCACAAATTAGTGTTTTAATACGGTTTTTAATCTAGTTTTATGATACTGTAAATCTGCTAATACTCGGGTAGTTTTTAAATTAAGCAAACATATACACTAGACTATATATTGTATTAGGAGTGTAGTGTAAAAACCTGGACCCTTTTCACCAGATTTTGACCGGTGACACTGCTGGGTTCTTAGGCACCCTAATGAGGTCTCACAAGGCATCAACCATGCCAATATCAAGAAATACGGTGCCGAGAAACCCTAGACTACGGATCGTTAGCTAGATGTCTAGGCGAAACGATAACAAGTTAACACTTAACTAAGAGAATACGGAAATACAACCTTTGTAGATCCGGTGCTCCACCTCCATAGCTCCGCAACGAAGTCCCCTCGCTGTCCAAATGTATTCCCGGGCTCTAACGTCGGCTTCGTCGGAGAAATGGCGAGCTAGGTCGTCGATGTCCATGCCGAAGATGATCTACGTCGAGGCATCGCTAGATCAAGCTCTCACTTCACAAAGTCAAAATACTTGTGAAGAAAACACACTCTACTACTTGGCAAGAGGTAGAGGATGAAGAAATAGGAGGTGGGTAGACTTTAGAATTAGATTTCTCACTTGTTTCATCAATCCACCATTGATGAAGTAAGGTTTTCTTCAAGGAAGAAGATGAAGAAGAAGAAGATTATCATATGATAAGTTAAAAGAAAATAATACTTATCATATTATAAACCATGGTCAAGTGTAGAGAACTAACTAAGGTTATGTGAATGGTTAGGGTTAAAAGAACAAGACAAAATGGTGACTTGGTCAAAGCTTCATGAAGCTTCAAAAAGCTTCATGAAAGAAAAGAAAGAAAACCATTTTGCTTTTTCTTTTTATGCTTTTATTAATATCCAAAATGAATAAACAAATAATAAAATGAAAAAGCAAAACCCTAATCATTAAGGTAACCATGGTTCAATTCTATACACTTAACCAAAGAAGCATGTATCATCAAACATGATACAAACATTTGTACAAAAAGTATATCACATATACAACTTGTACAACGAAGTGAGAGAATCCATTTAAAGTGAACCGATACTAGTTAATGCAAATTAATATATCAAATATATAATTATGCATTAAATCATTAAATCAACACTTGATTTAATGATCCGGTCATATCGCATATAACCGACTAATATCAACAGTAACAACTTATCGAATCAACACTTGATCCGATAACCCGGCTATATCGCATATAACCGATCAATGTCACAAATCGCGAGAATCGAATACAGTATCACATACTGGTATCATTCTCGGTCCCGCACATATCTCATATGCGCTCCTATTTCGTTTCGCTTGAGCCAGGAAACCTCTGTGTATGACTCTAAAGACTCGTCAATACGCCGGCAGCGGATGATGATCATATCAAACATCCACAAGCCGCAAGCGGTCTGCTAAACGTAACGGCCACCCGGGTATTGAGCGATCTGAAGATCGACGAGCAAGCCCGCTCACACTCCAGTGAATCCAACCAGTAACACTACCGTACAGTCCAGTCTGATCGTTTGATATGTCGCATATCTTGCCTAGGGGTGGTAAACGTCAGACCCCAATAGCTCGATAAGTCGTGTCGATATGAGGTCTATAACATTTCGAGAAACTACTGGTAACACTTACCATTAAATCTCAGCAACCCTGGCCAGGGATTTCCTGTTATAGCCAATCGAGCACAGCGCAACATCAACTCCCTATACCGGGAGAGACGAATCCCCTCCTATCGCTCATTGTCTCCATGTGACTCGGGACTGTACCCAAAAAAAAACCGTTTTGCACGCCCTCTTGGACATGGTAAGATGGAAATCAAAGCACAGTGGGAACCACACAAGACTCTATGACGATCTCGGGTCAACAGACTACTCTGTACCAGTGTCACCAGAGAACTGCCATCTGACGTGAGGTATAATACCATCTGGGAGTTCTCGGCGAGTCCGTCCAGTGTACCCAGTCTCCACTGAGCACCTTTATATCATCTCTGATGTCAAACACCAATGGATATGGGATCATCCATCGCCCATCTGTATGGGTCGAGAAGGTACACGCTAGTCTACTCTGGTATATCGATGCCCCGTCTCGATACACCCTCGACTAGGGACTTTGAAGGATGTACTTATGGACTACCATGTCCCCACTAGTATGATCCGCATCATAGTCCAGGTAGTCAAGTACACATCCTAAGGGCTTTACCAACATGTAACAGAGAGACAATCAGTGTACACGTTAAGGTAAAGGTCAAACAGATAGCATACTATCATGTCGAGCAAGAAAGTCCTCCCTATATATGTCCCAGCATTCACTACAATATACATCCAATGTACAGTAATGGCCTCTAGGGCATACATATAACTAACAATCTCCCACTTGCACTAGGGCCATCTGTAGCAGTGGTTGTAGTATCTCATACTCAACCATCCCATAAAAGTCTCTCTCCAGGAATAGGCCTTCATGAGTGGATCCGCCGTGCTGTCCTCTGAGTCTACTCTCCTAACCTCGATCCCTTAGAGATCAACCATCTCCATGATCAGGTGATACTTCCTTAGAATATGTCTGGATCACTGATAGGACCTGCGTTCCTTGGCATAAGCCACAACTCCATTGTCACACAATGGGAGGAACATAGTTCATCTCATGAACCAATATACACCCAAACAGCCTCTTTGGTAGCATCTTAAGTAGCGATGTATCCTGCCTTTATCGTCTAGTATGTCACGGTATCTAGCTTGGAACTCTTCCAACATACCGTCCCTTTACTGAGGGTAAAGACAATGCCTGTGACTGACACTTAGTCGTCTTTATCACCCTGGAACACTTCCAGTGATTCTCCCCAGGATCGAATGATACCATCTCACTACAGCTAGTGAGTAGCCTAACATCCATTTAGATCTATCTCATAGATCCAAAGTCCAGGATTTAGTAGGTATCACTTTGATCCTATATGGAGAATCATAGTGATAAGCGGAGATTGATCGAGCGTAGCATAGGAAACTCCTTCCCTGTCAAGAGTATGTCATCCACGTACTCTACGAGGATCACCACCATACTCCCTACTACCTTTTTGTTTATACAAGGTTCATCTACCATTTTGATGATGTCAACTTCTTTGACTAATCCATCAAAACAGATGTTCCAACTCCGTGATTCCTGCTTTATCCTATAAAGCATCTTGCACACGTTTCCGCTGCTCCCACTGTCTACGAAGCCCTCTGGCTGTGTACTTATAGATGTACTCTTCTAAAACATCATTTAGAAAAGCAGTCATGACACCCAACCACCAGATATCGTAGTCATGGTATGTAGCCGTGACAAGTAGGATCTGGATGGACTTAAGCATAGTTGCTTGAAAAAGTTTCATCATTATCCACGCTTGGTTGATGACGAAAACCTTTAACAAGTCTAGCTTTGAAAGTCTCAACCTTTCCATATACACCAAGTAATCTTCTCAAGATATACTTGCTCCTGATGGGGATTTAACCCTTCAGATATAGCAACCAAAGTCCATACTTTGTTGGTGTATATGGATTCCATCTCAGATCGCTAAGCATCCAGCCATTCTTACATAGTCTTACTCCTGATGGCCAGCTCGAAGCTAGTTGGGTCATCATCTCATGATGCAATCCTCGCTCCCACTGTCATAGAGAAACCGAAGTAACTCTCAGGTGGGTGAGGAACCCTACTAGATCGGCGGAGAGGCTGAGGTTCGTTGGAATCTACTGAATCCTTTGGTTCTACCAAATCATCAGCTGCAGTTTGTATGGCTGGAACATTTCCAGTTCTACATTACAGACCTTGCCTCGAGCTTGTCCGGATTTTGCTTTTAGACATAGGCCGGACAACCCCAAATCTTAACTAGCTTAAAACATGGGCTCTTCCCTTTCTATATCTCATATGGAGTGGTAGGCAACTGATTTGATTCGAACCTATTCAATAGGTATGCAGCTTCTCAAGTGCATAACCCCTAAAAGGAAATAGGTAACTCAGTAATACTCATCATAGAGCACACCATATCATATAGGGTGTGATTGCTCCGCCCCGATATACCATCGTGCTATGGTGTATTCGGAGGAGTAATGCCGAGAGAGAATCTCATTCTCCTTTAGAATAGTCTAGGAATTCTATGCACAAGTATTCTCCTCCTTGATCTCATCATAGGACATAATACTTATACCCGTATTGGTTCTCTACTTCTAACTTATATTATGTGAATATCTCAAAAGGTTCGGACTTATGTTTCAACAGGAACGTATGTCTGAATATTGAGAGATTATCAGAGAATGTAATGAAGTAAAAGAACCGGTCTTGGCATGTGTAGACAGGGGACCTACATACATCAACATGTATCATCCCAAGAGTTCACTAACTCTTTCTCTGTTACCAATAAACAGAGCTGTGGTCATCTTATCTTTGTGACATGACTGGTGAGTTTCACAAGATGTAAATTCAAACTAATTTAAATATGCATCTTTATGTAACTCTAGCTAGTCGGGTCACATTGATCTGACCTAGTCTACAATACCTCAAGAATGATTCGTTCAGTTCTGAACTCTTCCTCTTGTGTGTGTTCTGTATACTAAAGAACTGTAGTTTGATTTAGAACATCAATGCTTTTAGATAACGTGCCTGAACCGATCAACTTTTGATATAGGAAATGTTCAAAACATTATCCAACAATACAAAATTTTATCATTTCTTTACTAATAAAGAGAATGATATGATTTTGTATATCAGGTTCGGTATCTAATAACATTTGTTCAGAATCAATGTATTGGTAATACAGGGTGACAGTGACCAACAGACTTGGCTGCAACTCTTGCCCCGTTTTCTGCCTCATGAAACTTATCACCCGTTCTCAGTTCTCTACCATTCTGTAGCCCTATGTAACAGATTACATATCTGGGATCCTGATCTGGTATCACATACCCAGGACGTAAAGGATACTGAGAAACAGTTCTCTGTAATGAACACACCCGAAGATGATGCATCATCACGCACTCTCCTCGTTTGGGCGGCACGGGAATTCTGGTAATCCCTAATTTCCTGCTCTGTCTTATAACAATTATAAGTTGGAGCGGGACCAACGTTCCCCAGCTCAGTATAACAAGTGAGTTCGATCAAAATTCCGTATTATTATCTTGATTAAGGCGTGATATGGTCGCTACCTGGAGAGAGAGAGAAGAAAACACTCAGCGTGCGCTCTTCCAAGAATAGATTGGTTATTATTTTATCTAATCAGGATGGCTCCCACTGCTTTTTATCAAATCTTCCTTCAAACCCTAAAAGGAAAGACTAGCCGGGATTAATTACACACTACAAGTTCGCCAATCTTTCAGCCAGGCCAGTGTCGGTACTTTGAGGGAGGTCCCCCGTGCTTTCGCACGAACCTAATTAATATAAACCTCGTTTTCCCAGAGGCGTAACCCCGTTGACACCTTTCTAGACACCTACTTGATCGGCTAATTGTAATGTATAAAACTCTCCCAGGAGTAACTCTTACTCGCAGCGGGTATCGGGATCCAACTATCTTATAGAAGGTATGCAATCTCATTGCAAATTTCAACACTTGAAATTCCCGATAATATTTTTCCCCTAGCTGCTATATGACCTTAACATAGTCAACAAATCATAAGTGCTAGTCAAGTTCAACCCGTCATTTCCCGATTGAATTAAACCCACCCGCACGACCCTTAACATAGTCAACAAAGTCGCACGACTACCCTAATCCAATCACATCATATGCTTATGCAGATAAGCACTAATTAGCTACCGCACACTACGCCTTAACATAGTCAACAAACGTAGCACGAATACTAACTAGTACTTATCTGAAATGACGGAGGGCTACGACAGGTTTTTCTGAAAACCTATTGCGTAATGAACTTGATATCGTTGTAGGATCGAATGAATTTTGAAATGGAGTGTTTTTGAGGCTTTTCTAGTTTTGCTAAAGGAGTCACTCCCGGTGAAGGGATCGTCGGTCCTTTCCTCGTCGAATGAGGTGCGGGATATATCATATATATCACTGTGCAAAGCAAAAACCCTTAAAAGCAATCAAAAGACAAACCAAGTGTGTAGCATCTGCCAGTTATTGCTAAAGGAGTCACACCCGGTGAAGGGATCTCGGTCCTTTCCTCATCGAATAAGGTGCAGGATATATCTCATATACCGCTATGCAAAGCAAGAACTGTAGCTACCTGTTTTATTTTTGAAATTCGATTCTACAACATTTTAGGTTTCTTTTATTTTCATTAATCACATTAATGAAGTCCCATCAATTATGTACCTAAACATCACAGATAAATACGACGTACACTTATGCCATCCGCATTCGCCTCGATGTCCCCTCGTGCACCGTTAGGTTAGGTAACTAACGGCAGAGCGGGGCAGGGCTAGCACGGGTGTAAAACATAAGTAACGCCTATATAATATATCATATATACTATATACAGTATCTATCACAGAACATCACATGATCACATCACAGATATCGCAGCAGAAGAATCATATGAAATATTGGATATACTAGGACGTCCGTGTTTTCAATACGAGCCAGTATAAAACACGGATTCCATGGTCGCGATGAATAGCCAAACCCACACCCCTAGACCCCTACGAGAGCGGCAAGCAACCCTACCAATTCTAGAGTTAGGAGACCCGGACTCGACTCCTCGAGTTGGTCTCCCACTGGACTCCAGAACCCGGTTACTTGTGCTCTCCTCCTTGGGTCTATCCTAGTGCGGAAAAGTAAATAATATACAAAAGGTGACAACTTCCGCAACCTGGAAGTGTCCCAATAAAAGAATATTACATACAAGTTTTTACATGAATGAAAATGAAAAACACTTATCTCACATAAAAACCCCCGGCTATTCAAACACGACGATCCAATATAACATATCCAGCAACACATAACATCACATGTCATCAACGTAAGTAAATATGCGTATCCCAATTGTCGTTGACATATAGCAACGAAACCGGCGATATCACATATTACACTTACGGTCACAGAAAAGAAAGTGTAAAACTACAACAGTTGGAATCCGCAACCTGCATAGACATCGCATGCCTAATCATTATAAACCCCGCATTTTAGTCTCAAAATCAAAAACACTTTTCAATATCAAGTCGGGCAATTCAACAAGATTCCCGACATCCTGATCGAATGCTCGTCGCAAACTTCAGTAGACGGCTGCACCCCCGATACCGTCGACGAAGTGCACCAAGGCGGAACACCGCTGCCGGGAGCACCCGAACGGATGCTTTTGGCGACGGGGTTCTCCTACAGTCACTTGGTCGGGGCTATGGGGTGAGGCTGTCTATTAAGTTTACCCGGCGAGTATCCGCGTACGCTACGTGATTGCGACGGACTTTTGATCACATCAAAATTCCGTGGCAACCGATCAAGTGAGACTAAACTGCTCCGTTTATAATATTCATTCCGTTATCACATAACTTCTTTTGAATTCCAATTATTGTATCCCATTCCAGATAATTAGAAAATGTTAAACTTTCCGATCGAACATTCAAACACCCAAGTTTTCCCGATACAGCTCAACACATGAAATAAGTCTAACAACATTCAGTTCGTGCCTCAGTACCAACGGTCCAGCCGTAGAAGGGTCAAGCCAACGCCTCACATGTGGCACGCCGTACTGCCCCAAACCCGAAGGTTCAAAGGGCAGTTCAAGACGGTCACATAATCGAGTTAAGGTTTGTTGTCTTCTACAGGGTCCATCGCGTTACTTGCACTACTTAGAACGTCTTTAAACCATGGAAAAATCCAACACTTGGAAATTTCCCGACAGGGGAAAAATTGGGTATTTATATCCGGTCGAACTTTTTAACATATTCTAATATTTATCCGGAAAGCCACTTAGACAAAATCTGATACTCCGATCGAAACACCGAATCCCCAAAACAATCCCAGAAAATTCAACTCTTGAATAAATATTAAAAATTCCCAGAAAATCCAACTACAGAAAATAGGAATTACTGTGCAAACAAGGGAAGCTGACGTCATCAATGGGCCGCGGAACCGCCGCAGAAGCTAGGCTTCTGCCGCGGTTCCGCCGCAGTTTGGACTGTTCATGAGAAACTTTTTGCGCCGTAATTCTTATATTTCCCTGCTGAATTTTTTAGCAATTTTTAATTTGGAAAAATCCCAGTTTTTGAAAAAAGGACAGAGAGCAATTTGTTAGTTGGGTTTCGGGTTCGTTCGGGTTTCAAATTCCGTCTAGACTTCGCCTAAGACTCTAGCTAGGCTCTGATACCACTGCTGGGTTCCTAGGCACCCTAATGAGGTCTCACAAGGCATCAACCATGCCAATATCAAGAAATACGGTGCCGAGAAACCCTAGACTACGGATCGTTAGCTAGATGTCTAGGCGAAACGATAACAAGTTAACACTTAACTAAGAGAATACGGAAATACAACCTTTGTAGATCCGGTGCTCCACCTCCATAGCTCCGCAACGAAGTCCCCTCGCTGTCCAAATGTATTCCCGGGCTCTAACGTCGGCTTCGTCGGAGAAATGGCGAGCTAGGTCGTCGATGTCCATGCCGAAGATGATCTACGTCGAGGCATCGCTAGATCAAGCTCTCACTTCACAAAGTCAAAATACTTGTGAAGAAAACACACTCTACTACTTGGCAAGAGGTAGAGGATGAAGAAATAGGAAGTGGGTAGACTTTAGAATTGGATTTCTCACTTGTTTCATCAATCCACCATTGATGAAGTAAGGTTTTCTTCAAGGAAGAAGATGAAGAAGAAGAAGATTATCATATGATAAGTTAAAAGAAAATAATACTTATCATATTATAAACCATGGTCAAGTGTAGACAACTAACTAAGGTTATGTGAATGGTTAGGGTTAAAAGAACAAGACAAAATGGTGACTTGGTCAAAGCTTCATGAAGCTTCAAAAAGCTTCATGAAAGAAAAGAAAGAAAACCATTTTGCTTTTTCTTTTTATGCTTTTATTAATATCCAAAATGAATAAACAAATAATAAAATGAAAAAGCAAAACCCTAATCATTAAGGTAACCATGGTTCAATTCTATACACTTAACCAAAGAAGCTTGTATCATCAAACATGATACAAACATTTGTACAAAAAGTATATCACATATACAACTTGTACAACGAAGTGAGAGAATCCATTTAAAGTGAACCGATACTAGTTAATGCAAAGTAATATATCAAATATATAATTATGCATTAAATCATTAAATCAACACTTGATTTAATGATCCGGTCATATCGCATATAACCGACTAATATCAACAGTAACAACTTATCGAATCAACACTTGATCCGATAACCCGGCTATATCGCATATAACCGATCAATGTCACAAATCGCGAGAATCGAATACAGTATCACATACTGGTATCATTCTCGGTCCCGCACATATCTCATATGCGCTCCTATTTCGTTTCGCTTGAGCCAGGAAACCTCTGTGTATGACTCTAAAGACTCGTCAATACGCCGGCAGCGGATGATGATCATATCAAACATCCACAAGCCGCAAGCGGTCTGCTAAACGTAACGGCCACCCGGGTATTGAGCGATCTGAAGATCGACGAGCAAGCCCGCTCACACTCCAGTGAATCCAACCAGTAACACTACCGTACAGTCCGGTCTGATCGTTTGATATGTCGCATATCTTGCCTAGGGGTGGTAAACGTCAGACCCCAATAGCTCGATAAGTCGTGTCGATATGAGGTCTATAACATTTTGAGAAACTACTGGTAACACTTACCAGTAAATCTCAGCAACCCTGGCCAGGGATTTCCTGTTATAGCCAATCGAGCACAGCGCAGCATCAACTCCCTATACCGGGAGAGACGAATCCCCTCCTATCGCTCATTGTCTCCATGTGACTCGGGACTGTACCCAAAAACCACCGTTTTGCACGCCCTCTTGGACGTGGTAAGATGGAAATCAAAGCACAGTGGGAACCACACAAGACTCTATGACGATCTCGGGTCAACAGACTACTCTGTACCAGTGTCATCAGAGAACTGCCATCTGACGTGAGGTATAATACCATCTGGGAGTTCTCGGCGAGTACGTCCAGTGTACCCAGTCTCCACTGAGCACCCATATATCATCTCTGATGTCAAACACCAATGGATATGGGATCATCCATCGCCCATCTGTATGGGTCGAGAAGGTACACGCTAGTCTACTCTGGTATATCGATGCCCCGTCTCGATACACCCTCGACTAGGGACTTTGAAGGATGTACTTATGGACTACCATGTCCCCACTAGTATGATCCGCATCATAGTCTAGGTAGTCAAGTACACATCCTAAGGGCCTTACCAACATGTAACAGAGAGACAATCAGTGTACACGTTAAGGTAAAGGTCAAACAGATAGCATACTATCATGTCGAGCAAGAAAGTCATCCCTATATATGTCCCAGCATCCACTACAATATACATCCAATGTACAGTAATGGCCTCTAGGGCATACATATAACTAACAATCTCCCACTTGCACTAGGGCCATCTGTAGCAGTGGTTGTAGTATCTCATACTCAACCATCCCATAAAAGTCTCTCTCTGGGAATAGGCCTTCGTGAATGGATCCGCCGTGCTGTCCTCTGAGTCTACTCTCCTAACCTCGATCCCTTAGAGATCAACCATCTCCATGATCAGGTGATACTGCCTTAGAATATGTCTGGATCACTGATGGGACCTGCGTTCCTTGGCATAAGCCACAACTCCATTGTCACACAATGGGAGGAACATAGTTCATCTCATGAACCAACATACACCCAAACAGCCTCTTTGGTAGCATCTTAAGTAGCGATGTATCCTGCCTTTATCGTCTAGTATGTCACGGTATCTAGCTTGGAACTCTTCCAACATACCGTCCCTTTACTGAGGGTAAAGACAATGCCTGTGACTGACACTTAGTCGTCTTTATCACCCTGGAACACTTCCAGTGATTCTCCCCAGGATCGAATGATACCATCTCACTACAGCTAGTGAGTAGCCTAACATCCATTTAGATCTATCTCATAGATCCAAAGTCTAGGATTTAGTAGGTATTACTTTGATCCTATATAGAGAATCATAGTGATAAGCGGAGATTGATCGAGCGTAGCATAGGAAACTCCTTCCCTATCAAGAGTATGTCATCCACGTACTCTACGAGGATCACCACCATACTCCCTACTACCTTTTTGTTTATACAAGGTTCATCTACCATTTTGATGATGTCAACTTCTTTGACTAATCCATCAAAACAGATGTTCCAACTCCGCGATTCCTGCTTTATCCTATAAAGCATCTTGCACACGTTTCCGCTGCTCCCACTGTCTACGAAGCCCTCTGGCTGTGTACTTATAGACGTACTCTTCTAAAACATCATTTAGAAAAGCAGTCATGACACCCAACCACCAGATATCGTAGTCATGGCATGTATCCGTGACAAGTAGGATCTGGATGGACTTAAGCATAGTTGCTTGAAAAAGTTTCATCATTATCCACGCTTGGTTGATGACGAAAACCTTTAACAAGTCTAGCTTTGAAAGTCTCAACCTTTCCATATACACCAAGTAATCTTCTCAAGATATACTTGCTCCTGATGGGGATTTAACCCTTCAGATATAGCAACCAAAGTCCATACTTTGTTGGTGTATATGGATTCCATCTCAGATCGCTAAGCATCCAGCCATTCTTACAGAGTCTTACTCCTGATGGCCAGCTCGAAGCTAGTTGGGTCATCATCTCATGATGCAATCCTCGCTCCCACTGTCATAGAGAAACCGAAGTAACTCTCAGGTGGGTGAGGAACCCTACTAGATCGGCGGAGAGGCTGAGGTTCGTTGGAATCTACTGAATCCTTTGGTTCTACCAAATCATCAGCTGCAGTTTGTATGGCTGGAACATTTCCAGTTCTACATTACAGACCTTGCCTCGAACTTGTCCGGATTTTGCTTTTAGACATAGGCCGGACAACCCCAAATCTTAACTAGCTTAAGACATGGGCTCTTCCCTTTCCATATCTCATATGGAGTGGTAGGCAACTGATTTGATTCGAACCTATTCAATAGGTATGCAGCTTCTCAAGTGCATAACCCCTAAAAGGAAATAGGTAACTCAGTAATACTCATCATAGAGCACACCATATCATATAGGGTGTGATTGCTCTGCCCCGATATACCATCGTGCTATGGTGTATTCGGAGGAGTAATGCCGAGAGAGAATCTCATTCTTCTTTAGAATAGTCTAGGAATTTTATGCACAAGTATTCTCCTCCTTGATCTCATCATAGGACATAATACTTATACCCGTATTGGTTCTCTACTTCTAACTTATATTATGTGAATATCTCAAAAGGTTCGGACTTATGTTTCAACAGGAACGTATGTCTGAATCTTGAGAGATTATCAGAGAACGTAATGAAGTAAAAGAACCGGTCTTGGCATGTGTAGACAGGGGACCTACATACATCAACATGTATCATCCCAAGAGTTCACTAACTCTTTCTCTGTTACCAATAAACAGAGCTGTGGTCATCTTATCTTTGTGACATGACTGGTGAGTTTCACAAGATGTAAATTCAAACTAATTTAAATATGCATCTTTATGTAACTCTAGCTAGTCGGGTCACATTGATCTGACCTAGTTTACAATACCTCAAGAATGATTCGTTCAGTTCTGAACTCTTCCTCTTGTGTGTGTTCTGTATACTAAAGAACTGTAGTTTGATTTAGAACATCAATACTTTTAGATAACGTGCCTGAACCGATCAACTTTTGATATAGGAAATATTCAAAACATTATCCAACAATACAAAATTTTATGATTTCTTTACTAATAAAGAGAATGATATGATTTTGTATATCAGGTTCGGTATCTAATAACATTTGTTCAGAATCAATGTATTGGTAATACAGGGTGACAGTGACCAACAGACTTGGCTGCAACTCTTGCCCCGTTTTCTGCCTCATGAAACTTATCACCCGTTCTCAGTTCTCTACCTTTCTGTAGCCCTATGTAACAGATTACATATCTGGGATCCTGATCTGGTATCACATACCCAAGACGTAAAGGATACTGAGAAACAGTTCTCTGTAATGAACACACCCGAAGATGATGCATCATCATGCACTCTCCTCGTTTGGGCGGCACGGGAATTCTGGTAATCCCCAATTTCCTGCTCTGTCTTATAACAATTATAAGTTTGAGCGGGACCAACGTTCCCCAGCTCAGTATAACAAGCGGGTTCGATCAAAATTCCGTATTATTATCTTGATTAAGGCGTGATATGGTCGCTACGTGGAGAGAGAGAGAAGAAAACACTCAGCGTGCGCTCTTGCAAGAATAGATTGGTTATTATTTTATCTAATCAGGATGGCTCCCACTGCTTTTTATCAAATCTTCCTTCAAAACCTAAAAGGAAAGACTAGCCGGGATTACTTACACACTACAAGTTCGCCAATCTTTCAGCCAGGCCAGTGTCGGTACTTTGAGGGAGGTCCCCCGTGCTTTCGCACGAACCTAATTAATGTAAACCTCGTTTTCCCAGAGGCGTAACCCTGTTGACACCTTTCTAGATACCTACTTGATCGGCTAATTGTAATGTATAAAACTCTCCCAGGAGTAACTCTTACTCGCAGCGGGTATCGGGATCCAACCTCTTATAGAAGGTATGCAATCTCATTGCAAATTTCAACACTTGAAATTCCCGATAATATTTTGCCCCTAGCTGCTATATGACCTTAACATAGTCAACAAATCATAAGTGCTAGTCAAGTTCAACCCGTCATTTCCCGATTGAATTAAACCAACCCGCACGACCCTTAACATTGTCAACAAAGTCGCACGACTACCCTAATCCAATCACATCATATGCTTATGCAGATAAGCACTAATTAGCTACCGAACACTACGCCTTAACATAGTCAACAAACGTAGCACGAATACTAACTAGTACTTATCTGAAATGACGGAGGGCTACGACAGGTTTTTCTGAAAACCTATTGCGTAATGAACTTGATATCGTTGTAGGATCGAATGAATTTTGAAATGGAGTGTTTTTGAGGCTTTTCTAGTTTTGCTAAAGGAGTCACTCCCGGTGAAAGGATCGTCGGTCCTTTCCTCGTCGAATGAGGTGCGGGATATATCATATATATCACTGTGCAAAGCAAAAACCCTTAAAAGCAATCAAAAGACAAACCGAGTGTGTAGCATCTGCCAGTTATTGCTAAAGGAGTCACACCCGGTGAAGAGATCTCGGTCCTTTCCTCATCGAATAAGGTGCAGGATATATCTCATATACCGCTATGCAAAGCAAGAACTGTAGCTACCTGTTTTATTTTTGAAATTCGATTCTACAACATCTTAGGTTTCTTTTATTTTCATTAATCACATTAATGAAGTCCCATCAATTATGTACCTAAACATCACAGATAAATACGACGTACACTTATGCCATCCGCATTCGCCTCGATGTCCCCTCGTGCACCGTTAGGTTAGGTAACTAACGGCAGAGCGGGGCAGGGCTAGCACGGGTGTAAAACATAAGTAACGCCTATATAATATATCATATATACTATATACAGTATCTATCACAGAACATCACATGATCACATCACAGATATCGCAGCAGAAGAATCATATGAAATATTGGATATACTAGGACGTCCGTGTTTTCAATACGAGCCAGTATAAAACACGGATTCCACGGTCGCGATGAATAGCCAAACCCACACCCCTAGACCCCTACGAGAGCGGCAAGCAACCCTACCAATTCTAGAGTTAGGAGACCCGGACTCGACTCCTCGAGTTGGTCTCCCACTGGACTCCAGAACCCGGTTACTTGTGCTCTCCTCCTTGGGTCTATCCTAGTGCGGAAAAGTAAATAATATACAAAAGGTGACAACTTCCGCAACCTGGAAGTGTCCCAATAAAAGAATATTACATACAAGTTTTTACATGAATGAAAATGAAAAACACTCATCTCACATAAAAACCCCCGGCTATTCAAACACGACGATCCAATATAACATATCCAGCAACACATAACATCACATGTCATCAACGTAAGTAAATATGCGTATCCCAATTGTCGTTGACATATAGCAACGAAACCGGCGATATCACATATTACACTTACGGTCACAGAAAAGAAAGTGTAAAACTACAACAGTTGGAATCCGCAACCTGCATAGACATCGCATGCCTAATCATTATAAACCCCGCATTTTAGTCTCAAAATCGAAAACACTTTTCAATATCAAGTCGGGCAATTCAACAAGATTCCCGACATTCTGATCGAATGCTCGTCGCAAACTTCAGTAGACGGCTGCACCCCCGATACCGTTGACGAAGTGCACCAAGGCGGAACACCGCTGCCGGGAGCACCCGAACGGATGCTTTTGGCGACGGGGTTCTCCTACAGTCACTTGGTCGGGGCTATGGGGTGAGGCCGTCTATTAAGTTTACCCGGCGAGTATCCGCGTACGCTACGTGATTGCGACGGACTTTTGATCACATCAAAATTCCGTGGCAACCGATCAAGTGAGACTAAACTGCTCCGTTTATAATATTCATTCCGTTATCACATAACTTCTTGTGAATTCCAATTATTGTATCCCATTCCAGATAATTAGAAAATGTTAAACTTTCCGATCGAACATTCAAACACCCAAGTTTTCCCGATACAGCTCAACACATGAAATAAGTCTAACAACATTCAGTTCGTGCCTCAGTACCAACGGTCCAGCCGTAGAAGGGTCAAGCCAACGCCTCACATGTGGCACGCCGTACTGCCCCAAACCCGAAGGTTCAAAGGGCAGTTCAAGACGGTCACATAATCGAGTTAAGGTTTATTGTCTTCTAGAGGGTCCATCGCGTTACTTGCACTACTTAGAACGTCTTTAAACCATGGAAAAATCCAACACTTGGAAATTTCCCGACAGGGGAAAAATTGGGTATTTATATCCGGTCGAACTTTTTAACATATTCTAATATTTATCCGGAAAGCCACTTAGACAAAATCTGATACTCCGATCGAAACACCGAATCCCCAAAACAATCCCAAAAAATTCAACTCTTGAATAAATATTAAAAATTCCCAGAAAATCCAACTCCAGAAAATAGGAATTACTGTGCAAACAAGGGAAGCTGACGTCATCAATGGGCCGCGGAACCGCCGCAGAAGCTAGGCTTCTGCCGCGGTTCCGCCGCAGTTTGGACTGTTCATGAGAAACTTTTTGCGCCGTAATTCTTATATTTCCCTGCTGAATTTTTTAGCAATTTTTAATTTGGAAAAATCCCAGTTTTTGAAAAAAGGACAGAGAGCAATTTGTGAGTTGGGTTTCGGGTTCGTTCGGGTTTCAAATTCCGTCTAGACTTCGCCTAAGGCTCTAGCTAGACTCTGATACCACTGCTGGGTTCCTAGACACCCTAATAAGGTCTCACAAGGTATCAACCATGCCAATATCAAGAAATACGGTGCCGAGAAACCCTAGACTACGGATCGTTAGCTAGATGTCTAGGCGAAACGATAACAAGTTAACACTTAACTAAGAGAATACGGAAATACAACCTTTGTAGATCCGGTGCTCCACCTCCATAGCTCCGCAACGAAGTCCCCTCGCTGTCCAAATGTATTCCCGGGCTCTAACGTCGACTTCGTCGGAGAAATGGCGAGCTAGGTCGTCGATGTCCATGCCGAAGATGATCTACGTCGAGGCATCGCTAGATCAAGCTCTCACTTCACAAAGTCAAAAAACTTATGAAGAAAACACACTCTACTACTTTGCAAGAGGTAGAGGATGAAGAAATAGGAAGTGGGTAGACTTTAGAATTGGATTTCTCACTTGTTTCATCAATCCACCATTGATGAAGTAAGGTTTTCTTCAAGGAAGAAGATGAAGAAGAAGAAGATTATCATATGATAAGTTAAAAGAAAATAATACTTATCATATTATAAACCATGGTCAAGTGTAGAGAACTAACTAAGGTTATGTGAATGGTTAGGGTTAAAAGAACAAGACAAAATGGTGACTTGGTCAAAGCTTCATGAAGCTTCAAAAAGCTTCATGAAAGAAAAGAAAGAAAACCATTTTGCTTTTTCTTTTTATGCTTTTATTAATATCCAAAATGAATAAACAAATAATAAAATGAAAAAGCAAAACCCTAATCATTAAGGTAACCATGGTTCAATTCTATACACTTAACCAAAGAAGCATGTATCATCAAACATGATACAAACATTTGTACAAAAAGTATATCACATATACAACTTGTACAACGAAGTGAGAGAATCCATTTAAAGTGAACCGATACTAGTTAATGCAAATTAATATATCAAATATATAATTATGCATTAAATCATTAAATCAACACTTGATTTAATGATCCGGTCATATCGCATATAACCGACTAATATCAACAGTAACAACTTATCGAATCAACACTTGATCCGATAACCCGGCTATATCGCATATAACCGATCAATGTCACAAATCGTGAGAATCGAATACAGTATCACATACTGGTATCATTCTCGGTCCCGCACATATCTCATATGCGCTCCTATTTCGTTTCGCTTGAGCCAGGAAACCTCTGTGTAGGACTCTAAAGACTCGTCAATACGCCGGCAGCGGATGATGATCATATCAAACATCCACAAGCCGCAAGCGGTCTGCTAAACGTAACGGACACCCGGGTATTGAGCGATCTAAAGATCGACGAGCAAGCCCTCTCACACTCCAGTGAATCCAACCAGTAACACTACCGTACAGTCCGGTCTGATCGTTTGATATGTCGCATATCTTGCCTAGGGGTGGTAAACGTCAGACCCCAATAGCTCGATAAGTCGTGTCGATATGAGGTCTATAACATTTTGAGAAACTACTGGTAACACTTACCAGTAAATCTCAGCAACCCTGGCCAGGGATTTTCTGTTATAGCCAATCGAGCACAGCGAGCATCAACTCCCTATACCGGGAGAGACGAATCCCCTCCTATCGCTCATTGTCTCCATGTGACTCGGGACTGTACCCAAAAACCACCGTTTTGCACGCCCTCTTGGACGTGGTAAGATGGAAATCAAAGCACAGTGGGAACCACACAAGACTCTATGACGATCTCGGGTCAACAGACTACTCTGTACCAGTGTCACCAGAGAACTGCCATCTGACGTGAGGTATAATACCATCTGGGAGTTCTCGGCGAGTACGTCCAGTGTACCCAGTCTCCACTGAGCACCCGTATATCATCTCTGATGTCAAACACCAATGGATATGGGATCATCCATCGCCCATCTGTATGGGTCGAGAAGGTACACGCTAGTCTACTCTGGTATATCGATGCCCCGTCTCGATACACCCTCGACTAGGGACTTTGAAGGATGTACTTATGGACTACCATGTCCCCACTAGTATGATCCGCATCATAGTCTAGGTAGTCAAGTACACATCCTAAGGGCCTTACCAACATGTAACAGAGAGACAATCAGTGTACACGTTAAGGTAAAGGTCAAACAGATAGCATACTATCATGTCGAGCAAGAAAGTCATCCCTATATATGTCCCAGCATCCACTACAATATACATCCAATGTACAGTAATGGCCTCTAGGGCATACATATAACTAACAATCTCCCACTTGCACTAGGGCCATCTGTAGCAGTGGTGGTAGTATCTCATACTCAACCATCCCATAAAAGTCTCTCTCTGGGAATAGGCCTTCGTGAGTGGATCCGCCGTGCTGTCCTCTGAGTCTACTCTCCTAACCTCGATCCCTTAGAGATCAACCATCTCCATGATCAGGTGATACTGCCTTAGAATATGTCTGGATCACTGATGGGACCTGCGTTCCTTGGCATAAGCCACAACTCCATTGTCACACAATGGGAGGAACATAGTTCATCTCATGAACCAACTTACACCCAAACAGCCTCTTTGGTAGCATCTTAAGTAGCGATGTATCCTGCCTTTATCGTCTAGTATGTCACGGTATCTAGCTTGGAACTCTTCCAACATACCGTCCCTTTACTGAGGGTAAAGACAATGCCTGTGACTGACACTTAGTCGTCTTTATCACCCTGGAACACTTCCAGTGATTCTCCCCAGGATCGAATGATACCATCTCACTACAGCTAGTGAGTAGCCTAACATCCATTTAGATCTATCTCATAGATCCAAAGTCTAGGATTTAGTAGGTATCACTTTGATCCTATATAGAGAATCATAGTGATAAGCGGAGATTGATCGAGCGTAGCATAGGAAACTCCTTCCCTATCAAGAGTATGTCATCCACGTACTCTACGAGGATCACCACCATACTCCCTACTACCTTTTTGTTTATACAAGGTTCATCTACCATTTTGATGATTTCAACTTCTTTGACTAATCCATCAAAACAGATGTTCCAACTCCGCGATTCCTGCTTTATCCTATAAAGCATCTTGCACACGTTTCCGCTGCTCCCACTGTCTACGAAGCCCTCTGGCTGTGTACTTATAGACGTACTCTTCTAAAACATCATTTAGAAAAGCAGTCATGACACCCAACCACCAGATATCGTAGTCATGGTATGTAGCCGTGACAAGTAGGATCTGGATGGACTTAAGCATAGTTGCTTGAAAAAGTTTCATCATTATCCACGCTTGGTTGATGACGAAAACCTTTAACAAGTCTAGCTTTGAAAGTCTCAACCTTTCCATATACACCAAGTAATCTTCTCAAGATATACTTGCTCCTGATGGGGATTTAACCCTTCAGATATAGCAACCAAAGTCCATACTTTGTTGGTGTATATGGATTCCATCTCAGATCGCTAAGCATCCAGCCATTCTTACAGAGTCTTACTCCTGATGGCCAGCTCGAAGCTAGTTGGGTCATCATCTCATGATGCAATCCTCGCTCCCACTGTCATAGAGAAACCGAAGTAACTCTCAGGTGGGTGAGGAACCCTACTAGATCGGCGGAGAGGCTGAGGTTCGTTGGAATCTACTGAATCCTTTGGTTCTACCAAATAATCAGCTGCAGTTTGTATGGCTGGAACATTTCCAGTTCTACATTACAGACCTTGCCTCAAGCTTGTCCGGATTTTGCTTTTAGACATAGGCCGGACAACCCCAAATCTTAACTAGCTTAAGACATGGGCTCTTCCCTTTCCATATCTCATATGGAGTGGTAGGCAACTGATTTGATTCGAACCTATTCAATAGGTATGCAGCTTCTCAAGTGCATAACTCCTAAAAGGAAATAGGTAACTCAGTAATACTCATCATAGAGCACACCATATCATATAGGGTGTGATTGCTCCGCCCCGATATACCATCGTGCTATGGTGTATTCGGAGGAGTAATGCCGAGAGAGAATCTCATTCTCCTTTAGAATAGTCTAGGAATTTTATGCACAAGTATTCTCCTCCTTGATCTCATCATAGGACATAATACTTATACCCGTATTGGTTCTCTACTTCTAACTTATATTATGTGAATATCTCAAAAGGTTCGGACTTATGTTTCAACAGGAACGTATGTCTGAATCTTGAGAGATTATCAGAGAATGTAATGAAGTAAAAGAACCGGTCTTGGCATGTGTAGACAGGGGACCTACATACATCAACATGTATCATCCCAAGAGTTCACTAACTCTTTCTCTGTTACCAATAAACAGAGCTGTGGTCATCTTATCTTTGTGACATGACTGGTGAGTTTCACAAGATGTAAATTCAAACTAATTTAAATATGCATCTTTATGTAACTCTAGCTAGTCGGGTCACATTGATCTGACCTAGTCTACAATACCTCAAGAATGATTCGTTCAGTTCTGAACTCTTCCTCTTGTGTGTGTTCTGTATACTAAAGAACTGAAGTTTGATTTAGAACATCAATACTTTTAGATAACGTGCCTGAACCGATCAACTTTTGATATAGGAAATATTCAAAACATTATCCAACAATACAAAATTTTATGATTTCTTTACTAATAAAGAGAATGATATGATTTTGTATATCAGGTTCGGTATCTAATAACATTTGTTCAGAATCAATGTATTGGTAATACAGGGTGACAGTGACCAACAGACTTGGCTGCAACTCTTGCCCCGTTTTCTGCCTCATGAAACTTATCACCCGTTCTCAGTTCTCTACCTTTCTGTAGCCCTATGTAACAGATTACATATCTGGGATCCTGATCTGGTATCACATACCCAGGACGTAAAGGATACTGAGAAACAGTTCTCTGTAATGAACACACCCGAAGATGATGCATCATCATGCACTCTCCTCGTTTGGGCGGCACGGGAATTCTGGTAATCCCCAATTTCCTGCTCTGTCTTATAACAATTATAAGTTTGAGCGGGACCAACGTTCCCCAGCTCAGTATAACAAGCGGGTTCGATCAAAATTCCGTATTATTATCTTGATTAAGGCGTGATATGGTCGCTACGTGGAGAGAGAGAGAAGAAAACACTCAGCGTGCGCTCTTGCAAGAATAGATTGGTTATTATTTTATCTAATCAGGATGGCTCCCACTGCTTTTTATCAAATCTTCCTTCAAACCCTAAAAGGAAAGACTAGCCGGGATTAATTACACACTACAAGTTCGCCAATCTTTCATCCAGGCCAGTGTCGGTACTTTGAGGGAGGTCCCCCGTGCTTTCGCACGAACCTAATTAATGTAAACCTCATTTTCCCAGAGGCGTAACCCTGTTGACACCTTTCTAGACACCTACTTGATCGGCTAATTGTAATGTATAAAACTCTCCCAGGAGTAACTCTTACTCGCAGCGGGTATCGGGATCCAACCTCTTATAGAAGGTATGCAATCTCATTGCAAATTTCAACACTTGAAATTCCCGATAATATTTTTCCCCTAGCAGCTATATGACCTTAACATAGTCAACAAATCATAAGTGCTAGTCAAGTTCAACCCGTCATTTCCCGATTGAATTAAACCAACCCGCACGACCCTTAACATAGTCAACAAAGTCGCACGACTACCCTAATCCAATCACATCATATGCTTATGCAGATAAGCACTAATTAGCTACCGCACACTACGCCTTAACATAGTCAACAAACGAATCCCCTCCTATCGCTCATTGTCTCCATGTGACTCGGGACTGTACCCAAAAACCACCGTTTTGCACGCCCTCTTGGACGTGGTAAGATGGAAATCAAAGCACAGTGGGAACCACACAAGACTCTATGACGATCTCGGGTCAACAGACTACTCTGTACCAGTGTCACCAGAGAACTGCCATCTGACGTGAGGTATAATACCATCTGGGAGTTCTCGGCGAGTCCGTCCAGTGTACCTAGTCTCCACTGAGCACCCGTATATCATCTCTGATGTCAAACACCAATCGATATGGGATCATCCATCGCCCATCTGTATGGGTCGAGAAGGTACACGCTAGTCTACTCTGGTATATCGATGCCCCGTCTCGATACACCCTCGACTAGGGACTTTGAAGGATGTACTTATGGACTACCATGTCCCCACTAGTATGATCCGCATCATAGTCCAGGTAGTCAAGTACACATCCTAAGGGCTTTACCAACATGTAACAGAGAGACAATCAGTGTACACGTTAAGGTAAAGGTCAACCAGATAGCATACTATCATGTCGAGCAAGAAAGTCCTCCCTATATATGTCCCAGCATCCACTACAATATACATCCAATGTACAGTAATGGACTCTAGGGCATACATATAACTAACAGACATCCCCCTCGTGGCCGGCCCAATTTTGGCCAAAATGTTGAAACTTTCCAGGTAGTTGTCTGTATGTATTATAAGATGTTTGGTCTTATTTGTTATTCTTGTTTCTTCTCCAGATAAAATCTGGGACCAATTTCCTATAATTTTGGTATTGTGACATTGTTATGACTTGGACTTTAGATACCCAAACCTTGGTTTTGTGATTTAATTGGTGGCCTACAGGGAATCTGGGGTGACCCGAGTCACTTAGTAGAAAAACTAGCAAGACCATTAACCTAGATTCCACACTTGAAGACCACCCTGCCAATACGAACCCAATCCATCTCACTTGGACCAAGCTCGCCAGATTTCTTGGTGAAGTGGCCAGCCATTTTGTGGTGCATGGTGCTTGGATTTGTTCTGTAGCTTATATACCTCCTATATAACACCCCAGTACTGTTTGTTTGTCCCTATTTCTCCTGAACCAAAATCTGGAGCAAGTTTTAATGATTTGCTGCTTTGTTTTTGTAACTTTTCTAAAATTGTTGTTTTGAAATTTGGTTTTGTATCCATCACTTGACGTTTATATGTCGATGTCGGGTTTTATTTTGTTGTTTTACATGACTGGACCATAGGTTTTAACCTATGTGTGATTCGTGTGCTGTTTTGTTTTTCGTGCATGATTTCTATTTATGAAGCTATGTGTGTATATGTGTAGGCACCCTCGCGTGGACTTCAGAAGATAGGGACGAGCAAGGCGACATCGACTTCAGCAAGAAAGGACCGGGTGAGTAGATCTATATCTACGGGGAAAGTCGGGTGGATGGCGTATAGCACCACCTCAAATTATTAAATAGAAACCGATCTCCAGGATACAGTCGTAGAAACCTAGATTAGGAAACTAAGAATATGGTTTAAAGGATAGTTAGCGATGATATTGTTGGATATAGTGCCTTCAGAGTCAATTATTGGATCACAGGCACGTGATTACAATGATTGAGGGAGGACCTATGCCAGTAGGACAGTCGTACTAAAGATGATAGTATGCTATCTGGTTTATCTTTATCATCGTTTACTGCTTTAGGTGACCTAACAGGTCGCTATTACACGTTGATAGAGCCCCTAGGATTCTTGCTTGACTGCCAGCAGTATGAGGGCGATCATATACGTGAGAGCTGGGGTCTATAAGCACATCCTTAAAAGGTCCCTAGTCGTGGGTGTTTCGAGACAGGGCATCGATACTCCAGAGTAGACTAGTGTATACATTCGAGACCCCGACGAGGGGCGGTGGCCGGTCTCACAAGCCACTGGTGTCAGTTGGTTCACCTAAGATGTATACATGTGCTCATTGGGTTATGAGTACACCGGACAGGACTCGCCGGGAACATGCTAGTTGGTCTTATACCAGACGTCAGATACCAGTTCCCTGGTGACATGTGTACAGGTTAGTTCATCGACCTGAGATCGTCATTTGTCTCGTGTGAGTTCCCACTGTACTTTGATTACTACCCTACCATGCTCAAAGGAGACGTGCAAACAGGTTTTAGTTAGGTACAGTCCCGAGCCGCATGGAGGCAGTGAGCGGATCTTCATGGGTTCGTCTCTCCCGGTATTTGGGGTGAGATCGCGCTGTGTCTAGGAGAGCCATTACACGAAGTCTTTGGCCAAGGCAGGAGATTTACTGGTAGGTATTCAAGTAATATCTTAGGGTGTTCTGGGCTACTCTCCGACACGACTTGTACCGCTTTTGGGGGTCTGACTTTTACAACCCTCTAGGCCCGCCATGTGATGCTCATAGACGAATGGACCGGACTGTACGGATATTGTCACTGACAGGCTCAGTAGGGTGTCAGGATGAGTTCGCTCATCGATATCCTTTTTTGTCAAAACCTGGTAGCCCGTCACGTATGGCTAATACCTCTGACGTGCTTGTGGTTAAATCCACAGCCAAATTATTGACGAGTCTTTAGAGTCCCCCACAGACCAGTTTCTCAGGTTTCGGGCGAAACGCTGTAGAGGCCGTATGGAGATATGGCAGGGTTCGATCTTATCCATGCGGTAATGCACGGATCATGATCGGACGGATAATACTAGCAGGCTTTGGTTTAAGCCGGATCCTAGTATTGTACAGTGTAGATTTTGTCTCTTTGCATTTGTATTCAGTGGGAATACAAATGCGGGCATGTATATGCAGTCGCGGGGTTTTCCTGTAATTTATTACAGGATCAGTTTTCTGAAGTTGCCAGTTTGAATACCGTTCCGGCCAGTTTTCTTTTGTTCCTTCACGGCCGGACTTTTGTGATGGGAGGGGCTAATTTGCAGTTGTGCAAATTCGCATTATAAAGGGGGTTTCTTGCAATTAGAGGGATTATGATGGTTTAAGCATCTTTGCTTTTCTTGTGATCATTTCATTTGCATTTAATGTGAAGAGATTGATTTTTTTATGATATGAGACTTGATTTGGCTTATGCTCACCCATTCCTCCATCTTGTGCTCACCTCCCTTTGATGCATTTTTTTCCTCCTCATATTTTTGGTGGCTGGCCACATCTTAAAGGGGTGGTTTTTTTTTTCTAGTATGAAAAAAAGGACCATTCATCTCTCATTCTTCTTGCTGCAAAATACTAGTTCACTCCAAAGTTCATTTTCTCCTACACATCATCATGGCAACTTCATACCCCATGAGACAAAGCTACTACACTTAACCTACAGCATTTCTTAGGCATGTCGGCTTGCCAACTTCGTACCCGAGTTGCCTCGGTCCAGAGGTGGGAGCCCGTAAAAGAACCCGGCGATGTGGTGCCCGTTCCGACGAGGAGATGAAGACCGGAGATTCCACGAGGAGATCGGAGTGGAGGCCAAAGACCGAAGGACACGGATCGCTCGGTATAGCTTCCTTCCTATTTTCTAGTTTGCTAGAGTTAGGTTAATGGCCCGATCCGGGATATTAATACGCGGTGGTGCCGGTTTCTAGTTTTTAGAAAAGTTTCGTTTCCGCATTCCGGCGTCGGATTGACGGCCGGGGCGCCGCCGTGCACTTACACTGGTATCAGAGCCACGCCATTAACCTAGTCTAGCTTGCTCTAACGTGTTTACAAGTTCGATCGACCGGATTTTCTAAAAACCGCGTTTCTTGTCACAGTTTCTGTCAAAATTTTTTAGTTGTCAAAAAAATATTTGGTGTATTCAGAAATGTGTGCAGGGTTTTCTGAGAACACTGAAGAAAATTGGTACCATGATGTTACTGTAGCGCAGCGGAACCGCGGCAAAAACCCTATTGTGGCCGCGTTTCCGCCGCCGAACAGTGGCTTCACTGTACCAAATTTCTTTAGTGGGTCTCTGTATTGAAAATGGGGTTTTTGGTATATTCCTTTTGGGCCCAGATTTTCTTTGAGTGCTACAGTAGTGCTTGGAGCCCACTTCGGTAAATTTAGTCGATCGAAAATTTTAAACATGTTAGTTCACAGTATTTACATTATATCTGCGATCGTGAATGTCATTTGATCGGTAAATCCTGTCTAACTGCTATAGCCCTTTTAGATGGATTTGCGAACGTGACATTCACGTTGATGTTCCGTGTTGTGCTGTGATGTTGCGGATTTGTCGTGGTGGATAGCCTGGATGCAATGGTAGTACAGTTTCGTTTTATATGTACATTTGATATTGCGGGGCGAGCATCCGACATGTGGACTGCCGTCACTGCCTGTTTGTATATTATTCTTTTGGGGCACGACTGGGGTGAGGTCGATGTACCCGTTGTATGTATATTTTACTTTCTGTACTAGGATTACCCAACGGAGGGGTGCACGGATAGCCGGGTTCTAGAGGGCAACGGGCCTGCATCTCATGGTGTTGAGACGGAGGGGGCTTCACTCTAGAATTGGCGGGCTATTCGCCGCACTCGTAGGGGGTACAGGTTGACCCAAGGAGGGGTGCCCAAGTTACCGGATTCCATGAAGTGCTGGGTGGTCCATTCACGTTGTTAAAGGGGGCTGCCTCGCTTCAGGTTTTGGCGGGTAACTTGCCGCGCCCGTAGGGGTCTAGGATTTCATTGAACAGGCTATCCACACGACCAAAGGAACGTCGGGTTTCAGTAGCGGTTCTATGGAACACAGGGATCCCATATATCTGTATTGTTCTGTGATACTTATTACAATTCTGTGATGTTGCATTTTATCACGCCTTGAGCGAATATTATATTGATATATATACTAGTAGATGTTGTATATGTTTTGCATCCGCGCTAGTCCAGTCCCTGCTCTGTCGTTAGTTAAGTAACCTAACGGGTGATGACGGGAGCCAGTGGCGAATGCGGATGGCATATACGAACATCATTATTTTCGTTCTTTTGTGGTGTGATCAATTGATGGGACTGCGTTGATTCGGATCAATGCAAGCTAAACAAACCTATTCTGATGTTGTTGGAACAATTTTTAAAAAGCTGTTATTGCAAGGGCGTTCTCTCTTGTTTTGCACAGTGGTATTCAGTTGGAATATCCTGCTCCTCAGTCGACGAGGCAAAGGCCGAGATCCCTTCACCGGGAGTGACCCCTTGGATAGAAGTTTGCGTTAGGGCAATAACTTCACTATAGCCGATTACTTTTACTTTGCATCATGGTATTCAGTTGGAATATGTTGCACCTCATTCTACGGGGAAAGAGCCGAGATCCCTTCACCGGGAGTGACCTCTTTAACAAAGGTTTTCGTCATTATATTTTTATAAAGCTATCCAGTTCTTTCAACGATATCAAGTTCATTACGTTAAAGGTTTTTCGCCAAAAACCATTCGTAGCCCTCCATCGTTTCATATGGATAGTCAATAGTATTCAAGCTGTGTTTGTTGGCCAAAGTCAAGGCACGGTGTTTGGTAGCTATTGGATATTCATATGCAGCATAGATAGATACGTTGGTTTGGGACAGTCGTATAGCCTTGTTGGCCAAAGTCAAGGGCTTATACGGGTGGGTTCAAATTAACCTGGATAATAACGGGTAGAACTTGACATGTGACTTATAATTTGTTGGCCAAAGTCAAGGTCATAAGAGCATGGGGCAAAAATCACATCGGGAGTTTCTAAAGAAACTGAAACTTGCCGGATATGCGCATACGTTTTGGAGTGTGATAACTTGAGCGGATTCCGTCACATTATCATGCGATGATAGTTGGATCCCGATTCCCACTGATGAGTTGGTTTACTCCTCGGGTGATCCCGACTAATTCTTCTTTCAGATTTGGAGGAGAATTTGACATTACAGTGGGAGGTTTCCTGATTAGATAAATTGATAACCATTCTGATCTAGCTTAGAGTGCACGCTGAGTGTTTCTTTTCTCTCTCTCTTTGGTAGTGACCATTGACCCGACCCTTGACTATGACTCAGTGACCAAAATTAACTGAACCTTCTTAAACACTAGATTTTGGATGGTCAGAGTTGCAAACCTCATTGCCACTCCTACTTTTACCCTTTTCTCCAGGACACCCCGTATTACTATGAACGTCCACTTCCATTGGATAAAACCATCGTATGGTTATATACAAACTCGAAGGAATTTATTCGAGGATGGTTTCTGGTTCTGGAGAAAACGAATAGGACTATTCAGTTGTCTTTTCCTTTTACTTTCTCTCAGGTTGCGAGTACTCCTTGGTTTAGGAGATAGTACACCTATTACACAAATTGGATAGTCTTCTTCCAAACCTTAGGCTGGTGCCGAATGGTGGGGAATGAAGAAAACCAATTAGCATAACGATGGTGTGCAGAAGGTATTAAGTAAAGACATATAAAGGGATTAGAAGGAGGGCAAAGTAAATTGCGACTGCTATTCACGACCAAACCAAGTATTTCATTACCACTCCCACTTCACCTTTGTATTTCTCCAGGACACTCCGTATCACTACGAAGATCCACAGTTATTTGGATACTCCATCGTATGGTTATATACGAACTCGAAAGGAACTTGTTCCAGTTCGGGGATGGATTCTGGTTCAGGAGAAATAGGAATAAGGTTTATTCGGTTGTCTTTTATCTTCACCTTCTCTCGCATTGCGAGTGCTCCTAGGATTGCGACAGTATACCCATTATGCTTATTGGATAGTCTTCTTCCAAACCATAGGCTGGTGCCGAACGGTAGGGAAGGAAGAAAACCATTTAGCCTAAGAGGGTGTACAGAAGGTAATGACTAAAGACATATAAATGGATTTGGAGAGATGGAAAAGATGTATACGGTTACAGTTGTGAATCTGGATAATGGAAGAGGCATTACTAGGAATACCCGGATACCCCTACGAAACATTTCAATGTTTCAGTTTCACTGTGTATTGTTAAAAGAAAATTGATTTCCCAATTAGTCCTTACTCCAGGGTATGTATTTACCAGGTATGATTCTCACATTTGTATGGTTTTACAGATGATGAGTAGGAGTAAGTTATTGGGAATTAGGTGATTATCCTCATTATATCGGAATTCGTTGTAATTGGTGATATTTGAGGAAATCACCTGGGTAGTTTGCCGGACGGCAAATATTTGGTTTTGAATATCCGTTGTTATGCACCAATTTCAAATTGAAATATCTGTACGTCTATTTTTATAGAGTGAGATATACCTTTTTGAAATTATGTCTATGACGTTTACCTATATCAGTGGATAGTTAGGTAAGGAGCATTAAACAGCGGTGTAATTCTTCATAACCATAGTACAGTTTTCAACCTACGGCACACAGGGAATGAGAAATTGGACTCAGGGGACTTATACAGAGTATTGTAAGTTGTCCAGTATCCATCAGGACAGAGGGGTTGGTACTCGTACTATATTCTGTTTACTTGTGACTTCTCTAGTTCTTAGACATGTGTTTCGTAGAAACACCGAGTCCAAGTTTTGAGAAGTTATAGGTATAAGAGTAAAGTAGAGAACCAGATGTTGCAAGTATCGGGATTCTTCAAGATGATCGAAGATGTAGATACTTGTGTATGGTATTCAGTTAATAGTAATGATTAAGAGAACTTGCTTCTCTTTCAGGTTACTCATAATTGGAAGTACTCCTAAGTAATACTGATCGGCCTCTTTCCATTTAGTTAACATGCACTAGAGACAGTTGCATGATTTGAATCTGGTTCAATTAAATCAGTGCCTCTGTTTCTGTATTAGATATAGAACAGTTCATATCTTAACGATGTTAAGGTACGGGGAGTTGTCCAGTTTATGCTTAAAACCAGACTCTGGATAACTCAAGGCACGTTTCTGTAATGGCTGTTTATGGGTTGACCCAGGCTATGACGAGGGTTGACTTTCTACCATCTGGAAGATCAATAGTGATATTGTTCTTGACTCGCTACAGTTTTAATAAAAATGTTTTTTTTTCAGAAAACAGTAGTGGGAGTATGGTAGAGCTGGAAGTGACTCCAGAACCGCAAACGATTACTGAAGATTTGATAAGAACCTAAAGATTCAATCTGGTTTGACATTCCATTAGCCACTCCGCAGATATGGTGGGTAACCTCAGGCACCCGAGAGGTACTCCGGTAGTCTCAAAGACGGTGACAGGGAGGTTCTTGTTTACCCAGACTTGCCATTGCTGTTGTTCCAGACTGTGAGACCCGGCAGGAGGATGAGTATAGCGTCGTTCTGAACTAGCTTTAGAAGTGTACGTCTATATGACTCTGCCAGAGGGTTGTCGTAGTCAGTGGGAGCAGCACAAGCATAGTGGACAAGTGGCTTATGTCTATTTATAGACTAAAGCAGATATAGCGGAGATAGATCATCTATTTCTGATATGACAGTCATATATTTGACTTCATCAGAATAGGGGATGGATCTGTTAAGAAGGTAGTAGGGTGTGATGTCCTGGTATTTGGATGACATACACACAGTAGGAAGTGATATTCCTATACTACGATCGGTTATACTTTGGTTGTCACACAATGGTTTCTCAACATGGGACTTGTATATAATATCAAGACATTCTGGTTACTAGATCTATAGATCTAGATTTGGGTGGTTTCTCAATCAGGGTACTTTGACAACATTCTATGAGTATTTAGAATGGACGACTCCTGGCACGGTAGTGTACCTGCAAGTGATGGAGTCACCCTCTCTAAAGGTGTCTTACAGACTAAAGGGGAGAGGGATATGCATGATTGGAAGATCACTTGCTTAGGCAATTGAGTCAATCATGAGATGTCCAGTACCACACCAGATGTTGTTTTTGCAGTAGGTGCAATAAGTTGATATTGATCCAATCCTGGAGAAACAATCGGAAGCAATTTTAGAACATAAGTTGATGTTATAGGGAAATGATAATGGCAGCCTCCTTTGGGAGACAGTTATCATTCCAGGCTTCCAAGATGACCTGGATGACTGAGTGACTGTCAGAGTTATAGTTCTCCCTCTGAAGAGGGGCAGTATTTTGGACAGGTGGTCCAAGCGGATACTGAGGGAGGCATGGCGCAGGATACTGATTAAGTTCAGTTGATGATACAGTCTGAGAAGTTTGGATTTGGAGTTCATTTATGAACTAGGTCCCATCAGATATCCAGACATACTCTAAGACAGGTATTGCTCAATTCGGAAGATGGCTTTCTCCGCGAACTTGAGATAAAGAGAGACATAGAAAGAAACATTTGAGCGGATCCACTCACTGAGGCTATTCCTCTAACACAGTAGTTTCGCAAATGAGCTTTGTGAGACTGATTAGTAGAGGAGTTGGGTGTTCGGTATCACACGGGCTGTGAGTATGCGACATCGCAATAATTAGCCTTGAGTGCAAATGGGAGATTGTTGGATATAGTGCCCTCAGAGTCAATTATTGGATCACAGGCATGTGATTGCAATGATTGAGGGAGGATCAATGCCGGTAAGACAATCTTACTCAAGAAGATAGTATGCGATTTGGTTTATCTTTATCATCGTGTACTGCTTTAGGTGACCTGACAGGTCGCTATTACACGTTGATAGAGCCCCTAGGATTCTTCCTTGACTGCTAGCAGTATGAGGGCGATCATATACGTGAGAGCTGGGGTCTATAAGCACATCCTTAAAAGGTCCCTAGTCGTGGGAGTTTCGAGACAGGGCATCGATACTCTAGAGTAGACTAGTGTATACAGTCGAGACCCCGACGAGGGGCGGTGGCCGGTCTCATAAGCCACTGGTGTCAGTTGATTCACCTAAGATGTATACAGGTGCTCATTGGGTTATGAGTACACCGGACAGGACTCGCCGGGAACATGCTAGTTGGTCTTATACCAGACGTCAGATACCAGTTACCTGGTGACATGTGTACAGGTTAGTTCATCGACCTAAGATCGTCATTTGTCTCGTGTGAGTTCCCACTGTACTTTGATTACTACCCTACCACGCTCAAAGGAGACATGCAAACAGGTTTTAGTTGGGTACAGTCCCGAGCCACATAGAGGCAGTGAGCGGATCTTCAGGGGTTCGTCTCTCCTGGTATTGGGGGTAAGGTCGCGCTGTGTCTAGGAGAACCATTACACAAAGTTCTTGGCCAAGGCAGGAGATTTACTGGTAGGTATTCCAGTAGTATCTCAGGGTGTTCTAGGCTACACTCCGACACGACTTGTACCGCTTTTGGGGGTCTGACTTTTACCAACCCCCTAGGCCCGCCATGCGATGCTCATAGACGAACGGACCGGACTGTACGGATATTGTCACTGACAAGCTCAGTAGGGTGTCAGGATGAGTTCGCTCATCGACGTCCCTTTTGGTCAAAACCTGGTTGCCCTTCACGTATGGCTAATACCTCTGACGTGCTAGTAGTTAAATCCACAGCCAAAGTATTGACGAGTCTTTAGAGTCCCCCACAGACCAGTTTCTCAGGTTTCGGGCGAAACGCTGTAGAAGCCGTATGGAGATATGGCAGGGTTCGATCTTATTCATGCGGTATTGCACGGATCATGATCGGACGGATAATACTAGCAGGCTTTGGTTTAAGCCGGATCTTAGTATTGTACAGTGTAGATTTTATCTCTTTGCATTTGTATTCAGTGGGAATACAAATGCTGGCATGTATATGCAGTCGCGGGGTTTTCCTGTAATTTATTACGGGATCAGTTTTCTGAAGTTGCCAGTTTGCATACCGTTCCGGCCAGTTTTCCTTTGTTCCTTCACGGCCGGACTTTTGTGATGGGAGGGGCTAATTTGCAGTTGTGCAAATTAGCATTATGGAGGGGGTTTCTTGCAATTAGAGGGATTATGATGGTTTAAGCATCTTTGCTTTTCTTGTGATCATTTCATTTGCATTTAATGTGAAGTGATTGATTTGTTTATGATATGAGGCTTGATTTGGCTTATGCTCACCCATTCCTCCATCTTGTGCTCACCTCCCTTTGATGCATTTTTTTCCTTCTCATATTTTTGGTGGCCGGCCACATCTTAAAGGGGTGGGTTTTTTTTTTCTAGTATGAAAAAAGGGATCATTCATCTCTCATTCTTCTTGCTACAAAATACTAGTTCACTCCAAAGTTCATTTTCTCCTACACATCATCATGGCAACTTCATACCCCATGAGACAAAGCTACTACACTTAGCCTACAGCATTTCTTGGGCACGTCGGCTTGCCAACTTCATGCCCGAGTTGCCTCGGTCCAGAGGTGGGAGCCCGTAAAAGAACCCGGCGATGTGGTGCCCATTCCGACGAGGAGATGAAGACCGGAGATTCCGCGAGGAGATCGGAGTGGAGGCCGAAGACCGACGGTCACGGATCGCTCGGTATAGCTTCCTTCCCATTTTCTAGTTTGCTAGAGTTAGGTTAATGGCCCGATCCGGGATATTAGTGTGCGGTGGTGCCGGTTTCTAGTTTTTAGAAAAGTTTCGTTTCCGCATTCCGGTGTCGGATTGACGGCCGGGGCGCTGCTGTGCACTTATAGATATTAGTGATATGACTTATAAACGTGTAGTTGCAATATAATAGGTATGAGTTTTAGGATACCATGTCACTTAATGTATAAGGTAAATTGTATATATATAAATTGACATGATATAAGATATTAATGTGATGGAAAAGAGTTTACGTGGTGATATGACGAGTTGGTGTGATATGTCGTTATATGGATATGAGTCGATATGTGATAATTGATACCTTTGCCGGTCTCTTGATCTGAGATTGATATGGATGTGACCTGAGAGATATGTATAAATATATAGATAATGTTCTGAATCTTGAATGATAAGCCGTACGAGACATGAGGTCCGTATCCTCCTTTTCACATAGGTTGTTAGGATCCTAAATTGTTTTATGACGTCGTACGATGAGTTACCGTACGTGATGAGTTAATTGATGTTTGATCCATACCCTTGACTAGAGGAGGCCGATTGATAGATTCACCGACTCGGTTATCTTAGATACGTATACCTTATACCTTTTAGCTGCCGATTTACTTTATGCTACGTTCATGCCATTACTATTGCATCTCATATTCCTGCGCTAGCACACCTGCACCATTATCGATGATGTGTATATCACACTTACATAGATTGGCCGGCTCACACACTTCATCATCGATAATTGCCATGTCACTACACAGTAGTATTGCTGCATCATGATATGACTCCTTGCATAACTTACTTGCTATAGTTACATATACACATTTATACAATGTTGCATTTGACCATGGAGGATTTGGGAACCGCAGAATATATTTTAAAACTGGATTCATTTTAAAGAGCGGTTCTCCCTTGATATATGCATATTACTGTTCCATGTTGAATAATTTACAGATATGCTTACATTCTGTTATATGTCGCATACATCATGCCTTACGATTTTACGCACTGAGATATGCTGCTTTCATGAGATTTCTGGATTTGAGAACCGTTGTTATTTCAAAGGAAAGTATGTATTGTTTTTAAAACCTGGTTTCTCTTGATATGATATTTTAGTGCGTCCACAATGTGATTTCTCGGTTATGAGGTTGGCATGTTTCACCAGATTCGAGGAGGAGGAGAAACCGTCTGCGGGTGCATGGTGGACCCGGTGAGGTACCCCGGGGCAAAATGGTAGCAGATGATGGCGTTGAGCCTGGCACGGGAGCACTACCTACCGGTGATAGTATTTGGACTCGTCGGTTTATCCGGAGGATACCGACCGGAGTAGAGAGATGGATATAAGGGCCGAGCTGACGATGGGGCGCCTAAGATATGAGGATTTACGTATCGATACTGGACACGGGTTTCATGATATTTCGAGTGTCGGTGTTGGACACTCAGGTTATATATTTTGGTGTGCCATTGATAGACACACACATTCTTGATATCCTCATATATTTACATGCATATGCTATTATGATGTTTCGAGTGGACGAGATCCACATGTATTGTCATTGATTATATTATTGGTTGATATCCACTTGCATCTGCATTCACTATATTGTTGGCACATATTTACACATACGGTCACCCTAGATATCATAGTATTACCTCTATAATATAGTTGACCTAGGAAATCGTTATTTTATTCGATTTCTACCTGATGATGTTTTCTACTCACGAGTTGGCAACTCACCCCCGTTGTGACACAGTTATTGCAGGTTGACTGCATGGATCGGTAGCGGTATCGTTGGCACACCGCTTGCATTCGGGTGACTTGCTCTGGTAGGTGGGACAGTTGTATCGTGCCCACTCTTGTACTTATTATTAATATTGTATCTAGTCAACTCCATCAATTAAAACTAGTATTTGTATAAAAGTAAGACTTAGTGAGACTTGTAGTTGCGAGACTTGAGCGATGGGTTTTATATTCGCTTTTTGGGTTGATGTTTTGCTTTATTTATTACCTTTTGTGTGGATCTTCACCGATTGGGCGTCGTATACTTGTTTTATTACTTGCGTGGTTGTGAATTCGCCGTTTGGCGAAGAGCTAGCTCCTTCTTGCGGATGCCTTTTATATTATCATGTATTTGTAGTTTTGGATCAAAATATACAAAGGAGGTGCTGCCCAAAATTTTAAAATACGAACATGCTTTACAACAAGCAGGATAAACTTGCGTGTTTCATGTTCCCTTTTCTATGAATTTAAGAAAACACTTTTCTTCATTATACCATATTTCAAAACTGCACTTCTTTTATTTCTTTAAAAAGGTTTAGATTTCTGGGTTTCAGCTTACTTGGATTACGTTACGCCTTTAGACGTTGCGTGATTTAAGTGCTGGTCACGAGCTAATATTCAGGTCGTGACATTTCCCCATCTCTTCGAAGTTATGCGTAGCTAGATTTTAAATTCGGGGACCGAATTTCTTTAAGAAGAGAAGATTGTAACGTTGTAAAAAATAAAAAAAATCAAATCAACACAAATCCTTTTAAATAACTACAAAAATCCTATTCTTCAAAACCACTTTAAGAGTTCTTGAAGCAAGTTTTCATCTTGGTTGGCAATCTTATCTAGAGGGGTTTTTTACAAAATCTTTTATGGTATGGAAACCAAGTTCTTATATGTTTCACTAATCCTTGTTTAAATTTAGTGTTTTAAAACGGTTTAGCTGAGTTTTATGTTCTGTGTGATCTGCTATCATTCCAGTGATCTATAAATTAATCAAACAATACAGTAGTATAATTATAGAGCCCTGAGTATACCATAGAAACCTGGACCCACCACTCTAATCTTCGACCGGCGAGAATAGCTTTTTGGCCGGCGCCACCGGTCCCCTGTAGCACCTGGGTGTTGGGTTTTTGTATGCAGTTCTCTATGGGTCTTGTAGGGTATTTGGTATACTATGTGTTTCCTATATTGTCTGTAAGTATAATCTAGGACTGTTTAGCTAGATTTCAAACATTTCGGCAACGTGCGATGCAAATTTATCCGACTTTCGTTTAAGTGTTTAGCGCATTTAACAGTCGTAGGTTTTGTCTAGGGTGTCGATTCACACGTTTAGCCGCTGAGCTATTACTTGATGTCTTGTGGGAGTCGTTTCGTTAGTTAGGCGTTTGTGTCCATGTGTTATCATAAGTTTACTAATTTCGCGCGTGTTAGTTTTGTGTGATATTAGGATTACAGGCGGGGACTTCGGACGCAGCCAAGAAAGAGAAGGAGGTGATCGGATATACTTAGCTCAAGATCGTTCGGTGAGTAGATTTAACATCTACGAGGGAATCGCCTGTATGGGTTTAAACACCGAAGGCTAGATTTAAGTGATATAACTTTGTGTGAAATGTTTATATATATATATATATATATATATATTGTGATTGTGCATGAGTACCATTTCAAAACCCTAATATCTGTTCTACTTTCATATATCATTAATAGGGCACTGCACTATTTCTAACGGTTCATGTTGCACGAGAACTGATTTATATGTCACACACATCGTTAGTAATTGCCATGCCATGCACACCATAGGAATTGCCATGGATAAAAATATAGTATACCGCATTCATTATTGACAGCGAGCCATTAATGCTCGTACTAGTACGCATTTGAATATCATCATGCATTGCTTTAGTGATATATATATATATATATATATATCTCATATGATGTTTTCATGAGTTTTTCTGTCTCGTGGATTTGGGAAACCGCAAGTACATTTTGAAAACTGGAAATATTTAAAAAGTATGGTTTTACCTTGATATGATATTTCGTGTCCACCATGAGTTTTCTCGGTTCTAAGTTTTGTTTTCGATATTCGATTTGAGGAGTGGATGAACCGTCTGTGGGTACATGGTGGACCCGGTAAGGAACCCCGGAGCAAGAAGATCGTGGGGATGACGATGAACCTGGCTGGGGAATGTGCTACCTACCGTTGATTGTATGGAAACTCGGCGGATATCCGGAAGATACCATTCGGAATCAGATGATGAGATGGATATGAGGGCTGATCAGAGTGACGGCGCCTGAGATATTAGGATTTTAGGGTGTCGTTGATGGACACCAGATTTCTATGATGATGTTTTATTGAGAATGGCTAGGTTTTTATCCCATATACTCAGGACTTTTCTGACATATTATGTACATATGGTTGTTGTACCCTGATGTAGTACTTGATTTGGATTATGCTGCATCTCATATTACTGTACATATGCTATCATGACCGCATACGTTGGATGGTTGTTTATCGTGCATGCATGTGATTACCTGTACGATATTATTTACTTCTCACTGGTAGGCAACTCACCACCGTTGTGCCACAGTGTTTTGCAAGGTTGACCCTCAGAGCAGTCGTGGCAGGGCTTTTTATTGCTTCATTTTGTTGGATACCTCTACTGTTGGGTGTGAGACCCTTGGAGTAGGTGGGTTTTTGCGTGTATCCGTATGTTCCACTTGTATATATTATTTTGTCTCTAGTACTCTCCATCTACCTCTTACATGTATTTAACTTAGAAACGAGACTGAGAGATTCAGTATTTGTATATTATTTATAACTCTAGTTGTCACGCTTGTGTTAGCCTGCTTTTATTTCTTCCTGCGATGTTGTTTTACCTCTTCTTATGCTGTTTTCGCTTCTTATTTGCTTATTTCTTCTCTACGGCATCGTCTATATATCCTGTGGTGGTTGTGTTCCGACTTTAAGCGTGAGTTGCTCCCGTTCGGGATGCCTTTTATGTATCTATGGTTTGTACCTGTTTGGGGCTAGATTTTACAAAGGAGATGCTGTCGAAATTTTTAAGGAAGTAGATTTAATTTTTAAGATTTTTTTTAACTTGAGATTTTAAATGTTTTTAACTAATGTTTTATCACTCTATCTTTTCATGGTTTAGATTTCTGGGTTTTACGGCTTACTTGAATTACGTTATGCCTTTAGACGTTGCGTGATTTAAGGGCCGGTCGCCTTCCCAATTTAGGTTGTGACACTGGTGTAAGTAAGACGACCCCTCTTCGCGGACTTCCGATTCTCCTTATTTTGATCAGCATGTTTCTGCACAACACAATCATATTTAGTTTTCTAATTAAGCAACACAAAAAATAAATTATATACTAAACAATGAATTACATTTAAATTACTAATCTGTTTGCGCTCAGACTCATAATACCGATACAAGAGAGGCCATGTATCTACATCGACTCTGGCAAAGGCTGGAGACTGTAGGAGAGCTTCACTCTCCGCCTCAAATGTAACGACTCTGAAATCTCTGGACGGAAATTCTTCTGTTAATATACAGAAAAGAGTTTGACAGCCTGTATGAGTTATAAGTCACTTTTGTTAAATAAAAGCAAGAAGCCACTTGTAGCTCATTGGTAAAGCCTTTGCACTGCTGTGACGTAGCCTGTGTGTTTGATTCCCATCAGACAAAATTATTTTTCTGATTTTTCTTTATAAATTTTTGGAAGCCCAAAAGATTGCACATGCAATCCACGGGGAAATAAAAAGTTCAGAAAAATAAAACATGTGGAAAATGGTGTAAACACAGAGTTGATCTCGTGGCACGAATCTCGAGGAATGTGAGCTAAATCTGATCAGCCAAATTGACCTAGGGGCCGGCTGGTATGGTCACGATGAGCCCGTTTTGATCCATGCTTTGCACACTCATCTCTTCAACCTCTCTGAACTGTTTGATTTCCATGCAATCAAACAGAGACCTTTTATTTCACCATTTAACATCATTTTAATGCTTTATTCCAAAATTTACTTCTCAAACCCTAATTCTCCATTATAAATACCACCCCATGCCCTAGCTCTTCACCATTCTGAAAATTCTAGCAAAAACTCTCTCAAAAGTTCCTAAGTGCAAGTGGAGTAAAGTGGAGTTAGCGAGCAAGCTTCTTTCGTCGAAGATCGAAACCGATTCCGGAGCTCTCGCGACACCACGAAGCCTCCCTCCTCTTTTTTAACTTCTTCTTATATATTCAAACCATAAGTCACTCTCATCTCTCCTCCTTTTCATTGAAATTCATCTTTAAATCTTATATCGATAAAGTGGAGTTATTACCAATATTCTTTTTCTAAACCCTACAAACTCGCTTTTTTCCTTTATATATTGATCAACCTAATTTTACACATTACTTGTAACCTTAAATACCAATGTTTAGAATCAACTTTAACAAAGAATACCATGTGAAACAACTATAATTGAACTTTTTCATTAAAATACCTTGAACTTTATTATCACTTCTTTTCGTTCTGTTAAAACCATACTTTTAGGAAAAAATTCACGGGGTAACAACGAACCCTACACATACACTTTGGTTTCATAGCACGGTACCTATTTGTATGTATATTTGTTTCGTAGAATAATTTTTACAATAAAATACCACATACATTAAAACCGGGTTTCTTTCTAAAATGGTATTTCGTATTCCTTTGCAATTATTCATCTACAACCCTCGTTAGGGGAACCGCTAATGGATGGTGTGGATTTCGCACATCATGGGAATAGCGAGATGCAGCATTCCTCGCGGAGTATTCGATCTCGAAAGGATATATAATACGGTTTTTAAGAAATGCGAATTTTCTAAATAAAACTAATTTTCTAAAAATTAAAAATTATATAAAATTATAAATCTTTATTTTCATTATATTATGAAACTATATTTTTATAAAAATGAAAGATTAAAAAAATGTCAATAAAATACCATCAAGTTACTAAAAAGACTAGTTTTCAATAAAATATCATAAACTTTTAAAAGCTAGGTAATTATCATGAAAATACCACCATACTTAAAACACATGCTCATGAAAACCCTAAGCAATATAAATCACCCGCGAGGTTTTTTTTAATCTTAAAATATTTTTCATAAAACCCCCTCAAGATATACAAAATAATATTTTAAGAACTTAGTAAATATAGGTTTAAGCGGGATCAATTCTCTTGAGCACCAGGGAGCCGGAGAAAGTGAGTGCTTGCCTATTCAGGTTAGAAAACTTAACAGGAGTTATCAATGGCAATTGTCTTGAAAAAAGACACAAATCCTCTCCTCCATATGCAGTAGTTGCCGATAACTCCCGAACCTAAGAATTCAAGAGTTAAATCAGTTTACAAGTGTTTGACTTAGTCTGAGTCCAACCTCAAACCTGAATCCAAATCAAACACGAATACTTGATCATGAATATGAATACTCAAATTCAAATATCAAATTCAAACATGTATACTTGATTTGACTTGACCGAACCATGGTTATAATTTTACATGAACTTAACATGAATACTAGAACACAATGGTTGCTATTGAAACTGACTTGACTCAAACCATGAATACAACTTGACATAAATACATGAACGCTTGACATGAATACTTGATATTGACATTAACTAAATCTTGCCACTTTATGTATTCATAGATTCGACCAAGGCTAGTAATTTTAACTGTAACATAGAATACACTGGGTGTTGGGGGTAGTTCATGTGTGAATCTAACGAAATCTCAGAAGTCCCCTAGATCATGAGTCCATGTCTACTAACATAACCAAGCTATCAGGAGGGCCCGTGTTTCCTTGCTCCTGGATTATAGCCTGTTGAGTTTGGAATACTTTAACACTAGATTGTAGTCCCGTTGCTAACACGTGATTCGGGCCCGTGGTTCCTTACCCCTGGATTACAACCTGTTGGGTTTGAGAATACTCTTGAGATTGATTAACATTCACCCTTGAATTTACATTACATTTAGTTTATCCATGTACAGACCTTTTAGGACACTTACATTCACTTCATGTCCACTACACCTACACTACACGGCCATGCTATACTATGCTCATGTTATTTTTCCATGATATATATATAGAACTGCATGTTATATAGAATTTGTAGGGTTCCTAGGCACACTAATGAAGTCTCACAAGGCATCAACCATGCCAATTTCAAAAATTACGGGTGCCGAGAAACCCTAATACGGATCGTTAACTAGATATTTAGGCGAAAAACTAAACTAGTTAACATCTTAACTAAAGTAGAGAGGCTACAACCTTTGTAGATCCGGTTCTCCACTTCCTTAGCTCCACGTAGGGGTCCTCTCACTGTCCATCTCGAATCCCGAACTCAATCGTCGGCTTCATCGGAGAATTGGGCGGACTAGGTCGTCGGCTTCGTGCCGAAGATGATCTACGTCGAGGCATCACAAGTTCAAGCTCCAACTTCACCAAGTTGTGAAACTTGTGAAGAAAACACCCTATACTACTTGGCAAGAGTTAGAGAGTGAAGAAATAGGAGGTGGGTTCATTTTAGAATTGGATTTCTCTCACTTTTGCTCAAGTTGCCATTGATGGACTTAAGCTTTTCTTGAAGAAGAAGATGATCAAGAAGAAGAAAGAATATGATAAAAGTTAATTCCAATTGAAAAATAAATGAATACTTATCATATACTAACTAAGGTAGAGTGTAGAGAATAGACCATGGTTACTTGGATGGGTTAGGGTTAAGCATGAAGACAAGAATGGTTAAGAAGTCAAAGCTTCATGAAGCTTCAACTAGAAACAAAGAAAGCCACCATTCTTATCATAATCTTTTCAAAATAAATAAACAAATAAATAAATGAAAAAGCAAAACCCTAATCATCTCTTAACCATGGTTTAATTCTTTACACTTTACCAAATGAGCAAGTATCATCAAACATGATACAAACATGTGCACAAAAGTATATCACATATACAACTTGCACATCAAGTGAGAAAATCCATTTAAAGTGAACCAATACTAGTTAATGCAAAGCAATATATCAAATATATAATTATACATTAAATCATTAAATCAACACTTGATTTAACGATCCGGTCATATCGCATATAACCGACTAGTATCCTTTGTATCGGCCTATCGAATCAATCATTGATTCGATATCTAGGTTATATCGTATATAACCAATCGATACATTCATCGCGAGAATTGAATACGGTATCTCATACACGCATTATTCTCGGTCCTGCACATATCTCATATGCGCTCCTATTTCGTTTCGCTTGAGCCAGGAAACCTCTGTGTAGGACTCTAAAGACTCGTCAATACGCCGGTAGCAGATGATGATCATATCAAACATCCACAAGCCGCAAGCGGTCTGCTAAACGTAACGGCCATCCGGGTATTGAGCGATCAGAAGATCGACGAGCTAGCCCGCTCACACTCCTGTGAATCCAACCAGTAACACTTACCGTACAGTCCGGTCTGTTCGTCTGATATGTCGCATATCAAGTCTAGGGGTGGTAAACGTCAGACCCCAATAACCGATAAGTCGTGCCGATGTGAGGCTCATAACGGGTCGAGAAACTACTGGTAACACTTACCAGCAAATCTCTGATCAGCCCTGGCCAGGGACTTTCCTGTTACGGCCAATCGAGCACAGCGCAACATCAACCCCCAATACCGGGAGAGACGAAACCCCTCCTATCGCTCATTGCCTCCATGTGACTCGGGACTGTGCCCAAAGACCACCATTTTGCACGCCCTCATGGACGTGGTAAGGTGGAGATCAAAGCACAGTGGGAATCACACAAGACTCTATGACGATCTCGGGTCTACAGACTAACCTGCACAAGTGTCACCTGAGAACTGCCATCTGACGTGAGGTATAATACCATCTGGGAGTTCTCGGCGAGTCTGTCCAGTGTACCCAGTCTCCACTGAGCACCCGTATATCATCTCTGATGTCAAACACCAATGGATATGGGATCATCCATCGCCCATCTCATGGGTCGAGAAGCGTATACGCTAGTCCTACTCTGGTATATCGATGCCCCGTCTCGATACACCTACGACTAGGGACCTTGAAGGATATACTTATGGACTACCATGTCCCCACTAGTATGATCTGCATCATAGTCCAGGAAGTCAAGTACACATCCTAAGGGCTTTACCAACATGTAACTATAAGACAGTTTAAAGAGACTAGTGTACATGTTAAGATAAAGAGAAACCAGATAGCATACTATCATATCGAGCAAGAAAGTCATCTCTATATATGTCAAGCATCCAATATAATATACATCATCTGTACAATACTGGCCTCTAGGGCATACATACAACTAACAATCTCCCACTTGTACTAGGGCCAGCTGCTGTAGTATCGCATACCGAGCATCCCGAAGAGTCTCTCAAACTGTATCTGGGGAATGGCCTTCGTGAGTGGATCCGCCGTATTGTTCTTCGTGTCAACCCTCCTGACCTCGATCTCCCGGCGATCAACTATCTCCCGGATCAGGTGATACCGCCTCAGAATATGCCTGGATCGCTGATGGGACCTGGGTTCCTTGGCCAAAGCCACCGCTCCATTGTTATCGCAATACAAAGGTATTGGATGCTCAATGGATGGAACCACTCCAAGTTCAGTAATGAACTTCTTGATCCAGACAGCCTCTTTGGCAGCATCGTTGGCAGCGATGTATTCAGCCTCCATCGTCGAGTCTGCCACGGTTTCCTGCTTGGAACTCTTCCAGCTAACCGCCCCTCCGTAAAGGGTAAAGACAAAGCCCGACTGCGACTTAGAGTCATCCTTATCACTCTGGAAGCTCGAATCGGTAAAGGACTCCACTTGGAGTTCTCCGTTACCATACACCAAGAGCATCTCTTTAGTCCTTCGCAAGTACTTGAGAATGCTCTTCACAGCTGTCCAGTGATTCTCTCCAGGATCAGCTTGATACCTGCTCACTACACTTAGTGAGTATGCTACATCGGGTCTGGTACATAGCATCGCATACATGATAGAGCCTACGGCCGAAGCATAGGGTATCCCTTGCATGCGAGCTCTCTCCAAATCAGTCTTGGGAGACATCTCTTTGGAGAGAGTGACTCCATAGATCGTGGGCAAGTTCCCACGCTTGGATTCTTCCATACTAAACCTCTTTAGTATGGTGTCAATATACCTGGATTGGGACAATCCCAATATCCGTTTGGATCTATCTCTATAGATCCTAATTCCCAATATGCAGGAGGCATCACCAAGATCTTTCATTGAGAATCTTTGTGGTAAGAAGAGCTTGACCGATTGCAGCATAGGAATATCATTTCCTATCAAGAGTATGTCGTCCACGTACAATACGAGGAAGAAAATCTTACTCTCTGCTACCTTCTTGTAAATACAAGGTTCATCTGGGTTTTTGACGAAATCAAACTCTTTGATAACGACGTCAAAGCAGATGTTCCAACTCTGCGATGCTTGCTTTAATCCATAAATAGATTTAAGCAGCTTGCACACCTTCCCGCTGCTCCCACTATCTACGAAGCCCTCTGGCTGAGTCATGTACACGCACTCTTCTAAATCACCATTTAGAAAGGCGGTCTTAACATCCATTTGCCAGATTTCGTAGTCATGATATGCAGCGATGGCAAGCATGATCCGGATGGATTTAAGCATAGCCACTGGAGAAAAGGTTTCGTCATAGTCCACACCTGGTCTTTGACGAAAACCCTTTCCAACAAGTCTAGCTTTGAAAGTCTCCACTTTCCCATCTACACCAAGTTTCTTCTTGAAGATCCACTTGCTCCCAATGGGTTTTACCCCTTCAGGAGCAACTTCCAAAGTCCATACTTTGTTGGTGTACATGGATTCCATCTCGGACCGCATAGCATCCATCCATTTCACTGAGTCCTTACTCGTGATGGCCTGCTCGAAGCTAGTTGGGTCATCATCCTCCATGATGCAATCCTCGCTCCCACCATCCATGAGAAAACCGTAGTATCTCTCAGGTTGGCGAGGAACCCTACTAGATCGGCGGAGCGGCTGAGGTTCATTGGGAGCTACTGAATCTTCTGGTTCCACTAAATCTTCAGTAACGGTTTGTGTATCTGGAACTTCTTCCAGCTCTACCACTTTGCCACTAATTTCTTTTTCAAGAAATTCCTTTTCTAAAAAGGTGGCATGTTGAGCAACAAACACTTTTTGTTCCTCACTGTGGTAGAAAAAATACCCATATGAGTTCTTTGGATATCCTACAAACTTGCAAAGAACTGACCGTGCCTCGAGTTTGTCCGGATTTTGTCTTTTGACATAGGCTGGACAACCCCATATCTTAACTCGTTTAAAATATGGTCTCTTCCCACTCCATATCTCATATGGTGTGGTAGGTACAGATTTAGATGGAACTTGATTCAATAGGTATGCTGCTGTCTCCAGCGCATAACCCCAGAAGGAAATAGGTAACTCAGCTGTGCTCATCATAGAGCGCACCATATCTAATAGGGTGCGGTTCCTCCGTTCTGATACACCGTTGTGCTGTGGTGTATATGGAGGAGTCAGCTGAGAGAGAATCCCATTCTCTTTTAGGAAGTCCAGGAATTCATTGCTCAAGTATTCACCTCCTCGATCAGATCGAAGGATTTTAATACTTTTTCCGGTTTGGTTCTCGACTTCTGGTTTATATTCTCTAAATTTCTCAAAAGCTTCTGATTTGTGTTTCATCAGGAACACATACCCGAACCTAGAGAGATCGTCAGTGAATGTAATGAAGTACGAAGAACCATCCCTGGCATGTGTAGACATTGGACCGCATGCATCACTATGTATCAGTCCCAAGAGTTCGATAACTCTTTCTCTGTGTCTCGTAAACGGAGTTTTGGTCATCTTGCCTTTGAGACATGACTGGCAAGTGTCATAAGATGAAAATTCAAACGGATTTAAATATCCATCTTTATGCAACTTAGCTAGTCGTGTCGCATTGATGTGACCCAGTCTACAATGCCACAAGAAGGATTCGTTCAGTTCAGAACTCTTCCTCTTGTGTGTGTTTGTTATGCTCAGAACTGTTGATTGATTTAGAACATAAATGCCATTACACAACGTGCCTGATCCAACCAACTTTTGGTTACGGAAAATGTTCATAACATTGTCCTGTAATACAAAATTATATCCCTCTTTACTCAATAAAGAAACCGATATAATGTTGCATATCAGGTTCGGCATGTAATAGCATTCGTTCATAACCAATGTATTACCAGTTGGTAACACAAGGTGATATTCCCCGACAGTCTTAGCTGCAACAATTGCACAATTTCCAACTCTAATGTCTTTATCACCTTCTCCAAGTTCTCTACCTTTTCTAAGCCCATGTAACTGATTACATATATGGGATCCTGACCCGGTATCTAATACCCAGGACGTAGGGCAAATGGAGAAACACTTTTCTGTAACGAACACACCCGAAGAAAATGCATCAACATGTACTTTCTTCAATCGGGTGGCATGGGAATCCTGGTATTCCCCTATATCCTGTTCAGTCCTATAACCCTTATAGGAAAGAACGGAACCAACGTTCCCAAGCACAGTATAACATGCGGGTTCGGTCAATACATCCATATTATTATCTTGATTAAGGCATGAAATGGTCGCTACCTGGAGAGAGAGAGAAGAAAACACTTTAGCGTATGCTCGTGCAAGATCAGATTGGTTATTATCTTATCTAATCAGGATGGCTCCCACTGCTTTTTATCAAATCTTCCTTCAAACCCTAAAAGGAAAGATTAGCCGGGATTAATTACACACTACAAGTTCGCCAATCTTTCAGCCAGGCCAGTGTCGGTACTTTGAGGGAGGTCCCCCGTGCTTTCGCACGAACCTAATTAATGTAAACCTCGTTTTCCCAGAGGCGTAACCTCGTTAACACCTTTGTAGACACCTACTTGATCGGCTAATTGTAATGTGTAAAACTCTCCCAGGAGTAACTCTTACTCGCAGTGGGTATCGGGATCCAACTATCTCATAGAAGGTATGCAATCTCATTGCAAATTTCAACACTTGAAATTCCCGATAATGCTTTTGCCCCAAACGATTATGACCTTGACAAGGTCAACAAACCATAGACCGTAAGTCAAGTTCAACCCGTCATTTCTTGATTGAATCAAACCCACCCGCACGACCCTTGACAAGGTCAACAAGGCCGTACGACTACCCTAACTCAATCTGCATCATATGCATAAGCAGATAAATACTGGTTAGCTACCGTACACTGCGCCTTGACAAGGTCAACAAACGCAGCATGAATACTAAACAGGACTTATCTGAAATGACGGAGGGCTACGACAGGTTTTTCTGAAAACCTATTGCGTAATGAACTTGATATCGTTGTAGAATCAAATGAAGTTTTAAAATGGAGTGATTTTGAGGCTTTTCTAGTTTTGCTAAAGGGGTCACTCCAGGTGAAGGGATCGTCGGCTCTTTCCTCGTCGAATGAGGTGCGGGATATATCATATATATCACTGTGCAAAGCAGAAACTATAGAAGCAATCGAAAACAAACCGAGTGTGTAGCATCTGCCAGTTATTGCTAAAGGAGTCACTCCCGGTGAAGGGATCTCGGTCCTTTCCTCATCGAATAAGGTGCAGGATATATCACATATACCGCTATGCAAAGTAAGAACTGTAGCTACCTGTTTCGTTTAAAATTTGATTCTATGACATCTTAGGTTTCTTTTCTTTCATTAATCACATTAATGAAGTCCCATCATTTAAGTCACCTAAACATCACAGATAAATACGACGTACACTTATGCCATCCGCATTCGCCTCGATGTCCCCTCGTGCACCGTTAGGTTAGGTAACTAACGACAGAGCAGGACAGGGCTAGTGCGGGTGCAAAACATAAGTAACGTCTATATAATATATCATATATACTATATACTGTATCTATCACAGAACGTCACATGATCACATCATAGATAACGCAGAAGAAGAAACATATGAAACATTGGATATACTAGGACGTCCGTGTTTTCAATACGAGCCAGTATAAAACACGGATTCCACGGTCGTGATGAATAGCCAATCCCACACCCCTAGACCCCTACGAGAGCGGCAAGCAACCCTGCCAATTCTAGGGTTAGGAGACCCGGACTCGACTCCTCGAGTTGGTCTCCCACTGGACCCCAGAACCCGGTTACTTGTGCTCCCCTCCTTGGGTCTATCCTAATGCGGAAAAGAAAATAATATACAAAAGGTGACATCCTCCGCAACCTGGAAGTGCCCCAAATAAAAGAATATTACATACAAGTTTTTACATGAATGAAAATGAAAAACGCTCATCTCACATAAAAAAAACCCGGCTATTCGAACACGACGATCCAATATAACATATCCAGCAACACATAACATCACATGTCATCAACGTAAGTAAATATGCGCATCCCAATTGTCGTTGACATATAGCAACGAAACCGGTGATATCACATATTACACTTACGGTCACAGAAAAGAAAGTGTAAAACTACAACAGTTGGAATCCGCAACCCTTTTAGACATCACATGCCTAATCAAATGAAATACTTAGACATCACATGCCTAACAGTTATAAACCCCGCATTTTAGTCTCATTATCGAAAACTCTTTTCAATATCAAGTGAAACTAAACCGCTAGATTTATAACATTCATTCAGTTATCTCATAACTGTTTGTGAATTCCAATTATTGTATCCCATTACGGATAAATAGAATATATTAAACTTTCCGATCGAACATTCGAACACCCAAGTTTTTCCGAAACCGTTCAACACATGAAATAGGTTCAAAGACATTCACTTCATGCCTCAGTACCAACGGTCCAGCCGTAGAAGGGTCAAGCCAACGCCTCACATGTGGCACGCCGTACTGCCCTAAATCCGAAGGTTCAAAGGGCAGTTCAAGACGGTCACATAATCGAGTTAAGGTTTGTAGTCTTCTAGAGGGACCATCGCGTTACTTGCACTACTCAGAACGTCCTTAAACCACACAAAAATCCAACACTTGGATATTTTCCGGCAGGGGAAAAGTTGGGTATTTATATCCGGTTGAACTTTTTAACATATTCTAAAGTCATCCGGAAATACACAAAGACGAAATTTGATAATCCGATCGAAATATCGAAGCTCTAAAACGCCTCAGAAAATTCAACTCTTGAATAAATATTAAAAATACCCATAAAACTCAGCTGCTGAAATGATGAATTACTGTGCAAATATTACAGGCAAGTCCCTTCATTTGGCCGCGGAACCGCCGCAGAAGCCATGCTTCTGCCGCGGTTCCGCCGCACTATAAACATATCATGGGTAAATTTTTGCATCGTAATTCTTAGAATTCCCTGCTGAATTTTTTAAGCATTTTTAATCTGGAAAAATCCCAGTTTTTGAAAAAAGTCCAGAGAGCAATTTGTTTCAGGGTTTCGATGTTCATTTGGGTTTCAAACGTCGTCTACACTTCGCCTAAGGCTCTAGCTAGGCTCTGATACCACTGTAAGGTTCCTAGGCAAACTAATGAAGTCTCACAAGGCATCAACCATGCCAATTTCAAAAATTACGGGTGCCGAGAAACCCTAATACGGATCGTTAACTAGATATTTAGGCGAAAAACTAAACTAGTTAACATCTTAACTAAAGTAGAGAGGCTACAACCTTTGTAGATCCGGTTCTCCACTTCCTTAGCTCCACGTAGGGGTCCTCTCGCTGTCCATCTCGAATCCCGAACTCAATCGTCGGCTTCATCGGAGAATTGGGCGGACTAGGTCGTCGGCTTCGTGCCGAAGATGATCTACGTCGAGGCATCACAAGTTCAAGCTCCAACTTCACCAAGTTGTGAAACTTGTGAATAAAACACCCTATACTACTTGGCAAGAGGTAGAGGGTGAAGAAATAGGAGGCGGGTTCACTTTAGAATTGGATTTCTCTCACTTTTGCTCAAGTTGTCATTGATGGACTTAAGCTTTTCTTGAAGAAGAAGATGATCAAGAAGAAGAAAGAATATGATAAAAGTTAATTCCAATTGAAAAATAAATGAATACTTATCATATACTAACTAAGGTAGAGTGTAGAGAATATACCATGGTTACTTGGATGGGTTAGGGTTAAGCATGAAGACAAGAATGGTTAAGAAGTCAAAGCTTCATGAAGCTTCAACTAGAAACAAAGAAAGCCACCATTCTTATCATAATCTTTTCAAAATAAATAAACAAATAAATAAATGAAAAAGCAAAACCCTAATCATCTCTTAACCATGGTTTAATTCTTTACACTTTACCAAATGAGCAAGTATCATCAAACATGATACAAACATGTGCACAAAAGTATATCACATATACAACTTGCACATCAAGTGAGAAAATCCATTTAAAGTGAACCAATAATAGTTAATGCAAAGCAATATATCAAATAAATAATTATACATTAAATCATTAAATCAACACTTGATTTAACGATCCGGTCATATCGCATATAACCGACTAGTATCCTTTGTATCGGCTTATCGAATCAATCCTTGATTCGATATCTAGGTTATATCGTATATAACCAATCGATACATTCATCGCGAGAATTGAATACGGTATCTCATACACGCATTATTCTCGGTCCTGCACATATCTCATATGCGCTCCTATTTCGTTTCGCTTGAGCCAGGAAACCTCTGTGTAGGACTCTAAAGACTCGTCAATATGCCGGTAGCAGATGATGATCATATCAAACATCCACAAGCCGCAAGCGGTCTGCTAAACGTAACGGCCATCCGGGTATTGAGCGATCAGAAGATCGACAAGCTAGCCCGCTCACACTCCAGTGAATCCAACCAGTAACACTTACCGTACAGTCCGGTCTGTTCGTCTGGTATGTCGCATATCAAGTCTAGGGGTGGTAAACGTCAGACCCCAATAACCGATAAGTCGTGCCGATGTGAGGCTCATAACGGGTCGAGAAACTACTGGTAACACTTACCAGCAAATCTCTGATCAGCCCTGGCCAGGGACTTCCCTGTTACGGCCAATCGAGCACAGCGCAACATCAACCCCCAATACCGGGAGAGACGAAAGCCCTCCTATCGCTCATTGCCTCCATGTGACTCGGGACTGTGCCCAAAGACCACCGTTTTGCACGCCCTCATGGACGTGGTAAGGTGGAGATCAAAGCACAGTGGGAATCACACAAGACTCTATGACGATCTCGGGTCTACAGACTAACTTGCACAAGTGTCACCTGAGAACTGCCATCTGACGTGAGGTATAATACCATCTGGGAGTTCTCGGCGAGTCCGTCCAGTGTACCCAGTCTCCACTGAGCACCCGTATATCATCTCTGATGTCAAACACCAATGGATATGGGATCATCCATCGCCCATCTCATGGGTCGAGAAGCGTATACGCTAGTCTACTCTGGTATATCGATGCCCCGTCTCGATACACCTACGACTAAGGACCTTGAAGGATGTACTTATGGACTACCATGTCCCCACTAGTATGATCTGCATCATAGTCCAGGCAGTCAAGTACACATCCTAAGGGCTTTACCAACATGTAACTATAAGACAGTTTAAAGAGACTAGTGTACATGTTAAGATAAAGAGAAACCAGATAGCATATGTAGGGTTCCTAGGCACTCTCAAGAGGTCTCACAAGGCATCAACCATGCCAATTTCAAATTTTAGGGGTGCCGAGAAAACCTAGACTACGGATCGATAACTAGATGTCTAAGCGAAAGAAGAAACTAGTTAACAACTTAACTACAAGAACGGAAACACAACCTTTGTAGATCCGGTTCTCCACCTCCATAGCTCCGCAATGAAGTCTCCTCGCTGTCCAAATCGAATCTCGGTCTCTAGCGTCGGCTTCATCGGAGAAATGGGCGGGCAAGGTCGTCGGCTTCGTGCCGAAGATGATCTACGTCGAGGCATCACAAGATCAAGCTCCCACTTCACCAAGTTATGAAACTTGTGAAGAAAACACACTCTACTACTTAGCAAGAGGTAGAGGATGAAGAAATAGAAAGTGGGTTCACTTTAGAATTGGATTTCTCACTCATTTTCAAGAGTTGCCATTGATGGAGGAAGGTTTCTTCTTCAAGAAGAAGAAGAAGAAGATGAAGATATTATGATAAGTTAATTCCAAAAAGAAATTAAAATGAATACTTATCATAATCAAACCATGGTCAAGTGTAGAGAATGAACTAAGCTTAAATGGAGTGGTTAGGGTTAAGCATGAGACAAAATGGTCACTTTGGTCAAAGCTTCATGAAGCTTCAACTAGAAAACAAATTAAGCCACCATTTTCTCTTTATGCTTATCATTTTCAAAATGAATAACTAAATAAGATAAATGAAAAAGAAAACAAAACCCTAACCATTCATATAACCATGGTTTAGTCTTTACACAAACTCAAGTAAGCATGTATCATCAAACATGATACAATCAAGTGCACAAAAGTATATCACATATACAATGTGCACAATCCAAGTGAGAAAATCCATTTAAAGTGAACTAATACTAGTTAATGCAAAGTAATATATCAAATATATATAATTATGCATTAAATCATTAAATCAACACTTGATTCAATGATCCGGTCATGTCGCACACAGCCGACTAGTATACAATGTATCGATTTATCGAATCAATCCTTGATTCGATAACTAGGTTATATCGCATACAACCATTCGACACATTCATCGCGAGAATAAAATACGGTATCACATACACGCATTATTCTCGGTCCCGCACATATCTCATATACGCTCCTATTTCGTTTCGCTTGAGCCAGGAAACCTCTGTGTAGGACTCTAAAGACTCGTCAATACGCCGGCAGCAGGTGATGATCATATCAAACACCCACAAGCCACAAGCGGTCTGCTAAACGTAACGGCCACCCGGGTATTGAGCGATCAGAAGATCGACGAGCAAGCCCGCTCACACTCCTGTGAATCCAACCAGTAACACTTACCGTACAGTCCGGTCTCGTCGTCTGATATGTCGCATATCTCACCTAGGGGTGGTAAACGTCAGACCCCAATAGCTCGATAAGTCGTGTCGATATGAGATCTATAACAATTCAAGAAACTACTGGTAACACTTACCAGTAAATCTCAGCAACCCTGGCCAGGGATTTCCGGTTATAGCCACTCGAACACAGCGCAACATCAACTCCCTATACCGGGAGAGACGAATCCCCTCCTATCGCTCATTGCCTCCATGTGATTCGGGACTGTACCCAAAAACCACCGTTTTGCACGCCCTCTTGGACGTGGTAAGGTGGAAATCAAATCACAGTGGGAACCACACAAGACTCTATGACGATCTCGGGTCAACAGACTACTCTGTACCAGTGTCACCAGAGAACTGCCATCTGACGTAAGGTATAATACCATCTAGGAGTTCTCGGCGAGTCCGTCCAGTGTACCCAGTCTCTACTGAGCACCCGTATATCATCTCTGATGTCAAACACCAATGGATATGGGATCATCCATCGCCCATCTGTATGGATCGAGAAGGTATACGCTAGTCTACACTGGTATATCGATGCCCCGTCTCGATACACCCACGACTAGGGACTTTGAAGGATGTACTTATGGACTACCATGTCCCCACTAGTATGATCCGCATCATAGTCCAGATAGTCAAGTACACATCCTAAGGGCTTTACCAACATGTATCAGAGAGACAATCAGTGTACACGTTAAGGTAAAGATCAACCAGATAGCATACTATCATGTCGAGCAAGAAATTCCTCCCTATATATGTCTAAGCATCCACTACAATATACATCCTATGTATAGTAATGGCCTCTAGGGCATACATATAACTAACAATCTCCCACTTGCACTAGGGCCATCTGATAGCAGTGGTTGCAGTATCTCATACTCAACCATCCCATAAAAGTCTCTCTCTGGGAAAAGGCCTTTGTGAGTGGATCCGCCGTGTTGTCCTCTGAGTCTACTCTCCTAACCTCGATCACCCTGGAGATCAACCATCTCCATGATCAGGTGACACTGCCATAGAATATGTCAGGATCACTGATGGGACCGACGTTCCTTGGCATAAGCCACAACTCCATTGTCACACAATGGGAGAAACTAAGTTCATCTCAAGAACAAATATACAGCCAGACAGCCTCTTTGGTAGCATCTTAAGTAGCGATGTATCCAGCCTTTATCGTCTAGTATGCCACGGTATCTAGCTTGGAACTCTTCCAACATACCATCCCTTTACTGAGGGTAAAGACAATGCCTGTGACTGACATTCAGTCGTCCTTATCACCCTGGAACCTTTCCAGTGATTTTCCCCAGGATCAATTGATACCGTCTCACTACAACTAGCGAGAATCCTAACATCCATTTAGATCTATCTCATAGATCCAAAATCCAGGATTTAGGAGGTATCATTTTGATCCTTTCTGGAGAATCGTTGTGATAAGCGGAAATTGACCGAGCGTAGCATAGAAAACTTCTTTCTTATCAAGAGTATGTCATCCACGTACTCTACGAGGATCGCCACCATACTCCCTACTCCCTTTTTGTTTATACAAGGTTCATCTACCATTTTGATGATGTCAAACTCTTTGACTAACACATCAAAAAAGATGTTCCAACTCCGCGATGCCTGCTTTAACCTATAAAGCATCTTATGCACGTTTCCGCTGCTCCCACTGTCTACGAAGCCCTCTGGCTGTGTACTTATAGACGTTCTCTACTAAAACATCATTTAGAAAAGCAGTCATGACACCCAACCGCCAAATATCGTAGTTATGGTATGTAGCCGTGGCAAGTAGGATCTGGATGGACTTAAGCATAGCCACTGGAAAAGGTTTCATCATAATCCACGCCTGGTTGATGACGAAAGCCTTTAACAAGTCTTGCTTTGAAAGTCTCAACTTTTCCACCTACACCAAGTAATCTTCTCAAGATATACTTTCTCCTGATGGGGATTTAACCCTTCAGATATCGCAACCAAAGTCCATACTTTGTTGGTGTATAAGGATTCCATCTCAGATCGCTAAGCATCCAGCCATTCTTACAGAGTCCCACTCCTGATGGCCAGCTCGAAACTAGTTGGGTCATCATCTCATGATGCAATCCTCGCTCCCACTGTCATAGAGAAACCGAAATATCTCTCAGGTGGGTGAGGAACCCTACTAGATCGGCGGAGAGGCCGAGGTTCGTTGGTAACTATTGAATCCTTTGGTTCTTTCAAATTATCAGCTGCAGTTTGTATAGCTGGAACATTTCCAGTTCTATATAACTGACCTTGCCTCGAGCTTGTCCGGATTTTGCTTTTAGACATAGCCCGGACAACCCCAAATCTTAACCAACTTAAGATATGGGCTCTTCCCTTATCATATCACATATGAAGTGGTAGGCAACTGATTTGATCGGAACCCAATTCAATAGGTATACAGCTTCTCAAGTGCATAACTCCCAAAAGGAAATAGGAAACTCAGTAGTACTCATCATAGAGCACACCATATCATATAGGGTGCATCTGCTCCGCCCCGATATACCTTCGTGCAATGGTGTATTCGGAGGAGCAATGCTGAGAGAGAATCTCATTCTCCTTTAGAATAATCCAGGAATTTCGTGCTCAAGTATTCTCCTCCTTGATCTCATCAAAGGACATAATACTTATACCCGTATTTTGGTTCTCTACTTCCAACTTATATTCTGTGAATATCTCAAAAGGTTCGGACTTGTGTTTCAACAGGAACATATGTCTGAATCTAAAGAGATTATCAGAGAACGTAATGAAGTATAAAGAACCAGTCCTGGCATGTGTAGACAGGAGACCTTACATACATCATCATGTATCAGTCCCAAGAGTTCACTAACTCTTTCTCTGTTTCCAGTAAACGGAGCTATGGTCATCTTATCTTTGTGACATGACTGGCAAGTTTCATAAGATGTAAATTCAAACTGATTTAAATATGCATCTATTATGTAACTTCAGCTAGTCGGGTCACATTGATCTGACCTAGTCTACAATACCTCAAGAAGGATCCGTTCATTTCTGAACTCTTCCTCTTGTGTGTGTTCCGTATACTAAGAATTGTAGTTTGATTTAGAACATCAATGCTTTTAGATAACGTGCCTGAACCGATCAACTTTTGATATAGGAAATGTTCAAAACATTATCCAACAATACAAAATTTTATCGTTTCTTTACTAATAAAGAGACAGATATAATTTTGTATATCAGGTTTGGTATCTAATAACATTCGTTCAGAATCAATGTATTGGTAATACAGGGTGACAGTGACCAACAGACTTGGCTGCAACTCTTGCCCCGTTTTCTGCCTCATGAAACTTATCACCCGTTCTCAGTTCTCTACCTTTCTGTAGCCCTATGTAACAGATTACATATCTGGGATCCTGATTTGGTATCACATACCCAGGACGTAAAGGATACTGAGAAGCAGTTCTCTGTAATGAACACACCCGAAGATGATGCATCAGCATGCACTCTCTTCGTTTGGGTGGCACGGGAATTCTGGTAATCCCCAATTTCCTGCTCTGTCTTATAACAATTATAAGTTGGAGCAGGACCAACGTTCCCCAGCTCAGTATAACAAGCGGGTTCGGTCAAATAGCCGTATTATTATCTTGATTAAGGCGTGATATGGTCGCTACCTGGAGAGAGAGAGAGAAGAAAACACTCAGCGTGCGCTCTTGCAAGAATAGATTGGTTATTATTTTATCTAATCAGGATGGCTCCCACTGTTTTTATCAAATCTTCCTTCAAACCCTAAAAGGAAAGACTAGCCGGGATTAATTACACACTACAAGTTCGCCAATTTTTCAGCCAGGCCAGTGTCGGTACTTTGAGGGAGGTCCCCAGTGCTTTCGCACGAACCAAATTAATGTAAACCTCGTTTTCCCAGAGGCGTAACCCCGTTGACACCTTTCTAGACACCTACTTGATTAGCTAATTGCAATGTGTAAAACTCTCCCAGGAGTAACTCTTACTCGCACCGGGTATCGGGATCCAACTATCTCATAGAAGGTATGCAATCTCATTGCAAATTTCAACACTTGAAATTCCCGATAATTTATCCCCTAGCGCCCTATGACCTTGACGGAGGTCAACAAACCATAGGCTACTAGTCAAGTTCAACCCGTCATTTCTTGATCGAATTAAACCCACCCGCACGATCCTTGACGGAGGTCAACAAGGCCGCACGACTACCCTAATCCAATCTGCATCATATGCATAAACAGATAAATACTAGTTAGCTACCGCACACTACGCCTTGACGGAGGTCAACAAACGTAGCACGAATACTAAATAAGACTTATCTGAAATGACGGAGGGCTACGACAGGTTTTTCTGAAAACCTATTGCGTTATGAACTTGATATCGTTGTAGAATCAAATGATTTTAAAAATGGAATGTTTTTTAGGCTTTTCTAGTTTTGCTAAAGGAGTCACTCCCGGTGAAGGGATCGTCGGTCCTTTTCTTGTCGAATGAGGTGCGGGATATATCATATATATCACTGTGCAAAGCAAAAACTCTTAAAAGCAATCAAAAGACAAACCGAGCGTGTAGCATCTGCCAGTTATTGCTAAAGGAGTCACTCCCGGTGAAGGGATCTCGGTCCTTTCCTCATCGAATAAGGTGCAGGATATATCATATATACCGCTGTGCAAAGCAAAAACTGTAGCTACCTGTTTTATTTTGAAATTCAATTCTACAACATCTTAGGTTTCTTTTACTTTCATTAATCACATTAATGAAGTCCCATCATTTAAGTACCTAAACATCACAGATAAATACGACGTACACTTATGCCATCCGCATTCGCCTCGATGTCCCCTCGTGCACCGTTAGGTTAGGTAACTAACGGCAGAGCGGGGCAGGGCTAGCGCGGGTGTAAAACATAAGTAACGCCTATATAATATATCATATATACTATATACAGTATCTATCACAGAACATCACATGATCACATCACAGATATCGCAGCAGAAAATATCATATGAAATATTGGATATACTAGGACGTCCGTGTTTTCAATACGAGCCAGTATAAAACACGGATTCCACGGTCGCGATGAATAGCCAAACTCACACCCCTAGACCCCTACGAGAGCGGCAAGCAACCCTACCAATTCTAGAGTTAGGAGACCCGGACTCGACTCCTCGAGTTGGTCTCCCACTGAACTCCATAACCCGGTTACTTGTGTTCCCTTCCTTCGGTCTATCCTAGTGCGGAAAAGAAAATAATATACAAAAGGTGACATCTTCCGCAACCTGGAAGTGCCCCAATAAAAGAATATTACATACAAGTTTTTACATGAATGAAAATGAAAAACACTCATCTCACATAAAAAACCCCGGCTATTCAAACACGACGATCCAATATAACATATCCAGCAACACATAACATCACATGTCATCAACGTAAGTAAATATGTCCATCCCAATTGTCGTTGACATATAGCAACGAAACCGGCGATTCACATATTACACTTACGGTCGCAGAAAAGAAAGTGTAAAACTACAACAGTTGGAATCCGCAATCTGTTTAGACATCGCATGCCTAATCAAATGAAATACTTAGACATCGCATGCCTAACCATTATAAACCCCGCATTTTAGTCTCATTATCGAAAACACTTTTCACTATTAATTCGGGCAATTCAACAAGATTCCTGACATTCTGATCGAATGCTCGTCGCAAACTTTAGTAGGCGGCCGCACCCCCGATACCGCCGACGAAGTGCACCAAGGCGGAACACCGCTACCGCGAGCACCCGTACGGATGATTTCGGCGACGGGGTTCTCCTACAGTCACTTGGTCGGGGCTATGGAGTGAGGCTGTCCATTAAGTTTACCCGACGAGTATCCGCGTACGCTACGTGATTGCGACGGACTTTTGATCACATCAAAATTCCATGGCAACCGATCAAGTGAGACTAAACTGCTATGTTTATAACATTCATTCAGTTATCTCATAACTACTTGTGAATTCCAATTATTGTATCACATTCCAGATAATTAGAAAATGTTAAACTTTCCGATCGAACATTCAAACACCCAAGTTTTCCCGAAACAGATCAACACATGAAACAGGTCTAAAAACATTCAGTTCGTGCCTCAGTACCAACGGTCCAGCCGTAGAAGGGTCAAGCCAACGCCTCACATGTGGCACGCCGTACTGCCCCAAACCCGAAGGTTCAAAGGGCAGTTCAAGGCGGTCACATAATCGAGTTAAGGTTTGTTGTCTTCTAGAGGGTCCATCGCGTTACTTGCACTACTTTGAACGTCATTAAACCTCGGAAAAATCCAACACTTGGAAATTTTCCGGCAGGGGAAAGATTGGGTATTTATATCCGGTCGAACTTTTTAACATATTCAAAAATTATCCGGAAAGCCACACAGACAAAATTTGATAATCCGATCGAACAATCGAATCCCCAAAACAACCCAGAAAATTCAACTCTTGAAAAAAAAATTAAAAATTCCCAGGAAAACCAGCACTGCAAACTAAGAATTACTGTGCAAAATTGAACGCAAGAAGAGACCACATGGCCGCGGAACCGCCGCATTAGCCATGCTAATGCCGCGGTTCCGCCGCACTTTGGTGGATTCATGGGTACGGGCTTCACAGTAATTCTTACATTTCCCTGCTAATTTTTCTGCATATTTTTAATATCGAAAAATCCCCGAAATTGAAAAATGTACAGAGAGCATTATTTGGGTTAGGGTTTCGGTTCGTTCGGATTTCAAACGTCGTCTAGACTTCGCCTAAGGCTCTAGCTAGGCTCTGATACCACTGTAGGGTTCCTAAGCACTCTCAAGAGGTCTCACAAGGCATCAACCATGCCAATTTCAAATTTTAGGGGTGCCGAGAAACCCTAGACTACGGATCGATAACTAGATGTCTAGGCGAAAGAAGAAACTAGTTAACAACTTAACTACAAGAACGGAAATACAACCTTTGTAGATCCGGTTCTCCACCTCCATAGCTCCGCAATGAAGTCTCCTCGCTGTCCAAATTGAATCCTGGGCTCAAGGGTCGGCTTCATCGGAGAAATGGGCGGGCAAGGTCGTCGGCTTCGTGCCGAAGATGATCTACGTCGAGGAATCACAAGATCAAGCTCCCATTTCACCAAGTCATGAAACTTGTGAAGAAAACACACTCTACTACTTGGCAAGAGGTAGAGGATGAAGAAATAGGAAGTGGGTTCACTTTAGAATTGGATTTCTCACTCATTTTCAAGAGTTGACATTGAAGGAGGAAGGTTTCTTCTTCAAGAAGAAGAAGAAGAAGAAGAAGAAGAAGAAGAAGAAGATATTATGATAAGTTAATTCCAAAAAGAAATTAAAATGAATACTTATCATAATCAAACCATGGTCAAGTGTAGAGAATGAACTAAGGTTAAATGGAGTGGTTAGGGTTAAGCATGAGACAAAATGGTCACTTTGGTCAAAGCTTCATGAAGCTTCAACTAGAAAACAAATTAAGCCACCATTTTCTCTTTATGCTTATCATTTTCAAAATGAATAACTAAATAAGATAAATGAAAAAGAAAACAAAACCCTAACCATTCATATAACCATGGTTTAGTCTTTACACAAACTCAAGTAAGCATGTATCATCAAACATGATACAATCAAGTGCACAAAAGTATATCACATATACAATGTGCACAATCCAAGTGAGAAAATCCATTTAAAGTGAACCAATACTAGTTAATGCAAAGTAATATATCAAATATATATAATTATGCATTAAATCATTAAATCAACACTTGATTCAATGATCCGGTCATGTCGCACATAACCGACTAGTATACAATGTATTGATTTATCGAATCAATCCTTGATTCGATAACTAGGTTATATCGCATACAACCATTCGACACATTCATCGCGAGAATAAAATACGGTATCACATACACGCATTATTCTCGGTCCCGCACATATCTCATATGCGCTCATATTTCGTTTCGCTTGAGCCAGGAAACCTCTGTGTAGGACTCTAAAGACTCGTCAATACGCCGGAAGCAGGTGATGATCATATCAAACACCCACAAGCTGCAAGCGGTCTGCTAAACGTAATGGCCACCCGGGTATTGAGCGATCAGAAGATCGACGAGCAAGCCCGCTCACACTCCTGTGAATCCAACCAGTAACACTTACCGTACAGTCCGGTCTCGTCGTCTGATATGTCGCATATCTCGCCTAGGGGTGGTAAACGTCAGACCCCAATAGCTCGATAAGTCGTGTCGATATGAAGTCTATAACAATTCGAGAAACTACTGGTAACACTTACCAGTAAATCTCAGCAACCCTGGCCAGGGATTTCCGGTTATAGCCAATCGAACACAGCGCAACATCAACTCCCTATACCGGGAGAGACGAATCCCCTCCTATCGCTCATTGCCTCCATGTGATTCGGGACTGTACCCAAAAACCACCGTTTTGCGCGCCCTCTTGGACGTGGTAAGGTGGAAATCAAAGCACAGTGGGAACCACACAAGACTCTATGACGATCTCGGGTCAACAGACTACTCTGTACCAGTGTCACCAGAGAACTGCCATCTGACGTAAGGTATAATACCATCTGGGAGTTCTCGGCGAGTCCGTCCAGTGTACCCAGTCTCTACTGAGCACCCGTATATCATCTCTGATGTCAAACACCAATGGATATGGGATCATCCATCGCCCATCTGTATGGGTCGAGAAGGTATACGCTAGTCTACACTGGTATATCGATGCCCCGTCTCGATACACCCACGACTAGGGACTTTGAAGGATGTACTTATGGACTACCATGTCCCCACTAGCATGATCCGCATCATAGTCCAGATAGTCAAGTACACATCCTAAGGGCTTTACCAACATGTATCAGAGAGACAATCAGTGTACACGTTAAGGTAAAGATCAACCAGATAGCATACTATCATGTCGAGCAAGAAAGTCCTCCCTATATATGTCCAAGCATCCACTACAATATACATCCTATGTATAGTAATGGCCTCTAGGGCATACATATAACTAACAGCATACTATCATATCGAGCAAGAAAGTCGTCTCTATATATGTCAAGCATCCAATATAATATACATCATCTGTACAATACTGGCCTCTAGGGCATACATACAACTAACAGAATTTCCATGCTTATATTAAATAACATGTTTCAACAACATATCTCCTAGTCCATTGCTTCATGATATACATTTTCTTTATCATTATACATTTATACTTCACACCCATTTCTTAGGGACTTACCGAGCGAAAGTTCGCTGACAGGCATTCTACCCATCTTTGTTTCTTAGAATGTTCGTCGGATACTATGGAGACCGAGAAGGTGGACACCATAGAGGAGGAGCACGATCAGATCGCGACTCAGGCTATAGACTAGTTATCCTTATCTTTCAGTTTATGTATGCCACCTGTTTAGGCATTTCCCTTCTTGTATTTTCTTTCAGTTGAACTTATGTATTGTAAATGAATCAAGTGGAATGTAAATAATTTTTTTGAAGTTTAAATCTCATGTTAATTTCTTGTCATTTTATATTGCTCAATTACTCTTAGCGTATTTATTCCGAGAAATGACCTTCTCGAAATAAATACGCCGCGGGCTTGCCACGTCACCGTTTCCGTCTATTGGGAAGCGGGGCGTGACATCAAGGGTCGCCAGCCATAACATGTAGCAATCGTACTTCAGCTCGTTCCTATTATATTGAATCTTAGATTTTATGTTCTTCATGAGGCCTAGGTGAAGAGCGTGAAGATTGAGCACTCTGTCAAGGTGATCAGGGTCGGGTACAGACTGAAAATCGTAATCCAACTACAAATACAAGAAAATAATGTCTTTAAATTATATATGTTAAATAATAGTAAATTTATTTGTTAAGTCAAATGAAAAAATATTTTAATACCCGAGCCTGATCCCAGAAGAGGGCAAAAGAGCGCCGGTCCTGATCGTCCCACTCAACGTGAAGAGAATATTTCTTTTGGATGCGGCTCTCATCCCCCATATATCGGCTAAACCACTCGGCATAATCAGTGGTGTAGCGATAATCGGGGCTAAAGAAGAAGGGGAATGGTGCCTCCCTGCTAACTCTATCGAATCTCAGCCTATGGGACTGATTCGGCCCTCAAGTCCCCCTCTTAAGGTGTAGCTGTCCAGCATCTACAAGATAAATAGATATATAAGAAATATCAAGAGAAAACTGTATTTAGAATTCAATAACTAACGAAAATTGAAGTGAGATATATACCTCCGGCGACAGCAGTACGAGCCTGAGCATGGGCAGCTGCACGAGTAGGACGATAGTTCCTCCGGCGAGGAACAGCTGGTGACCCGGACGTGGATGCATCCCCTCCAACTAGAAAATAAACATTGACGATAAAATTACATGAAGTTCATGGTTATTTGTAACATTTCAGAAAAATATAAAATAATATTTTGGAATTTAAACAATAAAAATAATAAATTTCACGGATATTATACGAATATAGATTTGAGTTTTCATAGAATGGTACAGTTATATACCTATATTGTTGGAAAATAATCGGAAAATTTAAAATGAAAGTTAATTGTTTTGTGATTTTATAAATTAATATATAAATATTTACATACAAGTTTAATGTAAAACTTGATTAGTATTTTCCTAATTATACATTAAACCAAGTTCATTTTGTTAATTATGTTTAATGTGTCATAACATGTAACCATTATATTTGTGGTATTTAGTTTCATGTTTTGTTTTGTTTTTTTTTAAAAAAGGAAAAGTAAAATGAGAAAAGAAAAAGGAATGGGGAGACAATGAGGTATGGGTAGGGGAGAGAGAGAGTAAGAGAGGGGGAGAGAGAGAGAGAGAGAATGATATGGCTACCTCCAACCATTGTTTCATCTTCTTCTTCATTCATCTTCTTCTTCATTCATCTTCTCCTCATTATTCCTCCATCTCCAAACCCTCACTACCACCACAAACCATCCTCAAAATCAACTCAAAATCTCATTTCATCTTCACAAAAATTATTCATAATCTCATCCTAAGCAACATGGCATGATCAAGTTTGGACTTTGAGCTCATTTGGCCATCCTAGAATTTTTTTGAGTTGCTCCTATGAGGTAAAACTCCCTCCTTAAACAATATTTTTTTTTATTTTGCCTTCACAATTTATTTAGAGTTAGTTTTAGATGCTTTAAGTGTATGTTTTGTGAACTTGGAATATTCTAGGATGTGTGTTTGTGGATATAATGAGTAGTGGAGATGTAGTTGAGGCTTAGATAGTGACTACAACCCTATTAGTGATGGAAATCCTTGACCTGGATTAGTTTAGAAGATTCAAAGATGAGTTTAGAACTTTCCGATGTCAGTTTTCTTAGATATATTGATGATCAAATGAAATCTGTTATTACTTGAAAACTCTAAAAATTTAATAGAGCGTACTGTGAGACGTATAGACCAGTAGGAGACCACCATAGAAACCCGAGCCCAAACCACCTTGTTCCGACCACAAATAAATGATTTTTGGCCACAAATTGCGGGTCCATCATGGAGTTAGAGTTTGGGGTTTGGTCTGTGTTAGTGTATATGCCCTAGAGGCCATTACTGTATCATACTGGTTTGTATATTACTTAATGGAAGCTTGGGATATTCACCTTGTATATACAATCTTGCTCAAAATGGTAGTATGCTACTTGGTTTGTTTCTACTTCAATGTGTACATGTGTTTATTTTTGTATATCGCCTATACACATTAGTAGAGCCCTTAGGATCTTTGCTTGATTACCAGCGATGTGATGGCCGTCACACTAGTGGGGCTGGGTAATCTATAAGCACATCCTTATGCAGGTCCCTGGTCGCAGGACTATCGAGACAGGGCATCGATACTCCGGAGTAGACCAGCGCATGCGCTTCTCATCCCAGTGTAGGAGACGGTCTGTCCCACAGCCGTCAGTACGTCGTACTTGAGATAGTATGCGGGTGCTCGTTAGGTTACGGGTACACTGGACAGGACTCGTCGGGAACTGACTAGTTGGTATTATACCTATCGTCAGTTATCAGTTCCTAGGTGACATGAGTACAGCTTAGTCCGCTGACTTGACACTGTCATTCCGCCTCGAGTGTGTTCCCACTGTACTTTGATCACTACCCTACCACGGCTCAAAGGAGTCGTGCAAACAGGTAGTGGTTGGGTGCAGTCCCGAAGCACTTGGAGGCAGTGACGGTTAGACAGGATTCATCTCTCCCGATATTGGGGGTTGACATCGCGCTGTGTCTAGGAGAGCCATTACACGAGTAGTCCCTGGCCAGGGCAAACGAGATATACTGGTAGGTTTCCAGTGTTATCTCAGGGTGTTTTGGGCTTCGCTCCGGCACGACTTGTACCGCTATTGGGGGACTGACGTTTACCGCCCCCTAGGCCCGCCATGCGATGTATCAGACGAACAGACCGGACTGTACGGAGAATGTCACACTCAGGCTCAGTAGGAGTTCAGATGGGTTTCGCCTCGTCGGTCTTCTTGTCGGCATTACCTGGGGACCGTTACGCACAGCTAGTGCCGCTTGCGGTCTGTGGTTAAACCCACTGCCAGCGTAGTGTCGAGTCTTAAGAGTCCCACACAGAAAGCTTTTCGCCTTTAGGCAAAAGAGTAGAGGTCGCATAGTATTGCGACAGGTCGCATGGTTTTGCGACAGGGTTCGGTCACATCCGTGCACTTGTGCACGTACAGTGTCCGGACAGTTTACACTAGCGGGCTTTGGTTTAAGCCAGATCCTAGTGTACCTTATGGGATTGGATTTATCCAGTTTGCATTCGTGTTCCTCGGAACGCGGATGCGGGTGTGTATGCACAGTTGACAGGGAGGCAGAGGCAGCAGATTCTCATTAGGGTTGTTGACAGTTGACCGTTGACTATTTGACTTTATGCTCAACCCTAATGAGAATATGATATGTGATTAACTATTATATTAATTAAGTATTATGGTGATATGGTTGTCGACTTGTTGACTTTTGTTGACTTGTTGACTTTGTTGACTTGTTGACTTTTGTTGACTTGTTGACCGGTTGACTAGGCTTGACTAGTTGACCATCATGATAACCATAGCCATCATTTCATGGCAAAGACTTTTGTTTACTTGCTCATTTGTGTAAAATGAGTGCATGAAATGATATGGTTATGGTTGCTTCAAACCATCACATAAGACTTTTTTTGATATGATGAGTTATGATCACTTTAGATTATGAGAGGGTGAAAGAAAAAAGAGAGCCTCATTCTTTCTTGCTCATTCTCTCTCTTGTTCTTGAGCTCTCCTCTTGCTCTCACCCTCAACCTCTTGCTCCCTCTCTTGATCTATGGTTCTCTTGTCTCATGAGTTGAGAATCAAGAACCATAGATAAAATCCCATTCTATTTCTTCTCTACTCATTCTAGTTCACTAGGTTTAGCAAACCAAGTGAACTAGTTTCTTCAAAGAACGAAGAAGGAGCTAAAGGTTGGAGCTTTCAGGTGGATCTATCTTCGGCGTACGGAGACGACGAGAAGAAGCCATCGGACCACCATCGGAGCTTTGAAGACGAAGGAGTTCAAGACAAGCAAGGTATAACCCCCTAACCGAGTAGCTAAAACTCATAGTTAGGATGTTAGATAGATGTTTAACCAAGATCCGGGTTTTAGGTCTATGTTACCATCTTTAAGAAAATCGTTTTTTACCAAATTCCGCATTTCCGAAAGTACCGGGAGAGGTAGCATGGACTTACAGTCTGTAGCTCACTCATTGGATAACTAAGACTATCCTATATGCAAAAAAGTCTAAATTCACCTTAAGAAAGATCTGGGAGCATTTTACGAAGTTTTTACTTATGTTTTACGATATTTGAAAACATGATTTTTGGTATTTGTGCTTTGACTCGGTCGTCTGACGTTCGTACGTCGACGTCGGGGAGTATTTTGTTGTTTTAGCATGCGTTGACCATAGGTTCTAACCTATGTGCGCTTTGCTCGTCATATCGGTTTTCGATTTGGATTTTTATGCGATACGATATGCTTTAAATTGTATGTATAAGCGAGTGGACTTTCGGGACAACGAAACAGGGTAAGGAATACGTCGGAATCGGTTAGGGCGAGGCGAAGTTAGGTGAGTAGATGTATATATGGAGGAAGTCGGGTGGTTGGCATATAGCACCCCCACAAACATAGAACTAGGGTATATATGTATGTATATAGATAGATAGATATGTATTCTTAGCTAATAAGTTTTCTAGGGTACCATACCATATTAGTATACTTATAGAAGTTATACCCCTAATACTATTCCTTAACCTATGAACTATATCTACTTATGTATATATATGAGAATATTTACGATACGATATGATCTGATATGAATACATGAGTCGATATGTTTGGATATGATGATATGATGCGATGTTATATGATATAATATGAGATGGCATGACATGATATGATATGACATATGATGACATGAGATTATGATGTACACGACTATAGATTCGTATTATTGATTGATGATATCGTTCGATGGATTTTACCGTACATAATATGATGAGGATGGATCGCCGACTTATATATCGACTCGAGAAATATTTTTTTAAATCACTTAAGTAGATATTATGATCTGTTTAGAGCCTACATATTTTCAAAATTAGCGAATTGTCACGCACTTTTAAATGATAACTTTAAGGGACGCTGCAACTTTTCAAATGGTATCTTTTCTTCAAAAATATCGTAACCCCATATTTTCAAAAACGATGATTTGTGCTATTTTAAACTATAACCGTATGTCTCATACGTAGTTGCGTATTGTTATACTGTTCATGTTACAATTTCTTATTTCTGCATATGCTCGCATTTATTTCATTTACGACATACATACTATGTTCATATCCTTATCTTTATATGACTTCATCTGTTAGGACAAATGCACCATTATCGATGATGCACATGTTGCATGTACACTTGCTCGCCGGTTCACACACACATCATCGGTAATTTCCATTCCACGTACACAGATAGAATTCGCGATGTCACCCTATCACCTTATAACCTGTTAGAATTTTTATTACTGATTAGTACCACATGTTATTACAGATATTGCACCTTCTTTACCTTACTCCACGACACACTCATATGAACACACTTACTATGAATTACAGTGTTGTTATGTGCCTGTACATATTATTTCATTACCGCCATATTTTTATGAGATTTCTGGATTTGAGAAACCCTAGATATTATTTATTAACTTGTGATTGTTTTAAAAACGCAGTTTCTCTGTTTATAATATTTCGACGCCCAGCATAAGATTTCTCGGTGCTGAGCTATGATAATTACCCGATTCGAGGAGTGAGGGGTCACCGTCTACCGGTACATGGTGGACCCGGTATGGTACCCCGGGGCAAGAAAATCGTTTAGAAAGGCGTTGAGCCTGGCAGGGGAAAAGTACCTATCGGTGGCAGTATTGGACTCGGTGGATATCTGTGAAGGGTTACACTAGTGCCCTGGCCAACTTCCGTGGCCAAATGCGGAACAAAAATTTCACGAAGAACATAAACTTGGTGCTAGAGTAACACTAAAACCTGGATCTTTACCATAAACCTAACTAGCAAAAGAATAGAGTTCTATCTACTATGATAGAAAGTTATACCTTAAACTTGAACTCCTTCTTCCCCTTGTTGTGAGCTCCTTGGAATGATCTAGATGGCTCCACCTCACCGGTTTCTCTATATCGAAAAAGATCCACCCGAAGGCCTCTACCTTGAGCTCCTACCTCAACCATGAAGTAACTAGAGTGCTTTGCTTGCTAGACCAAGAACCCTAGAGTGAGTAGAGAGTGATTTTTATGGTTTGATCTCAATTTCCCTTTGTTCTCAACACATGAGAGGTTACGGTTTGAGAGAGAGGATGAAGGAAAGAGAGCTAGGAGAGAGAATGAATATCATAGAATGAAGAGATAGCTCTCATATTAGCATAAAAGAATAATAATTTTAATTAGCAAAAAGTTGTGATGGTTCATTTGATTTGGACCATTATCATGTCACCATTAATGCTAAGCAAAGAATCTTTTGCTTAAGAAAAAATATCTTAGTCAACTTTGGTCAACAAGTCAAATGGTCAATCCAAATAACCATAACACAATTATCACTAATTAAAACTATTAATCAATTACCTTCATCTCATTAAGATCTTAATCAAGTCAATGGTCAAAAACCCTAATGAGATGTCTCCTTCATTTGTCTCTGTCAACTGTATATACATACCCGCTTCCGCGTTCCGAAGAACACGAATGCAATGAGACTGAACCAAGCCAAAATCAAATACTAGGATCCGGCTTAAACCAAAGCCCACTAGTATCAACTGTCCGAGCACCAAACGCGCATAAGTACGCATATGTGAACGAACCCCGTCGTAAAAGCATACGACCTCTACTCGTTTCGCCCAAAGGTGAATAACCCTCTGTGTGGGACTCTAAAGACTCGACACTACGCTGGCAGTGGGTTTAACCACAGGCCGCAAGCGGTACTATCTGTACGTAACGGTCCCCAGGTAGATGCCGATAAGAAGACCAATGAGGTGAACCCATCTGAACTCCTACTGAGCCTGAATGTGACAATCTCCGTACAGTCTGGTCTGTTCGTCTAAGAGTATCGCATGTCGGGCCTAGGGGGTGGTAAACGTTAGACCCCTAATAGCGGTACAAGTCATTTCGGAGTGTAGCCCAGAACACCCTGAGAAACTACTGGAAACACTACCAGTAAATCTCGCTTGCCCTTGCTAGGGACTTTGTGTAATGGCTCTCCTAGATACAGCGCGATATCAACTCCCAATACCGGGAGAGACGAATCCTGTCTAACCTTCACTGCCTCTAAGGGCTTCGGGACTGCACCCAACTACTACCTTTTTGCACAACTCAATAGAGCCGTGGTAGGGTAGTAATCTAAGAACAGTGGGAACACACTCGAGGCGAAGTGCCAGTGTCAAGTCAACGGACTAAGCTGTACTCATGTCACCTGGGAACTGTTAACTGACGATAGGTATAATACCAACCAACAGTTCTCGACGAGTCCTGTCCAGTGTACTCGTAACCTAACGAGCACCTGCATACTATCTCCAGTACGACGTACTGATGGCTGTGGGATAGACCATCTCCCCTGCTGGGATGAGAAGCGTATGCACCAGTCTAGTCTGGAGTATCGATGCCCTGTCTCGATAATCCTATGACTAGGGACCTGTATAAGGATGTGCTTATAGACTACCCAGCCCCCACTAGTGTGATCACCATCACAACACCGGTAGTCAAGAAAAGATCCTAAGGGCTCCATTAATATGTATTAGCGATATGTTAGAAGAAACATATACACATATTAAGATAGATACAAACCAAGTAGCATACTACAATATCGAGCAAGACTGTCGTCAATCCATGTATATATGTCAAGCTTCCAAAATGTAATATACAAACTAGTACTATACAATAATAGCCTCTAGGTCATACATATCAAACAATCTCCCACTTGCACTAAAGGCCAGTAATTGGTGTACCGCATACCTAACGTCTGCACTAAGACCAGCTGCTGGCGTACCGCATACCCAATAGCTCAAAAAGTCGCTCGAACTGTGTTTGAGGGAGGGCCTTTGTGAATGGATCCGCCGTGTTGTCTTCAGTGTCCACTCTCCATACTTCGATCTCCTGGCGATCAATGATCTCCCTGATCAGGTGATACCGCCTTAAGATGTGTCTGGATTTCGGAAGGGACCGTGGTTCGTTCGCTAAAGCTATAGCCCCATTATTATCGCAATACAAAGGTATTGGGTCAACAATGGATGGAACCACCTGAAGTTCACTAATGAACTTCTTCATCCAGACCGTTTCTTTTGCGGCATCGCTTGCAGCAATGTATTCAGCCTCCAGCGTCGAGTCTGCGACGGTATCCTGTTTGGAACTCCTCTAACACACCGCCCCTCCGTTGAGCGTAAACAAAAAACCCGAGACAGACTTGATGTCGTCCTTGTCACTCTGGAAGCTTGATCGGTATAGGACTCGACCCTGAGGTCTCCATTACTGTAAACCAGGAACATCTCATTAGTCCTTTTAAGGTACTTGAGAATGTTCTTTACTGCCATCCAGTGGTTCTCACCTGGGTTTGACTGATACCGGCTCACCACGCTTAGTGCGTAAGCTACATCTGGCCTTGTACATAGCATCACATTCATTATAGATCTTACCGCCGAAGCGTAGGGTATAATGCTCATGCGAACCCTCTCCTCGTCAGTCTTGGGAGATATCTTCTTGGAGAGGGTGATTCCATGCAATGCTGGTACATTACCGGGTTTGGAATCTTCCATACTAAATTTCTTTAGTATGGTCTCAATGTACCTGGACTGCGAAAGTCCCAGTAATCACTTGGATCTATCTCTATAGATCCTGATCCACAGTATGCATGTGGCATCACCCAGGTCCTTCATGGAGAACCATTGTGATAAGAATAGCTTGACCGATTGTAGCATAGGAATATCATTTCCTATCAAAAGAATGTCGTCCATGTACAAGACTAGGAATATGACAGTTCGTCCTACAATCTTCTTATAAATACAAGGCTCATCTTCGTTCTTGATGAAATCAAATTCTTTGATTGCTTCATCAAAATAGATGTTCCAGCTGCGCGATGCCTGCTTTAGTCCATAAATGGATTTAAGCGACTTGCACACCTTCTCGCTGCTCCAACTGTCTACAAAACCTTCTGGCTGATCCATATAAATGCACTTTTCCAAACTGCCATTTAGAAAAGCCGATTTTACGTCCATCTGCCAGATCTCATATTCATAGAAGGCAGCAATGGCAAGTAAGATTCGAATGAATTTGATTATAGCCACTGGAGAAAAAGTTTCGTCATAGTCCAAACCAGGTCTTTAATGAAACCTTTTCCAACGAGTCTAGCCATATAGGTTTCCACCTGCCCATCTACACCAAGTTTCTTTTTGTAGATCCATTTGCATCCTACGGGTTTTACCCTAGGTGGAGCAATCTCTAAGATCCACACTTTATTGGTGTACATGGACTCCATTTCGGATCGCATAGCATCCAGCCATTTATCAGAGTCCTTACTAATAATGGCCTGCCTGAAACTGGTAGGATCATCCTCTTCCAAGATCCAATCCTCTCGATCCCCTTCTATGAGAAAACCGTAGTATCTCTCGGGCGGATGAGAAATCCTACCAGATCTGCGGAGTGGCTGAGGTTCGTCCGGGACTACTGAATTTTCTGGTTCTATTAAATCTTCAGTTTGAGTTTGTAGTTCAGATATTTTATCAAGTTCTACCGTGCTCCCACTTATTTCTTTTTCAAGAAATTGCCACTCCAAAAAGGTGGCGTGCTGAGCAACAAACACCTTCTGTTCATCGGTGTGGTAGAACAGATATCCATTTGAATGCCTGGGATATCCTACAAACTTACATAAAACTTATCGTGCCTAAAGTTTGTCCGGCTTCTGGTTTTTCACATATACCGGACAACCCCATATCTTAACTCTTTTAAGACATGGTTTTCTGCCACTCCATACTTCATATGGAGTCTTAGGCATAGATTTAGACAGAACCTATTTCAATAAGTACGCTACTGTTTCAAGCGCAAGTCCCTAGAATGAAAGTGGTAGCTCGGCATTACTCATCATAGAGCGAACCATGTCCAATAGGGTACGGTTCCTCCGTTCTGATACGCCGTTATGCTGTGGTGTGTACGGAGGAGTAAGCTGAGAGAGAATACCATTCTCTTTTAGAAAGTCCTTGAATTCAGTGCTTAAGTGCACCCTCCTTTATCAGATCAGAGGATCTTGATACTTTTGCCAGTCTGGTTCTATACTTCGTTTCTGAATTCTTTGAATTTCTCAAAAGCTTCAGATTTGTGTTTCATCAGATACACATATCCGAACCTAGAGAGATCGTCAGTGAATGTGATGAAGTATGAGAACCCACCCCTTGCATGTATAGACATTGGACCACATACATCACTGTGTATGAGTCCCAAGAGCTCTGCTGCCCTTTCTCCATGTCCGGTGAACGGAGATTTGGTCATCTTTCCTTTGAGACAAGACTGACAAGTTTCATAAGATGAAAATTCGAACGTATTCAAGAGTCCATCTTTATGTAACTTACTTAGTCTTTTCTCTCCGATATGACCAAGTCTACAATGCCACAAGTAGGATTCGTTCGTATCTGAACTCTTCCTCTTGCGTGTGTTTTGTATATTGAGAACTGTATTGTGATTTAGAACATATATACCATTACACAGTGTACCTTCTGCAGCCAGTACCTTATCAAGGTAAATGTTCATGATATTTCTATCAAGAACAAAATTATATCCATCTTTATTAAGTAAAGACACTGATATTATGTTGCAAACCATGGAAGGTATATAGTAGCAATTGTTCAAAATCATAGTGTTGCCATTTGGCAACACTAGGTGATATTCACCGACGGCTGCAGCATTAACTTGTGCTCTGTTCCCTATCCTGAGGGACATATCACCAGGTGCAACTATCCTACTTTTTATCAGTCCCTGCAATAAATTACAGATATGAGATCCTGATCCGGTATCAAGTACCCAGGAGGTAGGGTTGACCGAAAAGCAATTCTCAATTACAAGAACAACTGAAGTAGATGCAATACTATGCTTCTTTTTCAACTGGGTCTCCTTGGAATACATACAATCCTCTTTTCCTTGCTCATACTTATGACTGTTGTCGTAAGTTAGAGCCGAACCGATGTTTCCCAGCCCCGAATAAGAATTCGGATCGGTCAAGCGATACATTTTATTATCTTGATTAGGGCATGAAATGGTTTCTACCTGGAGAGAGAGAAAAGAAACAACTCAGCGTGCACTCTTGCAAGATTAGATTGGCTTATTAATTTATCTAATCAGGATAGCACCCATTGTTTCCTCAAATTCATCTTCAAACCTTAAAAGAAGAACTAGTCAGGATTAATCGCACGTCACAATACTTGATTAACCTTTCAGCCAGGCTAGTGTTGGTACTTCGAGAGAGATTTTCCAATGCTTTCGTGAAGTTCCTTAATTACATAATCTCTTTTCCCTGGAGGCGTAGCCCCGCTAACACCGTTCTAGACACCTACTTGGTTTATACCATTGATTGTTAAGTGAAATAATCTCCCGAGAGTAATCCAACTCATTAGTGGGATCGGGATCCAACTATCATTATGTGATGGCCTAGATGGAATCCACTCTAGTCACCACACTCCAGAAGGTATGCTAAATCTGCAGGTTTGTTGTATGTTTGAAACCCCCGATGTGGTTTTTGCCCCCAAGCGGCTTCATGACCTTGACAGAGGTCAATATGTCATAAGTCGCAAGTCAAGTTCATCCCGTCATCGTCCTGGATTGATTTAGACCCACCCACACAAGTCCTTGACAGAGGTCAAAATGACCGTGCGACTGTCCTAAATAATCGCATCTATCTATACAACATACGAGCATTGCTTAGCTACCATTCACTATGCCTTGACAGAGGTCAACATACACAGCATGAATACTAAGCAATATTTGTAAGAAATGACGGAGGGCTACGGCTGGGTTTTTGGCGAAAAACCCGTTAATGTAATGAACTTGATATCGTTGAAGGAACTGGATAGCTTTTTAAAAAGTATAGTGGTGAAAACTTTTGCTAAAGAGGTCACTCTCTGTGAAGGAATCTCGGCTCTTTTCTCGTCGAATGAGGTGCAGGATATCCCAAACTGAATACCACGATGCAAAGCAAGAATGATCGACTATAGTGAAGTTATTACGTTGACGCAAACTTTTACTCAAGGGGTCTGTAACATTTTAAAAATAATTTAAAAAAAATTAGATAAATAAAACTCTTTAAGTGAATTTTCTGATTTTCGGTAAAATAAAACGTATTTTTCGTAAAATTTAAGCATAATTATTTTTCATTACAAATTTAAAAAGACCTATTTTAATCATGTAATTACTAGTAAATGGTGTTTATTTAGTCACTTATAAATTTTTAGTTTAATGAAATATTTTTCCTAAATTAATTATTTTAAATATTAACATAAGCTTTTAAATATACATTAAATTAGTGTAAATTACAATTTGCAATGGGTTTATTTTTCAAAAGTGAACCATGACATATTAGAATTAGGTTTTTAGCATGCTAATCTCTTCTTGAATTGTCTTTAAAATTCTAGAGTTTTTTATGATGAATTGAATTAAGAAAATTAATAAAATAAAGAAATTATGAAAAGACATAAAAGGTGTATTTCTTTGGAGAATGTTCTACACTATTCTTCATTCTTTCTTCCTCTCGTTTCCTCACCTCATGGCCGGCCTCACCTCCATGGGCAGCCCCAAAATTTTCCCCACATCATTTTTGCATTAAAAACCATCAAAATTCATCAAAAATTCCAAAAATAAACCTCAAAAATCAACATTCAAGCTCTACCATTTTCCTTTGACCTATTTAGCATGGAATTTGGAGTTTGAAACCATTATTTTGGAAGCATATTTTCAAGTTTGGATCTTATGCTTTGAAGGTATAATTTTTATTCTTATGATTAATTGTTGTTAAATGCTTTTATTTAGCATATTTTGATTTTCTTAATTAATTCTATTTGCAAGTTTAAAATTCAAGATGGGATTTCTAAAATCAAGTTAGGGTTTTTATTAATTAAGTGGGGTTATAATAAGTAGCTTAACATTTTTAGAAGGGAAAAATCTAGCATGGTTGATGTATTATAATTTGTGCATTCAAAATTGTTTAAATTAAGCAATTTTCCTAACTAGATTTTTATAAATTGTATATATTGGTGTGTTAAAATTCTAATTAAGGTTTTTATCATTATATTGTGGTTTTAATGAGAATATTAACATGTTAAATGATTGAAATACCTAATCTAATTATTAGTTTCAAATTGTTAGTTAATATAATGTGATAAATATGCTATTTCGGTAAACTAGGTTTTAGAAATTAATTTAAAATGTAGTATTAAAAATCTAATTAGGGCTTTAGATCATTATTAAGGTTTCATGGATTGGTTTAACACTTTAATATATGCAAAATCAAGTTTAGTAGTGGAATTGTGAATTTTTGCTTAACAAGTGTTAATTTTGGCTAATTTGCAAACTAGAAATTTTAAATTAAGACAAAATAGCGTGAGAAAAATATGGTAATGGTTTCTATAATCTAGTTATGTTATTTAATGAATATTATGACCATTAGATTCTTTTAAACATCAAGTTTTGAAGTAAAACGGTAAATTGACATTTTCAAGATTTTGCGGAATTGGACGATTTAATCGATTTTAGGGTTTCGAAGAATTAAATCGTGTTTTATATTATAAGTAATGAGTTTTAAAACTACGAGATGTTTGTTGGTGTTTTATCTCGATCAATCGGCATTGGTATGCCGATATCGAGCGATATTTGGTTCTTTTGCATGAGCGGGTCATATGTTTTAACCTATGCGCGTTTCGTGGGTCGATTTGGTTTTGTCCGTGATTCAGTTTACGATATCATATATGTTTGCGTATAGGTACCTCTCGCGTGGACTTCGGATGAGGAAGAAGAGGAGGGCGACATCGTCTTTGGCAAACAAGGACCAGGTGAGTAGATGTATATCTACGGGGGAAGTCGGGTGGATGGCGTTTAGCACCCCCGCAAACGTAGAATAGGGATATTGCTTATTGTCATTAGGAAGTCGGACGTGACCTTAGATTCTTGGCGAGTAGGACCCTATTAAAGACCTTAGGTTGGACTAGACCGATTTAGATAGACTTTACCAGGGGAGGAATGTCTTGGAGTAAATTCGTAGGTTTCATGTAGACACACACACGCACACACAGAAACTAGGCTTGGTGTATATTTGTATGTGTATATATAAGTAGGAATGTGTGTAGGTGTATATATACACAACATGTATATGTGATATAACGATGTTATATGATACATGGGGATAAGACGATATAACTGGGCTTGATGCCGTGATCTCTTGGCTATACAGTCATATTATGATCTTAGCGGATCGTTGGAAAATGAGAGAATGGATATGTATACATAAACGATAATAGGGGATGATGACATTGAGATATGGGAGACTCTAGAATAAAACCCGGACCGTAACCTGTAACTTGATTACGATATGATATATGTGTGACTTGGTTATGATATGATATATGTGTGACTTGATTACGATATGATATATGTGTGACCTGATTACGATATGATATATATGACATGATATTTCTAAGGAAAAATTGACGACGTATATGTTCGTAGACAATGATATATGATTGATGATATTGGGATGTATGCGATTACAGTATAGTACCTTTGATCATGACATTATTTGATGATGATATTATACGAATGATGATGTACGTAGGTGATACTTGACCCGTACCCCGATATTGGGATGCCGTACGATGGATTTTACCGTACGAGATATAGATGTGATGATTGATCCGCGCTCTTGATTCGAGGAAGCCGTACTACGTACGTGACACTATTGAGGTTGGATCGCCGACTATTACAGATATGGACTCAGACCTTAGGTGGATTCTTATTTCCTATCGACTAGTTCCTTTAGTTTAGTTCCATAGGAGGTTAGATTGATACTAGTTGAGGCTCGAGTCATATAGTTGTAGTTAGATATGTATATTCCAAATGAGTGTTTAGTACACATTTTACCTTTACATTCAGATTGAAATCATCAAGTTGCATGTTCATACATATGTTTCTTTAGTCAGTATGAAACTCTGCCTGTTAGGACGCCAGCACCATTACCGATGATGCGCATGTCCCACGTACACTTATTTGCCGGCTCACGCACACATCATCGGTAATTGCCATGTCACGTACACTTTAGAACATATTATCTTTTATGATAGAATCAGCTAAAGGCTAGATCAATATAGTATTGTGATTACTCTCAGGTGTTAGTCTAGACATTGCATTTATTACTTAGACATTTCATGCATTCACATTTTCATGTTATCATGCAGTATTATGGGGCTTATGCCGACACTTACCATTTACTTACTCATGATTTTGGGATTTTGGATTTCTATGAGATTTCTGGATTTTGGGGAAAATCGCAAGAATATATATAAAAACTTCTCTCTCTTTCTCCCTCTCTTTTTAAAATATAAGTTGCAGTTTTCTCGTGATGTATGTGTCATCCACCATGAGATTTCATGTTTTCTGTTGGATTTCGAGACCCGATTCGAGGAGAGGATGAACCGTCTCGGGTACATGGTAGGCCCGGTATGGTACCCCGGGGCAAGAAGATCGAGTTGTAAACGATGAACCTGGCTGGGGAAGACTACCTACCGGTGATGTCTGGCGCGGCGGATATCCGGAGGATACCGACCGTTGTCGTGAGATTTGATGATATGGGCCGATCCGGACTGACGGAGCCCGAGATATTGAGACTATGAGGTATTGCGACTTGAGATTTATATGTTTTGTGTCGATGCTTGACACGGATTTCCATGGATTTCATCGATGATATTTCAGACTTCTATACAAATTTTACTATGGTGAAAGTTAAAGACTTTTTATACAGATATATCCAGATTTCAGGGTTGATTGTTTTACATTCATGGTGCATGCATACTCATTCACACGGCATATTACTATTTGAGGCACTGACACGAGCACGGAGCATTTGCACTTACGCGTAGTTTATTACCCTGCACTACTAGATGACTAGTGATATATTAGTATATTATTATGACCTAGAACTGCGTCGTGCATTCGATTTCTTTTCGCAGATGTGTTCTACTCACGAGTTGGCAACTCACCCCCGTTGTGCTAAATTTTATTACAGGTTCGATGTACAGGTTTCCTTGGCAGCTTGCCGGCATATCTTTTCATTCAGGGTGATTTGCACGGTAGGTTAGTTCATCTGCATCTGGACCGCCGTTGTACTTTATTTATTTCATTGGTATCTAGTAAGCTCCATCAACCAAACTTGTATTACTTGATAAGTTTAAAGGACCAGTTATTTATTTCGACCTTACAGTCACGCTTGTATTATTATGGTATCTGGTGGATTTTTTTCTTTTGAGTTTTGAGCCTCGCCCTTTGGCGTTGTATATTATTGTGCTTGGTGTGGTTGTTTCCGCCTGTTGGCGTAGAGCTAGCTCCCGCTTGGAGATGCATTTTTATTGCTGTATATATATTATTCTTGTTTGTACCCGTTTTGGGCCAGTTTTTACAAAGGAGACTCTGCCGAAATTTTTGAGAAAATTGGATGTTGCTTTTAAACATGTTTTTCTACATGTTTTCCTTTACTTCTTCTTTTATATGGTTTAGATTTCTGGGCTTCAGCTTACTTAGATTACGTTGCGCCTCTAGACGCTTCGTGATTTAAATGTCGGTCACGTTCCGTACCTTCGGGTCGTGACAAAGTTGGTATCAGAGCACTAGGTTTAACCTTTGTATAAGTTTAGGATGACCCTTGGTTGATGGAGTAGGTGATTTAGGTAGAGTGACGTACCGTAGGTATGATCCGCGGCATACTTACGATATGCTACTCTGCTTAAGAAGCCTTAGGATTTACATTTCTTTGCACCGTATTCATCCATTCCTTTGATCTATCTTCATCGATATCGGATGATGTTTCTGTTACCACGGTCGTACGGGCAGAGGGAGCTGCGGCTCGAATGCGATAACCATTAGGGTATCGCTTATTCTTAAGGATTGAAGCATCGTTGAGCGTGCGGAAGAAGGGTATTCACATGTCGTCCAGACAAAGTTAAAGGGTTCGAACGATTGTCAGAGTCCCTGTCACGATCCGAAAGTATGGAACATGACCGGCACTTAAACTACGAACGTCTCGAGGCGTACGTAATCTAAGTAAACCGAAAACCCAGAAATCCAAACCAAGAAAAGTAGTAGAGTGCAGGAAAAACCAACTTAAAGCAAGTAGTTTCAATAGCATAAGCCGAATTATGCGGTTTTTAAAAATATCAAAAATTTACTGAAAATTTCGGCAGAGTCTCCTTTGTAAATACTGGCCCCCAAACGGGATACAACATGAATAGTATACGAAATCAATAAAAGGCATCCCCAAGCGGGAGCTAGCTCTTCGTCAATCGACGGTCACAACCACACGAGCAATATAATATACAACGCCAACGGCGAGGATCAAAAACTCAAAAGGGAACTCAAAACCACCAGAAATATAACGAGCGACTCTAAGGTCGAAAGAATAAACAACACTGGTCTCTATCTCAATAGATACATGTTTGGTTGATGGAATTTACTAGATACAACTGAATAATATCATACAAGGTAATATGATGGGTACGATACAAGAAAAACCCACCTACTAGCAAGTCGCCCGAATGAAACTGAGCCCGCAAGCCGTAATGAAACCTGTACGGCAAACCTGCAAGAAACTGGGGCACAACGGGGGTGAGTTGCCAACTCGTGAATAGAAAAACATCTACGCACAGAAATCGCATAAATAACGCAACCTAGGTCAATGATCATAATATATCCTCAAATATAAGTATAACAGGCAGCCTATAACAATGGCTAGGGTAATATCTAACCCGAGTATAATTTCATGTGGCCGTGTCAGTGCCTCAGGTAGCAATATATCATATGAATGAGGTATGAATGCATGAAACAGAATACATGTAAATGAAGAAACTGTTTTCATAAATTAGTGAGATTTCCTTCGTATTTTTAAACTGAGGTATCATAAATGAAATCAGCATCAACAGTGTCTAGCATCGACACAAAACATAAATCTCACTGTCTCGAAATATCAATGTCTCAATCTCAATATCTAGGGCGCCGTCATTCCAGACCGGCCCCTACCATCCATCTCAAGACCACGACGGTATCCTCCGGATATCCGACGCGTCGGGTAATATCACCGGTGGGTAGTGCTCCCCAGCCAGGCTCAACGTCAACACCACATTCCTCTTGCCCCGGGGTACCATACCGGGCCCACCATGTACCCGTGACGGTTCCTCCACTCCTCGACACGGATCTCCAAAACCACAGCAAACTCATGGTGGACGACACTTTACATCACTAGAAAACCGTAACATTTTATATTTTAAAAGATCATAAGTTGTAAATTTTGCGGCTTTCCCCGAAATCCAGAAATATCATAAATCTCAAGAAATCATCACAAGTGCATATGTCAATGATAATGAACTAGGCATGAACAACTGAATAACAGTATGCATGAAGTGGTAGGTAATAACTACAACGTCTAATATGACATATAAGGGAAGTACACTAATATCATGTCAACACTACTAGCTAACAATCTAAGTCAAGCAATTATATTCTCTAAAGTGTACGTGACATGGCAATTACCGATGAAGATGTGTGTGAGCCGGCAAGTAGGTGTACGTGGTACATACGCATCATCGGTAATGGTGCTGGTGTCCTAACAGCATGATATCAATAATGGAATATGCAGCAAAATAAATATGCGAGGCAGAGCGAACAACAATAATGTGCGGGAGCTGAATACTAGACACAACGATAACTAATCTGCAATAATCTAATATAAGTCCTACAAATGGTGCCTTTTGAAATAACACGAATCATGGGGTTTTGAAAATAGGGGCTACGGTGTTTTCATGAAAAGATACGTCGTTTTTTGAAATATCCGTAGATTCCCTTGAGCTGTCTTTAAAAATGCCCACGATTCGTTAGTTTTTGAAATAGGTAAGAAGTCTAATCTAATCTAACAACTACACTAAACTATACGGCTGAACTAACAAGCTGAACTACAGGTAAGGAAACCGCCTATCATCTGAGTCGATACATATACATACCTGTATATGTATAGTCGGTGATCCCGCCTCAATAATATCGTATCCGATACCATATCTATAATCAGGCATCCCAAGTCAAGAGTGCGGATCAATCATCAATATAGCTCGTACGTAAATCCGTCGTACGGCATCCCAATCTGGGTACGGTTCAATATCACATTCATCATACTATTCACCTGGTATCCTCTTTATCAAATATCATGATCGGGGTACTGATCTACGTCTAGTACCATACTGATACCGCCTACGTATGCATGGACATGTGTGAAACACTACGTCAAGGACCCGCTACAACGTCATGTCGTATCTAAGATACGAACCCTGCTATATTACCGATCTCACGGCCTCAAATCAAATCTCATCGACTCAGCTCAATCCCAAGTATCATCCTCAATCCGTATGTGAACACATAGTCCCATACCCATGTGAACACATAACTATAAAGAATCCCATGAGCACATATCAATAGGAATGTATGCAAGTATGTATGTGTGTATGTGTAGTGCAACACTACCCTAGGGTTCGCAACACTAAAAATAGTCCAACACACCAATATCCATCCTAAGCATCGTTATTAATCCTAAATAACATATAATAAATGTTGGTGTGTATACGCATCCGTATACACCACCACGGACTGCGGGGGTGCTATACGCCATCCACCCGACTTCTCCCCGTAGATATAAATCTACTCACCTGGTCCTCGCTAGCCGGTGCCGACGTCGCCACGCGCTTGCTTGTCATCTCGAAGTCCACATGGGGGTACCTACATATCATAATGCACCATATCTCATTAAAATCCGACTCATGATCAAAACGACGCACGAATCCCATATAGGTCAAAACCTATGGTTGCTTTCACAAATCAACCCAAAAACCCTCGACGTCGGCGTACAAACGCCAAACCATCGAGAAAAACCCAAATACACTCATTTGCATATTCACGAACACTAATTTTAATATAAACTAGGTTGAAACTCACAAAAACGCCAATTTCACTCAAAAAGTCATTTTTCCGAAAATCTAGCGAGCACAATTCACCGTTTTTGTACAAAACATGTTGTTTAAATGAATGTTGAGGCCAATAAATTTATTAAATATCTTAAATAAGTCATAGAAACAATTTCCGGAATTTAATCTCATTAAATTCCAAAAACCCTAATATTCTAGTTTACAAAATACCCTTTTTAACAATTTCAAAGCAAAAAAATGCACAAACTACAATTTATGTTGGATTTCCATGAACAAAAAGCATTAAACCACTCAATATAATCTTTATAATGACATGAAACCTAAATTTGAATTTTATCTCATAAGAATATAATTATTTAAAAAACCTAGTTTACCAATTATATAATTATCACTTTTAAATTAACAAATATGCAAACTAGCAACTAAAATTGGATTTAGCATAACATTAATATGTCAATTATATCACATAAACTAAATCTCACAACACAAAATACCAATTTAAAATCAAACCCCTCTCTTGAATTTTAAATCATGCACCTAAAACTAATTAAAAACCTAATTAAACAATTAATTAAGCTAACCTAAGCAATTAACAACACATTAAGCAAAAATGTTAGAATTTATACCCAAATAATTTGAAGAACCCACAAGCACACTTAGCCTCCCAAATTGAAATCTAAATCCCTAGATCCATGCTATGGTAGCCAAGGGAAAATGGGTAGGAGGTGGATTTTGATTTGGATTTTTGCTTGATTTTTTGTGGATTTTTCAAGCATTTTTTAAGAACTTTTTTAAAGAGAAGGAGATGAAGAATGAAGGGCTGTTGGGGTTCAGATTTTGGCCAGAAAATGAGTGGGGGAGGAGAGAGAGGGAGGTGGAGAAAAATGGGGAGAAAGTCAAAGTCAATTCAAGGTCAAAAGTCTAACTAATTTATCCATTTTCTTTTCTTTTCTTTCATTTCTTTTCCTTTGAAATTCAAGTGGGGAAAAAAAATGGGGGCTGCTGAATTTAGCTAAGGGGAGAAGTAAGTGGGGGTGTGTGGGTGTGGGCACGGGTGTGGGGTGATGAAAAATGATAAATACAATACCCCAAACATCCATTTACGCTAAAAAAAAGCTTTTTTTCTTCAATAATTTCTAAACCGTTTTGGAAAATGATTTCGTTCCAAAAACCACATGATAAATTTTTATTTAAAGTTTTATGATACACAAAATTTGTTTCAACTCATTCCAATTTGTAATTTTCCCTAATTAAATGTATTAGTGACGGCTTAAAATAATAATAAAATAATATTTTTTTTCAGAAAATTTGAAATTTCACCAGCGGCTCAATAAACACCAAATAATAGCAATTACATAGCTAGAATATGTATATTTAATTTTTATAATAAGATATTTGTATTTTGACTTTTTACAGAAAACCCCTTTATTTTACCGATTTTTCGAAATTTCACCGAAACGATTTTCAAAACGCTACAGTCCCATTTTCCAAAGTTTAATGTATTCGGAAGAACATGCAGGTATTTCTATGGACCCTCTAGAAGAATGAAACCTTAACTCGACATAATGACCACGAGAACGCCTTTGAACCTTAGGGTTTACGGCAGTTCCGCGGTGCCATTAGTGAGGCTTGGGTTTGCCCTTCTTCAGCTGGCCCGCAGATGCTGGGGCATGTACTGGATATTTTTAAACTGTACTTGAGTGTTGAGCTCTAAGGGAATTATGGGATTTTGATGAATCGATCGAAAAGTTTAACGTAGTCCGGATATCAGGTGAAGGGATAGATTACGCGGGAGGCTCTCGATATGAGCATAGCTGTTTGCAGCGCAGTCAGCACCGCGATGAGGAGACGAGTCCGAATCAGTTGACATTAGAAAGGCGCACATTGACGATAGTCTTTACGATTGTGATTTGGTGATTTAAATTTCATATTTCCGTTGTTTGGATTTTGGTATTTTGAGGATTTTGTTCTACGATTGGTATTTCTTATGTGTATATTCATTACACTCTATTCGTGTTTCATATGTCAGTTATATTGATGTTGTTTTGTACATACCCAGTGCACTCAATTTGGTTTTATACCTTTTGAGATATTGATTTGGTTTCGTGCATATGGGTTGCACATGATTTTGACGTATGCTTCGACATAGTTTTCATGCATTTTTTTCATACCGTGATTTCGGTTTTTATATTCGGTGTATGTTTTTCGTACACCATGTGCACTTTATTGAGATTCTTGCGCACACTTGGCGCACTTGATGCGATTTTGTGCACACCAGATGCACTAAATCGGATTTTTGTGCAGATTAGATGCACCTGATATTATTGTCGTGCACGCCCATTGCACTTGACAGATATTTTTGGTGCACACCTGTTGCACTCAGTTTTGTTCTGTGCGTATTCGAGGCATCTGTATTTGGTTTCGGTTTTCGTGCGCACCGGACGCACATGATATTTTTATACTGTGATTGGGATTGATTTCATTTTGAACAGTATGTTTTTATAATGATTACTATTTGGTTAGTAACCAGGCGAGACGTGTAGGTTAATTGAAATATATATATATATATATATATATATATGTATAGCTATTGTTTTAAAATAAACGTCCGCTACTTATGCCGTGACACGTGCATCGCACGGCGATTTTAAAAAGAGGTTTTTGCATGCTTCTTTATTAAGATGTTTAGACGATTTTACTACGTTGCGTACTATATATAAGTTATAGATTTGATGTATATTATGTTGGTTTTCGTATTGGGCTTGGATATTCTATTTTCACCGTAACTCTGATGATTGCGTTCAGCTTGACGGAGTTGATTTTTGTTATGTATTGATGATTTCGGAGCCCCGACGATTTGAGTGTTTTGGCTGAATGTTTTAGTAATTAGGGGGAGTTTTAATTTAAATTCGGGGACCAAATTTCTTAAAGAGGGGAAGATTGTAACATTTTAAAAATAATTAAAAAAAATTAGATAAATAAAACCCTTTAAGTGAATTTTATGATTTTCGGTAAAATAAAACGTATTTTTCGTAAAATTTAACCATAATTATTTTTCATTATAAATTTAAAAAGAACTATTTTAATCATGTAATTACAAGTAAATGGTGTTTATTTACTCACTTATAAATCTTTAGTTTAATGAAATATTTTTCCTAAATTAATTATTTTAAATATTAACATAAGCTTTTAAATATACATTAAATTAGTGTAAATTATAATTTGCAATGGGTTTATTTTTCAAAAGTGAACCATGACATATTAGAATTAGGTTTTTAGCATGCTAATCTCTTCTTGAATTGTCTTTAAAATTCTAGAGTTTTCTATGATGAATTGAATTAAGATAATTAATAAAATAAAGAAATTACGAAAAGACATAAAAGGTGTATTTCTTTGGAGAATGTTCTACACTATTCTTCATTCCTTCTTCCTCTCTTTTCCTCACCTCATGGCCGGCCTCACCTCCATGGGCAGCCCCAAAATTTGTCCTCCATCATTTTTGCATTAAAAATCATCAAAATTCATCAAAATTTCCAAAAATAAACCTCAAAATCAACATTCAAACTCTACCATTTTCCTTTGACCTATTTAGCATGGAATTTGGAGTTTGAAACCATTATTTTTGAAGCATATTTTCATGTTTGGATCTCATGCTTTGAAGGTATAATTTTTATTCTTATGATTAATTGTTGTTAAATACTTTTATTTAGCATATTTTGATTTTCTTAATTAATTCTATTTGCAAGTTTAAAATTCAAGATGGGATTTCTAAAATCAAGTTAGGGTTTTTATTAATTAAGTGGGGTTATAATAAGTAGCTTAACATTTTAAGTTGGGAAAAATCTAGCATGGTTGATGTATTATAATTTGTGCATTCAAAATTGTTTAAATTAAGCAATTTTGCTAAGTAAATTTTTATAAATTATATATATTGGTGTGTTAAAATTCTAATTAAGGTTTTTATCATTATATTGTGATTTTAATGAGAATATTATCATGTTAAATGAAAGAAATACCTAATCTGATTATTAGTTTCAAATTGTTAGTTAATATAATGTGATAAATATGCTATTTCGGTAAACTAGGTTTTAGAAATTAATTTAAAATGTAGTATTAAAAATATAATTAGGGCTTTAGCTCATTCTTAAGGTTTTATGGAGTGGTTTAACACTTTAATATATGCAAAATCAAGTTTAGTAGTGGAATTGTGAATTTTTGCTTAACAAGTGTTAATTTTGCATAATTTGCAAACTAGAAATTTTAAATTAAGACAAAATAGTCTGAGAAAAATATGGTAATGGTTTCTATAATCTAGTTATGTTATTTAATGAATATTATGACCATTAGTTTCTTTTAAACATCAAGTTTTGAAGTAAAACGGTAAATTGACATTTTCAAGGTTTTGCGGAATTGGACGATTTGATCAATTTTGGGTTTCGATGAATTAAATCGTGTTTTAATTTATAAGTAATGAGTTTTAAAACTACGAGTTGTTTGTTGGTGTTTTATCTCGATCAATCGGCGTTTGTACGCCAATATCGAGCGATATTTGGTTCTTTTGCATGAGCGGGTCATAGGTTTTAACCTATGCGCGTTTCGTGCGTCGTTTTGGTTTTATCCGTGATTCAGTTTACGATATTATATATGTTTGCGTATAGGTACCTCTCGTGTGGACTTCGGATGAGGAAGAAGAGGAGGGCGGCATCGGTTTCGGCAAACAAGGACCAGGTGAGTAGATGTATATCTACGGGGGAAGTCGGGTGGATGGCGTTTAGCACCCCTGCAAACGTAGAATAGGGATATTGCTTATTGTCATTAGGAAGTCGGACGTGACCTTAGATTCTTGGCGAGTAGGACCTTATTAAAGACCTTAGGTTGGACTAGACTGATTTAGATAGACTTTACCAGAGGAGGAATGTCTTGGAGGAAATTCGTAGGTTTCAGGTAGACACACACACGCACACACAGAAACTTGGCTTGGTGTATATGTGTATGTGTATATATAAGTAGGAATGTGTGTAGGTGTATATATACACAACTTGTATATGTGATATAAGGATGTTATATCATACATGGGGATAAGACGATATAACTGGGCTTGATGCCGTGATCTCTTGGTTATACAGTCATATTATGATCTTAGCGGATCGTTAGAAAATGAGAGAATGAATATGTATACATAAACGATAATAGGTGATGATGACATTGAGATAGAGGAGACTCTTGAATAGAACCCGGACCGTAACCTGTGACTTGATTACGATATGATATATGTGTGACTTGGTTACGATATGATATATATGTGACTTGATTACGATATGATATATGTGTGACCTGATTACGATATGATATATATGACATGATATTTCTGAGGAACAATTGACGACGTATATGTTCGCAGACAATGATATATGATTGATGATATTGGGATGTATACGATTACAGTATAGTACCTTTGATCATGATATTATTTGATGATGATATTATACGAATGATGATGTAATTATACGAATGATGATGTACGTAGGTGATACTTGACCCGTACCCCGATATTGGGATGCCGTACGATAGATTTTACCATACGAGGCGTAGATGTGATGATTGATCCACGCTCTTGATTCGAGATAGCCGTACTACGTACTTGACGCTATTGAGGCTGGATCGCCGACTATTACAGATATGGACTCAGACTTTAGGTGGATTCTTATTTCCTATCGACTAGTTCCTTTAGTTTAGTTCCATAGGAGGTTAGATAGATACTATTTGAGGCTCGAGTCATATAGTTGCAGTTAGATATGTATATTCCAAATGAGTGTTTAGTACACATTTTACCTTTACATTCAGCTTGAAATCATCAAGTTGCATGTTCATACATATGTTTCATTAGTCAGTATAAAACTCTGCCTGTTAAGACGCCAGCACCATTACCGATGATGCGCATGTCCCACGTACACTTATTTGCCGGCTCACACACACATCATCGATAATTGCCATGTCACGTACACTTTAGAACATATTATCTTTTATGATAGAATCAGCTAAAGGCTAGATTAATATAGTATTGTGATTACTCTCAGGTGTTAGTCTAGACATTGCATTTATTACTTAGACATTTCATGCATTCACATTTTCATGTTATCATGCAGTATTATGGGGCTTATGCCGACATTTACCATTTACTTACTCAAGATTTTAGGATTTTGGATTTTTATGAGATTTCTGGATTTTAGGGAAAACCGCAAGAATATATATAAAAACTTCTCTCTCTTTCTCCCTCTCTTTTTAAAATAAAAGTTGCGGTTTTCTCGTGATGTATGTGTCGTCCACCATGAAATTTCATGTTTTCTGTTGGATTTCGAGACCCGATTCGAGGAGTGGATGAACCGTCTCGGGTACATGGTGGGCCCGGTATGATACCCCGGGGCAAGAAGATCGAGTTGTAGACGATGAGCCTGGCAGGGGAAGACTACCTACCGGTGTTGTCTGGCGCGGCGGATATCCAGAGGATACCGGCCGTTGTCGTGAGATTTGATGATATGGGCCGATCCGGACTGACGGAGCCCGAGATATTGAGACTATGAGGTATTGAGACTTGAGATTTACATGTTTTGTGTCGATGCTTGACACGGATTTCCATGGATTTCATCGATGATGTTTCAGACTTCTATACAAATTTTACTATGGTGAAAGTTAAAGACTTTTTAAACAGATATATCCAGATTTCAGGGTTGATTGTTTTACATTCATGGTGCATGCATACTCATTCACACGACATATTACTATTTAAGGCACTGACAGGAGCACGGAGCATTTGCACTTACGCGTAGTTTTTTACCCTGCACTACTAGATGGCTAGTGATATATTAGTATATTATTATGACCTAGGACAGCGTCGTGCATTCGATTTCTTTTCGCAGATGTCTTCTACTCACGAGTTGGCAACTCACCCCCGTTGTGCCAAATTTTATTACAGGTTCGATGTACAGGTTTCCTTGGCAGCTTGCTGGCACATCTTTTCATTCAGGGTGATTTGCACGGTAGGTTGGTTCATTTGCATCAGGACCGCCGTTGTACTTTATTTATTTCATTGGTATCTAGTAAGCTCCATCAATCAAACTTGTATTACTTGATAAGTTTAAAGGACCAGTTATTTATTTCGACCTTAGAGTCACGCTTGTATTATTATGGTATCTGGTGGATTTGTTTTCTTTTGAGTTTTGAGCCTCGCCCTTTGGCGTTATATATTATTGTGATTGGTGTGGTTGTTTCCGCCTGTTGGCGTAGAGCTAGCTCCCGCTTGGAGATTTTCTCACTTGAAATACACAAGTTGTATTTGTGATATACTTTTGTGCACTTGTTTGTATCATGTTTGATGATACATGCAAACTTGGGTTTGTGTAAAGAATTAAACCATGATAATGTAATGGTTAGGGTTTTGATTTTATTTACTTATTCATTTATTTATTTATTTATTCATTTTTGAAAGATAAAGAGAAATGGTGGCTTGATTTGTTTTCTAGTTGAAGCTTCATGAAGCTTTGAATAAGTCCACCATTTTTTGTTTCATACTTAACCCTAACCTTAGTTAATTCTCTACACCTAACTATGGTTGAGATTATGATAAGTATCATTTTGTTTTCTATTTTTAAATATACTTATCATATTCTTTCTTCTTCTTCTTCTTCTTCAAGATGAAGAAAAGCTTGCTTCCATCAATGGTGAAATGAGAAAAAGAGTGAGAAATCCAATTCTAAAGTGAACCCACTTCCTTTTTCTTCATCCTCTACCACTTGCCAAGTAGTATAGGGTGTTTTCTTCACAAGCTTCATGACTTGGTGATGTTGGAGTTTGATCTTAAGTTGCCTCGACGTAGATCATCTTCGGCATCGAAGTCGACGACCTAGCCCGATCAATTCTCTGATGAAACCACCGCGAGGGTCCGGGATCCGAAGGGTACAGCGGAGGGTCGTCAACACGGAGCTAGACAGATGGAGGACCAGATCTACAAACGTTGTAGTCACATTCCTTTAGCAATAAAGTAGTTTACTTGCTTGCATCGCCTTATTATCTAGTTAACGATCCGTATTAGGGTTTGTAGGCACATGAAAAATTTGAATTGGGCATGTTTGATCACTTGTGAGACCTCATTAGTGTGCCTAGGAACCCTATATTACCAACTCATGAGTAGAAGACATCACCAGGTAGAAATCGAATATATGATGATCTCCTAGGTCATACAGTAAAATAATAATATAATAATACTTTGTGGTAAACGCGGATGAATCGTATATACATAAGTATGATAAACATATAAAGTCCAGTGGTAATGAGGGTGAAAGTGTAAACATAAGTATAACAATAATAATATAATCATGCCCATGTCATAATATGGTACCATGTCATCTGTATCATATATGCGTGTAATATGTGCACCATCCAACGTGTGTCCATAAATGACACATCAAATCATCATAACAACCGGAGTGCCCAGCATCGACACCCGAAAACATCATAAAACCCGTATCCAGTATTGACATGTAAATCCTCATATCTCGGGCGCCTTCTCATCGGATCGGCCCTCATATCCATCTGTCTCAATCGCTCCGGTCAGTATGCTTCGGATATCCGCCGAGCCCAGTACTATTACCGGTCGGTAGTGCTCCCCTGCCGGGCTCAACGTCTCTCTATACGATCTTCTTACCCCGGGGTACCATATCGGATCCACCATATACCCGCAGATGGTGCATCCTATCTCCTCGAATCGGGTATACACATAACTCAGAACCGAGAAAACTCATGGTGGATGCCACACATCATATCAAGAGAAACCGCGTTTTGAAAACAATCATAAGTTTTCAAAATGTATCTACGGTTTCTCAAATCGAGAAATCACATGATAACCGAAATCTCATAAGCATGAACCAATAATGATACAATGAGTATCGGCGTAGAACAAATCCGTAATGCATAACCAGTGTGTTTATATGAGCGTGGCATCTAACTAGGTAAGAAAATACGATAACTGAACGAGTAAGTGTGGTATGGGTACTAAACAATAACTAAAAAGCTACAGGTTACTAAGTTATATGGTGAAGTAATGATTTCTAATGTGTATGTGGCATGGAAATTACTGATGATGATTGTGTGAGCCAGCGAGTATGTATACGTGCAACATGCGCATCATCGGTAATGGTGCATGTGTCTTAGCAGACGATGTCATACAAGATAAGGAAAAAAACGTGTATGTATACCGCAAAATGAGAATAATACGAGCATAGCAGAAAAATGAAATTGTAAACTCAACAGTTTAAAATACATAACTATATATGAGCCATACAGTTATACTTTAAAATAGTATGAATTGTTAATTTTAGAAAAATAGGGGCTACGGTGTTTTTGAGAAAAAGATACCATTTGAAAATCCGTAGTGTCTCTCGAGGTTGTTATTTAAAAATGCATAACGATTCGTTTGTTTTGAAAATAGGTATGGCTCTAATTATATCCTAATATCTAATTAAGTGATTAGAAAATAATAATTTTCCGAGTTGATACATTCATGAGTCGGCGATCCATCCTCATAGCATCATATACGGTATAATCCATCGTACGACATCATCAAGTCACGAGTGCGGATCAATCATCATGTAAATCATATCACGTACAGTATAATCCATCGTACGATATCATCAAATCAAGAGTACGGATCTATGGTCACGTACATCTTATCATCTCATCTAGTCACATATCGTCACATGTTATATCATCTCATATCGCATTATGAACATATATATCGCTTAATCTTCATATAATATATCATATCCTATCATGCCATTTCATATCATATCACATAGCTTAGCCTCGTGACGCCATGCCCGATCATATAGACTCGTATCATAATAACATGTCATATCCTCATCTCACGATGCTATATTGAAGTTATCCTCAAACTTACATGTATATATATACACACACATATACATACATACATATATATATATATACACATATACATACATGCATACATATATATATATATATATGCATATATATATGTTAGTTGTATGTATGCCCTAGAGGCCAGTATTGTACAGATGATGTATATTATATTGGATGCTTAGACATATATAGAGATGAATTTCTTGCTCGATATGATAGTATGCTATCTGGTTGCTCTTTATCTTAACATGTATATTAGTCTTTTTATACTGTCTTATAGTTACATGTTGGTAAAGCCCTTAGGATGTGTACTTGAGTACCTGGACTATGATGAGGATCATACTAGTGGGGACATAGTAGTCCATAAGTACATCCTTCAAGATCCCTAGTCGTGGGTGTATCGAGACGGGGCATCGATATACCAGTGTAGACTAGCGTATACGCTTCTCGACCCATGAGATGGGCGATGGATGATCCCATATCCATTGGTGTTTGACATCAGAGATGGTATAAGGGTGCTCAGTGGAGACTGGGTACACTGGACGGACTCGCCGAGAAATCCCAGATGGTATTATACCTCACGTCAGATGGCAGTTCTCAGGTGACACTTGTGCAGGTTAGTTTGTAGACCCGAGATCGTCATAGAGTCTTGTGTGATTCCTACTGTGCTTTGATTTCCACCTTACCACGTCCATGAGGGCGTGCAAAACGGTGGTTTTTGGGTACAGTCCCGAGTCACATGGAGGCAATGAGCGATAGGATGGATTTCATCTCTCCCGGTATTAGGGGTTGATGTTGCGCTGTGCTCGATTGGCCGTAACAGGGAAGTCCTTGGCCAGGGCTGATTCTGAGATTTGCTGGTAAGTGTTACCAGTAGTTTCTCGACCCGTTATGAGCCTCACATCGGCACGACTTATCGGTTATTGGGGTCTGACGTTTACCACCCCTGGACTTGATATGCAACATATCAGACGAGGAGACCGGACTGCAGGGTAGTGTTGCCGGTTGGCTCGACGGGAGTTGTAGCAGGTTAGCTTATTCTCTTCTGATCGTTCAATACCCGGGTGGCCGTTACGTTTAGCTGACCGCTTGCGGCTTGCGGGTGCTTGATATGATCATCACCCACTGCCGGCGTATTGACGAGTCTTAGAGTCCCACAATGGAGTTTCCTAGTCCAGGCGAAACGTTGTGGTGAGCGTATGCGATATGCGCATGGACCCGGTTAAAATGCCTGTATGGGATACCGTATATTGATCGGGCGGCTTGTTATTGGTGGGGTCGTATGTGATATGACCAGATTGATAAATCAAGTGTTGATTTATCATTTAACCATTAGCTTCTCACTTGAAATCCTTTCTTGAGTTTGATGGGTGTATGCATGCATGTATGCTTTCTTTATAGATTCATGAACATATGGATGTACATACACACACACATACATACATACATCCTTCATGGTTGCACGTACATGAAAATGGTGGCAATATAAGACTCACACCATGGTTGGATTTATATATGATTTATTATTGCATTTGATTTAAAACAAAAGAAAAGAAAAGGATAATTCATGGATGCTTTCTACACTCTTCTTGACATAACCATTCTTACCCACCATTTGACCATGGATTAATTTTCCTTTTGTGTTTTTAACTCAAATTCAATAATATCTTAACCATGGTTTGATATGAGAAGTGGAAAATATATATTGATATATTTTCTATTTTTCTTTCATGAGTTGAACTTATCTTCTTCTCAAAAAGCCATCATCTTCTTCCTCCTTCTTCTCTTGCTCTCTAGAATTTTCAAATGAGCAAAATACCCAACAAGATAGGATTTTGAAGTGAGAAAGAGAACCACAACACCATTCTACACAAGTCTAGCCCACTTGTTTGGAGTGTTAGCTTCATTTCATTCTCTTGATCGGGTGAAGTTGCAAGTTTGGACAAAGCGGACTCCGGGTGGATCATCGGTGACCTAAAGGCGTTCAAGCGGAGTTTTTCCAAACCCCAAGTAGCCAAGGAGTCTAGCGTAGGGAGCTACAAAGGTTGTACTCTCAAAACCTTAGCTTTTCTTTCATGAGATGATATGCAAGTTTTAGAAACCCTAATTTTCGAGGATAGATCCTTTGTATGTTTACTTAGCACCCTAAAATTTTATTATTTGGTACATGTGATGCTTCCAATCCCTTCATGAGGTGCTAGGTAAACCCAACATTAGTATCAGAGCAGACCTAGAACATTAGGCAATACTTTTACGAAGTAAAAACTTCGATCGAACCAAAATACGACGTTTCGAGACCTTCTCTGGACATTTTTTAAAATCTGACATTTTTCAGAATTAAAAATACTTAAAAAATACAGCAGGAAAATATAAGAAACACTGTGAAAAACGAACCAATGATCCGTACAAACCGCCGCGGAACCGCGGCAAATCCTTGCTTAGGCCGCGGCTCTGCGGCCGTACAGAGGCTTCATGGCTTCAGTTTTGCATGGTAATTCCTACAACTGCTTGTATATTGTTTTGGGTATGTTTAATCTGAATCTAGTACTGTAAATTCTGGAGATGGTTTTGGACTCGACGATTCGATCGGAATTTTCATTTCGTTTCTTTTCCGGGTAAACTAGAAAGTATTGAAGTGTTTGAACGAGTATCATTTGCTCACTTTTCACGGGGTTTAAATATTTTGGAGATACGTGCAAGTTTTGTGGTAGACCCTCTAGAAGACAACAAACCTTAACTCGATTATGTGACCGTCTTGAACTGCCCTTTGAACCTTAGGGTTTGGGGCAGTACGGCGTGCCACATGTGAGGCGTTGGCTTGACCCTTCTACGGGTGGACCGCTACTACTGTGTCACACTCCGGGTTTTTTGAATTCCGCTCAAGTGTTGAGCTTTAGGGGATCTTGGGTGTTTGATTATTCGTTCGAAAACTATAATACTATCTATTTATCTGGAATGTGATACAATATGTGGAATTCATATAGTTTAGGCATGAAATACGAAGTATGTGATATTTCGCATTTATAATGTCTAAAGAGAATATGGATTCCAAATATTGTAGTTTTACACTTTCTTTTCTGTGACCGTAAGTGTAGTATGATCGATATCGCCGGTTTCATTGCTATACATCAACGACAATCGGGGTACGCATACTTACTTACGTTGATGATATGAGATATTATGCGTTGCTGAGATATGATGTGCAGGATTGTCGCGATTGAATAGCCGGGGGTTTTATGTGAGATGAGAGTTTTATATTTTCATTCATGTAAATTCAAATGTAATGTAATATTCTTTTATTTGGGGCACTTCCGGGTTGAGCTTGATGCCACCAGTGTTGTATATTATTTACTTTTTCGCATTAGGATGGACCCAAGAAGGGGAGCACGGGTGACCGGGTTCTGGGGTTCAGTGGGAGGCCATCTCGAGGAGTCTTGACCGGGTCTCCTAAACTCCAGAATTGGTAGGGTCGCTTGCCACTCTCGTAGGGGTCCAGGGTGTGGGTGTGGCTATTCATCGCGACTGTGGAATCCGTATTTTCTATTGTTGGCTAAATACTAAATACGGACGTCCTAGTATATCCCACGTTATATCTATGTTTCTGCTGCGATATCTGTGATGTGATCATGTGATGTGCTGTGATAGATACAGTATATAGTATATATGATATATTATATAGACGTTACTTATGTTTTGCACCCGCACTAGCCCTGCCCTGCTCTGTCGTTAGTTACCTAACTTAACGGTGCACGAGGGGACATCGAGGCAAATGCGGATGGCATAAGTGTACGTCGTATTTATCTGTGATGTTTAGGTGACTTAAATGATGGGACTTCATTAATTGATTAATGAAAGAAAAGAAACCTAAAAGATGTTGTAGAATCAAATTTTCAAAAAGGGTAGCTACAGTCTTGTTTTGCATAGCGGTATATATGATATACCCTGCACCTTATTCGATGGGGAAAGAGCCGAGATCCCTTCATCGGGAGTGGCCTCTTTAGCAAAACTGGCAGATGCTACAAAACTCGGTTTGGTTTTTGATTGCTTTTGGAGTTTTGCTTTGCACAGTGATATATATGATATATCCCGCATCTTATTCGATGAGGAAAGAGCCGAGATCCCTTCACCTGGAGTGACCTCTTTAGAAAAACTGATAAAAGCCTCAAAATCACTTCATTTCAAAATTTCATTTGATTCTACAATGATATCAAGTTCATTACGCAATAGGCTTTCAGAAAAACCTGTCGTAGCCCTCCGTCATTTCAGATAAATCCTACTTAGTATTCGTGCTACGTTTGTTGGCCTGCGTCAAGGCGTAGTGTGCGGTAGCTAACTAGTATTTATCTGTTGATGCATATGATGCAGATTGGATTAGGGTAGTCGTGCGACTTTGTTGGCCTGCGTCAAGGGTCGTACGGGTGGGTTTAATTCAATCAAGAAATGACGGGTTGAACTTGACTAGCGCACTATAGTTTGTTGGCCTGCGTTAAGGTCATAGGACGCTAGGGGCAAAATATTATCAGGAATTTCAAGTGTTGAAATTTGCAATGAGATTGCATACCTTCTATGAGATAGTTGGATCCCGATACCCACTGTGAGTAATTGTTACTCCCGGGAGAGTTTTACACAGGACAATTAGCTGATCAAGTAGGTGTCTAGAAAGGTGTCAACGGGGTTACGCCTCTGGGAAAACGAGGTTTACTTTAATAGGTCCGTGCGAAAGCACGGGGAACCTCCCTCAAAGTACCGACACTGGCCTGGCTGAAAGATCGGCGAAGTTGTAGGGTGTAATTAATCCCCGCTAGTCTTTCCTTTTAGGGTTTGAAGGAAGATTTGATAAAAAACAGTGGGAGCAATCCTGATTAGATAAGATAATAAACAATCTGATCTTACAAGAGCATACGCTAAAGTGTTTTCTTCTCTCTCTCTCCAGGTAGCGACCATGTCATGCCTTAATCAAGATAATAATATGAATGTATTGACTGAACCCGCATGTTATACTGTGCTGGGAAACGTTGGTTCCATTCTTTCTTATAAGAGTTATAAGACTGAACAAGACATAGGGGAATACCAGGATTTCCATGCCACCCGAATGAAGAAAGTACATGATGATGCATTTTCTTCGGGTGTGTTCGTTACAGAGAACTGTTTCTCCATTTGCCCTACGTCCTGGGTATTAGATACCGGGTCAGGATCCCATATATGTAATCAGTTACATGAGCTTAGGAAAGGTAGAGAACTTGGAGAAGGTGATAAAGACATAAGAGTTGGAAATGGTGCAATTGTTGTAGCTAAGACTGTCGGGGAATATCACCTTGCATTACCAACTGGTAATACATTGGTTCTGAACGAATGCTATTACATGCCGAACCTGATATGCAACATTATATCGGTTTCTTTGTTGAGTAAAGAGGGATATAATTTTGTATTACATGATAATGTTATGAACATTTTCCGTAACCAAAAGTTTGTTGGATCAGGCACGTTATGCAATGGCATTTATGTTCTAAATCAATCAACAGTTCTAAGCATAACAAACACACATAAGAGGAAGAGTTCAGATTTGAACGAATCCTTCTTGTGGCATTGTAGACTGGGTCACATCAATGCGATACGACTAGCTAAGTTGCATAAGGATGGATATTTAAATCCGTTTGAATTATCATCTTATGACACTTGCCAGTCATGTCTCAAAAGCAAGATGACCAAAACTCCGTTTACGGGACACGGAGAAAGAGTTACGGAACTCTTGGGACTGGTGCATAGTGATGTATGCGGTCTAATGTCTACACATGCCAGGAATGGTTCTGCGTGCTTCATTACATTCACTGACGATCTCTCTAGATTCGGATATGTGTTCCTGATGAAACACAAATCGGAAGCTTTTGAGAAATTTAGAGAATATAAACAAGAAGTCGAGAACCAAACCGGGAAAAGTATTAAAATCCTTCGATCTGATCGAGGAGATGAATACTTGAGCATTGAATTCCTGGACTTCCTAAAAGAGAATGGGATTCTCTCTCAGCTGACTCCTCCATATACACCACAGCACAACGGTGTATCAGAACGGAGGAACCGCACCCTATTAGATATGGTGCGCTCTATGATGAGCACAACTGAGTTACCTATTTCTTTCTGGGGATATGCACTGGAAACAGCTGCAGACCTATTGAATATGGTTCCTACCAAATCCGTGTCAACCACTCCATATGAGATATGGAAAGGAAAGAGACCATTTCTTAATTATGTTAAGATATGGGGTTGTCCGGCATATATAAAAACGCAAATTCCGGACAAACTCGCGGCAAGGTCCATTCTGTGTAAGTTTATTGGATATCCCAAACATTCGCGCGGGTATATCTTCTACCACACCGAGGAACAAAAGGTGTTTGTTTCTCGACATGCCACCATTTTAGAAAAGGAATTTCTTGAAAAAGAGATTAGTGGCAAGGGGGTAGAATTGGAAGAGGTTCCAGCAGAAGATTTGGTTGAACCAGAGGATTCGGTAGTTCCCAACGAACCTCAGCCTCTCCGCCGATCTAGTAAGGTTCCTCGCCAACCTGAGAGATACTACGGTTTTCTCATGGATGGTGGCAGCGAGGATTGCATCATGGAGGATGATGACCTACCTAGCTTCGAGCAGGCCATCACGAGTAGGGACTCAGTGAAATGGCTGGATGCTATGCGGTCCGAGATGGAATCCATGTACACCAACAAAGTATGGACTTTGGAAGATGCTCCTGAAGGGGTAAAACCCATTGGGAGCAAGTGGATCTTCAAGAAAAAACATGGTGTAGATGGGAAAGTGGAGACTTTCAAAGCTAGACTTGTTGCAAAGGGTTTTGGTCAAAGACCAGGTGTGGACTATGACGAGACCTTTTCTCCAGTGGCTATGCTTAAATCCATCCGGATCATGCTTGCCATCGCTGCATATCATGACTGTAAGTCCATGCTACCTCTCCCGGTACTTTCGGGCATGCGGAATTTGGTGAAAAACAATTTTCTAGAGGCGGTAACATGGACTCAAAACCGGATCTTTGTTAAACATCTAACTAACAGCCTAACTAGGAGTTGTTAACTACTCGGTTAGGGGGTTATACCTTTCTTTCTTGAACTCCTTCGTCTTCAAGCCTCGATGGTTGTTCGGATCGGCTTCACCCCGTCTTCTCCTTGCGCCGAAGATCGATCCACCTGAAAGCTTCTACCTTTGGCTTCTTCTTCGAACTTTGAAGAAACTAGTTCACTCGGTTTGCTAAACCTTGTGAACTAGAGTGAGTAGAGGAGAGTGTGTTGGGATTTTCTCTATGGTTCTTGGTTCTCAACACATGAGACAAGTGAACCATAGACTAAAGAGAGGGAGAGCAAGAGGAAGAAGATGAGAGCTCAAGAACACAAGAGAGAGAATGAAAATGATAGAATGAGCAAGACTTTTCTCACTTGGCTCTCATAATCCAAAACCATCATCACAAAAATAGTAATCAAGTATTGTGTAAATGGTTTAAGTCAAAATGGCTATAACATTTCATGCACTCATATTGCACAAGAGAACAAGCAAGTAAAAAGTCTTTGCCATGAAATGATAGCCATTGTCATCATGATGGTCAACTAGTCCAACCTAGTCAACCGGTCAACAAAGTCAACAAGTCAACAAAGTCAACCCCTCAACAACCATGTCACCACAATACTTAATTAATATTATTATTAATTACATATCATATTCTCATTAGGGTTGAGCAAAAAGTCAATAGTCAACAGTCAACGGTCAACAACCCTAATGAGAATCCTCTGTCTCTGTCTCTCCATCAACTGTGCATATACACCCGCATTCGCGTTCCGAGGAACACGAATACATACTGGATAAAACCAATCCCAAAACGTACACTAGGATCTGGCTTAAACCAAAGCCCGCTAGTGTTAACTGTCCGGACACTGTACGTGCACAAGTGCACGGATGTGACCGGACCCTGTCGCAAAACCATGCGACCTGTCGCAAAACCATGCGACCTCTACTCTTTTTCCAAAAGGCGAATAGCTTTCTGTGTGGGACTCTAAAGACTCGACACTACGCTGGCAGTGGGTTTAACCACAGACCGCAAGCGGCACTAGCTGTGCGTAAAGGTCCCCAGGTAGATGCCGACAAGAAGTCCGACGAGGTGAAACCCATCTGAACTCCTACTGAGCCTGAATGTGACAATCTCCATACAGTCCGGTCTGTTCGTTTGATACATCGCATGGCGGGCCTAGGGGGGCGGTAAACGTCAGTCCCCTGATAGCGGTACAAGTCGTGTCGGAGTGAAGCCCAAAACACCCTGAGATAACACTGGAAACCTACCAGTATATCTCGCTTGCTCTGGCCAGGGACTACTCGTGTAATGGCTCTCCTAGAAACAGCGCGATGTCAACCCCCAATACCGGGAGAGACGAATCCTGTCTAACCGTCACTGCCTCCAAGTGCTTCGGGACTGCACCCAACTACTACCTGTTTGCACGAATCCTTTGAGCCATGGTTGGGTAGTAATCAAAGTACAGTGGGAACACACTCGAGGCGAAGTGACAGTGTCAAGTCAGCGGATTAAGCTGTACTCATGTCACCTGGGAACTGATAACTGACGATAGGTATAATACCAACCGGTCAGTTCCCAACGAGTCCTATCCAGTGTACTCGTAACCCAATGAACACCCGCATACTATCTCCAGTACGACGTACTGATGGCTGTGGGACAGACCATCTCCCACTCTGGGATGAGAAGCGCATGCGCTAGTCTACTCCGGAGTATCGATGCCCTGTCTCGATAGTCCTGCGACTAAGGACCTGCATAAGGATGTGCTTATAGATTACCCAGCCCCCACTAGTGTGACTGCCATCACAACGCTGGTAATCAAGCAAAGATCCTAAAGGCTCTATGATTGGTCTCAAAAATAATATGTTTACCGCAATCAGAAATGGCGTCGCTTTGCAGCTAGCCGGTGAGTACGGGTCGATCCACAGAGATGGGAAAATTTCTTTAATATGTTTTAACGAGTTGATTCAAAGTGTCTCTTTGGTTGATTTCTAAAATCTATAAAAACTGGATCTTAATTAATCTAATTTAAAGTCTTGCTAGGGTTAGGCTTAGAGGAAGTTTTGGAGATTAACGTTTTCCTCACCGCTTTCAATGCCTTCTTTTTTAGATCTGTTAGATGTTACGGTTATTATCAATAAAGTGGATCCGAATCTTTTGGGAAGATGTTTCTTCCTCTAAATTCGTATCCTTCCTTTGTTGATAATTACCCTAACCCCCCACGGAAAACGCGCGCAACCGGCCCTTTATACTACGGTTCACCGTTACCTCGAGGGGTAGGGTGCCGTAGGGAGCGATTGTGCGCGTATGCATGGAGTTCTAATTCATTAGGTGAATATGGCATTGAAAGGGGTGAGAGATCTCATCTCTCAACACTTTCTCTAAGGCTAACCCTAACAAGCGAGGAGACTACTCGCTCATTAGGGGATGATAATGCATACTAATTAAAAGAAGAAAAAACATAATTTACCTTACTAGGTTGACGGCTCCCTCCAAACGATATAGAACAGATCTAAATATAACTCCCAGAAATTCTGAAATTTATTGATTGAAAAGAGGCATAGCATTTTAAAGATTTTGAGTACAATTTATAAGCAACTAGTGAAGCTAGGGTTACAGACTCTCGTATACATGAAATTACAGATTTGCCTCCTAAAAATCCCAACATATGCACCGACACACCGACAGGGAAATTTTCCACCGACACGGGCCTTATATGGCCGCGGAACCGCGGCAATAGGGAGCTTGGGCCGCGGATCCGCGGCCATTTGGTGGGATTGGCTCATCATCTTTCTGGACTTGGGTTGACTTTCCTTGGGCTTCCTATTTTTATATTTCTTTTCTCTGTGGGACTTCTTAGTCTTCTCCAGATCCTCAGTGAAAACTTGTAAGGATCTTTTGACCGTTTCACTTTCGTCTTTTGGACCTTGCACTGTTCTTCGTCTCGGCTTGAGTAAGACCCGTCAGCTTGTTGGTCAAAAGTCCCTTTTCTGTATCATCTTTCGTCTTTTTCACTGTATTTGCTCCAAGAGCCTGTATCCTGTAACATGCAACAAACGAGCGTCAAAAGTACCTGTTTACTTATAAAATGCATAAAAGTGGGGGCGTATGAATTGCAATATTATGATATGAACAAATACCCCCAAACTTATCTATTGCTCGTCCTCGAGCAATCTTATTAATTTATTCTAACCTAGCCACACTTTCACAGGGAAACGCGATTGCACTGAGCACGTGCAACAAGCCGTTAAATCTCTAGGTGTCCCTAGTAGGAGGAGTGTTGTCTCCTGAGGGTTTTCAGCGGATTACACCCACAAAATCCTATCAACTTGGTTTTTCGACTTTTGTTTTCCAATTAGGTTTTCTAACAAGGAATTCTATTATCGTCGCCCCGCAAATTATCCACCCATATTCTTCACACTTCCTTATTATGTAACTTAAGATTGTACATGTTCTATAAAATTACTTAGAATTCAGCATTTCTTAAGTTTTTCTTCTAGAGTTTCATCTCCACTTAGGAATTTCTATCAACTCTATTAAAAATACAAGTTTTATTTTTCATTCCTTTCTCTTATCTAAACTCTAATCACATATCCCCACGTGTGTGTAATTTTCACCCCTACACTTGGAAATTCAAATCAAGCAATCGTACTCTCGTCCATTGTCCAAAGCACTTAACTTTCGCTTACACATCCTTCATGCGACCGTTAATACTTCTTGAGGTACCAACAGCTGATTACAAGATGCGTTAGCCCTTTAAAGCGTATTTCCTAGTTTTGCAACACCCAAGGCTTTTAGCAGTGACTCCCAAACCAGTTGGTCTAAGACACTAGGTGATGAAGCACCCTCGCTAATTAATTTTCTAGCCCTAAGTAATCACAAAAACCAGTGTCCATTTTTTTTATTCACTTTTTTTTTTCTTTTTATTTTCATTGTGCTAAGGACTTTAGACAAGAGTAATTCAAGGTCTCTTCTACTAATCCAAGTTTCAAGGTGCGTGATTGTGCATTTTGTAGGGTACATGTTTTCAGAATCTAAACTCAAACTAGGAACTATCTTTCGAACTTATACTTTAATAAGAACATTAATACTCTTCCCTCGTTTTGGCTTAACCGACGAAGTGAACCCAAAATTTGCCTATTCCTAAATAACCTACAAAGACATACACTTTCTACCGTTAAACTTTAAGCAAGGATATTTTTAGGGTTTTTAATTTACTAAGTCTAAGATCTAGTTTTTCCTAGCTAGTTAACCTTTTTATCAACTCAAGTTAATTAACCAAAATTGAATACAATAATTTTTATAATTTTTGAAATTTTCTCAATTTTTTTGGGTTTTTCAGTTTTCTAATTTTTTTATTTTTCAAATTTTCAAATTTTCATGAATTTTTTATATAAAGATGCAATGCAGAAATTAAATATGCAAAAGGAACTGAAATATATACAATATGCAATGCAAAAGATAACATTACCCTCTCCCCCAAACTTGAGCAAAGCAGTGCCCTCACTGCCCAGCCCCACGTCGCGCTCGTGAGCGTGAACGTGATCGTTCCCCTCTAGCCAAAAGCGTTTGGATTCCTATCTCAATTTCCGTCAACCGACGGTCATGATCTCGTGCAGTTGCCCGAAACTCATCTCTCAAAGAGTCGATTCTTCTCACTGTTCTCCTCACTAATCGCGCATGCTCCTGGGGAGTTAGTTCTTCCCCGCTCGAAGTCGAGCTCGAGCTAGGGGTGTGTGCAGGTACATTTTCTGCCGGTTCCGTTCGTGTCCAAATATCCGTGAGTCTAGAGTAGGACGACGAGACGCCCTCTAAAAGTGGTCGAACCGGGACACCGTCTATCATATATGAGTCAAATTCCTCGGCTGGGAGGAAATAACGGCAGATTTGTGTAACAAGCATGGGACATGGGTATACGGAACCTCGTTTCCCCGTACCTATAGATTGGAGCAAAACCGTGCACATGTCGAACCTAGGATTTTTCATCATCAGCGTGTGTACGACATGTAACGAATGGGTGAAAAAGGTCGTGTTGTGGGAACTTCCAAAAATATTGTTTTGTGCCCACCGGCACACAGTTAAAACGTTCGCGAAAAGGGTCCGTGCTTGGATGCCCTTACGCGGTTCTCGTGCACAGTTATTACCCATCAATGGCATATAATCTTCAAAGCGCAGTAGGTGTTCATGTGCAGGTACACATGGTATGAGTGTAACCTCGTGTATCATGTCCCTATCGATGTGAATTTCACGATTTCCCCAATTCAGTTTAATGTAACCTAAGTTGTCAAGGCTATTATCTTCCATGGATTCGTAAAATAGGGCAACTAGGTTAGGTAGAGCAAACGCAGATGCGTGATTATAGAGGAGGAAATTCCAGCCCCTTTGTGCGATTTCATGTGGGAAATATCTACCGTATATCTCGTGTGCGAAAACAGGGGAAAAATCCCTTTCAAACTGCATTTTATGTGCCATTACATTTTTACAGTAAAGAAATTATGCAGTAACAGAGAGGAAACAGTCAGGTTTACCTCCCCTGAAAATTTCAGTGGGTGAAGACTCAAGAAGGCGGCAGTTGCGCGGCAGGGGGTGGCAACGGCGGCGGATCCGCGGCGATCTGATGGAGTTGCGGCGAGATTCTTCTGCAGTAGGTTGGTGGCGGCGGCTAGGGTTTTATGAGGGGAAATTTTTTTTAGGGTAAACGAACAGGGGGCTCGGTTCCTTTAAATAGAGGGGAGAGAAGGTGATTTGCATAAAACACCCTCTAAAACGAGGGTTTTATTTATAAAATCAGCTCTTAATCTGCAAATTTGCAATTAGGTCCAAAATATTATTTTTTATTTTTATTATTATTATTTATATATATATATATATATACAAACAATGTACACACCCCCAAACTTATTTGAGATAATGTTTTGGGAAAAGAAATTTAAGGGTGAAAGTGGAGGAAGATCAGTCAGTGTAAATCGGCTCCTGCAAAAACAGGAGCTCCTCCGTAGGGTCCGCTGTGAAGAACGGTTTCAGTCGATGCCCATTCACCTTGAATAAGGTACCGTCTTCAGGGTTCTCAAGGTCAACCGCACCGTGCGGACTACAAAGGGTCCTCTCCATCTGGACCGGAGCTTGCCGGGATGAAAATGTAACCGAGTGTCATAAAGTAGAACCTGTTGACCAGGTTCGAAAGTTTTTCGCAAAAGGTGTTTATCGTGGAACACCTTGGCTCGGTTTTTTAGCAGTTATGGCATTATCATATGCCTCATCCTTCAGCTCCTCCAACTCATTCAATTGCAGCTTTCGATTGCTGCCCGCATCTCCTAATGACAAATTTAGCTCTTTGATAGCCCAAAAAGCTTTATGCTCGATCTCCACTGGAAGGTGGCAAGCCTTCCCGTACACAAGCCGGTATGGAGACATACCAAGATCGGTCTTATATGCAGTACGGAAAGCCCATAGTGCATCTATCAGTTTAAGTGACCAATCCTTACGGTTTTTGGAAACCGTTTTCTCCAAGATTTGCTTTATTTGCCGATTTGAAACCTCGGCTTGCCCGCATGTTTGACGGTGATATGGCGTTGACAATTTGTGGGTGATAGAGTATTTGCGCATTAAGGACTCAAAAGTCCTATTGCAGAAGTGAGAACCATTATCACTTATTATCGCCCGAGGGTGCCCAAATCGAGAAAATATGTGTTCTTTAAGAAACCGAACGACAACTTTATTATCGTTCGTTCGGCTGGGCACAGCCTCGACCCACTTAGAAACATAGTCAACCGCCAACAGAATATACACATTTCCCAAAGAGTTAGGAAATGGTGCCATGAAATCTATACCCCAAACATCAAAAATGTCCACAACCAAAATAGGTTGGAGCGGCATTTCGTTTCTCCGCGAAATCCGGCCCAAGTGTTGGCACCGGAAGCAAGTTTTGCAGTATTCAAATGCATCCTTGAAGAGTCGTGGCCAATAGAAACCACACTGCAAAAATTTTTCGGCTGTCTTCTTTGGGCCAAAATGCCCGCCACATGCTTGATCGTGGCAAAAAGACAGCACACTCTTGACCTCACTTTCGGGTACACACCGACGAATGATTTGGTCGGAACAGTATTTAAAAAGATAGGGCTCATCCCAGTAAAAATGCTTTACTTGGGATAGAAATCAAAGTTTATCCTGTTTCGACCAATCATTGGGTATCAGGCCGGTGGCTAAGTAATTCACAATATCGGCGAACCATGGTTCGCAAGAAACGGTCAAGAGTTGCTCGTCGGGAAAAACATCGGTGATTGGAAGATCGAGCGTGGGGGAAGAAGGAAGTCGTGATAGGTGATCAGCTACTACATTTTCACATCCCTTTTTGTCCTTAATGACAAGGTCAAACTCTTGTAATAAAAGGATCCAACGTATTAGCCTTGACTTAGCATCTTTCTTCGCAAAAAGGTGGCGAAGAGATGAATGATCAGTATATACAACGACTGGAGAGCCGATTAAATAAGGCCAAAATTTTTCGAGTGCAAACACAACAGCTAAAAACTCTTTCTCTGTTGTTGTGTAGTTGAGTTGGGCCTCATTTAGTGTTCGGCTAGCATAATAAATCACGTGTGGCATCTTATTAATATGCTGTCCAAGAACAGCGCCAATAGCAAAGTCTGATGCGTCGCACATGATTTCAAACGGGTGCGTCCAGTCGGGAGATGAGAGGATGGGTGCAGTGATGAGGGAATGCTTCAAAGACTCGAATGCTTCGATGCAAGTGGAGTCGACTGCAAAAGTTGTGTCCTTGGCCAGTAAGAGAGTCAAGGGTCTAGCAATCTTGCTAAAGTCCTTGATGAACCGTCTGTAGAAACCGGCGTGGCCAAGGAAGGCTCTAATATCTTTGACGCATTTTGGGGGAGGGAGGTAGGAGATCACTTCGATTTTTGCTCTATCTACCTCGATGCCGTTTTGCGAGATGACATGTCCTAAGACAATGCCCTCTCGCACCATGAAATGGCACTTCTCCCAATTCAATGTTAGGTTCTTATCCCTGCAGCGGGTAAGAACAGCGTCAAGATGGCATAAACACTCGTCGAAGGAGTCGCTAAAGATGGAGAAATCATCCATAAAGATCTCCAAGAACTTTTCTACCATGTCTGAAAAGATCCCCATCATACACCGCTGAAATGTCGCGGGTGCATTGCATAACCCAAAGGGCATGCGACGATAAGCAAACGTGCCAAAGGGACAAGTGAATGTTGTCTTGTCTTGGTCCTCTTTGGCGATGGGGACTTGATTGTAACCGGAATAGCCATCGAGAAAGCAATAGAACTCGTGCCCTGCCAATCGCTCGAGCATTTGGTCAATGAAAGGTAAAGGAAAGTGGTCTTTCCTTGTTGCGGCATTGAGTTTTCTATAGTCTATGCAGACTCGCCACCCAGTTTGGGTGCGAGTGGGAATCAACTCATTTGCCTCATTTGTAATGACCGTAATGCCTGATTTCTTTGGCACGACGTGGATTGGGCTAACCCATTGGCTATCCGAGATAGGGTAAATGATACCGCTATCCAGACACTTGACAATTTCCTTCTTAACAGCCTCTTTCATGATGGGGTTGAGGCGCCTTTGTGGATCTCGTGCTGGCTTGGCATCATCCATTAAGTGTATATAATGTTCGACTATGAGGGGACTAATCCCTTTAATGTCCGCCATAGACCAGCCGAAAGCTTGCCGATTTTTATGTAAGACCATCAAATGTGCCTTCTCTTGCTCAAGAGCTAGAGAAGCTGATATAATGACAGGTAAGGTCTCATTATCACCTAGATAAGCATATTTTAGGTGTGTCGGCAAAAGCTTTAATTCGAGTTTAGGAGGTGAAACAATAGATGGTAACAATGGGGTCGTTGTTTCAAACTCGAATGATTCCATCAAAGGTTCGAACTGAGTGTACGCAACAGTGTCGGATGGTTCAACTAACTCATCCGAAAAAGCAAAAGACTCCAATTCAGGTGATGAGTCTTCAAAGTCGTCAACAAAGGTAAAGCACTCAAAATCATTATCCGTTGTGAAAGCTGCGTCGGATTTTAGGAGGAACGCACTAGTGGCGTTAACATTGCTGTGATCGAACAAAAAATTCTCGAATTCACAGTCCTCCTCCGCGATCTCATTGATCGAGCAAACATCGAGTACGCTAGCATTAGGCTCAGCAGGCTGACTTCCCAACTTGAAAATATTGAGCTCAATTGTCATATTCCCGAAAGATAGGTTCATTGAACCGTTACGACAATTGATCACTGCGTTGGAAGTAGCCAGAAATGGTCGACCAAGTATTACCGGAATTTGGTTCCGGGGGTTAGCAACAGGTTATTTATCCATCACTATAAAGTCAACGGGGAAAATGAAATCCCCTACTCTAATTAACACATCCTCCAGCTCTCCCCTAGGATGGGTTATTGACCGGTCGGCCATTTGGAGAGTACAGTGAGTGGGCTTAAGCTCTCCAACGCCCAATTGCTCGTACACAGAATAGAGTAGCAAATTGACACTCGCGCCAAGATCTAATAGTGCTCTATTGATGTTCTTGTCCCCAATTGTTATCGAAATGGTAGGACACCCGGGGTCCTTTTGCTTTGGGGGAAGAGAATTTACAAGAGCATCACTAATAGCACTAGACACAAAAACTTTCTTTGGCACTTGCGACTTCCTCTTTTTGGTGCATAAGTCCTTTAAAATTTTTGCATATGAAGGAACTTGTTGGATTGCATCCAAAAGAGGGATATTTATGCTAACCTGTTTGAACAACTCAACAATCTTCTCCATCTGTGGAGTTGGTTTATTGGATCTCAACCTATTAGGAAAAGGAACATTTTGAAAGGTGGTTGAGTCCAACTTTTGTGGATCAGATTGTCGAGTTGGAACGGCACCCCGTGTAGATGTGTTCGTGTTGTTAGAAATGGGTCCGTTCGAGCTAGAAGAGGTAGAGCCATATGAAGGGTGGAGAATAGGCTCTGAAGAAGAAGAAGAAGAAGATGAAGATGAAGAAATCCCATCGGCAGGGGTGTCATTGTTCATGCCCACATTTTTCTGCAACACTTTTCCCGATCTCAACGTGGTCACGGCATTTATGTTATGATTCTGCTGTTGATATGCAGCGTGTGCGTGACCGGGGTTGGGCAGTGGTTGAGACGGGAGTTTTCCTTTTTCGCGCTCCCTCAAAGCTGCATTGAGTTGTGCAATTTGTGCCTCAATAGATTTGATGCTTTGATCGTGTGAGGTACTATTTTGCACTAAAGTTTGAATAGAAGTCTCAAGTCTTGCTGTAGACTGTGTAGATTGCTTAAGGAACGCATCTAGACTTCTTTCGAGCGAGCTAACCTTATCATTATTAGGTTGAACATAATTATTTGGCTGGTAAGCATTGTTAGGCACAAAATTGTTCACCTGATTAGCGTAAGGTTGTTGTTGAAATTGTTGCGGTTGAAATTGAGTTTGTGAGGGTGCTTGTTGTTGTTGTTGTGGAGGAGGAGGTCTTTGAAAATTGTTATTTCCTTGGAATTGTTGATTTTGGTTCCAAGCGAAATTTGGGTGACTCCTCCACCCCGGATTATATATCGAGGAGTACGGATCGTTCCTTTGTCGTTGCTGAAATGCAGCATTGACTTGATCCTGTCCTTGAGTGGATGCATTATAAGGACACTCTTCAGTTAGGTGCGATGGATCCGCACAGCAAGCACAGACAGTTCGTGGGGGCATAGCAGGGGCAGGAGAAGGCGATGAGATTATGGTCTCAATCGCTTCTAGCTTTTTCGTAAGAGCGGCCATCTCGGCCTTCATGGCAATCGACATCTCGACTTGATGTATGCCTGCCCTAGATTGACCACTAGAAGATGACGTGGTCTTGGTACTCTCCCACTGTATTGTTTGCTCACTAAGATCCTCAAGAAATTTCCACGCTTCATCACTAGACTTAGAGAGAAAATGACCTTGACAGATGGTTTCTAGCAACTGCTTCGTTGCTGAGTTCAATCCCTCGTATAATGTTTGGCAAAGTTGCCAACTTTCGATCCCATGATGAGGGCATTGAACTAGTAGGTCCTTAAATCTCTCGAAACACTTCCAAAATGGTTCGGAAGGAAGTTGTGAGAATTGAATTATTTCATTGCGGATTCTGGCAATTTTGTGATGAGGATAGAACTTTTTCAGAAAAGCCTTCACAAACTCGTCCCAATTTCTTATGGAATGTGATGCGGTGCTATATAGCCACTTCTCGGCTAGGTCACATAAGGTGAAAAGAATGACCCTTAGCCTTATAGCGTCATCACTCAATTGGGTTGTTTTCATCATAGCGCACACATTTTGGAATTTATTAATAAAGATATATGCGTCTTCAGATTCCAAACCATGAAATTTTGGCAGCATATTGATGAAATGTGGTTTTATCTCAAAATTGTCCCCATTTGCCGGTGGGGGTGAAAGACAGGTGGGTAAAGAAGTGCGGACGGGGTAGAAGAGATCCTGGAGCGCAACTCGTGCTGGCGCTACAACAGGCGGAAGATTCGGGTTATTCGCACCTAACGGAGGTGGAATCATTCCCGTCGGTAAGGTATCATTGGGGTCGTGTCCCGACATACCTTCGAAAGAAGAATTTAAGCGTGGAGGTAAGGAAATGGAGGGAATTTCGACGAAGGGTTCGTCGAAGGGTTCGTTGGTCGGTACCAACGAAACACGGACTAATCGGGCGTTAGTATCCCTAGTCCAAAGTGACATACACTAAAGGAGTAGTGTAGTCAGAAAAAATAGAAAAACAGAATGTGGGGGTAAGATAACGTCAATGGAGGGAAGTGATGGAAGTGAATTGCAAGGTTTCTTAGCGACAAGTTGCAAGTTTTGAAAAGATTTTTTCTCTTTTTTTTTCTTTCTTTTATGTGAGAGTTTTGCGAAGAAGTTTTTGACAAGGGACTTGTGACACAAGTGTATCAACCACACATGCACAATCAGGCCTAGATCTAGGGTCACCTAGGTCTGCTAGACAGCTCCTAACTAGGGCTAGAAATAGGACCTCAAACCGCCTCTTCACGGACAAGTACGGCCAGGTAAGTGGGAAGGAACCACCAGTACAGTGGGCCTAATTAATAACCACTAGCCTAGACACCGCAATGTCAGTTAGGATAAACGGCCGATGCCTATACTAGTCCTTTTCCTAGTGAGCTCGATGTCCTTAGGTCTGAGTCTAGTCTTTTTTAATTAATTGTGGTCAATGCACATGCTTTAGGTGTTTTCTGGGGTTCTGGGAAGGGTGATGAAATCCCCACCCAATCTGAGTTTGGTCAATTAGCCCCTTAAAGTCCGATTAAATTATGCAAAACAATAAAATTCACTTGCAATCAATTTTTAGCGCGGCGCAAAGAAACCTGCAGAAAATCTGTTATTTAGAAGGGGGAGAAAGACTTTTTAGCGCAAAGAATTCCTGCAGAAAATTTTTTACAGACAGAGATATGGAGGTTGCAGAGGGGAGCAAAAGAAAGCAAACCCTACAATTTTGAACTGCTGACGTGGCAGCCACGCGGCGGAATCGCGGCCTCGATGGGCTATGCGCGGCGGAACCGCGGTCTCCTGGTGGGATCGGTCTCTGAAAAATTCTCTGCTGTTCTGTACCTTCAGTTCCTCTCTGTTCTTATATATACTTTTTTGTTTTTGCCCTCTGTAAAATTCCAGATCCGCGATTCGTCGCTGTTCCTGCAAGATTCAAAAGATACACCCTTCAAACAGATCAAAAATTGATAATTTTTGTATTTTTTATATTTTCAGATTTTTATAATTTTTTAAAATTTATATCAACCCGAAAAATACACAAAAAGAAATATTACGCCATCCCCGGCAACGGCGCCATTTGATTGGTCTCAAAAATAATATGTTTACCGCAATCAGAAACGGCGTCGCTTTGCAGCTAGCCGGTGAGTACGGGTCGATCCATAGAGATGGGTAAATTCCTTTAATATGTTTTAACGAGTTGATTCAAAGTGTCGTTTTGGTTGATTTCTAAAATCTATAAAAACTGGATCTTAATTAATCTAATTTAAAGTCTTGCTAGGGTTAGGCTTAGAGGAAGTTTTGGAGATTAACGTTTTCCTCACCGCTTTCAATGCCTTCTTTTTTAGATCTGTTAGATGTTTCGGTTATTATCAATAAAGTGGATCCGAATCTTTTGGGAAGATGTTTCTTCCTCTAGATTCGTATCCTTCCTTTGTTGATAATTACCCTAACCCCCCACGGAAAACGCGCGCAACCGGCCCTTTATACTACGGTTCACCGTTACCTCGAGGGGTAGGGTGCCGTAGGGAGCGATTGTGCGTGTATGCATGGAGTTCTAATTCATTAGGTGAATGTAGCATTGAAAGGGGTGAGAGATCTCATCTCTCAACCCTTTCCCTAAGGCTAACCCTAACAAGCGAGGAGACTACTCACTCATTAGGGGATGATAATGCATACTAATTAAAAGAAGAAAAAACATAATTTACCTTACTAGGTTGACGGCTCCCTCCAAACGATATAGAACAGATCTGAATATAACTCCCAGAAATTCTGAAATTTATTGATTGAAAAGAGGCATAGCATTTTACAGATTTTGAGTACAATTTATAAGCAACTAGTGAAGCTAGGGTTACAGACTCTCGTATACATGAAATTACAGATTTGCCCCCTAAAAATCCCAACATATGCACCGACACACCGACAGGGAAATTTTCCACCGACATGGGCCTTATATGGCCGCGGAACCGCGGCAATGAGGAGCTTGGGCCGCGGATCCGCGGCCATTTGGTGGGATTGGCTCATCATCTTTCTGGAGTTGGGTTGACTTTCCTTGGGCTTCCTATTTTTATATTTCTTTTCTCTGTGGGACTTCTTAGTCTTCTCCAGATCCTCAGTGAAAACTTGTAAGGATCTTTTGACCGTTTCACTTTCGTCTTTTGGACCTTGCACTGTTCTTCGTCTCGGCTTGAATAAGACCCGTCAGCTTGTTGGTCAAAAGTCCCTTTTCTGTATAATCTTTCGTCTTTTTCACTGTATTTGCTCCAAGAGCCTGTATCCTGTAACATGCAACAAACGAGCGTCAAAAGTACCTGTTTACTTATAAAATGCATAAAAGTAGGGCGTATGAATTGCAATATTATGATATGAACACTCCACTAATGTGTATAGGCGATATACTAAAATAAACACATGTACACATTGAAGTAGAAACAAACCAAGTAGCATACTACTATTTTGAGCAAGATTGTATATACAAGGTGAATATCCCAAGCTTCCATTAAGTAATATACAAACTAGTATGATACAGTAATGGCCTCTAGGGCATATACACTAACAATCTCCCACTTGCACTAAGGCCATGTACTGGCGTATCGAAGACCTATCATCTCGATCAGCCGCTCGAACTGAGTCTGGGGCAAGACCTTGGTGAATGGATCTGCAGTGTTATCTTCTGAAGCAACCCTCCGAACCTCGATCTCCTGGCGATCCACGATCTCCCTAATCAGGTGATACCGCCTCAAGATGTGTCTGGATCTCTGATGGGACCTGGGTTCCTTCGCTAAAGCTATAGCCCCGTTGTTGTCGCAATACAGAGGTATTGGATCAACAATGGACGGAACCACCTGAAGTTCTTTCAAGAACTTCCTTATCCAGACAGCTTCTTTTGCGGCATCAGATGCAGCGATGTATTCCGCTTCCATCGTCGAGTCTGCAACGGTTTCCTGTTTGGAACTCTTCCAACACACCGCCCCTCCATTGAGGGTAAAGACAAAACCCGACATGGACTTGGAATCATCCTTGTCACTCTGGAAGCTGGAGTCAGCAAAGGCCTCGATCTGGAGGTCTTTTCCGCCATACACCAAGAACATCTCCTTAGTCCTTCTCAGGTACTTGAGAATGTTCTTTACCGCTATCCAGTGTTTCTCCCCAGGGTTTGACTGATACCGGCTTACCACACTCAGTGCATAAGGTACATCCGGTCTGGTACACAACATCACATACATTATAGAGCCTACCGCAGAAGCGTAGGGTATAATAGACATGCGATCCCTCTCCAAATCAGTCTTGGGAGACATCTCTTTAGAGAGGGTGATCCCGTGACAAGCCGGTAGGTTACCGCGCTTGGAATCTTCCATACTGAATCTTTTCAGTATGGTGTCGATGTACCTGGACTGTGAAAGTCAGTATGGTGTCGATGTACCTGGACTGTGAAAGTCCTAATATCCTCTTGGATCTATCACGATGGATCCGGATCCCCAGGATGTATGAGGCATCACCCAGGTCTTTCATGGAGAACCTGTGTGACAAGAACCCCTTGACAGATTGTAGCATAGGAATGTCATTTCCTATTAAGAGAATGTCATCCACGTATAAAACGAGAAATACTACAGTTTTCGCTACAAATCTACTATAGATGCATGGTTCATCTGGATTTTTGATAAAGCCAAATTCCTTGACCGTCTCATCAAAACAGATGTTCCAACTCCGCGATGCCTGCTTTAGTCCATAGATGGACTTAAGCAACTTTCATACCTTTCCGCTGCTCCCACTCTGAATGAAACCCTCTGGTTGGTCCATATAGATACACTCCTCTAAATTTTCATTTAGAAAAGCGGTCTTTACGTCCATCTGCCAGATCTCATAATCGTGGAAGGCAGCAATGGCAAGAAGGATCCGAATGGATTTCAGCATAGCCACTGGAGAAAAGGTTTCGTCATAGTCCAAACCAGGTCTTTGACGAAAACCCTTTGCAACAAGCCTATCTTTATAGGTCTCAACCTGTCCATCTACACCAATCTTCCTTTTGAAGATCCACTTGCATCCTACGGGTTTTACCCCGTCTGGAGCAATGTCTGTTAGTTATATGTATGCCCTAGAGGCCATTACTATACATAGGATGTATATTTTAGTGGATGCTGGGACATATATAGGGAGGACTTTCTTGCTCGACATGATAGTATGCTATCTGGTTGCTCTTTGCCTTAACGTGTATACTGATTGTCTCTCTATTACATGTTGGTAAAGCCCTTAGGATCTGTACTTGACTACCTGGACTATGATGCGGATCATACTAGTGGGGACATGGTAGTCCATAAGTACATCCTTCAAAGTCCCTAGTCGTGGGTGTATCGAGACGGGGCATCGATATACCAGAGTAGACTAGCGTGTACCTTCTCGACCCATACAGATGGGCGATGGATGATCCCATATCCATTGGTGTTTGACATCAGAGATGATATACGGGTGCTCAGTAGAGACTGGGTACACTGGACGGACTCGCCGAGAACTCCCAGATGGTATTATACCTCACGTCAGATGGCAGTTCTCTGGTGACACTGGTACAGAGTAGTCTGTTGACCCGAGATCGTCATAGAGTCTTGTGTGGTTCCCACTGTGCTTTGATTTCCATCTTACCACGTCCAAGAGAGCGTGCAAAACGGTGGTTTTTGGGTACAGTCCCGAGTCATATGGAGGCAATGAGCGATAGGAGGGGATTCGTCTCTCCCGGTATGGGGAGTTAATGTTGCGCTGTGTTCGATTGGCTATAACAGGAAATCCCTGGCCAGGGTTGCTGAGATTTACTGGTAAGTGTTACCAGTAGTTTCTCGAATAATTATAGACCTCATATCGACACGACTTATCGAGCTATTGGGGTCTGACGTTTACCACCCCTAGGCGAGATATGCGACAGATCAGACGATCAGACCGGACTGTACGGTAGTGTTACTGGTCGGATTCACTGGAGTGTGAGCGGGCTTGCTCATCGATCTTCAGATCGCTCAATACCCGGGTGGCCGTTACGTTTAGCAGACCGCTTGCGGCTTGTGGATGCTTGATATGATCATCATCTGCTGCCGGCGTATTGACGAGTCTTTAGAGTCCTACACAGAGGTTTCCTGGCTCAAGCGAAACGAAATAGGAGCGCATATGAGATATGTGCGGGACCGAGAATAATGCGTGTATGTGATACCGTATTCTATTCTCGCGATAAATATATCGAATGGTTGTATGCGATATAACCTAGTTATCGATTCAAGCGTTGATTCGATAAGCCGATATATTGTATACTAGTCGGTTGTGTGCGACATAACCGGGTCATTGAATCAAGTGTTGATTTAATGATTTAATGCATATTTATATATTTGATATATTACTTTGCATCAACTAGTATCGGTTTACTTAAGATGGATTTTCTCACTCGGATGGGCGCATTGTATATGCGATATACTTTTGTGCACTTGATTGTATCATGTTTGATGATACATGTCATGCTAGGGTTCAAGTGTAAAGATTAAACCTTGGTTAATGAAATGGTTAGGGTTTATTATTTATTATTCATTTATCTTATTTAATTATCCTTTTATTTTTGATAAATGAATGAAAGAAAAGAGAAAAGAATGGTGGCAAATTTTGGAGTTTAGTTGAAGCTTCATGAAACATTGATCTAGTCAACCATTCTTATCTCATCCTTAACCCTAACCATTCCCACTAACCATGATTCATTCTCTACACTTAACTCTAGTTAACATTATGATAAGTATTTGTTTTTCTATTATTTTTAAAGAAGATATCATAACTATTTCCTTCTTCTTCTTCCTTGAACTTGAAGAAGAAAGCTTACCTCATCAATGGTGATTGATGAATTAGAGTGAGAAATCCAATTCTAAAGTTAACCCAACTCCTATTTCTTCATCCTCTACCTCTTGCCAAGTAGTAGAGTGTGTTTACTTCACAAGTTTCATGACTTGGTGAAGTTGTGAGCTTGATCTAGCGATGCCTCGACGTAGATCATCTTCGGCATGGACATCGACGACCTAGCTTGCCCATTCTCCGACGAAGCCGACTCTAGAGCCCGGATTTGATTTGGACAGCGGAGAGGACCTCGTTGCGGAGCTATGGAGGTGGAGCACCGGATCTACAAAGGTTGTATTTCCGTTTTCTCATTAGTTAAGTGTTAACTAGTTCATTGTTCGCCTAGACATCTAGTTATCGATCCGTAGTTTAGGGTTTGTAGGCACCATAATTTTTGAAATTGCCATGGTTGATGGCTTGGGAGACCTCACTAGCGTGCCTAGGAACCCTACAGTGGTATCAGAGCCTAGCTAGAGCCTTAGGCGAAGTCTAGACGGAATTTGAAGTCCGAACGAACCCGAAACCCCGAATCAAACATGCTCTCTGTCCAGATTTTAAAAATGTGGATTTTTCAAGATTAAAAATATCCAGAAAATCAAGCAGGGTTTTTTAAGAATTACTGTAAATTTCGTGGGCCTAAGTCCACTTTTCCACCGCGGAACCGCGGCACGTGCTATGCATTCCGCGGCGGTTCCGCGGCGCATTTGTCGTTTTGTGCATCAAGATTTGTACAGTAATTCTTATTTGTCTGTTCTGATTTTCCTTGGAATTTTTAATATATTTTCAAGAGTTGAATTTTCTGCAGTTGTTTTGGGGATTCGGTGTTTCGATCGGGGTATCAAATTTTGTCTATTTGGCTTTCCGGATAAATTTTAGAATATGTTAAAAAGTTCGACCGGATATAAATACCCAATTTTTCCCCTGTCGGGAAATTTCCAAGTGTTGGATTTTTCCATAGTTTAATGACGTTCTAAGTAGTGCAAGTAACGCGATGGTCCCTCTAGAAGACACAAACCTTAACTCGATTATGTGACCGTCTTGAACTGCCCTTTGAACCTTCGGGTTTGGGGCAGTACGGCGTGCCACATGTGAGGCGTTGGCTTGACCCTTCTACGGCTGGACCGTTGGTACTGAGGTACGAACTGAATGTTGTTAGACTTATTTCATGTGTTGATCTGTATCGAGAAAACTTGGGTGTTCGATTGTTCGATCGGAAAGTTTGACATTTTCTATTTATCCGGAATGGGATACAATAATTGGAATTCACAAGTAGTTATGAGATAACTGAATGAATGTTATAAATCTAGCAATTTAGTCCCATATGATATTGAAAAGAGTTTTCGATAATGAGACTAAAATGCGGGATTTATATCTGTTAGGCATGCGATGTCTAAAGAAGTTGCGGATTCCAACTGTTGTAGTTTTACACTTTCTTTTCTGTGACCGTAAGTGTAATGTGTGATATCGCCGGTTTCGTTGCTATATGTCAACGACAATTGGGATGCGCACATTTACTTACGTTGATGACATGTGATGTTATGTGTTGCTGGATATGTTATATTGGATCGTCGTGTTTGAATAGCCGGGGGGGTTTTATGTGAGATGAGTGTTTTTCATTTTCATTCATGTAAAAACATGTATGTAATATTCTTTTATTTGGGGCGCTTCCAGGTTGCGGGAGTTGTCACCTGTTGTATATTATTTACTTTTCCGCACTAGGATAGACCCAAGGAGGAGGGCACAAGTAACCGGGTTCTGGAGTCCAGTGGGAGACCAACTCGAGGAGTCGAGTCCGGGTCTCCTAACTCCAGAATTGGTAGGGTTGCTTGCCGCTCTCGTAGGGGTCTAGGGGTGTGGGTTTGGCTATTCATCACGACCGTGGAATCCGTGTTTTATACTGGCTCGTATTGAAAACACGGACGTCCTAGTATATCCAATATTTCATATGTTTCTTCTACTGCGATATCTGTGATGTGATCATGTGATGTTCTCTGATAGATACAGTATATAGTATATATGATATATTATATAGACGTTACTTATGTTTTGCACTCGCGCTAGCCCTGCCCCGCTCTGCCGTTAGTTACCTAACCTAACGGTGCACGAGGGGACATCGAGGCGAATGCGGATGGCATAAGTGTACGTCGTATTTATCTGTGATGTTTAGGTACATAATTGATGGGACTTCATTAATGTGATTAATGAAAGAAAAGAAACCTAAGATGTTGTAGAATCGAATTTTAAAATAAAACAGGTAGCTACAGTTTTTGCTTTGCACAGCGGTATATATGATATACCCCGCACCTTATTCGATGAGGAAAGGACCGAGATCCCTTCACCGGGAGTGACTCCTTTAGCAATAACTGGCAGATGCTACACTCGGTTTGCTTTTGACTGCTTTTGGGTTTTTGCTTTGCACAGCGATATATATGATATATCCCGCACATCATTCGACGAGGAAAGGACCGAGATCCCTTCGCCGGGAGTGACTCCTTTAGCAAAACTGGAAAAGACTCAAAATCGCTCCATTTCAAAACTTCATTTGATTCTACAACGATATCAAGTTCATTACGAAATAGGTTTTCAGAAAAACCTAGCGTAGCCCTCCGTCATTTCAGATAAGTCCTGTTTAGTATTCGTGCTGCGTTTGTTGACCTTGTCAAGGCGCAGTGTGCGGTAGCTAACCAGTATTTATCTGCTTATGCATATGATGCAGATTGGGTTAGGGTAGTCGTGCGGCCTTGTTGACCTTGTCAAGGGTCGTGCGGGTGGGTTTGATTCAATCAAGAAATGACGGGTTGAACTTGACTTGCGGTCTATGGTTTGTTGACCTTGTCAAGGTCATAGATCGTTCGGGGCAAAATATTATCGGGAATTTCAAGTGTTGAAATTTGCAATAAGATTGCATACCTTCTATGAGATAGTTGGATCCCGATACCCACTGCGAGTAAGAGTTACTCCTGGGAGAGTTTTATACATTACAATTAGCCGATCAAGTAGGTGTCTAGAAAGGTGTTAACGAGGTTACGCCTCTGGGAAAACGAGGTTTACATTAATTAGGTTCGTGCGAAAGCACGGGGGACCTCCCTCAAAGTACCGACACTGGCCTGGCTGAAAGATTGGTGAACTTGTAGTGTGTAATTAATCCCGGCTAGTCTTTCCTTTTAGGGTTTGAAGGAAGATTTGATAAAAAGCAGTGGGAGCCATCCTGATTAGATAAAATAATAACCAATCTATTCTTGCAAGAGCGCACGCTGAGTGTTTTCTTCTCTCTCTCTCCAGGTAGCGACCATATCACGCCTTAATCAAGATAATAATACGGATTATTGACCGAACCCGCTTGTTATACTGAGCTGGGGAACGTTGGTCCCGCTCCAACTTATAATTGTTATAAGACAGAGCAGGAAATTGGGGATCACCAGAATTCCCATGCCGCCCAAACGAAGAGAGTGCATGCTGATGCATCATATTCGGGTGTGTTCATTACAGAGAACCGTTTCTCAGTATCCTTTACGTCCTGGGTATGTGATACCAGATCAGGATCCCAGATATGTAATCTGTTACATAGGGCTACAGATAGTTATAGAACTGAGAACGGGTGATAAGTTTCATGAGGCAGAAAACGGGGCAAGAGTTGCAGCCAAGTCTGTCGGTCACTGTCACCCTGTATTACCAATACATTGATTCTGAACGAATGTTATTAGATACCGAACCTGATATACAAAATCATATCTCTCTCTTTATTAGTAAAGAAAGGATATAATTTTGTATTGTTGGATAATGTTTTGAACATTTCCTATATCAAAAGTTGATCGTTTCAGGCACGTTATCTAAAAGCATTGATGTTCTAAATCAAACTACAGTTCTTAAGTATACGGAACACACACAAGAGGAAGAGTTCAGAAATGAACGAATCCTTCTTGAGGTATTGTAGACTAGGTCATATCAATGCGACCCGACTGGCTAGAGTTACATTTAGATGCATATTTAAATTAGTTTGAATTTACATATTGTGAAACTCGCCAGTCATGTCACAAAGATAAGATGACCACAGCTCTGTTTATTGGAAACAGAGAAAGAGTTAGTAAACTCTTGGGATGATACATGTTGATGTATGTAAAGGTCCCCTGTCTACACATGCCAGGACTGGTTCTTTGTACTTCATTACATTCTCTGATAATCTCTCAAGATTCAGACATATGTTCCTGTTGAAACATGAGTCCGAGCCTTTTGAGATATTCACAGAATATAAGTTAGAAGTAGAGAACCAAAATACGGGTATAAGTATTATGTCCTTTGATGAGATCAGGGAGGAGAATACTTGTGCACGGAAATCCTGGATTATTCTAAAGGAGAATGAGATTCTCTCTCGGCATTACTCCTCTGCATACACCATAGCACGATGGTATATCAGGGCGGAGCAATCACACCCTATATGATAAGGTGTGCTCTATGATGAGTACTACTGAGTTACCTGTTTCCTTTTGGGAAATATGCGCTTGAGAAGCTGCATACCTATTGAATAGGGTTCAAATCAAATCAGTTGCCTACCACTTCATATGTGATACGGAAAGGGAAGAGCCCATGTCTTAAGCCAGTTAAGATTTGGGGTTGTCCGGCCTATGTCTAAAAAGCAAAATCCGGACAAGCTCGAGGCAAGATCTGTTATGTAGAACTGGAAAGGTTCCAGCTATACAAACAACAGCAGATGATTTGGTAGAACCAAAGGATTCAGTAGATTCCAACGAACCTCAGCCTCTCCGCCGATCTAGTAGGGTTCCTCACCCACCTGAGAGATACTTCGGTTTCTCTATGACAGTGGGAGCGAGGATTGCATCATGAGATGATGACCCAACTAGTTTCGAGCTGGCCATCAGGAGTATGACTCTGTAAGAATGGCTGGATGTTTAGCGATCTGAGATGGAATCCTTATACACCAGCAAAGTATGGACTTTAGCTGCTATATCTGAAGGGTTAAATCCCCATCAGGAGCAAGTATATCTTGAGAAGATTACTTGGTGTACATGGAAAAGTTGAGACCTTCAAAGCTAGACTTGTTAAAAGTTTGCATCATTGACCAGGTATGGATAATGATGAAACCTTTTCAAGTAGCTATGCTTAAGTCCATCCAGATCCTACTTGCCACGGCTACATACCATGACTACGATATCTGGCGGTTGGGTGCCATGACTGCTTTTCTAAATATTGATTTAGAAGAGAACGTCTGTAAGTACACAGCCAGAGGGCTTCGTAAACAGTGGGAGCAGCGGAAACGCGAGCAAGATGCTTTATAGGATAAAGCAGGCATCGCGGAGTTGGAACATCTGTTTTGATGGATTAGTCAAAGAAGTTGACATCATCAAAATGGTAGATGAACCTTGTATAAACAAGAAGGTAGTAGGGAGTATGGTGACGATCCTCGTAGAGTACGTGGATGACATACTCATGATAGGGAAGGAGTTTCCTATGCTACGCTCGGTCAATCTCCGTTTATCACAATGATTCTCCATATAGGATCATAATGATACCTACTAACTCCTGGATTTTGGATCTATGAGATAGATCTAAATGGATGTTAGGATTCTCACTAGTTGTAGTGAGATGGTATCAATCGATCCTGGGGAGAATCACTGGAAGTGTTCCAGGGTGATAAAGACGACTGAGTGTCAGTCACAGGCATTGTCTTTACCCTCAGTAAAAGGGCGGTATGTTGGAAGAGTTCCAAACTAGATACCGAGACATACTAGACGATAAAGGCAGGATACATCGCTACTAAAGATGCTACCAAAGAGGCTGTTTGGGTGTATATTGGTTCATGAGATGAACTATGTTCCTCCCACTGTGTGACAATGGAGTTGTGGCTTATGCCAAGGAACGCCGGTCCCATCAGTGATCCAGACATATTCTAAGGCAGTATCACTTGATCATGGAGATGGTTGATCTCCAGGGAGATCGAGGTTAGGAGAGTAGATTCAGAGGACAACACAGCGGATCCACTCACAAAGGCCTGTTCCCAGAGGGAGATTTTTATGGGATGGTTGAGTATGAGATACTACAACCACTGCTATCAGATGGCCCTAGTGCAAGTGGGAGATTGTTAGTTATATGTATGCCCTAGAGGCCATTACTATACATAGGATGTATATTGTAGTGGATGCCGGGACATATATAGGGAGGACTTTCTTGCTCGACATGATAGTATGCTATCTGGTTGCTCTTTGCCTTAACGTGTATACTGATTGTCTCTCTATTACATGTTGGTAAAGCCCTTAGGATCTGTACTTGACTACCTGGACTATGATGCGGATCATACTAGTGGGGACATGGTAGTCCATAAGTACATCCTTCAAAGTCCCTAGTCGTGGGTGTATCGAGACGGGGCATCGATATACCAGAGTAGACTAGCGTGTACCTTCTCGACCCATACAGATGGGCGATGGATGATCCCATATCCATTGGTGTTTGACATCAGAGATGATATACGGGTGCTCAGTAGAGACTGGGTACACTGGACGGACTCGCCGAGAACTCCCAGATGGTATTATACCTCACGTCAGATGGCAGTTCTCTGGTGACACTGGTACAGAGTAGTCTGTTGACCCGAGATCGTCATAGAGTCTTGTATGGTTCCCACTGTGCTTTGATTTCCATCTTACCACGTCCAAGAGGGCGTGCAAAACGGTGGTTTTTGGGTACAGTCCCGAGTCATATGGAGGCAATGAGCGATAGGAGGGGATTCGTCTCTCCCGGTATGGGGAGTTAATGTTGCGCTGTGTTCGATTGGCTATAACAGGAAATCCCTGGCCAGGGTTGCTGAGATTTACTGGTAAGTGTTACCAGTAGTTTCTCGAACAGTTATAGACCTCATATCGACACGACTTATCGAGCTATTGGGGTCTGACGTTTACCACCCCTAGGCGAGATATGCGACAGATCAGACGATCAGACCGGACTGTACGGTAGTGTTACTGGTCGGATTCACTGGAGTGTGAGCGGGCTTGCTCGTCGATCTTCAGATCGCTCAATACCCAGGTGGCCGTTACGTTTAGCAGACCGCTTGCGGCTTGTGGATGCTTGATATGATCATCATCTGCTGCCGGCGTATTGACGAGTCTTTAGAGTCCTACACAGAGGTTTCCTGGCTCAAGCGAAACGAAATAGGAGCGCATATGAGATATGTGCGGGACCGAGAATAATGCGTGTATGTGATACCGTATTCTATTCTCGCGATAAATATATCGAATGGTTGTATGCGATATAACCTAGTTATCGATTCAAGCGTTGATTCGATAAGCCGATATATTGTATACTAGTCGGTTGTGTGCGACATAACCGGGTCATTGAATCAAGTGTTGATTTAATGATTTAATGCATATTTATATATTTGATATATTACTTTGCATCAACTAGTATCGGTTTACTTAAGATGGATTTTCTCACTCGGATGGGCGCATTGTATATGCGATATACTTTTGTGCACTTGATTGTATCATGTTTGATGATACATGTCATGCTAGGGTTCAAGTGTAAAGATTAAACCTTGGTTAATGAAATGGTTAGGGTTTATTATTTATTATTCATTTATCTTATTTAATTATCCTTTTATTTTTGATAAATGAATGAAAGAAAAGAGAAAAGAATGGTGGCAAATTTTGGAGTTTAGTTGAAGCTTCATGAAACATTGATCTAGTCAACCATTCTTATCTCATCCTTAACCCTAACCATTCCCACTAACCATGATTCATTCTCTACACTTAACTCTAGTTAACATTATGATAAGTATTTGTTTTTCTATTATTTTTAAAGAAGATATCATAACTATTTCCTTCTTCTTCTTCCTTGAACTTGAAGAAGAAAGCTTACCTCATCAATGGTGATTGATGAATTAGAGTGAGAAATCCAATTCTAAAGTTAACCCAACTCCTATTTCTTCATCCTCTACCTCTTGCCAAGTAGTAGAGTGTGTTTACTTCACAAGTTTCATGACTTGGTGAAGTTGTGAGCTTGATCTAGCGATGCCTCGACGTAGATCATCTTCGGCATGGACATCAACGACCTAGCTTGCCCATTCTCCGACGAAGCCGACTCTAGAGCCCGGATTTGATTTGGACAGCGGAGAGGACCTCGTTGCGGAGCTATGGAGGTGGAGCACCGGATCTACAAAGGTTGTATTTCCGTTTTCTCATTAGTTAAGTGTTAACTAGTTCATTGTTCGCCTAGACATCTAGTTATCGATCCGTAGTTTAGGGTTGTAGGCACCATAATTTTTGAAATTGCCATGGTTGATGGCTTGGGAGACCTCACTAGCGTGCCTAGGAACCCTACAATGTCCAACGTCCATACCTTGTTGGTGTACATGGACTCCATTTCGGTCCGCATTGCATCTAGCCATTTTACCAAGTCAACGCTCTGAACGGCCTGTTGGAAGCTAGTAGGCTCATCATAATCTATGATGCAATCCTCTCTATCCCCGTCTATGAGAAAACCGTAGTATCTCTCGGGCGGATGAGACTGCCTACTACTCCTGCGGAGCGGGGTAGGAATGTCTTGTTCTTTTGAACCCTCTTGTTCCACTAAGCTTTCAGTAACAGTTCGTGGTTCTGGAATTTCTTCCAGTTCTACTGTGCTCCCACTTATCTGGTTTTCCAAAAACTCAGTTTCCAAGAAGTAGGCATGACGAGAAACAAAATCCTTTTGTTTCTCCTCGCAATAGAAGAAATATCCCTTGGAGTTCTTTGGATATCCCACGAACTTGCACTGTACTGAGCGTGCCTCGAGCTTGTCCGCATGCTGCTTTTTGACAAAAGCTGGACTTCTCCATGTCTTAATGTGATTAAGATAGGGTCTCTTCCCACACCACATCTCATATGGTGTAGTAGGCACAGTCTTAGTGGGAACTCGGTTCAAAAGGTATGCAGCTGATTCTAGCGCATACCCCCAGAATGATCGCGGTAACTCAGCGTTACTCATCATGGACCGTACCATATCCAGTAGGGTTCGGTTCCTTCTCTCCGATACACCGTTATGTTGCGGAGTGTATGGAGGAGTAAGCTGAGAGAGAATTCCGTTCTCTTTTAAATAGTCCAGGAACTCGGCACTCAACTATTCACCACCTCGATCCGATCTTAGGATCTTGATACTTTTGCCGGTTTGTTTTTCTACTTCATTCTTATATTCCTGGAATTTTCCAAAGGCTTCGGACTCATGTTTCACTAAGAAGACATAACCGTACCTTGAAAAGTCATCCGTAAAAGTAATGAAGTAAGAATAACCGCTTCGCGCATGTGTAGACATTGGACCGCACACGTCGCTGTGTACGTGTCCCAAGAGCTCGCTCGCCCTTACTCCATGTCCAGTGAACGGATTCTTTGTCATCTTTCCTTTGAGACAGGATTGACAAGTGGCATACGATTGATATTCGAACGGATTCAAATATCCTTCTGTATGTAACTTCATCAACCTTCTCTCATTGATGTGACCCAGTCTACAATGCCATAAGAAAGTCTGATTGATTTCCGGAGACTTTCTTTTGTGTGTATTCTGGACATTGAAAATCTGTGGTTGGTTTAATACGTATATACCATTGCTTAATGTACCTGACCCAATCAGAACTTGATTAAGGTGAATGTTTACAACATTACTTACAAACGCAAATTCATAACCTTCTTTTGAAGTCAAAGATATAGAAATGATATTACAAGTTGCGTTGGGTACAAAATAGCAATTACGCAAAACCAAAACGTGTCCATCTGACAACCCCAGGTGATAGTCCCCCACGGCCTTAGCATCCATGCTAGCTCCGTTTGCAACTTTGAGGGTCAAGTCACCTGCCTTCAAAACCCTACGGTTTCTCAACGCCTGCAAAGAATTACAGATATGAGATCCTGATCCGGTATCCAATACCCAGGAAGTAGAGTTTATTGAAAGAAAGTTTTCAATAACATACACACCTGAAGCCGAAGCTGCAACCTGCTTCAATTCCTGTGTCCTGGCTTTCCAAGCCCTGCAATCATTCTTCCAGTGTCCTTTCTTATGACAATAGAAGCATTCTTCCTTATCCACAAGCTTTCCCACTTTCTTTGTTGCTTTTGTCTTTCCCTTCGTATCCACTTTACTAACACCGTCTCTTGGTTTGGTGGGGGCTTTCTTCTTCTTCCCCTTGGCTTTCGCCTTGGACCTAGAAGAAGAAGATCCTCCTACAAACAAAGTGGATGTTTCCCTACCTTTCTGTAGGGTGCCCTCTGCGCTCCTCAGCATGTTGAGGAGTTCTGAAAGTTCAACTTCCTTTTCTTGTAAGTTGAAGTTCAGTATGAACTGGGCGTAAGTGGAAGGAAGGGACTGAAGAATCAAGTCCGTATAGAGCTCATTCTCCAACGTAGTCCCAAGGTCCGCGAGCTCCTCAATGTAGCCAATCATCTTAAGCACGTGTTCCGCTACCGATGATCCGACTGCCAATCTTGCCGAAAATAACTTCTTCGACACTTCGTATCTTGCGATACGAGATTGCTCTCCATACAGTTCTTTTGTATGAAGAAATATGGATTCCAGGTCCATATTCTCGTGCCTCCTCTGATGTTCATTGTCCATAGAGGCAAGCACGAGGCACTTGGCCTTCGCGCAGTCTAGTTCCCAGGTCTTACGGATTTCCTTATCCGCGACGCTGGTTTTGGGACCTGGGATAGGGGGAGCTTTGGTGGTAAGAAGATACCCCAGCTTGTCGTAAGTGATTGCCATCTTGACATTCCTGAGCCAATCTTTGTAGTTTGGCCCTGTCAGTATGATTTTATCTAGGAGTAACTTAAGTCCAGTCATATCGATTGGTCGCTGCAATTAGGAGAGGGAAGAAACCCTCAGCATGATGCTCTTGCAAGTTTAGAATGGTTTTTAGTTTGTCTAAACAGGATGGCTCCCACTGTTTCTCGAATCCTTCCTCAAACTAAAAAGGAAGAATTAGTCAGGATCAATCTCACCGTACAATACTTGCTTAACCGTTCTGCCAGGCCAGTGTCGGTACTTCGAGGGAGGTTTTCCAACGCTTTCGCGAAGTTCCTTAATTAAATAACCTCTTTTCCCTGGGGGCGTAGCCCCGCTAACACCTTTCTAGACACCTACTAGGTTTATAGCATTGATCGTTTAGTGAGAAATTTCCCGAGGAGTAGCATATACTCATAGTAGGATCGGGATCCAAATATCATCGCGTGACAAAACTGAAGGAATCCTACCAGAATGATCACACTCCAAATGGTATGCAACACTAGCAAGTTTCAGTTCTTTTGAAACTCCCGATGTGGATTTTTGCCCCATGCTCTTATGACCTTGACTTTGGCCAACAAATCATAAGTCACATGTCAAGTTCTACCCGTTGTTCTCCAGGTTAATTTGAATCCACCCGCACCTACCCTTGACTTTGGCCAACAAGGCAATACGACTGTTCCAAACCAACGCATCTATCTATGCTGCACATGAATACCCAATAGCTACCAATCACTATGCCTTGACTTTGGCCAACAAACATAGCTTGAATACTATTGACTATTCATGTGAAACGACGGAGGGCTACGAATGGTTTTGGAAAAAACCGTGAACGTAGTGAACTTGATATAATCGATGGAACGAGATAGCTTTTAAAAAAGGAGTGGCTCAAGCTCCGCATTTAAAAGTTGGTTTTGAAAAGAACCGAGTGGTTTTTCGAAAGTGTTCCAACGACTTTTACTTGGTTTATTTTTCTTGCATTAGTTCTTTTAATGCGTGATATTCTTCCATTAGTTCTTTTAATGCGTCCCATCATTTAATCCTACCATTGCAGAAAACAACCAAAATATGACGTACGCTTATGCCATTCGCATTTGCCATGGGGCCCCGTCATTACCCGTTAGGTTACTTAACTAACGACAGAGCGGGGGCTGGGCTAGCGCGGCTGTAAAACATAAGCAACGCCTAAATAATATCATATATAGATATATTGCAATGATAGCCATTTCAGATCACAGATGAATACATTGGATATACTAGGAATGCGCAATTCGTACGAGCCTGTAACTAAAAGCAGATTACATGGTCACGGTGAATAGCCAATACCCCACCCAAGACCCCTACAGGTGCGGCAAACTACCCGCCAAGTACCCGAAGCGAAGCAACCTCCCTCAACTCCGTGAGTAGGCCACTCGGCACTTCGGCATACCCGGTAGTTTGTGCACCCCCTCCATGGGTCTATCCTAGGAGCAAAAACAGTAAAAAGAAATTATACAATGACGGCTACAACCCCGACCCGGTTGTGCGGCCATACAAATAATAATTACATCAATTTACAAATTTACATGAATTGAAAGAAAAGAAAACTCTCATCTCACAACCCCCCGGCTATTCACCCACGACAATCCAATGAATTCATATACACATTCCAATAACATTACAGATCATAGATTTGTATAACCCCCACTAATCGACATATAGCGATTAGCAGACATTCAATACAAATATCACATCACAGAAAAACCCGTCAGCTTAAGTCTTTTAGAAGTTCGATCAAAAAATACGGATTTTCAGGCCCCAAACACAAAATTTTCGTTCTGGAAAATCTGGGCAGAAAATACATATTCCAAAAATCCCAAAATACCCCTATGAACAAACTGCAAAAATAAAACCCCACGACCGAGTCAACTCGGCCGCGGTTCCGCGGCGGGAGCAAGCTCCCGTCGCGGAAACACGGCGCGTTGATCGATTCAGTGGGTCGAATTTTTGCAGTTTCTTCTAAAAACCCTGAGTCGATTTTTGGTATATCTCAAATAATTTTTGTACCACTTTGAAAATCGACAGAAAGTTTGAATTTCGTGTTTATTTCGGGACTTTTTCTTCGATCGAATTTCTAGCTACTATGCTAACATGTTAAATAGAGTTTAACTAGGCTCTGATACCACTGTAAGTCCATGCTACCTCTCCCGGTACTTTCGGGCATGCGGAATTTGGTGAAAAACAATTTTCTAGAGGCGGTAACATGGACTCAAAACCGGATCTTTGTTAAATATCTAACTAACAACCTAACTAGGAGTTGTTAACTACTCGGTTAGGGGGTTATACCTTTCTTTCTTGAACTCCTTCGTCTTCAAGCCTCGATGGTTGTCCGGATCGGCTTCACCCCGTCTTCTCCTTGTGCCGAAGATCGATCCACCTGAAAGCTTCTATCTTTGGCTTCTTCTTCGAACTTTGAAGAAATTAGTTCACTCGGTTTGCTAAACCTTGTGAACTAGAGTGAGTAGAGGAGAATGTGTTGGGATTTTCTCTATGGTTCTTGGTTCTCAACACATGAGACAAGTGAACCATAGACTAAAGAGAGGGAGAGCAAGAGGAAGAAGATGAGAGCTCAAGAACACAAGAGAGAGAATGAAAATGATGGAATGAGCAAGACTTTTCTCACTTGGCTCTCATAATCCAAAACCATCATCACAAAAATAGTAATCAAGTATTGTGTAAATGGTTTAAGTCAAAATGGCTATATCATTTCATGCACTCATATTGCACAAGAGAACAAGCAAGTAAAAAGTCTTTGCCATGAAATGATAGCCATTGTCATCATGATGGTCAACTAGTCCAACCTAGTCAACCGGTCAACAAAGTCAACCCCTCAACAACCATGTCACCACAATACTTAATTAATATTATTGTTAATTACATATCATATTCTCATTAGGGTTGAGCAAAAAGTCAATAGTCAACAGTCAACGGTCAACAACCCTAATGAGAATCCTCTGCCTCTGTCTCTCCGTCAGCTGTGCATACACACCCGCATTCGCGTTCCGAGGAACACGAATACATACTGGATAAAACCAATCCCAAAACGTACACTAGGATCTGGCTTAAACCAAAGCCCGCTAGTGTTAACTGTCCGGACACTGTACGTGCACAAGTGCACAGATGTGACCGGACCCTGTCGCAAAACCATGCGACCTGTCGCAAAACCATGCGACCTCTACTCTTTTGCCAAAAGGCGAATAGCTTTCTGTGTGGGACTCTAAAGACTCGACACTACGCTGGCAGTGGGTTTAACCACAGACCGCAAGCGGCACTAGCTGTGCGTAACGGTCCCCAGGTAGATGCCGACAAGAAGACTGACGAGGTGAAACCCATCTAAACTCCTACTGAGCCTTAATGTGACAATCTCCGTACAGTCCGGTCTGTTCGTCTGATACTTCGCATGGCGGGCCTAGGGAGGCGGTAAACGTCAGTCCCCTAATAGCGGTACAAGTCGTGTCGGAGTGAAGCCCAAAACACCCTGAGATAACACTGGAAGCCTACCAGTATATCTCGCTTGCCCTGGCCACGGACTACTCGTGTAATGGCTCTCCTAGACACAGCGCGATGTCAACCCCCAATACCGGGAGAGACGAATCCTGTCTAACCGTCACTGCCTCCAAGTGCTTCGGGACTGCACCCAACTACTACCTGTTTGCACGACTCCTTTGAGCCGTGGTAGGGTAGTAATCAAAGTACAGTGGGAACACACTCGAGGCGAAGTGACAGTGTCAAGTCAGCGGACTAAGCTGTACTCATGTCACCTGGGAACTAATAACTGACGATAGGTATAATACCAACCGGTCAGTTCCCGACGAGTCCTGTCCAGTGTACTCGTAACCCAACGAGCACCCGCATACTATCTCCAGTACGACGTACTGATGGCTGTGGGACAGACTATCTCCCACTCTGGGATGAGAAGCGCATGCGCTAGTCTACTCCGGAGTATCGATGCCCTGTCTCGATAGTCCTGCGACTAGGGACCTGCATAAGGATGTGCTTATAGATTACCCAGCCCCCACTAGTGTGACTGCCATCACAACGCTGGTAATCAAGCAAAGATCCTAAGGGCTCCACTAATATGTATAGGCGATATACTAAAATAAACACATGTACACATTGAAGTAGAAACAAACCAAGTAGTATACTACTATTTTGAGCAAGATTGTATATACAAGGTGAATATCCCAAGCTTCCATTAAGTAATATACAAACTAGTATGATACAGTATTGGCCTTTAGGGCTTATACACTAACAATGACTACGAAATCTGGCAAATGGATGTTAAGACCGCCTTTCTAAACGGTGATTTAGAAGAGTGCGTGTACATGACTCAACCAGAGGGCTTCGTAGATAGTGGGAGCAGCGGGAAGGTGTGCAAGCTGCTTAAATCCATTTATGGATTAAAGCAAGCATCGCAGAGTTGGAACATCTGCTTTGACATCGTTATCAAAGAGTTTGATTTCGTCAAAAACGTAGATAAACCTTGTATTTACAAGAAGGTGGCAGAGAGTAAGGTTGTTTTCTTCGTATTGTACGTGGACGGCATACTCTTGATAGGAAATGACATTCCTATGCTGCAATCGGTCAAGCTCTTCTTATCACAAAGATTCTCAATGAAAGATCTTGGTGATGCCTCCTGCATATTGGGGATTAGGATCAATAGAGATAGATCCAAACGGATATTGGGATTGTCCCAATCCAAGTACATTGACACCATAATAAAGAGGTTTAGTATGGATGAATCCAATCGTGGGAACTTACCCAAGATCTCTGGAGTCACTCTCTCCAAAGAGATGTCTCCCAAGACTAATTTGGAGAGAGCTCGCATGCAAGGGATACCCTATGCTTCGGCTGTAGGCTCTATCATGTACGCGATGCTATGTACCAGACCCGATGTAGCATACTCACTAAGTGTAGTGTGTAGGTATCAAGCTGATCCTGGAGAGAGTCGCTGGACAGCTGTGAAGAGCATTCTCAAGTACTTACGAAGAACTAAAGAGATGCTCTTGGTGTATGGTAATGGAGAACTCCAAGTGGAGTCCTTTACCGATTCGAGCTTCCAGAGTGATAAGGACGACTCTAAGTTGCAGTCGGGATTTGTCTTTACCCTTTACGGAGGGGAGGTTAGCTGGAAGAGTTCCAAGCAGGAAACCGTGGCAGACTCGACGATGGAGGCTGAATACATCGCTGCCAACGATGCTGCCAAAGAGGCTGTCTGGATCAAGAAGTTCATTACTGAACATGGAATGGTTCCATCCATTGAGCATCCAATACCTTTGTATTGCGATAACAATGGAGCGGTGGCTTTGGCCAAGGAACCCAGGTCCCATCAGTGATCCAGGCATATTCTGAGGCGGTATCATCTGATCCGGGAGATAGTTGATCGCCGGGAGATCGAGGTCAGGAGGGTTGACACGAAGAACAACACAGCAGATCCACTCACGAAGTCCATTCCCCAGATAAAATTTGAGAGACTCTTCGGGATGCTCGGTATGCGATACTACAGCAGCTGGCCCTAGTGCAAGTGGGAGATTGTTAGTTGTATGTATGCCCTAGAGGCCAGTATTGTACAGATGATGTATATTATATTGGATGCTTGGACATATATAGAGATGACTTTCTTGCTCGATATGATAGTATGCTATCTGGTTTCTCTTTATCTTAACATGTATACTTAGTCTTTTTATACTGTCTTATAGTTACATGTTGGTAAAGCCCTTAGGATGTGTACTTGACTACCTGGACTATGATGAGGATCATACTAGTGAGGGCATAGTAGTCCATAAGTACATCCTTCAAGGTCCCTAGTCATGGGTGTATCGAGACGGGGCATCGATATACCAGTGTAGACTAGCGTATACGCTTCTCGACCCATGAGATGGGCGATGGATGATCCCATATCCATTGGTGTTTGACATCAGAGATGGTATATGGGTGCTCAGTGGAGACTGGGTACACTGGACGGACTCGCCGAGAACTCCCAGATGGTATTACACCTCACGTCAGATGGCAGTTCTCAGGTGACACTTGTGCAGGTTAGTCTGTAGACCCGAGATCGTCATAGAGTCTTGTGTGATTCCCACCGTGCTTTGATTTCCACCTTACCACGTCCATGAGGGCGTGCAAAATGGTGGTTTTTGGGTACAGTCCCGAGTCACATAGAGGCAATGAGCGATAGGATAGGTTTCATCTCTCCCGGTATTAGGGGTTGATGTTGCGCTGTGCTCGATTGGCCGTAACAGGGAAGTCCCTGGCCAGGGCTGATTCTGAGATTTGCTGGTAAGTGTTACCAGTAGTTTCTCGACCCGTTATGAGCCTCACATCGGCACGACTTATCGGTTATTGGGGTCTGACGTTTACCACCCCTAGACTTGATATGCGACATATCTGACGAGGAGACCGGACTGCACGGTAGTGTTGTCGGTTGGCTCGACGGGAGTTGTAGCAGGTTCGCTTGTTCTCTTCTGATCGTTCAATACCTGGGTGGCCGTTACGTTTAGCTGACCGCTTGCGGCTTGGGGGTGATTGATATGATCATCACCCACTGCCGGCGTATTGACGAGTCTTAGAGTCCCACAATGGAATTTCCTAGTCCAGGCGAAACGTTGTGGTGCGCGTATGCGATGAGACTAAAATGCGGGGTTTATAATTGTTAGGCATGTGATGTCTAAGTAATTCATTTGGTCAGGCATGCGATGTCTGAGGTGGTTGCGGATTCCAACTGTTGTAGTTTTACACTTTCTTTTCTGTGACCGTAAGTGTAATATGTGATATCGCCGGTTTCGTTGCTATACTCATTGCCTCCATGTGACTCGGGACTGTACCCAAAAACCACCGTTTTGCACGCCCTCTTGGACGTGGTAAGATGGAAATCAAAGCACAGTGGGAACCACACAAGACTCTATGACGATCTCGGGTCAACAGACTACTCTGTACCAGTGTCACCAGAGAACTGCCATCTGACGTGAGGTATAATACCATCTGGGAGTTCTCGGCGAGTCCGTCCAGTGTACCCAGTCTCTACTGAGCACCCGTATATCATCTCTGATGTCAAACACCAATGGATATGGGATCATCCATCGCCCATCTGTATGGGTCGAGAAGGTATACGCTAGTCTACTCTGGTATATCGATGCCCCGTCTCGATACACCCACGACTAGGGACTTTGAAGGATGTACTTACGGACTACCATGTCCCCACTAGTATGATCCGCATCATAGTCCAGGTAGTCAAGCACACATCCTAAGGGCTTTACCAACATGTAACAGAGAGACAATCAGTATACACGTTAAGGTAAAGTTCAACCAGATAGCATACTATCATGTCGAGCAAGAAAGTCCTCCCTATATATGTCCCAGCATCCACTACAATATACATCCTATGTACAGTAATGGCCTCTAGGGCATACATATAACTAACATGCGATATGCGCATAGACCCGGTTAAAATGCGCGTATGGGATACCGTATATTGATCGGGCGGCTTGTTATTGGTGGGGTCGTATGTGATATGACCAGATTGATAAATCAAGTGTTGATTTATCATTTAACCATTAGCTTCTCACTTGAAATCCTTTCTTGAGTTTGATGGATGTATGCATGCATGTTTGCTTTCTTTATAGATTCATGAACATATGGATGTACATACACACACACATACATACATACATCCTTCATGGTCGCACATACATGAAAATGGTGGCAATATAAGACTCACACCATGGTTGGATTTATATATGATTTATTATTGCATTTGATTTAAAACAAAAGAAAAGAAAAGGATAATTCATGGATGCTTTCTACACTCTTCTTGACCTAACCATTCTCACCCACCATTTGACAATGGATAACTTTTCCTTTTGTGTTTTTAACTTAAATTCAATAATATCTTAACCATGGTTTGATATGAGAAGTGGAAAATATATATTGATATATTTTCTATTTTTCTTTCATGAGTTGAACTTATCTTCTTCTCAAAAAGCCATCATCTTCTTCCTCCTTCTTCTCTTGCTCTCTAGAATTTTCAAGTGAGCAAAATACTCAACAAGATAGGATTTTGAAGTGAGAAAGAGAACTACAACACCATTCTACACAAATCTAGCCCACTTGTTTGGAGTGTTAACTTCATTTCATTCTCTTGATCGAGTGAAGTTGCAAGCTTGGACAAAGCGGACTCCGGGTGGATCATCGGTGTCCTAGACGAGTTCAAGCAGAGTTTTTCCAAACCCCAAGTAGCCAAGGAGTCTAGCGTAGGGAGCTACAAAGGTTGTACTCTCAAAACCCTAGCTTTTCTTTCATGAGATGATATGCAAGTTTTAGAAACCCTAATTTTCTAGGATAGATCCTTTGCATGTTTACTTAGAACCCTATAATTTTATTATTTGGTACATGTGATGCTTCCAATCCCTTCATGAGGTGCTAGGTAAACCCAACAATATATACATACACATATACATACATACATACATACATACATACATACACACACAAATATATCTGAAAGGTTTGCGTAGCACCCTATGTATAGTTTTGAAGCATCACATGTCACAAAGTTTAAATTTTTATGGTGCTAAGCAAGCATACAAAGGAATCGATCCTAGAAAATTAGGGTTTTGAAAGTTAAAGCCAATAAAAACTAGGGTTTCGAGACTACAACCTTTGTAGCTCCCTTTCGCTAGACTCTTTGGCCTCTTGGGTGTTGGAAGAAGGTCCTCTTGAAGTCTTCTCGCGTCCACGACGATCCACCCGGAGTTCCTCGTTTAAGCTCGCAACTTCGATTATCAAGATGAGAAACGAAGAGAACACTCTAAACAAGTTGGCTAAACTTGTGTAGAATGATGTTGTGGCTATGATTCTCACTTCAAAAACCTTTCTTGATGTGTGTTTTACTCACTAGAAAAAACTAGAGAGCAAGAGGAAGAAGGAGGAGGAAGATGATGGCTTTTGTTTTTAACAAGAGTAGAAAAAATGATAACTCTCATGAAGGAAATAGAAAATATATGTATATATATTTTTTAATCCTCATCTCAAACCATGGTTAGATGATGGAGACATTATTTAACTTGAGTTTAAAACACAAAGAGAAGAATAACTCATGGTTAGAAGTAGGTGAGCATGGTTAGGTTTAAGGAAGAATGTAGAAGCAAGCAAGAATTATCCTTTTCTTTTCTATTTTGTTTTAAACATAAAATCAAATAATAATCCATCCATTTATCCATGGTGTGAGTCTTATATTGCCACCATTTCCATGTGTAAACAACCATGATAGATGGTGTATGTATGTATGTATGTATGCACATCCATATGTGCATGAAACTAGTAAGATAGAAAGAAAAACATACATGCATGCATACACCCATCACATACAAGAAAAAAAAAGGTTTTCAGTGAGAAAACTAAAGGTTAAATGATAAATCAACACTTGATTTATCAATCCGGCCATATCACATATGACCCTACCAAAAGCAAGCCGCCCGATCAATGTACGGTATCATGTACGCGCATTTTAATCGGGTCCATGCGCATATCGCATACGCACACCACAACGTTTCGCCTGGACTAGGTAACTCCTTTGTGGGACTCTAAGACTCATCAATACGCCGGCAGTAGGTGATGATCATATCAAGCACCCCCAAGCCGCAAGTGGTCAGCTAAACGTAACGGCCACCCGGGTATTGAACGATCAGAAGAAAACAAGCGAACCTGCTACAACTCCCGTCGAGTCAACCGGCAACACTACCGTACAGTCCGGTCTCTTCGTCAGATATGCTGCATATCGAGCCTAGGGATGGTCACGTCGACCCTAATAACTCAATAAGTCGTGCCGGTGAATGTCTATAACAGATCGAGAAACTACTGATAACACTTATCAGCAAATCTCAGCAGCCCTGACCAGGGACTTACTGATATAACCAGTCGGGCACAGCACAACATCAACTCCCAATACCGGGAGAATCGAAACCCCTCCTATCGCTCATTGCCTTCATGTGTCTTGGGACTGTACCCAACGGCCGCCTGTTTGCACGACTCAGTAGAGCCGTGGTAGGGTGGCAATCAAAGTACAGTGGGAGAGCACACAAGACTCTATGACGATCTCGGGTCTACAGACTAACCTGTACCAGTGTCACCGGAGAACTGCTATCCGACGATAGATATAATTCCATATAGGAGTTCTCGGTGAGTCTGTCCAGTGTACCCAGTCACCACTGAGCACCCGTATATGATCTTGATGTCAAACATCGATGAATATGGGAACATCCATCTCCCATCGTATGGGTCTAGTATCATATACGCTAGTCTACTCTGGTATATCAATGCCCCGTCTCGATATACCTACGACTAGGGACTTTCCAGGATATGCTTATAGACTACAGATGTCCCACTAGTATGATCTCCATCATAATCAGAGTAGTCAAGCCGATATCCTCAGGGCTTTATCAGCATGTATGAATGAATAAAAGCATGATCAAATCAGCATGTCAGATAAAGAAGAACCAGATAGCATACTATCATATCGAGCAAGAATGCATACTGAATATATATACATGTATAGATACATCCACTATCATATAATGGCCTTTAGGGCATACATATATCTAACAATCTCCCACTTACACTAAGGCCAGTTATTGGCGTATCTCATACCCAACATCTCAAAAAGTCGCTCATGCTGCGGCTGAGGGAGGGCCTTGGTGAATGGATCCGCGGCGTTATTCTTTGTGTCTACTCTCCTAATCTCGATCTCGCGGCGATCTACAATCTCCCGGATCAAATGAAAACGCCTCAGGATGTGTCTGGACCGCTGATGGGATCCGGGCTCCTTGGCTAACGCCATAGCCCCATTATTATCACAATACAAAGGTATTGGATCAATAATGGTTGCAACTACTCCTAGCTCCGAGACGAACTTCTTCATCCAGACGGCTTCCTTGACAGCATCATTTGCAGCAATGTACTCAGCTTCCATCGTAGAGTCTGCAACGGTATCTTGTTTGGAACTCTTCCAACTCACCGCCCCTCCATTGAGGGTAAATACAAACCCAGAGATAGATTTGCTGTCGTCCTTATCACTCTGGAAGCTCGAATCGGTAAAGGCCTCCATTTGGAGATTTCCATTACCATACACCAAGAACAATTCTTTAGTCCTTCGCAAGTACTTAAGAATGTTCTTCACAGCTGTCTAGTGATTCTCCCTTGGGTTAGATTGATACCTGCTTAGAACACTAAGTGCATAAGCTACATCTTGGCGTGTACATAACATCGCATACATTATAGATCCTACTGCCGAAGCATAGGGTATAACACTCATGCGAGCTCTCTCTTCATCGGTCTTTGGACAAGAGTCCTTGGAGAGAGTGACCCCATGGCAAGCGGGTAAGGCACCCCGCTTGGAGTCTTCCATACTAAACCTTTTTAGGATGGTGTCAATGTACCTGGTTTGGGACAATCCCAATAACCTTTTGGATCTATCCCTATAGATCCTTATGCCCAGAATGCATGTGGCATCACCCAGGTCCCTCATGGAGAACCTCAGTGATAAGAAAGATTTGACCGACTGTAGCATAGGAATATCATTTCCTATTAGAAGAATGTCGTCCACGTACAATACGAGGAATGTGACAGCTCTCCCTACAGCCTTCTTATAAACACAAGGTTCATCTGGATTTTTGATGAAATCAAACTTTTTGATGACATCATCGAAACAGATGTTCTAACTCCGTGATTCCTGCTTTAACCCATATATGGATTTAAGCAATTTACATGCTTTCCCGCTGCTCCCACTGTCAATGAAGCCCTCTGGCTGATCCATATAAACGAATTCTTCTAAATTTCCATTTAGAAATGCAGTTTTAACGTCCATCTGCCAGATTTCATAGTCGTAGTGAGCAGCAATAGCAAGTAGGATCCGAATGGATTTAAGCATGGCTACGGGATAAAAAGTCTCGTCATAGTCCAAACCTGGTCTTTGACGAAAACCCTTCGCCACAAGTCTTGCCTTATAGGCCTCCACCTGCCCATCTGCACCAATCTTTCTTTTAATGATCCATTTGCACCCCACAGGTTTTACCCCAGGGGGTACAACGTCCAAAGTCCATACTTTGTTGGTGTACATAGACTCAGTTTTGGAACTCATGGCATCCAGCCACTTCACAGACTCTCTACTCGTGATAGCTTGCTGAAAACTGGTAGGATCATCATCATCCATGATACAGTCTTCTCTGTCACCATCAATGAGGAAACCGTAGTACCTCTCCGGTGGGCGAGAAATCCTACCAGACCTACGGAGTGGCCGAGGTTCTTCAGTTTCTGTTGTAACAGCCGGTTCAACCAAATCGTCATTTGTAGTTTGTGTCTCCAGAACCTTTTCTAGATCCACCACCTTGCCATCATCTTTATCTGTGAAAAACTCTTTTTCCAAGAATGTGGCATACTGAGAAACAAACACTTTTTGTTCCTCTTTGTGGTAGAACAGATATCCATAAGAATTCTTTGAATATCCCACAAAGTTACACATGACTGACCGTATCCCGAGTTTGTCCGGATTCTGCTTTTTAACATAGGCCGGGCAACCCCAAATCTTAATTCTCTTAAGAGATGGTCTCTTCCCATGCCATATCTCATATGGCGTGGTAGACACGGTTTTGGTTGGAACCCTGTTTAGCAGAAACGCTGCAGTCTCCAATGCATGCCCCCAAAATGAAACTGGTAACTCAGCGTCACTCATCATGGACCGGACCATATCTAATAGGGTCCTATTCCGTCGTTCTGACACACCGTTGTGCTGTGGTGTGTAAGGAGGAGTGAGCTAAGAGAGAATCCCATTCTCTTTTAGGAAGTTTGCAAATTCTGTACTGAGATACTCACCACCTCGATCTGATCGAAGCATCTTGATACTCAAGCCTGTTTGTTTTTCTACTTCTTGTTAATATTCAATGAATTTCTCGAAAGCTTCGGACTTGTGCTTTAATAAAAATACATGACCGAATCTTGAGAAATCGTCAGTGAATGTAATGAAGTATGAAAAATCGCCTCTAGCCTATGTAGAAATTGGCCCACATACATCACTATGTATGAGGCCTAGGAGCTGAGTAGCTCTTTCTCCGTGTCCGGTAAACGGAGTTTTCGTCATTTTACCCTTGATACAAGACTGGCAAGTCGCATAAGATTTATATTCAAAAGAGTTTAAATATCCATCTTTGTGTAACTTGTTTAGTCTTGTTTCGTTAATATGACCAAGTCTACAGTGCGAAAGAAAAGCTTCATTTAATTCTGAAAGTTTTCTTTTATTAGTGTGTTGTATACTGAAAACTGTGTGTTGATTTAGGACATATTTTCCGTTATTAAGCGTACCATACCCAACGAACATTTGATTCAGGTGAATGTTCATAATATTGTTCTGCAATACAAAATTATATCCTTCATTGTCCAACAAAGAAACGGATATTATATTACATAGCATACTTGGTACAAAATAACATGGATTCAAAACCAAAATACATCCAGATGGCAACCCCAAGTGATACTCTCCCACTGCGACTGTATGTACATTGGAACCATTTCCAACGCGGAGAGTATTGTCACCTATCTTCAAAACCTTGCTATTTCTCAGCCCCTGCATAGAATTGCAAATGTGAGAACCTGAACCGGTATCCAATACCCAGGAAGCAGAGTTTATTGAAAAACAGTTTTCTGTCACAAACGCACCTGCATCACCATGCTTCTTCTTGAGACTTAAGTACTCCGTTCAGTTGCGCTTCCAATGTCCTGTCTTGTGGCAATAAAAACATTCGCCCTTCCCCGAGTCTCCAGCCTTGGACTTTTCCTTTCCCTTCACCTTTTTAACTCCACCTTTAGGATTGATGGGCTTCTTCTTTTTCTTTTCCTTGGCCTTAGCTTTTGGGCGAGAAGAAGAAGATTGTCCAACAGTCATAACGGGAGTTCTTGCTGACTTCATAGTGCTCTCTGCACTCCTTAACATGTTAAGGAGTTCAGGGAATTCCTTCTCCATGCCATGCATGTTGAAGTTCACTATGAACTGAGCAAAGGTGGAGGGAAGGGACTGCAGAATAATATCTATATATTGTTCATTGTCCATCGTCTATCCAAGGTCCTCAAGCTCTTCTATAATAGCTATCATCTTCAGAACATGGTCTCCTACTGGTGTGCCAGGGGCCATTCGCATCTGAAACAATTTCTTTGATGCTTCGTATAGTAATACGCGGGATTGCTCTCCATACAACTCCTTTGTATGGAGCAATATACCGTGAATGTCCATATCCTCGTGCTGCTTTTGATGTGTGTTATCCATCGATGCAAGCGCGAGGCATTTTGCCGTGGCACAGTCAGCGTCCCATGTCTTGCGAACTTCAATGTCCGCAACTGAGGATTTTGGACCTGGGACGGGCGGGGCTGAAGCCGTGAGGACATATGATACTTTATCATAAGTCAAGGCGATTTTCAGATTCCTCAGCCAGTCTTTATAGTTGGTCCCATTCAGTTTGTTTTTATCTAGTAGAAGCTTGAGTCCAGTCATGGGTATCAGCCATTAAGAGAGAGAAAAGAATACACTCAGCGAAAGCTCTTGCATAGATCAGATTGGTTACTATCTTGTCTAATCGATGTTTCCTACTGCTTTTATCGAGTTTTTCTTTCAAACCTTAAAAAGAAAAACTAGCCAGGATTAATTACAGTCTACAACTTCGCTAACCGTTCAGCCAGGCCAGTGTCGGTACTTGAGGGAGGTTCCCCGTGCTTTCGCACGGACCTAATTAGAGTAAACCTCGTTTTCCCAGAGGCGGAGCCCCGTTAACACCTTTCTAGACACCTAATGAGTTAGCTAATTGTAAACTGTAAAACTCTCCTAGGAGCAACTATTGCCCACAGTGGGATCGGGATCCAACCATCACATGGAAGGTATGCAATCTCATTGCAAATTTCAACTATTGAAATTCCCGATGTTGTTTTTACCCCTAGTACTTATGACCTTAACTAAGGTCAATAAATCATAAGTACCAGTCAAGTTCTACCCATCATTTCTTGATTAATTAGACCCACTCATATGACCCTTAACTATGGTCAACAAAGTCATAAGAATGTCCTAATTAATCTGCATCATATGCAATGTAGGAAGACATCACTTAGCTACCGTACACTACGCCTTAACTATAGTCTACAAACGTAACACGAATACCAAGTACACTACTTCCTAAAATGACGGAGGGTTGCGGATGATTTTTAAGAAAATCTTTAACGCTTTGAACTTGATATCGTTGTAGAATCAAATGGTTTTCAAAAGGAGTGGCTTAAGCTCCGCAGTTTTGAAATATATCTTTTTCATAAATAGCCGAGTGGTTTTCAAATCCGATTCTACAACATCTTTTTAGGTTTATTTTCTTTACATTAATCACATTAATGTAATCCCATCATTTATGTCCTTAAGCCAATCACAGAAAAGAAACGAAAATAACACGTACGCTTATGCCATCCGCATTCGCCGCAATGTTCCGTTAGGTTACTTAACTAACGGCATACCGGGACGGGACTAGCGCGGGAGTAAAACATAAGCAACGTCTACTATATATCATATATATAATATGTCATTCGTCTCAGATATCACAGAACACAGGCAGCAGAAACATAGATATAAAGTGGGATATACTAGGACGTCCGTATTTAGTATTTAGCCAGAATAGAAAATACGGATTCCACAGTCGCGATGAATAGCCAAGCCCACACCCTGACCCCTACGAGAGCGGCAAGTGACCCTACCAATTCTGGAGTTTAGGAGACCCGGTCTCGACTCCTCGAGATGGCCTCCCACTGAACCCCAGAACCCGGTCACCTGTGCTCCCCTCCTTGGGTCCATCCTAATGCGGAAAAGTAAATAATATACAACACTGGTGACACAACCTCAACCCGGAAGTGCCCCAAATAAAAGAATATTATATTACATTTGAATTTACATGAATGAAAATATAAAACTCTCATCTCACATAAAAAAAACCCCGGCTATTCAATCGCGACAATCCTGCACATCATATCTCAGCAACACATAATATCTCATATCATCAACGTAAGTAAGTATGCATACCCCAATTGTCGTTGATGTATAGCAACGAAACCGGCGATATCGAACATACTACACTTACGGTCACAGAAAAGAAAGTGTAAAACTACAATATTTGGAATCCACATTCTCTTTAGACATCATAAATGCGAAATATCACATATTTCGTATTTCATGCCTAAACTATATGAATTCCACATATTGTATCACATTCAAGATAAACAGACAGTATTAAAGTTTTCGAACGAACGATCAAGTACCCAAGATTCACTAAAGCTCAACACTTGAGCAGGGTTCAAAAATCCGGAGTGTGACACAGTAGTAGCGGTCCAGCCGTAGAAGGGTCAAGCCAACGCCTCACATGTGGCACGCCGTACTGCCCCAAACCCTAAGGTTCAAAGGGCAGTTCAAGACGGTCACATAATCGAGTTAAGGTTTGTTTTCTTCTAGAGGGTCCCCCACAAAAAGACTTGCACGTATCTCCAAAGTATTTAAACCCCGTGAATAGTGAGCAAATGATACTCGTTCAAACCCTTCAATACTTTCTAATTTACCCGGAAAAGCAACGAAATGAAAATTCCGATCGAATCTACGTGTCCAAAACCATCTCCAGAAAATACAATACTATATTCAGATTAAACATACCTAAAACACTGTACAAGCAAAAATGAAGAAATGAACTCTCTGTACGGCCGCGGAATCACGGCCTAAGCAAGTAATTGGCGCAGTTCAGCGGCCATATGTACGGATCATTTGTTCGTTTTTCACAGTATTCCATATAATTTCCTGCTCTATTTTTTAAGTATTTTTAATTCTGAAAAATGTCAGATTTTAAAATTTGTCCAGAGAGGGTCTTAAAATGTCGTATTTTTGTCCGATCGGGATTTTTACTTCGTAAAAGCGTCGCCTAATGTTCTAGGTCGGCTCTGATACCATTGAAAGGTTTGCCTAGCACCCTATGTATAGTTTTGAAGCATCACATGTCACAAAGTTTAAATTTTTATGGTGCTAAGCAAGCATACAAAGGAATCGATCCTAGAAAATTAGGGTTTCGAAAGTTAAAGCCAATAAAAACTAGGGTTTCGAGACTACAACCTTTGTAGCTCTCTTTCGCTAGACTCTTTGGCCTCTTGGGTGTTGGAAGAAGGTCCTCTTGAAGTCTTCTCGCGTCCACGACGATCCACCCGGAGTTCCTCGTCCAAGCTCGCAACTTCGATTATCAAGATGAGAAACGAAGAGAACACTCTAAACAAGTTGGCTAAACTTGTGTAGAATGATGTTGTGGCTATGATTCTCACTTCAAAAACCTTTCTTGATGTGTGTTTTACTCACTAGAAAAAACTAGAGAGCAAGAGGAAGAAGGAGGAGGAAGATGATGGCTTTTGTTTTTAACAAGAGTAGAAAAAATGATAACTCTCATGAAGGAAATAGAAAATATATGTATATATATTTTTTAATCCTCATCTCAAACCATGGTTAGATGATGGAGACATTATTTAACTTGAGTTTAAAACACAAAGAGAAGGATAACTCATGGTTAAAAGTAGGTGAGCATGGTTAGGTTTAAAGAAGAATGTAGAAGCAAGCAAGAATTATCCTTTACTTTTCTATTTTGTTTTAAACATAAAATCAAATAATAATCCATCCATTTATCCATGGTGTGAGTCCTATATTGCCACCATTTCCATGTGTAAACAACCATGATAGATGGTGCATGTATGTATGTATGTATGCGCATCCATATGTGCATGAAACTAGTAAGATAGAAAGAAAAACATACATGCATGCATACACCCATCACATACAAGAAAAAAAGGTTTTCAGTGAGAAAACTAATGGTTAAATGATAAATCAACACTTGATTTATCAATCCGGCCATATCACATATGACCCTACCAAAAGCAAGCCGCCCGATCAATGTACGTTATCATATACGCGCATTTTAATCGTGTCCATGCGCATATCGCATACGCACACCACAACGTTTCGCCTGGACTAGGTAACTCCTGTGTGGGACTCTAAGACTCGTCAATACGCCGGCAGTGGGTGATGATCATATCAAGCGCCCCCAAGCCGCAAGCGGTCCGCTAACCGTAACGGCCACCCGGGTATTGAGCGATCAGAAGAAAACAAGCGAATCTGCTACAACTCCCGTCGAGTCAATCGGCAACACTACCGTACAGTCCGGTCTCTTCGTCAGATATGCTGCATATCGAGCCTAGGGATGGTCACGTCAACCCTAATAACTCAATAAGTCGTGCCGGTGAATGGTCTATAACAGATCGAGAAACTACTGATAACACTTATCAGCAAATCTCAGCAGCCCGGGCTAAGGACTTACTGATATAACCAGTCGGGCACAGCACAGCATCAACTCCCAATACCGGAAGAGATGAAACCCCTCCTATTGCTCATAGCCTTCGTGTGTCTCGGGACTGTACCCAACGGCCACCTGTTTGCACGACTCAGTAGAGCCGTGGTAAGGTGGCAATCAAAGTACAGTGGAAGAGCACACAAGACTCTATGACGATCTCGGGTCAACAGACTAACCTGTACCAGTGTCACCTGAGAACTGCTATCCGACGATAGATATAATTCCATATAGGAGTTCTCGGTGAGTCCGTCCAGTGTACCCAGTCACCACTGAGCACCCGTATATGATCTTGATGTCAAACATCGATTAATGTGGGAAAGTCCATCGCCCATCGTATGAGTCTAGTATCATGTACGCTAGTCTACTCTGGTATATCAATGCCCCGTCTCGATATACCTACGACTAGGGACTATCCAGGATATGCTTATAGACTACAGATGTCTCACTAGTATGATCTCCATCATAATCAGAGTAGTCAAGCCGATATCCTCAGGGCTTTATCAGCATGTATGAATGAATAAAAGCATGATCAAATCAACATGTCAGATAAAGAAGAACCAGATAGCATACTATCATGTCGAGCAAGAATGCATACTGAATATATATACATGTATAGATACATCCACTATCATATAATGGCCTCTAGGGCATACATATATCCAACAATATCTGTGTGCGTAACAACATATATACCAATGGCTCAAAACTAAGAGAATAAGAACTAAGGATATTCCTCCCTACGAGTAGGTTTACTACAGCCTATAGTCTCCTAGAACCCTATTAGCTAAGTATACATATCTAATATTTATATATGTAACTATATACTTAGTACTCTAATACTACGGTTGCGGGGGTGCTATAAGCCATCCACCCGACTTCCCCCGTAGATATAAATATACTTACCTACTATTCTCTTTCTAACCGAAGTCGATGAACGCCTTGCTCTCCTTCGTTGCCCCGGAAGTCCACGCGATGTACTGTAACACCTTAGAATGTGATTATTGTTAATTAAGCAATAATGCGGATTTTTAGTAAAAAGTTTACCAAAATAGTTTTCACATATTTTATAAAAATTAATTAATATTTTATCATTATTTATTTCGGGCTTGTACACACTTGTGCATGTTAACCTAGGGTTAATTAAGGTTAACCATGCTTAAGTAGCCATGGCACCTTAACCCCATACCATTAAGTTTTATGTAATTAATTAAATTATTTAGTTTTAAAATAGAAGGGTTTAAAATTGGGTTGACTTGAGAGAGGAAGAGAGAGAGAGAGAGTGAATGATGAAGCAAGGGGCGCATTTAATGAGGAGAGAGAGGGGGTATGGCTAACTCTAACCTCACCCCTCATTTCACTTCACCACTTTCACACCCTCATTCTCTTCATCATTCACACTCTCTTATTCACACATTATTTCCTCTTCTCATTTTCTCCTCTCCCCTCAAACTGAAACCTTACCAAAAATCATCACAAACCCAACCAAATCTTCACAAAACTTCATCTAAACCCTTCACAAGCCTAGCTAAACCACAAATGATGACTTGGAGCATGGAAAGCTAGGGTTTTTGAGCAAGTGTTGGAAGGTAGTAATCTCTAACTGTTAATTAGGTGTTTATAGTGTTGTGTTGCTTAGTAGTTGTTGTCTAGAACCTAATGATATAGTTTTGTGCACATATCGTATTTTTAGTGTCAATTTAGGGTGTCTGTGATCTGCTATCACTATGAATCTTTACTGCAAAATATAGCAGTGTAGTAGTGTTGTACTAGAATCCCTGAGTGTTCACCTGAAACCCGAACCCAATCCCACCTGTTTGGTCGGCGAAACTTGAGGATTTTCCGGCGAACTCGGATTTTCTGGGGACTGGGGATTTGGGATTTTTAGGATAGCTGTCAGTAGGTGTTTTGGGGTGTTTGGTACTGCTTGATTTTTATATATTGACTGTATGTAAAATCTTGGACCACTTAGCTAGTTTTAGGCGTTTCGGCAAGGTGCGATACGATTGATCCGACGTAGTTTAAGTGTTTTGGGTAGCTTGCAGTCATGGATTTGTTTTGATGATGTCGCAACACACGTTAGCCACTAAGCGAACCCTTTTGTAGCTTAAGGGAACCGATTCGTTAATTGGAATTGTGTTTGTTTATTATTGGGTAGTTTGCTAAATCCACGTGTTATTGTGTTGTGTGTTAATAGGATCGCAGGCGGGGACTTCAGACGCTACGAAGAAGGGAAAGAAGGTGGTTGGATTTACCTAGCTCGGGATCATCGGTGAGTAGATTTAACATCTACGGGGAAATCGCCCGTATGGCGTTAAGCGTCAGTGCTAGATATGATATTATAGCCGCATGTTTATATGCATATATGTTGATTGTGCATGAGCATCATTGCATACCATTACTTGTTGTGCCTTGACTTAGTACCTGGTGGACACTACACCATTACTGACGGTTCATGTTTCACGAGCATTAAATTGTATGCTACACCCATACCGTCGGTAATTGCCATGACACGCACAACCTATACACATATGTGATATTGTATTCGTTTTTGACATTGAGACGTTGATTCTTGTTCTATTGCGCACATGAAATGCATCATGCATACATAGCTACATGTACACCTTTATATGATGTTGCATTTGATTTTGGAGGAAATTGGGAACCGCATGATATATTTAAAATCTGGATTCATTTAAAAGAGTGGCTTTCCCTTGATATGCTCATATTAATGTTTTATGTTGCATATATCATAATTCATGGATTTACGCATTGAGATACAGATTTCATGTGATTTATGGATTTGAGAACCGTGTGGATATTTCAAGAAATTATACATTGTTTTGAAAACACGGTTTCTCTTGATACGATATTTCAATGCATCCACCTTGAGTTTTCTCGGTTCTGAGACTTGTGTTAGAAACCCGATTCGAGAAGATGGATGATTCGTTTGCGGGTTCATGGTGGACCCGGTATGGTACCCCGGGGCAAGAAAGGGATGTTGTGCAGTAGACGATGAGCCTGGGAGAGGGAATACTACCTACCGGTGATTTGTTAGACCTGACGGTTATCCGAAAGATACCGACCGGAGTCGTGAGATGGATATGAGCCGATATGGACTGATGGAGCCCGTGGGCCGATCCGAACCGACGGAGCCTGAGTTATGTGGATTTACGTATCGATGTTGGACACGGGTTTTCTTGATGTTTCGAGTGCCGATGTTGGGCACTCAGGTTCCATGAGATTTATAGATATGAGGGCCAATCAAAGTGACGGCGCCTGAGGTAGAGGGATTTGGGGTGTCGTTGATGGTCACCGGTTTTTCCACAATGATGATTCATTGATGATGATATGTTTTATCCTATACTCAGTAGTTATTTGATATGCACTGCTTCATGTATTTGTAGTACCTGATGGAGTACCTTGATCATGATTGTTGCATATCCATATTGCCATACTTATGCTATCAGATTGCATGTTATAGATTATCGCTGTTCGTGCATATCTGCGATTATCTGTATGATGTTACTTACAATTCACGAGTTGAAAACTCACCCCCATTGTGTCACAGTGTTTTGCAGGCTTGACCCTCAGAGTAGTCGCGACAGGGCTTCTTATTATATCTATTTCAGCGGATACCGCTACGGTTGGCTGTGAGCCTTTTTGCTGTAGGTGGGTTGCGGTTATCCATTGTATATCTCATTGTATCTAGTACTCTCCGTCTACCACTTTCATATATTGACTTAGAGATGAGTTGTGAGGACCGATATTGTATATTTTGTGACTCTGGGTGTCGTGCTCATGTGAGCCGGCCTTTATTATGTAGTTTTACCTTTTTATGCTGTTTTCATTTATATTGTCTATTTCTTCGCTACGTCGTCGTATATATGCTTGTGGTGGTTGATTCCACCTTTGGGCGTGATTTTCTCTCGTTTAGGGATGCTTTATTTATATTCTATGTTTGTACCCGTTTCGGGGCTAGTTTTTACAAAGGAGGTGCTGCCGAAATTTTGAAGAAAATAAACTTAAGATTTAAAAATTTTACTTGAGATTTCCAATTGTTTTTAACAATGTTTTATCACGTACTTTTTTTATGGTTTAGATTTCTGGATTTTCGGCTTGCTTAAATTGTGTTACGCCTGTTGACGTCACGTGACTTAAGTGCCGGTCACGTGCCTTATTTTTGGTCGTGACATGTACCTACAAATCAATGCATATCGTATCGAAATCAAAATCATATCTGAAAACCGATACGGAAAGCTAAGTGCACATAGGTTAGAACCTATGGCCCACGCATGCTAGAACAACAAAACAACCCCCGACATTGACGTACGAACGTCAAACAACCGAGTCAAAACTCAAATATCAAAAATCAAGTTTTCAAAAGTCGGAAAACATTGACAGAAAACAAGCAAAATGACTTAAGATTCTATTTATGGTGAAATTAAAATTTTTTTGCATATAGAGTAGGTCTAGTTATCTAATGAGTGAGCTACAGATCATGTTTCAGACCCTAACTCCATAATTGCGCAGAAAATTGTTGCCAAATTGAATAAAACGGTGGTCAAAAGTTGAAGGATTGGGCTTGGGTTTCTAGGGTAGCTTCTTAGTGATCTGCATATCTCACTATATCTGCTAATAATTTTTCAGAGTTCTAGAGTCATTCTAGATTCTATTTAAACATCAAAAGTCAATATTAAACCAATGTCAGAAAATTCTAAACTCAAGTTTGACACTTCTAAACTCACTTAGACCAGAGATTCTATCACCAAAAGGCCAGTAATCACTTTCTAAACTATCTACTATAACACTACTACTCATTTAAACTATCAAAGATCATCATAGAATTTTCCATGTTCATTAAACATACACTTTAAAGCTCTAAACAAATATAGGAGGTTAGGAAACATAAAAACATAGTGAAAGGTGAGTGTTTTACCTTAAAAAGCAACTCAAGAAAATTCTAAGATGGTCCAACGAGCTCAAGACTAGAAATTGATCCCACCATGATGCTTGTAGTGAGCTTATGAATAATTTTTGTGAAGTTTGTATAAGATTTTGGTGGAGTTTTGATAGTGTTGTATGGTGGTAGTGAGGGTGGAGGGGGTGGAGGATGGGAAGATGAAGAAGGAGATGATGATAAGGATGAAAAGAATAAGGAGGTGAAGAAAAGCCAAGGGCAAGGGTGTAGAACCTTCTCTTCCTCTCTCTCTCTCTCACCCATGCTCTCTTGTTCCCCCTCTCACATTATTCTATTATTTTCTTTTTCTTTTCTAAAAAAAAACAAAAGAAACACAAACAATGCAAAGAAACATAATTCAATGTGCCATGGCACATTAAACATGGTTAACAAAAATGGATTTGGGTTAATGCATAATTAGTAATCTACTAATCAAGTTGAACATAAACTTGTATGTCAATAATTGTATACTAATTTATAAAATGCCTAATTCAATCAAATGGTTTCATAATTAATAATTCTCATTAGTTTCCAAATATTTTCCAAAACATATAATTAGACCATTTTCATTAAATCTAATTTCCATACTTTTATAATATTCATAAAATTTATTATTTTATTATATAAATTCAAAAAATAATATTTTATGTTTTCTGAAATGTTACGCGGCGCCTGAGATATGAGGATTTACATGTCGATACCGGACACGGAATTTATGATGATTTCGAGTGTCAATACTGGACACTCAGGATTTTATGATGATTTGATGTGTCGTTGATGGACACATGTTAGATGACACACGCACGCATGCACGCTCACACATATAACATATATAACATAGTACCATATATGTCATGACCCAAATGAGGAACGTGATCGAAATTTAAATCACGCAACGTCTAAAGGCCAAACGTAATTCAAGTAAGTCGAAAAAAAACCAGAATCTAAACCGTAATTTAAAATAGAGTGGTAAAAATCTTTGTTTAAAAATGTTAATTTAAGGTGCAAAAGAATCATATCAAAACTTTTGAAGATTCAAGTTATTATAAAAATTTCGATAGCATCTCCTTTGTAAAAACTGATCCCAAAACGATACATAACAAGAATATACGTAAGCATTATATATATAAAAGCATCCACACTTGGGAGCAATCTCAACGCCATCCGGCGGAACACAATCACAAAGCAAGAGATATAACTGTTAGTTATATGTATGCCCTAGAGGCCATTATTATACATATGATGTATATTATAGTGGAAGCTTAGACATATATAGAGAGGACTTTCTTGCTCGACATGATAATATGCTATCTGGTTACTCTTTGTCTTAACATGCAGACTTGTTTGTGATACTGTCTTACTTTCACATGTTGATAAAGCCCTTAGGATATGTACTTGACTACCAGGACTATGATGGAGATCATATTAGTGGGGCCAGGGTAGTCCACAAGTACATCCTTTAATTGTCCCAAGTCGAGGGTGTATCGAGACAGGGCATCGATATCCCAGAGTAGACTAGGGTATACGCTTCTTGACCCATATGATGGGTGATGGATGATACTACATCCATTGGTGTTTGGCATCAAAGATGGTATACGGGTGCTCAGTGGAGACTAGGTACACTAAACGGACTCGCCGAGAACTCCTAGTTGGTATTATACCTATCGTCAGATAGCAGTTCTCTGGTGACACTGGTACAGGTTAGTCTGTAGACCTGAGATCGTCATAGAGTCTTGTGTGATTCCCACTGTGCTTTGATTTCCACCTTACCACGTTTAAAAAACCGTGCAAAACGGTGGATTTTGGGTATAGTCCCTAATCACATGGAGGCAATGAGTGATAGGAGGGGATTCGTCTCTCCCGGTATTGGGGGTTGATGTTGCGTTGTGCTCGATTGGCTATGACAGGAAGTCCTTGGCCAGGGATGATACAGAGATCTACTGGTAAGTGTTATCAGTAGTTTCTTGACCCGTTATGAGCCATATATCGGCACGATTTATCGGTTACTGGGGTCTGACGTTTACCACCCCTAGACTAGATATGCGATATATCAGACGAAGAGACAGGACTGTATGGTAGTATTACTGACAGGCTTTCAAGGAGTATGAGCAGGCTTGCTTGTTGATCTTTTGATCGCTCAATACCCGGGTAGCCGTTACGTCTATCTAGTATCACTGACGGCTTGTGGGTGACTGATATGATCACCACCTAATGCCGGCGTATTGACGAGTCTTCAGAGTCCTATACAGAGGTTTCCTGGCTCAAGAGAAATGAAGATGGAGCACATATGTGATATGTGCGGACCGAGATTAATACGTGTATGTGATACCGTATTCTATTCTCGCGATATGTGATATCGGTCGGTTATATGAGATATAGCCGGGTTATCGAATCAAGTGTTGATTCGATAAATGGATACATATGATATTAGTCAGTTATATATGATATAGTCGGATTATTGAATCAAGTGTTGATTAAATAATTTAATGTATAATTATATATTTGATATATTTACGTTAACTAGTATTATCTCACTTGTGCATTTCTTTTTCTCACATGTGCACACTTAATATATATGTGATATATATTATTTGTGTTTTCTTTTTTGTGTCATGCTTGATGATACACACTACATGGGTGTATGAGACTCACACCATGCTCATGATAATGTGAGGTTTAATTATTTAAAGTAAATCAAAAATTAGTTGGAAATTAGCTCATGGTTGATGCTTGTAGAAGCTTGTAAATCCATTAACTTAGTCCACCAATTTTGTTTTACTTAAGATATTTATTAACCCAACCATTCTCATTAGCCATAGTTAAGTCTCTACATGATTTATATGAGATATTATCTCACCCATGGTTGCCTCACTCTTTCATGGATTCTATCTTCTTCATCTTCATCTTCATCAAGAGTGAGCTCCCTAAATTTTGAGAGGTGAAGAAAACTAGTAAGAAAATTAATTCTAAAGTGAGCAAAAATCCTACTTCATCATCCTCTACTAGATTAGCCATTTAGTTTAGGGTGTTAGCTTCACTAATCCCTAATTAGTGAAGAGGTAGCTTGGGTTGGTGTCTCCCCGACGTAGATCATCTTCGGCCTAGAAGAATTCGTACAAGCTTGTTCCTTTCATCTTGTGGAGCCATTCTAGAGTCCGGAAGATCACTACTTAGAGCGAAGGGACTACTACACGGAGCTATTGAAGTGAAGGACCGGTCTATAAAGGTTGTATTCCTTGTTCACTTAGTTGTAAAGTTGTTTACATGTCGTTTCGTCTAAATCTCTAGTTAAGATTCTAGGGTTAGGGTTGTTTAGCATGGCAAATTTTTGAAAATGGCATGGACGATACCTCCCCAAACCTTGTTGTCATGCTATGCAAACCTACTGTGGTATCAGAGCCAAGCTAGAGAAATAAACGATATTTGTAGAATTACGAAACCAAAACAACTCCGAAACACTTAAATTCAAAACCTAGTTTCTGTTGAAATTTTTAAGTCGTCTAAAAGTTTTTATAAGCAACTGCAGAATGTTATATGAGATGTAACATGAACAATGGACAAAAACGAACCCAATTTGCCGGATTTGACCTAGCGACATTCACTAAAATTCCGGCCTGGCCGACCCCTTGTTGATATTTCGGGTTCGTTTTGGTTTGGTGTTCTGGTCTCTGCGTTTTGGTGTTTCAGGTCTTGCTTGTTTTTGCTGAAATTGCATGAGATATTAACTTTCTGTAAAGAAAATTCGGAGTGTTTTGTAGTCGTAATTCTAATATTGTTTCGGGTTATTTAGACGGCGTTAAAAAGTTCGAACGAATATCAAATACCCAATTTTCTCCTTCGCTGGAAATTTTCCAAAATTTGGATTTTTCCAAGTTAAAGAACATTCAAAAATCATGCAATTAATTCGATGGACCCTCTAGAAGAATGAAACCCTAACTTGATTCTATGACCGTAAGAACCACCGCCAAACCCTAGTGTTTTCGGTAGTTCCACAGCGCCATAAATGAAGCAAGGGTTAGCCCTTCTACGGTTGGTCCATAGGTACCGTGGCATGTTCTGAGTATTTTTAAACTGCGCTCAAGTGTTGAGCTCTTTGGGAAATTTTGTGTGTTTGTTGATTTGATCGGAATGTTTAACATCGTCTACCTATTTGTGGAATGTGATACAATATTTGGAATTCATATTGTTAGGCATGAAATCCGAAGTATGTGATATTTCGGGTTTATGATGTCTAAGGTGATTGTGGATTCCAAATGTTGTAGTTTGGCATTTTCTTTTTTGCGACTGTAAGTGTAATTTGTGGTGTATCACCGGTTTCGTTGCTATATGTCAACGACAATTGGGATACGCATATTTACTTACGTTGATGACATGTGATATTATGTGTTGCTGGGTTATGTTATATTGGATCGTCGTGTTTTGAATAGCTGGGTTTTTTTTTATGTGAGATGACAGTTTTTCATTTTCATTCATGTAAAAACTTGTATGTAATATTCTTTTATTGGGGCACTTCTGGGTTGAGGATGATGTCACCATTGATGTATATTATTTACTTTTCTGCATTAGGATAGACCCAAGATGGGGAGCATAAGTAACCGAGTTCTAGAGTTCAGTAGGAGACCATCTCGAGGAGTCGAGACCGGGTCTCCTAACTCTAGAATTGGTAGGGTTGCTTGCCACTCTCGTAGGGTCTAGGGATGTGGGTTTGGCTATTCATCACGGCCGTAGAATCCGTGTTTTATACTGGCTTAATTTAAAACATGGAATTCCTAGTATATCCAATATTTCATATGTTATCTTCTGCTGCTGATATTCTGTGATGTGATCACTTTATATGTGTGAGACAAATGCTTTATTATTCTATATATGATATATAATAAACATTGCTTATGTTTTCCAGCCGGGCTAGTCCCGCCCCGCTATGCCGTTAGTTAAGTAACCTAACGGTGCACAACGGGAAACTGTGACTAATCCAGATGGCAAAAGCGTACGTTGTATTTTCGTTTCTTCTGTGATACTTAGGAAGCATAAATGATGGGACTTCATTAATGAGATTAATGAAAAAGAAAGAAACCTAAAAATATGTTGTAGAATCAAATTTTCTAAAAGGGTAGCTATAGTTTTTTCTTTGCATGGCGATATTCCTTGAAGAATATCCTGCACCTTATTCGATAAGGAAAGAGCTGAGATCCCTTCATCGGGAGCGACCTTATTAGCAAACCTAGCAGATACTACAACCCACTCGGTTTTGTCTTTTGATTCCTTCTCTAGTAAACTTGCTTTGCATATTGGTATTTGTGAAATATCCTGCACCTTATTCGATAAGGAAAGAGACGAGATCCCTTCACCGGGTGTGACCACTTTAGCGAAACTAGCAAAAGCCTAAAAAACACTCCTTTTCAAAATTACTCGATTCTACAACGATAGAGTTCATTGTGCAAAGAGTTTTCTTAAAAACCTGTCGTAGCCATCCGTCATTTTAGATAAGTGCTACTTAGTATTCGTTTTACGTTTGTTGACCTCCGTCAAGGCGTAATGTGCGGTAGCTGACTAGTGCTTATCTGCTGCATATGATGCGATTGGTTTAGGGTGGTCGTACGACCTTGTTGACCTCCGTCAATGGTCGTGCAGGTGGGTTTAATTCAATTAGGAAATGAAGAGTTGAACTTGACTAGCAGCCTATAATTTATTGACCTCCGTCAAGGTCATAGGACGCTAGGGGCAGAATATTGTCGGGAATTTCAAGTGTTGAAATTTGCAATGAGATTGCATATCTTCTATAAGATAGTTGGATCTCGATACCCACTGTGAGTAAGAGTTACTCCTGGAAGAGTTTTACACATCACAATTAGCAGATCAAGTAGGTGTCTAGAAAGGTGTTAACGGAGTTATGTCTCTGGGAAAACAAGGTTTATTTTAATTTGGTCTATGCGAAAGCACGGGGAACCTCCCTCAATGTACCGACACTGGCCTAGCAGAAAGATTGGTAAACTTGTAAGGTGTAATTAATCCCGGCTAGTCTTACCTTTTTGGGTTTGAAGGAAGATTTGATAAAAACAGTGGGAGCCATCTTGATTAGATAAGATAATAACCAATCTAATCTTGTAAGAGCATACGCTAAGTGTTTTCTTCTTTCTCTCTCTCTCCAGGTAGCGACCATGTCAGGCCTTAATCAAGATAATAATATAGATGTATTGACCGAACCCGCTTGTTATACTGAGCAGGGGAATGTTGGTTCCGTTATTTCTTATAATTGTTATAATACTGAGCAGGGAATATGGACATATCTGAATTCCCAAGCCACCAAAACGAAGAATATGCATGTTGATGCATCTTCTTCGGGTGTGTTTGTTACCGAGAACTGTTTCTCAGTACACTCTACGTCCTAGGTATTAGATACCGGATCGAGATCCCACATATGTAATATGTTGCATGGGCTAAGGAAAGGTAGAGAACTGGGAATAAGTGACATTCGGTAAGAGTAGGGAATGGTGCAAATGTTGCACCCAAAGCTGTTGGTGATTATCATCTTGTATTACCAAATGGTAATACATTGATTCTGAACGAATGCTATTACATACAGAACCTGATATGCAATCTTATATCAGTTTCTTCATTAAGTAAAGAATGATATAATTTTGTAATACAGGATAATGTTATGAACATTTTTTTGAATCAAAAGTTGATTGGACCAGGCTCGTTAAATAATGGCATATACGTTCTAAATCAAACCACAGTTCTTAACGTACAAAACACACACAAGAGGAAGAGTTCAGAAATAAACGAATCCTTGTAGACTTGGTCATATCAATGCTACACGACTAGCTAAGTTACATAAGGATGGATATTTGAATCCGTTTGAATTATCATCTTATGAAACTTGCCAGTCATGTCTCAAAGGCAAGATGAGCAAAACTCCGTTCACTAGACACGGAGAAAGAGTTACGGAACTCTTGGGACTGATACATAGTGATGTATGCGGTCCCATGTCTACACACGCCAGGAATGGTTCCTCGTACTTCATTACATTCACTGACAATCTCTCAAGATACGGACATGTGTTCCTGTTGAAACACAAGTCTGAAGCTTTGATAAATTCAGAGAATATAAGCATGAAGTTGAGAAGCAGACGGGTAAAAGTATTAAAATCTTTCGATCTGATCGAGGAGGAGAATACTTGAGCAATGAGTTCCTGAACTATCTAAAAGAGAATGAGATTCTCTCTCAGGTTACTCCTCCGTATACACCATAGCACAACGGTGTATCGGAACGGAGGAATCGCACCCTATTAGATATAGTGCGCTCTATGATGAGAACCGCTGAGTTACCTATATCCTTTTGGGGTTATGCACTTTAGACAGCAGCATACCTATTGAATAGAGTTCCAACCAAATCAGTGCCTACCACTCCATATGAGATATGGGAGGGGAAGAGACCATGTCTTAATTTTGCTAAGATATAGGGTTGCCCGGCCTATATTAAAAAGCAAATCAAGACAAGCTCGAGGCAAGGTCATTTCTGTGCAAGTTTGTAGGATATCCCAAGCATTTGCGAGGACATATCTTCTACCACCCTGAGGAACAAAAAGAGTTTGTTGCTCAGCATGCCACTTTTTTAGAAAAGGAATTTCTCGTAAAAGAAATTTATGGCGAGGAGGTAGAACTGGAAGAAGTTCCAGCGATACAAACTACAACAGAAGATTTGGTTGAACCGGAGGATTCAATAGTCCCCGACGAACCTCAGCCGCTCCGCCGATCTAGTAGGGTTCCTCGTCCACCTGAGAGATACTACAGTTTTCTCATTGATGGTCGAAGCGAGGATTGCATTATGGAAGATGATGACCCAACTAGCTTCGAGCAGGCCATCACGAGTGGGGACTCTATGAAATGGCTAGATGCAATGCGATCTGAGATGGAATCTATGTACACCAACAAAGTATGGACTTTGGAAGGTGCTCCTGAAGGGGTAAAACCCATCGGGGGCAAGTGGATCTTCAAGAAAAAACTTGGTGTAGATGGCAAAGATGAGACTTTTAAAGCTAGACTTGTTGCAAAAGGTTTTCGTCAATGACCAGGTGTGGATTATGATGAAACCTTTTCTCCAGTGCCTATGCTTAAGTCCATCCGGATCCTACTTGCCATCGCTGCATACCATGACTACGAAATCTGTCGAATGGATGTTAAGACCGTCTATCTAAAGGGTGATTTAGAAGAGAGTGTGTACATGACTCAGCCATAGGGCTTGGTGGATAGTGGGAGCAGCGGGAAGGTGTACAAGCTGCTTAAATCCATCTACGGGTTAAAGCAGGCATCGCGGAGTTAGAACATCTGTTTTTATGTCATAGTCAAAGAGTTTGACTTCGTCAAAAATGTAGATGAACCTTGTATATACAAGAAGGTGGCAGAGAGTAAGGTTGTCTTCCTCGTATTGTATGAGGATGACATACTTTTGATAGGAAATGATGTTCCTTTGCTGCACTCGGTCAAGCTCTTCTTATCACAAAGATTCTCATTAAAAGATCTAGGTGATGCCTCCTACATCTGGGGGATTAAGATCTATAGAGATAGATCTAAACGGATACTGGGATTGTCCCAATCCAGGTACATTGACACCATACTAAAGAGGTTTAGTATGGAAGATTCCAAGCGTGGAAATTTACCCACAATCTCAGGACTCTCTCTCTCTAAAGAGATGTCTCCTAAGACTGATTTAGAGAGAGCTTGCATGCAAGGGATACCCTATGTTTTGGCAGTAGGCTCTATCATGTACGCGATGCTATGTACCAGACCCGATGTAGCATACTCACTAAGTGTAGTGAGTATGTATCAAGTAGATCCAGGAGAGAGTCACTGGACAGCTGTGAAGAATATTCTTAAATACTTGAGAAGGACTAAAGAGATGTTCTTGGTGTATGGTAACGGTGAACTCCAAGTGGAGTCCTTTACCGATTCGAGCTTCCAGAATGATAAGGACGACTTTAAGTCGGTCTCGGGATTTGTATTCACCCTCAATGGAGGGGCGGTTTGTTGGAAGAATTCCAAACAAGAAACCGTAGTAGACTCGACGATAGAGGCTGAATACATCGCTGCCAACGATGCTGCCAAAGAGGTTGTCTGGATGAAGAAGTTCATAAACGAACTTGGTGTGGTTCCGTACATCGAGCATCCAATACCATTGTATTGTGATAACAATGGAGCTGTGGTTTTGGCCAAGGAACCCAGGTCTCATCAGTGATCCAGGCATATTCTGAGGCAGTATCACCTGATCCGAGAGATAGTTGATCACCGGGAGATCGAGGTCAGGAGAGTTGACACGAAGAACAACACGGCAGATCCACTCACGAATGCCATACCCTAGATACAATTTGAAAGACTCTTCGGGATGTTGGGTATGAGATACTACAATAACCGACCTTAGTGCAAGTAGGAGATTGTTAGTTATGTGTATGCCTTAGAGGCCATTATCGTACATATGATGTATATTATAGTGGATGCTTGGACATATATAGAGAGGACTTTCTTGCTCGACATGATAGTATGCTATCTGGTTACTCTTTGTCATAACATGTAGACTTGTATTGTGATACTGTCTTGCTCTCACATGTTGATAAAGCCCTTCGGATGTGTACTTGACTACCAAGACTATGATGGAGATCATACTAGTGGGGTCAGGGTAGTACACAAGTACATCCTTTAATTGTTCCTAGTCGAGGGTGCATCGAGATAGGGTATCGATATTCCAGAGTAGACTAGCCTATACGCTTCTTGACCCATATGATGGGCGATGAATGATTCCACATCCATTGGTGTTTGACATCAAAGATGGTATACGGGTGCTCAGTGGAGACTGGGTACACTGAACGGACTCGCCGAGAACTCCTAGTTGGTATTATACCTACCGTCAGAAAGCAGTTCTCTGGTGACACTGGTACAGGTTAGTTTGTAGACCCTAGATCGTCATAGAGTCTTGTGTGATTCCTACTGTGCTTTGATTTCAACCTTAGCATGTTCAAAAGAACGTGCAAAACGGTGGCTTTTGGGTACAGTCCTGAATCACATAGAGGCAATGAGTGATAGGAGGGGATTCGTATCACCCGGTATTGGGGGTTGATGTTGCGCTGTGCTCGATTAGCTATAACAGGAAGTTCCTGGCCAGTGCTGATATGGAGATCTACTGGTAAGTGTTATCAGTAGTTTCTCGACCCATTATGAGCAACATATCGGCATGACTTATTGGTTTCAGGGGTCTGACGTTTACCACCCCAAGACTAGATATGCGACATATCAGACGAAGACACCGGACTGTATGGTAGTATTACTAACAGGCTTTCAAGGAGTATGAGCAGGCTTGCTTGTTGATCTTTTGATCGCTCAATACTCAGGTAGCCGTTACGTCCATCTAGTACCGCTGATGGCTTGTGAGTGACTGATATGATCACCACCTAATGCCGGCGTATTGACGAGACTTTAGAGTCCTACACAGAGGTTTCCTGGCTCAAGCGAAATGAAGTTGGAGCACATATGTGATATGTGAGGGACCGAGATTAATACGTGTATGTGATACCATATTCTATTCTCGCGATATGTGATATCGGTCTGTTATATGAGATATAGCCGGGTTATTGAATCAAGTGTTGATTCGATAAATGGATACATATGATATTAGTCGGTTATATATTATATAGTCGGATTATTGAATCAAGTGTTGATTTAATAATTTAATGTATAATTATATATTTGATATATTTACATTAACTAATATTATCTCACTTGTGCATTTCTTTTTCTCACATGTGCACATTTAATATACATGTGATATATATTATTTGTCTTTTCTTTTTTGTGTCATGCTTGATGATACACACTACATGGGTGTATGAGACTCACACCATGCTCATGATAATGTGAGGTTTAATTATTTAAAGTAAATAAAAAATTAGTTGGAAATTAGCTCGTGGTTGAAGCTTGTAGAAGCTTGTAGATCCATTGACATAGTCCACTAAATTTATTTTACTTAAGATATTTATTAACCCAACCATTCTCATTAGCCATTGTTAAGTCTCTACATGAGTTATATGAGATATTATCTCACCCATGGTTGCCTCACTCTTTCATGGATTCTATCTTCTTCATCTTCATCTTCATCTTGATCAAGAGTGAGCTCTCTAAATTTTGAGAGGTGAAGAAAACTAGTAAGAAAATTAATTCTAAAGTGAGCAAATATCCTACTTCATCATCCTCTACAAGATTAGCCATTTAGTTTAGGGTGTTAGCTTCACTAATCCCTAATTAGTGAAGAGGTAGCTTGAGTTGGTGTCTCCCCGACGTAGATCATCTTCGGCCTCGAAGAATTCGTGAAAGTTTGTTCCTTTTTTCTTGTGGAGCCATTCTAGTGTCCGGAAGATCACTATTTGGAGCGAAGAGACTACTACACAGAGTTATTGAAGTGAATGACCTATCTACAAATGTTGTATTCCTTGTTCACTTAGTTGTAAAGTTTTTTACATGTCGTTTCGTCTAAATCTCTAGTTAAGATTCTAAGGTTAGGGTTGTTTAGCATGGCAAATTTTTGAAAATGGTATGGACGATGCCTCCCCAAACCTTGCTGTCGTTCTAGGAAAACCTACAATAACATCATAGTACGAAGAGATAAGGAAATAAGAAAGGAAAACAATATCCACAATAAAACATAAAAGTCGGCTCACACGAGCAAGACACCCAGAGTCAGATATAATACAAGTCTCTCAGTCTCATCTCTAAGTCAAATATACAAGTAGTTGATGAAGTATACTAGATACAAAGAGAAAATGTACTAGGTAGAAGATAAAAGAATACTCACAACCCACCAACAAAATATCACGTTCAAAAAGTAGTAGCAAAAGTGGTGGTGGTAAGCCCCGCCGCGACTGTACTGACGGGTCTGTCCTGCAAGACACCGTGGCACAACGAGAGTGAGTTGCCAGCTCATGAGTATTATTTAACATCATAAGTGGCAATCGTAAGTATGTAAATCACAACGACAAATCCTAAGTATGAATTTATGATGCGATGTACTAGTATAGATGCAACATGAATAAGTGAGCAAAGTATGAAATCTGGGTATGGCTGCTATAAGAAACCGAGTATGTTTTAATTAATTTCAATATGGTAGAACCAAAAGTACCATCAATAAAGACAGCATAATCCTGTGTCAAGCATCGACACTCAAAAATCTCAATATCTCAGGCACCGTCTCTCATAATCGGCCCTCAAAATCTATCCGATCACACGACTCCGGTCAGTATTCTCCGGATATCCGCCGAGCTCAAACTATCACCGGTAGGTATTGTTCCTCTGCCAGGCTCAATGTCTCTCTATACGATCTTTTTGCCCCGGGGTACCGTACCGGGTCCACCATTTACCCGTAGACGGCGCCTCCTCTCTTCTCGAATCGGGTATACACATAACTCAGAACCGAGAAAACTTATGGTGGATGCCACACATTATATCAAAAGAAATCGTGTTTTTAAAACAATCATAAGTTTTCAAAATGTACATGCAGTTTCTCAAATCCAGAAATCTCATAAAAACAGAAATTTCACAAAACATCATAATATGTGAATATTGCGATGATAGCAAATGTACATGGTATTAATATGATGCAAGCTAGATGAATTGCGCCAAGATCTATCTATCAATAAGATGCAATGCAAATGCAAGTTATCATGCGGGTTCTATAGTGTACGTGACATAGCAATTACCAATGACGTTTGTGTACATATAGGTTAGTGCACGTGAGACATGAACCATTGGTAATGGTGCAAGTGTCCTAATTTGGAGATATCAATACTTATGATAATGCGTATGCAATATGGAAATGTACATAGGTATATGTATATGAAGTTTTATAACATAGTTCTAAACATCGGGCGTTTTATGCCATCCGAACGATTCCCCTATAGATGTTAAATTACTCACCGGAACGGTCTCGGCTACTCAAATCTGACCACCTCCTTTCCTTTCCTAGCCGCGTCCGAAGTCTCCGCAATCGATCCTAGAATCACACAAAACTTAGCATATGAGGCAAGAAATCCGATATGATACGCAAACATATACTGTACAAACTATCGAACTCTCACGAGTTGACACGTGTGAACTTAGCATGTTAAACATGTGCAACTACATCTAAGACTACCCCTAAGGGCTGTTAACCACACAAAACGCTAAAACGAGAATCGAAATATCCGTATCGCACGTTAACAAAACGCCTAAAATAAGGTAAAACGGTCCCAGATTTTTATATAGGTACAATTAGAAAAAGTTGCATGCCAAAGACCTAATTGGAGTTCCAGAGAGCCCACGACAAAAACCTACGACCAAACGCCCCAACTGGGTCGTAATTTGTGGCCAAAAAGATTATTTTGGCGGCCAGAGAATAGAGTTAGGGGCTCGGGTTTTGAGGGTGTATTCCTAGTCCTATAACCATCTTCCAGTAATTGCAACTTCTCTCTGTAATCACTGGTTTGATAGAAGATCTCGTTTGAACCTTAATCTCTAACTAAAACTAGATTTGACACTAATTCAAAACATTAAGGTGGTTTGGTGAAAACATGGTAATTAAACAAGGCTGTAAGGTACTAAACTACTCTTAACTAACCTAATTTAGGCTATGATTACCCTAAAAGTCATTACAACCCAAAACTTAACTCAAACCTCTCTTGAAACTTTAAAATTACATAAAACACAACTTTTAATCTAGATTAGAAATGATTAAGGCAAAAGATTAGTAAACATGTTTAAACTTGACTCATACCTCAAAATAAAGAGAAAGGGACCCTAACTTGAAGAGGTTGCCTCTTGATAAAGACTTTCTTCAAAGGAATTCTTGAAGAGATTTAAAATTGGATTTTTTTGAACTAATTTGAAAGGGATTTTGTAGTGATCTGTTAAGGTTTTTTGGGAGGTAGAGAAAAGTTTAAGTGAGGGAGTTGAAGAAGAAGGAAGAAGAAGGAATGAGGGAGAGAGAAGGGTCTAAAGATGAAGACTTAAGTCTAACCATGGCACAAATTGACCCACATTTATTGCACCATACCCCACATTTCTCATTTTCATTTTTATTTTCTTTTTCTCCATTTTTCTAAAACCATCCAATGTGTAAAATATTTATAAACAATTATAAATTGTGGTTTAATTGTCATGGTTGCCTAAACAAGTTTTTAACCTAATCTAAGATCTTATTAACACTAGATTAGTGTATATGTGTGTGTGTGTGTGTGTGATGAATATTTAAAATAATTTAATAAATAAATAATTAAATAAATTAATATATGTGTGTGTGTGTGTGAAAATAGTTATTAACTAAGTTTTATCATAAACGCATGTTATATCACTAATTAAATTATAATTAACTCTAAACAAATTTTAAGTCATTACAATAGATTGACATAGGCATGATATTATTATATTACTATTCTTATGTATACACGATCACTTTCATTACCACATGGCATGATATTATTATATTACAGTATGACCTAGGAGATTGTTATACATTCGATTTCTACATGATGTGTTTTACTCACAAGTTGGCAACTCACCCTCGTTGTGCCATATATTTCTTGCAGGACCGACTGCTTGGATTCAGTAGCGGCTTTCTTGCATATTTCTTTTTTTTGGGTGATTTGCATTGGTAGGTGGGTTACAGGGTGTAACCACCGTTGTATACTTTTATATTCTTTGTATCTAATTAAAAGCTCCATCAACCAGACTATATATATTTGATAAACTTAGAGACCAGTTGTATTTCTTTAGATTTAGAGTCGAGAAATGTATATATATTCTTTATATCTGGAGTTTGATGATATTTTGGTTTTCTTTACTTTTTTTCTTTGATTGAACTTCGTCTTGAGCGTCGTATTTTCTTGTTGCATAGTTGTGTTTCTGCCGATTGGAAATGAGCAAGGTCCTGCTTAGGGATACCTATATTATTATTGATTATGTTCTTGTTTTGATCAAAATTTACATAGGAGGTGCTGCCCATATTTCAACTGATGAAAATGTTATCAAATTATAGTAGATAATCCACTTGCGTTTCAAACAAACCTTATTTATACTTTAAAAGAAAGCACTTGATTTCATTATACCCTTATTTCAAAACTTCACCTCCATTATTTTCCTAATAAAGTTTAGATTTCTGGGTTTTCGGTTTACTTAGGTTACGGTGGGGTCCTATAGACTTCATATGATTCAAGTGCCGATCACGTGCCAATTCCGGGTCTTGACAAAGTTGGTATCAGAGCGTTAGGTTTAACCTTTGTTCGTGTCGAAGTTTAACTATGCGGAATCTAGGGCGTATATTTCGGAACCTAGGCTTGACCTTACGGAACTTAGACTTGACTGAGGAGGTATTAGACCCAAACTTTTGTTATGGGGGTTGACCTTGGTTGATGGAGTAAGTAACTCAAGTAGAGTACCGTACCGTGCGTATGTTCCATGGCATACTTACGATACGATACTCTGCTTAAATAACCTTAGGATATGCATATATTGAGATCCGTATTCTATTCGTTCTTATGATCAATCCTCATCGATATTTGTTTGCGGTTCCTGTCACCATGGCTATGCGGGCTTAGAGAGATGTGGTCAAAGTGAGCCCATTAGGGACGAGGACTGGCAGTTTTTTTTCCGGTGACGCAGGAATAGATTGATTTCTAGTTTATGCTAGGATTTCTCATTTGAGGTGAGTGTTCTGGATCTGCACCAGATGATCGAGCCATTATGTGAGGCTGGTCAGATTGAGAGAACTGTTGATGTACAGGCTCCTCCAGAGATGGTGGTGCTGTCTACCATGCAGACAGATGAACCAGATGTTCCTGAGATTGACGAGATATTGCCTCCATAGTTCATGAAGCTGAAGCTACATGAGTTTACGGGCAGGGATGTGACAGAAGATCCTTAGTCATTCCTGGATAAAGCGACTAAGATATTTCATTTGGTCGGATTCTTCGATGCGAGATCAGTGAGCTAGCTAGCTCCGGTTCAAAGGGTCTTTCTTAGACCCGGTGTGAATCGATCGAGAGAGGACAAGCAGTGCGTATTCCTCCGATGGAATGGACGAGTTCTCGAGGGTGAATTTTGCCAGATTTCTTCCACCGAGTGTTGGAGACAACAAGTTCATAGTTTCGAGTCTCTACGAGAGACACCGGATATGACTGTATGGAAGATGAATTGCCGATATGCAACCATTAAGATGTGATTCCGATTTGGACGATAATGAAGAAAAATGGATCAAGAGGTCCGTGCGAGATCTCAACGAATTGTTCCTCTCCGTTGATTCCAGAGATTTGATACGTACGCAGAGACGTTGGATACGGCCACATTTCTAGAAGAAAGCCGTGATAAGATTGCAGCTCTCCCGGAACAAAAACGGATTAATTTAAGAGTGCCAACTTCCGGCCAGTTCAGCAGAGATGATATTAAAAGAGACGCAGCAGGTTCTTTCCATGATACTAAGGCGATAAAAATTTGGATCCAGGTTCGATTGTATGGCACGTACTCAAGGGGCCAGAGCCCGCCGTCATTGACGTGCTACATTACAAGTGGCCAAGTTAAATTGGCCGGGAGATGTTCAGAGAGGCATCAGAGCGAGTCTGTTTCCGTCACTACTCCTAATCGGGCTATCGAGCCGAGAGATCGTGGGATTGGTAATCCACAGCCAGAACAAGAACCCAGAGATAAAGGACACCAGACTGTGGGTAGAAGGCAAGTAGAAATTCTTGTTCTGCCAGCTTCAGGTGCACAGGCACCTTCCGACATTGAAAGAGATGTACCTTAATGTCATTTGGTTTTGATTCATGTTTAATGATCCGAGAATAACGCTTTTATTGTTTATGAATTTTGAGTTTTGATGATTTAGTTTCATGATTGATATTTTCGTGCACCATAGCTGCACCTGATGGGCACTTTTCTTTGTGCACAGTTGTTGCACTTGATTTATATTTATTACATCCATTACAGTTGATTTGTGTGTTTGTGCATATCCATTGCACTTTATGTTGTTTTGTGCACGCAGTTGTACATATTTATGATTTCGTGCACTTTGATATATTGGATTTTGATTTCGTGCATGTTGTATGCACTTGATTTTGAATTGTGCACTTGATATTGTTTACATGCGCTTTCGATGGATTGATATGATTTTTGTGCATGCCAGTAGCACTTGATTTGTATTTTCATGCATCTAGTTGCATATCATATTGATTTTCGTGCGTCCGATTGCACTAGACGTTTTGTGCGGACCTGACGCACTTGATTTAGACTTTCGCGCACACTTAGCACCCTTAATGTGATTTTGTGCATATTTGAGACACTTGATTGACATTTTGTGATCTCCAGATGTACTTGATGTTGTTGTCGTGCACACCGATGCACTCGACAGATGCGTTCGTGCACACCCGTTGCACTCAGTTTTCGTTTTCGTGCACATTCGTTGCACTTGGTTTTGAATTAGGTTTCCGTGCGCACCAGACGCACGTGGTATTTTCATGTACGCCTATTGGGATTTGTTATTTTTGAGCATTGCATTTTATGATATACACTATATTATATAGTAGCCGAGCAGGACTGGTCTGAGGATAGTACCTGAGTCTTTTGCATGCATCGGTATTTACAGAAGAGGTTTTCAAAAAGAGCTATAGACTCACTATTTCCCTATGTGTCAGTGAGCGACACATGATTTTACAAACAGAAGACCCTTCTAAATTGTTTTCAAAGAGGCGAGATGTATATCTTAATCAAAACATGTGTGTGTATGTATTTGTGTGTGTGTATGTATATATATATATATATATATATATTTATTTACAAGTGAACATCCGCTACTTGTGCCGTAATATACGCATCACACGGCAATTTGAAAATGGATTTTCATGCATGCATTTCGAGTTACTTAAACGATTTTGCAAGGATGCGTACTATATATGTATTATAGTCTTCATTATATTACTTGATTTAAACCGTAGATTTCGAAACTGGCATATTCATCATAACTTATATGATTTGCATGACACTGATGGAGTTTTGATTATTGAGTTTCACACTTATTTTCATGCGCACACGCTACGCTGTGATATTTTTAGCTTATCCGTGACTTCAGAACCCTGTGGATTTGATTTGATTTACTGAAATAGTTTAAGATTTAGGGGTTTGAGTTTAAATTCAGGGATTGAATTTATTTAAAGGGGGTAGATTACAACATTTCAGAAAAACATAAAATAATATTTTGGAATTTTAACAATAAAAAAAATAAATTTCACGGATATTATACGAATATAGATTTGAGTTTTTGTAGAATGGTACAGTTATATGCCTATAGTATTGGAAAATAATCGGAACATTTAAATAAATTATTTTATGAAAGCATTTAATTGATTTGGGCTTTTATAAATTAATATATAATTATTTACATACAAGTTTAATGTTAAACTTGATTAGCATTTTCCTAATTATAAATTAAACTATGTCCATTTTGTTAATCATGTTTAATGTGTCATAACATGTAACCATTATATTTGTGGTAATTAGTTTTATATTTAGTTTTGGTTTTTTTAAGAAGGAAAAGTAAAATGAGAAAAGAAAAGGAAATGGGGAAACAATAAGGTATAGGTAGGAGAGAGAGTGTGTGAAGGAGTGAGAGAGAGAGAATGATATGGTTGCCTCCACCCATTGTTTCATCTTCTTCTTTATTCATCTTCTCCTCATTCTTCCTCCACCTCCAAACCCTCACTACCACCTCCAACCACCCTCAAAATCAACTCAAAATCCCATGTCATCTTCATAAAAATTATTCATAACCTCATCCTAAGCTACATGGCATGATCAAGTTTAGACTTTGAGCTCCTTTGGCCATCTTAGAATTTTATTGAGTTGCTCCTATGAGGTAAATCTCCCTCATTAAACCATATTTTAGTTTAGTTTGCCTTCATAATTTAGTTAGAGTTAGTTTTAGATGGTTTAACCGTATGTTTTGTGAACTTGAAAAATTCTAGAGTGAGTGTTTGTGGATATAATGAGTAGTAGAGATGTAGTTGAGACTTAGATAGTGACCACAACCCTATTAGTGATAGATATCCTTGACCCAGATGTGTTTAGAACTTTCCGATGTCGGTTTTCTTGGATATATTGATGATCAAATGAAATTTGGAATTATTTGAGAACTATGAAAATTTAATAGAGCATACTGTGAGATGTATAAACCAGTAGGAGACCACCATAGAAACCCGTGCCTAAACCACTTTGTATCAACCGCAAATAAATGATTTTTGGCCGCAAATTGTAGGTCCACCTTCGAGTTAGGGTCTGGGGTTTGGTCTATAGCTCACTCATTGGATAACTAAGACTACCCTATATGCAAAAAAGTCTAATTTCACCTGAAGAAAAATCAAGGAACATTTTACTAAATTTCTGCTTATGTTTCACGATATTTGAAAACATGGTTTTTGGTATTTGTGCTCTTACTCTGTCATTTGAAGTTTGTATGTCGACATCGAGGAGTATTTTGTTGTTTTAGCATGTGTTGACCATAGGTTCTAACCTATATGCGCTTCGCTCGTCGTATCAGTTTTCGATTTGGATTTTTATATGATAAGATATGCTTTGAATTGTAGGTAAAAGCATGTGGACTTTTTGGACGACGAAGGAGGGAAAGGCATCTGTCAGATTCGGTTAGGGCGAGGAAAAGTTAGGTGAGCAGATGTATATTTATAGGGGAATTCAGATGGATGGCGTATAGCACCCCTGCAAATATAAAAGTAGGGTGTATATATATGTATGTATGTATGTATATAGATATATAGATATGGATACTTAGCTAATAAGTTTTCTAGAGTACCATACCATATTAGTATACTTATAAATGTTATACCCTTAGTACTATTCCTTAACCTATGAACTATATCTACTTATGTATATATATGAGGATATTTACGATACGATATGAGGAGGATATGATCTGATATGAGGACACGAGTCAATATGTTTGGATATGGTGATATGAGGCGATATTATATAATTTGATATGAGATGGCATGATATGATACGATATGACATATGATGATATCAGATGATGTACGCGACTATAGATCCGTACTATTGATTGATGATATCGTATGATGGATTATACCGTATGTGATATAATGATGATGGATCGCCGACTTATATATCAGCCCGAGAAATATTTTTTTTAAATCACTTAAGTAGATATTATAATATGTTTAGAGACATACCTATTTTCAAAATTAGCGAATCATCATGTACTTTTAAATGATAACTTCAAAGGACGTTGCTACTTTTCAAATGGTATCTTTTCTTTAAGAACATCGTAGCCCTCTATTTTCAAAAACAACAATTTGAACTATTTTAAACTATAACCGTATGGCTCATATGTAGTTGCATATTATTATACCGTTCATGTTACGATTTCTTATTTCTGCATACGCTCGCAATTATTTCATTTACGACATATATATTACGTTTCATATCCTTATCTCTATATGACTTCATCTGCTAGGACACATGCATCATTAGCAATGATCCACATGTTGCACGTATACTTATTCGCCAGCTTACACACACATCATCGGTAATTTCCATGCTACGTACACGGATAGAATTCGCGATGTCACCCTATCATATTATAACCTGTTAGCATTTTTGTTATTGATTAATACCACATGTTATTACAGATATTGCACCTTTTTTACCTTACTACACGACACGCTCATATAAACATACTTTCTATGCATTATAGTGTTGTTCCGTGCCTATATATATTATTTCATTACTACCATATTTTTATCAGATTTCTGGATTTGAGAAACCACAGATATTATTTAAAAACTTGTGAATGTTTTTAAAACGCGGTTTCTCTTGGTATGATATTTCGATGTCTACCATGAGATTTCTCGGTGCTGAGATATGATGATTACTCGATTCGAGAAGTGAGAAGTCACCGTCTACCGGTACATGGTGGATCCGGTACGATACCCCGGGGCAAAAAGATCGTATAGAAAGGCGTTGAGCCTGGCAGGGGAACACTACCTACTAATGACAATAATAGACTCGGCGAATATCAGGAGGATACCAACCGGAGTGATATGAGATAGATGGATATGACGACTGATCTGATAAGACGGTGCCTGAGATATAAGGGTTGATCCGATGAAACAACGCCTGAGATATGGGGAATTACGTGTTGATGCCGGACACGGGATTTATGATGATTTTGAGTGTTGATGCCGGGCACTCAGGATTTTATGATAATTTGATGTGTCGTTGATGGACACACATTGGATGACACACATACACACACACACATATGACTTGGTACCATATATTGACATAAGCACGATATTATTATATTATTATACTTATGTATACACGATCACCTTCGTTACCACATGGCATGCTATATTATATTACAATAAGACCTAAGAGATCGTTATACATTCGATTTCTACCTGATGATGTCTTCTACTCACTAGTTGGCAATTCACCCCCGTTGTGCTATAGTTTTCTTGCAGGACTGACCGCGCAGATTCAGTAGCGGCTTGCTGACACATTGCTCCTTTTTGGGTGATTTGCATTGGTACGTGGGTTACAGTACAGAGCGTAACCACCGTTGTATATTTTTATATTCTTTGTATCTAGTTAAAAGCTCCATCAACCAGACTATGTATATTTGGTAGACTTAGAGACCAGTTGTATATTCCTTGGATATAAAGTCAAGACTTGAATATATATTCTTTATATCTGGAGTTTGATAATGTTTTAGTTTTCTTTACTTTCTTTTCTGTGATTGATCTTCGCTTTGGGCGTCATATATTATTGCATGGTTGTATTTCTGCCGATTGGTGAAGAGCTAGCTCCCGCTTGGGGATGCCTATATTATTATTGATTATGTTCTTGTTTTGATCAAAATTTACAAAGGATGTGCTACCCAAATTTCAGCTGATGAAAATATTTTCAAATTATAGTATATAATCCACTTGTATTTCAAACAAACCTTATTTATACTTTAAAAGAAAGAACTTGATTTCATTATACCCGTATTTCAAAACTTCACCTCCATTATTTTCCTAAAAGGTTTTAGATTTTTTGGTTTTCGGTTTACTTGGGTTATGGTGGGGTCCTATAAAATTCACGTGATTCATGTGCCGGTCACATGACAATTCTGGGTCGTGACATTATTCTTAGAGGATATGTAAAGTGAAAAAACTAATTTTCATAAAAATAAAGGTTTACTACATCCACCAAAAAGGTAAAACTAATTGAGAGCTTAAATCATTTGCATTATGAAAATAAAGATATATGCAAACCCTAAATTAAAAACTGGAAGTTTTTGGTCAAATTTGGGCTTTTTGGATAGGCTAGTGTGTCCAAGTCATTGTCTCTTTTGTGAAAAAAATCTTATAGTTAAGAATACTAACCTGCAGACTGAGCAGAGGGTGGCGGGAGTGGCATTTGCGCCGGATGTGGAGGAACCACTTACAATTAGACAATCGAAAATTGATTATATAAGTAATTGAAATCATAATATGTGTGTATCTATAATATAACATTATAAATCAATATGCATGTAATATAGGATATATAAACATATCTGCAGTTGCAGAAGTGGCCTCTTCTCAGGATGTGGAGGCACCACCTACAATTAGACAATCAAAAATTGATTATATAAGTAATTATAAAAAGAATGTGTGTATACCTATAATATAACATTCTAAATCAATATGCAAGCAATATAGAATATATAAATATACCTGCAGGTGTGAGAGTGGCATCTGCCCGGGATGTGAAGGCACCACCTATAATCAGACAATCAAAAATAGGGTCAACTCTTTTATAATCAGTTTTACCATATGGCCTATCCTAAATTCTCCGAGGCCGGTTAAGTTTCGTCTCAATATTCTTGTCCAGATAGCGGGAACAAAATGTTGTTACTTCATCTAGAAGATAACCTTGCATGATAGAACTCTCTGGTCGATTTCTATTGCATATATACTTTTTTAGAGTGTAGAGGTACCTAAAGCAAAATATGTTAAATAAATAAATATAGGCATTGATTGATCTTTTTCTTGACGTGTTAAATAAAATGTTTCACAACCAAAGAAATTTATACCGTAATTAATTAATGGTGTCGCTTGTAGTGATCGTTAGTGAGCACGAATCGTCCGCTGAGATGCGAGGATTTATTAGATCTTGCTTTAGATGATTCGAAATGAAAATATAACAGAAAATTCAAGAAAGTAATTCGAGATTTAATTGAGTTGTCATTTCAAGAAAATCAAGAATACATTCAAGAATTAGAAATTAAGAAGATATCCAATCAATTTGAATTATCAAGATTATGTAGAATAGCTTGTAGGAATCGATCAAATTGGTAGCAATGATGAATACTAGAATTACGAATCTTATCTATTGATGAATTGTACCTAGATCGATGACGATCAATGAAGATTATGGATCTATTGAAGAAACTAGGGTTTCTCCTTTACTATCCTTTGTCTTTTCATTGATTATCATTCAAATCTAGCCTCTAGCAAAGAGGATCTTCAATCGTTTGATCCCTAATTTGCAACGAAATAATCAAGAACATGATCTCGATCCAAATTAGGTCATCAAAGATTTTTTTTGCTAAAGTTCACAAATCTCATAAGACTTAACAGTAGTAAAAGGATTTCATCATCATTAGATCTACCGATTCTTTCGGTTCCTTTACAGGCGGAGATTTCACTCACACATCATGAAAATTAAAGAATCACTAATGAAGTATTTCATAATACAAGAATGTAATGAAAACGAGAATTAACAATTTATCACCATCATTAAATCTTCTTCAAATTTACACAACTCCTCAATTCGAGGTCTAAGATTAAGCTCTCGATCGCTCCTTTGAAGAGGTGAATTTGTCGTCGATCTTTGCGAAACTCGATAGCCGTGAGTAATGGATCGGATGCGGATCTCTTGCTCGGATGACGACCGGCGTTGCGATGAAGGATCGTTGATTGTTCGCTTGATTTGCTTCTCAATAGATCTTGATTTTTGTTTTGAATTGGATCTCAAGTTGTGTCGCTCAACTTGAATTTGAATTTTGAATTGTGGCTCCAATTATGTAACTAACTAACCACTAATTGAACAACCTTTGAATTGTAGATCTAGATCCCCTTTTATAGCCCCAAAATTATGCTTCTCTCATAAGCTTGGTTTTTAGGCAGAGCCTTCTAGAAAAAGCTAGGCCGTTACAGAGAGTCTTCTGGAAGCTAGGCCGTTACAGTGTAGGTTCTGGAGAAGTTTGGATCGCCAACGAGCCAACTCGGTCGCGGAACCGAAGCAGATCGACCTGGATCGGCCGCGGATCCGTGGCCATATAAGGGATCTCTGCATGTGTTTTTCTGGTTTGTCTTGTGTTAGTCTTTAGGTACTCTTTTGATGTCTGGAATCTTTTTATCCCTTCTGAATCTCTGCCAGATTTGAATTCTTTGACTTACTATATTTTATCGGCACTTTTGCAATTCCGGTTCATTGACCCGAAGAATTTTCTTCACACAATCTTGATAAAATGTGTTGAGATATACAACATCATGCATAAACACACAATTTCCCTCCAGAGTGTCGATTATAACTGTAACACGTAACATGTGGTATTTTCCAGATGAATTTGTAATCCGTGTTATATTTACAATAAACAACCTTAGATGATTAGAAAGAGTAGGGAAATTGATGTGTTAAGAATGCATTATTTTCAACTAAACAGGCATATAAGACAACAATAATTTTACAAAATGTGTAAAACGAAAAATTCAACGTATCTTTCGATGAGATGCATCCATCGATATTGTACCGGTCCGGAAAACATATCCTCGGTTGTAAGATGAACCGTCAGGTGTATTATAATTTCGAAGAACGACGGTGAGAAAATACGCTCAAGCTTGCACAGTATCAAGAAAATAGAATTTTCTAGATTCTCCAGCGTCACAACATCCAAGAATTTAGCTCACAATTTCCTAAAAAAGCAACAAAGATCATTGATTATTAGACTAACTGATTTGAGAAGGGAAGTCCTGAGGGCTAATAGGAGAAGGTACTCTATAATAATATGGTGATCATGACTTTTCAACCCATCGATCTTTCCTTTCACGGTCTTTATCTTCTTACTAAATGATCTTGAGAAACCTGTGGAAACTTTTAAATCATGCAACACCTGCAGAAACCTTTTCTTCTCCGATTATGATATATGATATGCGGTATTGGATAGTACAAACTTACCTTGTTTATCTGCTATCGGTTGTGACATATGATACGCGACATTGGGAACTACCGGTTGTGACATATGAGCCGCCTCGCTCTAGAATTGGCAGTCTATTCACCGCACTTGTAGGGTTTTAGGATTGACCTATGGTGGAGTGCTCAAGTTACCGGATTTCATAAAGTGCCAGGTGGCCCACTCATGACATTGAGTGTTGGTTGCCTCACTTCTAGAAGTGACGGGTAGCTTGCCGCACTCGTAAGGGTCTTTATTTTAGTTGATGTTCGAGCTATCTACACAACAGGGGAACGTTGGTTTTCGTTTGCGGCTCAAACGAAACACTGGGCTCCTAATTTATCCGCTATTCCATATTGATTATCACATACCTGTGATGTTTATTACCTACCTATGTGTCACGACCCAGAATTTGGTACGTGACCGGAAATTAAATCACGCAACGTCTAAAGGCGTAACGTAATCAAGTAAGCCGAAGCCCAGAAATCTAAACCTTTAAGCGGAAAATAGCGGAGGTGCAGTTTTGAAATAAAGGTATAATGATGTAACGTTTTAGAAATCGTTTTGCAAATTTTCCGTTTTTAAGGTAAAATAGTCGGTGTTTTCCGTTTTAACCCGATTGTGATCAAACTTCTATATAGACTTGTCGGCACCTAGTTTAGCTAGAATCAAGCTAGTTCGTGGACTTTGGGGGTCAATGGGAAGTTTTCGTTCACATAGAATTTTTCCCTAATTAAATATTATTTTAATGCTTTATTTGTGCACTTTATTAGTGGTAATTACATTTTGGCTCGGGTTAATTACTACTAATATGGTTTTATACTAATTTAATCACTAGATATTTTGTTAAACCTTCTCTTCTAATATCTAGATATTTTGTGTTTAAAATGAATTTTTTATTGAAAAGAAAAGAAGGAAAAATGTGGCAATTTGCATTTAATGATGCATTTAATGCTTTTTGCTAGAGTTTTCTTCTCATTTTGCACAAAACACCGCTTCCCACTTCCTCTTGGCCGGCCACTCCTTGTTCATGGCTGCCCTTTCCTTTTCTCACTCCATTTTCATCATTTCTTATACAAATAAATCATAAAAAATCCAAATTAATTCATACAAACTCAAATATAACCATTTCCCTTCATTCTTGAACTCAAAACAAGCTTTGTTCTTCATTCAAGTGAGCATTTTGGAGGCTAAACTTTGGATTTCTAGTTGCTTGAATTTTATCTTTTGTGAGGTATAAAACCCTAACTCTAATCCTTAATTGTTATGTTTAAATCATAAGCTAGCTATTTAATTGTTTAAATATAGCTTTAATTTCATGTTAAATTCATTCATGTTAATTTTAAAGAAGTTCAAGTTAGTGTTCAATCTTGATAGTGTTAATTGTTATTTGAAGATTGTGAAAACTTAACCAAGTTGCTAATTTGTTAAATGATATTTTTTCCAATTACCTAATTAGCTTAATTACAAACTAGACTTTTGCTAATCCTAATTAAGTGAGTTTTAAAATTATAGTAAAGGTTTAAATGGCTTAATCTTGCTAGTTAGTGATGTTTGCAAATTCTAGTTTAGGGTAAAAACTTGTAGTTTGGTACTAAAATGATATATGCTGCTTACTAGATTTCAGTATGTTTAGGCGTGGGTTTCTTTTGATATTGCGACGTTATTTATATTAGATTCCACGTTATTATTGTGTTTTGAATGCGCGATCGGTACGATCAGGGTCTAGACTTGGTAGTTGTGTCGATTTGCGTTCCTAGCTAAGGTCGTGCTGATGTCGTTCGTGTCTTTGTGTAGCTTTTGCTCTTGAGTTAGTTTCATAGTGTCGATATGCGCGTTAGCCACTTGACGAACACTTGAGAGTATATTTGGAGTTGGTGAGTCGGCCAAACGTAGTTTGTACGTGTTATTGGTCGATTGCTAATATAGACTTGTTATATTGTTATATGCTTTCAGGATCGTAGGCGGGGACTTCGGGCGCTGCGAACAGGGAAAGCGAGTAGTAGGCTTTACTTAGCCAGGAGCGTTGGTGAGTAGATTTAACATCTACAGGGGAAGCGCCCGCATGGTGTTATGCGTCTGGGATAGAGATGTTATGAATTGTCGCACATTCTATTTCATATATAGAGTTATGCATACACCTTATTGCTTAGTTTCGGTTGTGCTTGGACTAGTATCCTTAGGACACTGCACTATTATTGACGGCTCATGTTGCACGAGCACTGATTGTATGCTATACACACCGTCAATAATTGCCATGACACGTGCAGCACACATACCTATATGATATCGTTTGCTTAGGGATATTGAGACATTGATTCATATTTCTTTATGTATATGTTATATAGCAGACCTGTATACCTACATTCTTACACATATGCTTGACATGCTTACATGCTAGTTACCTGTATAACTATAGGGTATGGTACCATTAGCGATAGGTACATACACACATAATGACATAGCTACATGTATACCTTGCATACATACTTCACTTATACCTGTAGGGTATATTACATCATTATTGAAAGGTAGATACATATACCTTACTATACCTTCATGTTTACACACAAATCTGGTTATAGCTACATGTTTACCTTTATTTGATATTATATAGACTAGGAGAAATTAGGAACCGCATATATATATATTTTAACTTGTTGCAGTTAAATAGCGGCTTTTCCTTTATATCCTCACATTACAGTTTTATATTGCATATCTTATATTCATGGATTTTTGCATTGAGATATAGATTTTTCATGATGTTTTCTGGATTTGAGGACCGTGGTAGTTTCATGAAATTATGCATTATTTGAAAAACCCGGTTTCTCTTGATATGATATTTCAGCAGCCACCATGAGTTTTATCGGTTCTGATATATAGACTCCATGCGAGGAGCGTCGTGGGCCGTATGAGGGTACATGGTGAGGCCCGGAGGTACCCCGGGGCAAGAAGGTCGATGTAATATGCCGTTGAGGCTTGGCAGGGGAACTATACTCTCCGGTGACAGTACCTATGACTCGGCGGTTATCGTGGGGATACCGACGGGAGTCATGTACGTCTGGATATGTCGAGAGGCGAGGGTCAGAGCTAGCCACTCGAGCTTTCGATATAGCATATGATACGTACCTATCAAGATGCCAGTCGTGGTGACAGCACCTAATAGATCATCCTTTATGTGTCAATGCTTGGCACATGTTTTCATGATATTTTTACTCCTAAGTATATATAACAGTGGAATGGGATGCTGTTATATATGCATATATATATATATATATTAGTGGAATGGGACGCTAATATATATGTATAGATATAAATTCATATACTTCATCATAATTATTCATGCAAATATACTTAGGATATATGAGATTCACTTGATATTGGATTTGGGATATAGGAGATTCATTTGAGATTGGATACAGGATATATATAAGATTGCTAATTTTTGTACATTCAGGATATATGAGATTTACTTGATATTTTACATTCAAGGTTTGTGAGACTTACATGATACGAGAGCCAATTTGGGGCTGATTTGAGGAATTGGGATTTGGATTATCTTGATGGACTTTGTTCCTACCACGATATCAGGATTCCGTGGAAATGACATGTTTCATTCCATACTCCACATTTATCGTTTATGCACTGCTTCATGTATTAGTAGTACTTTATAGAGTACCTTCCATGACTGTTGCATTTACATACTTTATTTTATATGCATTGCTTCATGTATTAGTTGTACCTGCTGATTAGTTCAAAAAATATATGTTAACCGTAATCAGAAACGGCGTCGCATGAAGCTAGCCGGTGAATACGGGTCATCCACAGGGATGTGTAATTTTCTTACGTGTTTTTACGAGTTGATTCCAATGGTTGTTTGGATTGATTTATTAAATCTAAAAAAACTAGATCTATCTATAAACTAAATTAATCTAGATCTAAGTCTTGCTAGGGTTAGGCTTAGGGGAAGTTGGGAGATTAAAGGTTTCCTCACCGCTTTCAATGCCTTATTTTAGATCTATTAGATGTTATAGTAATTATCAATAAAGTGGATTAGAATCTTTTGGGAAGATATTTCTTCCTCAAGATTCTTGTCCTTCCTTTATCGATCCTTACCCTAACCTCCATGGAAAACACGCGCAACCGGTCCTTTATACTACGGTGTCACCGTTATCTCGAGGGATAAGGTGCCGTAGGGAGCGGTGTGTGCGTGTATGCATGGAGTTCTAATTCTTAGGTGTGAAGGGCATGAAAGGGGTGAGAGATCTCATCCCTCAAACCTTTCCCTAAGGCTAACCCTAACAAGCGAGGAGATTACTCGCTCATTAGGGGATTAAAAGACATTCTAAATTAAAAGAGAATTAAAGCAGAGAAATAAAAGTAACTTACTAATTTTTATTGATGGCTCTCTCCAAACAATAATGCAGAACAGATCTGAATTTGTGAAATGAAAAGAGGCATCCAGTTTACAAATTTGTGATTACAATTTATAAGTAAACAGGGAAAACTAGGGTTACAGATTCTCGTGCATGTGATTTTACAGATATGCCCACGAAAAATCCCAACCCTCGCACCGACACACCGACACCAGAAGTTTCCACCGACACGGGCTTTAAATGGCCGCGGAACCGCGGCATTAGTCGGCTTGGGCCGCGGTTCCGCGGCCCTTTGGGGAGATCATCTCACCAAACTTTCTGGGCTGCATACTGGGTATTTGGGCTTCTTTATTCTTCACTATTTTTCTCTGTTTGGCTTCTTATTCTTTCCCAGATCTTCAGTGAAAATTTGTATTGGTCTTTTAACCGTTTCACCCTGACATGTTTGGACCTTGCGTTGCCTTGTACCTATGTGAACTGTTATTAGCCTAGGCTTGACTAGGATCCGTCTATTTGTTGGTCAAAAGTCCCTTTTTTGTGTCTTCTTCTGTCTTTTTCACTGTATTTGCTCCAAGAACCTGTATCCTGTAATATGCAGCAGTCATGCATCAAAAGCACCTGTTTAGTTATAGAACGAATAAGAATTGGGGAATATGAATTGCAATATTATGATATGAACAAATACCCCCAAACTTATCTTTTGCTCATCCTCGAGAAAACTTATTTTTATTCACTAAAAACCTAACCTAACCGCACTTTCGCAGGGAAACGCGATTGCACTGAGCACGTGCAACAAGCCGTTAAACCTCTAGGTGTCCCTACTAGGAGGAGTGTTGTCTCCTGAGGGTTTTCAGCGGATTACACCCACAAAATCCTATCAACTCCGCCCATTGACTTTTGTTCTCCAATAAGGTTTTCTAACAAGGAATTCTATTATCGTCGACCCGTAAATTATCCACCCACATTCTTCATACTACCTCATCATCTAACTTAAGATTATATATATATCCTGCAGACCTAATTAGCTTTCGGCATTTCTTAAGTTTTCCTTCTAGGGTTCCATCTCCACTTAGGAATTCTATCAACTCTACTAAAGATACAAGTTCTATTCTTCATTCATTTCTCTTACCTAAACTCTAATCACATATCCCCACGTGTGTGTAAATATCACCCCTACACTTGGAAATTCAAATCAAGCAATCGTACTCTCGTCCATTGTCCAAAGCACTTATTAATTAGTGAATTTTTAATTGAATTTCGCTTACACATCCTTCATGCGACCGTTAATACTTCTTGAGGTACCAACGACCGATTACAAGATGTGTTTGCACATTAAAGCGTACTTCCTAGTCTTGCAACACCTAAGGCTTTTAGCAGTGACTCCCAAACCAGTTGGTCTAAGGTACTAGGTGATGAAGCACCCTCGCTAAATATTTTTCTATTTTTACAGCCTTAAGTAATCACAAGAACCAGTGTCCATTTTTCTATTCTTTATTCACACTGATATATATTTTTTTATTTTCATTGCACTAAGGACTTTAGACAAGAGCATTTGAAGGTCTCCTCTACTATTCGAAGTTTCAAGGTTCGTGATTGTGCAAATTGTAGGGTATATGTTTTCAGAATCTAGACTTAAGCTAGGAACTATTTTTCAAACTTATACTCTAATAAGAACTTCAATATTCTTCCCTTGTTTCGACTTAGCCCAAGAAGTGAACCCAAAATTTGCCTATTTCTAAATAAACTACAAGGCATATACTCTCTACCGTTAAACTTTAAGGAATGTTATTTTTAGGGTTTTTAATTTACTAAGTCTAAGATCTAGTTGCTCCTAGCTAGTTAACCTATCTGTCAAACTCAAATCAAATATGGCCAAAATTGAATACAATAATTTTTATAATTTTTGAAATTTTTTCAAATTTTTATGGGTTTTCAAATAAATATGCAAATGCAAAAATATGTACAAATGAATGCGAAGGAAGAAGACTTACCGAGCATACCCCCAAACTTGAACTTGACAGTGTCCTCACTGTCATGCTAAACCAAGAGGGTCAAAATACCGGCACTTCCCTGTTTATTTATTTATAATTTTTTATTGTTAAGAAAAACAAAAATATATACAGAAAGGCCCCCCCAAACTTCATTTAAACAATGTTAGACATTACTGCCAAACTTTGCATAAACGAAACGTCAACACCAACCAGTTGAAAAATTTATCAGTAAAGAGTATCGGTTGGTGGAAGAATAAGTTGTAGTGATCCAAAAAGAATTGGGGAAGATAGAAGTGGTGGTATGGAAGGTGTGGAGGTGAATATACAGGAGGTGGTGATGAATAAAAACGAGAATGTGAATGATCAGCAATCAGTGGAATATTGGCATTCTCGTAGCTTATTAAAAGAAATGGGGGTGGTTCAACTTCCAAAGGAGAAGGTTGACTAGACACAATATCCCCAAGATATTTCTGTGGATCCTTTATTGACTTGGCATCATCCATCATATGCATATGATATTCAATTATGAGAGAACTAATCTCCTCAATGTCCGCCATAGTCCAACCGAAAGCTTGCCGCCTATCTTGTAAGACCATCAAAAGGGCGTTCTCTTGCTCAAGGGCTAGAGAAGCCGATATGATAATGGGAAAGGTCTCATTCTCAACTATGTAAGCATATTTAAGGTGAGACAGCAAGGGCGTGAGTTCGAGTTTCGGAGGTGAAACAATCATAGGCAAAATTGGGAACTCTACCTCAAACTCAAAGGACTCCAACACAGGTTCGAAATCACTGCAAACAACCGATTCGGATGGTTTGACTAACTCATCCAAAAATTCAAAAGACTCATATTCGGGCTGTGAGTCGTCATCATCCGAAAAAGTGAAACATTCATAATCAATATCGGTTGTGTCAACGGTGGTAGGCTCAAGGAGGGACGCACTAGTGGCGTCAAAACTGTTTTCATCAAATAGAAATCTTTCAAGCTCGCAGTCCTCCTGCGTGATTTCATGAATAGAGCACACTTCTCGTGTACTAGTTTTAGGCACGGGGGGCAGACTTCCTAACTTGTAAATATTGAACTCACTAGACGTCTTCCCGAAGGATAGAGTCATGGAGCCATTGCGACAGTTTATTACAGCATTGGAAGTGGCCAAAAATGGTCGACCGAGGATCACCGGAATTTGGTTCCGTGAGTTAGCAATAGGTTGTGTGTCCATAACAATAAAATCAACGGGGAATATGAACTCCCCAATTTTGATCAACACATCCTCTAGCTCACCCCTTGGATGGGTGATTGATCGATCAGCCATTTGGAGAGTACAACGGGTGAGTTTCAACTCTCCAACCCCTAATTATTCGTACACGGAGTAGGGAAGCAGGTTAACACTAGACCCAAGATCTAAAAGTGCTCGATTAATTTTCATATCCCCAATTATGATTGAAATCGTAGGACAGCCGGGGTCTTTTCGTTTTTGGGGTAAGGGTTGAGGGTGGTTAATAGTATTGCTCACTGCACTAGCCACTAGCACTTTCGTAGGTATTTGAGATAACTTTCTCTTCGAGGTGCATAAGCCCTTTAAGATTTTCGCGTATGAAGGGACTTGTTGGATTGCATCCAAGAGAGGTATATTTATGCTAACTTGCTTAAATAACTCCACAATCTTCTCCATTTGTGCAGTTGGTTTATTGGGACTTAACCTGTTTGGAAATGGAGCATTTTGAAAATTTGTTGAGTAAAATGTTTGTGGAGTAGAATGTGGAGTAGGAACGGATCCCAGTGTGGGTCCGTTCGGATTAGAAGAAGAAGAGCCTTTTGAAGAATGGAGAATAGGCTCTAGCGGAGGAAATGAGGGTGAAGAAGAAGGAGAAGACGACAATGGAGAAGAAGAAGAAGAAGAAGAAGAAGAAGAACCACCGGCGGGGATGTCATCATTAATACCCACATTATTCTGCAACACTCTTCCAGATCTCAACGTGGTCACCGCATTTACATTGTGATTGTTATACGCGTTTTGTGTGTGACCGGGATTTGGCAATGGTTGAGATAGAAGCTTTCCCTTTTCTCTCTCGCTCAACGCAGCAGTTAATTGTGCAATTTGTGCCTCAATAGATTTGATACTTTGATCGTGTGAAGCATTGTTATGCATCAAAGACTGAACATAATTTTCAAATCTTGCTGCGGATTCTGTAGATTGCTTGAGAAATGCATCTAGACTTTTTTCTAGCGAGATAACCTTATCATCATTTGGTTGAACCAAATTGTTCGTTTGATTTGTATAAGGTTGTTGTTGGAAAGGTTGCTGGTTTTGAGTTTGTTGGGGTGCTTGTTGTTGTGGAGGAGGCCATTGAAAGTTGTTGTTTTCTTGGAGTTGCTAATTTTGATTCCAAGCAAAATTTGGGTGGCTCCTCTAACCCGGATTGTAGGTCGAAGAGTAAGGATCATTTCTTTGTCGTTGCTGAAAGGCAGCATTGACTTGATCTTGTCCTTGAATAGGTAGATTGTAAGGACACTCTTCGGTAAGGTGTGATGGATCCGAACAACAAGCATAAACAGTTCGTGGGGGTAAAGCAGGGGCAGGAGAAGACGATGAGATTTTGGTCTCAATGGCTTCTATCTTTTTCATATGTGCAGCCATCTCGGCCTTCATAGCAATCGACATATCTACTTGATGTATTCCTGCCCTAGATTGACCAATAGAAGAAGATGATGTGGTCTTGGTACTCTCCCACTGAATTGTTTGCTCACTAAGATCCTCAAGAAACTGCCACGCTTCGTCGCTAGACTTGGAGAGAAAATGACCTTGACATATGGTTTCTAGCAACTGCTTCGTTGCCGAGTTCAATCCCTCGTATAATGTTTGGCAAAGTTGCCAACTTTCGATCCCATGATGAAGGCATTGAACGAGTAGGTCTTTAAATCTCTCGAAGCACTTCCAAAATGGTTCGGAAGGAAGCTGTGAAAATTGTATAATCTCGTTACGGATTCTAGCAGTTTTGTGATGAGGATAGAACTTTTTCAAAAAAGCTTTCACAAACTCGTCCCAATTTCTAATGGAATGTGATGCGGTGCTGTATAGCCACTTCTCGGCTAGGTCACATAAGGTAAAAGGAATGACCCTTTTCCTTATAGCGTCATCGCTTAATTGGGTAGTTTTCATCATGGAGCAAACGTTTTGGAATTTATTGATAAAGATATATGCATCTTCGGATTCCAAACCATGAAATTTTAGCAGCATATTGATGAAATGTGGTTTTATTTCAAAATTGTCCCCATTTGCCGGTGGGGGTGAAAGACAGGTAGGTAAAGAAGTGCGGACGGGGTAGAATAGATCCTGGAGCGCAACTCGTGGGGGCGCTGCAACAGGCGGAAGATTCGGGTTATTCGCACCTAACGGAGGTGGAATCATTCCCGTCGGTAAGGTATTGTTGGGGTTGGATCCTGACATACCTGCGAAAGAAGAATTTGAAGGTAGAGGTAAGGAAATGGAGGGAATTTCGACTTCGGTGTCGAAAGGTTCGTCGGTCGGTACCAACGAAACACGGACAAATCGGGCGTTAGTATCCCTAGTACAAAGTGATATACACTAAAAGGGGTAGTGTAGTCAGAAAAAATAAAAGACAGAATATGGAGGTAAGAGAATGTCAATGAGAAGAAGTGGTGTAAGCGAGGTACAAGATTTCTTTAGCGACAAGTTGCAAGTTTTGAAAAGATTTTTCTTTTTTTTTATTTATGTGAGAATGTTTGCAAAGAGGTTTTTGAAAAGAGACTCGTGACACAATTGCTATCAACCACACATGCACAATCAGGCCTAGATCTAGGGTCACCTAAGTCTGCTAGACAGCTCCTAACTAGGGCTAGAAATAGGACTTCAAACCGCCTCTTCACCGACAATTGCGGCCAGGTAAGTGCCAGGTAAGTGGGAAGGACCCACAGTAGTGGGCCTAATTAATAACCACTAGCCTAGACACACTTGCCTAGACACCGCAAAATCAGGTTAGGATAAACGGTCGATGCCTATACTAGTCCTTTTCCTATTGAGCTCGATGTCCTTAGGGCTGAATCTAGTATTTTTTTATTAATTGTGGTCAATGCAAATGCTTTAAGTGTTTTCTGGGGTCCTGGGAAGGGTGATGAAATCCCCACCCAATCTGAGTTTGGTCAATTAGCCCCTTAAAGTCCGATTAAATTATGCAAAACATTAAATTCACTTGCAATCAATTTTTAGCGCGGCGCAAAGAAACCTGCAGAAAATCTGTTATTTAGAAGGGGGAGAAAGAATTTTTAGCGCAAAGAATTCATGCAGAAAGTTTTCACAAAGGATATATTGTAGGTTGCAGAGGGGAGAAGGAGAAAACAAAACGAGCAAATTTCGCGCAGAGAGGAGATCAATTAGCCGCGGAACCGCGGTTTTTTGCGCTTCTCGGCGGCGGTTTCGCGGTCAGGTGGTGGAATCGGGTCGCCAAAAAAATTTTATGGCTCTGTTGTTTCAATTCACCTCTGTTCCGATGTGATTTTTCCTGGTTTGCCCTCTATAAATTTCCAGATCCGAGATTCTTCGCTGTTCCCGCAAGATTCAAACAATAAAACCCTTCAAACAGATAAAGATTGATAATTTTTTTTATATTTTTTATATTTTCAGATTTTTATGACTTTTAAGATTTATATCAACCCGAAATTACACAAAAGAATTTTTACGCCATCCCCGGCAACGGCGCCATTTGATTAGTTCAAAAAATATATGTTAACCGTAATCAGAAACGGCGTCGCATGAAGCTAGCCGGTGAATACGGGTCGATCCACAGGGATGTGTAATTTTCTTACGTGTTTTTACGAGTTGATTCCAATGGTTGTTTGGATTGATTTATTAAATCTAAAAAAAACTAGATCTATCTATAAACTAAATTAATCTACATCTAAGTCTTGCTAGGGTTAAGCTTAGGGGAAGTTGGGAGATTAAAGGTTTCCTCACCGCTTTCAATGCCTTATTTTAGATCTATTAGATGTTATAGTAATTATCAATAAAGTGGATTAGAATCTTTTGGGAAGATATTTCTTCCTCTAGATTCTTGTCCTTCCTTTATCGATCCTTACCCTAACCTTCATGGAAAACACGCGCAACCGGTCCTTTATACTACGGTGTCACCGTTATCTCGAGGGATAAGGTGCCATAGGGAGCGGTGTGTGCGTGTATGCATGGAGTTCTAATTCATAGGTGTGAAGGGCATGAAAGGGTTAGAGATCTCATCTCTCAAACTTTTCCCTAAGGCTAACCCTAACAAGCGAGGAGATTACTCGCTCATTAGGGGATTAAAAGACATTCTAAATTAAAAGAGAATTAAAGCAGAGAGATAAAAGTAACTTACTAATTTTTATTGATGGCTCTCTCCAAACAATAATGCAGAACAGATCAGAATTTGTGAAATGAAAAGAGGCATTTAGTTTACAAATTTGTGATTACAATTTATAAGTAAACAGGGAAAACTAGGGTTACAGATTCTCGTGCATTTGATTTTACAGATATGCCCACGAAAAATCCCAACCCTCACACCGACGCACCGACACCAGAAGTTTCCACCGACACGGGCTTTAAATGGCCGCGGAACCGTGGCATTAGTGGTCTTGGGCCGCGGTTCCGCGGCCCTTTGGTGAGATCATCTCACCAAACTTTCTGGGCTGCATACTGGGTATTTGGGCTTCTTTATTCTTCACTATTTTTCTCTGTTTGGCTTCTTATTCTTCCCCAGATCTTCAATGAAAATTTGTATTGGTCTTTTAACCGTTTCACTCTGACATGTTTGGACCTTGCGTTGCCTTGTACCTATGTGAACTGTTATTAGTTTAAGCTTGACTTGGATCCGTCTAGTTGTTGGTCAAAAGTCCCTTTTTTGTGTCTTCTTCCATCTTTTTCACTGTATTTGCTCCAAGAACCTGTATCCTGTAATATGCAGCAGTCATGCGTCAAAAGCACCTATTTAGTTATAAAACGAATAAGAATAGGGGAATATGAATTGCAATATTATGATATGAACACCTGCTAAAGTACCTTTCATGACTGTTGCATATATACATTGTCATATTATCGCTTCATGTATTAGTTGTACCTGATAAAGTACCTTACATGATTGTTACATACAGATTGTCATATTATTGCTTCATGTATTAGTTGTATCTGCTAGAGTATCTTTCATGACTTTTGCATTCATATGATCATTTATTGCTTAGCTTGCATATGTTAGTTTCGCGCTGTATGTGCATACTTGCGATTACCTGCATATGTTATTTACTGTTCACGAGTTAGCAACTCACCCCCGTTGTGCCATAGGGTTTTGCAGGTTGTTTCCCCAGAGTAGTCGAGGCAGGCTATTCATCTATCTTATCATCTTTTGCGGCGGATACCTCTTTGGCTCACAGTGTGCAGATTTGCTTTAGGTGGGTTTTGTGGTTATCCATTTATGTTCATTGTATATTCATTGTATCCTGTACTCTCCATCTACCACTTTCATGTGTATGACTTAGAGACTTGATGTGAGAACGATATTGTATATTTTGGTGACTTGGATGTCTTTTATACAGTTTTACTTATATCGTCTTTTATTTCTTCGCTACGGCGTCGTATATCTATTGTGGTGGTTGTTTTCAGCCGTTGGGCGTGGATTTGCTCCCGTTGGGGATGCTTTACTTATATTTAGGTTGTACCCATTTTTGAGGTTGGTTTTTATAAAGGAGGTGCTGCCAAAATTTTTAAGAAAGTAAAGTTGGACTTTTAAAGAATTTGGGTTGAGATTTTAAAGGTTTTAAAAATTGTTCTTATTTCTTACAACTTTTGATGGTTTAGATTGCTGGGGTTTCGTCTTACTTAAATTGCGTCACATCTGTAGACATTACGTAGTTTAAGGGCCGTCACGTGCCAATTTCGGGTCGTGACAAAGTTGGTATCAGAGCGTTAGGTTTTACCTTTCAGAGTATAGGATGACCTTGGTATGATGGAGTAGGTAGCTTAAGCAGAGTAACGTAGTGTGTGTATGTCCGTGGCATACTCACGACACGGTACTCCGCCCAAAGTGACCTAAGTACAAATTGCTTGAAATTCCTTCCTTGATGATACATATCCTTGTGATTCGATTTCCGTGTTCATATTTAATCCTATTTCTATTTATAGCCTTTGCCACCGATGACTATGGGGACTCAGAGAGGTGCAGCGAGGGCCGAGGTCAGAGTGACTCGTGTGGGAAGAGGACTGACAAGGATGGCACGCTCGTTGCATTGGAGCAGATGGATCCGCCTTCGACAGATCGTATCGCTAGGCTTGTGGTAGAGATGCAGGACTTGCGGCATACGATGAGTTCATTGGTTGAGGCCATTCGAGCGCAGCGACAGGAGGTGGTCACCCCTGTTAACCAGTTGTTCCTTGCGATTAGTACACAGCATTCCATCACCTATATAGCACCAGTGGATGCAGCCCTAGTTGACGAGGCACGTCTTCCAGAGACTTTGGGAGTTCTGGAACAGTGGAGGACTTGTACCGGCGTACCGGCCCAGAGACAGAGGCTTAGTCGTCGAGGCAGATTTCGTGACCGTCGCGGGAGTAGCAGAGGCTTGGGACGAAGAGAGTCGTGTTAGCTAGTTCAGCTATTTGTTGTGTTAATTTCTGTCAGCGATTCTTTTGTTGCGCGACACGTATTTCAATCGTGTGCCAATCGGATAGGAGATAGAGGTTCGTCTGTCATTTTGATCCTTCTTGAGATGTTGTATTTGACGTTCTCTTGGGCACAGACTGGTTAGCTACGTGTTAGGCGTCTGTAGACTGCCGCGAGGAAACAGTCAGGTTTTGTTTTCCCGGAGAGTCAGTTCTCGTTGTGCAGAAGGAAGTGGTGCCGCCTCTCACAGCTTGAATTCAGCTTTTTTTTTCGCTAGTCGGCTTTTGAGGAGAGGATGTCAATGATTCTTGGCATTCATTCGTGATACCGGAGCTACAGTGGTATTGTTGGACCGGGTTCCTATCGTGCGAGAGTTTTCCGACGTTGTTCCAGATGAGCCGGCGGAGCTTAGAGAGCTTAAGGATCAGCTACAGAGTTGCTAGATAGGTGGGCCTTGTATGCCCAAGTGTTTCGCTTTGGGGAACCCCTATTCTGTTCGTCAAAGAGAAGGACGGCATGTCGAGGTTGTGTATTGATTGATCGTCAATTTAACCGGCTTACGGTGTGGACAGGTATCCTTTACCTCGCATTGACGATTTCTTCGATCAGCTCCAGAGTGCGAGACATTTTCTAGGTTTGTTTGGGATCTGGTCATCATTTGTTGCGGGTTCGGAGTGATGACATTCCGAAAGCTGCCTTTGTGCGTGCTATGGGTTTTATGAGTTTTGGTGGTGTCGTTGGACTCACCAATGCCCTAGCAGCATTCGTGGATGTGATGAACCAGATTTTATCAGGCCGTTCCTCGACCAGTTTATTGTTGTGTCATTGATGACATTCTGGTCTATTCTAATTTATCGTGAGGAACAAGAGCAACACTTGAGGATTTGCTTTGCAGACATTGGGAGAGCCCTAGCGGTTTGCTAAATTCTCGGAGTGTTCCTTCAGGCTTGATTGTGTTGACTCGTAGGTCTTGTAGTTACGGGAGACAGTTTTCATATTGTCCCGAGGAAGATTGAGGTCGTACAACTTTGGCCCAGGCTTGTGTACGGACGGAGGTCCTCAGATTTTTGGGCTTAGTAGGTTTTTACTGCCGTTTCGTGCAGGATTTCTAGTGTATCGCTGCACCGTTGACTGAACTGACCGGAAATGAGGTTCTTTTCTTTGGACTGAGGCATGTGTGCAGAGTTTTTCAGCAGTTGAAGACTCGGCTGACAACCGCACCAGTTCTTTCTTTGCTTTCTGGTTCGGGCGACTTTGTTGTTTAACTGTGATGTTTCGCGAGTGGGGCTCGATTGTGTACTGATGTGACACTATAGAGTTATCGCTTATGCTTCCTTACAGTTGAAGGAAGTACGAGTAGGATATCCAACTCATGATCTGGAGATGGCCGTGGTGGTCGTGCGTTGGAGATTTGGAGACACTACTTGTTCGGAGAGTCGTGTCTGATTTTCACGGACCACCAGAGCTTAATGTACATCTTCCTGCAGCGGGTTTTGATTGTTGAGATAGTCTTCTGTAGATTTATAGTTCTTGTGCGATCATGGAGTATAGCTATGTTCGCCTCTTCAAAAGAGGGAATAGCTTGCTCATGTCCGCGCCCGACCACTTTTCCTTAATCGCTTTCGCGAGGCACTGCCCGCCGATGCTCGTTTGTCAAGGATTCTTGAGCATACGCGGATGGGTAAAGATTCAGAGTCCTTGATTTGTGACCAGGGTGTGCTACGTCTAGGGACGCGTTTGTGTGTACCTACTACTGATGGGTTGAGACGCGAAATCCTAGAGCAGGCATATCAGTCAGCTTTCAGTGTTCATTCATGTTCCACCAATATGTGATGTGACTTGTGAGTTAGTTATGGATGGGCAGGAATGAAGAGTGAAGTTTCGGATTTTGTTTCAAGGTGTCTGTTTTGTTGTGTGCTAAGGTTGAGCATCTGAGACTGTCTGGAGAGTTGCAACCTTTAACCATTCCAGAGTGGGCATGGGAGCAGATCTCCATGAATATTCATTATGGCGTCTACCCAGGTTTAGACAGGGTATGACTCCATTTGGGTGTTTGTTGTCCGGTTATGCTCAGTTTGCTCAGTTGTTCTTCGTTAAGTTGTGCGTTTGCACAGAGTTCCTTCACGTGTTGTATCCAATAGAGGCACCCTGTTCGCTTACCGTCTTAGGTAGAAGCTTCAGGAAGCCTTGGGTACTGGTTGAGCTTTAGCTCCACTTTCCATCCGTAGACTGATGGTTAGACAGAACGGACTATACATACTCTAGAAGATATGCTGGTGTGTACGTACTATGTGTTTGTAGGCAGTTGGGATTGTCACTTGCCATTGTTAGGGTTCTCCCTCGATAGCTGTTATCAGGAGACATTCTAATTAGCAACCTTTAAGTTTTTGTTTGGTAGGTCGTGTCGATCATCAGTCTGCTTTTCTGACTCTGCAAGAGTAGGATTTTTGGACCCCAGCTAGTCTAGAGACTTCGGAGATGATCTAGTTGGTTCAGGTCAGGATGAGAGCAGCCCAGTGCAGACCGAGGTCTTATGCCGACCGTGGTGGTCGCGGACTTGAGTTTGCAGTGGGAGATAATGTAATCCTACGGATTTTCCGATGATGACGTGTTGAGTTTTGGGAAGCTTATCCCAGAATTGTAGGTCCTTTTCATGTCCTCAAGAGAGTTAGTTCCGTTGCCTATAAATTTACACTTTCGCCCAGATTATTAAGTATTCACCCCGTATTTCCTTGTGTCGATACTTTGCAAATATCTTCATGACCTTTCTCACTTGATTCAGCACCAGACCATTTTATTGGGACGCGATCTTTTCATTCACCGGCAGCCAAGTGTGTTAATAGCTCTGCAGGTTGAGAAACTTCAGTCAAGGGTCTTGCCATCCGTGGAGAGTTTTCTTGGATGTAGCCGTATAGTGAGGTGATCACTTGGGAGGCTGCGAGCGAGATATGCGAGTTTTGAACACTTCTTTTTGAAGGTACGCTTAGTAAGAATTTTAAATTCGGGGACCGAATTTCTTTAAGAGGGGAAGATTGTAACGTTTTAGAAATCGTTTTGCAAATTTTTCGTTTTTAGGATAAAATAGTCGGTGTTTTCCGTTTTAACCCGATTGTGATCAAACTTCTGTATAGACTTGTCGGCACCTAGTTTAGCTAGAATAAAGCTAGTGCGCGGACTTTGGGGGTCAATGGGAAGTTTTGGTTCACATAGAATTTTTCCCAAATTAAATGTTATTTTAATACTTTATTTGTGCACTTTATTAGTGATAATTACTTTTTGGCATGGGTTAATTACTACTAATATGGTTTTATGCTAATCTAATCACTAGATATTTTGTTAAACATTCTCTTCTAATATCTAAATATTTTGTGTTTAAAATGAATTTTTTTAAGAAAAGAAAAAAAGGAAAAAGGTGGCAATTTGCATTTAATGATGCATTTAATAGTTTTTGCTAAAATTTTCTTCTCGTTTTACCCAAAACACCCCCCACTTCCTCTTGGCCGGCCACTCCTTGTTCTTGGTGTTAGGTTAGCCTAGCACCCTATGAAGAGTTTTGAAGCATCACATGACCCAAAGTTTTAATTTTTAAGGTGCTAAACTAACATGCAAGTGGATCGATCCTAGAAATTAGGGTTAACAAACTATAAGTAAGTAAAGATTAGGGTTTGAAGGCTACAACCTTTGTAGCTCCCGTTTTTGCTTCACCCCTTAGGCTCTTTGGGTGTTGGATGAAGGTCCGCTTGTACTCCTCCCACGTCCACGACGATCCACCCGGAGTTTTCCCGTCCAAGCTTGCAACTTTGAAAAACAAAGAGAACACTCTAATCAAGTTGGCTAAACTTGATTAGAATGATGTTGTGGTTATGGATCTCACTTCAAAATCTTATTTTTATGAGTGATTCACTCTCTTGTATGAACTAGAGAGCAAAAGCATGGAGGTTGATGAAGATGGTGGATTTTTTAGAAGAAGAGAATGAATTATCTTGTGAAAGAGAAAAAGGAAAATAGCTATATATATTTTCCTTTCTCTAAACCAACCATGGTTAGATTTAGAGATATCATTTTATTTAAATTGAAAGCATGATAAGAAAATAAACTATGGGTTAAAAGTTAGGTGAGCATGGTTAAGTTAGAAGAGTGTAGAAACTCTTAAGTGATTTAACCCATTTTTCATTTTCTTTTTCTTTAATTTAAATCCAACAATTATCCAAATATAACCATGGTGTAATTCTTATACATCCACCATTCTCATTGTATAAACAACCATGATAAAATATGATGTATGTATGCATGTGTGCTTGCACATCCATATGTGCATGAACAAGAATGAATGCACACATGCATGCATACATCCAACATAAACAAGATAAGATTTGTAGTGAGAAACTAATGATGAATCAACACTTGATTCACTAATCCGGTCATATCACATATGACCCGACCATTAGCAAGCCGCCCAATTAATATACGGTATCCCATACACGCATTTTAATCGGGTCCAAGCGCATATCGCATATGCGCACCACAACTTTTCGCCTGGACTAGGTAACTCCTATGTGGGACTCTAAGACTCGTCAATATGCCGGCAGTAGGTGATGATCATATCAAGCACCCCCAAGCCGCAAGCGGTCAGCTAAACGTAACGGCCACCCGGGTATTGAGCGATTAGAAGAAAACAAGCGAACCTGTTACAACTCCTGTCGAGCCATCCGGCAACACTACCGTACAGTCCGGTCTCTTCGTCAGATATGCTGCATATCGAGCCTAGGGATGGTGACGTCGACCCCAATAACTCAATAAGTCGTGTCGGTGAATGGTCTATAACAGATCGAGAAACTACTGATACCACTTATCAGCAAATCTCAGCAACCCTGGCCAGGGACTTGCTGTTATAACCAGTCGAGCACAGCACAGCATCAACTCCCAATACCGGGAGAGACGAAACCCCTCCTATCGCTCATTGCCTTCGTGTGTCTCGGGACTGTACCCAACGGCCACCTGTTTGCACGACTCAGTAGAGCCGTGGTAGGGTGGCAATCAAAGTACAGTGGGAGAACACACAAGGCTCTATGATGATCTTGGGTCTACAGACTAACCTGTACCAGTGTCACATGAGAACTGCTATCCGACGATAGATATAATTCCATATAGGAGTTCTCGGCGAGTCCGTCCAGTGTACCCAGTCACCACTGAGCACCCGTATATGATCTTGATGTCAAACATCGATGAATGTGGGAACATCCATCGCCCATCACATGGGTCTAGTATCATATACGCTAGTCTACTCTGGTATATCGATGCCCCGTCTCGATACACCTCCGACTAGGGACATTTCAGGATATGCTTATAGACTACAGATGTCCCACTAGTATGATCTCCATCATAATCAGAGTAGTCAAGCCGATATCCTTAGGGCTTTATCAGCATGTATGAATGAATAGAAGCATGATCAAATAAACATGTCAGATAAAGAAGTACCAGATAGCATACTATCATGTCGAGCAAGAATGCAAACTGAATATATATACAAGTATAGATACATCCACTATCACATAATGGCCTCTAGGGCATACATATATCCAACAATCTCCCACTTGCACTAAGGCCAGTTATTGGCGTATCTCATACCCAACATCTCAAAAAGTCGCTCATGCTGCGGTTGAGGGAGGGCCTTGGTGAATGGATCCGCGGCGTTGTTCTTTGTGTCAACTCTCTTAATCTCGATCTCGCGGCGATCTACAATCTCCCGGATCAAATGAAAGCGCCTTAGGATGTGTCTGGACCGCTGATGGGATCTGGGCTCCTTGGCTAACGCCATAGCCCCATTATTATCACAATACAAGGGTATTGGATCAATAATGGTTCGAACTACTCCTAGATCCGAGACGAACTTCTTCATCCAGACGGCTTCCTTGGCGGCATCATTTGCAGTAATGTACTCAGCTTCCATCGTAGAGTCTGCAACGGTATCTTGTTTGGAACTCTTCCAACTCACCGCCCCTCCATTGAGGGTAAATACAAACCCTGATATAGATTTGCTGTCATCCTTATCGCTCTGGAAGCTCGAATCGGTAAAGGCCTCCATTTGGAGATCTGTATTACCATACACCAAGAACAATTCTTTAGTCCTTCGCAAGTACTTAAGAATGTTCTTCACAGCTGTCCAGTGGTTCTCCCCTGGGTTGGATTGATACCTGCTTACAACACTAAGTGCATAAGCTACATCTGGGCGTGTACATAACATCGCATACATTATAGATCCTACTGCCGAAGCATAAGGTATAATGCTCATGCGAGCTCTCTCTTCATCGGTCTTTGGACAAGAATCCTTGGAGAGAGTGACTCCATGGCAAGCGGGCAAGGCTCCCCGCTTGGAGTCTTCCATACTAAACCTTTTTAGGATGGTGTTGATGTACCTGGTTTGGGACAATCCCAATAACTTTTTGGATCTATCCCTATAGATCCTTATGCCCAGGATGTATGTGGCATCACCCAGGTCCTTCATGGAGAACCTTAGTGATAAGAATGATTTGACCGACTGTAGCATAGGAATATCATTTCCTATCAGAAGAATATCATCCACGTACAATACGAGGAATGTGACAGCTCTTCCTACAGCCTTCTTATAAACACAAGGTTCATCTGGATTTTTGATGAAATCAAACTCTTTGATGACATCATCGAAACAGATGTTCCAACTCCGAGATGCCTGCTTTAACCCATATATGGATTTAAGCAATCTACATGCTTTCCCGCTGCTCCCACTGTCAATGAAGCCCTCTGGCTGATCCATATAAACGCATTCTTCTAAATCTCCATTTAGAAATGCCGTTTTAACGTCCATCTGCCAGATTTCATAGTCGTAGTGAGCAGCAATCGCAAGTAGGATCCGAATGGATTTAAGCATGGCTACGGGCGAAAAAGTTTCGTCATAGTCCAAACCTGGTCTTTGACGAAAACCTTTCGCCACAAGTCTTGCCTTATTGGTCTCTACCTGCCCATCCACACCAATCTTTCTTTTAAAGATCCATTTGCACCCTACAGGTTTTACCCCAGGGGGTACAACGTCCAAAGTCCATACTTTGTTGGTGTACATAGACTCCATTTCGGATCTCATGGCATCCAGCCACTTCACAGAGTCACCACTCGTGATAGCTTGCTGAAAACTGGTAGGATCATCATCATCCATGATGCAATCTTCTCCGTTACCATCAATGAGGAAACCGTAGTACCTCTCCGGTGGGCGAGAAGTCCTACCAGATCTACGGAGTGGCCGAGGTTCTTCAGTTTCTGTTGCAACAGCCGGTTCAACCAAATCGTCATTTGTAGTTTGTGTCTCCAGAACCTCTTCTAGATCTACTACCTTGCTATCATCTTTATCTGTGAAAAACTCTTTTTCCAAGAATGTGGCATACTGAGAAACAAACACCTTTTGTTCCTCTTTGTGGTAGAACAGATATCCATAAGAATTCTTTGGATATCCCACAAAGTTACACATGACTGACCGTGTCTCGAGTTTGTCCGGATTCTGCTTTTTAACATAGGCCGGGCAACCCCAAATCTTAATTCTTTTAAGAGATGGTCTCTTCCCATTCCATATCTCATATGGCGTGGTAGACACGGCTTTGGTTGGAACCCTGTTTAGCAGAAACGCTGCAGTCTCCAATGCATGTCCCCAAAACGAGACTGGTAACTCAGCATCACTCATCATGGACCGGACCATATCTAATAGGGTCCTATTCCGTCGTTCTGACACACCGTTGTGCTGTGGTGTGTAAGGAGGAGTGAGCTGAGAGAGAATCCCATTCTCTTTTAGGAAGTTTGCAAATTCTGTACTGAGATACTCACCACCTCGATCTGATCGAAGCATCTTAATACTCAAGCCGGTTTGTTTTTCTACTTCTTGTTTATATTCAATGAATTTCTCGAAAGCTTCGGACTTGTGCTTTAATAAAAATACATGACCGAATCTTGAGAAATCGTCGGTGAATGTAATGAAGTATGAAAAACCGCCTCTAGCCTGTGTAGAAATTGGCCCACATACATCACTATGTATGAGGCCAAGGAGCTGAGTAGCTCTTTCTCCGTGTCCGGTAAACGGAGTTTTGGTCATTTTACCCTTGATACAAGACTGGCAAGTCGCATAAGATTTATATTCAAAAGGGTTTAAATATCCATCTTTATGTAACTTGTTTAGTCTTGTTTCGTTAATATGACCAAGTCTACAGTGCCATAGAAAAGCTCATTTAATTCTGAAATTTTTCTTTTATTAGTGTGTTGTATACTGAAAACTGTGTGTTGATTTAGGACATATATTCCGTTATTAAGCGTACCATACCCAACCAACATTTGATTTAGGTGAATGTTCATAACATTGTTCTGCAACACAAAATTATATCTTTCATTGTCCAACAAAGAAACGTATATTATATTACATAGCATACTTGGTACAAAATAACATGGATTCAAAATCAAAATACATCCAGATGGCAACCCCAAGTGATACTCTCCCACTGCGACTGTATGTACATTGGAACCATTTCCAACGCGGAGAGTATGGTCACCTGTCTTCAAAACCTTGCTATTTCTCAGCCCCTGCATAGAATTGCAAATGTGAGAACCTGAACCGGTATCCAATACCCAGGAAGCAGAGTTTATAGAAAAACAGTTTTCAGTCACAAATGCACCTGAAGCGGAAGCATCACCATGCTTCTTCTTGAGACTTAGGTACTCCGTGCAATTGCGCTTCCAGTGTCCTGTCTTGTGGCAATGAAAACACTCGCCTTTCCCTGGGTCTCCAGCCGTGGACTTTCCCTTTCCCTTTCCCTTCACCTTTTTGACTCCGCCCTTAGGATTAGTGGGTTTCTTCTTTTTCTTTCCCTTGGCCTTAGCTTTTGGGCGAGAAGAAGAAGACTGTCCAATGGTCATAACGGGAGTCTTTGCTGACTTCATAGTGCTCTCTGGACTCCTTAACATATTAAGGAGTTCAGGGAGGTCCTTCTCCATGCCATGCATGTTGAAGTTCACTATGAACTGAGCAAAGGTGGAGGGGAAGGACTGCAGAATAATATCTATATATTGTTCATTGTCCATTGTCCATCCAAGGTCCTCAAGCTCTTCTATAAGAGCTATCATCTTCAACACATGGTCTCCTACTGGTGTGCCAAGGGCCATTCGCATCTGAAACAGTTTCTTTGATGCTTCGTATCGTAATACGCGGGATTGCTCCCCATACAACTCCTTTGTATGGAGCAGTATCCCGTGAATGTCCATGTCCTCGTGCTGCTTTTGATGTGTGTTATCCATCAATGCAAGCGCGAGGCATGTGGCCATGGCACAGTCAGCATCCCATGTCTTGCGGACTTCAATGTCCGCAATTGAGGATTTTGGGCCTGGGACGGGCGGGGCTGAAGCCGTGAGGACATATGATACTTTATCATAAGTCAAGGCGATCTTCAGATTCCTTAGCCAGTCTTTATAGTTGGTCCCATTCAGTTTGTTTTTATCTAGTAGAAGCTTAAGTCCAGTCATTGGTATCTGCCATTAAGAGAGAGAAAAGAATACACTCAGCGAAAGCTCTTGCATAGATTAGATTGGTTTATTATCTTGTCTAATCGATGTTTCCCACTGCTTTTATCGAGTTTTTCTTTCAAACCTTAAAAAGAAAAACTAGCCAGGATTAATTACAGTCTACAACTTCGCTAACCGTTCAGCCAGGCCAGTGTCGGTACTTTGAAGGAGGTTCCCCGTGCTTTCGCACGGACCTAATTAGAGTAAATATCGTTTTCCCAGAGGCGGAGCCCCGTTAAAACCTTTCTAGACACCTAATGAGTTAGCTAATTGTAAACTGTAAAACTCTCCCAGGAGCAACTATTGCCCACAGTGGGATCGGGATCCAACCATCACATGGAAGGTATGCAATCTCATTGCAAATTTCAACACTTGAAATTCCCGATGTAATTTTTACCCCTAATACTTATGACCTTAACTATGGTCAACAAATCATAAGTACCAGTCAAGTTCTACCCGTCATTTCTTGATCAATTAGACCCACCCATATGACCCTTAACTATGGTCAACAAAGTCGCATGAATGTCCTAATTAATCTGCATCATATGCAGTATAGGAAGACATCACTTAGCTACCGTACACTACGCCTTAACTAAAGTCAACAAACGTAGCACGAATACTAAGTACTCTACTTCCTAAAATGACGGAGGGTTGCGAATGATTTTTAAGAAAATCTTTAACGCTTTGAACTTGATATCGTTGTAGAATCAAACAGTTTTTCAAAAGGAGTGGCTTAAGCTCCGCAGTTTTGAAATGTAGCTTTTTCATAAATAGCCAAGTAGTTTTTAAATCCGATTCTACAACATCTTTTTAGGTTTATTTTCTTTACATTAATCACATTAATGTAATCCCATCATTTAAGTCCTTAAGCCAATCACAGAAAAGAAACGAAAATAACACGTACGCTTATGCCATCCGCATTCGCCGCAATGTTCCGTTATGCACCGTTAGGTTACTTAACTAACGGCATACCGGGGCGGGACTAGCGCGGGTGTAAAACATAAGCAACGTCTACTATATATCATATATATAATATGTCATTCGTCTCAGATATCACAGAACACAGGCAGCAGAAACATAGATATAACGTGGGATATCCTAGGACGTCCGTATTTAGTATTTAGCCAGAATAGAAAATACGGATTCCACAGTCGCGATGAATAGCCAAGCCCACACCCTGGACCCCTACGAGAGCGGCAAGTGACCCTACCAATCCTGGAGTTTAGGAGACCCGGTCTCGACTCCTCGAGATGGCCTCCCACTGAACCCCAGAACCCGGTCACCTGTGCTCCCCTCCTTAGGTCCATCCTAATGCGGAAAAGTAAATAATATACAACACTGGTGACACAACCGCAACCTGGAAGTGCCCCAAACAAAAGAATATTACATTACATTTGAATTTACATGAATGAAAATATAAAACTCTCATCTCACAAAAAACCCCCCGGCTATTCGATCGCGACAATCCTGCACATCATATCTCAGCAACACATAATATCACATATCATCAACGTAAGTAAGTATGCATATCCCGATTGTCGTTGATGTATAGCAACGAAACCGGCGATAGCTAACATACTACACTTACGGTCACAGAAAAGAAAGTGTAAAACTACAATATTTGGAATCCAGATTCTCTTTAGACATCATAAATGCGAAATATCACATATTTCGTATTTCATGCCTACACTATATGAATTCCACATATTGTATCACATTCCAGAAAATCAGACAGTATTAAAGTTTTCGAACGAACATTCAAGCACCCAAGATTCACTAAAGCTCAACACTTGAGCAGGGTTCAAAAGATCCGGGGTGTGGCACAGTAGCGGCGGTCCAGCCGTAGAAGGGTCAAGCCAACGCCTCACATGTGGCACGCCGTACTGCCCCAAACCCTAGGGTTCAAAGGCTAGTTCGAGACGGTCACATAATCGAGTTAAGGTTTGTTGTCTTCTAGAGGGACCACCGCAAAAAGACTTGCACGCATCTCCAAACTATTTAAACCCCGTGAATAGTGAGTAAATGATATTCGTTCAAACACTTCAATACTTTCTAGTTTACTCGGAAAAGAAATTGAAGTGAAAATTCCGATCGAAACGACGAGTTCAAAACCATCTCCAGAATTTTTCAACAGCAGATTCAGATTAAACATACTCAAAATACACTATAGCAGGTAAGGAAAAATACTGTGCAAAATGGAGTAAACGACCCCCTCTTATGGCCGCGGAACCGTGGCCTAAGCCTGCTTAGGCCGCGTTTCCGCGGTCGAAAGTACTGTTCATGGCTACGAATTTTCCAGATTGTCAAATATTTACCTGCTCTATTTTTTGAGAATTTTTAATTTTGAAAAAAGTCAGTTTTTAAAAAATTTCCAGAGAGCACCTTTAAAAGTCGTATTTTGTTTCGATCGGACTTTTTACTTCGCAAAAAGGTCGCCTAATGTTCTAGGTCGACTCTGATACCAATGTTAGGTTAGCCTAACACCCTATGAAGAGTTTTGAAGCATCACATGACCCAAAGTTTTAATTTTTAAGGTGCTAAACTAACATGCAAGTGGATCGATCCTAGAAATTAGGGTTAACAAACTATAAGTAAGTAAAGATTAGGGTTTGAAGGCTACAACCTTTGTAGCTCCCGTTTTTGCTTCACTCCTTAGGCTCTTTGGGTGTTGGATGAAGGTCCGCTTGTACTCCTCCCACGTCCACGACGATCCACCCGGTGTTTTCCCGTCCAAGCTTGCAACTTTGAAAAACAAAGAGAACACTCTAATCAAGTTGGCTAAACTTGATTAGAATGATGTTGTGGCTATGGATCTCACTTCAAAATCTTATTTTTATGAGTGATTCACTCTCTTGTATGAACTAGAGAGCAAAAGCATGGAGGTTGATGAAGATGGTGGATTTTTTAGAAGAAGAGAATGAATTATCTTGTGAAAGAGAAAAAGGAAAATAGCTATATATATTTTCCTTTCTCTAAACCAACCATGGTTAGATTTAGAGATATCATTTTATTTAAATTGAAAGCATGATAAGAAAATAAACTATGGGTTAAAAGTTAGGTGAGCATGGTTAAGTTAGAAGAGTGTAGAAACTCTTAAGTGATTTAACCCATTTTTCATTTTCTTTTGCTTTAATTTAAATCCAACAATTATCCAAATATAACCATGGTGTAATTCTTATACATCCACCATTCTCATTGTATAAACAACCATGATAATATATGATGTATGTATGCATGTGTGCTTGCACATCCATATGTGCATGAACAAGAATGAATGCACACATGCATGCATACATCCAACATAAACAAGATAGGATTTGTAGTGAGAAACTAATGATGAATCAACACTTGATTCACTAATCCGGTCATATCACATATGACCCGACCATTAGCAAGCCGCCCAATTAATATACGGTATCCTATACACGCATTTTAATCGGGTCCAAGCGCATATCGCATATGCGCACCACAACTTTTCGCCTGGACTAGGTAACTCCTATGTGGGACTCTAAGACTCGTCAATACGCCGGCAGTGGGTGATGATCATATCAAGCACCCCCAAGCCGCAAGCGGTCAGCTAAACGTAACGGCCACCCGGGTATTGAGCGATTAGAAGAAAACAAGCGAACCTGTTACAACTCCTGTCGAGCCATCCGGCAACACTACCGTACAGTCCGGTCTCTTCGTCAGATATGCTGCATATCGAGCCTAGGGATGGTGACGTCGACCCCAATAACTCAATAAGTCGTGTCGTTGAATGGTCTATAACAGATCGAGAAACTACTGATAACACTAATCAGCAAATCTCAGCAGCCCTGGCCAGGGACTTGCTGTTATAACCAGTCGAGCACAGCACAGCATCAACTCCCAATACCGGGAGAGACGAAACCCCTCCTATCGCTCATTGCCTTCGTGTGTCTCGGGACTGTACCCAACGGCCACCTGTTTGCACGACTCAGTAGAGCCGTGGTAGGGTGGCAATCAAAGTACAGTGGGAGAACACACAAGGCTCTATGACGATCTCGGGTCTACAGACTAACCTGTACCAGTGTCACCTGAGAACTGCTATCCGACGATAGATATAATTCCATATAGGAGTTCTCGGCGAGTCCGTCCAGTGTACCCAGTCACCACTGAGCACCCGTATATGATCTTGATGTCAAACATCGATGAATGTGGGAACATCCATCGCCCATCACATGGGTCTAGTATCATATACGCTAGTCTACTCTGGTATATCGATGCCCCGTCTCGATACACCTCCGACTAGGGACATTTCAGGATATGCTTATACACTACAGATGTCCCACTAGTATGATCTCCATCATAATCAGAGTAGTCAAGCCGATATCCTTAGGGCTTTATCAGCATGTATGAATGAATAGAAGCATGATCAAATAAACATGTCAGATAAAGAAGTACCAGATAGCATACTATCATGTCGAGCAAGAATGCAAACTGAATATATATACATGTATAGATACATCCACTATCACATAATGGCCTCTAGGGCATACATATATCCAACACTTGGCTGCTCTTTCCTTTTCTCACTCCATTTTCATCATTTCTTGCACAAATAAATCATAAAAAATCCAAATTAATTCATACAAACTCAAATATAATCATTTCCCTTCATTCTTGAACTCAAAACAAGCTTTGTTCTTCATTCAAGTGAGGATTTTGGAGGCTAAACTTTGGATTTCTAGTTGCTTGCTTTTGATCTTTTGTGAGGTATAAAACCCTAACCCTAATCCTTAATTGTTATGTTTAAATCATGAGCTAGCTATTTAATTGTTTAATTATAGCTTTAATTTCATGTTTAATTTATTCATGTTAATTTTAAAGAAGTTCAAGTTAGTGTTTAATCTTTATAGTGTTAATTGTTATTTGAAGATTATGAAAACTTAACCAAGTTTCTAATTTGTTAAATGATATTTTTCTTAATTACATAATTAGCTTAATTACAAACTAGACTTTTGCTAATCATAATTAAGTGAGTTTTAAAATTATAGTAAAGGTTTAAATATTTTAATCTTGCTAATTAGTAATGTTTGCAAATTTTAGTTTTGGGTAAAAACTTGTAGTTTGGTAATAAAATGATATATGCTGCTTACTAGATTTCGGTATGTTTAGGCGTGGGTTTCTTTTGACATTGGGACGTTATTTATATTAGATTCCATGTTTATTATTGGGTTTTGAATGCGCGATCGGTACGATCAGGGTCTAGGTTTGGTAGTTGTGTCGCTTTGCATTCCTAGCTAGGGTCGTGCCGATGTCGTTCGTGTCTTTGTGTAGCTTTTGCTCTTGAGTTCTTTTCGTAGTGTCGCTATGCACGTTAGCCACTTGACGAACACTTGAGAGTACGTTTAGAGTTGGTGCATCGGTCAAACGTAGTTTGTACGTGTTATTGGTCGATTGCTAATATAGACTTGTTATATTGTTATATGCTTTCAGGACGCAAGCGGGGACTTCGGGCGCTGGGAACAGGGGAAAGCGAGTGGTAGGCTTTACTTAGCCAGGAGCGTTGGTGTGTAGATTTAACATCTATAGGGGAATCGCCCACATGGTGTTATGCGTCTGGGCTAGAGATGTTATGAATTGTCGTACATTCTATTTCATATATAGAGTTGCGCATACACCTTATTGCATAGTTTCTGGTTGTGCTTGGACTAGTATCCTTAGGACACTGCATTATTATTGACGGCTCATGTTGCATGAGCACTGATTGTATGCCATACACAACGTCAATAATTGTCATGACACGCACAACACACATACCTATATGATATCGTTTGGTTAGGGACATCGAGATATTGATTCATATTTCTTTATGCATATGTTATATAGCATACCTGTATATATCTACATGCTTACACATATGCCTTGACATGCTTACATGCTAGTTATGTTAGTGTATATGCCCTAGGGGCCATTAATGTATCATACTAGCCTGTATATTACTTAATGGAAGCATGGGATATTCACAGTTATATTAACAGTCTTGCTAAACATGTTAGTACGCTACTTGGTTTATTTCTATCTTAATATGTGTATATGTTAGCATATCGAGAATACATATTGATAGAGCCCTTAGGATCTTGCTTGACTACCAGCGTTGTGATGGCAGTCACACTAGTGGGGGCTGGGTAGTCTATAAGCACATCCTTTTTCAGATCCTTAGTCATAGGATTATCGAGACAGGGCATCGATACTCCGGAGTAGACTAGTGTGTACGCTTCTCATCCCAGTTGGGGAGATGGTCTGTCCCACAGCCATCAGTACGTCGTACTGGAGATAGTATACATGTGCTCGTTGGGTTACGGGTACACCGGACAGGACTCGTAGGGAACTGTTGGTTGGTATTATATCCGTCGTCAGTTAACAGTTCCCAGGTGACATGAGTACAGCATAGTCCACTGACTTGACACTGCTGCTTCGCCTCGAGTGTGTTCCCATTGTTTTTAGATTGCTACCCTACCACGACTCAAAGAAGTCGTGCAAACAGGTAGCAGTTGGGTGCAGTCCTGAAACACTTGGTGGCAGTGGTGGTTAGATATGATTCTTTTCTCCCGGTATTGGGAGTTGATATCGCGCTGTGTTTGGAAAGCCATTACGCAAAGTCCCTGGCCAGGGCAAATGAGATTTACTGGTAGGATTTCCAGTAGCTTCTCAAGGTGTAATTGGCTTCACTCTGACATGACTTATACGGCTTTTAGGGGACTGACGCTTGCCGCCCCCTAGGCCTGATATGCGATAGTCTTAGACGAACAGACCGGACTGTACGGAGATTGTCACATCAGGCTTAGTAGGAGTTCGGATGGGTTTCCCTATCGGCCTTCTTATCGACATCTACCTGGGGACCGTTATGTACAGCCAGTGCTGCCTGCGGTTTGTGGTTAAACCCACTGCCAGCGTAGTGTCGAGTCTTTAGAGTCCCACACAGAGAGTTTCCCTGCTTCGGGCGAAACGATATATAGGTCGTATGGTTTTACGACAGGGTTCGGACACATACGTGTTTTTACGCATGTATGATGTTCGGACAGTTTATACTAGCAGGCTTTGGTTTAAGCCAGATTCTAGTATTGGATTATTGGATTTATACAGTCTCAGTATTTCCGTGTTTTCACAGATGGGAGGGGCATTCTCGTAATTAGTCGAGAAGCTTCTAGATGATTGATGAGTTGGAGGCTTAGGTGGAATTTGCATTAAATGGATTAATGACTCATGGTGTGATTCATCCAAATGAGTTATTGAAGCATTTATTGCTTAATGACTCATGAGGTAATTCACACATAGTGAGTTAATGAAGCACGGTTGATATTATCATATGTTATTCATTTAATAATTATCATGCTTCATATATATTCACAAATGAGATATTATTCATATCATTCTCACTCTCACCTTCTCTCTCCTCAAGCTCTCTCTCTTCAAAGAACTAACCCTAACCTCTCATGTGTTGAGATCCAAGGGTTAGCAAGAATAATAAATCCTTAATCCTATTCTATATCATCTAGGTTGCTTTGATTAGCACTCATAGCAACCTAGTTACCTCAAGTTAGAGGTTAAGCTTGGAGAAGTAGCTCTCGGGTGGATCTTCTATCACATCGAGGAGGCCGCCGAGGAGGTGAACAAAGAGAACAAGAAGGAATTGATTCATTAGGTATAATCATCTATCATAGTAGATAATCACTTCTATATAGGTTATTAGTTAGGGTTTAGCAAAGATCCTTAAAGTTAGTCGATGTTAGTTTAAACAAAATGATTGTTTTACCTATTCCGCCTCCCCGCATCATGTGGGGTGTCTAACGTCGAGTTACAGTGGTATCGGAGCCTCGCTAAACCATAACTAACTTGTTAGCATAGTCGTTAGAAATTCGATCGCAAAACGAACCCGAAAATAGGACGTTTTAACTTAGTTTCTGCCGATTTTAAAACGGGGTCTAAATTTTTTTTCAGAAACCCTTAAAAATACAAGCAGGGAATTATAAGATTACTGGTGAAATTTGGGATCGTAACTCGGCCAAACCGCCGCGGAACCGCGGCCGATCCAAGTGATCCTCCGCGGATCCACGGCCGAGTTGAAGCCGAGTCAGCCCAAATTTGCCTAGTAACTCTTCTGTGTTGATGTTGTATTTTCTGGGATGTTTTGTTTCTGCTCAGGTTTCGGGTGCATAGAGAATTATTTGCAAAAGATTCATTTATGTTTGCTTGATCGAAATTCTAAGATATTTGGCTAACTTGATTATATCTGTGATGTGTTTAATGTGTTTGTAAACCTCCCCTAACTGCTAGTATGTCGGTTAGCAGGGGGTTGCACATTTCTGTAATGATTTTTACTGGTTTGTGTTTGTGGACTTGTTGGATTGTCGTGAATGGATAGCCGGGGATGTGAGACGAGTGTTTCTTTCATTCAAATGTAATTTTTAAATTGTTGTAATATTCTTTTGCGGGGCACATCCGGGTTGAGCTTGTAGCCGCCGTTGTATTATTTCATTTACTGTTTTCTGCTCCTAGGGTAGACCCAAGATGGGGTACACAAACTACCGGGTACTTTGAAGTGTTTAGTGGCCTACTCACGTTGTTGAGGGAGACCGCTTCACTTCGGGTACTAGGCGGGTAGTTTGCCGTACCCGTAGGGGTCTAGGGTAGGGTTTTGGCTATTCATCGCGACTATGAAATCCGTCTTTCTTTGCAAGCTCAAAAGGAATGCGGATTCGTAGAAAATCCAATATGTTCATCTGTGATCTGAAATGCCTATTATTGCGTCTGACGAATGTACAATATCTATATATGATATCTATTAGGCGTCGCTTATGTTTTGCACCCGCGCTAGCCCAGCCCCCGCTCTGTCATTAATTAAGTAACCTAACGGGTGAATGACGGAACCCAGCGGTGAATGCGGATGGCATACGAGGACGTTGTATTTTCATTGTTTTCTGCAATGATAGGTTAATTGATGGGACGCATTATATTAATGTAAAGAAAATAAACCAAAGTTGAATCGTTGGAACAGTTTAAAAGAAACTACTCGGTTATTTTAAAACAGAGGATATTTTTTAAATTGCGGAGCTTAAGCCACTCCTTTTAAAAGCTATCAGGTTCCTTCGATCATATCAAGTTCACCACGTTCACGGTTTCGCCAAAACCATTCGTAGCCCTCCGTCATTTCATTTGAGTATTCAGTAGTATTCAAGCTATGTATTTTGACCAACGCCAATGCATAGTGTTTGGTAGCTGCTGGGTATTCATTTGTTGCATAGATAGATGAGTTAGTTTGGGACAGTCGTATTATCATTTGGCCAACGTCAGGGGAATGTACGGATGGGTTCAAATTAACAAGATAATGATGGGTAGAACTTGACATGTGACTTATGACATTTTGACCAACACCAAGGTCATAAGAGCATGGGGCAGAAATTTATATCGGGAATTTCTAAAGAAACTAAAATTTGCAAAGAGTTGCATACCATTTGGAGTGTGATAATTTTGGTAGGATTCCTTCAGTTTTATCACACGATGATACTAGGATCCCGATCCTACTATGAGTATCCGCTACTCATCAGGAGATTCGTCACTTAACGATCAATACTATAAACCAAGCAGGTGACGAGAAAGGTGTCAGCGGGGTTACGCCAACAGAGAAAAGAGGTTATTTAATTAAGGAACTTCGCCAAAACGTCGTAAAACCTCCCTCGAAGTACCGATACTGGCCTGGCTGAACGGTTAAGCAAGTATTGTACGGTGAGAATAGTCCTGACAAGTTCTCATTTTTGGTTTGATGAGGAATTCGAGAATCAGTAGGAGCCATCCTGTTTAGATAAACTAAAAACCACTCTAAACTTGCAAGAGCATCATGCTAAAGTGTTCCCTCTCTCTCTTATTGCAGCGACCCAGAACATGACAGGCCTTAAGTTACTATCAGATAAAAATATTTTGACAGGGCCAAACTATAAAGATTGATTCCGGAATGTTAAGATGGCTATTACTTATTGTTAGTGTATATGCCCTAGAGTCCATTACTGTATCATACTAGTTTGTATATTACTTAATGGAAGCTTGGGATATTCATCTTGTATAGACAATCTTGCTCAATATAGTAGTATGCTACTTGGTATGTTTCTTCTTTAATGTGTACGTATGTTTATTTTAGTATATCACCTATACACATTAGTGGAGCCCTTAGGATCTTTGCTTGATTACCAGCGTTGTGATGGCAGTCACACTCGTGGGGGCTGGGTAATCTATAAGCACATCCTTATGCAGGTCCCTAGTCCCAGGACTATCGAGACAGGGCATCGATACTCCGGGGTAGATTAGCGTATGCGCTTCTCATCCCAGTGTGGGAGACGGTCTGTCTCACAGCCGTCAGTACGTCGTACTTGAGATAGTATGCGGGTGCTCGTTAGGTTACGAGTACACTGGACAGGACTCGTAGGGAACTGTTGGTTGGTACTATACTTATCGTCAGTTATCAGTTCCCAGGTGACATGAGTACAGCTTAGTCCGCTAACTTGACACTATCACTTCGCCTCGAGTGTGTTCCCACTGTACTTTGATTACTACCCTACCACGGCTCAAAGGAGTCGTGCAAACAGGTAGTTTTTGGGTGCAATCCCGAAGCACTTAGAGGTAGTGACGGTTAGACAGGATTCGTCTCTCCCGGTATTGGGGGTTGACATCGCGCTGTGTTTAGAAGAGCCATTACACGAGTAGTCCCTGGCCAGGGCAAGCGAGATATACTGGCAGGTTTCCAGTGTTATCTCAGGGTGTTCTTGGCTTCACTCCGACACGACTTGTACCGCTATTAGGGGACTGACGTTCACCGCCCCTAGGCCCGCCATGCGATGTATCAGACGAACAGACCGGACTGTATGGAGACTGTCACATTCAGGCTCAGTAGGAGTTCAGATGGGTTTCACCTCGTTAGTCTTCTTGTCGGCAGCTACCTGGGGACCGTTACGCACAGCTAGTGCCGCTTGCGGTCAGTGGTTAAACCCACTGCCAGCGTAGTGTCGAGTCTTTAGAGTCCCACACAGAAAGCTATTCGCCTTAAGGCAAAAGAGTAGAGGTCGCATAGTTTTGCGACAGGTCGCATGGTTTTTCGACAGGGTTCGGTCACATCCGTGCACTTGTGCACGTTTGGTGTCCGGACAGTTAGCACTAGCGGGCATTGGTTTAAGCCAGATTCTAGTGTACGTTTTGGGATTGGTTTTATCTCGTTTGTATTCGTGTTCTTCGGAACGCGGATGCGGGTGTCTATGCACAGTTGACAGAGAGACAGAGGCAAAGGATTCTCATTTGGGTTGTTGACTGTTGACTGTTAACTGTTGACTATTGACTTTTGACTAAACCCTAATGAGAATAAGATATATGATTAACAATAATATTAATTAAGTATTATAGTGAAATGGTTGTTGAGGGGTTGAATTTGTTGACTTGTTGACTTTGTTGACCGCTTGACTAGGTTGGACTAGTTGACCATCATCATGACAATGGCTATCATTCCATGGCAAAGACTTTTGCTTGCTTGTTTATTTATGCAAAATGAGTGCATGAAATGATATAGCCATTTTGACTTAAACCATCACACAATACTTGATTACTATTTTTGTTATGATGGTTTTGGAGTATGAGAGGTTGGATGGCAAAAGACTCTCTCATTCTCTCATTTCATTTCTCTCTCTTTCCATCACTTGCTCAAGCTCTCCCTCTTCCACTTGCTCTTTTTAGCTCAAGGCAAACCATTCTCATGTGTTGAGACTCATTGCCTTAGAGATAAAAAGACACCAAAATAATCCTCTACTCATTCTAGTTCATAAGGCCTAGCAAGCCAGGTGTTCTAGTTTCTTCAAAGTTCGAAGAAGAAGCCAATGGTAGAAGCTTTCAGGTGGATCCATCTTCGGCGCAAGGAGACGACGAGGTGAGGCCGATCCGTATACCGGAAAGAGTGGAAGACGAAGGAGTTCAAGAAAGGTATAGCCCCCTAACCGAGTAGGTAAAACTCTACTTAGGTTGTTAGTTAGTTGTTTAACAAAGATCCGTATTTTGAGTCCATGTTACCACCCTCTTGAAAATCGTTTTTTATCACTTCCGCAATCCCGTAAGTACCGGGAAGGATAGCATGAACTTACAGTGGTATCAGAGCCTAGTTAAACACTATCTAACATGTTAGCAATGTAAGTAGAAGTTCGATCGGAGAAAAAGTCTCGAAAAAAACCCGGAAAATCAAGTTTCTGTCGATTCTGTATTCTGTTCAAAAATTGATAAATCATACTCCAAAAATTGACTCAGGATTTTTAAAAGACACTCAAGAAATTTGGTCCAGAGAACCGTTCAAAGCGCCGCGGAACCGCGGCAGGAGCACGCTCCTGCCGCGGATCCGCGGCCGAGTTGAGTCGGTCGTGGCTCAAATTTCTTGTAGTGTGTTTCTGGGGGTATTTTGGGATTTTTACAATATGTCTTTTCTACCCAGATTTTCCAGAAAGAAAAATTTGTTTTTGGGGCTTGAAAATCCGTATTTTTATCGAACTTCTAAAGACTAAGGCTAACGGGTTTATATCTGTGATGTGATATTTGTATTGCACGTCTGCTAATCGCTATATGTCGACTAGTGGGGGTTATACAAATCTGTGATCTGTAATGTTGCTGGTATGTGTATATGAATTCATTGGATTGTCGCGGGTGAATATCCAGGGGTTGTGAGACGAGAGTTTTCTTTTCTTTCAATTCATGTAAAATTTGTAAATTGATGTAATATTATTTGTATGGCCGCACAACCGGGTCGGGGTTGTAGCCGTCATTGTATAATTTCTTTTTACTGTTTTTGCTCCTAGGATAGACCCATGGTGGGGTGCACAAACTACCAGGTATCTCGAAGTGCCGAGTGGCCTACTCACGTCGTTGAGGGAGGTTGCTCCGCTTCGGATATTTGGCGGGTAGCTTGCCGCACCCGTAGGGGTCTTGGGTAGGGTATTGGCTATTCACCGTGACCGTGTAATCCACTTTTCGTTACAAGCTCGTACGAATTGCGGATTCCTAGTATATCCAATGTGTTCATCTGTGATCTGAAATGGCTATCATTGCAATATATCTATATACGATATTATTTAGGCGTTGCTTATGTTTTTCAGCCGCGCTAGCCCAGCCCCCGCTCTGTCGTTAGTTAAGTAACCTAACGGGTAATGACGGGGCCCCGTGGCGAATGCGAATGGCATAAGCGTACGTCATATTTTGGTTGTTTTCTGCAATGGTAGGATTAAATGATGGGACACATTAAAAGAACTAATGCAAGAAAATAAACCAAGTAAAAGTCATTGGATCACTTTCAAAAACCACTCGGTTTCTTTTCAAAAAGAACTTTTAAATGCGGAGCTTAAGCCACTCCTTTTAAAAGCTATCTCGTTCCATCGATCATATCAAGTTCACTACGTTCAAGGTTTTGCCAAAACCATCCGTAGCCCTCCATCATTTCAGTTAAATATTCGGTAGTATTCAAGCTATGTATTTTGACCTTACGCCAAGGCATAGTGATTGGTAGCTGCCGGATATTTATCTGTTGCATAGATAGAATGCGTTGGTTTGAGACAGTCGTACTGCCATTTTGGCCTACGTCAAGGGTAGGTACGGGTGGGTTCAAATTAACCTGGATAATGATGGGAAGAACTTGACATGTGACTTATGACATTTTGGCCTCACGCCAAGGTCATAAGAGCATGGGGCAAAAATCCACATCGAGAGTTTCAAAAGAACTGAAACTTGCTAGCGCTGCATACCATTTGGAGTGTGATGATTCTGGTAGGATTCCTTCAGTTTTGTCACGCAATGATATTTGGATCCCGATCCTACTGTGAGTATATGCTACTCCTCGGGAAATTTCTCACTTAATGATCAATGTTATAAACCAAGTAGGTCTCTAGAAAGGTGTTAGCGGGGCTACGCCCCTAGGGAAAAGAGGTTATTTAATTGAGGAACTTCGCGAAAGCGTTGGAAAACCTCCTTCGAAGTGCCGACACCAACCTGGCCGAACGGTTAAGCAAGTATTGTACGGTGAGATTGATCCTGACTAATTCTTCCTTTTTGGTTTGAGGAGGGATTCGAGAGACAGTGGGAGCCATCCTGTTTAGACAAATTAAAAACCACTCTAAACTTGCAAGAGCATCATGCTAAAGTGTTTCTTCTCTCTCTCCTAATTGCAGCGACCAATCATCATGACCGGACTTAAGTTACTACTAGATAAAAATATACTGACAGGGCTAAACAACAAAGATTGGCTTATGAATGTCAAAATGGCAATCACTTATGACAAGTTGGGGTATCTCCTTACCACCAAAGCTCCCCCTGTCCCAGGTCCCAAAACCAGCGTCGCGGATAGGGAAATCCGTAAGACCTGGGAAATCGATTGCGCGAAGGCCAAGTGTCTCGTGCTTGCCTCTATGGACAACGAACATCAGAGGAGGCACGAAAATATGGACCTCGAATCTATATTTCTCCATATAAAAGAACTGTATGAAGAGCAATCTCGTAACGCAAGATACGGAGTGTCGAAGAAGCTATTTTCGGCAAGGTTGGCCGTCGAATCATCGGTAGCGGAACACATGCTTAAGATGATTGGCTTCATAGAGGAGCTCGCGGACCTTGGGACCACGTTGGAGAATGAGCTCTATACGGACTTGATTCTTCAGTCCCTTCCTTCCACTTACGCCCAGTTCATCGTGAATTTCAACTTGCAAGAAAAGGAAGTTGAACTTTCAGAGCTCCTCAACATGCTGAGGAGTGCAGAGGGCACCCTACAGAAAGGTAGGAAAACATCCACTTTGTTTGTAGGAGGATCTTCCTCTTCTAGGTCCAAGGCGAAAGCTAAGAGAAAGAAGAAGAAAACCCCCGCCAAACCAAGGGGCGGTGTTAGTAAAGTGGATACGAAGGGAAAGGCAAAAGCAACAAAGATAGCGGGGAAACTTGTGGGGAAGAAAGAGTGCTTTTACTGTCATAAGAGTGGGCACTGGAAGAAAGATTGCAAAGCTTGGAAAGATAGAACACAGGATCTGAAGCAAGTTGCGGCTTCAGCTTCAGGTGTGTATGTTATTGAAAACTGTCTATCAATAAACTCTACTTCCTGGGTATTGGATACCGGATCAGGATCTCATATCTGTAATTCTTTGTAGGAGTTGAGAAACCGTAGGGTTTTGAAGGCAGGTGACATGACCCTCAAAGTTGCAAACGGAGCTAGCATGGATGCTAAGGCCGTGGGGGACTATCACCTGGGGTTGTCAGATGGACACGTTTTGGTTTTGCGTAATTGCTATTTTGTACCCAATGCAACTTGTAATATCATTTCTGTATCTTTATTATCTAAAGAAGGTTATGAATTTGCATTTGTAAGTAATGTTGTAAACATTCACCTTAATCAAGTTCTGATTGGGTCAGGTACATTAAGCAATGGTATATACGTATTAAACCAACCACAGATTTTCAATGTCCAGAATACACACAAAAGAAAGTCTCCGGAAATAAATCAGACTTTCTTATGGCATTGTAGACTGGGTCACATCAATGAGCGAAGGTTGACGAAGTTACATACAGAAAGATATTTCAATCCTTTCGAATATCAATCATATGCCACTTGTCAATCCTGTCTCAAAGGAAAGATGACAAAGACTGCGTTCATTGGACACGGAGTAAGAGCGAGCGAGCTCTTGGGACTTGTACATAGCGACGTGTGCGGTCCAATGTCTACACATGCGCGAAGCGGTTATTCTTACTTCATTACTTTTACGGACAACTTTTCAAGGTACGGTTATGTCTTCTTAATGAAACATAAATCCGAAGCCTTTAGAAAATTCCAGGAATATAAGAATGAAGTAGAAAAACAAACCGGCAAAAGTATCAAGACACTAAGATCGGATCGAGGTGGTGAATACTTGAGTGCCGAGTTCCTGTACTATTTAAAAGAGAATGGAATTCTCTCTCAGCTTACTTCTCCATACACTCCGCAACATAACGGTGTATCGGAGAGACGGAACCGGACCCTATTGGATATGGTACGTTCCATGATGAGTAACACTGAGTTACCGCGATCATTCTGGGGATATGCACTAGAATCAGCTGCATACCTTTTGAACCGAGTTCCAACTAAGACCGTGCTTACCACACCATATGAGATATGGAGTGGGAAGAAACCCTATCTTCAATATCTGAAGATCTGTGGATGTCCGGCTTTTGTCAAAAAGCAGCATGCGGACAAACTCGAGGCACGCTCAGTACTGTGCAAGTTTGTGGGATACCCAAAGAACTCCAGGGGGTATCTCTTCTATTACGCAGAGGAACAAAAGATCATTGTTTCTCGTAATGCCCATTTTCTGGAACACCAGTTCTTAGAAAAGGAAACAAGTGGGAGCGAAATAGAACTGGAAGAAATTCTAGAACCACGGACTATTACTGAAAGCTTAGTAGAACCAGAGGGTTCAAAAGAACATGACATTCCTACGCCGCTCCGCAGGAGTAGTAGGCAGTCTCATCCGCCCGAGAGATTCTACGGTTTTCTCAGAGACGGGGATAGAGAGGATTTCATCATTGATTATGATGAGCCGACTAGCTTCCAGCAAGCCATTCAGAGCGTTGACTCGGTAAAATGGCTGGATGCAATGCGGACCGAAATGGAGTCCATGTACACCAACAAAGTATGGACGTTGGACGTTGCTCCAGATGGGGTAAAACCCGTAGGATGCAAGTGGATCTTCAAAAGGAAGATTGGTGTAGATGGACAGGTTGAGACCTATAAAGCTAGACTGGGTGCAAAGGGTTTTCGTCAAAGACCTGGTTTGGACTTTGACGAGACCTTTTCTCCAGTAGCTATGCTGAAATCCATTCGGATCCTTCTTTCCATTGCTGCCTTCCATGATTATAAGATTTGGCAGATGGACGTAAAGACCGCTTTTCTAAATGGAAATTTAGAGGAGTGTGTTTATATGGACCAGCCAGAGGGTTTCATTCAGTGTGGGAGCAGCGGAAAGGTGTGCAAGTTGCTTAAGTCCATCTACAGACTAAAGCAGGCATCGCGGAGTTGGAACATCTGTTTTGATGAGACGGTCAAAGAATTTGGCTTTATCAAAAATCCAGATGAACCATGCATCTATAGTAGATTTGTAGCGAGAACTGTAGTATTCCTCGTTTTATACGTGGATGACATTCTCTTAATAGGAAATGACATTCCTATGCTATAATCTGTCAAAGGGTTCTTGTCACACAGGTTCTCCATGAAAGACCTGTTTGATGCCTCATACATTCTGGGGATCCGGATCTATCGTGACAGATCCAAGAGGATACTGGGACTGTCACAGTCCAGGTACATCGACACCATACTGAAAAGATTCAGTATGGAAGATTCCAAGCGCGGTAATCTACCGGCTTGTCACGGGATCAACCTCTCCAAAGAGATGTCTCCCATGACTGATTTGGAAAGGGATCGTGTTAGTTGTATGTATGCCCTAGAGGCCAGTATTGTACAGATGATGTATATTATATTGGATGCTTGGACAAATATAGAGATGACTTTCTTGCTCGAGATGATAGTATGCTATCTGGTTACTCTTTATCTTAACATGTACACTTGTCTCTTTAAACTGTCTTATAGTTACATGTTGATAAAGCCCTTAGGATGTGTACTTGACTACCTGGACTATGATGCAGATCATACTAGTGGGGACATTGTAGTCCATAGGTACATCCTTCAAGGTCCCTAGTTGTAGGTGTATCGAGACGGGGCATCGATATACCAGTGTAGACTAGCGTATACGCTTCTCGACCCATGAGATGGGCGATGGATGATCCCATATCCATTGGTGTTTGACATCGGAGATGGTATACGGGTGCTCAGTGGAGACTGGGTACACTGGACGGACTCGCCGATAACTCCCAGATGGTATTATACCTCACGTCAGATGGCAGTTCTCAGGTGACACTTGTACAGGTTAGTCTGTAGACCCAAGATCGTCATAGAGTCTTGTGTGATTCCCACTGTGCTTTGATCTCCACTTTACCACGTCCATGAGGGCGTGCAAAACGGTGGTCTTTAGGTACAGTCCCGAGTCATATGGAGGCAATGAGCGATAGGAGGGGTTTCGTCTCTCCCGGTATTGGGGGTTGATGTTGCGCTGTGCTCGATTGGCCGTAACAGGGAAGTCCCTGGCCAGGGCTGATCAGAGATTTGCTGGTAAGTGTTACCAGTATTTTCTCGACCCGTTATGAGCCTCACATCGGCACGACTTATCGGTTATTGGGGTCTGACGTATACCACCCCTAGACTTGATATGCGACATATCAGACGAACAGACCGGACTGTACGGTAAGTGTTACTGGTTGGATTCACAGGAGTGTGAGAGGGCTAGCTCGTCGATCTTCTGATCGCTCAATACCCGGATGGCCGTTACGTTTAGCAGACCGCCTGCGGCTTGTGGGTGCTTGATATGATCATCATCTGCTACCGGCGTATTGACGAGTCTTTAGAGTCCTACACAAAGGTTTCTTGGCTCAAGCGAAACGAAATAGGAGCGCATATGAGATATGTGCAGGACCGAGAATAATGCGTGTATGTGATACCGTATTTCATTCTCGCGATGGATGTATCGATTGGTTATATTCGATATAACCTAGATATCGAATCAAGGATTGATTCGATAAGCCGATACATAGGATACTAGTCGGTTATATGCGATATGACCGGATCGTTAAATGAAGTGTTGATTTAATGATTTAATGTATAATTATATATTTGATATATTACTTTGCATTAACTAGTATTGGTTCACTTTAAATGGTTTTCCTCACTTGATGTGCAAGAAGTATATGTGATATACTTTTGTGCACATATTTGTATCATGTTTGATGATACTTGATCATGTGGTTAAGTGTAAAGGATTAAACCATGGTTAAGAGATGATTAGGGTTTTGGTTTTTCATTTATTTATTTGTTTATTTATTTAGATAAGAATGGTGGCTAAGTTTGTTTCTAGTTGAAGCTTCATGAAGCTTTGACTTCTTAACCATTCTTGTCTTCATGCTTAACCCTAACCCATCCAAGTAACCATGGTCTATTCTCTACACTCTACCCTAGTTAGTTTATGATAAGTATTCATTTATTTATTCATTTTAACTCAACACTTATCATAATTCTAGCTTCATCATCTTCTTCTTCAAGATAGAAAGCTTGTTGCCATCAATGGCAACTTGAGATCTAAAGTGAGAAATCCAATTCTAAAGTGAACCCACCTCCTATTTCTTCACCCTCTACCTCTTGCCAAGTTGTTTTGGGTGTTTTCTTCACAAGTTTCACAAATTTGTGAAGTCGGAGCTTGAACTTGTGATGCCTCGACGTAGATCATCTTCGGCACGAAGCCGACGACCTAGTCCGCCCATTTCTCCGATCAAGCCGACGATTGAGTCCGGGATTCGAGATGGACAGCGAGAGGACGCCTACGTGGAGCCAAGGAAGTGGATATCCGGATCTACAAAGGTTGTAGCTTCTTATCTTTAGTTAAGTTGTTAATTAGATTCGTTTTTCGCCTAAATTTCTAGTCGACGATCCGTATTAGGGTTTCTCGGCACCCATAAAATTTGAAATTGGCATGGTTGATGCCTTGTGAGACCTCTATAGTGTGCCTAGGAACCCTACAGTGGTATCAGAGCCTAGCTAGAGCCTTAGGCGAAGTCTAGACGACGTTTGAAACCCGAATACACATCGAAACCCTAACACATCATGCTCTCTGGACTTTTTCTAAAAACTGGGATTTTTCAAGATTAAAAATGCTTAAAAAATTCAGCAGGGAATTCTAAGAATTACGGTGCAAATTTTTTCCAATGAACAGTATATTGTGCGGCGGAACCGCGGCAGAAGCATGGCTTCTGCGGCGGTTCCGCGGCCTACTGATGACGTCAGCCCTCCTCCTCTGCACAGTAATTCATCATTTCAACAGCTGAGTTTTATGGGTATTTTTAATATTTATTCAAGAGTTGAATTTTCTGGGGTATTTTAGAGCTTCGATGTTTCGATCGGATTATCAAATTTCGTCTTTGTGCTTTCCGGATAATTTTTTGAATATGTTAAAAAGTTCGACCGGATATAAATACCCAACTTTTCCCCTGTCGGGAAATTTCCAAGTGTTGGATTTTTCCATAGTTTAACGACGTTCTAAGTAGTGCAAGTAACGCGATGGACCCTCTAGAAGACAACAAACCTTAACTCGATTATGTGACCGTCTTAAACTGCCCTTTGAACCTTCGGGTTTGGGGCAGTACGGCGTGCCACATGTGAGGCGTTGGCTTGACCCTTCTACGGCTGGACCGTTGGTACTGAGGCACGAACTGAATGTTGTTAGACTTATTTCATGTGTTGACCTGTATTGGGAAAACTTGGGTATTCGACTGTTCGATCGGAAAGTTTAACATTTTCTGTTTATCTGGAATGTGATACAATAATTGGAATTCACAAACAGTTATGAGATAACTGAATGAATGTTATAAATCTAGCGGTTTAGTTTCACTTGATATTGAAAAGAGTTTTCGATAATGAGACTAAAATGCGGGGTTTATAACTGTTAGGCATGTGATGTCTAAGTATTTCATGCGATTAGGCATGTGATGTCTAAAGAGGTTGCGGATTCCAACTGTTGTAGTTTTACACTTTCTTTTCTGTGACCGTAAGTGTAGTATGTTCATATCGCCGGTTTCGTTGCTATACGTCAACGACAATTGGGGTATGCATACTTACTTACGTTGATGACATGTGATGTTATGTGTTGCTGGATATGTTATATTGGATCGTCGTGTTTGAATAGCCGGGGTTTTTTTATGTGAGATGAGTGTTTTTCATTTTCATTCATGTAAAAAACTTGTATGTAATATTCTTTTATTTGGGACACTTCCAGGTTGCAGAAGTTGTCACCCTTTGTATATTATTTACTTTTCTGCACTAGGATAGACCCAAGGAGGGGAGCACAAGTAACCGGGTTCTGGGGTCCAGTGGGAGACCAACTCGAGGAGTCGAGTCCGGGTCTCCTAACCCTAGAATTGGCAGGGTTGCTTGCCGCTCTCGTAGGGGTCTAGGGGTGTGGGATTGGCTATTCATCACGACCGTGGAATTCGTGTTTTATACTGGCTCGTATTGAAAACACGGACGTCCTAGTATATCCAATGTTTCATATGTTTCTTCTGCTGCAATATCTGTGATGTGATCATGTGATGTTCTGTGATAGATACTTTATATAGTATATATGATATATTATATAGACGTTACTTATGTTTTGCACCCGCACTAGCCCTACCCTGCTCTGTCGTTAGTTACCTAACCTAACGGTGCACGAGGGGACATCGAGGCGAATGCGGATGGCATAAGTGTACGTCGTATTTATCTGTGATGTTTAGGTGACTTAAATGATGGGACTTCATTAATGTGATTAATGAAATAAAAGAAACCAATTGATGTTGTAGAATCAAATTTTAAATAAAACAGGTAGCTACAGTTCTTGCTTTGCATAGCGGTATATATGATATACCCTGCACCTTATTCGATGAGGAAAGGACCGAGATCCCCTCACCGGGAGTGACTCCTTTAGCAATAACTGGCAGATGCTACATACTCGGTTTATTTTTGATTGCTTCTATAGTTTCTGCTTTGCACAGTGATATATATGATATATCCCGCACCTCATTCGACGAGGAAAGGGCCGACGATCCCTTCACCGGGAGTGACCCCTTTAGCAAAACTAGAAAAGCCTCAAAATCACTCCATTTCAAAACTTCATTTGATTCTACAACGATATCAAGTTTATTACGCAATAGGTTTTCAGAAAAACCTGTCGTAGCCCTCCGTCATTTCAGATAAGTACTAGTTAGTATTCGTGCTACGTTTGTTGACTATGTTAAGGCGTAGTGTGCGGTAGCTGACCAGTATTTATCTGCTTATGCATATGATGCAGATTGGATTAGGGTAGTCGTGCGACTTTGTTGACTATGTTAAGGGTCGTGCGGGTGGGTTTAATTCAATCAGGAAATGACGGGTTGAACTTGACTAGCACTTATAATTTGTTGACTATGTTAAGGTCATATAGCTGCTAGGGGCAAAATATTATCGGGAATTTCAAGTGTTGAAATTTGCAATGAGATTGCATACCTTCTATGAGATAGTTGGATCCCGATACCCACTGCGAGTAAGAGTTACTCCTGGGAGAGTTTTACACATTGCAATTAGCCGATCAAGTAGGTGTCTAGAAAGGTGTTAACGAGGTTACGCCTCTGGGAAAATGAGGTTTACAGTAATTAGGTTCGTGCGAAAGCACGGGGGACCTCCCTCAAAGTACCGACACTGGCCTGGCAGAAAGATTGGCAAACTTGTAGTGTGTAATTAATCCTGGCTAGTCTTTCCTTTTAGGGTTTGAAGGAAGATTTGATAAAAACAGTGGGAGCCATCCTGATTAGATAAGATAATAACCAATCTGATCTTGCACGAGCTTACGCTAAAGTGTTTTCTTCTCTCTCTCTCCAGGTAGCGACCATTTCATGCCTTAATAAAGGTAATAATATGGATGTATTGACCGAACCCGCATGTTTTACTGTGCTGGGGAACGTTGGTTCCGTTCTTACCTATAAGAGTTATAGGACTGAACAGGATATAGGGGAATACCAGGATTCCCATGCCACCCGAATCAAGAAAGTACATGTTGATGCATTTTCTTCGGCTGTGTTCGTTACTGAGAACTGTTTCTCCATTTGCTCCACGTCCTGGGTATTAGATACCGGGTCAGGATCCCATATATGTAATCAGTTACATGGGCTTAGGAAAGGTAGAGAACTTAGAGAAGGTGATAAAGATATTAGAGTTGGAAATGGTGCAATTGTTGCAGCTAAGACTGTCGGGGAATATCACCTTGTATTACCAACTGGTAATACATTGGTTCTGAACGAATGCTATTACATGCCGAACCTGATATGCAACATTATATCGGTTTCTTTGCTAAGTAAAGAAGGATATAATTTTGTATTACAGGACAATGTTATGAACATTTTCCGTAACCAAAAGTTGGTTGGATCAGGCACGTTGTGCAATGGCATTTATGTTCTAAATCAATCAACAGTTCTGAGCATAACAAACACACACAAGAGGAAGAGTTCAGAACTGAACGAATCCTTCTTCTGGCATTGTAGACTGGGTCACATCAATGCGACACGACTGGATAAGTTGCATAAGGATGGATATTTAAATCCGTTTGAATTTTCATCTTATGACACTTGCCAGTCATGTCTCAAAGGCAAGATGACCAAAACTCCGTTTACGGGACACGGAGAAAGAGTTATTGAACTCTTAGGACTGATACATAGTGATGTATGCGGTCCTATGTCTACACATGCCAGGGATGGTTCTTCATACTTCATTACATTCACTGACGATCTCTCTAGGTTCGGGTATGTGTTCCTGATGAAACACAAATCTGAAGCTTTTGAGAAATTTAGAGAATATAAACAAGAAGTTGAGAACCAAACCGGAAAAAGTATTAAAATCCTTCGATCTGATCGAGGAGGTGAATACTTGAGCAATGAATTCCTGGACTTCCTAAAAGAGAATGGGATTCTCTCTCAGCTGACTCCTCCATATACACCACAGCACAACGGTGTATCAGAACGGAGAAACCGCACCCTATTAGATATGGTGCGCTCTATGATGAGCACAGCTGAGTTACCTATTTCCTTTTGGGGATATGCGCTGGAGACAGCAACATACCTATTGAATCAAGTTCCATCTAAATCTGTACCTACCACACCATATGAGATATGGAGTGGGAAGAGACCATATTTTAAACGAGTTAAGATATGGGGTTGTCCGGCCTATGTCAAAAGGCAAAATCCAGACAAACTCGAGGCACGGTCAGTTCTTTGCAAGATTGTGGGATATCCTAAGAATTCACAAGGGTATCTATTCTACCATGCTGAAGAACAAAAGGTGTTTGTTTCTCAATATGCCACCTTTTTAGAAAAGGAATTCCTTGAAAAAGAAATTAGTGGCAAAGTGGTAGAGCTGGAAGAAGTTCCAGATACACAAACCGTAACTGAAGATTTAGTGGAACCAGAGGATTCAGTAGCTCCCAATGAACCTCAGCCTCTCCGCCGATCTAGTAGGGTTCCTCGCCAACCTGAGAGATACTACGGTTTTCTCATGGACGGTGGGAGCGAGGATTGCATCATGGAGGATGATGACCCAACTAGCTTCGAGCAGGCCATCACGAGTAGGGACTCGGTGAAATGGCTGGATGCTATGCGGTCCGAGATGGAATCCATGTACACCAACAAAGTATGGACTTTGGAAGTTGCTCCTGAAGGGGTAAAACCCATCGGGAGCAAGTGGATCTTCAAGAAAAAACTTGGTGTAGATGGGAAAGTGGAGACTTTCAAAGCTAGACTTGTTGCAAAGGGTTTTCGTCAAAGACCAGGTGTGTACTATGACGAAACCTTTTCTCCAGTGGCTATGCATAAATCCATCCGGATCATGCTTGCCATCGCTGCATATCATGATTACGAAATCTGGCAAATGGATGTTAAGACCGCCTTTCTAAATGGTGATTTAGAAGAGTGCGTGTACATGACTCAGCCAGAGGGCTTCGTAGACAGTGGGAGCAGCGGGAAGGTGTGCAAGCTGCTTAAATCCATTTATGGATTAAAGCAAGCATCGCGGAGTTGGAACATCTGCTTTGACGTCGTTATCAAAGAGTTTGATTTCGTCAAAAACCCAGATGAACCTTGTATCTACAAGAAGGTGGCAGAGAGTAAGGTTGTCTTCCTCGTATTGTACGTGGACGACATACTCTTGATAGGAAATGATATTCCTATGCTGCAATCGGTCAAGCTCTTCTTATCACAAAGATTCTCAATGAAAGATCTTGGTGATGCCTCCTGCATATTGGGAATCAGGATCTATAGAGATATATCCAAACGGATACTGGGATTGTCCCAATCCAGGTACATTGACACCATACTAAAGAGGTTTAGTATGGAAGAATCCTAGCGTGGGAACTTGCCCACGATCTCTGGAGTCACTCTCTCCAAAGAGATGTCTCCCAAGACTGATTTGGAGAGAGCTCGCATGCAAGGGATACCCTATGCTTCGGCTGTAGGCTCTATCATGTATGCGATGCTATGTACCAGACCCGATGTAGCATACTCACTAAATGTAGTGAGCAGGTATCAAGCTGATCCTGGAGAGAGTCACTGGACAGCTGTGAAGAGCATTCTCAAGTACTTGTGAAGGACTAAAGAGATGCTCTTGGTGTATGGTAACGGAGAACTCCAAGTGGAGTCCTTTACCGATTCGAGCTTCCAGAGTGATAAGAACGACTCTAAGTCGCAGTCGGGCTTTGTCTTTACCCTTTACGGAAGGGCGGTTAGCTGGAAGAGTTCCAAGTAGGAAACCGTGGCAGACTCGACGATGGAGGCTGAATACATCGCTGCCAACGATGCTGCCAAAGAGGCTGTCTGGATCAAGAAGTTCATTACTGAACTTGGAGTGGTTCCATCCATTGAGCATCCAATACCTTTGTATTGCGATAACAATGGAGCGATGGCTTTGGCCAAGGAACCCAGGTCCCATCAGCGATCCAGGCATATTCTGAGGCGGTATCATTTGATCCGGGAGATAGTTGATCGCCGGGAGATCGAGGTCAGGAGGGTTGACACGAAGAACAACACGGCGGATCCACTCACGAAGGCCATTCCCCAGATACAGTTTGAGAGACTCTTCGGGATGCTCGGTATGCGATACTACAGCAGCTGGCCCTAGTGCAAGTGGGAGATTGTTAGTTGTATGTATGCCCTAGAGGCCAGTATTGTACAGATGATGTATATTATATTGGATGCTTGGACATATATAGAGATGACTTTCTTGCTCGAGATGATAGTATGCTATCTGGTTACTCTTTATCTTAACATGTACACTTGACTCTTTAAACAGTCTTATAGTTACATGTTGATAAAGCCCTTAGGATGTGTACTTGACTACCTGGACTATGATGCAGATCATACTAGTGGGGACATGGTAGTCCATAGGTACATCCTTCAAGGTCCCTAGTCGTAGGTGTATCGAGACGGGGCATCGATATACCAGTGTAGACTAGCGTATACGCTTCTCGACCCATGAGATGGGCGATGGATGATCCCATATCCATTGGTGTTTGACATCGGAGATGGTATACGGGTGCTCAGTGGAGACTGGGTACACTGGACGGACTCTCCGAGAACTCCCAGATGGTATTATACCTCACGTCAGATGGCAGTTCTCAGGTGACACTTGTACAGGTTAGTCTGTAGACCCGAGATCGTCATAGAGTCTTGTGTGATTCCCACTGTGCTTTGATCTCCACCTTACCATGTCCATGAGGGCGTGCAAAATGGTGGTCTTTGGGTACAGTCCTGAGTCATATGGAGGCAATGAGCGATAGGAGGGGTTTCGTCTCTCCCGGTATTGGGAGTTGATGTTGCGCTGTGCTCGATTGGCCGTAACAGGGAAGTCCTTGGCCAGGGCTGATCAGAGATTTGCTGGTAAGTGTTACCAGTAGTTTCTCGACCCGTTATGAGCCTCACATCGGCACGACTTATCGGTTATTGGGGTCTGACGTATACCACCCCTAGACTTGATATGCGACATATCAGACGAACAGACCGGACTGTACGGTAAGTGTTACTGGTTGGATTCACAGGAGTGTGAGCGGGCTAGCTCGTCGATCTTATATTCGCTCAATATCCGGATGGCCGTTACGTTTAGCAGACCGCTTGCGGCTTGTGGGTGCTTGATATGATCATCATCTGCTACCAGCGTATTGACGAGTCTTTAGAGTCCTACACAAAGGTTTCTTGGCTCAAGCGAAACGAAATAGGAGCGCATATGAGATATGTGCAGGACCGAGAATAATGCGTGTATGTGATACCGTATTTCATTCTCGCAATGGATGTATCGATTGGTTATATTCGGTATAACCTAGATATCGAATCAAGGATTGATTCGATAAGCCGATACATAGGATACTAGTCGGTTATATGCGATATGACCGGATCGTTAAATCAAGTGTTGATTTAATGATTTAATGTATAATTATATATTTGATATATTACTTTGCATTAACTAGTATTGGTTCACTTTAAATGGTTTTTCTCACTTGATGTGCAAGAAGTATATGTGATATACTTTTGTGCACATATTTGTATCATGTTTGATGATACTTGATCATGTGGTTAAGTGTAAAGGATTAAACTATGGTTAAGAGATGATTAGGGTTTTGGTTTTTCATTTATTTATTTGTTTATTTATTTAGATAAGAATGGTGGCTAAGTTTGTTTCTAGTTGAAGCTTCATGAAGCTTTGACTTCTTAACCATTCTTGTCTTCATGCTTAACCCTAACCCATCCAAGTAACCATGGTCTATTCTCTACACTCTACCCTAGTTAGTTTATGATAAGTATTCATTTATTTATTCATTTTAACTCAACACTTATCATAATTCTAGCTTCATCATCTTCTTCTTCAAGATAGAAAGCTTGTTGCCATCAATGGCAACTTGAGATCTAAAGTGAGAAATCCAATTCTAAAGTGAACCCACCTCCTATTTCTTCACCCTCTACCTCTTGCCAAGTTGTTTTGGGTGTTTTCTTCACAAGTTTCACAAATTTGTGAAGTCGGAGCTTGAACTTGTGATGCCTCGACGTAGATCATCTTCGGCACGAAGCCGACGACCTAGTCCGCCCATTTCTCCGATCAAGCCGACGATTGAGTCCGGGATTCGAGATGGACAGCGAGAGGACGCCTACGTGGAGCCAAGGAAGTGGATATCCGGATCTACAAAGGTTGTAGCTTCTTATTTTTAGTTAAGTTGTTAACTAGATTCGTTTTTCGCCTAAATTTCTAGTCGACGATCCGTATTAGGGTTTCTCGGCACCCATAAAATTTGAAATTGGCATGGTTGATGCCTTGTGAGACCTCTATAGTGTGCCTAGGAACCCTACAGATCGCATGTCTATTATACCCTACGCTTCTGCGGTAGGCTCTATAATGTATGCGATGTTGTGTACCAGACCAGATGTAGCTTATGCACTGAGTGTGGTAAGCCGGTATCAGTCAAACCCTGGGGAGAAACACTGGATAGAGGTAAAGAACATTCTCAAGTACCTGAGAAGGACTAAGGAGATGTTCTTGGTGTATGGCGGAAAAGACCTCCAGATCGAGGCCTTTGCTGACTCCAGCTTCCAGAGTGACACGGATGATTCCAAGTCCATGTCGGGTTATGTCTTCACCCTCAATGGAGGGGCGGTGTGTTGGAAGAGTTCCAAACAGGAAACCGTTGCTGACTCGACGATGGAAGCGGAATATATAGCTGCTGCAGATGCCGCAAAAGAAGCCTTCTGGATAAGGAAGTTTTAACTGAACTTCAGGTGGTTCCGTCCATTGTTGATCCAATACCGCTGTATTGCGACAACAACGGGGCTATAGCTTTAGCGAAGGAACCCGGGTCCCATCAGAAGTCCAGACACATCTTGAGGCGGTATCACCTGATCAGGGAGATCGTGGGTCGCCAGGAGATCGAGGTTCGGAGAGTTTCTACGGAAGATAACACTGCTAATCCACTCACAAAGGCCTTACCCCAGACTTAGTTCGAGCGGCTGATCGAGATGATAGGTCTTCGATACGCCAGTACATGGCCTTAGTGCAAGTGGGAGATTGTTAGTGTATATGCCCTAGAGGCCATTACTGTAACATACTAGTTTGTATATTACTTAATGGAAGCTTGGGATATTCACCTTGTATAGACAATCTTGCTCAATATAGTAGTATGCTACTTGGTTTGTTTCTGCTTTAATGTGTACATGTGTTTATTTTAGTATATCACCTATACACATTAGTGGAGCCCTTAGGATCTTTGCTTGATTACCAGCGTTGTGATGGCAGTCACACTCGTGGGGGCTGGGTAATCTATAAGCATATCCTTATGCAGGTCCCTAGTCACAGGACTATCGAGACAGGACATCGATACTCCGGAGTAGACTAGCGTATGCGCTTCTCATCACAGTGTGGGAGACGGTCTATCCCACAGCCGTCAGTACGTCGTACTTGAGATAGTATGCGGGTGCTCGTTAGGTTACGAGTACACTGGACAGGACTCGTGGGGAACTGTTGGTTGGTACTATACCTATCATCAGTTATCAGTTCTCAGGTGACATGAGTACAGCTTAGTCCGCTGACTTGACACTGTCACTTCGCCTCGAGTGTGTTCCCACTGTACTTTGATTACTATCCTACCACGGCTCAAAGGAGTCCTGCAAACAGGTAGTTTTTGGGTGCAGTCCCGAAGCACTTGGAGGCAATGACGGTTAGACAGGATTCGTCTCTCCCGGTATTGGGGGTTGACATCGCGCTGTGTCTAGGAGAGCCATTACACGAGTAGTCCCTGGCCAGGGCAAGCGAGATATACTCGTAGGTTTCCAGTGTTATCTCAGGGTGTTCTGGGCTTCACTCCGACACGACTTGTACCTCTATTAGGGGTCTGACGTTCACCGCCCGCTAGGCCCGCCATGCGATGTATCAGACGAACAGACCGGACTATATGGAGACTGTCACATTCAGGCTCAGTAGGAGTTCAGATGGGTTTCACCTCGTCAGTCTTCTTGCCAGCATCTACCTAGGGACCGTTACGCACAGCTAGTGCCGCTTGCGGTCTGTGGTTAAACCCACTGCCAGCGTAGTGTCGAGTCTTTAGAGTCCCACACAGAAAGCTATTCGTCTTTAGGCAAAAGAGTAGAGGTCGCATGGTTTTGCGACAGGTCGCATGGTTTTGCGACAGGGTTCGATCACATCCGTGCACTTGTGCACATTTGGTGTCCGGACAGTTAACACTAGCGGGTTTTGGTTTAAGCCAGATCCTAGTGTACATTTTGGGATTGGTTTTATCTCGTTTGTATTCGTGTTCCTCGGAACGCGGATGCGGGTGTGTATGCACAGTTGATAGAGAGACAGAGGCAGAGGATTCTCATTTGGGTTGTTGACTGTTGACTGTTGACTGTTGACTATTGACTTTTGACTAAACCCTAATGAGAATAAGATATATGATTAACAATAATATTAATTAAGTATTATAATGACATGGTTGTTGAGGGGTTGACTTTGTTGACTTGTTGACTTTGTTGACTGGTTGACTAGGTTGGACTAGTTGACCATCATCATGACAATGGCTATCATTCCATGGCAAAGACTTTTGCTTGCTTGTTTATTTATGGAAAATGAGTGCATGAAATGATAGAGCCATTTTGACTTAAACCATCACACAATACCTGATTACTATTTTTGTTATGATGGTTTTGGATTATGAGAGGTTGGATGGCAAAAGACTCTCTCATTCTCTCATTTCATTTCTCTCTCTTGCCATCACTTGCTCAAGCTCTCCCTCTTCCTCTTGCTCTCTTTAGCTCAAGGAAAACCATTCTCTTGTGTTGAGACTCATTGCCTTAGAGATAAAAAGACACCAAAATAATCCTCTACTCATTCTAGTTCACAAGGCCTAGCAAGTCAAGTGTTCTAGTTTCTTCAAAGTTCAAAGAAGAAGCCAAAGGTAGAAGCTTTCAGGTGGATCCATTTTCGGCGCAAGGAGACGACGAGGTGAGGCCGATCCGTACACCGGAAAGAGTAGAAGACGAAGGAGTTCAAGAAAGGTATAGCCCTCTAACCGAGTAGGTAAAACTCTAGTTATGTTGTTAGTTAGTTGTTTAACAATGATCCGTATTTTGAGTCCATATTACCACCCTCTTGAAAATCGTTTTTTATCACTTCCGCAACCCCGTAAGTACCGGGGAAGGGTAGCATGGACTTACACTTATGACAAATTGGGGTATGTCCTTACCACTAGGGTATATGCTGTCCCTGGTCCAGAATCCAGTGTCGCGGAGAAGGAAATCCACAAGACCTGGGAGATTGATTGCGTGAAGGCCAAATGCATCGTGCTTGCTTCTATGAATAATGAACATCATAGGAGGCACGAGAATATGAATCTTGAATCCATATTTCTCCACACAAAGGATCTGTATGGAGAGCAATCTCGTATAGCTAGATACGAGAGCTCGAAGAACTTGTTTCAATCGAGGCTGGCCGTCGGGTCATCTGTAGGAGAACATGTCCTAAAGATGATTGGCTATATATAAGAGCTCGCGGACTTTGGGACGACTTTAGAGAACGAGCTCTATACAGACTTGGTTCTTCAGTCCCTTCCTTCCACCTACGCCAAGTTTATTCTGAATTTCAACATTCAAGGAAAAGAAGTTGAACTTTCAGAACTCCTTAACATGTTGAGGAGTGCAGAGGGCACCTTGCAGAAAGCAAGGGAAACACCTACTATGTTTGTTCGCGGTGCTTCCTCTTCTGGGTCCAAGGCTACGGGCAAAGGAAGGAAGAAGAAGGCCGCTACCAAACCGAGAGGTGGTGTTGGTAAGGTGGGAGTTAAGGGAAAGGCAACGGTTGCGGTGCCAGTAGTGGTAAAAGACGAGTGCTTCCACTGTCGTAGGAAAGGCCATTGGAAGAAAGATTGCAATGCTTGGATTGCCCAGAACCAGGAACCGAAGCAAGCTGCGGCTTTGACTTCAGGTGTGTTTGTAATTGAAAATTCTCTGTCAATCAACTCTACTTCCTGGATATTGGATACCGGATCAGGATCTCATATATGCAAATCATTGCAGAAATTGAGAAACCGTAGAGTGCTGAAGGTTGGTGATATGACCCTCCAGGTTGCTAATGGAGCTAGCGTGGGTGCTGTGTCCGTAGGGGATTATCACCTTGGTTGACGAGTGGACATATTTTGGTTTTGCGCAACTGTTTTTGTGTACCTAGTTTAACGTGTAATATCATATCAGTTTCGTTGTTATCAAAAGAAGGTTATGATTTCATGTTTGTAAGAGATGTTGTTAGCATCCACCTTAATCATGGGTTGATTGGGTCCGGTACACTAGATAACGGTATATACGTGTTAAACCAATTGCAGATTTTCAATGTCAAGAACACACTACAAAGAAAGTCTCCATATTTAAATAAGGCTTTCTTATGGCATTGTAGACTAGGTCACATCAATGAGACAAGGTTAACTAAGTTACATAGAGAAGGATATTTCGATCCGTTCGAATATCAATCCTATGCCACTTGTCAATCATGTCTCATAGGAAAGATGACAAAAACTCCATTCACTGGACATGGAGTAAGAGCGATCGAGCTCTTAGGACTCATACACAGCGATGTATGTGGTCCAATGTCTACACATGCAAGAGGTGTTTTTTCATATTTCATTACTTTTACGGACGATTACTCTAGATATGGATTCATTTTCTTAATGAAACATAAATCCGAGGCCTTTGAGAAATTCCAAGAATATAAGAATGAAATAGAAAACCAAACTGGCGAAAGTATCAAGACACTGAGATCTGATCGAGCTGGTGAATACTTAAGTGCCGAGTTCCTAGGTTACCTAAAAGAGAAAGGAATTCTCTCTCAGCTTACTCCTCCATACACTCCATAGCATAATGGTGTATCGGAAAGACGGAACTGAACCCTATTAGATATGGTACGTTCCAAGATGAGTAATGCTAAGTTACCGCGATCTTTCTGGGGTTATGCACTAGAATCAGCTGCATATCTTTTGAATAGGGCTCCTACCAAGACTGTGTCTACCACGCCATATCAGATGTGGAGTGGGAAGAAACCCTATCTTCAGTATCTGAAGATATGGGGATGTCCAGCTTTTGTTAAAAAGCAGCATGCGGACAAACTCGAGGCACGATCAGTACAGTGTAAGTTTGTGGGATATCCAAAGAACTCCAAGGGGTCTTTCTTCTATTACGTAGAGGAACAAAAGGTTTTTGTTTCTCGTAATGCCCTGTCACGACCTGAAATTCGGCTCGTGACCGGCACTTAACCACGCAACGTCTACAGGCGTAACACGACTAAATAAGCCAAACCCAGAAATCAAAACCATTTAAAAGTAGTGAGTGTTGAAAACATTTGATTAAAACATTTGGAAAACCTTAAGTAGTTTAATAACAATCTTTAAAGTTAAGATATCATCTTAATAATTTTAGCAGCATTTCCTTTGTAAAACTAACCCCGAAATCGGGTACAATAGGATATAAGTGAAAATGATATACAATGAAAATAAAACATCCCCAAACGGAGGCAATCATGCCCAACGGCAGAAACCATCACCACAAGAGTAATATACGACGCCGTAGCGAAGAAATGAGCAATAAGTAAAAACATCACAGAATAATAAAACTGCATATATAAAGTCGGCTCCCACAAGCTTGACACCAGAATACAAATAATATACATTATCGTCCTCATACTGTCTCTAAGTCAAATACATATAAAGGTAGATGGAGAATAGTAGAAACAAAAGTATGTATATAGAATTAACCAGATACCACAACCCACTTAACAGCAAACAGCTCACGCTCCAACTGTAGTGGTATCTGTAGCCAAAAGATGCAAAAGGCAGCCTGCCGTGACTACTCTGAGGGGCAACCTGCAAATACTGTGGCATAACGGGGGTGAGTTGCCAACTCGTGAATAGAGATAACATATAAAGGTAATCGCGAGCATGCACGTACTGTGCTACTCTATCAAATACCAACAGATAAAGTCTATATGCGATAAGCAGTATGTGCATAATCATGCAAGTGCTCTGTCAAGTAAAATGACTACAGGATGAGATGCATAATAATAAATGTTGAGCATGAGATGAAATAACATCTACACGGAATTTCAACGTGGAAAAATAACCGGTGCCCATCAATGCATCCAAATCCCAATAAACTCATGCGCTGGCACTCCCATCGGCCCTAAAATCCTGTAAATCTTGGCGAATCACGAATGCCCATCATCGGCACTCAAATATCATAAAAACTCGTGTCCAGCATCGACACGCAAATCCTCACATATCGGGCTCCGTCAGTCCGGATCAGCCCACGGGCTCCGTCTGCTGTATCGGCCCTCAGCCCCGGCAGTACGGGTCATCCCGCATCCATCTATCGACTCTGGTCAATATCCTCCGGATAACCGCCAGGTCCAACCAATCACCGGTAGGTACTTGCCACCCTGCCAGGCTCATCGTCTACTCCAAGAAAAACATTTCTCGCTCCTGGGAACCATACCGGGTCCACCACGAATCCGTAAACGGATCATCCAACTCCTCGAATTGGGTTTCAAGCACACGTCTCAGAACCGAGAAAACGCGTGGTGGACGCACCAAAATATCATATCAAGAGAAACCGGGTTTTCAAATAGTGCATAATTTCTTAAATTACCCCACGGTCCTCAAAACCAGAAATCACATGAAATCCCAAAACCAATGAATAAGTCAATGCGATGTGATAGGTACATCAAGTCATACTATAAGTAAAAGGGAGAAACCGCTTTTTAAAATAGTTTCAGTTTTCCAAAAGGCATCATGCGGCTCCCAATTTCTATGAAAATCTTATCGAATCATATGTGAGATGAACTACAGTATAATGATCATGACAATTCTACAGTGAGAGTGTCATGGCAATTACTAACGGTGTGTGTAACATGCAGATTAGTACTCGTGCAACATGAACCATTAGTAATAGTGCGGTGTTCTATCAATTCTAAGTTTATATACATATAGCAGGGAATGCGGTATGCAACAAACAGTATCCATGTAGGTAAATGCAATATGTAGGTATAAGGTCCTATCAGCCCTGACGCATAACGCCATGCGGGCGATATCCCCGTAGATGTTAAATCTACTCACCGTAGTCTCGCACTAAATGTAGCCGACGACTTGTTTCCCCTTTTTCGCGGCGTCCGTCATACTCGCCTGTGAACCTAGAATTTCATAGAATATCACACATAAGCTCAAATCTACAAAAACGCGATATTAAAGTCAAACTAGAAACCCGCGTCGCAAACCAAGCGCGCGTGCGCGCGATATGCTAAAACGTGTGTGTGCTCAACCATGAACTATCCCGACACGCTGCAATGTACAGAACGCACCAGACCAAAACGAAGCGTACGTGTCGCGCTAAACACAAACCCCAACCTAAGGGAAACAGCTCCTAGATTTTTACTTGGAAGAAATCCCAAAAAGTAAACAAGACCAAATACTGCTAAACACACACAGACACCATCCTGCATAACACTAGACCCAACAGGGCAGGGGGGCCGGCGTCGCCGAACCGGCAAGAGGGGGCCGCCGGTTTCCCTCCGGTGAGGTGGGCTCGAACTTCAAAAGAATACCCCAAAAACCCTGCACACAATTCTGAAGTTGTTTGCAACTCCAGAAAACATTCGCAGTAAAAGCAGATCACCGTATCCTAATACAGGCTGAAATACGTTTTTAAAAAACTAATTTGGTACCTAAGGGTATTTTAGTGCAAACTGAAAGAAAAACCTGGTTTAAATAGCTCTAATAGCACTTAAAAAAGTTAACCAAACAATAAAAATACCAATCTAACATATACATCACAAATATCCTTCAATATCACTAAAAATGCATATAAAACATGATTTCTAGCTAAAATACTACAAGATATGTAAAAAGGGTGTTAAACATGAGTTATATACCTTCAAAAGACCTTAGAAAAACCCAAAATTTCCAGCCCTAGCCTCAAGTGTACAGACTTGCCACGAAACACCTCAAAAGAGCCACCTTTACAAGGGTTTTAGTGAAGAGAATGGGTTTTTGGTGTAGGGTTTGAGCAAGAATCAAAAGAGAAGTGAAAAGAGAAGGGAATGTGATGAATTTTGCTGGGTTTTTGCTGCTGCCTCAGCAGAAATTCTGCAATGAGACAAGAGAGAGAGAAGAGAGAAGGAAAATGGTCAAAACAAGGTCAATTTCTCATCTAACCACCATGCCTCCATTTCTATTTGAATTTTTACAATAAAAAGGGTTTTGACTTGGTTTAAAATGGGTGGGGGATAATTAAAAACCATGCAAGAAAGAAAAATGGTTAACATGCTAACACCTTTTAACCTAGGTCATAAAATTGTGCTAAGTGTGCATGTGCACACTAACACAACAATTTCCAATTAAGGTAAACACAACTAAAATATAACTAATAAACCATATATATATATATACACACACACACACACACACACAATTATCACTAATCAAGGAAGAAAATAAGATATTCGGGTTTTTTATGAAAAACACGCACAATTGTTAATTAACGCGAAAACATTCTAAACGAAATTCAAAGTGTTACAATCTACCCCGCTTAAAGAAATTCGGTCCCCGAATTTAAAATCTAACAACACGTACCTTCAAAGAGATAGGGATATTTCTTCCTAATCTTGCTCTCGGTCTCCCAAGTGACCTCCTCGCTGCTCGGACCACGCCAAAGTACCTTGACGGACGGTATCTCTTTCAATCTCAATTTCTTCACTTGTCGATCCAAAATGATCGCCGGCTGCTCTTCATAGGAAAGGTCGCGCTCAAGCTGGATCGTCGGGTGCTGAATTGCATGCGAAGGATCATGAAGATACTTGCGGACTATCGAAACGTGAAATACGGGGTGCACATCTGGAAAACTGGACGGAAGGGCTAACCGATACACAACTGCACCAACGCGCTTGAGGATCTCGAAGCGGCCCACATATCGGGGACTAAGGTTCCCCTTCTTCCCAAATCTCATCACACCTTTCATTGGGGAGACCCTCAAGAAAACATGATCACCAACAGAAAACTCAAGTCTGCGCCGACGACGGTCCGCATAAGATCTCTGCCTACTCTGGGCTGCTCTCATCCTATCGCAAATCAACTGGATCATCGCGGTTATCTCCTCAACAATCTGCGGCCCTAAGATACTGCTCTCTCTGAACTCAGTCCAACAGGCGGGCGATCTGCATCTCCTCCCATAAAGAGCGTCAAACGGTGCCATCTGAATGGTCTCCTGGTAGCTTTTGTTGTAGGAGAACTCTACTAAGGGTAAATGATAGTCACAGCTACCTCCGAAGTCTAATACGCATGCTCTGAGCATGTCCTCGAGAGTCTTAATAGTCTTCTCTGACTGGCCGTCGGTCTGCGGATGAAATGTTGTGCTGAAACTCAAGCGGGTGCCCAAAACCTCCTGAAGCCTCTGCCATAGTCGGCTGGTAAACTGGGTGCCTCTGTCGGACACGATACACGTCGGGACTCCATGCAGACGTACAATCTCGTCGATGTATATCTGGGCATATTGAGCAAAACCGAAAGTCGTCTTCACTGGCAGGAAGTGAGCCGCTTTCGTCAAACGATCCACGATCACCCAGATGGAGTCATACCCTCGAGTAGTCCTGGGTAGACCTATAATGAAATACATAGAAATTTGCTCCCATTTCCATTCCGGAATGGGTAACGGCTGTAGCTCTCCAGCGGGCCTCTGGTGCTCGGCCTTGACTTGCTGACAAGTCAGGTATCTCGACACGAAATCTGCGATGTCCCTCTTCATTCCGTCCCACCAGTAAACATCTCTCATCAATACATACATATATCTATCTCATGTCATATCCTTATCGATCTCATATCATATCATTAACATTCTCATATATATATATATATATATATATATATAAAGAGAGAGAGATATTTACATCGCCTCACATGTTCATATCAAGCATATCCGCTCATATCCTCTTATGTCATCATATTGACATCGCCATTCATGTCATATTGTATTAGTCATATCATTTTATACGAACTCTTTTGACCATATCCATAAGTTTTCTAGTATAGGTTTTTCCGACTATATTCTATATATCGATTTCCATTTTATAATTGCGGGGGTGCAGGGGTGCTATACGCCGTACACCCGACTTCCCCTGTAAATATAAATCTACTCACCTGCAATCTCTTTGCTTAGTCGAAGTCAATGTGCTTCTTGATTTCCTTCCTCGTCTCGGAATTCCACGCGAAGTTACCCACATATCAACACATGTCGTAACGTTATTAAAACTAAGTCTGAAAACCGATACGACACACGAAGTGCTCATAGGTTAGAACCTATAGCCTACGCATGCAAAAACAACCAAATAACCCTCGTCGTTGATGTACAAACGTCCAACGACGAAATCCAAATTCAAATACCAAAAACCAAGTTTCAGAAATCAGAGAAACATTGTCAAACCAACTCAAAATGCTCCCAGAATTTTGCACAGGTTGACTAGGACAAAACTAATAATACAGTAGCTAAGTTATAAGGAGTGTGAGCTATAGGCCGAACCCAACATCAGAACCAAAAATTGGGCCGGCGAGAACATCTACAGTATCCGGCTGCAACGGTTTTCTTATGAAGTTTGGGTCTCGATCTTCTATGATGGTCTTCTAGTAGTCTAACTAAGTCAATATAGTTGTTTGTTTTTCTTATAAAGACCCCAAGTTGCTCCAGATTCTATTTGAGCATAAAAAATCAATGAAAACCGACATTTGGAAAATTCTAAGTTCGTGTATTGGGTTTTAGTCTCTAGTCTTGGCCAATAAAGCATCACTAAGGTCTTGTAAACACTCACAACACCTCAATTACACTTTCACAATTCAAAATATCCCCAAACCCTCATCTTTGAAAATTTAAACATCACTAAACTACATCGTTTTGGCTCTAAACTACTAGAGGATACACTAAACAGTAATAACTTAACTAAAAGTGTAGAATTATACCTCATGTGGCAACTCAAGAAATTTCTTGGGTTGTCCAAAGTGCTCAAAATCTCCACTTGATTGGTCCATAGGGTTTAGGATGAGATTTTGGTCATTTTTAGTTAAGGAAGTGTGGGGTTTTGGCTAAGTTTTTGAGGTGATCTCAAGGGGGCAGAGAAGGGTGATGGAGGAGGAGAAGAAGAAGATGAAGGAAGAAGAGGAAAATGATGAAGTGAAGAAAACAATTGAGGAATGGCAAGTGTAGGAGCCATACCCTCTCTCTCATGGCATGCCGATGCCTCATCATTGTGTCCCCCCTCTCTCCCTTTCTCCCCAGTTATTCTCTCTTTTCTTTTCTTTCTCTCTTCTCATCTAAACCAAATATCAAAAATACAAATGAAACAACATGCAACAAAATACAACATGTCATGGTGCGCTAACCATGGATATTTAAAAATACGGATTTGGTTTTATCGTGATTAGTAGTGCACTAATCAAGTTTAATTTAAACTTGCATATAATTAATTATAAAATGCTCAATTCCAAAAATACCTTTTTAATTGTTAAATCATTTTAATCTCCAATTATTTTCCAAATATTTTTATATAATTATACCATTTTATGAAAACCCCAATTCGCAAATCGAATAGTTTTCGTGAAATATATTATTTTAATATTTAAATTCCAAAAATAATATTTTATATTTCTGAAATGTTACAATCTTCCCCCTTAAATAAATTCGGTCCCCGAATTTAAATTTAAACCCCCAAATACTAAAACGTTTCAATAATTAGTTCAAATCAATGGGGCTCCGAAATCATGAAATACACAGAAATACCACAGCGCATCGACTGCGCATGAAAACGAATGAGAAACTCAAAATCGAACTCCGTCAAGCGTCACGCAATCACTGGAGTTATAATGAAATCCAAATATACTATAGTCAAAATCATAATACGTATATAGTATGCATCCTTGTAAATTCCTCTGAATAAAACATATGCAAAATCTTTTTCGAATCGCCGTGTGATGCGTAACTCATGGCACAAGTGGTGGACGCTCATTTGTAAAGAAATATATATATATATATATATATATTGCTCAAAATATACGTCCCGCATTTTTGAAATATCCCAAAAGGTTTTCCTTTGTAAAAGTTCATGTCACTCGCGGAAACGTAGGAAATAGAGAGACTATAGCTCCTTTTTAAAAAACCGCTTGGTAACTTTTATGCATGCAAAAGTACTCAAGTACTGTACTCAGATCAGTCCTGCTCGTCTACTATATAATATATACCCATCGTCAAAATATGATGCTCAAGAGTAAAATCAGCCTCAAACGGTATATCCAATATCATGTGTGTCTGGTGCGCACGGAAGTCAAAGCCAAATACAAGTGCCACGAATGTGCACAAAAGCAAAACTAAGTGCAACAGGTGTGCACGAAAGTATCTGTCAAGTGCAACGGGTGTGCACGACACCAACATCAAGTGCATCTAAAGTGCACGAAAATCTCCATCAAGTGCAACTAATATGCACAAATAAAATTTCAATCAAGTGCCTCTGGTGTGCACAAAATCTCATTACTTGCGCTCCGTTTGCGCGAAACATCTAAATCAAGTGCGTTAGGTACGCACAAGAACATCTAGTGCAGTAAATGCACAAAAATATAAATCTGGTGTACTAGGTACCCGAAAACACATCAATAACTCAAATGCGTACAAAAACAACATCAAGCGTGCCAAGGTGTGTAAATCATAAACGTGTGCAACTGTGTGCACAAAACACGTATCAATGCGCTGAAAGCATATGTGAGCTATACCAAGTGCAAAAATAAAGTCGAGTGCGTACAATATGGAAAAAATCATATCGACAGTATCGAAATCCACGGAATAATAAATATGTGAAACCAAGGCACAAAATCGATATCAAGTGCAATAGATATGCACAAATCATAAACCAATGTAACGGTGTATAAAACATAAATCAAGTGTAATAACTGTGCACAAATGAAAATATCTACTAGGTGCATCCATGGTGCACGAAAATAAATATCGTGAAACTCAATCATCGAAACTCAAATCCAAGCGATAAAAGTGTGATACTCAGATGACAAAATGCAAATCGCAATAAATGACATTGAGGTACACTTCCTTCAATGTCGAAAAAATGCCGGTACGCTCAAAGCTGGCAGAGCAAGAACATCCACTTGCCTCCTGCTCACGGTCTGGCGTTCTCTGTCTTAGGGTCCTTGTTTTCTCTTGTGGATTACCAATCCCAACATCTTTCTGCTCGTCATCCCGGTTGAGTATAATAACGGACAGTTCCGTTCTGGCAGTCCTCTGATCATCTCTCGGCCAATTAGCATGACCACTCGAAAAACGGCACGTTACTGGCGGCAGCATCTGGCCCTCTGACCACGTGTGATACAACTGATCCTGGGAGAAAATCTTTATCGCTGCGGCATCCTGGAAAGAACCTACATAAGGTCTCTTCCGATCTCACCTATGCTGAACTATACGGAGGTTGGCACTCTTTACCTAATCCTTTTTCTCATATCCAGACAGCTACGTCCTCAGCATGGCTTTCCTTTGGAATTTGGCCGTTTCCAACACCTCTGCATATATATCAATCCTCTGGCATCAAAGGGGAGTAACAACAGCTCGCTAATATCTCTTATGAACCAATTGTTTCACCCGTCTTCATTATCGTCCACTTCGATGTCATAATTTGCTGACTAACTACTGCAAATCGTTCTCGGCTACAGTCAATCCGTAGTCTCTCACACTGACTAGAAATTACAAACTCGGGTATCTTGAACACTCTATGGAAGATATCTAGCCGAACACATCCTCGGGAACTCATCCCAATCATCAGAGGAATACGCTTCATTCTTCTATTCTCGATCAACTCACAACGTGCCTGGGTGAGGTCCTTCTTGTTGGCTATAGTGCCCTCAAGTCAATTATTGTATCACGGGCACGCGATTGTGATGATTAAGGGAGTACCTATATAGGGAGAACAGTCTTACTCGAGATGATAGCATGCTATCTCGTTTGTCTTTATCATCATGTACACCATTAGGTGGTATTACAGATCACTATTACATATTGATAGAGCCCATAGGATTCTTGCTTGACTACCAGTGTTATGATGGCGATCATATACATGGGAGCTAGGTGGTCTATAAGCACATCCTTAAATGTCCCTAGTCATGGGACTATCGAGACTGGGCATCGATACTCCGGAGTAGACTAGTCTATACTTATCGTGACCCCGACGAGGGGCGGTGGTGTCACGACCCGAAATTGGCACGTGACGGCCCTTAAACTACACAACGTCTACAGGCTTAACGCAATTTAAGTAAGCCGAAAACCCAGCAATCTAAACCATCAAAAGTAGTAAGAAATAAGAACAATTTTTTTAAAACCTTTATCTCAACCCAAATTCTTTAAAAGTCCAACATTATTTCCTTTAAAATTTTAGCAGCACCTCCTTTGTAAAAGCCAGCCCAAAAAATGGGTACAACATAAATATAAGTAAAGCATCCCCAAACGGGAGCAAAAATACGCCCAAAGGCGGAAAACAACCACCACAACAGATATGCAACGCCATAGCGAAGAAATAAATGACGATATAAATGAAACTGCATAAAAGGCCACCAAGTCACAAAAAATAATATACAATATCGTCCTCACATCAAGTCTCTAAGCCATACATAATAATGGTAGATGGAGAGTACAGCATACAACAAATATAAAATAAGCAACATGAACGGATAACCACAAGACACACCTAAAGTAAAACTGCACACTGTGAGCCGAAGCGGTATCCGCAGCAAAAGATAATATGATAGATGAATAGCCTGCCTCGACTACTCTTGGGAACAAGCTGCAAAACACTGTGGCACAACGGGGGTGAGTTTCCAACTCGTGAATAGTAAATAACATATGCAGCTAATCGCAAGTATACACGTACAGCGCGAATCTAACATATGCAAGCTAATAACAATAAATGGTCATATGTATACAATAGTCATGAAAGGTATACTGGCAGGTATAACTAATACATGAAGCAATAATATGACAATCTGTATGCAACAATCATGTAAGGTACTCTATCAGGTACTACTAATACATGAAGCAATGATATGACAATATATATATGCAACAGTCATGAAAGGTACTCTATCAGGTACAACTAATACATGAAGCAATGCATATAAAATAAGGTATGTAAATGCAACAGTCATGGAAGGTACTCTATCAGGTACAACTAATACATGAAGCAGTGCATAAACAATAAATGTGGAGTATGGGATGAAACATGTCATTTCCACGGAATCCTGACATCGTGGTAGGACCAAAATCCATCAAGACAATCCAAATCCCAATTTCCTCAAATCAGCCTCCAAATTGGCTCTCATATCATCTAAGTATCACAAATCCTGAATGTACAATATCAAATAAATCTAATATATCCTGAATGTACAAAATCAAGTAAATCTCATATCCTTTATCCAATATCAAGTCAATCTCATATATCCTGAATCCAATATCAAGTAAACCTTAAATATCCTAAAATTCAATATCAAGTGAATCTCAAATATCCTAAATATAATTGCATGAATAATTAAGATGATGTATATGAATTTATATGTATACATATATATTAGCGTCCCATTCTACTAATATATATATATATATATATATATATATATATATATATATATAATAGCGACCCATTCCACTGTTATATACTTAGGAGTAAAAATATCATGAAAACCTGTGCCAAGCATCGACACATAAAGGCTGATCTATCAGGTGCTGTCACCACGACTGGCCCCCTGATAGGTACGTATCATACGTTATCCGAAAACCCGAGTGCCCAGCTTTGACCCTCGTCCTTCGACGTATCCATACATACATGACTCCTGTCGGTATCCCCACGATAACCTCCGAGTCATAGGTACTGTCACAGGCAGGTATGGTTCCCCTGTCAGGCTCAACGACATGATACATTGACCTTCTTACCCCAGGGTACCTCCGGGCCCCACCATATACCCTCATACGGCCCACAACGCTCCTCGCATGGGGTATATATATCAGAACCGATAAAACTCATGGTGGCTGCTGAAATATCATATCAAGAGAAATAGGGTTTTTCAAATAATGCATAATTTTATGAAACTACCACGGTCCTCAAATCCAGAAAACATCATGAAAAAATCCATATCTCAATGCGAAAATCCATGAATATAATATACGCAACATAAAACTGAAATGCGAGCACATAAAGGAAAAGCCGCTATTTAACTGCAACAAGTTAATATAAATATCACGCGGTTCCTAATTTCTCCAAATCTATATAACATCAAATAAAGATAAACATGTAGCTAAAGCCAGATATATGTGTAAACATAAAGGTATAACAAGGTGTATGTATCTACCTATCAGTAATGATGTAATATACCCTCCGGATATAAGTGAAGTATGTATGCAAGGTATACATGTAGATATGTTATTATGTGTGAAATATCCCTATCACTAATGGTACAATACCCTATAGATATACAGGTAACTAGCATGTAAGCATGTCAACGCATATGTGTAAGCATGTAGGTATACAGGTATGCTATATGTCATATGCAAAAGGAATATGAATCAATGTCACAATGTCCCTAACCAAACAATATCACATATGTATATGTGTTTTGCGTGTCATGGCAATTATTGATGGCGTGTGTGGCATACAATCAGTGCTCGTGCAACATGAGCCGTCAATAATAGTGAAGTGTCCTGAGGGTACAAGTCAAAGCACAAGTAGTAACTAAGCAATAAGGTGTTTGCGTAACTCTATATATGAAATAGAATATGCGATAATATTATAACATCTCTAGCCCATACGCATAACGCCATGTGGGCAATTCCCCTGTAGATGTTAAATCTACTCACCAATGCTCCTGGCTAAGTGAAGCTTACCACCTGTTTTCCCTTATTCACAGCGTCCGAAGTCCTCGCCTGCGAACCTAAAATATAACACAATAAAGCAAGTATATATTAGCAATAGACCCAAAACACGTAAAAACTACACTGACCAACGCGACAACACAAACGTACTCTCAAGTGTTCGTATTGTAGCTAACGTGCATAGCGACACTATGAAACCAACTCAGAGCAATAGAACACAGAACACGAACCGTATCGGATAACGTAACGCGTGAAAGGAAACACAAGAAAACAAGCAAGGGGTCCCAGATTTGTTTGTAACTAAAATTTGTAAAAGTTGCAAGTACCTTGAGACCACATGCAACCTCAGAGACCCCTACACAAAAACCAAAACCCCAACTCCCTAGTCTGGCCGCAAATTGCGGCCAGAAGCAATAAATCCGCGGCCGTACGAAAAGGAAAGGGGCTCATATTTTTAGGGTAGGTTCTAGGTCACTACACTAGGTCACTGTGATGGGAACTTTTGCAACAATTACCTGGTTTGTTAGCAGATCATCCCAGACCCAAAACAACACTAAAAATACGATATTTACCTAAAACGATACGATACGCGATCTAAACTGAAACTTAAAGGCTAAGCTACACAAGAAGCACTTAAAGAACAGAAAGAGATTATTACCTAACCAAAAGAACTCAAAGATCCTAGCTTCCCTAGCTCCAAGGCATACAAGAGTCAAATCAAGACACAAGATGTGGTTTTTGTGAGTTTTGGTGAATATTTGTGATGGATTGTGAAGGAAATGAAGAAGTGTTCAGTTTGTGTTGAAGAGATAAAGAAAAATGAGAGGAAATGAGTGTGAGAGAGAGTGAGAGAGAGTATGAAGAAAAGAGAGAGAGAGAGAGGTGAGGTTAAGGGGTAAGAGCACCCTTGCATTAAAACACCATTAATGCATTCACACTCACATATGCCACCTCCTCACTCCCAAAACAAATATCTCTCTTCTCACACAAATAACTAGGATTAGGGTTAAGGATTTGTCACGACCCGAAATGGCACGCGACTGGAACTTGAATCATGTGAAGTCTATAGGACCCCATCTAATTCAAGTAAGCCAAGAAATCCAAGAAATCTAAACCATTTTAAATAATAAATGAAGAAAAACAGGTTTTAAAGAAGTGGTTTTAATAGCATAAGCCAAATATGCATTTTAAAATCTCAAGTCTTTTCAGAAAATTTTGGCAGAGTTTCCTTTGTAAATACTGGCCCCAAACGGGGTACAACATGAATAATATATGCACAATGATAAAAGGCATCCCCAAGCAGGAACTAGCTCTTCATCAATCGACGGTCACAACCACGCATGCAATATAATATACAACACCGAAGAGCGATGATCAAAACTCAAAACGAAAACTCAAAGTTAACAAGAAAACCATACTAATTCAACACGCGACTCTAAGGTCGAAAGAATATATAACTGGTTTTCTAAGTCTGAAATAAATACAAGTCTGTTTGATGGAATTTTACTAGATACAACTGAAAATAAATAAGTACAATGGTGGTCACAATGTGAGTGAACCCACCTACCAAAGCAATCACCCGGAAAAGGACAGTGTGCCAGCAAAGCCGCAACGAACCTGTACGGCAAAACCTGCAAGAAACTGTGGCACAACGGGGGTGAGTTACCAACCCGTGAGTAGAAAACATCACAGAGCAGAAATCATATGTATGACTCAATCCTAGGTCAATACGATCAGTAATAGATATTCTCAATATGATAAAGTCTGAAGCATGATAAGGTGGCAAGGGTAAATATCTATACATAAGTGTAATACCAAGTGCTCGTGTCCTCAATATGATAAAGTCTGAAGCATGATAAGGTGGCAAGGGTAAACATCTATACATAAGTGTAATACCAAGTGCTCGTGTCAGTGCCTCAGGTAGCAACATATCACAAATATGAAGTGTAATACCCAGCCCCTTTTATACCAATATCCGTATTTTGTTACTCTTAAAATTTATTTATTTTATTTTACAATTATTTTAGTATTATAACTTTCCCTAACCCTAATTTATCTCAAGCCCCATTACCTATCGATTCTATATTTTACAAATTCTTTTATTTTATTTTCCAAACCAGGCCCACTTCCCTTTCTTTGTAAATTTGAAACTAAATAATTTCACTCTTTAAACCCCAGCTTATCCTCTCTTTTCTTTCTGATTTACCCTCACTGCACAAACCCAAACAAATAAAAAAAGCCCAGCCAACACTGAAATTTCTTTCCCCACATTCTTTTATTATTTTATTTTACCCAGCCCACTCCCATATTTCTTTCTCAATTATCACCGGCCCACACTTCTTCCTCAGCCCAAGAAATAAATAATAAAACAATTTAATTTAAACCTTTCTCTAGCCCAGCCCAACTCCCTTCAGCCCGCTTCACCAACCCGACCCGGCCCGCCTTCAAATCCTTCCTTCTTCTCCAACGGCTCCTTCCATTTCCCCCGCTCGCGATCCGCTTCCTTCGCCAACGCTCGCGGCCATGACGCCCACGCTCGTGCGCCGTTACCCCACGACGCGCACCTCTCGTCTCCCTCACACCCTCACTCCTCTCTCACTCACAAAACTCCTCACCTCTCTCGAAAACCCACTCCCGCAGCCACTACTTTCATCGCCCACCACTCCCGCCGGCGACGACGACGACTACAGCTCCTCACCCTCCTACCCTTCTTCTCCTCTCTTCCTCCACCTAGCTCCCCACTTCTCCAGAAAACCCATCGACAGCCAATCACCTCCACCGAGCTCCGAACCGTGTGCGCCTCCTCACCGCCGACGAGATCCTCACTGTCTCGTCCTTCCTCCCTCACTCTTCTCTCCATAGCTCTAGCCCCACTCGCCACTCCACACACCTCCGACCACCTCCGCTACACACCCCTCGCCAAGCTCATTGCACCCGAGCTCGAGCCCTGCACACTCTCGCCGGCGAGCCCCCACTGCACCGGAATCACCTCGTCGGCACCCCTACGTCACCAGCATCATCACCATCAATACATCTCCCTCTGCAACTGCTCATCTCTGTCTATCTCACTCTATCTCTCTCTGCCTCTCTCCCCCTCTCTCTATCTATTCTCTCTCTGTTCTCTCCCCCTCTCTCTCTCTCTCTCTGTGTGTTCTCTGTCCTCACTCTCTCTGCCGTACGAGCACCTCCGCCTCGTCTCACCCATTGCCTCGCCACAACAGCCCGCCACTAAGCTCGAGCCAAGCCCAAGCCTAGCCGAGACTCGTCGTGTTGTTGCTACTTCGTGCCCAAGCCGTGTCACCACTGCCTTCTCTGCCGTCCATCAATTCAACGTCTCCAGGCAAGTATTTTACTTACTACATGCTAATATATTCGTATTACAAACTTAAATTGTATAGATTACAAATTTACAATTTCAGATCGATTATGTGCCATACCTGTTCGATGTGTGATCCCAATTAAAATACTCACTTAATTTGACGGAATTAGATTTTTTATGTTGGCCCATGTAATGATGAATACTGTGTATAAATTTCACTGGAAAATACGACTGGTAGTGACTAAAATGAATACCCCCAATTATACCGGTAAAACTAGAAATTTCCCGTATCTGAGAATGGTTAAAATCACCATAAATTATGTACATACTGGAATGTTGTGTTCGAGGGCTCAAATCGAAGACGACTCGACGAACTATAATCCTATGTAAAATTCTATTTGTTTCCATACCGATGTTGTGATGATAATTGGGTCGGAGTGCGACTCTGGACTGTAATCCAGAGCGACTCTGGTTACTGTTTACTGTACCGTAATGTGTGTCACTTGGTTTCCTGAACACGTATGTTGCGTAACTCAACTGTTTATTAAGGGTAAATCTGTTATTTAACTAACTCAAGTTGTTTCATTCCGTTTCGTCATAGTTTGTTATTTAATTTGTAAATTAAGAGGGCAGGACGTATAACAGTCCAGAACAGATTCAGAAGTGACATACCAGTGTTAAATAGTGTATAACTTTCGACATACAGACACGATTGAGGATCCGTCTATTGAGGTGAATACCCTACAGAAAACCCTAGATTTTATTCAACTGTAGCGTCGCTAAAATCTGATCCCAACTGGGATTGAAATGCGTTGCGAAACGGACTTCTGATTCTGAAACCGGATTTCCAGCAGTGAACGCTTAAAATGAATTGGCCGTAACTAGTGATCCTGAAACCCGATTGACATGAAACCAAATTTTCTGTGTAGATAATAAAATATACTACCTATCCCCTGTTCATTGTTTTTCTAAATTTGGCATGTATGATTTATGATAAATTATGCAAGTAGTAGAATACCGATTTATGACATTTTAATCATGCTTTACATACTGCTTTCTCATGATATCATACATATGTCACTGTATTGATAACCTAGTGATCATGTGCATTACCCAGTGTTAGGTATTAGTGATGATTGTGGCAAGTACGTTAGTGTTCGTGCATGAGTGGATAAGTGAAAGTGACACGTACTTGTACACAATCAGTGAACCCTATTATTCTATTGCATTTTCGACGTCTGTGGGACGTGTGTAAGGGTGACTATAAGTGGTATGGGAAACTTATGGAAGTTCTTGCATGGGTGTCACAGATAGGACACCAGACACTGCCCATTTATCTTGGGTATTAGACGGGACGTGCTTGATGGAGATCCTGTCTCCAGTTCTTGTGCAGACTTGTCATGGACCGACCGGTATTTGAGGTTATGGTTAGCGTTTGATATAGACCACGGGATGTGGGGTAGTTTGAGTGTGAGTTCAACAGAATCTCGGGAGTCCCATGCCGGCTTATATATATGGAGATATATGGAGATTTACAGGGTACATGATTATTACCGTGAGTTACATTTTGGGCCCGTGGTCCCTTGCCCTTCGGTCCTACCCTTGGGTGGAGGACACTCGCGAGTGGTTGACTCTTACACTTGGACTGACGTTAGGCTTAGTGACCGGTACAGTGAGACTTAGAGACTGATAGGGATAATGGCATTGATATACATTACTTACTATGTTGACATACCTGGCATACTATTTTACTGCTTTACTGTTCATCTGATCTATTGGACACTTCATCGGTTACTCCATGTTCATATCTGTACCGTCTCGATTTACTGTTATATTTATTATCACTATTCGAGTTGTCACTTGCAGCTATATATTTATACTGCTATCGTGTCGCTCTGACGACCTGAGTATACATGCTCAGAGTGAGGAGTGGATCTAGCCTGGACTAGGACCAGACGTACATCGTGGATATCTCGATCAGCCATCCAGAGTTATACTATTTTTACCTCCATCAGGTCAGTTCTTTGTATTTGTTTTGTTTTAGTTACTGCATTTCTCATTACCTGCGCATTGTTTACTGATTACCACGTAAAGCTAGAAGCCGAAGTGTGACTATGGCAGGATATTTCCTTGACCATAGGAGCATGGCTGGGCTTGTCAACCCTTCGTATTCCGTATTTTGGGAAGCGGGGCGTGACACGGTTTTGTTGGTATCAGAGCCAGGTTTTTCTTCGATTAGGATTGCGGTTTTCCGTGTAGTGTATGAAAATCTAAGACATCCTTCGGTCTTGATTGTGAAGTTGTTATTCTTGATCTTGATTCACATAGTGTATTCGGCTATGCATTTTGATCTATCCGCTAGGGTTTGAGTGACTTGGAGTTCTACAGTTGATTTCCACTTGTAATAAATTTCATCACATCTGATATTCTTGAATCCTTGCCTAATCCATATTATATTTTGATTCTTATAGCTTGTGCCCTACATCACCCTCAAAATAAATTGTTGTTTCAGGATCATGTCTTCCAACGACTCTTCCTCTATCTCCACTCCCCAGAATTAGACCGTTGAGATTCTGAGTGTACTGTAAGGTCTGAAGGAAGCCCGGGAGAGAACAAACGACTTGTTAGCTGAAGGATTGAGAAGGCAGGTGAATCAAGCACCAGCGGGAGTCTCCAATAGTAAAGGGATCCCTGCTAGACGAGGAAAAGAAAAGAAGATGAAGCGCCCATTTTGTTTCCCGAGACGGAAGCAGCAGAAGACCCAATGTTGTGGGTACTGCAAGAGGCCAGGACATCTTCAGAGGGATTGTCGCCATGCCTAGGGGAAATGCCTGATTTGCGAATCCAACGAACATCTTATCAACGGTTGCCCTAATAGGAATGAGCTACAAGGAGGCAGTTCACCCACACTCCCCACTACTGCTAATTGATGGATATTTCGTAGATCGAGCTTCGAGGATAGTGCGGACCCAGCTTAGGACTCAACCCGTGTGACGAGATTGCAGCGGTCCAGAAATCAAAGAAGAGTTATTATGTTTTCTGCTTTCAATAATAATGCTGTTATCCCTTTTGTAAAAATTTCCTTTCTTTCGAAATCTTGTATCCGTCGAACTTTTAGTTGATTGCGGTAAAACTTTGAGTCATAATGTATGTATCATTCTCTTGCTATCTCTCTCATTTATACTATTCATTACAACAACATTTTTATTTTGATTTTTTTAGTCTTTGCCTACATCATATTTTCTTGTACTCTGTATCCTGGGTTATTTTCTCAATATGTCCTACTATCTAATCATGACTCTTTCTTTTCAGGCCATGGCCCACCCTGGAGTAGTTCCGTATCTTGATGAGGATGCACAGTCATGTGTTTTCTTACACCGCATACTGGTGAGTTCTGACGATGAGATCAACGGCCCCCAGGTCATTTTCGGAAACAACGATTCCGAGGACGAAGGAGCCGCCCCCCAAGAGATTGACATGATAGGCGATTCCGATGAGGAGGAAGGAGACCCTGAAGAGAACCCGATAGAGGGAGATCCCGAGGAAGGCCCGATAGAAGAAAATCCAGTGGAGGAAGATCCCATGGAGGAGGATCCAGAAGAAGAGAATCAGATAGAAGCAGACCTCGATGAAGAAGCTCCAGCCGAGGAAGAAGGACCAGAAGAACAAGACCCTGTAGCGGGAGAACTCCCAATGGCGGCCCCTGCGAGGCGCTATGGGAATGGACGCCCCTACCTGAGCGCGCGAGCCTACCGTAACCTGCTGAACCTCCACAACCGCGACTGACGGGATTTGTAGCTGTTGTCTTTGCTGGCCAAATAAATCTGTGTATAATTTAGAGCCATCTGTTACTTGTCGAAGGTGCTTTGTTTCGAATTTTCTAGAATGAAATAAACTTTCCGAGTTCGCAAATCTTTTGTTTACTGGTTCACTTGATGCTTTGACTTTTCCCTTATACATTTATTTTTCCTCCTGAGACCCCTGACTGTCCACCCTTGTACCTTGTGCTGTTTCGACCCTTACTTAGATTAACAAGTACCGCACCCTGATCTTTGGAATGGGCCACCCTTCATCCTTCGTCTATGCCTCGTTTGAGATCCTTCTGGGAGGGGAAATTGATAGTAAAATTTCTGAGTTAGCTGACCTTTCGGATTTAGAATCACATGATGTATCAACCGTTATCCTCCCCATACATTTTTCCCTTGTAGTCCCTTGCTGCTCACCCTTACTTCCTGTGCTGACCCGACCCCTGAAGGGTTCCTAGGCACATCCATGAGGTTCTACAACTGATCAAACATGTCCAATTCTAAATTTTCATGTGCCAAAGAAACCCTGTGCAAGATCGATAACTAGAGGTAAGGCGAAACAAGCAAGTAAACAACTTTATTGCTAAATGAAAGAGACTACAACCTTTGTAGATCCGGTCCTCTACTTCTCTAGCTCCGTGTTGACGTCCCTCCACTGCGATCATCGGAATCCCGGACTCTCTTGTCGGTTTCATCGGAGAAATGATCGGGCAAGGTCATTGACTTCGATGCCGAAGATGATCTACGTCGAGGCAACTCAAACTCAAGCTCCATCTTCACTTGGTCATAAAACATGTGAAGATAACACACTCTACTACATGGCAAGTGGTAGAGGGTGAAGAAATAGGATGTTGGTTCACTTTGGATTTGGATTTCTCACTTGGATTCGTCACTTATAATTTTCTGTTAAGCTTTCTTCACCTCTTGAAGAAGATGAAGAAGAAGAAAGAAAATGAATTATGAATAATAGAAAATCAAGTGATCCTTATCATTTAGCAACCATGGGTGAGTGTAACTAGTGTAGAGACTAAAAGGTTGCCCCTACGGGCACAGACGTCCAATAGTAAAATAGGGGGTTGCCCCTACGGATGGAAATATCCGTAGGGGCAGATTTTACTTGGCCCTACGGATTAATCCGTAGGGTTAAAAGGTTGCCCCTACGGGCACAGACGTCCAAGAATAAAAATATTAATTCTTAATTTGGTATTTGCCCCTACGGAGCCGCAAACAAAGGACCTACAGGTATATCCGTAGGGGCAAGTAAATATCTATTTAACAAAATCCCAGATCGATCGCCTACGCTCACTTTCTCTCTCTCTCTCAATCGCGCGCGAGAAAAAACCCCAAATCGCCTCCGTCGTCGCCACCGTCGCCTCCGTCGTCGCCACCGCCGGTTTCGTCGTCGCCAGCGCCTGTTTCGTCGCCACCGTCGTCGCCACCGCCGGTTTCGTCGCCAAATCGCCACCGTCGTCGCTCCAGCCCACCAGCAGCCGTTCAGATATAAATCGAGGTAAATTAAAGCATTTTTTGATTATTTTGGGCTTAGGGTTCATGGCTGGGTCTGGGTTGCGCGCGCGAGAGTTGGGGTTGGGCAGGGGTCGCGGTGGCGGTCGGGGTCGGGGTAGGGTTAGGGTTGGGGTTCGGCTGCTGCTGGGGTGGGGCTGGGGTTATGGTTACGGTTGGGCTGGGGTTAGGGTTACGGTGGGGCTGGGGTTAGGGTTACGGTGGGGCTGGTTGAATGGCTCTTATGATTAGTTGACAAATACAATGTTAATCATAATTTACTCGACACAGATGGTAGAAAATCAGAAAAAGATCAAGAAAAAAATAATCGATTTTGATTTTAACATGCAGGGTGTTGATGCAAGATGTAATATCTAGTAGCAGATGCTAGGTGTATAGACTAAAGAATAGTTGTAAATGAACCGCTAGCAAGAAAATCCTATAATTATACGTACACATCGCTTGACGCATGAAGCCTGAAGCTCTTTCTTTTGGGGGATAAAACTAGTTATATTCCTGCATTGCCTAGAAATAGCAGTGAGTTGGTTAAAACTTTTCAAACACAACCCCCCACCCCCCAAAAAAAAGAAAGAAAGAAAGGGCAAGGAAAAAAAAGAATAGCAACAAGCAATACAAGCTAGCAACCGTAAATAACTGCTGAGATTATGTCTACCTTGGCAATTTGAACAATGATGGTCTTGTCTGGATTGTTAAGATCCACTTTATGGGGGTGAGGAACACATTTTGCAACTGTATTTATGATTTTCATTCTGTTAAGTGTTGAAATAAAAATCAACACTTGACAATCAATCCAAGATGCTCAATAACTTGCTTCAAAACCATAATCTAATCTTGATGATGCTCAATATTAGCGATTTCCATGATCACGACACGTGGCAGATGACGTGTCTCATAACGCTTTATGATATAAGTATCCTATATTTGTAGTTTTAATTGTTGATTGTTATAGATGTATACCATTGCAATAATAGTTTTTGGTTGATGAATGCTATTGCAATGTAGGATGATCAGTTCTATCAATCTTGATCTCAATGGTTTAAAATCATGTTACACATACAACACGAATGCACAACAAACGCATAATTAGAGAGCGACTCGAGATATTCAGATTAAAACCAATATATGATACTCGATGATAATATGAAACCTTCATATTCCCATCGATACCCATATATGAAACTAAAAGCGTCACTTAGTCCCCGTCTATCGGTTAACATACGTGCGATGCTCGTCGTGACCTAGAACTATACGAAGGTTGTTAAATATCGGACAGTATAGCTCGATACTAACAACCGTCGTATAGTCTACGCGACGAGAAAATTCAATCGTATGGTAACCCATAGATTTGTCCCGTGTGGACAAGTTAAGAATGTATAAAGCAAACACCTTCATTCACTTGTGTTTTCATCCGTTTCGAGATATTTCGTCGGTATCTTTCCGCTGGTTCTCCGTGTACAAAGATAGATTAGATGTTCATTTCAGCGTTGTTTCACAGCTTTGAAATGATTATCTATTCTATTACAGTGTACTCGGAGAACAGAGGGGAGGTGCTGTCGAAATTTACTCGAAACGGTTGAAAGCACAAGTGATGGGCGTTCGCTCTATACATTCTTAATGGGATAGAAGCCTACCCCCGACAGCCGGAACACATACATACAAACGCATAATCAGAGAGCGATTCGAGATGTTCGGGTTAAAACCAATATATGATACTCGATGATAATATGAAACCTTCATATTCCCATCGATACCCATATATGAAACTAAAAGCGCCACTTAGTCCCCGTCTATCGGTTAACATACGTGCGATGCTCGTCGTGACCTAGAACTATACGAAGGTTGTTAAATATCGGACAGTATAGCTCGATACTAACAACCGTCGTATAGTCTACGCGACGAGAAAATTCAATCGTATGGTAACCCATAGATTTGTCCCGTGTGGACAAGTTAAGAATGTATAAAGCAAACGCCTTCATTCACTTGTTTTCATCCGTTTCGAGATATTTCGTCGGTATCTTTCCGCTGGTTCTCCGTGTACAAAGATAGATTAGATGTTCATTTCAACGTTGTTTCACAGCTTTGAAATGATTATCTATTCTATTATAGTGTACTCGGAGAACAGCGGGGAGGTGCTGCCGAAATTTACTCGAAACGGTTGAAAGCACAAGTGATGGGCGTTCGCTCTATACATTCTTAATGGGATAGAAGCCTACCCCCGACAGCCGGAACACATACATACAAACGCATAATCAGAGAGCGATTCGAGATGTTCGGGTTAAAACCAATATATGATAATATGAAACCTTCATATTCCCATCGATACCCATATATGAAACTAAAAGCGCCACTTAGTCCCCGTCTATCGGTCAACATAACGTGCGATAATTTATTCTTTTCAACGACAAACGCACACACAAAGCATATACACGGATTTTCTCCTTTGTCAGTAACTATCCCGTTCTTATATTTCTCAATATAGGCAGCATAACCTACAATTTATATGTTATTCAGTCTAACATGGCCCATGAGTACGTCAGAGTTAAGGACTGGATGTATGTGCATTGGAAACAACGTATGCAACCTAAGTTTGTCGCAGGAGTTGCTGCTTTTCTTGAATTTGCACGAGCACATAATAAGATCATAATAGAGAAGATTCTCTGTCCGTGCGATAGATGTGGCAATAAGTACTGACAGAAGGTAGAATTGGCAGAGCTTCATATTGTAAAACATGGGTTTACTAGACTTTATTCAACTTGGAAATATCACGGGGAAGGAGAAGAATGCAGTACTGCGGTAGAAGAAGAAGGAGAACACGATAATGCGGCAGGAGAAGAAGAAGAATTCGGTAATACGGCAGGATACAGAAATTTATTTCCATCAGAAGAAATGGAGGATATGGTAGAGGCTGCCGTAGGTGAATCTATTCGTACCGAAGACGACATTCCTTCCGGTCAAGGACCGCGTGCGGATAAATATGAAAATTTCATGAATGATGCTAGGAAACCAATTTATGAGAATGCGAAGTATTCCACCCTCTCATGGTTCGTCCAACTTTTCCAAATTAAGTGCCTAAATGGATGGAGCAACAAGTCATTCACAATGCTTCTTTCTTCTTGAAAGATTCTATGCCTCCGGGAAATAATGTGCCCGAAAGCTGGTACGAAGCCCAGAAAATGATGTCTGATTTGGGTCTAAAGTGCGAGAAGATTCAAGCATGTCCTAAAAATTGCTTGTTGTACCGGAAAGAGAATTCAGATTTGAAAGAGTGTCCAACATGCGGAGAGGCCAGGTATAAGCCGAAAGATTCTGATAAGAAGCCTGATATACCTGTGAAGATAGCACGATATTTTCCCATAACACAGAGGCTACAGAGGCTATTCAGGTGCAAGAAAACAGCCGAGGCAATGATTTGGCATCACCGTGCTCCTCCAAGCGAAAATGGAAAAATGAGCCATCCAAGAGATTCACCGGCATGGAAAGATTTCGATAGGAGGCACGCAATATTCAGTAGCGATCCTCGCAATGTCCGGCTCGGACTGGCTGCCGATGGCTTCTGCCCATTCAACTATATGGCTGGAAGTCACAGTACATGGCCCGTTGTAATGATAATTTATAATCTGTCGCCTTGGTTGGCTATGGACCAATCATACTTTATGATGCCTCTTCTTATCGACGGACCAAACTCACCGGGGAACAATATCGACGTCTATCTCCGACCTCTGATCGAGGAGCTGAAAACTTTGTTCATTGATGGTGTAGAGACATATGATTGAAACAAAAATACAACCTTCATACTGCGTGCGGCTTTAATGTGGACAATTAATGACTTTCCTGCGTATGGAATGCTATCAGGTTGGTCCGTACATGGTCACAAAGCATGTCCTCATTGCCATGAACACACAACATCAAAATTTTTGAATTTTAGCAGGAAGGTTTGTTATTGCGGCCATCGACGTTTTCTGCCTCCAGACCACCCCTATAGGTTAGACACGGTTCACTTTGATGGTCATCAGGAGCTTCTTGGGCCTCCATCCCCATTGTCTGGAGAGGACGTGACTGCTAAATGGGATGGTTACAATAACGTGACCTTCGGGATGGATCCGACGAGACAGGTCAAACCACAATATTGGAACAAGTTAAGCATTTTCTTCGAGCTTCCGTACTGGTCTACAAATTCAGTGCGTCATTGTCTGGACGTCATGCATATAGAGAAGCGAGTATCAGAGCACATACTTAACTTGCTTCTGTGTAAAGACGGGAAATCGAAAGACAACATGAATGCCCGGATGGATCTACAAGAGTGGGGAATAAGAAGTGAACTGCACCCTAAACCGGTAGCGGGTAAACCGGGCAAGTTTGTACTTCCCAATGCCGCTTATCATATGTCACAACCGGAGAAGAAAAGATTCCTGCAGGTGTTGCATGATTTGAAAGTCCCCACAGGTTTCTCAGGATCATTCAGCAAGAAAATAAAAATTGTGAAGGGCAAGATCGATGGGCTGAAAAGTCATGATCACCATGTTATCGTGGAGCACCTTCTTCCATTAGCCCTCAGGACTTCTCTCCCCGACTCGGTTGGTCTAGTAATCAACGACCTATGTTGTTTTTTCAGGGAGTTGTGTGCTAAAACGCTGGAGGTTGCGACGCTGGATAAACTAGAAAATTCTATTGCATTGATCTTTGCAAGTTTGAGCGTATTTTCCCACCGTCATTCTTCGATATCATAATACACTTGACGGTTCATCTTGCAACTGAGGCGAAGTTAGCCGGACCGGTACAATATCGATGGATGTATCCCGTCGAGAGGTACGTGTAATTTTTCGTTTCGCGCAATTTATAAATTTATTTTTGTCCTGTATGCCCGTGTTTATTTATTCAACATATTCTCATTAGGTACCTTTACACTCTTAAGAAGTATATACGCAATAAAAATCGACCAGAGGGTTCTATCATGCAAGGTTATCTTCTTGATGAAGCAACCACATTTTGTTCCCGCTATCTGGACGAGAACATTGAGACAAGGCTTAACCGACCACGAAGAATTCAAGACGGGCCATATGGTAAAGCCGAGTATAAGAGGGTAGACACTATGTTTATCAACAAGATATACCGGTTTATCTTGCTTAATTGCGCATGTCTTGAACAAATTAGAGAGTAAGTTCTTTTGGATTAATTGTTATATCTGTGTTTGTGTGTGTATGAAATGACATAATATTAATGTCACAATTATTTGTCGAAAACATAACTCATTTTAACGAGGTACGTGAGGGGCATCCTGATTGGAACGAAGAGCATTTGGAAAAATACCACCAGGATAATTTTTGTGATTGGGTCACAGAGCATGTAAGTTATTCGAATTACGTTTTATTGCTATCAGTTTTAATCTAAACTTGTATCGTTATGTATTTATCGTAAAATTTGTTTTGTTAGATCCACGATCCGAACTTGTCTGCATCATTTGAGAGTGATTCATGATGTTTAGCTCAATTTCCTAGTATGGAAGTTGCATATTACAAAGGATTTGGTGTCCTTGGATATAAATTCGAAGTTAAGGACATAGAAACATCTAGAACCACTCAGAATAGTGTGATTGCGACGGTAGGATCGGACGGTGTGATTTACTATGGGTACTTAAATTGTATATTCGGCATCCACTATCCCGGACGATCAGAACCCTTTTATATATTCCACTGTACTTGGTACGATCCGCGAACCGATACAGACAGGTGGAGAAGCAGTCTTGGGACTTGGAAAGATGAATATGGATTGACCAGTGTGAACACACTTCGATTTTACGGCCAGGAAGATCCGTTTATCTTTCCGAACCAAGCGTTCCAAGTATACTACTCACAGTGTTTGAAGCATCCGGGGTGGAGTGTTGTATGCCGATGGAAACCTAGAGATGTCTACGATGTCCCAGAATACGAGGACAGCGATGAGGACGAAGAAGAGAGAAGGCTTAAAGTGCTCCGACCGTCTGTTTGGAAGGACGGGTTGTCTTCGACCGATCATGAAGTTACGTGGGTTAGAAATGACATCGACGATGAAATCCAAGTAAATATGTATGATGCGCCCACGAAACGAAAAAGGTTATCAGTAATGTTATATTATTACTTCACATTTTACGCTCTAGATCATATATAGTCAATACTTTTAATGATTGTCTAATGCGTCCACGAACCGTTTATCTAGCTTTGATGACGATGTCGGTAGCAGCAAGGGGCGGCAGGAGCTCCAGCCGCGGCAGAGGCAGAGGCAGAGCAGTTCTGCCGCCCGGAGAGCTCCGTAGGGAGCTTCAGAGGGCCGGTCTTGCACCCAGATCGGAGACCCCTTCGGATGCCTCCTTCCGTGTGGATTTTTCCACACCTCCAGGTATACTGCACGCATATCCATTTTCAATGTAATATTACAGATATTCATGCATGTTTATGTCAAAATTACTTATATTGTCAATGTTTGATTGTCTAGTTGTTGGTGATGCGTCCACATCTGGGACAGAGGCCACCCCCGCTCCTCCAGGTATGTTTATATATCATATAGTGTATGTATATTGATTTAGAATGCTATATCATAAATATACACATTCCTTTTGCTCTTACTTAGCAATTTTTATTATTGTCTAGCTGTAGGTGGTGACACCACCGCACCTGCGGGTATATTTATATGTCCTATAGTGCATGCATATTGATTTAGAACGTTATATTATTGATCTACACATTCTTTTTGCAATTACTTATATAATGTATTTTTAATTGTCTAATTATAGGTGGTGCGTCCACACTTTCCACAGGGGCCACTCCTGCCGCTTCCATACCCTCCGCATCGTCTGCAGGTTAGTCTGAATAAATTTAAAATATTTATTTATTTTACATATGCTCTATAGAATAAATATGAACTTCATGGAGATTTAGCGTCGATGTTTATTTTATAGTTGGAGGGGATGCGTCCGGGTCCGGGACCCCGGTTGTTCCTCACCGGAGGAACTATCGTCCCGCTCGTGCTGCTGCTCGGGCCCATGCTCGTGTGCTAATCACCGGAGGTATATATCACACTTGAATTTTTGTTTAACCTTGATTTCTTAATACAACTTTGTCTTATTATTGATTGTCTTGATATTTCGTGCAGACGCAGGGCCTCTCCATCCCTAGAGGGGGACTCGAGGCCCGAATCAGTCTCATAGGCTGAGGCCTGATAGAGCTAGGAGGGAGGCAGCATTCCCCCTATTTTTTACCCTTGACTATCGCTATACCGGTCCTCATGCCGAGAGTTTCGGCCGGTATTTGGGGGACGAGAGCCGGATCGTGAAGAACTATCCACTTCACGTTGAGTTGGGCGAGCAGCACCAGCGCTCATTCGCCCTCTTCTTTGATCAGACTCGGGTATGTATTAATATATATTTTCATTTGATCTATCCAATATATTTATTATTAACACTTGCAATCTAATAACAAGGTTTTTTTTTTGTATTTTCAGTTGGATTACGATTTTCAGCCTGTAGCCGACCCTGATCACCCGGGGAGGGTGCTCGACCTTCATGCTCTGTACAATGGCCTGATGAAGAACATGCAGGCCAAGGTCCGATACAACAGGAATGAGCTGAAGGCCGACTGCTACTCCCTGTGGATAGCGACCCCCGAGGCAGAGAGAGCGGCCCTCCTATCTACTCCGGCGTTTGCGAGAGTCGACGTAGAGACATGGCCTCTATTGTGCGCTTATTTCGACTCCCAACGCAAACAGGTATGTATTTTAAATTTAATTCATTATTTATGATATAATTTATTTCTTTGTGTTTCTTAATTAGAAAACTAAATGTTAATGCGTTGTGCAGAAACAGGCCGCTCAGAATACGGAGAACAGGAAGTCGGCGAAGAGGGGTCGCCCCACTTACACAGGTGGCTCGAGGAACATTACTCGAGCCATGGAGTTATCGGTAAATTAAGAGTTATTCTCTAATATTCTACAATATTAAGAGTTATTCTCTAATATTTCTAATATTAAGAGTTACTTTCTAATATTGCAGACATCTCGGACCGTGGCGTCAGGTGGTACACCGAGCGTGCTGTCCGCATATCTTGCCGTCCACGGCACCTCGACAGATCCCGCCACGGGCGAGCTTCGATGTCCCGACGTCGCTACCCAGGAGTACTGCGTAAGTGTTAATATTTTTTCTACCCAAATTTGAAATTTTAGTTTTGGAAGGTTCAAGTTTAAATTTTATACTTATACTTTACTGCTTAATGTAGGTGTAGGAGCGGGTGGTTGAGCAGGCCCAGGCCTCGGGGATCGATTTTACTGGACAGAACGATCCGAGGCTGCTGACCCCAGTTCTGGACGCCGCATACGGAGGGCACCACGGAGGTTGGGAGAGAGGCCGGGGATTGGGCCCTAGCAGGGCCCATATGAGGTTGGACTCCACCCCGGCGGTTACTTCCTCTGTCTCCAGTGACCGGCATGTCCATCAGGAACTGGATAGCTTGAGGGCCACCGTTTAGGAGTTGAAGGAGATGCTGGTATGTATACTACTTTATAGTAAAATATCATTTCATATTATATACATATCAACATATCCATAATTAGTACGTAGCTTGAGCTTATTTGGTTTTAGACTTAAGTTTGATTAATCATACATACATATGTAATTAAAATAAACAACGCTTTTCCAAACTAGATATCCAAACAGGGTTTCGAAATAACTTAATAATGAAACGAATTCGAATAATACACAGTTCTTACACGCTTCTTACACACGTTATGTCCAGACGCGACAGGGTAGATCGGCCGAGCCTCCACATGCATCTCCTTCGGCTGCGGCTCCGCAAGCCACTACATCGGCTGCGGTTCCGCAGACAGCTCCTGTAGCTCCACCGCCCACTCAGACTCCCACAGCCGCGACACCGCAAGCGACTACCTCGACGACGGCTGCGCAGGCCACATCGCCATCTCCACATGCCGCTCAGACTCCCTTATTTGTAGCATTGCAGAGTGTATTGACCGAGGAGCAGGCGCGCGTTATTCTAACGTTATTCAGAGGTGGAGCTGGACCGAACTAGGGTAGCTTTTTGGTTCTTATTTTTTGAAACATGTATTTATTTATATCACATTGTACTACATTTTGAAACGATATTGATATTGGTTTGTATTTATATCATATTCAGTTTTTGGGTTTCTTTTGTATATTATATATATGCGTGAGATGTGATTATGAATACTGCAATATATGATTTGATTGATGTATATAGTATTGTGCACAGGGCGGGAAAAAATCTAGCAGCCCATTTTTTTAAAAAAAATACAGACAATATGTACCTACGGATTAAGCCGTAGGTACATACGTTGCCCCTACGGATATATCCGTAGTGGCAAACTATCAGGAAACCTGTCACCTGATCTCAGTGCAGGGTGTTGGGAGTGCCCCTACGGAGATGTCCGTAGGGGCCACTGACTATCCCCTACGGAGTTATCCGTAGGGGCAAAATATCAGGTTTCCTGATATTTTCCCCCCTGATCTCAGTGCAGGGTGTTGGGAGTGCCCCTACGGATATATCCGTAGGGGCCACTTTCTATCCCCTACGGACATATCCGTAGGGGTAGAAAAAGGACCTACGGATTTATCCGTAGGTATATACAATATATTCAAAAAAAAATACATATATGATTTGATTACCCCTACGGAATACTCCGTAGGGGCTCTAACACCTACAGATATAGCCGTAGGGGCAAGAATTTGCCCGTAGGGGCAAGTTCAGGGCCTCAACTTGCACCTGTAGCCTTTGCACCTACGGGGTCTTTTTTCTCCCCTACGCACATATCCGTAGGGGCAGTAGGTTGCCCCTACCGATAAATCCGTAGGGGCAACCCTTATTTGTAGTAGTGACACTCTACTACATGGAAAGTGGTAGAGGGTGAAGAAATAGGATGTTGGTTCACTTTGGATTTGGATTTCACACTTGGATTCGTCACTTATAATTTTCTATTAAGCTTTCTTCACCTCTTGAAGAAGATGAAGAAGAAGAAAGAAAATGAATTATGAATAATAGAAAATCAAGTGATCCTTATCATTTAGCAACCATGGGTGAGTGTAACTAGTGTAGAGACTAAACTAGGGTTTAAGTGAATGGTTAGGTTAAGGAAAGAAACAAAATGGGCAAAGCTTCACAAAGCTTCATGAAGCTTCAAGTAAGAAACAAAAGAAGCCACCATTTTATTTCTTGCCCAAAAATGAATAAAGTAAATAATTAAGTTAAAACCCTAACCATTAACCTAAACATGGTTTAAAGTAAACACACACCCAAGTTTGCATGTATCATCAAACATGATACAAACTAGTGCACAAACATATATCATATATACAATGTGCACATCAAGTGAGAAAATCCATCTTAAGTGAACAAATACCAGTTAATGTAAAGTAATATATCAAATATATAATTATACATTAAATCGTTAAATCAACACTTGATTTAATGATCCGGTCATACTATATATAACCGACTAATATCATGTGTATCAATGTATCGAATCAACACTTGATTCGGTAACCCGGCTATATCTCATATAACCGTCCAATGATACATATCGCGAGAATAGAATACAGTATCACATACTTGTATTATTCTCGGTCCCGCACATATCTCATATGCGCTCCTATCTCGTTTCGCTTGAGCCAGGAAACCTCTGTGTAGGACTCTAAAGACTCGTCAATACGCCGGCAGCAGGTGATGATCATATCAAACACCCACAAGCCGCAAGCGGTCTGCTAAACGTAACGGCCACCCGGGTATTGAGCGATCAGAAGATCAACGAGCAAGCCCGCTCTCACTCCTGTGAATCCAACCAGCAACACTTACTGTACAGTCCGGTCTGTTCGTCTGATATGTCGCATATCTCGCCTAGGGGTGGTAAACGTCAGACCCCAGTAGCTTGATAAGTCATGCCGATATAAGGTCCATAACGAGCGTGAAACTACTGATAACTCTTACCAGTAAATCACTGCAACTCTGGCCAGGGATTTCCAGTTATGGCCAGTCGAGCATAGCGCAACATCGACCCCTAATACCGGGAGAGACGAATCCCCTCCTATCGCTCATTGCCTCCATGTGAATCGGGACTGTACCCAAAAACCACCTGTTTGCACGACTCAGTAGGGCCGTGGTAGGGTGGAAATCAAAGCACAGTGGGAGACACACAAGACTCTATGACGATCTCGGGTCAACAGACTAAGCTGTACCAGTGTCACCTGAGAACTGCCATTTGACATGAGGTATAATACCATCTGGGAGTTCTCGGCGAGTCTGTTCAGTGTACCCAGTCTCCACTGAGCACCCGCTACCATCTCTGATGTCAAACACCAATGGATATGGGATCATCCTGTTAGTTATATGTATGCCCTAGAGGCCATTACTATACATAGGATGTATATTGTAGTGGATGCTTGGACATATATAGGGAGGACTTTCTTGCTCGACATGATAGTAAGCTATCTGGTTACTCTTTACCTTAACGTGTATACTCATTGTCTCTCTGTTACATGTTGGTAAAGCCCTTAGGATGTGTACTTGACTACCTGGACTATGATGTAGATCATACTAGTGGGGACGTGGTAGTCCATAAGTATATCCTTCAAGGTCCCTAGTCGTGGGTGTATCGAGACAGGGCATCGATATACCAGAGTAGACTAGCGTATACCTTCTCGACCCATATAGATGGGCGATGGATGATCTCATATCCATTGGTGTTTGACATCAGAGATGATATACGGGTGCTCAGTGGAGACTGGGTACACTGGACGGACTCGCCGAGAACTCCCAGATGGTATTATACCTTACGTCAGATGGCAGTTCTCTGGTGACACTGGTACAGAGTAGTCTGTTGACCCGAGATCGTCATAGAGTCTTGTGTGGTTCCCACTGTGCTTTGATTTCCATCTTACCACGTCCAAGAGGGCGTGCAAAACGGTGGTTTTTGGGTACAGTCCCGAGTCACATGGAGGCAATGAGCGATAGGAGGGGATTCTTCTCTCCCGGTATAGAGAGTTGATGTTGCGCTGTGTTCGATTGGCTATAACCGGAAATCCCTGGCCAGGGTTGTTGAGATTTACTGGTAAGTGTTACCAGTAGTTTCTCGAATTGTTATAGACCTTATATCGACACGACTTATCGAGCTATTGGGGTCTGACGTTTACCACCCCTAGGCGAGATATGCGACATATCAGACGACGAGACCGGACTGTACGGTAAGTGTTACTGGTTGGATTCACAGGAGTGTGAGCGGGCTTGCTCGTCGATCTTCTGATCGCTCAATACCCAGGTGGCCGTTACGTTTAGCAGACCGCTTGCGGCTTGTGGGTGTTTGATATGATCATCACCTGCTGCCGGCGTATTGACGAGTCTTTAGAGTCCTACACAGAGGTTTCCTGGCTCAAGCGAAACGAAATAGGAGCACATATGAGATATGTGCGGGACCGAGAATGATACCAGTATGTGATACTGTATTCGATTCTCGCGATATGTGACATTGATCGGTTATATGCGATATAGCAGGATTATCGGATCAAGTGTTGATTCGATAAGTTGTTACTGTTGATATTAGTCGGTTATATATACGATATGACCGGATCATTGAATCAAGTGTTGATTTAATGATTTAATGCATAATTATATATTTGATATATTACTTTGCATTAACTAGTATCGGTTCACTTTAAATGGATTTTCTCACTTGGATATACAAGTTGTATATGTGATATACTTTTTGTGCAAATGATTGTATCATGTTTGATGATACAAGTTTCCTTGGGTTTGTGTAAAGATTAAACCATGGTTGTGTAATGGTTAGGGTTTTTATTTTCTTATTCATTTATTTAATTATTTATTCTTTTTGAAAAATTATTAGCATAATGCAAAATGGTGGCTTTCTTTGGATGGATGTTGAAGCTTCATGAAGCTTTGACCAAGTGACCATTTTGTCTCCATGCTTAACCCTAACCATTCCCACTAACCATGATTTATTCTCTACACTTGACCATGGTTATTATTATGATAAGTATTCATTTACTTTTCATTTTGAATTAACTTATCATATATTCTTTCTCCTTCTTCTTCATCTTAAACAAGAAGAAAGCTTGCTTCATCAATGGCAACTTGAGCTATTGAGTGAGAAATCCAATTCTAAAGTGAACCCACCTCCTATTTCATCATCCTCTACCTCTTGCCAAGTAGTAGAGTGTGTTTTCTTCACAAGTTTCATGACTTGGTGAAGTGGGAGCTTGATCTTGCGAAGCCTCGACGTAGATCATCTTCGGCATCGTCGTCGATGACCTAGCCCGCTTTTTCTCCGATGAAGCCGACGCTAGAGCCCAAGATCCGATTTGTACAGCGAGGAGACTTCATCGCGGAGCCATGGAGGTGGAGAACCGGATCTACAAAGGTTGTATTTCCGTTTACCATTTAGTTAAGTTGTTAACTAGTTTCTTTTTCGCCTAAACTTCTAGCCAACGATCTAGTCTAGGGTTTCTCGGCACCGTAATTTTTGAAATTGGCATGGTTGATGCCTTGTGAGACCTCATTAGCGTGCCTAGGAACCCTACAGTGGTATCAGAGCCTAGCTAGAGCCTTAGGCGACACGTAGACAGAGTTTGAAGTCCGATCGAACCAAAACCCTAACCCGAAACATGCTCTCTGGACTTTTTCTAAAAACTGGGATTTTTCCACATTAAAAATGCTTAAAAAATTCAGCAGGGAATTATAAGAATTACGGTGCAAAATTTGACTCATGAACAGTATAAAGAGCGGCGGAACCGCGGCAGAAGCATGCCTTCTGCGGCGGTTCCGCGGCCAAAGGATGACATCATCATCCCCTGTTTGCACAGTAACTCCTATTTTATTATGCTGGATTTTCTGGGAATTTTTAATATTTATTCAAGAGTTGAATTTTCTGGGGTTGTTTTGGGGATTCGTTTATTCGATCGGATTATCTGATTTTGTCTATGAGGCTTCCGGATAATTTTTGAATATGTTAAAAAGTTCGACCGGATATAAATACCCAATTTTTCCCCTGTCGGGAAATTTCCAAGTGTTGTATTTTTCCGTGGTTTAACGACGTTCTAAGTAGTGCAAGTAACGCGATGGTCCCTCTAGAAGACAACAAACCTTAACTCGATTATGTGACCGTCTTGAACTGCCCTTTGAACCTTCGGGTTTGGGGCAGTACGGCGTGCCACATGTGAGGCGTTGGCTTGACCCTTCTACGGCTGGACTGTTGGTACTGAGGCACGAAGTGAATGTCTTTGAACTTATTGTAAGTGCACGGCGGCGCCCTGGCCGTCAATCCGACGGCCAAATGCGTAAACGGTGGTAAACTTAAATTTTTGCGGACTTAGCAACCGGCACCACCGCGCACTAAACACCCGGATCGAACCATTAACTAGTCTAAGCTAACTACAAGAAAGGGAATAGAGATATACCGACGATCCAAGTCCTCCGGTCTTCTCGTCATGGTCCCGATCTCCTGCGGAAAAGTCCCGTCTCCTCCTCGTCACCGGAAGTGCACCACATCGCCTACTTTGTTTACGGGCTCCCACCTCAATGCCGAGGCAACTCGGGCACGAAGCCGGCTACTCGACGTGCCCAAGATTCGCTGTAGAATGTGTGAAGAACCATGTCTCATTTTTGGGGATTGTGGAATTGCCATTGGTGAAGGAAAAGAGAGCTTGGAGAGAGGTGGGGAAAATGTAGCATACTAAAGAATGAATGTATCATATTTTTCTCCACTCCAAAAGAGAAGCAATTTTTTCATCCCACCTAAAGTGGCCGGCCCCCCATTTCCAAGTGTGATTGGAGAGAGAAAAACCAAGACAAGGGGGTGGTTGGAAAGCAAAAAAAATGATGAGGAGAAATCAAATGATCACCACAAATCCAACACACAAAGGCAACCATCATCTCATGCATGATGGCTTCAAAAAGTCAAGCCATCATGAGAAGAAGAAGTCAAGTGATGGTGCTCATCATGAAAACCATCATGATAAGATAAAATGCAAAGACCCCCTCCACAAATGCCTATTTGCAACAATGCAAATAAGCCCTCCTCCACCAATCTTCGGCCAATGAACGGAACAATGGAAATCGGCCGAAACGGAAAGCAAACTGGCAACTCCAAAAACTGGTCCCGTAATAAATTACAGGAAAACCCCGATACTGTGCATACACACCCGCATTTGTATTCCGACCGAAATACAAATGCAATGAGACAAAATCTCCACTGTACTATACTAGAATCCGGCTTATACCAAAACCGGCTAGTAATATCTGTTCAATCCTGATCCGTGCAATACCGCACGTATCTGATCGAACCCTGCCATATAACCATACGGCCTATAGTACAAACTGTCCGATCCTGATCCGTGCAATACCGCACATATCTGATCGGACCTTGCCATATCTCCATACGGCCTCTACAACCTTTCGCCCGAAAGCTGAGTAACTGAAATGTGGGGGATTCTAAAGACTCGTCAACACCTTGGTTGTGGATTTAACCACTAGCACGTCAGAGGTATAAGCCAATACGTAACGGGCTACCAGGTACTGACCAAAAGGGATGTCTGTGAGCGAACTCAGCCTGACAACCCTACTGAGCCTGTCAGTGACAATATCCGTGCAGTCCGGTCCGTTCGTCTATGAGTATCGCATGGCGGGCCTAGGGGGTTGGTAAAAGTCAGACCCCCAAAAGCGGTACAAGTCGTGTCGGAGTGTAGCCCAGAACACCCTGAGATACTACTGGAATACCTACCAGTAAATCTCCTTGCCTTGGCCAAGGACTTTGTGTAATGGCTCTCCTAGACACAGCACGACCTCACCCCCAATACCGGGAGAGACAAACCCCTGAAGATACGCTCACTGCCTCCATGTGGCTCGGGACTGTACCCAACTAAAACCTGTTTGCACGACTCCTTTGAGCCGTGGTAGGGTAGTAATCAAAGTACAGTGGGAACTCACACGAGATAAATGACGATCCCCAGGTCGATGAACTAACCTGCACACATGTCACCAGGGAACTGCCATCTGACGTCTGGTATATGACCAACTAGCATGTTCCCGGCGAGTCTTGTCCGGTGTACTCATAACCCAATGAGCACCTGTATACATCTTAGGTGATCCAACTGACACCAGTGGCTTGTGAGACCGGCCACCGCCCCTCGTCGGGGTCTCGACTGTATACACTAGTCTACTAATGGAGTATCGATGCCCAGTCTCGAAACTCCCACGACTAGGGACCTTTTAAGGATAAGCTTATAGACCCCCAGCTCCCACTTATATGATCGCCCTCATACTGCTGGTGGTCAAGCAAGAATCCTAGGGGCTCTATCAACGTGTAATAGCGACGTGTCAGGTCACCTCAAGCAGTACACGATGATAAAGGTAAACCAGATAGCATACTATCATCTCGAGTAAGACTGTCCTACCGGGATAGGTCCTCCCTCAATCATTACAATCACGTACCTGTGACCTAATAATTGACTCTGAGGGCACTATCTCCAACAATCTCCCACTTGCACTCAAGGCTAATTATTGCGATGTCGCATACTCACAGCCCGTGTGATACCGAACATCCAACTCCTCTACTAGTCAGTCTCACAAAGCTCGTTTGCGGAACTATTGCGTTCGAGGAATAGCCTTAGTGAGTGGATCCGCTCAGTTGTTTCTTTCTATGTCTCTCTATATCTCAAGTTCGCGGAGAAACCCATCTCCCGAAATGAGCAATACCTGTCTTAGAATGTGCCTGGATGTCTGATGGGACATAGCTCATAAATGAACTCCAAATCCAAACTTCTTAGACTGTATCGTCAACTGAACTTAATCAGTATCCTGCGCCAAGCCACCCTCAGTATTGCCTTGGATCACCTGTCCAAAATACTGCCCCTCAACAGAAGGAAAACTGTAACTCTGACAACCTCCTTGTCGTCCATGTCACCTTGGAAGCCTGGAATGATAACTGTCTCCCACATGAGGCTGTCGTTATCATCTCCCTAGAACATCCACTTATGTTCTAAAACTGCTTCCGACTGTTTCTCCAGGATTGGATTAATGTCAATTTATTGCATCTAGTGCAAGAACAACATCTGGTGTGGTACTTGACATCTCACGATTGACTCAATTGCCTGAGCAAGTGAGCTGCCAATCATGCCCGTCCCTCTCCCCTTTAGTCTGTAAGACACCTTTGGAGAGGGTGACTCCATTACCTGCAGGTACACTACCGTGCCAGGAGTCGTCCATCCTAAATACTCTTAGAATGCTGTCAAGTACCCTGATTGGGAAACCACCCAAATCTAGATCTAAGACCATAGATCTAGTAACCAGTATGTCTGATATAAAATCCATTTCCATTGTGGAGAAACAACTGTGTGACGACCAAAGTATAACCGATCGTAGTGTAGGAGTTTCCTTTCCTACTCTGTGTATATCATCCAAATACCAGGATATCATACCCTACTACCTTCTCAACAGATCCATCCCCTATTCTGATGAAGTCAAAACCCATGACTGTCACGTCAGAAATAGATGATCTATCTCCGCTACATCTGCTTTAGTCTATAAATAGATATAAGCCTGATGTCCACCAATGCTTCCGCTGCTCCCACTGACTACGACAACCCTCTGCCAGAGTCATATAGACGTGCACTTCTAAAACTAGTTTAGAACGACGCTATACTCATCCTCCTGCCGGGTCTCGCAGCCTGGAACAACAACAATGGCAAGTGTGGGTAAACAAGAACTTCCCTGTCACCGTCCTTGAGGCTACCTGAGTACCTCTCGGGTGCCTGAAGTTACCCACTTTATCTGCGGAGTGGCCAATGGAATGTCAATCCAGATTGAATCTTTAGGTTCCTTATCAAATCTTCAGTAATCGTTTGTGGTTCTGGAATCACTTCCAGTTCTACCATACTCCCACTACTGTTTTCTGAAAAAATCCATTTTTATTAAAACTGTGGCGAGTCTAGAACAATATCGCTATTGTTCATCCAGATGGTAGAAAGTCAACCCTCGTCATAGCCTGGGTCAACCCACAAACAGCCATTACAGAAACGTGCCTTGAGTTGTCCAGTGTCTGGTTTTAATCATAAACCGGACAACTCCCCGTACCTTAACATCGTTAAGATATGAACTGTTCTATATCCCATATAGGACCAGAGGCACTGATTTAATTGAACCAGATCCAAATCATGCAACTGTCTCCAGTGCATGTCAACTAAATGGAAGGAGGCCAGATCAGCGTTACTCAACTTAGGAATACTTCCAATTATGAGTAACCTGAAAGAGAAGCAATTTCTCTTAATCATTACTATCAACTGAACACCATACACAAGTATCTACATCTTCGATCTCTTTGAAGAATCCCGATACTTGCTATACCTGGTTCTCTACTCTATTCAAATACATATAACTTCTCCAAATTCAGACCCTGTGTTTCCACGAAACACCTGTCTAAAAATTAGAGGAGTCATAAGTAAACCGAATATAGTACGAGGACCATCCCCTCTGTCCTGATGGACTCTGGACAACATACAATACTCTGTAAAAGTCCCTTGAGTCTGATTACTCATTCACTGTGTGTCGTAGGTTGAAAACTGTACTTATGGTTAAGAAGAATTACACCGCGGTTTAATGCTCCTTACCTAACCATCCACTGATATAGGTAAATGTCGTAGACATAATTTCAGAAAGGTATATCTCACTCTATGAAAATAGACGTACAGATATATCAATTTGAAATTGGTGCATAACAGCGGATATTCAAAACCAAATATTTGCCGACCGGCAAACAACCCAGGTGATTTCCTCAAATATCACCGATTACAACGAATCCCGATATAATGAGGATAATCACCCAATTCCCAATAACTTACTCCCACTCATCATCTGTAAAACCATACAGATGTGAGAATCGTATCTGGTAAATACATACCCTGGAGTAAGTATCTAATCGGGAAATCAGTTTTCTATTAACAGTACACAGTGAAACTGAAACATTGAAATGTTTCGATGGGGTATCCTGGTATTCCTAGTAATGCCTCTTCCAGATTCACGACTGTAACCGTATAGTTCTTTGCCACCTCTCCAAATCCCTTCATATGTCTTTAGTCTTTACCTTCTGCACACCCCTTTAGGCCAAATGGTTTTCTTCCTTCCCTACCGTTCGGCACCAGCCTATGGTTTGGAAGAAGACTATCCAATAAGCATAATGGGTGTACTGTCCCAATCCTAGGAACACTCGCAACACGAGAGAAGGTGAAGATAAAAGACACCTGAATGTACTTTATTCCTATTTCTCCTGAACCAGGATCCATCCCCGAACTGGAACAAGTTCCTTTCGAGTTCGTATATAACCATACGATGGAATATCCAAATAAACTGTGGATCTTCGTAGTGATACGGAGTGTCCTGGAGAAATACAAAGGTGATGTGGGAGTGGTAACGAAATATTTGGTTTGGTCGTGAATATCTGTTGCAATTTACTTTGCCCTCCTACTAATCCCTTGCTTTGTCTGAACTTAATACCTTCTGCACACCATCGTTATGCTAATTGGTTTTCTTCATTCCCTACCGGTCGGCACCAGCCTAAGGTTTGGAAGAAGACAATCCAATTTGCGTAATAGGTGTACTACCCCTAAACCAAGGAGTACTCGTAACCTGAGAGAGGGTAAAAGGAAAAGACAACTGAATAATCCTATCCGTTTTCTCCAGAACCGGAAACCATCCTCGAATAATTCTTTCGAGTTCGTATCTAACCATACGATGGTTTTGTCCAATGGAAGTGGACGTTCGTAGTAATACGGGGTGTCCTGGAGAAAAGGGTAAAAGTAGGAGTGGCAATGAGGTCTGCAACTCTGACAATCCAAAAGCCAGTGTTAAGTAAGTTCGGTCAACTTGGTCACGGAGTCATAGTCTAGGGTCGGGTCAATGGTCGCTGCCAGAGAGAGAGAGAGAAGAAACACTCAGCGTGCACTCTATCCTAGATCAGAATGGTTACCAATTTATCTAATCTGGAAACCTCCCACTGTACCTCAAATTCTCCTCCAAACCTGAAAGAAGAATTAGTCGGGGTCACCCGAGGAGTAAACCAACTCATCAGTAGGAATCGGGATCCAACTCTCATCGCATGATAACGTGACGGAATCCGCTCACGGTATCACACTCCAGAAGGTATGCGCATATCTGGCAAGTTTCAGTTCTTTTGAAACTCCCGATGTGATTTCTGCCCCATGCTCTTATGACCTTGACTTTGGCCAACATATCATAAGTCACATGTCAAGTTCTACCCGTCATTCTCCAGGTTAATTTGAATCCACCCGTACATACCCTTGACTTTGGCCAAAATGGCAGCACGACTGTCCCAAACCAACGCATCTATCTATGCTGCATATGAATACCCCAATAGCTACCAATCACTGTGCCTTGACTTTGGCCAACATACACAGCTTGAATACTATTGACCACCCATATGAAACGACGGAGGGCTATGAATGGTTTCTGGCGAAAACCTTTAACGTAAAGAACTTGATATCGTCGAAGGAACGGATAGCTTTTAAAAATATAGTGACGAAAACCGTTGCTAAAGAGGTCACTCCCGGTGAAGGGATCTCGGCTCTTTCCCCATAGAATGGGGTGCAGGATATTCCAAATGAATACCGCGATGCAAAGCAAAAGTGATCGGCTATAGTGAAGTTATTGCTCTGACGCAAACTTTTGTCCAAGGGGTCACTCCCGGTGAAGGGATCTCGGCCCTTGCCTCGTCGACTGAGGAGCAGGATATTCCAACTGAATATCACGATGCAAAACAAAAGTGAACGTCCTTGTAATAACAGCCTTTTTGAAAAGTGTTCCAACAACATCAGATTAGGTTTGTTTTTAACTTGCATTGATCCGAATCAACGCAGTCCCATCAATTGATCACACCAAAAAGAACGAAAATATACTGATGTACGTATATGCCATCCGCATTCGCCACTGGGTCCCGTCATTACCCGTTAGGTTAGCTTACTAACGACAGAGCGGGGACTGGACTAGCGCGGATGCAAAACATATACAACATCTACTAATATATATACCAATATATTATATTTCGCTCAAGGCGTGAATAAAATGCAACATCACAGAGAATGAACAGCATCACAGAAACAATACAGATATCTGGGATCCCCGGGTTTCACAGAGCCACTACTGAAACCCGACGTTCCCCTGGTCGTGTGGATAGCCTGTGCAATGAAAACCTAGACCCCTACGGGCGCGGCAAGTCACCCGCCAAAACCTGAAGCGAGGCAGCCCCCTTCAGCCCCGTGAATGGACCACCCAGCACTTCACGGAATCCGGCAACTTGGGCACCCCTCCTGGGTCAACCTGTACCCCCTACGAGTGCGGCGAATAGCCCGCCAATCCTAGAGTGAAGCCCCCTCCGTCTCAATGCCATGAGATGCGGGCTTGTTGCCCTCCAGAACCCGGCTATCCGTGCACCCCTCCGCGGGGCAATCCTAGTACAGAAAGTAAAATATACATACACCGGGTACATCGACCGCAACCAGGTCGTGCCCCAAAATAATAATACAGTCAGGCAGTGACGGCAGTCCACATGTCGGACGCTCGCCCCGCAATATCAAATGTACATAATACAACAAAACTGTACTAGCATTGCATCCAGGCTATCCCCCACGACCGATCCGCAACATCACAGCAAATACATAGAACATCAACGTGAAAGTCACGTTCGCAAATCCGTCTAACCGGGCTATAGCAGTTAGACCGGATTTACCGATCGAGTGACATTCACGGTCGCAGATATAATGTAAATACTGTGAAAAATGTGTTTAAAAAATTTCCGATTGATCAAACAATTAACAAGTGGGCCCCAAAGAAAACTGTAGCACTCACAGAAACAATTGGCCCAACTTTAATATTCCAATGCCCATATTTTAAGCCCAGAAGGCCTCTGTAAAAAAATGGTGAAGTGATGTGAATAGTACGCGGCGGAAGGGCCGCACAAAGGTGGTTTTCACGGCGGTTCCGCGCTCCAACTGTGGAGTTACTTCGTCAAATTTTTACAGAACTCTTAGATTTTCCAGTACATCAATATTTTATAACCTGAAAAATTTTTCGAGACCAAAAATTTTCAACAGAAACTGATGCGAACTAAAATGCAGTTTTGGAACTTTTTGATCGATCGGAAATGCAAACACATTACACAAAGTTAGACTAAGTTAATGGCGAGGCTCTGATACCACTGTAAGTGCACGGCGGCGCCCTGGCCGTCAATCCGACGGCCAAATGCGGAAACGGTGGTAAACTTAAATTTTTGCGGACTTAGCAACCGGCACCACCGCGCACTAAACACCCGGATCGAACCATTAACTAGTCTAAGCTAACTACAAGAAAGGGAATAGAGATATACCGACGATCCAAGTCCTCCGGTCTTCTCGTCATGGTCCCGATCTCCTGCGGAAAAGTCCCGTCTCCTCCTCGTCACCGGAAGTGCACCACATCGCCTACTTTGTTTACGGGCTCCCACCTCAATGCCGAGGCAACTCGGGCACGAAGCCGGCTACTCGACGTGCCCAAGATTCGCTGTAGAATGTGTGAAGAACCATGTCTCATTTTTGGGGATTGTGGAATTGCCATTGGTGAAGGAAAAGAGAGCTTGGAGAGAGGTGGGGAAAATGTAGCATACTAAAAAATGAATGTATCATATTTTTCTCCACTCCAAAAGAGAAGCAATTTTTTCATCCCACCTAAAGTGGCCGGCCCCCCATTTCCAAGTGTGATTGGAGAGAGAAAAACCAAGACAAGGGGGTGGTTGGAAAGCAAAAAAAATGATGAGGAGAAATCAAATGATCACCACAAATCCAACACACAAAGGCAACCATCATCTCATGCATGATAGCTTCAAAAAGTCAAGCCATCATGAGAAGAAGAAGTCAAGTGATGGTGCTCATCATGAAAACCATCATGATAAGATAAAATGCAAAGACCCCCTCCACAAATGCCTATTTGCAACAATGCAAATAAGCCCTCCTCCACCAATCTTCGGCCAATGAACGGAACAATGGAAATCGTCCGAAACGGAAAGCAAACTGGCAACTCCAAAAACTGGTCCCGTAATAAATTACAGGAAAACCCCGATACTGTGCATACACACCCGCATTTGTATTCCGACCGAAATACAAATGCAATGAGACAAAATCTCCACTGTACTATACTAGAATCCGGCTTATACCAAAACCGGCTAGTAATATCTGTTCAATCCTGATCCGTGCAATACCGCACGTATCTGATCGAACCCTGCCATATAACCATACGGCCTATAGTACAAACTGTCCGATCCTGATCCGTGCAATACCGCACGTATCTGATCGGACCTTGCCATATCTCCATACGGCCTCTACAACCTTTCGCCCGAAAGCTGAGTAACTGAAATGTGGGGGACTCTAAAGACTCGTCAACACCTTGGTTGTGGATTTAACCACTAGCACGTCAGAGGTATAAGCCAATACGTAACGGGCTACCAGGTACTGACCAAAAGGGATGTCTGTGAGCGAACTCAGCCTGACAACCCTACTGAGCCTGTCAGTGACAATATCCGTGCAGTCCGGTCCGTTCGTCTATGAGTATCGCATGGCGGGCCTAGGGGGTTGGTAAAAGTAAGACCCCCAAAAGCGGTACAAGTCATGTCGGAGTGTAGCCCAGAACACCCTGAGATACTACTGGAATACCTACCAGTAAATCTCCTTGCCTTGGCCAAGGACTTTGTGTAATGGCTCTCCTAGACACAGCACGACCTCACCCCCAATACCGGGAGAGACGAACCCCTGAAGATACGCTCACTGCCTCCATGTGGCTCGGGACTGTACCCAACTAAAACCTGTTTGCACGACTCCTTTGAGCCGTGGTAGGGTAGTAATCAAAGTACAGTGGGAACTCACACGAGATAAATGACGATCCCCAGGTCGATGAACTAACCTGCACACATGTCACCAGGGAACTGCCATCTGACGTCTGGTATATGACCAACTAGCATGTTCCCGGCGAGTCCTGTCCGGTGTACTCATAACCCAATGAGCACCTGTATACATCTTAGGTGATCCAACTGACACCAGTGGCTTGTGAGACCGGCCACCGCCCCTCGTCGGGGTCTCGACTGTATACACTAGTCTACTAATGGAGTATCGATGCCCAGTCTCGAAACTCCCACGACTAGGGACCTTTTAAGGATAAGCTTATAGACCCCCAGCTCCCACTTATATGATCGCCCTCATACTGCTGGTGGTCAAGCAAGAATCCTAGGGGCTCTATCAACGTGTAATAGCGACGTGTCAGGTCACCTCAAGCAGTACACGATGATAAAGGTAAACCAGATAGCATACTATCATCTCGAGTAAGACTGTCCTACCGGGATAGGTCCTCCCTCAATCATTACAATCACGTACCTGTGACCTAATAATTGACTCTGAGGGCACTATCTCCAACACTTATTTCATGAGTTAAGCTGTTTTGGAAAACTTGGGTGTTCGATTATTCGATCGGAAAGTTTAACATTTTCTATCTTATTCGGAATGGGATACAATAATTGGAATTCACAATAAGTTATGAGATAACTGAATGAATGTTATAAACATAGTACTTTATTCTCACTTGATCGGTTGCCACGGAATTTTGATGTGATCAAAAGTCCGTCGCAATCACGTAGCGTACGCGGATACTCGCCGGGTAAACTTAATAGACAGCCTCGCTCCATAGCCCCGACCAAGTGACTGTAGGAGAACCCCGTCGCCGAAAGCATCGATTCGGGTGCTCGCGGTAGCGGTGTTCCGCCTTGGTGCACTTCGTCGACGGTATCGGGGGTGCGGCCGTCTACTAAAGTTTGCGACGAGCATTCGATTAGGATGTCGGGAATCTTGTTGAATTGCCCGACTTGATATTGAAAAGAGTTTTCGATAATGAGACTAAAATGCGGGGTTTATAATTGTTAGGCATGTGATGTCTAAGGTATTCATTTGATTAGGCATGCGATGTCTATGGAGATTGCGGATTCCAACTGTTGTAGTTTTACACTTTCTTTTTTGTGACCGTAAGTGTAATATGTGATATCGCCGGTTTCGTTGCTATATGTCAACGACAATTGGGATGCGCATATTTACTTACGTTGATGACATGTGATGTTATGTGTTGCTGGATATGTTATATTGGATCGTCGTGTTTGAATAGCCGGGGTTTTTTATGTGAGATGAGTGTTTTTCATTTTCATGTAAAAACTTGTATGTAATATTCTTTTTATTGGGGCACTTCCAGGTTGCGGAAGATGTCACCGTTTGTATATTATTTACTTTTCTGCACTAGGATAGACCCAAGGAGGGGAGCACAAGTAACCGGGTTCTGGAGTCCAGTGGGAGACCAACTCGAGGAGTCGAGTCCGGGTTTCCTAACTCCAGAATTGGTAGGGTTGCTTGCCGCTCTCATAGGGGTCTAGGGGTGTGGGTTTGGCTATTCATCACGACCGTGGAATCCGTGTTTTATACTGGCTCGTATTGAAAACACGGACGTCCTAGTATATCCAATATTTCATATGTTTCTTCTGCTGCGATATCTGTGATGCGATCATGTGATGTTCTGTGATGGATACTATATATAGTATATATGATATATTATATAGATGTTACTTATGTTTTACACCCGCGCTAGCCCTGCCCCGCTCTGCCGTTAGTTACCTAACCTAACGGTGCACGAGGGGACATCGAGGCGAATGCGGATGGCATAAGTGTACGTCGTATTTATCTGTGATGTTTAGGTAACTTAAATGATGGGACTTCATTAATGAGATTAATGAAATAAAAGAAACCTAAGATGTTGTAGAATCGAATTTCAAAATAAAACAGGTAGCTACAGTTCTTGCTTTGCACAGAGGTATATGTGATATATCCTGCACCTTATTCGATGAGGAAAGGACCGAGATCCCTTCACCGGGAGTGACTCCTTTAGCAATAACTGGCAGATGCTACACACTCGGTTTGTCTTTTGATTGCTTTTAAGAGTTTTTGCTTTGCACAGTGATATAAATGATATATCCCGCACCTCATTCGACGAGGAAAGGACCGACGATCCCTTCACCGGGAGTGACTCCTTTAGCAAAACTAGAAAAGCCTCAAAAGCACTCCATTTCAAAAATCATTTGATTCTACAACGATTTCAAGTTCATTACGCAATAGGTTTTCAGAAAAACCTGTCGTAGCCCTCCGTCATTTCAGATAAGTACTAGTTAGTATTCGTGCTGCGGTAGTTTGGCATTCGTCAAGGCGTAGTGTGCGGTAGCTAACTAGTATTTATCTGCTTATGCATATGATGCAGATTGGATTAAGGTATTCGTACGGCGTTGTTTGGCATTCGTCAAGGGTCGTGCGGGTGGGTTTAATTCGATCAAGAAATGTACGGGTTGAACTTGACTAGTGGACTATGGGTTGTTTGGCATTCGTCAAGGTCATAGAACACTAGGGGTAAAATATTATCGGGAATTTCAAGTGTTGAGATTTGCAATGAGATTGCATACCTTCTATGAGATAGTTGGATCCCGATACCCGCTGTGAGTAAGAGTTACTCCTAGGAGAGTTTTACACGTTACAATTAGCCGATCAAGTAGGTGTCTAGAAAGGTGTCAACGGGGTTACGCCTCTGGGAAAATGAGGTTTACATTAATTAGGTTCGTGCGAAAGCACGGGGGACCTCCCTCAAAGTACCGACACTGGCCTGGCTGAAAGATTGGCGAACCTGTAGCGTGTAATTAACCCGGCTAGTCTTTCCTTTTAGGGTTTGAAGGAAGATTTGATAAAAAGCAGTGGGAGCCATCCTGATTAGATAAAATAATAACTAATCTATTCTTGAAAGAGCGCACGCTGAGTGTTTTCTTCTCTCTATCTCTCCAGGTAGCGACCATATCATGTCTTAATCAAGATAATAATACGGATATTGACCGAACCCGCTTGTTATACTGCGCTGAGGATCGTTGGTCCCGCTCCAACTTATAATTGTTATAAGACAGAGCAGGAAATTGGGGATTACCAGAATTCCCGTGCCGCCCAAACGAAGAGAGTGCATGTTGATGCATCATCTTCGGGTGTGTTCATTACAGAGAACTGTTTCTCAGTATCCTTTACATCCTAGGTATGTGATACCAGATCAGGATCCCAGATATGTAATATGTTACATAGGGCTACAGAAAGGTAGAGGACTGAGAACGGGTGATAAGTTTCATGAGGCAGAAAACGGGGCAAGAGTTGCAACCAAGTCTGTTGGTCACTGTACCCTGTATTACCAATACATTGATTCTGAACGAATGTTATTAGATACCGAACCTGATATACAAAATCATATCAATCTCTTTATTAGTAAAGAAATGATAAAATTTTGTATAGTTGGATAATGTTTTGAACATTTCCTATATCAAAAGTTGATCGGTCAGGCACGTTATCTAAAAGCATTGATGTTCTAAATCAAACTACAGTTCTTTAGTATACGGAACACACACAAGAGGAAGAGTTCAGAAATGAACGAATCCTTCTTGAGGCATTATAGACTAGGTCATATCAATATGACCCGACTAGCTGAAGTTACATAAAGATGCATATTTAAATCAGTTTGAATTTACATCTCATGAAACTTGCGAGTCATGTCACAAAGATAAAATGACCTCAGCTCTGTTTATTGGAAACAGATAAAGAGTTAGTAAACTCTTGGGACTGATACATGATGATGTATGGAAGGTCCCCTGTCTACACATGCCAAGACCGGTTCTTTGTACTTCATTACATTCTCTGATAATCTCTTTAGATTCAGTCATATGTTTCTGTTGAAACATGAGTCCGAACCTTTTGAGATATTCACAGAATATGATTTAGATGTAGAAAACCAAAACACGGGTATAAGTATTATGTCCTATGATGAGATCAAGGAGGAGAATACTTGAGCACGGAATTCCTGGATTTTTCTAAAGGAGAATGAGATTCTCTCTCAGCATTACTCCTCCGTATACACCATAGCACGATGGTATATCGGGGCGGAGCAATCACACCCTATATAATAAGGTGTGCTCTATGATGAGTACTACTGAGTTGCCTATTTCCTTTTGGGGCTTATGCACTTGTGAAGTTGCATACCTATTGAATAGGGTTCGAATCAGATCACGGCCTACTACTCCATATAAGATATGGTATGGGAAGAGCCCATGTCTTAAGCTAGTTAAGATTTGGGCTGTCCGGCCTATGTCTAAAAGCAAAATCCGGACAAGCTCGAGGCAATGTAAGTTATGTAGAACTGGAAAGGTTCCAGCTATACAAACTACAGCAGATAATTTGAAAGAACAAAAGGATTCAATAGTTACCAACGAACCTCAGCCTCTCCGCCGATCTAGTAGGGTTCCTCACCCACCTGAGAAATACTTCGGTTTCTCTGTGACAGTAGGAGCGAGAATTGCATCATGAGATGATAACCCAACTAGTTTTGAGCTGGCCATCAGGAGTGAGACTCTGTAAGAATGGCTGGATGCTTAGCGATTTGAGATGGAATCCATGTACACCAGCAAAGTATGGACTTTGGCTGCTATATCTGAAGGGTTAAATCCCCATCAGGAGCAAGTATATCTTGAGAAGATTACTTGGTGTAGATGGAAAAGTTGAGACTTTCAAAACTAGACATGTTAAAGCTTTTTCGTCATAGACCAGGCGTGGATTATGATGAAACCTTTTTCAAGTGGCTATGCTTAAGTCCATCCAGATCCTACTTGCCACGGCTACATACCATGACTACGATATCTGGCGGTTGGGTGCCATGACGGCTTTTCTAAATGATGTTTTAGAAGAGAACGTCTATAAGTACACAGCCAAAGGGCTTCGTAGACAGTGGGAGCAGCGGAAACGTGTACAAGATGATTTATAGGATAAAGCAGGCATCGCGGAGTTGGAACATCTGTTTTGATGAAGTAGTCAAAGAAGTTGACATCATCAAAATGGTAGATGAACCTTGTATAAACAAAAGGGTAGTAGGGAGTATGGTGTTGATCCTCGTAGACTACGTGGATGACATGCTCTTGATAGGGAAGGAGTTTCCTATGCCACGCTCGGTCAATCTCCGCTTATCACAATGATTCTCCATATAGGATCAAAGTGATATCTCCTAAATCCTTAGTTTTCATCTATGAGATAGATGTAATTGGATGTTAGGAAACTCACTAGCTGTAGTGAGATGGTATCAATTGATCCTAGGAAGAATCACTGGAAGTGTTCCAGGGTGATAAAGCCGACTGAATGTCAGTCGCAGGCATTGTCTTTACCCTCAGTAAAGGGACGGTATGTTGGAAGAGCTCCAAGCTAGATACCGTGGCATACTAGACGATTAAGGATGAATACATCGCTACTTAAGATGCAACCAAAGAGGCTGTCTGGGTGTATATTAGTTCATGAGATGAACTTAGTTCCTCCCATTGTATGACAAAGGAGTTGTGGCTTATGCCAAGGAACGTCCGTCCCATCAGTGATCCAGACATATTCTAAGGCAGTGTCACCTGATCATGGAGATGGATGATCTACAGGGTGATCGAGGTTTGGAGAGTAGACTCTGAGGACAACACAACGGATCCACTCACAAAGGCCTGATCCCAGAGAGAGATTTTTATGGGATGGTTGAGTATGAGATACTACAACCACTGCTATCAGATGGCCCTAGTGCAAGTGGGAGATTGTTAGTTATATGTATGCCCTAGAGGCCATTACTATACATAGGATGTATATTGTAGTGGATGCTTGGACATATATAGGGAGGACTTTCTTGCTCGACATGATAGTATGCTATCTGGTTACTCTTTACCTTAACGTGTATACTCATTGTCTCTCTGTTACATGTTGGTAAAGCCCTTAGGATGTGTACTTGACTACCTGGACTATGATGCGGATCATACTAGTGGGGACATGGTAGTCCATAAGTACATCCTTCACAGTCCCTAGTCGTGGGTGTATCGAGACGGGGCATCGATATACCAGAGTAGACTAGCGTATACCTTCTCGACACATACAGATAGGCGATGGATGATCCCATATCCATTGGTGTTTGACATCAGAGATGATATACGGGTGCTCAGTGGAGACTGGGTACACTGGACGGACTCGCCGAGAACTCCCAGATGGTATTATACCTTACGTCAGATGGCAGTTCTCTGGTGACACTGGTACAGAGTAGTCTGTTGACCCGAGATCGTCATAGAGTCTTGTGTGGTTCCCACTGTGCTTTGATTTCCATCTTACCACATCCAAGAAGGCGTGCAAAACGGTGGTTTTTGGGTACAGTCCCGAGTCACATGGAGGCAAAGAGCGATAGGAGGGGATTCGTCTCTCCCGGTATAGGGAGTTGATGTTGCGCTGTGTTCGATTGACTATAACCGGAAATCCCTGGCCAGGGTTGTTGAGATTTACTGGTAAGTGATACAAGTAATTTCTCGAATTGTTATAGACCTCATATCGACACGACTTATCGAGCTATTGGGGTCTGACATTTACCACCCCTAGGCGAGATATGCGACATATCAGACGACGAGACCGGACTGTACGGTTAGTGTTACTGGTTGGATTCACAGGAGTGTGAGCGGGCTTGCTCGTCGATCTTCTGATCGCTCAATACCCGGGTGGCCGTTACGTTTAGCAGACCGCTTGCAGCTTGTGGGTGTTTGATATGATCATCACCTGCTGCCGGCGTATTGACGAGTCTTTAGAGTCCTACGCAGAGGTTTCCTGGCTCAAGCGAAACGAAATAGGAGCGCATATGAGATATGTGCGGGACCGAGAATGATACCAGTATGTGATACTGTATTCGATTCTCACGATATGTGACATTGATCGGTTATATGCGATATAGTAGGGTTATCGGATCAAGTGTTGATTCGATAAGTTGTTACTGTTGATATTAGTCGGTTATATATACGATATGACCGGATCATTGAATCAAGTGTTGATTTAATGATTTAATTCATAATTATATATTTGATATATTACTTTGCATTAACTAGTATCGGTTCACTTTAAATGGATTTTCTCACTTGGATGTACAAGTTGTATATGTGATATACTTTTTGTGCAAATGATTGTGTCATGTTTGATGATACATGTTTCCTTGGGTTTGTGTAAAGATTAAACCATGGTTGTGTAATGGTTAGGGTTTTTATTTTCTTATTCATTTATTTAATTATTTATTCTTTTTGAAAAATTATTAGCATAATGCAAAATGGTGGCTTTCTTTGGATGGATGTTGAAGCTTCATGAAGCTTTGACCAAGTGACCATTTTGTCTCCATGCTTAACCCTAACCATTCCCACTAACCATGATTTATTCTCTACACTTGACCATGGTTATTATTATGATAAGTATTCATTTACTTTTGATTTTGAATTAACTTATCATATATTCTTTCTTCTTCTTCTTCATCTTAAACAAGAAGAAAGCTTGCTTCATCAATGGCAACTTGAGCTATTGAGTGAGAAATCCAATTCTAAAGTGAACCCACCTCCTATTTCTTCATCCTCTACCTCTTGCCAAGTAGTAGAGTGTGTTTTCTTCACAAGTTTCATGACTTGGTGAAGTGGGAGCTTGATCTTGCGAAGCCTCGACGTAGATCATCTTCGGCATCGTCGTCGATGACCTAGCCCGTTTTTTCTCCGATGAAGCCGACGCTAGAGCCCAAGATCCGATTTGTACAGCGAGGAGACTTCATCGTGGAGCCATGGAGGTGGAGAACCGGATCTACAAAGGTTGTATTTCCGTTTACCATTTAGTTAAGTTGTTAACTAGTTTCTTTTTCGCCTAAACTTCTAGCCAACGATCTAGTCTAGGGTTTCTCGGCACCGTAATTTTTGAAATTGGCATGGTTGATGCCTTGTGAGACCTCATTAGCATGCCTAGGAACCCTACAGATCCATCACCCATCACATAGGTCGAGAAGATATACGCTAGTCTACTCTGGAATATCGATGCCCCGTCTTGATATCCCCACGACTAGGAACATTGAAGGATGTACTCATGGACTACCCAGACCCCACTAGTATGATCTACATCGTAGTCCTGGAAGTCGAGTACACATTCTAAGGTCTTTATCAACATGTAACGGAGAGACAGAAAGTATACATGTTAAGATAAAGAGCAACCAGATAGCGTACTATCATGTCGAGCAAGAAAGTCCTGCCTATATATGTCGCAGCATCCACTACAATATACATCCAATGTACAGTAATGGCCTCTAGGGCATACATATAACTAACAATCTCCCACTTGCACTAGGTCCATCTGTAGCAGTGGTTGTAGTATCTAATACTCAACCATCCCATATAAGTCTCTCTCTGGGAAAAAGCCTTTGTGAGTGGATCCGCCGTGTTGTCCTCTGAGTCTACTCTCCTAACCTCGATCACCCTGGAGATCAACTATCTCCATGATCAGGTGATGCTGCCTCAGAATATGTCTGGGTCACTGATGGGACTAGGGTTCCTGGGCCAAAGCCACACTTCCATTGTCACACAATGGTAGGAACCTAGTTCATCTCATGAACCAATATACACCCAAACTGCCTCTTTGGTAGTATCTTTGATAGAGATGTCACTAGCCTTTATCATCTAGTCTGCCACGGTATCTAGCTTGGAACTCTTCCAAAATACCGTCCCTCCACTCAGGGTAAAGTCATTGCCTGCGACTGACATTCAGTCGTCCTTATCACCCTGGAACCTTTCCAGTGATTCTCTCCAGGATCGATTGATACCATCTCATCACAACTAGTGAGAATTCTAACATCCATTTAGATCTATCTCATATATCCAAAACCCAGGATTTAGGAGGTATCACTTTGATCCTATATGGAGAATCCATGTGATAAGAGGAGATTGATTGTGCGTAGCATCAGAAACACTTTTCTTATCAAGAGTATGTACGAGGATGACCACCTTACTCTCTACTACCTTTTTGTATATACAAGGTTCGTCTACCATTTTGATGAAGTCAAACTCTTTGACTACCACATCAAAACAGACGTTCCAACTCAGCGATGCCTGCTTTAATCTATAAAGCAACTTGCACACGTTTCCGCTGCTCCCACTGTTTACGAAGCCCTCTGGCTGTGTACTTATAGACGCTCACTTCTAAATCAATATTTAGAAAAGCAGTCATGACACCCAACCACCAGATATCGTAGTTATGGTATGTAGCCGTGGCAAGTAGGATCCGGATGGACTTAAGCATAGCCACTGGAAAAGGTTTCATCATTATCCATGCCTGGTCGATGACGAAAAACCTTTAACAAGTCTAGCTTTGAAAGTCTCAACCTTTCTATCTACACCAAGTAATCTTCTCAAGATATACTTGCTCCTGATGGGGATTTAACCCTTCAGATATAGCAACAAAAGTCCATACTTTGTTAGTGTACAAGGATTCCATCTCAGATCACTAAGCATCCAGCCATTCTTATAGAGTCTTACTCCTGATGGCCAGCTCGAAACTAGTTGGGTCATCATCTCATGATGTAGTCCTCGCTCCCACTGTCATCGAGAAACCGAAGTATCTCTCAGGCAGGTAAGGAACCCTGCTAGTTCGGCGGACAGGCTGAGGTTCGTCGGGGACTATAGAATCCTTTGGTCCTGTCAAATCAGCTGCAGTTTTGTACAGCTGGAACCTTTCCAGTTCTACAGAACTGACCTTGCCTCGATCTTGTCCGGATTTTGCTTTTGACATAGGCCGGACAGTCCCAAATCTTGACTTACTTAAGAGATAGGTTCTTCCCATACTATATCTTATATGGAGTGGTAGGCACTGATTTGATTCGAATCCAATTCAATAGGTATGCAACTTCTCAAGTGCATAACCCCAAAAGGAAATTGGTAACTCAGTAGTACTCATCATAGAGCACACCATATCTAATATGGTGCGATTGCTCCGCCCTGATACACCGTTGTGCTGTGGTATATTCAGAGGAGTAATACGGAGAGAGAATCTCATTCTCCTTTAGAATAGTCCAGGAATTCTATGCACAAGTATTCTCGCCCCTGATCTTATCATAGGACATAATACTTATACCCGGTTTTTGGTTCTCTGTTTCTAACTTATATTCTGTGAATATCTCAAAAGGTTCGGACTTACGTTTCAACAGGAACATATTTCTGAATCTTGAGAGATTATCAGAGAATGTAATGAAATACAAAGAACCGGTCTTGGCATGTGTAGACAGGGGATCTACATACATCAACATGTATCATCCCAAGAGTTCACTAACTCTTTCTCTGTTTCCATTAAACAGAGCTATGGTCATCTAATCTTTGTGACATGACTGGCAAGTTTCACAAGATATAAATTCAAACTGATTTAAATATGCATCTAAATGTAACTTTAGCCAGTCGGGTCGCATTGATATGACCTAGTCTACAATACCTCAAGAAGGATTCGTTCATTTCTGAACTCTTCCTCTTGTGTGTGTTCTGTATACTAGGAACTGTAGTTTGATTTAGAACGTCAATGCTTTTAGATAACGTGCCTGAACCGATCAACCTTTGAAATAAGAAATGTTCAAAACAATATCCAACAATACAAAATTATATCCTTTCTTTACTTATAAAGAGACTGATATGATTTTGTATATCAGGTTCGGTATCTAATAGCATTTTTTCAGAATCAATGTATTAGTAATACAGGGCGACAGTGACCAAAAGACTTGGCTGCAACACTTGCACCATTTTCTATCTCATGAAACTTATCACCCGTTCTCAGTTCTCTACCTTTCTATAGCCCATGTAACAGATTACATTTGCGGGATCCTGATCCGGTATCTAATACCTAGGACGTAGAGGACACTGAGAAACAGTCCTTTATAATGAACACACCCGAAGAAGATGCATCATATGCACTTTCTTCGTTTGGGCGGCATGGGAATCCTGGTATTTCCCTATTTCCTGCTTGGTCTTATAATAATCATAAGTTGGAGCGGGACCAACGTTCCCCAGCGCAGTAAAACAAGCAGGTTTGGTCAATACATCCATATTATTATCTTGATTAAGGCGTGATATGGTCGCTACCTGGAGAGAGAGAAAGAAGAAAACACTCTGCGTGCGCTCTTGCAAGATTAGATTAGTTATTTATTTTATCTAATCAAGATGGCTCCCACTGTTTTTATCAAATCTTCCTTCAAACCTTAAAAGGAAAGACTAGCCGGGATTAATTACACCCTACAAGTTCGCCAATCTTTCAGCCAGGCCAGTGTCGGTACTTTGAGGGAGGTTCCCCGTGCTTTCGCACGGACCTAATTACAGTAAACCTCGTTTTCCCAGAGGCGTAACACCGTCGACACCTTTCTGGACACCTACTTGATCGGCTAATTGCAAAGTGTAAAACTCTCCCAGGAGTAACAATTACTCGCAGTGGGTATCGGGATCCAACTATCATATAGAAGGTATGCAATCTCATTGCAAATTTCAACACTTGAAACTCCCTATAATGGTTTTTACCCCTAGCACTTATGACCTTAACTATGGTCAACAAATCATAAGTACTAGTCAAGTTCTATCCGTCATTTCGTGATTAATTAGACCCACCCACATGACCCTTAACTAAGGTCAACAAAGTTACGCGACTGTCCTAACTAATCGCATCATATGCGGTGTAGGAAGACATCACTTAGCTACCGTACACTGTGCCTTGACTATAGTCAACAAACACAGCACGAATACTAAGTACTCTACTTCCTAAAATGACGGAGGGTTGCGGATGGTTTTTAAGAAAACCTTTAACGCTTTGAACTTGATCTCGTTGCGGAATCAAATGGTTTTTAAATGGAATGTTTTCGAGGCTTTTTTAGTTTTTGCTAAAGGGGTCACTCCCGGTGAATGGATCGTCGGCCCTTTCCTCATCGAATAAGGTGCATGATATATCATATATACCGCTGTGCAAAGCGAAAACTATAGAAGCAATCAAAAGACAAACCGAGGGTTGTAGCATCTGCCAGTTATTGCTAAAGGAGTCACTCCCGGTGAAGGGATCTCGGTCCTTTCCTTATCGAATAAGGTGCAGGATGTTCTACAAGGAACGCCGCGATGCAAAGCAAGAACTGTAGCTACCTGTTTTTATTTTTGAAATTCTTCCACAACATCTTTTAGGTTTATTCTCTTTCATTAATCACATTAATGAATATCCCATCATTTAAGTCCACATAAACATCACAGATAAATATAACGTATGCTTATGCCATCCGCATTCGCCTCGATGTCCCGTCTGCACCGTTAGGTTAGGTAACTAACGCCAGAGCGAGGCAGGGCTAGCGCAGGTGTAAAACATAAGCAATGTCTATATAATATATCATATATACTATATACTATATCTATCTGAACAAATCACATGATCACATCACAGATAACGCAGCAGAAAAAATCATATGAAATATTAGATATACTAGGACGTCCGTGTTTTTAATACGAGCCAGTATAAAACACGGATTCCACGGTCGTGATGAATAGCCAATCCCACACCCCTAGACCCCTACGAGAGCGTCAAGCAACCCTACCAATTCTAGGGTTAGGAGACCCGGACTCGACTCCTCGAGATGGTCTCCAACTGGACCCTAGAACCCAGTTACCCGTGCTCCCCTCCTTGGGTCTATCCTAATGCGGAAAAGTAAATAATATACATCAACGGTGACATCTTCCGCAACCTGAAAGTGCCCCAATAAAAGAATATTACGTACAAGTTTTTACATGAATGAAAATGGAAAACACTCATCTCACATAAAAACCCCCGGCTATTCAAACACGACGATCCAATATGACATATCCAGCAACACATAACATCATATGTCATCAACGTAAGTAAATATGCCCATCCCAATTGTCGTTGACATATAGCAACGAAACCGGCGATATCACATATTACACTTACGGTCACAGGAAAGAAAGTGTAAAACTACAACAGTTGGAATCCGCAAACGCTTTAGACATCGCATGCCTAAACAAATGAATTCCTTAGACATCGCATGCCTAACAGTTATAAACCCCGCATTTTAGTCTCAATATCGAAAACACTTTTCAATATAAAGTGGGGAAATTGAACAAGATTCCCGGCATCCAGAACGAATGTTCGTCGCAAACTTTAGTAGACGGCCGCACCCCCGATACCGTCGACGAAGTGCACCAAGGATGAAACAGCGCTGCCGCGAGCACCAGAACGGATGCTTTCGGCGACGGGGTTCTCCTACAATCACTTGGTCGGGGCTAAGGGGTGTAGCTGTCTATTAAGTTTACCCGGCGAGTATCCGCGTACGCTACATGATTGTGACGGACTTTTGATCGCATCAAAATTCCATGGCAACCGATCAAGTGAGACTAAAGTTCTATGTTTATAACATTCATATTAGTTATCTCATAACTACTTGTGAATTCCAAATATTGTATCACATTCTAGATAAATGGAAAATGTTAAACTTTTCAATCGAACAATCAAACACCCAAGTTTTCCCGAAATAGCTCAACACAAGAAATAAGTTTAAAAACATTCACTTCATGCCTCAGTACCAACGGTCCAGCCGTAGAAGGGTCAAGCCAACGCCTCATATGTGGCACGCCGTACTGCCCCAAACCCTAAGGTTCAAAGGGCAGTTCAAGACGGTCACATAATCGAGTTAAGGTTTATTGTCTTCTAGAGGGTCCATTGCGTTACTTGCACTACTCAGAACGTTCTCAAACTACGGAAAAATCCAACAGTTGAAAATTTCCCGACAGGGGAAAAATTGGGTATTGATATCCGGTCGAACCTTTTAACATGTTCTAAATTATCCGGAAAAACACATAGACAAAATTAGACAATCCGATCGAATCTACGAACTCCCAATACAACCCAGAAAACTCAACCCTTGAGTATAATTTAAAAATTCCTAGAGAACTGAGCAACTAAAGAAAGAAATTACTGTGCAAAATTCACAAATCAATGGTACTGTATGGCCGCGGAACCGCCGCACAAGCTATGCTCGTACCGCGGTTCCGTGGCACTTTAGTCGATTCAGGCGCACGTGTTGCACAGTGTTTCTTAAAAAAGCCTGCTGATTTTTCTGCATATTTTTAATTGACAAAATTCCACTGTTTCGAAAAATGTACAAGGAAGGGTTAAATCTAGGGTTTCGGGGTTCGATCGGGTTTCTAACTTCGTCTGCTCATCGCCTAAAGCTCTAGCTAGGCTCTGATACCACTGAAGGGTTCCTAGGCACACCCATGAGGTTCTACAACTGATCAAACATGTCCAATTCTAAATTTTCATGTGCCAAAGAAACCCTATGCAAGATCGATAACTAGAGGTAAGGCGAAACAAGCAAGTAAACAACTTTATTGCTAAATGAAAGAGACTACAACCTTTGTAGATCCGGTCCTCCACTTCTTTAGTTCCGTGTTAACGTCCCTCCACTGCGATCATCGGAATCCCGGACTCTCTTGTCGGTTTCATCGGAGAAATGATCGGGCTAGGTCATTGACTTCGATGCCGAAGATGATCTACGTCGAGGCAACTCAAACTCAAGCTCCATCTTCACTTGGTCATAAAACTTGTGAAGATAACACACTCTACTACATGGCAAGTGTTAGAGGGTGAAGAAATAGGAAGTGGGTTCACTTTGGATTTGGATTTCTCACTTGGATTCATCACTTGTAATTTTCTTGTAAGCTTTCTTCACCTCTTGAAGAAGATGAAGAAGAAGAAAGAAAATGAATTATGAATAATAGAAAATCAAGTGATCCTTATCATTTAGCAGCCATGGGTGAGTGTAACTAGTGTAGAGACTAAACTAGGGTTTAAGTGAATGGTTAGGTTAAGGAAAGAAACAAAATGGTCAAAGCTTCACAATGCTTCATGAAGCTTCAAGTAAGAAACAAAAGAAGCCACCATTTTATTTCTTGCCCAAAAATGAATAAAGTAAATAATTAAGTTAAAACCCTAACCATTAACCTAAACATGGTTTAAAGTAAACACACACCCAAGTTTGCATGTATCATAAAACATGATACAAACTACTGCACAAACATATATCATATATACAATGTTCACATCAAGTGAGAAAATCCATCTTAAATGAACAAATATTAGTTAATGTAAAGTAATATATCAAATATATAATTATACATTAAATCATTAAATCAACACTTGATTTAATGATCCGGTCATACTGCATATAACCGACTAATATCATGTGTATCAATGTATCGAATCAACACTTGATTCGGTAACCCGGCTGTATCTCATATAACCGTCCAATGATACATATCGCGAGAATAGAATACAGTATCACATACTCGTATTATTCTCGGTCCCGCACATATCTCATATGCGCTCCTATCTCGTTTCGCTTGAGCCAGGAAACCTCTGTGTAGGACTCTAAAGACTCGTCAATACGCCGGCAGCAGGTGATGATCATATCAAACACCCACAAGCCGCAAGCGGTCTGCTAAACGTAACGGCCACCCGGGTATTGAGCGATCAGAAGATCAATGAGCAAGCTCGCTCACACTTCTGTGAATCCAACCAGCAACACTTACCGTACAGTCCGGTCTGTTCGTCTGATATGTCGCATATCTCGCCTAGGGGTGGTAAACGTCAGACCCCAGTAGCTTGATAAGTCATGCCGATATAAAGTCCATAACGAGCGTGAAACTACTGATAACTCTTACCAGTAAATCACTGCAACTCTGGCCAGGGATTTCCAGTTATGGCCAGTCGAGCATTGCGCAACATCAACCCCCAATACCGGGAGAGACGAATCCCCTCCTATCGCTCATTGCCTCCATGTGAATCGGGACTGTACCCAAAAACCACCTATTTGCACGACTCGGTAGAGCCGTGGTAGGGTGGAAATCAAAGCACAGTGGGAGACACACAAGACTCTATGACGATCTCGGGTCAACAGACTAAGTTGTACCAGTGTCACCTGAGAACTGCCATCTGACGTGAAGTATAATACCATCTGGGAGTTCTCGGCGAGTCCGTTCAGTGTACCCAGTCTCCACTGAGCACCCGCATACCATCTCTGATGTCAAACACCAATGGATATGAGATCATCCATCGCCCATCACATGGGTCGATAAGATATACGCTAGTCTACTCTGGAATATCGATGCCCCGTCTCGATATCCCTACGACTAGGAACATTGAAGGATGTACTCATGGACTACCCAGGCCCCACTAGTATGATCTACATCATAGTCCTGGAAGTCGAGTACACATCTTAAGGGCTTTATCAACATGTAACAGAGAGACAGAAAGTATACATGTTAAGATAAAGAGCAACCAGATAGCATACAATCATGTCGAGCAAGAAAGTCCTACCTATATATGTCCCAGCATCCACTACAATATACATCCAATGTACAGTAATGGCCTCTAGGGCATACATATAACTAACAACCCCAATCTCTTTGACCTTCAGTCTAAAGCCGTCGCACTCCGACCTTTTGAATGAGCCACACTCCCTTGTAATCCCTACCCTAGCTAGCCTTATACATTTTTGTGCTTTTCCTATTACCCTAACTATATTCAGGGACATCGTTATACAAATTTAGTTTTCATTATTTTGTATTTATTGAAAAGTGCGTGTTATTGACTACTCCATTTTATGTATTTTAAGTACACTACTTTCTTCTCATTTTTCGGTAGCGCGACCATATGTATTACTCATATTATTTTGGTGTTATGCTTCTTATTTTCATCATGTGGTTTTCTAAGTTATGTTAAAATGGTTTGATTGATACGTTATTCTAAAATTGTTTAAACCACCGACAAGTCCTTCACTGTTTCATTATGACTATACCTTATACTTATTATTATTTCTGATGTGCTACTTTGGATATACTTATAGGTGCACATATTTGGGTTTCGATTTTATCGAACGCACCTCGAATATTATTGTTCGTTATTGTTATTTATATTCTCGTATACATGTAGTTTGCCTATATAGTTGTTCCTGCCTCATACTTATTTAGACCTATTCTTTTGTATGTTGTTCCTACATATATATACCTTTAAAATTTTATCGACCCGTTTTAATTAATCACTATGTATTTGTGTTCGATGTGGTAGCTTTTCGCGTATTATTTTGTAGCTTATCGTTATTTTAAATTTCGAGGACGAAATTTTTGTAAGGGTGGTATGATGTAATACCCACCCCCTTTTATACCAATATCCGTATTTTGTTACTCTTAAAATTTATTTATTTTATTTTACAATTATTTTAGTATTATAACTTTCCCTAACCCTAATTTATCTAAAGCCCCATTACCTATCGATTCTATATTTTACAGATTCTTTTATTTTATTTTCCAAACCAGGCCCACTTTCCTTTCTTTGTAAATTTGAAACTAAATAATTTCACTCTTTAAACCCCAGCCCATCCTCTCTTTTCTTTCTGATTTACCCTTACCGCGCAAACCCAAACAAATAAAATAAGCCCAGCCAACACTGAAATTTCTTTCCCCACATTCTTTTATTATTTTATTTTACCCCGCCCACTCCCATATTTCTTTCTCAATTATCACCGGCCTACACTTCTTCCTTAGCCCAAGAAATAAACAATAAAAGAATTTAATTTAAACCTTTCTCTAGCCCAGCCCAACTCCCTTCAGCCCGCTTCACCAACCCGACCCGGCCCGCCTTCAAATCCTTCCTTCTTCTCCAACGGCTCCTTCCTTTTCCCCCGCTCGCGATCCACTTCCTTTGCCAACGCTCGCGGCCACGACGCCCACGCTCGTGCGCCATTAACCCACGACGCGCACCTCTCGTCTCCCTCACACCCTCACTCCCCTCTCACTCACAAAACTCCTCACCTCTCTCGAAAACCCACTCCCGCAGCCACTACTTTCATCGCCCACCACTCCCGCCGGCGGCGACGACGACTACAACTGCTCACCCTCCTCCCCTTCTTCTCCTCTCTTCCTCCACCTAGCTCCCCACTTCTCCAGAAAACCCATCGACGGCCAATCACCTCCACCGAGCTCCGAACCGTGTGCGCCTACTCGCCGCCGACGAGCTCCCCACTGTCTCGTCCTTCCTCCCTCACTCTTCTCTCTATAGCTCTAGCCTCACTCGCCACTCCCCACACCTCCGACCACCTCCGCTACACACCCCCTCGCCAAGCTCATTGCACCCGAGCTCGAGCCCTGCACACTCTCGCCGGCGAGCCCCCACTGCACCAGAATCACCTCGTCGGCATCCCTACGTCACCATCATCATCACTATCACTACATCTCCCTCTACAACTGCTCCTCTCTCTCTATCTCACTCTATCACTCTATCTTTCTCTGCCTCTCTCTCCCTCTCTGTTTTCTCTCTCTCTCTCTCTATCTGTTCTCTCTCTGTTCTCTCTCTCCCTCTCTCTCTGTCTCTGTTCTCTGTCCTCACTCTCTCTGCCGTACGAGCACCTCCGCCTCATCTCACCCATTGCCTAGCCATAACAGCCCATCACCAAGCTCGAGCCAAGCCCAAGCCTATCCGAGACTCGTCGTGTTGTTACTACTTCGTGCCCAAACCGTGTCACCACTTCCTTCGCTGCCGTGCCATAAATTCAACGTCTCGAGGCAAGTATTTTACTTGCTACATGCTAATATATTCGTATTACAAACTTAAATTGTGTTAGTTATGTATATGCCCTAGAGGCCATTATTGTACATATGATGTATATTATGATGGATGCTTGGATATATACAGAGAGGACATTCTTTCTCGTCATGTTAGTATGCTATTTGGTTTCACTTTATCTTAACATGTTGACTTGTATTGGTTTACTGTCTTTCTCTCACCTGTTGATAAAGACCTTATGATCTATACTCGACTACTGGGATTATGATGAGATCAAACTAGTGGGGCCACGGTAGTTAATGAGTACATCCTATAAATGTTCCTAGTCGAGGGTATATCGAGACAGGGCATCGATACACCAGAGTAGACTAGCGTATACGCATCTTGACCCATATGATGGGCGATGGATGATCCAATATCCATCGGTGTTTGACATCAAGGATGGTGTACGGGTGCTCAGTGGAGAATGGGTATACTGGACGGACTCGCCGAGAACTCCCAGATGGTAATATACCACACGTCAGATGGCAGTTCTCCGGTGACACTGGTACAGGGTAGTCTGTAGACCCGAGATCGTCATAGAGTCTTGTATGATTCCTACTGTGTTTTGATTTCCACCTTACCATGACCAAGAGGGCATGTAAAACGGTGGCTTTTGGGTACAGTCCCGAATCACATGGAGGCAATGAGCGATAGGAGGGGATTCGTCTCTCCCGGTATAGGGAGTTGATGTTGTGCTGTGTTCGATTGGCTATAACTGGAAGTCCCTGGCCAGGGCTGATATAGAGATATACAGGTAAGTGTTACTAGTAGTTTCTCGACCTATTATGAGCCTCACATCGACACGACTTATCGGTTACTGGGGTCTGACGTATACCACCCCTAGACTTGATATGCGACATATCAGACGAACAGACCGGACTGTACGGGAGTGTTACTGATTGGATTCACAGGAGAACAGACAGGCTAGCTTGTTGACCTTCTGATCGCTCATACCTGGGTGGCTGTTACGTTTAGCTGACCGCTTGCAGCTTATGGGTGTTTTTTATGATCATCACCTGCTACCGGCGTATTGACGATTCTTTAGAGTCCTACACAGAGGTTTCTTGGCTCAGGCAAAACGGAGTAGAGGGACATATGTGATATGTGCAGGACCGAGGATAATGCGATATGAGATACCGTATTATATTCTCGCGATATTTGGATATGAATCGGGACATCGGATCATGTATTGATTCGATGAATCGGTACATGATTTATTAGTCGGTTATATTTGATATAGTCGGATCGTTGGATCAAGTGTTGATTCGATGATTTAATGTATAATGATATATATGATATATTGTATTACATTATATAATATTGGCTCGCTTTATTATTTCATTTTCTCACCGGGTTAATACATTGATATATATGCGATATATGTTAAATGTATTATTTTCTTTTGTTGCAAATATATAATATATATGTGATATATATTATTGTGACATAATATGATTTATTATAAAACATGTTTAAGGATGATAAAAAGGGATCAGGGTTTGATTAGGGTTAGCTTCTTCTTGTTCATTCTAGAAGGATTCTATTTTGTCTTGGTTAAGATATTATGGTTGATACTTATTCTTAACCTAACTAAACCCCAACTCTAGTTTATTCTCTACAAATTTTATCCTATCATCCTTGACCATGGTTAGATAATCAATCATATACACTTGAATACTATTCATCACAAAAGGATTATTCTTTCATTCTTCATCTTCTTCTCTCTTGAGTTTTGAGAGAGAGCTCACTAGTTAATCCTTTTTGTGATGATTTATTGTGAGAAAGTGAAATAAAAAGAAAGTATAAATACTACTCCATCATCCTCATCTAATCTAGCCCATTAGATTAGGGTGTTCATCTCTTTAGAGTGAGAAAGCTTGGGTTATAGCAACTTCGACGTAGATCATCGGAGAATCGGAACACTTCAAGCTAGCATGGATCGTTCGAGTCGTGGAGCCTCTCTTGAGTCGGGGAGATCGTGGATCGCGGCAAAGGGACTTCTACTCGGAGCTTATGAAGCGAAGGTGCGGACTACAAAGTTTGTAATCTCTCACACTTAGCTTTAAAGATATCATCTTGCATGCTAAACCCTAATAATCTAGCAAAGATCACGTCTTTGGGTTGTTCGGCACATGTAAAATATTATTCGGGCATGTTTGATGCTTTATGAACCTTCACTAGTGTGCTTAGGAACCCTACAGTGGTGTCAGAGCCTAGCTAGAGCATTAGGCGACGTGTTTACGAAGTTAAAACTCCGATCGAACCCGAACCGACAAATTTAACCCCCTCTCTGGAAATTTTTCAAAATCTGGGATTTTTCTGAATTAAAAATACCTGAAAAATACAGCAAGAAAAAATAAGAAATTCGGTAGAAAAATAATCCACTGATCCGTACAAACCGTCGCGGAACCGCTGCCTTACCTCGCTTGGGCCGCGGAACCGCGGCAGTATAAAGAGTTCAGGGGATAATTTTTGCACATTTATTCATATTTCTCTGGTGTATATTTTATGGGTATTTTTATTCTGACTTAAGTGTTGAGTATTTTGGGGTTTCTTTTGTAATCGTAGATTCGATCGGAAAATTTAAATTCGTTATTATTTCCGGATATTTAGAAACTGTTAAACTGTTTGAACGGATATCATTAACCCACTTTATCCCGGCACGGCAAACTTTCAAGTGTTGAATTTTTATCGGGTTTAAATCTTTCGGAAAAATTGTACAAGTTAAGCGGTGGACCCTCTAGAAGACAACAAACCTTAACTCGATTATGTGACCGTCTTGAACTGCCTTTTGAACCTTCGGGTTTGGGGCAGTACGGTGTGCCACATGTGAGGCGTTGGCTTGTCCCTTCTACGGCTGGATCACTGGTACTATGACATATTCTGGGATTATTTGAACTCCGCTCAAGTGCTGAGCACTTTGGGAAATTTTGGGTATTTGATTATCTGTTCGAAAAGTTTAACTCTGTCGATTTATCTGGAATGTGATACAATATGTGGAATTCATAGAGTTAGGCATGAAATGCGAAGTATGTGATATTTCGGATTTACGATGTCTAAAGTGATTGTGGATTCCAAATATTGTAGTTTTACAATTTCTTTTCTGTGACCGTAAGTGTAGTATGTAGTTGTATTGCCGGTTGTCGTTGCTATACATCGACGACGATCGGTGTATGCATACTTACTTACGTTGATAATATGAGATATTATGTGTTGCTGAGATATGATGTGCAGGATTGTCGCGATTGAATAGCCGGGGGTTTTATGTGAGATGAGAGTTTTATATTTTCATTCATGTAAATTCAAATGTAATGTAATATTCTTTTATTTGGGGCACTTCCAGGTTGAGGTTGATGCCACCAGTATTGTATATTATTTACTTTTCCGCATTAGGATGGACCCAAGGACGGGAGCACAGGTGACCGGGTTCTGGGGTTCAGTGGGAGGCCATCTCGAGGAGTCGAGACCGGGTCTCCTAAACTCCAGAATTGGTAGGGTCTCTTTCCGATCTCGTAGGGGTCCAGGGTGTGGGCTTGGCTATTCATCGTGACTGTGGAATCCGTATTTTCTATTGTTGGCTAAATACTAAATACGGACGTCCTAGTATATCCCGCATTATATCTATGTTTCTGCTGCGATATCTATGATGTGATCATTTGATATGTTGTGATGGATACAGTATATAGTATATATGATATATTATATAGACGTTACTTATGTTTTACACCCGCACTAGCCCTGCCCTGTTCTGCCGTTAGTTACCTAACCTAACGGTGCATGAGGGTACATCGAGGCGAATGCGGATAGCATAAGTGTACGTCGTATTTATCTGTGATGCGTAGGAAGCATAAGCTGATGGGATTTTTTATTAATGAGATTAATAAAAAGAAAAAGAAACCTAAAAGATGTTGTAGAATCAAAACTTTATAAAAGGGTAGCTACAGTTTTGCTTTGCATAATGGTATATATGATATACCCTGCACCTTATTCGATGAGGAAAAAGCCGAGATCCCTTCACCTGGAGTGACCTCTTTAGAGAAACTGGCAAATGCTACAAAACTCGGTTTGTCTTTTGATTGCGTTTAGAGTTTTGCTTTGCACAGTGATATATATGATATGTCCTGCACCTTATTCGATGAGGAAAGAGTCGAGATCCCTTCACCGGGAGTGACCTCTTTACCAAAACTAATGAAAGCCTAAAAAACACTCCATTTCAAAATTTCACTTGATTCTACGACGATATCAAGTTCATTACGCAATATGTTTTCAGAAAAACCTGTCATAGCCCTCCGTCATTTCAGATAAAGACTATTTAGTATTCGTGCTACGTTTGTTGACCTCTGTCAAGACGTAGTGTGCGGTAGCTAACTAGTAATTATCTGTAAAGCACGTGATGTGATTGGATTAGGGTAGTCGTACGACCTTGTTGACCTCTGTCAAGAGTCGTGCGAGTGGGTTTGATTCAATCAAGAAATGACGGGTTGAACTTGACTAGTGCACTATGGTTTGTTGACCTCTGTCAAGGTCATGGCACACTAGGGGCAAAATATTATCGGGAATTTCAAGTGTTGAAATTTGCAATGAAATTGCAAACCTTCTATGAGATAGTTGGATCTCGATACCCACTGCGAGTAAGAGTTACTCCTGGGAGAGTTTTACACAGGACAATTAGTCGATCAAGTAGGTGTCTAGAAAAGTGTTAACGGGGTTACGCCTCTTAGAAAACGAGGTTTACTTTAATTAGGTCCGTGCGAAAGCATGGGGAACCTCCCAAAAAGTACCGACACTGATCTGGCTGAAAGATTGACGAAATTGTAGGGTGTAATTAATCCCGGCTAATCTTACCTTTTAGGGTTTGAAGGTAGATTTGATAAAAACAGTGGGAGACATCCTGATTAGATAAGATAATAACCAATCTAATCTTGCAAGAGCCTACGCTAAAGTGTTTTCTTCTCTCTCTCTCCAGGTAGCGACCATGTCAGGCCATAATCAAGATAATAATATGGATGTATTGACTGAACCCGCTTATTATACTGAGCAGGGGGATGTTGGACCCGTTCTTTCTTATAAGAGTTATAAGACTGAACAGGAAACAGGAGAATATCTGGATTCTCACGCCGCCCAAAAGAACATGCATGTTGATGCATCTTCTTCAGGTGTGTTAGTTATTGAGAACTGTTTCTCAGTTCACCCTACGTCCTGGGTATTGGATACTGGATCAGGATCCCACATATGTAAATTGTTACATGGGCTACGTAATGGTAGAGAACTGGGAAAATGTGATCATTCCGTTCAAGTAGGGAACGGTGCAAGTATTGCAGCCAAAGCAGTTGGCGAATATCACCTAGTATTGCCAAGTCGTAATACACTGATTCTAAATGAATGCTATTATATACCGAACATGATGTGCAACATTATATCAGTCTCTTTATTAAGTAAAGAAGGATATAATTTTGTAGTAAAGGATAATGTTATGAACATATTCCTAGATCAAAAGTTGATTGCATCAGGATCGTTACATAATGGCATATTCATTCTAAATCAGAATACAGTCCTCAATATACAAAAGACACACAAGAGGAAAAGTTCAGAAATGAACGAATCCTTCTTGTGGCATTGTAGACTTGGTCATATCAATGCGACACGACTGGCTAAGTTACATAAGAATGGTTATTTGAATCCGTTCGAATTATCATCTTATGACACTTGCCATTCATGTCTCAAAGGAAAAATGACCAAAGCTCCGTTTAGTGGACACGGAGAAAGAGTTAATGAACTCTTAGGACTGATACATAGTGATGTATGCGGTCCCATGTCTACGCATGCCAGGAACGGTTCTTCCTACTTCATTACATTCACTGACGATCTCTCTAGATTCGGACATGTGTTCCTGATGAAACACAAGTCTGAAGATTTTGAGAAATTCAGAGAATATAAGCACGAAGTAGAAAAACAAACGGGCAAAAGTAGTAAGATCCTTCGATCTGATCGAGGAGGAGAATACTTAAGCAATGAGTTTCTAGATTATCTAAAAGAGAATGGAATTCTCTCTCAGCTTACTCCTCCTTATACACCACAGCACAACGGTGTATCGTTGCGGAGGAATCCCACCCTATTAGATATGGTGCGCTCTATGATGAGTACAGCTGAGTTACCTATTTTCTTCTGGGGGTATGCGCTTGAGACAGCAGCATACCTATTGAATCAAGTTCCAACTAAATCTGTACCTACCACACCATATGAGATATGGAGTGGGAAGAGACCATGTCTTAAACGAGTTAAGATATTGGGTTGTCTGGCCTATGTTAAAAGGCAAAATCCAGACAAACTCGAGGCACGGTCAGTTCTATGTAAGTTTGTGGGATATCCTAAACATTCAAATGGATATTTTTTCTACCACAGTTAACAACAAAAAGTGTTTATTGCTCAACATGCCACCTTTTTAGAAAAGGAATTTTTGCAAAAGAAATTAGTGGCTTTGAGGTAGAACTGGAAGAAGTTCCAGAAACACAAACTGTAACTGAAGATTTAGTGGAACCAGAGGATTCAGTAGTACCCGACGAACCCCAGCCTCTCCGCCGATCTAGTAGGGTTTCTCGTCCACCTGAGAGATACTACGGTTTTCTCATTGATGGTGGAAGCGAAGATTGCATCATGGAAGATGATGACCCAACTAGTTTCGAGCAGGCCATCACGAGTGGTGACTCGGTGAAATGGCTGGATGCAATGCGATCTGAGATGGAATCCATGTACACCAATAAAGTATGGATTTTGGAAAATGCTCCTGAAGGGGTAAAACCCATTGGGAGCAAGTGGATTTTTAAAAAGAAATTTGGTGTAGATGGAAAAGTTGAGACTTTCAAAGCTAGACTTGTAGCAAAGGGATTTCGTCAATGACCAGGTGTAGACTATGACGAAACCTTTTCTCCAGTAGCTATGCTTAAGTCCATCCGGATCATACTTGCCATTGCTGCATACCATGACTATGAAATCTGGCAAATGGATGTTAAGACCGCCTTTCTAAATGGTGATTTAGAAGAGTGCGTGTACATGACTCAGCCAGAGGGCTTCGTAGATAGTGGGAGCAGCGGAAAGGTGTGCAAACTGCTTAAATCCATTTATGGATTAAAGCAAGCATCGCGGAGTTGGAACATCTGTTTTGATATTGTAGTCAAAGAGTTTGACTTCATCAAAAACATAGATGAACCTTGTATCTATAAGAAGGTAGAAGAGAGTAAGATTGTCTTCCTCGTATTGTACGTGGATGACATACTCTTGATAGGAAATGATATTCCTATGCTGCAATCAGTCAAGCTCTTCTTATCACAAAGATTCTCAATGAAAGATCTAGGTGATGCCTCATGCATATTGGGGATTAGGATCTATAGAGATAGATCCAAACGGATACTGGGATTGTCCCAATCCAGGTACATTGACACCATACTAAAAAGGTTTAGTATGGAAGAATCTAAGCGTAGGAACCAACCCATGATCTCTGGACTCACTCTCTCCAAAGAGATGTCTCCCAAGACTGATTTGGAGAGAGCTCGCATGCAGGGGATACCCTATGCTTCGGCAGTAGGCTCTATCATGTATGCGATGCTATGTACCAGACCTGATGTAGCATACTCACTAAGTGTAGTGAGTCGGTATCAAGCAGATCCTGGAGAGAGTCACTGGACAGCTGTGAAAAACATTCTCAAGTACTTACGAAGGACTAGAGATATGTTCTTGGTGTATGGTAACGGAGAGCTCCGGGTGGAGTCCTTTACCGATTCCAGCTTCCAAAGTGATAAGGACGACTCAAAGTCGCACTCGGGATTTGTATTTATCCTAAATGGAGGGGCGGTATGTTGGAAGAGTTCCAAACAGGATACCGTTGCAGACTCGACGATGGAGGCTGAATACATCGCTGCCAACGATGCTGCCAAAAAGGCTGTCTGGATGAAGAAGTTCATCACTGAACTTGGTGTGGTTCCATCCATTGAACATCCAATACCTCTGTATTGCGATAACAATGGAGCTGTGGCTTTGACCAAAGAACCCAGATCCCATCAGAAATCCAGACATATTCTGAGGCGGTATCACCTGATCAGGGAGATAGTTAATTGCCGTGAGATCGAGGTCAGGAGAGTAGATACGAAGGACAACACTGCGGATCCACTCACGAAGGCCATTCCCCAGATACAGTTTGAGAGATTATTCGGGATGCTAGGTATGAGATACTACAGCAGCTGGCCTTAGTGAAAGTGGGAGATTGTTAGTTATGTATATGCCCTAGATGCCATTGTTGTACATATGATGTATATTATGATGGATGCTTGGATATATACAGAGAGGACTTTCTTGCTCGTCATGATAGTATGCTATTTGGTTTCACTTTATCTTAACATGTTGACTTGTATTGGTTTACTGTCTTTCTCTCACATGTTGATAAAGCCCTTATGATCTGTACTCGACTACTGGGATTATGATGAGATCATACTAGTAGGGCCACGGTAGTCAATGAGTACATCCTATAAATGTTCCTAGTCGAGGGTATATCGAGACAGGGCATCGATACACCAGAGTAGACTAGCGTATACGCATCTTGACCCATATAATGGAAGATGGATGATCCCATATCCATCGGTGTTTGACATCAAGGATGGTGTACGGGTGCTCAGTGGAGACTGGGAACACTGGACGGACTCACCGAGAACTCCCAGATGGTAATATACCACACGTCAGATGGCAGTTCTCCGGTGACACTGGTACAGGGTAGTCTGTAGACCCGAGATCGTCATAGAGTCTTGTGTGATTCCTATTGTGTTTTGATTTCCACCTTACGACGTCCAAGAGAGCGTGTAAAATGGTGGCTTTTGGGTACAGTCCCGAATCACATGGAGGCAATGAGCGATAGGAAGGGATTCGTCTCTCCCGGTATAGGGAGTTGATGTTGTGCTGTGTTCGATTGGCTATAACTGGAAGTCCCTTACCAGGGCTGATATGGAGATATACTGGTAAGTGTTACTAGTAGTTTCTCGACCTGTTATGAGCCTAACATCGACACGACTTATCGGTTACTGGGGTCTGACGTATACCACCCCTAGACTTGATATGCGACATATCAGACGAACAGACCGGACTGTACGGGAGTATTACAGATTGGATTCACAGGAGAATGGACAGGCTAGCTTGTTGATCTTCTGATCGCTCAATACCTGGGTGGCTGTTACGTTTAGCTGACCGCTTACAGCTTGTGGGTGTTTGATATGATCATCACCTGCTACCGGCGTATTGACGATTCTTTAGAGTCCTACACAGAGGTTTCTTAGCTCAGGCAAAACGGAGTAGAGGCACATATGTGATATGTGCAGGACCGAGGATAATGCGATATGAGATACCGTATTATATTCTCGCGATATTTGGATATGAATCGAGACATCGGATCAAGTATTGATTCGATGAATCGGTACATGATTTATTAGTCGGTTATATTCGATATAGCCGAATCGTTGGATCAAGTGTTGATTCGACGATTTAATTTATAATGATATATATGATATATTGTATTACATTATCTAATATTGGCTCGCTTTATTATTTCATTTGCTCACCGGATTAATACATTGATATATATGCGATATATGTTAAATGTATTATTTTCTTTTGTTGCAAATATATAATATATATGTGATATATATTATTGTGACATAATATGATTTATTATAAAACATGTTTAAGGATGATAAAAAGGGATTAGGGTTTGATTAGGGTTAGCTTCTTCTTGTTCATTCTAGAAGGATTCTATTTTGTCTTGGTTAAGATATTATGGTTGATACTTATCCTTAACCTAACTAAACCTTAACTCTAGTTTATTCTCTACAACTTTTATCCTATCATCCTTGACCATGGTTAGATAATCAATCATATACACTTGAATACTATTCATCACAAAAGGATTATTCTTTCTTTCTTCATCTTCTTCTCTCTTGAGTTTTGAGAGAGAGCTCACTAGTTAATCCATTTTGTGGTGATTTATTGTGAGAAAGTGAAATAAAAAGAAAGCATAAATACTACTCCATCATCCTCATCTAATCTAGCCCGGGTGTTCATCTCTTTAGAGTGAGAAAGCTTGGGTTATAGCAACTTCGACATAGATCATCGGAGAATCGGAACACTTCAAGCTCGCATGGATCGTTCGAGTCGTGGAGCCTCTCTTGAGTCCGAGAGATCATGGATCACGGCAAAGGGACTTCTACTCGGAGCTTGTGAAGCGAAGGAGCGGACTACAAAGGTTGTAATCCCTCACACTTAGCTTTAAAGATATCATCTTGCATGCTAAACCCTAATAATCTAGCAAAGATCCCGTCTTTGGGTTGTTCGGCACATGTAAAATTTTATTCGGGTATGTTTGATACTTTATGAACCTTCACTAGTGTGCCTAGGAACCCTACAAATTGTATAGATTACAAATTTACAATTTCAGATCGATTATGTGCCATACCTGTTCGATGTGTGATCCCAATGAAAATACTCACCTAATTTGACGGAATTAGATTGTTTATGTTGGCCCATGTAATGATGAATACTGTGTATAAATTTCACTGGAAAATACGACTGGTAGTGACTAAAATGAATACCCCCAATTATACCGGTAAAACTAGAAATTTCCCGTATCTGAGAATGGTTAAAATCACCATAAATTATGTACATACTGGAATGTTGCGTTCGAGGGGTCAAATCGAAGCCGGCTCGACGAACTGTAATCCTATGTAAAATTCTATTTGTTTCTATACTGATGTTGTGACGATAATTGGGTCGGAGTGCGACTCTGGACTGCAATCCAGAGCGACTCTGGTTACTGTTTACTGTTCCGTAATGTGTGTCACTTGGTTTCCTGAACTTGTATGTTGCTGAACTCTACTGTTTATTAAGGGTAAATCTGTTAGATAACTAATGCAAGTGGTTTCATTCCGTTTGGTCGTCGTTTGTCATTTAATTTGTAAATTAAGAGGGCAGGACGTATAACAGTCAAGAACAGATTCAGAAGTGACATACCAGTGTTAAATAGTGTATAACTTTTGACGTACAGGCACGATTGAGGATCCGTCTATTGCGGTGAATACCCTATAGAAAACCCTAGATTTTATTCAACTGTAGTGTCGCTAAAATCTGATCCAAACTGGGATTGAAATGCGTTGCGAAACGTACTTCCGATTCTGAAACCGGATTTCCAGCAGTGAACGCTTAAAATGAATTGGCCGTAACTAGTGATCATGAAACCCGATTGACGTGAAACCAAATTTGCTATGTAGATAATCAAATATACTACCTATCCCCTGTTCATTATTTTGCTAAATTTGTCATGTATGATTTATGATAAATTATGCAAGTAGTAGAATACCGATTTATGACATTTTAATCATGCTTTACATACTGCTTTCTCGTCATATCATACATATGTCACTGTATTGATAACCTAGTGATCATCTGCATTACCCAGTGTTAGGTATTAGTGATGATTGTGGCAAGTACGTTAGTGTTCGTGCATGAGTGGATAAGTGAAAGTTAAACGTACTTGTACACAATCAGTGAACCCTATTATTCTATTGCATTGTCGACGTCTGTGGGACGTGTGTAAGGGTGACTATAAGTGGTATGTGACACTTATGGAAGTTCTTGCATGGGTGTCACAGATAGGGCACCAGACACTGCCCATTTATCTTGGGTATTAGTCGGGACGTGCTTGATGGAGATCCTGTCTCCAGTTCTCGCGCAGACTTGTCATGGACCGACCGGTATTTGAGGTTATGGTTAGCGTTTGATGTAGACCACGGGGTGTGGGGTAGTTTGAGTGTGAGTTCAACAGAATCTCGGGAGTCCCATGCCGGCTTATATATATGGAGATATATGGAGATTTACAGGGTACATGATTATTACCGTGAGCTACATTTTGGGCCCGTGGTCCCTTGCCCTTGAGTCCTACCCTTGGGTGGAGGACACTCGCGAGTGGTTGACTCTCACACTTGGATTGACGTTAGGCTTAGTGACCTGTACAGTGAGACTTAGAGACTGATAGGGATAATGGCATTGATATACATTACTTACTGTGTTGACATACCTGGCATACTATTTTACTGCTTTACTGTTCATCTGATCTATTGGACACTTCATCGGTTACTCCATGTTCATATCTGTACCGTCTCGATTTACTGTTATATTTATTATCACTGTTCGAGTTGTCACTTGCATCTATATATTTATATTGCTATCGTGTCGCTCTGACGACCTGAGTATGCATGCTCAGAGTGAGGAGTGGATCTAGCCTTGACTAGGACCAGACTTACATCGCGGACATCTCGATCATCCATCCAGAGTTATACTCTTTTTACCTCCATCAGGTCAGTTCTTTGTATTTGTTTTGTTTTAGTTACTGCATTTCTCATTACCTGCGCATTGTTTACTGATTACCACGTAAAGCTAGAAGCCGAAGTGTGACTATGGCAGGATATTTCCTTGACCATAGGAGCATGGCTGGCCTTGTCAACCCCTCGTATTCCGTATTTTAGGAAGCGGGGCGTGACATGAAGTATGGTCAATGTAATCAACATGAAATCAGCGTCAACTATATCAAGAAGTCTATAAGTATGTGGATATCATCCAACTATGTAATCAATGCCTGTATGCGTGTAGATCTCGTCCACGGGTCAACCAATGACACCAAACATCATGCATGTAAATATCATAAAGCATATGAATGAAGGTATGAGGATATAAATCAACGTGGGTCCCTCGCGGCACATCAAAATCATGGAACCTGAGTGTCTAGCATCGACACTCGAAAACATCATGAAACCCGTCCCCAGCATCGGCACGTCAATCTTCATATATCGGACTCCGTCAGTCCGGATCGGCCCACGGGCTCAGTCAGTTAGGATCGGCCCATATCATCTCTTAACTCTGGTCGGTATCCTCCGGATATCCACCGAGCCCCAAATACAATCACCGGTAGGTAGAAGTCCCTCTGCCAGGCTCACCGTCTATATAAACAGCAAACGGAATCATCCACGTCCTCGAATCGTGTTTCACATGTCACTCTCTGAACCAAGAAAACACATGGTGGACGCATTGAAATATCATATCAAGAGAAACCGGGTTTTTAAAACAGTACATACTTTCTTTTGAAATACCCACGATTCTCAAATCCAGAAATATCATGGAAACAACATATTTCAACGCGTATAATAATAAACCCTGATGTATGCGACATATAACAGAATGTAAGCATATCCGTATATCATGCAACGCGATGCGAATAGCAAGAATATGCGGAAAATGAATAATAAACACAACAGTGAAGAACTTACATCAAAATATATATGTCATACAGTTTTGCCATTTGAAATAAGACGAATCGTGGTGTTTAGAAAAATAAGGGCTACGGTGTTTTTAAGAAAAGATGCATCTTTTGAAAATATCCGTAGAATCCCTTGGCCTATCTTTAAAATACTCACGATTCGTTAGTTTTGAAATAGGTATGACGCGAGTCTAGTCTAACATCTATAAGTACTACAGAACTAAACGAACAGTCTAACCGAAAAGGTAAGGGAAACCACCTAAATCTGAGTTGATATACATATAAATATAATAGTCAGTGATCCCGCCTCAATAGTATCGCATACGATAAAAATATACAATATGACATCCTCGAGTCAAGAGTGTGGATCTATCATCAATATATAGTTCGTACGTAAATCCGTCGTACGGCATCCCAAATCTTGGTACGGGTCGAAATATTACATTCATCTCATCATTTATCTGGTATCCTTATCATCATATCTCATGAACTGGGGTACTGATCTAAGTCTAATACCAACTGATACCATCTATATATGTATATATATCTATATGCATGTATGAAAACACACGCCTAAAGGCCCGCTAAAATCTCATGCCGTATCTCATAATACGAACCACATCATATCACCGATCTCATGGCACCATACCCAATCTCATCGACTCATCTCCAAATACCATGTACAATTAGTATAGGATCTCCCTAAAGCGAAACACCCAGACCCACAAGTCCTCCAACAACAACTCTGCAGCTGATCCTTAAGCTCCCTAAGCTCCGGCGGCTCATCTGGAACAACGTCGGAAAACTCTCGCATAATGGAAAGCCGGTCCAACAAACCCACTGTGACTTCGGTATCACGAATGAAAGCCAAGAATCCACGACATCCTCTCCACAAAAGCCGACTAGCGAAAAAGGCTGAATTCAAGCCGTGAGAGGCGACACCACAGTCCCCCCTGCACAACAAGAACTGACTCGCTGGGAAAACAAAACCTGACTGTTTTCTCGCGACAGTCCACAGACGCATAGCACGTAGCTGACCAGTCCATGCCTAGGAGAACGTCAAACCCAACATCTCTAGAAGGATCAAAACGACGGACGAATCTCAATCTCCTATCCGATTGGCACGCGACCGAAACACGTGTCGCGCAACAAAAGAATCGCTAACAGAAGTTAACACAATAAACGGCTTTCTAACTAACCCAACTCTCGGCCCAACCACGGCCCAAAGTGTGTAAAATAAACAAGTGCATCAAAAGAACATACGAATTAAGAATGCCTGAAAACTCTGCATCGGGACGCCCGCGCGTCCCGATGAGTAGAAGAAAACTCTCGTGTCTGTCCCCTACCCGCAACTGGCTGAACTCCTCCTCTGCCAACCCGTCCTCTCTGAGAGAAATCTCCGCGACCACGACCTCTCCGAACACGAGTCTGACGCGGTGCTAAGGAACAATTCCTGATGAGGTGATGAAGGCTCCCGCAACAGAAACATCCACGCGATGACTGCTGATCCTTCTTGGGATGAGAGCTGAACGACTGTCCTCGTCCTAAGCCTCTGCTACTCCCGAGACGGTCACGAAATCTGTCTCGGTGACTAAACCTCATCTCGGTGCTGACACACCTGTACTAGCCCACCTCGGTCCTCGAACTCCCAAGTTCTTTGGAAGACGTGCCTCGTCAACTAGGGCTGCATCCACTGGTGCTGTATAAGTGACGAAATGCTATGTACTGACCGCAAGGAACAACTGGGTAACAGGGGTGGCAACCTCCTGTCGCTGCGCTCTACTGGCATCAACCAAAGTCCTCATCATGTGGCGTAAGTCCTGCATCTCAGCCTCAAGCCTAGCGATACGATTTGTCAAAGGCGGATCCATCTGCTCCTGTACAACGAGCGTGCCATCCTAGTTAGTCCTCGTCCCATACGAGTCAATTCTGACCTCGGCCCTCGCTGCACCTCTCTGAGTCCTTATAGTCATCAGTGGAAAAAGCTATAAATGGAAATAGGATTCGATAAGAACACGGAAATCGAATCACAAGGATAAGTATCATCACGAAAAGAAATTCAAGCAATTAGTACTTAGGTCACTTTAGGCGGAGTACCGTGTTGTGAGTATGCCGTGGACATACACACACTACATTACTCTGCTTTAAGCTACCTACTCCATCAAACCAAGATCATCCTATACTCCGAAAGATAAAACCTAGAGCTCTGATACCAACTTTGTCACGACCCGAAATTGGCACGTGACGGCCCATAAACTACGCAACGTCCACAGGCGTAACGCAATTTAAGTAAGCCAAAAAACCAGCAATCTAAACCATCAAAAGAAGTAAGTGATAATAATATTTTTAAAACTTTGAAATATCAACCAAATTCTTTAAAGTCCAACTTTATTTCTTTTAAAATTTTGGCAGCACCTCCTTTGTAAAAACTAACCCCAAAAATGGGTACAACATAAATATAAGTAAAGCATCCCCAAACGAGAGCAAAAACATGCCCAAAGGCGCAAAACAACCACCACAACAGATATACGACGCCGTAGCGAAGAAATAAAAGACGATATAAATAAAACTGCATAAAAGATCTCCAAGTCACAAAATAATATACAATATCGTCCTAACATCAAATCTCTAAGTCAATACATGAAAGTGGTAGATGAAAAGTACATGGATACAATGAATATACAATAAGCAATATCGGATAACCGCAAAACCCACCTAAAGCAAAACTGCACACTGTGAGCTAAAGCGGTATCCGCAGCAAAAGATGATAGATAGACGAAAATAGCCCTACCTCTGACTATTCTGAGGAACAACCTGCAAAAGACTGTGGCACAACGGGGGTGAGTTACCAACTCGTGAATAGTAAATAACATATGCAGGTAATCGCAAGTATGCACGTACTGCGCAAATCTAACATATGCAAGCTAATAGCAATAATAGTCATATGTGTCCAACAGTTATGAAAGGTACTCTAGCAGATACAACTAATACATGAAGCAATAATATGACAATATGTATATGCAACAGTCATGTAAGGTACTCTATCAGGTACAGCTGATACATGAACAATAAATGGCAATATGTATGCAACAATCCTGTAAGGTATGCTATCAGGTACTACTAATACATGAAGAATAAATGACAATATGTATGCAACAATCATGTAAGGTACTCTATCAGGTACTACTAATACATGAAGTGGTGCATATACAATAAATGCGGAGTATGGGATAAAACATGTCATCCACACGGAATCCTGACCTCGTGGTAGGACCCAAGTCCAACAAGACAATCCAAATACCAATTTTCCCAAATCAGCCCCCAAATTGGCTCTCATATCTTGTAAAACTCATATATCCTGAGTGTCCAATATCAAGTAAATCTCACATATCCAGTATCCAATATCAAGTGAATCTCATAAATCCTGTATCCAATATCAAGTGAATCTCATAAATCCTGAATAAGTATAATTGCATGAATCATTATGATGATGTATATAAATTGATATGTATATATATATATTAGTGTCCCATTCCACTAATATATATATATATATATATATATATGCATATATAACAGCGTCCCATTTCACTGTTATATATATTTAGGAGTAAAAATATCATGAAAACACGTGTCAAGCATCGACACATAAATACTGATCTATCAGGTGCTGTCACCACGACTGGCCCCCTGATAGGTACGCATCATACGCTATTCAGAAAACTCGAGTGCCCAGCTTTGACCCTCGCCTTTTGACGTATCCATACGTACATGACTCCCGTCGGTATCCCCACGATAACCGCCGAGTCATAGGTACTGTCACCGGTAGGTACTTGCCCACCTTCCAGGCTCAATCGGCATGGACCGTCGATCTTCTTGCCAAGGGGAACCGTACCGGGCCCCACCATGTACCTTCACACGGCCCACGCCCTCGCATGGGGTATATATATCAGAATCAATAAATCTCATAGTGGCTGCTGAAATATCATATCAAGAGAAACCGGGTTTTTCAAAAAATGCATAATTTCATGAAGCTACCACGATCCTCAAATCCAGAAAACATCATGAAAAATCCATATTTCAATGTGAAAATCCATGAATATAATATAAACAACATAAAACTGTAATGTGAGCATATAAAGGAAAAGCCGCTATTTAACTGCAACAAGTTAAAATATATATCATGTGGTTCTTAATTTCTCCAAGTCTATATAACATCAAATAAAGGTGAACATATAGCTATAACCAGATATATGTGTAAACATGTAGGTATAGTAAGGTATATGTATCTACCTATCAGTAATGATGTAATATACCCTCCAGATATAAGTGTAAGTATGTATGCAAGATGTACATGTAGTTATGTCTCATATGTGTATATACCTATCACTAATGGTACAATACCTTATAGGTATATGGGTAACTAGCAAGTAAGCATGTTAAGGCATATGTGTAAGCATGTAGGTATACAGGTATGCTATATGTCATATGCATAAAGGAATATGAATCAATGTCCCAATGTCCCTAACCAAACAATATGATACATGTATGTGTGTTGTGCGTGTCATGGAAATTATTGACGGTGTGTGGCATACAATCAGTGCTCGTGCAACGTGAGCCGTCAATAATAGTGCAGTGTCCTAAGGGTACAAGTCCAAGAACAACAACCAACTAAGCAATAAGGTGTATGCGCAACTCTATATATGTTAGTTGTATGTATACCCTAGAGGCCAGTATTGTACAGATGATGTATATTATATTGGATACTTGGACATATATAGAGAGGACTTTCTTGCTCGATATGATAGTATGCTATCTGGTTGCTCTTTATCTTAACATGTATACTTGTCTCTTTATACTGTCTTATAGTTACATGTTGGAAAAGCCCTTAGGATGTGTACTTGACTACCTGGACTATGATGCAGATCATACTAGTGGGGACATGGTAGTCCATAAGTACATCATTTAAGGTCCCTAGTCGTAGGTGTATCGAGACGGGGCATCGATATTGAAAGGTTCCTAGGCACACTATAGAGGTCTCACAAGGCATCGATCATGCCAATTTAAAATTTTATGGGTGCCGAGAAACCCTAATACGGATCGTCGGCTAGATTTTTAGGCGAAACACGAAAACTAGTTAACATCTTAACTAAAGGAGAGAGGCTACAACCTTTGTAGATCCGGTTCTCCACTTTCTTAGCTTCACGTAGGCGTCCTCTCGCTGTCCATCTCGAATCCTAGACTCAATCGTCGGCTTCATCGGAAAAACGAGCGGAATAGGTCGTCGGCTTCGTGCCGAAGATGATCTACGTCGAGGTTGTACAAGTTCAAGCTCCAACTTCACCAAGTTGAGAAACTTGTGAAGAAAACACCCAAAACCACTTGGCAAGAGGTAGAGGATGAAGAAATAGGAGGTGGGTTCACTTTAGAATTGGATTTCTCACTTTAGAACTCAAGATGCCATTGATGGCATCAAGCTTTCTCTCTTGAAGATGAAGAAGAAGAAGTAAATAGAATATGATAAGTATTATCTAAAAAGAATAATAAAATCAATACTTATCATCTTCTAACCTTGGTTAAGTGTAGAGAATAAACCATGGTCAAATGAGAATGGTTAGGGTTAAGGTTGATGACAAAATGGTCACTTTAGTCAAAGCTTCATGAAGCTTCATCAAGCTTCATGAAAGAAACCATTTTGTTATCTATTATTTATTTATCAAAAAAGAATAGATAAATAAATAAGTAAATAAATAAAAACCCTAACTATTATCATAACCATGGTTTAAGTCTTAACACAAAACCAAACAACATGCATCATCAAACATGACACAAAGATGTGCACAAAAATATATCACATATACAACATGTACATCAAGTGAGAAAATCCATTTAAAATGAACCAATACTAGTTAATGCAAAGTAATATATCAAATATATAATTATACATTAAATCATTAAATCAACATTTGATTCAATGATCCGGTCATGTCGCACATAACCCACTAGAATCCAATGTATCGATTTATCGAATCAATGATTCGATAACTAGGTCATATCGAATATAACCAATCGAAACATATATCGCGAGAATGAAATGCGGTATCACATACACGCATTGTTCTCGGTCCTGCACATATCTCATATGCGCTCCTATTTCATTTCGCTTGAGCCAGGAAACCTCTGTGTAGGACTCTAAAGACTCGTCAATACGCCGGCAGCAGATGATGATCATATCAAACACCCACAAGCCGCAAGCGGTCTGCTAAACGTAATGGCCACCCGGGTATTGAGCGATCAGAAGATCGACGAGCAAGCCCGCTCACACTCCAGTGAATCCAACCAGTAACACTACCGTACAGTCCGGTCTCGTCGTCTGATATGTCGCATATCTCGCCTAGGGGTGGTAAACGTCAGACCCCAATAGCTCGATAAGTCGTGTCGATATGAGGTCTATAACAGTTCGAGAAACTACTGGTAACACTTACCAGTAAATCTCAGCAACCCTGGCCAGGGATTTCCGGTTATAGCCAATCGAACACAGCGCAACATCAACTCCCTATACCGGGAGAGACGAATCCCCTCCTATCGCTCATTGCCTCCATGTGATTCGGGACTGTACCCAAAAACCACCGTTTTTCATGCCCTCTTGGACGTGGTAAGATGGAAATCAAAGCACAGTGGGAACTACACAAGACTCTATGACGATCTCGGGTCAACAGACTACTCTGTACCAGTGTCACCTGAGAACTGCCATCTGACGTAAGGTATAATACCATCTGGGAGTTCTCGGCGAGTCCGTCCAGTGTACCCAGTCTCCACTGAGCACCCGTATATCATCTCTGATGTCAAACACCAATGGATATGGGATCATCCATCGCCCATCTGTATGGGTCGAGAAGATACACGCTAGTCTACTCTGGTATATCGATGCCCCGTCTCGATACACCCACGACTAGGGACTTTGAAGGATGTACTTATGGACTATCTGTCCCCACTAGTATGATCTGCATCATAGTCTAGGTAGTCAAGTACACATCCTAAGGGCTTTACCAACATGTAACAGAGAGACAATTAGTGTACACGTTAAGGTAAAGATCAACCAGATAGCATACTATCATGTCGAGCAAGAAAGTCCTCCCTATATATGTCCCAGCATCCACTACAATATACATCCTATGTACTGTAATGGCCTTTAGGGCATACATATAACTAACAATCTCCCACTTGCACTAGGGCCATCTGTAGCAGTGGTTGCAGTATCTTATACTCAACCATCCCATAAAAATCTCTCTCTGGGAATAGGCCTTCGTGAGTGGATCCGCCGTGTTGTCCTCTGAGTCTACTCTCCTAACCTCGATCACCCTGGTGATCAACTATCTCCATGATCAGGTGATACTGCCTTAGAATATGTCTGGATCAATGATAGGACGGACGTTCCTTGGCATAAGCCACAACTCCATTGTCACACAATGGGAGGAACTAAGTTCATCTCATGAACCAATATACACCCAGACTTCCTCTTTGGTAGCATCTTAAGTAGCGATGTATTCAACCTTTATCGTCTAGTATGCCACGGTATCTAGCTTGGAACTCTTCCAACATACCGTCCCTTTACTGAGGGTAAAGACAATGCCTGTGACTGACATTCAGTCGTCCTTATCACCCTGGAACCCTTCCAGTGATTCTCCCCAGGATCGATTGATACCATCTCACTACAACTAGTGAGAATCCTAACATCCAATTAGATCTATCTCATAGATCCAAATCCCAGGATTTAGGAGGTATCAATTTGATCCTATATGGAGAATCATTGTGATAAGCGGAGATTGACCGAGCGTAGCATAGGAAACTCCTTTCTTATCAAGAGTATGTCATCCACGTACTCTACGAGGATCATCACCATACTCCCTACAACCTTTTTGTTTATACAAGGTTCATCTACCATTTTGATGATATCAAACTCTTTGACTAACCCATCAAAACAGATGTTCCAACTCCGCGATACCTGCTTTATCCTATAAAGCATCTTGTACACGTTTCCGCTGCTCCCACTGTCTACGAAGCCCTCTGGCTGTGTACTTATAGACGTTCTCTTCTAAAACATCATTTAGAAAAGCAGTCATGGCACCCAACCGCCAGATATCGTAGTCATGGTATGTAGCCGTGGCAAGTAGGATCTGGATGGACTTAAGCATAGCTACTTGAAAAGGTTTCATCATTATCCACACCTGGTCGATGACGAAAGGCTTTAACAAGTCTAGCTTTGAAAGTCTCAACTTTTCCATCTACACCAAGTAATCTTCTCAAGATATACTTGCTCCTGATAGGGATTTAACCCTTCAGATATAGCAACCAAAGTCCATACTTTGTTGGTGTATGAGGATTCCATCTCAGATCGCTAAGCATCCAGCCATTCTTACAGAGTCCCACTCCTGATGGCCAGCTCGAAACTTGTTGGGTCATCATCTCATGATGCAATCCTCGCTCCCACTGTCATAGAGAAACAGAAGTATCTCTCAGGTGGGTGAGAAAACCCTACTAGATCGGCGGAGAGGCTGAGGTTCGTTGGTAACTATTGAATCCTTTGGTTTTATCAAATCATCTGCTGTAGTTTGTATAGCTGGAACCTTTCCAGTTCTACATTATAGACCTTGCCTCGAGCCTGTCCGGATTTTTCTTTTCAGACATAGGCTGGACAACCCCAAATCTTAACTAACTTAAGAGATGGGCTCTTCCCTTATCATATCAAATATGAAGTGGTAGGCAACTGATTTGATTTGAACCCTATTCAATAGGTATGCGGCTTCTCAAGTGCATAACTCCCAAAAAGGAAATAGGCAACTCAGTAGTACTCATCATAGAGCACACCTTATCATATAGGGTGTGATTGCTCCGCCCCGATATACCATCGTGCTATGGTGTATACGGAGGAGTAATGCTGAGAGAGAATCTCATTCTCCTTTAGAATAGTCTAGGAATTCCGTGCTCAAGTATTCTCCTCCTTGATCACATCAAAGGACATAATACTTATACCCGTTTTGGTTCTCTACTTCTAACTTATATTCTGTGAATATCTCAAAAGGTTCGGACTTGTGTTTCAACAAGAACATATGTCTGAATCTAAAGAGATTATCAGAGAATGTAATGAAGTACGAAGAACTGGTCTTGGCATGTGTAGACAGGGGACCTTACATACATCAACATGTATCATCCCAAGAGTTTACTAACTCTTTCTCTATTTCCAGTAGACGGAGCTATGGTCATCTTATCTCTGTTACATGAATGGAAAGTTTCACAAGAAGTAAATTCAAACTAATTTAAATATGCATCTATATGTAACTCAAGCTAGTCGGGTCGCAGTGATATGACCTAGTCTACAATACCTCAAGAAGGATTTGTTCATTTCTTAACTCTTCCTCTTGTGTGTGTTCCGTATACTAAAGAACTGTAGTTTGATTTAGAACATTAATGCTTTTAGATAACGTGCCTAAACCGATCAACTTTTGATATAGGAAATGTTCAAAACATCATCCATCAATACAAAATTATATCCTTTCTTTACTAATAAAGAGACTGATATGATTTTGTATATCAGGTTCGGTATCTAATTACATTCGTTCAGAATCAATGTATTTGGAATACAGGGTGACAGTGACCAACAGACTTGGCTGCAACTCTTGCACCGTTTTCTGCCTCATGAAACTTATCACCCGTTCTCAGTTCTCTACCTTTCTGTAGCCCTATGTAACAGATTACATATCTGGGATCCTGATCTGGTATCACATACCCAGGACGTAAAGGATACTGAGAAACAGTTCTTTGTAATGAACACACCTGAAGATGATGCATCAGCATGCACTCTCTTCGTTTGGGCGGCACGGGAATTCTGGGAATCCCCAATTTCCTGCTCTGTCTTATAACAATTACAAGTTGGAGCGGGACCAACGTTCCCCAGCTCAGTATAACAAGCGGGTTCGGTCAATATTCCGTATTGTTATCTTGATTAAGGCGTGATATGGTCGCTACCTGGAGAGAGAGAGAAGAAAACACTCAGCGTATGCTCTTGCAAGATCAGATTGGTTATTATTTTATCTAATCAGGATGGCTCCCACTGTTTTTATCAAATCTTCCTTCAAACCCTAAAAGGAAAGACTAGCCGGGATTAATTACACACTACAAGTTCGCCAATCTTTCAGCCAGGCCAGTGTCGGTACTTTGAGGGAGGTTCCCCGTGCTTTCGCACGGACCTAATTACAGTAAACCTCGTTTTTCCAGGGGCGTAACCCCGTTGACACCTTTCTAGACACCTACTTGATCGGCTAATTATAATGTGTAAAACTCTCCCAGGAGTAACAATTACTCGCAGCGGGTATCGGGATCCAACTATCTCATATAAGGTATGCAATCTCATTGCAAATTTCAACACTTGAAATTCCCGATAATTTTGCCCCTAGCGTCCTATGACCTTGACGCAGGCCAACAAACCATAGCGCGCTAGTCAAGTTCAACCCGTCATTTCCTGATTTAATTAAACCCACCCGCACGACCCTTGACGCAGGCCAACAAAGTCGCACGACTACCCTAATCCAATCTGCATCATATGCATAAGCAGATAAATACTAGTTAGCTACCGCACACTACGCCTTGACGCAGGCCAACAAACGTAGCACGAATACTAACTAGGACTTATCTGAAATGACGGAGGGCTACGACAGGTTTTTCTGAAAACCTATTGCGTAATGAACTTGATATCGTTGTAGAATCAAATGATTTTGAAATGGAGTGTTTTTGAGGCTTTTCTAGTTTTGCTAAAGGGGTCACTCCCGGTGAAGGGATCGTCGGCCCTTTCCTCGTCGAATGAGGTGCGGGATATATCATATATATCACTGTGCAAAGCAAAACTCTTAAAAGCAATCAAAAGACAAACCGAGTGTGTAGCATCTGCCAGTTATTGCTAAAGGAGTCACTCCCGGTGAAGGGATCTCGGTCCTTTCCTCATCGAATAAGGTGCAGGATATATCAAATATACCGCTGTGCAAAGCAAGAACTGTAGCTACCTATTTTTTTTTTGAAATTCGATTCTACAACATCTTAGGTTTCTTTTTATTTCATTAATCACATTAATGAAGTCCCATCATTTAAGTACCTAAACATCACAGATAAATACGACGTACACTTATGCCATCCGCATTCGCCTCGATGTCCCCTCGTGCACCGTTAGGTTAGGTAACTAACGGCAGAGCAGGGCAGGGCTAGCACGGGTGTAAAACATAAGTAATGCCTATATAATATATCATATATACTATATACAGTATCCATCACAGAACATCACATGATCACATCACAGATATCGCAGCAGAAGAATCATATGAAATATTGGATATACTACGACGTCCGTGTTTTCAATACGAGCCAGTATAAAACACGGATTCCACGGTCGCGATGAATAGCCAAACCCACACCCCTAGACCCCAACGAGAGCGGCAAGCAACCCTACCAATTCTAGAGTTAGGAGACCCGGACTCGACTCCTCGAGTTGGTCTCCCACTGGACCCCAGAACCCGGTTACTTGTGCTCCCCTCCTTGGGTCTATCCTGGTGCGGAAAAGTAAATAATATACAAAAGGTGAAATCTTCCGCAACCTGGAAGTGCCCCAATAAAAGAATATTACATACAAGTTTTTACATGAATGAAAATGAAAAACACTCATCTCACATAAAAACCCCCGGCTATTCAAACACGACGATCCAATATAACATATCCAGCAACACATAATATCACATGTCATCAACGTAAGTAAATATGCGCATCCCAATTGTCGTTGACATATAGCAACGAAACCGGCGATATCACATATTACACTTACGGTCACAGAAAAGAAAGTGTAAAACTACAACAGTTGGAATCCGCAATCTCTTTAGACATCACATGCCTAATTAAATGAATTCCTTAGACATCGCATGCCTAACAATCATAAACCCCGCATTTTAGTCTCAAAATCGAAAACACTTTTCAATATCAAGTCGGGCAATTCAACAAGATTCCCAACATCCTGATCGAATGCTCGTCGCAAACTTTAGTAGGCGGCCACACCCCCTGATGCCGTCGACGAAGTGCACCAAGGCGGAACACCGCTGCCGCGAGCACCCGAACGGATGCTTTCGGCGACGGGGTTCTCCCACAGTCACTTGGTCGGGGCTATGGAGCGAGGCCGTCTATTAAGTTTACCCGGCGAGTATCCGCGTACGCTACGTGATTGCGACGGACTTTTGATCACATCAAAATTCCGTGGCAACCGATCAAGTGAGACTAAACTGCTATGTTTATAACATCCATTCAGTTATCTCATAACTTATTGTGAATTCCAATTATTGTATCACATTCCAGATAATTAGAAAATGTTAAACTTTCCGATCGAACATTCAAACACCCAAGTTTTCCCGATACAGATCAACACATGAAACAAGTCTAAAAACATTCAGTTCGTGCCTCAGTACCAACGGTCCAGCCGTAGAAGGGTCAAGCCAACGCCTCACATGTGGCACGTCGTACTGCCCCAAACCCTAAGGTTCAAAGGGCACTTCAAGACGGTCACATAATCGAGTTAAGGTTTGTTGTCTTCTAGAGGGTCCATCGCGTTACTTGCACTACTTAGAACGTCGTTAAACTACGGAAAAATCCAACACTTGGAAATTTCCCGACAGGGGAAAAATTGGGTATTTATATCCGGTCGAACTTTTTAACATATTCTAAAAATTATCCGGAAAAACACAAAAACGAAATTTGATAATCCGATCGAAACATCGAAGCTCTAAAACACCCCAGAAAATTCAACTCTTGAAAAAAATATTAAAAATAGCCATAAAACTCAGTTTCTGAAATAATGAATTACTGTGCAGACTAGAAGGGCTGACGTCATAGTTTAGCCGCGGAACCGCCGCCTAAGCTGGCTTAGGCCGCGGTTCCGCCGCGCATTGTACTGTTCATTGAAAAAAATTGCACCGTAATTCTTATAATTCCTTGCTGAATTTTTTAAGCATTTTTAATATTGAAAAAACCCAGATTTTAGAAAAAGTCCAGAGAGCACTTGGGTTTTAGGGTTTCGGGTTCGTTCGGGTTTCAAACGTCGTCTAGACTTCGCCTAAGGCTCTAGCTAGGCTCTGATACCAGTGAAAGGTTCCTGGGCACACTATAGAGGTCTCACAAGGCATCGATCATGCCAATTTAAAATTTTATGGGTGCCGAGAAACCCTAATACGGATCGTCGGCTAGATTTTTAGGCGAAACACGAAAACTAGTTAACATCTTAACTAAAGGAGAGAGGCTACAACCTTTGTAGATCCGGTTCTCCACTTTCTTAGCTCCACGTAGGCGTCCTCTCGCTGTCCATCTCGAATCTTAGACTCAATCGTCGGCTTCATCGGAAAAACGAGCGGAATAGGTCGTCGGCTTCGTGCCGAAGATGATCTACGTCGAGGTTGCACAAGTTCAAGCTCCAACTTCACCAAGTTGAGAAACTTGTGAAGAAAACACCCAAAACCACTTGGCAAGAGGTAGAGGATGAAGAAATAGGAGGTGGGTTCACTTTAGAATTGGATTTCTCACTTTAGAACTCAAGATGCCATTGATGGCATCAAGCTTTCTCTCTTGAAGATGAAGAAGAAGAAGTAAATAGAATATGATAAGTATTATCTAAAAAGAATAATAAAATCAATACTTATCATCTTCTAACCTTGGTTAAGTGTAGAGAATAAACCATGGTCAAATGAGAATGGTTAGGGTTAAGGATGATGACAAAATGGTCACTTTAGTCAAAGCTTCATGAAGCTTCATCAAGCTTCATGAAAGAAACCATTTTGTTATCTTTTATTTATTTATCAAAAAAGAATAGATAAATAAATAAGTAAATAAATAAAAACCCTAACTATTATCATAACCATGGTTTAAGTCTTAACACAAAACCAAACAACATGCATCATCAAACATGACACAAAGATGTGCACAAAAATATATCACATATACAGCATGTACATCAAGTGAGAAAATCCATTTAAAGTGAACCAATACTAGTTAATGCAAAGTAATATATCAAATATATAATTATACATTAAATCATTAAATCAACATTTGATTCAATGATCCGGTCATGTCGCACATAACCGACTAGAATCCAATGTATCGATTTATCGAATCAATGATTCGATAACTAGGTCATATCGAATATAACCAATCGAAACATATATCGCGAGAATGAAATGCGGTATCACATACACGCATTGTTCTCGGTCCTGCACATATCATATATGCGCTCCTATTTCATTTCGCTTGAGCCAGGAAACCTCTGTGTAGGACTCTAAAGACTCGTCAATACGCCGGCAGCAGATGATGATCATATCAAACACCCACAAGCCACAAGCGGTCTGCTAAACGTAACGGCCACCCGGATATTGAGCGATCAGAAGATCGACGAGCAAGCCCGCTCACACTCCAGTGAATCCAACCAGTAACACTACCGTACAGTCCGGTCTCGTCGTCTGATATGTCGCATATCTCGCCTAGGGGTGGTAAACGTCAGACCCCAATAGCTCGATAAGTCGTGTCGATATGAGGTCTATAACAGTTCGAGAAACTACTGGTAACACTTACCAGTAAATCTCAGCAACCCTGGCCAGGGATTTCCGGTTATAGCCAATTGAACACAGCACAACATCAACTCCCTATACCGGGAGAGACGAATCCCCTCCTATCGCTCATTGCCTCCATGTGATTCGGGACTGTACCCAAAAACCACCGTTTTGCACGCCCTCTTGGACGTGGTAAGATGGAAATCAAAGCACAGTGGGAACTACACAAGACTCTATGACGATCTCGGGTCAACAGACTACTCTGTACCAGTGTCACCTGAGAACTGCCATCTGACGTAAGGTATAATACCATCTGGGAGTTCTCGGCAAGTCCGTCCAGTGTACCCAGTCTCCACTGAGCACCCATATATCATCTCTGATGTCAAACACCAATGGATATGGGATCATCCATCGCCCATCTGTATGGGTCGAGAAGGTACACGCTAGTCTACTCTGGTATATCGATGCCCCGTCTCGATACACCCACGACTAGGGACTTTGAAGGATGTACTTATGGACTATCTGTCCCCACTAGTATGATCTGCATCATAGTCCAGGTAGTCAAGTACACATCCTAAGGGCTTTACCAACATGTAACAGAGAGACAATCAGTGTACACGTTAAGATAAAGATCAACCAGATAGCATACTATCATGTCGAGCAAGAAAGTCCTCCCTATATATGTCCCAGCATCCACTACAATATACATCCTATGTACTGTAATGGCCTCTAGGGCATACATATAACTAACAGATATACCAGTGTAGACTAGCGTATACGCTTCTCGACCCATGAGATGGGCGATGGATGATCCCATATCCATTGGTGTTTGACATCAGAGATGGTATACGGGTGCTCAGTGGAGACTGGGTACACTGGACTCTCCGAGAACTCCCAGATGGTATTATACCTCACGTCAGATGGCAGTTCTCTGGTGACACTTGTGCAAGTTAGTCTGTAGACCCGAGATCGCCATAGAGTCTTGTGTGATTCCCACTGTGCTTTGATTTCCACCTTACCAAGTCCATGAGGGCATGCAAAACGGTGGTTTTTGGGTACAGTCCCTAGTCACATAGAGGCAATGAGCAATAGGAGGGGTTTCGTCTCTCCCGGTATTGGGGGTTGATGTTGCGCTGTGCTCGATTGGCCGTAACAGGGAAGTCCCTGGCCAGGGCTGATTTAGAGATTTGCTGGTAAGTGTTACCAGTAGTTTCTTGACCCGTTATGAGCCTCACATCGGCATGACTTATCGGTTATTGGGGTCTGACGTTTACCACCCCTAGACTTGATATGCGACATATCAGAAGAGGAGACCGGACTGTACGAGAAGTGTTACCGGCAGACTTTTACAGGAGTTGGAGCGGGCTTGCTTGCTGATCTTTTGATCGCTCAATACCCGGGTACCCGTTACGTCCAGCTAGTACCGCTGACGGTTTGTGGGTGCTTGATGTGATCATCACCTACTGCCGGCGTATTGACGAGTCTTTAGAGTCCTACATAGAGGTTTTACTGGCTCAGGCAAAACGAAATAGGAGCACATATGTGATATGTGTAGGACCGAGAATAATGCGTGTATGTGATACCGTATTCTATTCTCGCGACTTTATATATCAGTCGGTTATATATGATATAGCCGGATTATCAAATCAAGTGTTGATTCGATAAGTCGATACATTGGATGTTAGTCAGTTATATGAGATATGACCGAATTATTAAATCAAGTGTTGATTTAATAATTAAGTGTATAATTGTATATTAGATATACTAGTTTACATTTACTAACACTTGTTCACTTTAGGTTTTTCTCACATGAACACTTGACTATATATATATATATGTGATATATATATTAAAAGTGTTTTCTTTTGTATCATGATTGATGATACACTAAACATGGGTGTGTAAGACATACACCATACTATATAAGATGGTGGTTAATATTTATTTAAAGTAATTACAAATTAGTGGTGCTTAGGTCATAAGCATGAAGCTTGTAGAAGCTTAGAGATGCTTTGACAAAGTCCACCAAATTTGTTTTACTTTAGATTTTTATTAACCTAACCATTTTGAATTAGCTATGGTTATGGCTCTACAAGAGTTAGTATATGATACTCACTCACCATGGTTAGCCTTCTCACTTGATCATTATCCTCTTCGCTTTCTTTTGTTCATCATCTTTTTTCTTGAGTTCAAAAGAAAAGCTTGCTAGGGTTTGATCCAAAGTGAGAAATATTGTGAGAAATAAAAATCTAAAGAGAACCCACTTCCTATTTCTCCATCCTCTACTAGACTAGCACTTTAGTTTAGGGTGTTTACTTCACTGATTCTCCAGTTAGTGAAGTAGGAGCTTGAGTCGGAATTCCCTCGACGTAGATCATCTTCGGCCTCAGAGACTTCAAGGAGGGTCGCATCCTTCGCCTCGTGAAGCCATGCAAGAGCCCGGGAGAACCTTGATCGCAGCGAAGCGACTTCAAAAAGGAGCAAATGAAGTGGAGGACCGATCTACAAATGTTGTATTTCATGTTAACTTTAGAGTAAAGTTGTTTACTTGCCATTTGACTCGCCTAATCTCTAGTACACGATCTTGCTTAGGGTTGTTCGGCACATAAAAATTTAATTTTGGCATGGTCGATACCTTGTAGAGCCTTGTTAGTGTGCCTAGTAACCCTACTGTCGTATCAGAGCCTAGCTAGAGCATTAGGTGATGCGTTAACGAAGTTAAAACCCCGATCGAACCTGAAAACCTTAAAGTTAACCCACTCTCTGTACATTTTTTCAAAACTGTGTATTTTCAGCATTAAAAATACCTAAAAAATTCAACAGGGTTTTCTAAGCATTAATATGCAAAACGAGCACCTGAATCGTACGGAGGACCGCGGTTCCGCGGCAAATCCCTGCTTGTGCCGCGGAACCGCGGCAGTAGGATGACATTGGTGTTTTGTGTTTGCACAGTAATGTTTAATTCTTCTGTTATATTTTTATGAGTATTTTAAATTTGACTCAAGTGTTGAGTATTCAGGGGTTTATTTTGTAATCGTCGATTCAATCGGGAATTTTAAATTCGTTATTGTTTTCCGGATAATTTAGAAAGTATTAAAAATGTTCGAACGTATATCATTAACTCAATTTTTCCAGGCACGAAAAATTTTCAAGTGTTGAATTTTTATCGGGTTTAAATATTTCGGAAAACGTGTAAAGAATGTGATAGACCCTCTAGAAGACAACAAATCTTAACTCGATTATGTGACCGTCTTGAACTGCCTTTTGAACCTTAGGGTTTGGGGCAGTACGGCGTGCCACATGTGAGGCGTTGGCTTGACCCTTCTACGGCTGGACCGTTGCTACTGTGACGTATTCTGGAATTTTTAAACCCCGCTCAAGTGTTGAGCTATTTAGGAAATCTTGGGTGTTTGATGATCCGGTCGGAAAGTTTAATACTGTCTATTTATCTGGAATGTGATACACTATGTGGAATTCATACGGTTAGGCATGAAATGCGAAGTATGTGATATTTCGGATTTACGATGTCTAAAGAGTTTGTGGATTCCAAATGTTGTAGTTTTACACTTTCTTTTCTATGACCGTAAGTGTAATATGTAATATCGCCGGTTTCGTTGCTATATGTCAACGACAATTGGGATGCACATATTTACTTACGTTAATGACATGTGATGTTATGTGTTGCTGGATATGTTATATTGGATCGTCGCGTTCTGAATAGCCGGGTTTTTTTTATGTGAGATGAGAGTTTTTATTTTCATTCATGTAAAATTAAATGTATGTAATATTCTTTTATTGGGGCACTTCCGGGTTGAGGTTGATGTCACCATTTGTATATTATTTACTTTTCCGCACTAGGATAGACCCAAGGAGGGGAGCACAAGTAATCGGGTTCTAGGGTCCAGTGGGAGACCAACTCGAGGAGTCGAGTCCAGGTCTCCTAACCCTAGAATTGGAAGGGTTGCTTGCCGCTCTCGTAGGGGTCTAGGGGTGTAGGTTTGGCTATTCATCGCGACCGTGGAATCCGTGTTTTATAAAGGCTCAGAATAAAACACGGACGCCCTACTATATCCAATGTTTCATATGTTTCTTCAGCTGCGATATCTGTGATGTGATCATGTGATGTGCTGTGATAGATACTATATATAGTATATATGATATATTATATAGACGTTACTTATGTTTTACACCCGTGCTAGCCCTGCCCCGCTCTGCCGTTAGTTACCTAACCTAACGGTGCACGAGGGGACATCGAGGCGAATGCGGATGGCATAAGTGTACGTCGTATTTATCTATGATGTTTAGGTGACTTAAATGATGGGACTTCATTAATGTGATTAATGGAAGAAAAGAAACTTAAAAGATGTTGTAGAATCAAATTTTTAAAAAGGGTAGCTACAGTTTTGCTTTGCAAAGCGATATATATGATATATCAAGCACCTTATTCGATGAGGAAAGAGCCGAGATCCCATCACCGGAAGTGACCTCTTTAGCAAAACTGGCAGATGCTACAACACTCGGTTTGTTTTTGATTGCTTTTGGAATTTTGCTTTGCACAGTGATGTATATGATATATCCTGCACCTTATTCCATAACGAAAGAGCCGAGATCCCTTCACCGGGAGTGACCTCTTTAGCAAAACTAATGAAAACCTCAAAATCACTCCATTTCAAAATTCACTTGATTCTACAACGATATCAAGCTCATTACGCAATAGGTTTTCAGAAAATCCTGTCGTAGCCCTCCGTCATTTCAGATAAGTCCTACTTAGTATTCGTGCTACGTTTGTTGGCCTACGTCAAGGCGTATTGTGCGGTAGCTAACTAGTATTTATCTGCTTATGCATATGATGCAGATTGGATTAGGGTAGTCGTGCGACTTTGTTGGCCTGCGTTAAGGGTCGTACGGGTGGGTTTAATTCAATCAAGAAATGATGGGTTGAACTTGACTAGTGCACTATAGTTTGTTGGCCTGCGTCAAGGTCGTAGGACGCTAGGGGCAAAATATTATCGGGAATTTCAAGTGTTGAAATTTGAAATGAGATTGCATACCTTCTATGTAATGGTTGGATCCCGATACCTACTACGAGTAATTGTTACTCTTGGGAGAGTTTTACACAGGACAATTAGCCGATCAAGTAGGTGTCTAGAAAGGTGTCAACGGGGTTACGCCTCTGGGAAAATGAGGTTTACTTTAATTAGTTCCGTGCGAAAGCACGGGGAACCTCCCTCAAAGTACCGACACTGGCCTGGCTGAAAGATTGGCGAAGTTGTAGGGTGTAATTAATCCCGGCTAGTCTTTCCTTTTAGGGTTTGAAGGAAGATTTGATAAAAAACAGTGGGAGCCATCCTGATTAGATAAAATAATAACCAATCTGATCTTGCAAGAGCATACGCTAAAGTGTTTTCTTCTCTCTCTCTCCAGGTAGCGACCATTTCATGCCTTAATCAAGTTAATAATATGGATGTATTGACCGAACCCGCATGGTATACTGTGCTGGGGAACGTTGGTTTCGTTCATTCTTATAAGAGTTAGGACTGAACAGGATATAGGGGAATACCAGGATTCCCATGCCACCCGAATGAAGAAAGTACATGTTGATGCATTTTCTTCGGGTGCGTTCGTTACAGAAAACTGTTTCTCCATTTCCTCTATGTCCTGGGTATTAGATACCGGGTTAGGATCCCATATATGTAATCAGTTACATAGGCTTAGGAAAGGTAGAGAACTTAGAGAAGGTGATAAAGACATAAGGGTTGGAAATGGTGCAATTGTTGCAGCTAGAACCGTCGGGGAATATCTCCTTGTATTGCAAACTGGTAATACATTGATTCTGAACGAATGCTATTACATGCTGAACCTGATATACAACATTATATCGGTTTCTTTATTGAGTAAAGAAGGATATAATTTTGTATTACAGGATAATGTTATGAACATTTTTCTAAACCAAAAGTTGGTTGGATCAGACACGATGTGCAATGGCATTTATGCTCTAAATCAATCAACAGTTCTGAGCATAACAAACACACACAAGAGGAAAAGTTCAGAAATGAACGAATCCTTCTTATGGCATTGTAGACTGGGTCACATCAATGCGACACGACTAGGTAAGTTGCACAAGGATGGATATTTGAATCCGTTTGAATTTTCATCTTATGACACTTGCCAGTCATGTCTCAAAGGCAGGATGACCAAAACTCCGTTTACGGGACACGGAAAGAGAGTTACGGAACTCTTGGGACTGGTACATAGTGATGTATACGGCCCCATGTCTACACATGCCTGGAATGGTTCTTCGTACTTCATTACATTCACTGACGATCTCTCTAAATTCGGATATGTGTTCCTGATGAAACACAAATCAGAAGCTTTTGAGAAATTTAGAGAATATAAACAAGAAGTCGAGAACCAAACCGGAAAAAGTATTAAAATCCTTCGATCCGATCGAGGAGGTGAATACTTGAGCAATGAATTCCTGGACTTCCTAAAAGAGAATGGGATTCTCTCTCAGCTGACTCCTCCATATACACCAAAGCACAACGGTGTATCGGAACGGAGGAATCGCACCCTATTAGATATGGTGCGCTCTATGATGAACACGGCTGAGTTACCTATTTCCTTCTAGGGGTATGCACTGGAAACAGATGCAGACCTATTGAATATGGTTCCCACCAAATCTCTGCCAACCACTCCATATGAGATATGGAAAGGAAAGAGACCATGTCTTAATTATATTAAGATATGGGGTTGTCTGGCCTATGTAAAAACGCAAAATCCGGACAAACTCGCGGCAAGGTCCATTCTGTGTAAGTTTATTGGATATCCCAAACATTCGCGTGGGTATATCTTCTACCAAACCGAAGAACAAAAAGTGTTTGTTTCTCGACATGCCAACTTTTTAGAAAAGGAATTTCTTGAAAAAGAGATTAGTGGCATGGAAGTAGAACTGGAAGAGGTTCCAGCAATACAGACTACGACAGAAGATTTGGTTGAACCGGAGGATTCAGTAGTACCCAACGAACCTCAGCCTCTCCGCCGATCTAGTAGGGTTCCTCACCCACCTGAGAGATACTATGGTTTTCTCATGGATGGTGGGAGCCAGGATTGCATCATAGTTGATGATGACCCAACTAGCTTCGAGCAGGCCATCACAAGTGGGGACTCAGTGAAATGGCTGGATGCAATGCGGTCCGAGATGGAATCCATGTACACCAACAATGTATGGACTTTGGAAGATGCTCCTGAAGGGGTAAAACCCATTAGGAGCAAGTGGATCTTCAAGAAAAAACTTGGTGTAGATGGGAAAGTGGAGACTTTCAAAGCTAGACTTGTTGCAAAGGGTTTTCGTCAAAGACCAGGTGTGGACTATGACGAAACCTTTTCTCCAGTGGCTATGCTTAAATCCTTCCGGATCATGCTTACCATCATTGCATATCATGACTACGAAATCTGGCAAATGGATGTTAAGACCGCCTTTCTAAACGGTGATTTAGAAGAGTGCGTGTACATAACTCAGCCAGATGGCTTCGTAGACAGTGGGAGCAGCGGGAAGGTGTGCAAGCTGCGTAAATCCATTTATGGATTAAAGCAAGCATCGCGGAGTTGGAACATCTGCTTTGACAACGTTATCAAAGAGTTTGATTTCGTCAAAAACGTAGATGAAGCTTGTATCTACAAGAAGGTGGCAGAGAGTATGGTTGTCTTCCTCGTATTGTACTTGGACGACATACTTTTGATAGGAAGTGACATTCCTATGCTGCAATCGGTCAAGCTCTTCTTATCACAAAGATTCTCAATGAAAGATCTTGGTGATGCCTCCTGCATATTGGGAATTAGGATCTATAGAGATAGATCTAAAAGGATATTGGGATTGTCCCAATCCAGGTACATTGACACCATACTAAAGAGGTTTAGTATGGAAGAGTCCAAACGTGGGTTTTTACCTACGATCTCAGGGCTCACTCTCTCCAAAGAGATGTCACCCAAGACTGATTTGGAGAGAGCTCGCATGCAAGGGACACCCTATGCTTCGGCTGTAGGCTCTATCATGTACGCGATGCTATGTACCAGACCCGATGTAGCATACTCACTAAGTGCAGTGAGTAGGTATCAAGCTGATCGTGGAGAGAGTCACTGGACAGCTGTGAAGAGCATTCTCAAGTACTTGCGAAGGACTAAAGAGATGCTCTTGGTGTATGGTAACGGAGAACTCCAAGTGGAGTCCTTTACCGATTCGTGCTTCCAGAGTGATAAGGACGACTCTAAGTCGCAGTCGGGTTTTGTCTTTACCCTTTATGGAGGGGCGGTTAGCTGGAAGAGTTCCAAGCAAGAAACCGTGGCAGACTCGACGATGGAGGCTGAATACATCGCTGCCAACGATGCTGCCAAAGAGGTTGTCTGGATCAAGAAGTTCATTACTGAATTTGGAGTGGTTCCATACATTGAGCATCCAATACCTTTGTATTGCGATAACAATGGAGCGGTGGCTTTGGCCAAGGAACCCAGGTCCCATCAGCGATCCAGTCTGAGGCGGTATTACCTGATCCGGGAGATAGTTGATCGCCGGGAGATCGAGGTTTGGAGGGTTGACACAAAGAACAACACTGCGGATCCACTCACGAAGGCCATTCTCCAGATACAGTTTGAGAGACTCTGCGGGATGCTAGGTATGCGATACTACAGCAGCTGGCCCTAGTGCAAGTGGGAGATTGTTAGTTGTATGTATTCCCTAGAGGCCAGTATTGTACAGATGATGTATATTATATTGGATGCTTGGACATATATAGAGAGGACTTTCTTGCTCGATATGATAGTATGCTATCTGGTTGCTCTTTATCTTAACATGTATACTTGTCTCTTTATACTGTCTTATAGTTACATGTTGGTAAAGCCCTTAGGATGTATACTTGACTACCTGGACTATGATGCGGATCATACTAGTGCGGACATGGTAGTCCATAAGTACATCCTTTAAGGTCCGTAGTCGTAGGTGTATCGAGACGGGGCTTCGATATACCAGTGTAGACTAGCGTATACGCTTCTCGACCCATGAGATGGGCGATGGAAGATCCTATATCCATTGGTGTTTGACATCAGAGATGGTATACGGGTGCTCAGTGGAGACTGGATACACTGGACGGACTCTCCGAGAACTCCCAGATGGTATTATACCTCACGTCAGATGGCAGTTCTCTGGTGACACTTGTGCAGGTTAGTCTGTAGACCCGAGATCGCCATAGAGTCTTGTGTGATTCCCACTGTGCTTTGATTTCCATCTTACCACGTCCATGAGGGCGTGCAAAACGGTGGTTTTTGGGTACAGTCCTGAGTCACATGGAGGCAATGAGCGACAGGAGGGGTTTCGTCTCTCCCGCTATTGGGGGTTGATGTTGCGCTGTGCTCGATTGGCCGTAACAGGGAAGTCCCTGGCCAGGGCTGATTTAGAGATTTGCTGGTAAGTGTTACCAGTAGTTTCTCGACCCATTATGAGCCTCACATCGGCACGACTTATCGGTTATTGGGGTCTGACGTTTACCACCCCTAGACTTGATATGCGACATATCAGACGAGGAGACCGGACTGTACGGGAAGTGTTACCGGCAGGCTTTTACAGGAGTTGGAGCGGGCTTGCTTGCTGATCTTCTGATTGCTCAATACCCGGGTAGCCGTTACGTCCAGCTAGTACCGCTGACGGCTTGTGGGTGCTTGATGTGATCATCACCTATTGCCGGCGTATTGACGAGTGTTTAGAGTCCTACATAGAGGTTTTACTGGCTCAGACAAATAGAAATAGGAGCGCATATGTGATATGTGCAGGACCGAGAATAATACGTGTATGTGATACCGTATTCTATTCTAGCGACTTTATGTATCAGTCGGTTATATATGATATAGCCGGGTTATCAAATCAAGTGTTGATTCGATAAGTCGATACATTGGATGTTAGTCAGTTATATGAGATATGACCGGATTATTAAGTCAAGTGTTGATTTAATAATTAAGTGTATAATTGTATATTAGATATACTAGTGTACATTTACTAACACTTGTTCACTTTAGGTTTTTCTCACATGAACACTTGAATATATATATGTGATATATATATTAAAAGTGTTTTCTTTTGTATCATGGTTGATGATACACTAAACATGGGTGTGTAAGACATACACCATACTATATAAGATGGTGGTTAATATTTATTTAAAATAATTACAAATTAGTGGTGCTTAGGTCATAAGCATGAAGCTTGTAGAAGCTTAGAGATGCTTTGACAAAGTCCACCAAATTTGTTTTACTTTAGATTTTTATTAACCTAACCATTTTGAATTAGCTATGGTTATGGCTCTACAAGAGTTAGTATATGATACTCACTCACCATGGTTAGCCTTCTCACTTGATCATTATCCTCATCACTTTGTTTTGTTCATCATCTTCTTTCTTGAGTTCAAAAGAAAAGCTTGCTAGGGTTTGATCCAAAGTGAGAAATATTGTGAGAAATAAATATCTAAAGAGAACCCACTTCCTATTTCTCCATCCTCTATTAGACTAACACTTTAGTTTAGGGTGTTTACTTCACTAATTCTCTAGTTAGTGAAGTAGGAGCTTGAGTCGGAATTCCCTCGATGTAGATCATCTTCGGCCTCGGAGACTTCAAGCAAGGTCGCATCCTTCGCCTCGTGAAGCCATGCAAGAGCCCGGGAGAACCTTGATCGCAGCGAAGGGACTTCAACAAGGAGAAAATGAAGTGGAGGACCGATCTACAAAGGTTGTATTTCATGTTCTCTTTAGAGTAAAGTTGTTTACTTGCCATTAGATTCGCCTAATCTCTAGTACACAATCTTGCTTAGGGTTGTTCGGCACATAAAAATTTAATTTTGGCATGGTCGATGTCTTGTAGAGCCTTGTTAGTGTGCCTAGTAACCCTACAATAGATGCAATAGAATATGCGACAATATCATAACATCTCTAGCCCAGACGCATAACGCCTTGCGGGCGATTCCCCTGTAGATGTTAAATTTACTCACCAACGCTCCTAGATATTTAAAGCCTACCACCTGTTTCCCCTTATTCGCAGCGTCCGAAATCCCCGCCTACGAACCTAAAACATAAAACAACAAAGCAAGTATATATAAGCAATAGACCCAAAACACATATAAACTACGTTTGACCAACACACCAACTCAAAACATACTCTCAAGTGTTCGTATTGTGGCTAACGTGCGTAGCGACACTACGAAACCAACCCAAGAGCAAAACCACACAAAGTGCATGTACCATGTCGTATAACATATCGCGCGTAAACGTAACACAGGAAACTAGCTATGTGATCCCAGATTTTGTACACAGAGAAAATCCAAAAATCAAACAGGACCAAACACACCTAAACCACAGTATAGAGCAACCCACAAAAACCCACACACCAACTTAACCAAAAAACCGACGTCGCCGGAATTTCCCTTCATGTCGTCGGCCGGAGTCCGAGCCTAGGGGTTCGTGCTCCAGGTGATGTCCTATGTCTCAGGTACAATACAACTACATTGTTTGGCTTTCTAGTAAACTCTCACGGTCACAGTAGATCACAGATATCATAAATCGACACTAAAAATACGATATTTACCCGAAACATAACTTTAAACATTCTAAACTAAAATTAAAAGTCTACACAACACAATAAAGACTTAACTAACAGAAAGAGATCATTACCTAGCCAAAAGAACTCAAAGATCCTAGCTTTCCAAGCTCCAAGGCATCCAAGAGGCAAATCAAGGCAAAAGATGTGATTTTTGTAAGTTTTGATGAAGATTTGAGATAGATTTATCAAGGATTAGTGAGTGTTCAGTTTGAGTTGAGAGAGGGATGAAGAAAATGATAAGGGATAAGTGAGAGAGAAATGAGTGAAGGAAAAGATAAAGAGAAAGAGATAGGTGAGTGCAAGAGTGAGTGCGCTATTCATTAAATGCATGCTTAAGTTCACCATGCCACCTCTTCATCAAACAAAACCCATAGAAGAAATATCTTCTCTCTCAACAAATATCTAATGAATAAGATTATGGATTAGGTTAAAGCAAAAGGTTAGAATTAGGTTAAGTGTCATGGTCACTAAACTAGATTAGCACAAACAAACCCTCACATACACATGCACACGTGCGTGCATGCCATAACAAATAATAATAAATTATTAATTAAATGTTATAAAATGTGAGGAAACCAAATTGGTAAACTTTTTACCAAAAACTCGTATTACCGTCTAAACTAACACTAATCGAAATCTAAGGCGTTACAGGTGGGTCCGGGTTTCTACGGTATCTTCAAGGCTCTAACACTATTCTACTGTATTGTTAGATTTATTTGTGGATCATTGTAACAATAGCAGATCAACAGAGACCCCTAACTTAGCTAAAAATATGATATCGACACTAAATTTTAAAACAACATGGTAAAAACTGAAACTAACTAACACACAAACTTCCTTTATAGCTTAAATAACAGTTAAGGATCATTACCTTACCACAACTAGAATGAAACCCTAGCCATCAAGCTCCAAGAAATCATAAGAGGCTTAAGCATGATTTGTGAAGGGTTTAGTGATGTTTGATGAAGATTTAGGCTTAAGGTTTTGTGGGGAAAGGTTTTCAAGAGGTGAGTTTTTGGTGAATGAGAAGATGAACAAGAAAGAAAGAGCGAGAGAGTTGAGGGAAATGAGATAGAGTGAGAGGGTGAGGGTAAGAGATGAGAGTGAACCATGCTCTTCCTCTCTCCTCATTTAATGCCCTCCATGCTTTGTCCCCCCCACTCCATGCCTCATCATGTGCTCTTTTCCTTTTCTCTTTTATTTTTAAAATAAAAACTTGTTTTCCATAAAGTGGAAAACCGCAAACGGCGCTTCTGTCGAACGAGTGGAGCGTCTTTTACTTAAAAAAAACTAACTATATATACATGACATAACATAATAATGGTTAGGGTGCCATGGCAAACAAAGCATAGTTAACACGTCCATAACCCTAAATTAACATGCACAAGTGTGTGCAAGTATGAAAATAATTAAATAAATTATTAATTAATAATAATAAAATATGTGAAAATAATTATTGGTTAAATTTTATTAAAAACCCGCATTAAAATGCTTAATTAACTCTAATCGCATTCTAAGGTATTACAATCTTCCCCCTTTAAAGAAATTTGGTCCCCGAATCTAAAAATCTTACTATGTCAACCTTCGGAGAGATGAGGGAATTTCTTCCGCATCTCGCTCTCGGCTTCCCATGTGACCTCTTCGCTATTCGGGCCATGCCAAAGAACCTTCACTGACTGCAAGACTTTTGGCCAAAGTTTCTTCACCCGCCGACCCAATATAACTACCGGCTACTCAGTGAAAGAAAGATCATGCTCCAGCTGGATGGTCCGATGCTGAATCATGTGAGAATGGTCATGAAGGTGCTTGCGAAGTATCGATACATGAAATATGGGGTGAACATCTGGAAAACTGAGCGGAAGTGCCAAACGATAGGCAACGGTAACAACTCGCTCAAGGATCTCGAAAAGACCCACAAATCTGGGGCAAAGCTTCCCAAATCTCATCACACCTTTCATCGGAGAAATCCATAGGAATACATGATCACCTACTACGAACTCAAGTCTGCGACGATGATGGTCGTCATAAGACTTCTGCCTGCACTGGGCTGCTCTCATCCTATCCTGGATCAACTGGATCTTCTCCGTAGTCTCCTAGACTAGCTTTGGTCCCAAAATCCTACTCTCGCAGAGTTCGGTCCAACAGACTGGCGATTGACACTTTCTTCCATACAAGGCCTCAAAAGATGCCATCTGAATCGTCTCCTGAAACTGTTATTGTAGGAGAACTCTATCAAAGGCAAGTGACGATCCCAACTACCACCAAAATCAAGCATGCAAACACGAAGCATATCCTCGATAGTCTGTATAGTCCTCTCTGACTAACAATCGATCTGCGGATGAAAAATAGTGCTAAAACTCAATCGGGTACCCAAACCTTCCTGAAGTTTCTGCCAAATACAACTGTTAAACTGGGTGCCTCTGTCGGATACAATGCATGTAGGAACATCGTGCGAACGCACAATCTCATCAATGTACAACTGAGCATACTGAGCAAATTCGAAAGTGGTATTCACTGAAAGGAAGTGAGCCGCTTTCATCAACCGGTCAACAATCACCCTAAATGGAGTCATACCCTCGACTGGACCTTGGTAGATCCACAACGAAATTCATGGAGATCTGCCTCCATTTCCACTCCGGAATGGGCAAAGGCCGCAGCTCTCCTGCCGGTCTCTGATGCTCAGACTTGACTTGCTGGCAAGTCAGGCACCTGGAAACGAAGTCCGAAACATCTTTCGGATCACGATACATCTTGGTGGAACCTGGATGAACACTGTTTGCTGACTGATGTGTTAGTTATATGTATGCTCTAGAGGCCAATACTGTACATACGATGTATATTGTAATGGATACTTGGACATATATAGGGAGGACTTTCTTGCTCAACATGATAGTATACTATCTGGTTGTACTTTATCTTAACATATATTCTGATTGTCTCTATATTACATGTTGATAAAGCCCTTAGGATATGTACTCGACTACTGGGAATATGATGAGATCATACTAGTGGGGCCACGGTAGTCGACGAGTACATCCTATAACTGTTCCTAGTCGAAGGTGTATCGAGATAGGGCATCGATACACCAGAGTAGACTAGCGTATATGCATCTTGACCCATATGATGGGCGATGGATGATCCCATATCCATCGGTGTTTGACATCAAGGATGGTGTACGGGTGCTCAGTAGAGACTGGGTACACTGGACGGACTCGCCGAGAACTCCCAGATGGTATTATACCTCACGTCAGATGGCAGTTCTCCGGTGACACTGGTACAGAGTAGTCTGTTGACCCGAGATCGTCATAGAGTCTTGTGTGATTCCCACTGTGCTTTGATTTCCATCATACCACGTCCAAGAGGGCGTGCAAAAAGGTGGCTTTTGGGTACAGTCCCGAATCACATGGAGGCAATGAGCCATAGGAGGGGATTCGTCTCTCCCGGTATAGGGAGTTGATGTTGTGCTGTGTTCGATTGGCTATAACCGGAAATCCCTGGCCAGGGTTACTGAGATTTACTGGTAAGTGTTATCAGTAGTTTCTCGAACTGTTATAGACCTCATATCGACACAACTTATCGAGCTACTGGGTTCCGACGTTTACCACCCCTAGGCGAGATATGCAACATATCAGTCGACGAGACCGGACTGTACGGGAGTGTTACTGTTTGGATTCACAGGAGAATGTACATGATTGCTTGTTGATCTTCTGAGCGCTCAATACCTGGGTAGCTGTTACGTTTAGCTGACCGCTTGCAGCTTGTGGGTGTTTGATATGATCATCACCTACTGCTGGCGTATTGACGATTCTTTAGAGTCCTACACAGAGGTTTCTTGACTAAGGCAAAACGGAGTAGGGGCACATATGTGATATGTGCAGGACCGAGAATAATACGATATGAGATACCGTATTCTATTCTCGCGATATTTGATTTCAGCCGGGTCATCGGATCAAGTGTTGATTCGATGAATCGGTACGGATGAATATTAGTCGGTTATATGCGATATAGCCGGACTGTCGGATCAAGTGTTGATTCGATAATTTAATGTATAATAATATATATGATATATTAAATTACATTAACTAATATTTGCTCACTAAAAGATTATTTTTCTCACTCGGGTAATATATTGATATATATGCGATATATGTTAAATGTATTATTTTATTTTGTTACGATAAATATTATATATGTGATATATAATATGGTAACACGATATGATAACTAATGCAACATGTTTAGTAAAGATTAATCAAGATTAGGGTTTGATTTGGGTTAATGACTTCTAGTTGATTCTAGAAGGTTTTCTTTTTTGTTTTGGAAAGGATATTTTCATGTGACTCATTCTTAACCTAACCCAAACCCTAGCCTTGGTTAATTCTCTACAAAGGTTTAGTCAACCATGGTTGCATTATTCATCATTATCTCCTTTGCATTATTCATCACAAAAGGATTCTATCATTATTCATCATCTTCTTCCTTCTTCTTCTTTTGAGCAAAAAGCTTTCTACCTTTTTGCTTTGTGATGAAAATGAGTGAGAATAAGATAATAAAAGAGAGAGAAAATCCTACTTCATCATTCTCATCTATCCTTGCCATTTAAATGAGGGTGTTCACTTCATATTATGAGTGTTAGCTTGTGTTAACGAAACTTCAAGATAGATCATCTTTGTATCGAAGATCGGAAGCAAGACTGCATCTTTCTCTTCGTGGAACCTCTCGAGAGTCCGTAACACGATGATCGCAGCGAAGGGACCACAACACGAAGGGACCACAACACGGAGCTTATGAAGTGAAGGACCGGATCTACAAAGGTTGTAATCCCTCTCACTTAGTGTTAAAGTGTTTAACATGTTAGTTTTCGCCTAAACCCTAGTTTAAAGATCCGTATTCGGGTTGTTCGGCACGGCTAATTTTTTAATCGGGCATGGTTGATGACTCGTAGACCCTTGTGGCAGTGCATAGCAACCCTACAGTGGTATCAGAGCCAAGCTAGAGTTTTAGGCGAAGTCTAGATGAAGTTTAAAGTCCGATCGAACCCGGAAAACCCGATAAAACCCCTTCTCTGTAATTTTTCAAAAATGTGGTTTTTTCTTAATTAAAAATGGTCAGAAAAACAAGCAGGAAAAACTACGAATTACTTTGAAGTACAGTCTCCTAAGTCAACTATTTAACCGTGGAACCGCGGCGAAACCATCGGTTTGGCGGCGGTTCCGCGGCCAAAATTTGGACTTAGTCCCTGAAATTTCACTTAATTATTCTTAGGTCCTTTCTTGTTAATTTTTTCTGGGAATATTTTAATTCCACTCAAGTGTTGAGTTTTCTAGGGTTGTATTGGGGACTCGATGATTAGATCGGATAATTTAACTTCGTTTAGTTTTGACCGGATAATTTTTAGAAACTGTTAAAAAGTTCGAACGGATATCAATAACTCACTTTTTCCCCTGTCGGAATTTTTTTCAAAAGTTGGATTTTTTCTCGAGTTTAAGAACGTTCTAAGTCGTGCAAGTAACGCGGTGGACCCTCTAGAAGACAACAAACCTTAACTCGATTATGTGACCGTCTTGAACTGCCTTTTGAACCTTAGGGTTTGGGGCAGTACGGCGTGCCACATGTGAGGCGTTGGCTTGACCCTTCTACGGCTGGACCATTAGTACTGTGGCATGTGATGGATGTTTTTAAACTTATTTCAAGTGTTGAGATAAATTGGGGATATCTTGGGTGTTTGATTATTCGATCGGAAAGTTTAACATTGTCTATTTATCTGGAATGTGATACAATATTTGGAATTCACAGGTAGTTATGAGATAACTAATTTGAATGTTATAAATCTAGCAGTTTAGTCTCAAATGATCGGTTGCCACGGAATTTTGATGTGATTAAAAGTCCGTCGCAATCACGTAGCGTACGCGGATACTCCCCGGGTAAACATAATAGACAGCTACGCCCCACAGCCCCGACCAAGTGACTGTAGAAGAACCCCGTCGCCAAAAGCATCCATTCGGGTGCTTGCGGCAGCGGTGTTCCGTCTTAGTGCACTTTATCGACGGCATCCGGGGGTGCGGCCGTCTACTAAAGTTTGCGACGAGCATTCGATCAGGATGTCGGGAATCTTGTTGAATTGCCCGACTTGATATTGAAAAGAGTTTTCGATAATGAGACTAAAATGCGGCGTTTATAATAGTTAGGCATGCGATGTCTAAGGAATTCATTTGGTTAGGCATGCGATATCTAAGGAGGTTGCGGATTCCAACTGTTGTGGTTTTACACTTTCTTTTCTGTGACCGTAAGCGTAGTATGTGTTGTATCGCCGGCTTCATTGCTATACATCAACGACAATCGGGATACGTATACTTGCTTACGTTGATGATATGAGATATTATGTGTTGCTGTGATATGTTATATTGGATCATCGTGTTTGAATAGCCGGGGGTTTTTATGTGAGATGAGAGTTTTTCTTTTTCATTCATGTAAAATTCATTTGTATGTAATATTCTTTTTTTGGGGCACTTCCAGGTTGCGGAAGATGTCACCGTTGTATATTATTTACTTTTCCGCATTAGGTAGACCTAAGGCGGGGAGCACAAGTAACCGGGTTCTAGGGTCCAGTGGGAGACCATCTCGAGGAGTCGAGACCGGGTCTCCTAACCCTAGAATTGGCAGTGTTACTTGCCGCTCTCGTAGGGGTCTAAGGATGTGGGTTTGGCTATTCATTGTGACCGTGGAATCCGTGTTTCATACAGGCTCATATTGAAAACACGGACGTCCTAGTATATCCAATATTTCATATATGTTTCTTCTGCTGCAATGTTCTGTGATGAGATCATATTACTGCCTGAGATGAATGTTTATATTATATATATGAGATATATGTTATATTGCAGATTTCGTTTCAAATGTGATGCTTATGAAGCATAATAAAATGGGACTTCATTAATGAGATTAATGAAATAAAAGAAACCGAAGATATTGTAGAAACTTGTTTAAAAAAACTGGTAGCTCTAGTTCTTACTTTGCATAGCAGTGTTCCTTGTAGAACATGCAGCACCTTATTCGATAAGGAAAGAGCTGAGATCCCTTCACCGGGAGTGACCTTTTTAGTGAAACTAGCAGTTGCTACAAACTCGGCTTGTTTTTTATTGCTTCTATAGTTCTTGCTTTGCATAGTGATATTTGTGAAATATCCTGCACCTTATTCGATGAGGAAAAGGCCGACGATCCCTTCACCGGGAGTGACCCCTTTAGCAAAACTAGAAAAGCCTCAAAAACACTCCATTTAAAAATCACTCGATTCTACGACGATATCAAGTTCATTACGCAAAGGGTTTTCTTAAAAACCTGTCGTAGCCCTCCGTCATTTCAGATATGTACTACTTAGTATTCGTGCTGCGGTAGTTTGGCCTTCGTCAAGGCATAGTGTACGGTAGCTAACTAGTGCTTATCTGCTAGCATACGATGCGATTGGATTAGGGTATTCGTACGGCGTAGTTTGGCCTTCGTCAAGGGTCGTGCGGGTGGGTTTAATTCAATTAAGAAATGAACGGGTTGAACTTAACTAGCGGACTATGGGTAGTTTGGCCTTCGTCAAGGTCATAGAACGCTAGGGGTAAAATATTATTGGGAATTTCAAGTGTTGAAATTTGCAATGAGATTGCATACCTTCTATGAGATAGTTGGATCCCGATACCCGCTGCGAGTAAGAGTTACTCCTGGGAGAGTTTTACACATTACAATTAGCCGATCAAGTAAGTGTCTAGAATGGTGTTAATGGGGTTACGCCTCTGGGAAAACGAGGTTTACTTTAGTTAGGTCCGTGCGAAAGCACGGGGAACCCCCCTCAAAGTACCGACACTGGCCTGGCTGAAAGATTGGCGAACTTGTAGCGTGTAATTAATCCCGGCTAGTCTTTCCTTTTAGGGTTTGAAGGAAGATTTGATTAAAACAGTGGGAGACATCCTGATTAGATATATTAGATAACCAATCTAATCTTGCAAGAGAATACGCTGAGTGTTTTCTTCTCTCTTTCTCCAAGTAGCGACCCTGTCACGTCTTAATCAAGATAATAATCCGGAAGAATTGACCGAACCCGCTTGTTATACTGAGCTGGGAACGTTGGTCCTGCTCCAACTTATAATTGTTATAAGACAGAGCAGGAAATTAGGGAATACCAGATTTCCCGTGCCGCCCAAAACGAAGAAAGTGCATGTTGATGCATCTTCTTCGGGTATGTTCATTACATAGAACTGTTTCTCAGTATCCTTTACGTCCTGTGTATGAGATACCGGGTCAGGATCCCACATATGTAATTTGTTACATAGGGCTACAGAAAGGTAGAGAACTGAGAACAGGTGATAAGTTTCATGAGACAGAAAACGGTGCAAGTGTTGCAGCCAAGTCTGTTGGTCTCTATCACCCTGTATTACCAATACATTGATTCTGAACATATGCTATTAGATACCGAACCTGATATACAAAATCATATCAGTCTCATTATTAGTAAAGAAATGATAAAATTTTGTATTGTTGGATAATGTTTTGAACATTTCCTATATCAAGAGTTGATCGGTTCAGGTACGTTATCTAAAAGTATTGACGTTCTAAATCAAACTACAGTTCTTAGTATACAGAACACACACAAGAGGAAGAGTTCAGAAATGAATGAATCCTTCTTGAGGTATTGTAGACTAGGTCATATCAATGCGACCCGACTAGCTAAGTTACATTTAGATGCATATTTAAATCTGTTTGAATTTACATCTTGTGAAACTTGCCGGTCATGTCACAAAGATAAGATGGCCACAGCTCTGTTTACTGGAAACAGAGAAAGAGTTAGTGAACTCTTGGCATAGATACATGCTGATGTATGAACGTCCTCTGTCTACACATGCCAAGACCGGTTCTTTGTACTTCATTACATTCTCTGATGATCTCTCAAGATTCAGACATATGTTCCTGTTGAAACACAAGTCCGAACCTTTTGAGATATTCACAGAATGTAAGTTAGAAGTAGAGAACCAACTACGGGTATAAGTATTATGTCCTTTGATGAGATCAAGGAGGAGAATACTTGAGCATGGAATTCCTGGACTATTCTAAAGGAGAATGAGATTCTCTCTCAGCATTACTCCTCCGTATACACCATAGCCCGATGGTATATCGGGGCGGAGCAGAAGCACCCTATGTGATATGGTGTGCTCTATGATGAGTACTACTGAGTTTTCTATTTCCTTTTGGGAGTTATGCACTTGAGAAGCTGCATACCTATTGAATAGGGTTCAAAATCAAATCAGTTGCCTACCACTTCATATGTGATATGGAAAGGGAAGAGCCTATATCTTAAGCTTGTTAAGATTTGGGGTTAACCGGCCTATGTCTAAAAGCAAAATCCGGACAAGCTTGAGGCAAGGTCTGTTATGTAGAACTGGAAATGTTCCAGCTATATAAACTGCAGCTGATGATTTGGTAGAACCAAGGGATTCAATAGTTTCCAACGAAGCTCAGCCTCTCCGCCGATCTAGTAAGGTTTCTCACCCACCTGAGAGATACTTCGATTTCTCTATGACAGTGGGAGCGAGGATTGCATCATGAGATGATGACCCAACTAGTTTCGAGCTGGCCATCAGGAGTGGGACTCTGTAAGAATGGCTGGATGCTTATCGATCTGAGATGGAATCCTTATACACCAACAAAGTATTGACTTTGGTTGCTTTATCTGAAGGGTTAAATCCCTATCAGGAGCGAGTATATCTTGAGAAGATCACTTGGTGTACATAGAAAAGTTGAGACTTTCAAAGCTATGCTTAAGTCCATCCAGATCCTACTTGCCACGGCTACATACCATGACTACGATATCTGGTGGTTAGGTGTCATGACTGCTTTTCTGAATGATGTTTTAGAAGATAGCGTCTATAAGTACACAGCCAGAGGGCTTCGTAGACAGTGGAAGCAGCAGAAACGTGTGCAAGATGTTTAATATGATAAAACAGGCATCGCGGAGTTGGAACATCTGTTTTGATGTGGGAGTCAAAGAGTTTGACTTCATCAAAATGGCAGATGAACCTTGTATATACAAAAAGGTAGTAGGGAGTATGGTGGTGATCCTCGTAGAGTACGTGGATGACATACTCTTGATAGGGAAGGAGTTTCCTATGCTACGCTCGGTCAATCTCTGCTTATCACAAGGATTCTCCATATAGGATCAAAGTGATACCTCCGAAATCCTGGGTTTTGGATCTATAAGATAGATCTAATTGGATGTTAGGATACTCACTAGTTGTAGTGAGATGGTATCAATCGATCCTGGGGAGAATCACTGGAAAGGTTCCAGGGTGATAAGAACGACTGGATGTCAGTCGCATGCATTGTCTTTACCCTCAGTGGAGGGACGGTATGTTGGAAGAGTTCCAAGCTAGATACCGTGACATACAAGACGATTAAAGGCAAGATACATCGTTACCAAGGATGCTACCAAAGAGGCAGTCTGGATATATATAAGTTCATGAGATGAACTTTGTTCCTACCATTGTGTGACAATGGAGTTGTGGCTTATGCCAAGGAACTACCGTCCCATCAGAAATCCAGATATAATTCTTAGGCAGTATAACCTGATCTTGGAGATGGATGATCTCCAGGGAGATCGAGGTTAGGAGAGTAGACACAGAGGACAACAGCGCGGATCCACTCACAAAGGCCTTTTTCCCGGTAGAGACTTTTTATGGGATGGTTGAGTATGAGATACTTCAACCGCAGCTAATTGTTGGGTATGCGATACCACAAAAGATGGCCCTAGTGTAAGTGGGAGATTTTTAGTTATATGTATGCCCTAGAGGCCATTACTGTACATACGATGTATATTGTAATGGATGCTTGGACATATATAGGGAGGACTTTCTTGCTCGACATGATAGTATACTATCTGGTTGTACTTTATCTTAACATGTATTCTGATTGTCTCTATATTACATGTTGATAAAACCCTTAGGATATGTACTCGACTACTGGGACTATGATGAGATCATACTAGTGGGGCCACGGTAGTCGACGAGTAATCCTATAACTGTTCCTACTCGAGGGTGTATCAAGACAGGGCATCGATACACCACAGTAGACTAGCGTATACGCATCTTGACCCATATGATGGGCGATGGATGATCCCATAACCATCGGTGTTTGACATCAAGGATGGTGTACGGGTGCTCAGTAGAGACTGGGTACACTGGACGGACTCGTCGAGAACTCCCAGATGGTATTATACCTCACGTCAGATGGCAGTTCTCCGGTGACACTGGTATAGAGTAGTCTGTTGACCCGAGATCGTCATAGAGTCTTGTGTGATTCCCACTGTGCTTTGATTTCCATCATACCATGTCCAAGAGGGCGTGCAAAAAGGTGGCTTTTGGGTACAGTCCCGAATCACATGGAGGCAATGAGCGATAGGAGGGGATTCGTCTCTCCCGGTATAGGGAGTTGATGTTGTGCTGTGTTCGATTGGCTATAACTGGAAATCCCTGGCCAGGGTTGCTGAGATTTACTGGTAAGTGTTATCAGTAGTTTCTCGAACTGTTATAGACCTCATATCGACACGACTTATCGAGCTACTGGGGTCTGACGTTTACCACCCCTAAGCGAGATATGCAACATATCAGACGACGAGACCGGACTGTACGGGAGTGTTACTGTTTGGATTCACAAGAGAATGTACAGGCTTGCTTGTTGATCTTCTGAGCACTCAATACCTGGGTAGCTGTTACGTTTAGCTGACCGCTTGCAGCTTGTGGGTGTTTGATATGATCATCACCTACTGCCGGCGTATTGACGATTCTTTAGAGTCCTACACAGAGCTTTCTTGACTCAGGCAAAACGGAGTAGGGGCAAATATGTGATATGTGCGGGAACGAGAATAATACGATATGAGATACCGTATTCTATTCTCGTGATATTTTATATCAGCTGGGTCATCGGATCAAGTGTTGATTCGATGAATCGGTACGGATGAATATTAGTCGGTTATATGCGATATAGCCGGATTGTCGGATCAAGTGTTGATTCGATAATTTAGTGTATAATAATATATATGATATATTAAATTACATTAACTAATATTTTCTCACTAAAAGATTATTTTTCTCACTCGGGTAATACATTGATATATATGCGTTATATGTTAAATGTATTATTTTATTTTGTTACGATAAATATTATATATGTGATATATAATATTGTAACATGATATGATAACTAATGCAACATATTTAGTAAAGATTAATCAAGGTTAGGGTTTGATTTGGGTTAATGACTTCTAGTTGATTCTAGAAGGTTTTCTTTTTTGTTTTGGAAAGGATATTTTCATGTGACTCATTCTTAACCTAACCCAAACCCTAGCCTTGGTTAATTCTCTACAAAGGTTTAGTCAACCATGGTTGCATTATTCATCATTATCTCCTTTGCATTTTTCATTACAAAAGGATTCTATCATTATTCATCATCTTCTTCCTTCTTCTTCTTTTGAGCAAAAAGCTTTCTACCTTTTTTCTTTGTGATGAAAATGAGTGAGAATAAGATAATAAAAGAGAGCAAAAATCCTACTTCATCATTCTCATCTATCCTTGCCATTTAGATGAGGGTGTTCACTTCATATTATGAGTGTTAGCTTGTGTTAACGAAACTTCAAGGTAGATCATCTTTGTATCGAAGATCGGAAGCAAGACTGCATCTTTCCCTTCGTGGAACCTTTCGAGAGTCCGTAACACGATGATCGCAGCGAAGGGACCACAACACGGAGCTTATGAAGTGAAGGACCGGATCTACAAAGGTTGTAATCCCTCTCACTTAGTGTTAAAGTGTTTAACATGTTAGTTTTCGCCTAAACCCTAGTTTAAAGATCCGTATTCGGGTTGTTCCGCACGGCTAATTTTTTAATCGGGCATGGTTGATGCCTCGTAGACCCTTGTGGCAGTGCATAACAACCCTACATGATGTGCCTGCTCTAAGATCTCGCATCTCAGCCCCTTGGAATCTAGTACACATAGACGAGTCCCAAAATGTAGCATACCCTGGTCATCAACCACAACTCCGAATCTCTACCCTGCCGAACATGCTCTAAGATCTCGGACAAACGAGCATCGTCGGACTGTGACTCACGGATGCAGTCAAGTAGAAGTGGAGGGGCATGGATATGAGAAAGCTGCCCTCCAATGGAAGTGAACTCGAACTGTACCCTACTATCACATAAGATCTGCCAATTTGTAGAAGACTGTCTCTGAACTGTGATCAAATGGAATAAGCTACCTCCGGGCCTACGACTCAAAGTATAAGCTACCACATTCGCATTTCCCGAGTGATAAAGGATTTCACAATCATAATCCTTCCCAATCTCCATCCAACGGCGCTGCCTCAAATTCAGATCCCGCTGCTGAAAGATGTACTTCAAGCTCTTGTGGTCCGTGAAGATCTGACATGACTCGCCATACAAGTAGTGTCTCCAAATTTTGAGCGCAAGGGCCGCCATGGCCATCTATAGATCATTAGTGGGATAGTTCTGCTTGTGTTTCTTCAACTGCCGAGAAGCATAAGCGATAACTCTATCTTGCTGCATCAATACACAACTGAGCCTCACTCGAAAAGCATCACAATAAACGACATAACCGCCCGATCCAGAAGGCAAAGATAGAACTTCTGCAGTCGTTAACCGAGTCTTAAACTGCTGAAAACTCTGCTCACATGGCTCAGTCCAAAGAAAAAGAACTCCCTTCCGGGTCAGTCCGATCAGCGGTGCAGCGATACTCGAGAAATTCTGCACGAAATGGCGGTAATAACTGCCTAAGACTAAGAAGCTGCGGACCTCAGTCACTGATATAGGTCTGGGCCCAAGCTGCACGGCCTCGAACTTCTTCGGGCCCACTCGGATATCGTCTCTCGTAATCACATGACCCAAGAAATCAACGCTATCAAGCCAGAAAACACACTTCGAGAATTTAGCAAACAGCTGGTGTTCTCTCAATGTCTGCTAGGTAATCCTCAAGTGCTGCTCATCCTCCTCTCGACTTCTAGAATAGACCAGAATGTCGTTAATAAGCACAATAATGAACAGGTCGAGGAACGGCCTGAAATTCCGGTTCATCAAATCCATGGTGCATTGGTGAGCCCGAACGACATCACCAAAAACTCATAATGCCCGTAGCGCGTACGAAAAGCAGTCTTCGGAATGTCATCATTCCAGACCCGCAACTGATGATAACCCGACCTCAAGTCAATCTTGGAAAAATGTCCTGCACCCTGAAGATGATCAAACAAATCGTTAATACGAGATAAAGGATACCTATTCCGCACCGTAACTCGGTTCAATTGATGATAATCAAAGCACAATCCCTTACTGCCGTCCTACCTCTTGACGAACAAAACATGAGCTCTCCAAGGTGAAACACTCGGACGAATAAGTCCCCGGTCAAGCAACTCTTGCAACTGATTTTTAAGCTCTTTAAGCTTCGCCAGGGCCATCAGATAAGGCGATAAATAAGTAGGCCCCGTGCTAGGAATCAAATCAATGCAAAACTCGATATCGTGCTTTGGCGGCAATCCAGGTAACTCATCAGGAAATGCGTCGGGAAACTCTCTCACAATAGGTACCTGGTCCACTGGATCTGCTGTGGCTCCAGTATCACGAATAAAGGCTAAGAATCCCTGATACCCTTTCCTCGAGAGCCGACTAGCGCAAAAGGCAAAAATCTAACTGTGAGGGGCGGCACTACGGTCCCCCTGCACAATAAGAACTGACTCGCCCAGAAAACAAAACCTGACTGCCTTCTTACGGCAGTCCATGGACGCATAGCAAGTAGCTAACCAGTCCATGCCGAGGAGCATGTCAACGTCCAACATATCAAGAAGGATCAAATTGACGGACGAATCTCAATCTCCAAAACGAACGGTACAAGACCGAAACACATATCGTTCAACCAAAGAATCTCCAACGGGAGTAATCATGACAAGTGGCTCATCTAACAAGGATGAACCTCGGCCTATCCTTGGTACTAAGGGTGTGTGGACACAAACGAATGCATAGATACAGGGTCAAACAAAAAGCACGCATCAAAAGAAAACACTAAAAGAGCACCTGTCACTACTACATTCGGCGCCTGCGCATCCTGATGGGTCGACGCAAAAACTCGATCCTATCCTCTACCGACAATCTGCTGTCCTCCGCCTCTGCCATCTCGCCCTCTCTGAAAAGACCGCCACGAACACGCCCACTCTGAGCATAGATCTGGCGTGGAGCAACAACGAGCATAGGAAGTAAAGCCCTCTGAAATGGTGCAGGTGGTAAGGTGACATGTGGAACTACTGCCTCGCCCTGGCGTGCCTCAGTACAATCTCTGATGCGGTGATACAGACTCCCACACCGAAAACATCCCCACGACGGCTGCTGACCATGTGGGTAAGAGCTATATAACAGGCCTCGTCTCAAACCTCTGCTATCACCACGGCCTAGAAGGGATCTGCCGCGGCGTCTACCTAACTTCCTCTGAGCTAGCATACCGGTACGAATCCGCTTCGGTCCCGGAACGACCGTAGTGGGTGGAGCAACATCCAATTTCTGTGCTCGACTGATCTCTATCAAGGATTCGATCATCTGACGTAAGTCCTGAATACTGGCCTCTAGCCTAGCAATACGATTTGGAGAACGTGGATCAATTTGCTCCTGAAGAACAGGAGTATCGCCCTGGCTAGTCCTCGTCTCAGACGAGCCTATCCTGACCTCCGCTCTAGCGGCAGCTCTCTGTGCCCTCGTACTCTTTGGCGGCAGACTGTCTGGAATAAGATAATAGGATTCGATAAGAACATAGAATCGAATCTTAAGGATATGTGGAATCAAGAAAGAAATTACAAGCAAATATGTCCTAAGGTCACATAGGCAGAGTACCGTGTCGTAAGTATGCCGCGGAACATACACACGCTACGTCACTCTGCTTAAACTACCTACTCCATCATACCAAGGCTCATCCTACACTCCGAAAGGTAAAACCTAGCACTCTTATACCAACATTGTCACGACCCAAATTAGGAACACGGCCGGCACTTAAATCACGCAACGTCTAAAGGCGTAACGTAATTTCAAGTAAGCCGCAAAACCCAGAAATCTAAACCATGAAAACATAAAGTGATAAAACATTAAAACATTTGTTAAAAAAATTTAAAATCTCAAGTTAAAAATCTTTAAACTTAAATTCATTTTCTTCAAAATTTCGGCAGCATCTCCTTTGTAAAAACTAGCCCCAAACGGGTACGAAACAAAGAATATAAATAAGGCATCCCCAAATGGGAGCATCTCACTCCTAAAGGTGGAACACAACCACAACAGGTAAATATACGACGCCGTAGCGAAGAAATAAGCAAATGAAAAATGAAAACAGCATAATAAGAGGTAAAACAATATCGCAGCATGAAATAAAAGCCGGCTCACACGAGCACGACAACCAGAAACATTAATAATATACAAATACCGAATCTCTCGGTTTCATCTCTAAGTCAATATGAAGAGTGCTAGATACAAAATAAGATATACAATGGAATCATACGGATACTGGCAAAACCCACCTACTCAAAAGGGTCTCACACCTAACAGTAGCGGTATCCACCAAAATGAAGCAATAAAGAGTCCTGCCACGACAACACTGAGGGTCAACCCTACAAAACACTGTGGCACAACGGGGGTGAGTTGCCAACTCGCGAAAAGTAAATAACATCGTACAGATAATCACATGCATCCACGATAAAGCGATCATCCAAAATATGCAATCTAATGGCATAAGTAAAGCAATATGGATATGCAACAAAATCATGATCAAGTACCCCACCAGGGTACAGCAACTACATGAAATAGTGCATGTCATAATAAATCCTGAGTGTGGGATAATACATAATCCTCATCAATGAATCATCATCATAGAAATCCGGTGTCCATCAACGACACCCCAAATCCCAATATCTCATGCGACGTCACTCTGATCGGCCTTCATATCCATCTCATCTCATAACTCTGAACGGTATCCTCCGGATATCCGTCGAGTTTCCATACAATCACCGATGGGTAGTGCTCCCTCCGCCGAGCTCATCGTCTAAATCTACGAGCTTCTTGCCCCGGGGTACTTCACCGGGTCCACCATGTACCCACAAACGGTTCTTCCCTACCTTGAGTCGGGTATGCTCATAGCTCAGAACCGAGAAAACTCATGGTGGACAAGAAATATCATATCAAGGGAAAACCGCACTTTTTAAATATTTCAAGTTTTCAAAACGTACTTTGCGGTTTCCAAAACCCACAAAACAAAAATCTTATGAAAACATCATATGAGATATATCACTATAGTAATGTATGCGTGATGCAAATCATGATGCGTACTTGCACGAGAATTATCGTCTAATTGTCAATAATGAATGCGGTATAACATATATTTATCCATGGCAATTCTATAGTGTGCGTGGCATGGCAATTCTATAGTGTGTTTGGTATGGCGATTACCAAACGGTGTGTGTGCGGCATATAGATCAGTGCTCGTGCAACATGAACCGTTAGTAATGGTGCGGTGTCCTATTAAGGATATGTGAAAGTACAACAGGTAATAATGTTTACAAAATGGTTCTCATGCACAAACACAACACTTATATAAGCATTACACACAAGATTATATAACTTGAATCTAGCCTTCGGCGCTTAACGCCATACAGACGATTCCCCCGTAATTGTTAAATCTACTCACCGGACGATCTCTAGCTATGTGTATCTGATCATCCACTTCCCTTTCCTGGCTGCGTCCGAAGTCCCTGCCTGTGATCCTAATATCATACAAAACCAATACACATGAAATTAGCAACGTTCCAATAAAACACGGACACAACGCCAAATTAACGAATTGATTCCTACAAGCTACCAAGTGTTAGCTTAGCGGGCTAACGTGTACAACGACTCCCTAGACTAACCCTACAGCTGTTAACGCACGAAACACTTAAACCAAAGTCGGATAAATCCGTATCGCACGTTGCCGAAACACTTGAATCTAGCTAAACGGTCCCAGATTTTTCCTACAGATAATATAGGAAAAACAAGGTATACCAAATATCTCAAGTGACCCACAGAAAGCTACCCACAAAAATTCAACATCCCAGACCTCTCAAAAACCGGCGGCGCCGGCCATAAATGAAATGTTGCCGGTCTAATGGTGGATTGGTAGGTCCGGGTTTCTAGGGTATCTTCAGGAATCTAACACTATTCTACTGTATTGTTAGATTTATTTGTAGATCATCGTAACAATAGCATATCAACAGAGACTCCTAACTTAGCTAAAAATATGATATCGACACTAATTTTTAAAACAACATGGAAAAAACTGAAACTAACTAACACACAATCTTCCTTTATAGCCTAAATAACAGTTAAGGATCATTACCTCACCACAACTTGATTGAAACCCTAGCCATTAAGCTCCAAGACATCACAAGAGGCTTAAGCATGATTTGTGAAGGGTTTAGTGAGGTATGATGAAGATTTAGGCTTAAGGTTTTGTGGGGAAAAGGTTTTCAAGATGTGAGTTTTTGGTGAAGGAGAAGAAGAACAAGAAAAGAGAGAGAGAGAGTGAGTGTTGAGGGAAATGAGAGAGAGTAAGAGGGTGAGGGTGAGAGATGAGTGTGAGCCATGCTCTTCCTCACTCCTCATTTAATGCCCTCCATTCTTTGTCCCCCCCCACTCCATGCCTCATCATGTGTTCTTTACTTTTTCTCTTTTATTTTTAAAATAAACTCTTTTACTTAAAAAAAAAATAAGTATATATATACATGACATAACATAATAATGGTTAGGGTGCTATAGCTAACAAAGCATGGTTAACACTCCCTTAACCATAAATTAACATGCACAAGTGTATGCAAGTACGAAAATAATTAAATAAATTATTAATTAATAATAATAAAATATGTGAAAATAATTATTGGTTAAATTTTATTAAAACCCCGCATTAAAATGCTTAATTAACTCCAATCGCATTCTAAGGTTGTACAAATGGTTTATGGTATGTTGACCAAGTTAAGGTCATAAGCCATTAGGGGCAAAAACAATATCGGGTGTTTCAAATATACAGAAAACTTGCTAGTGATGCATACCTTCTGGAGTGTGGTGACTAGAGTGGCTTCCATCTAGTTTATCACACAATGATAGTTGGATCCCGATCCCACTGATGAGTAGGATTACTCTTGGGAGATATTTTTCACTTCACAATTAGCTAATCTATTAGGTGTCTAGAAAAGTGTTAACGGGGCTACGCCTCTGCGGAAACAAGGTTTATTTTAATTAGGTCCATGTGAGAGCACGGGGAACCACCCTCGGAGTACCAACACCCGCATGGCTGAATGGTTAGCGAACTTGTAAGGTGTTAATGATCTAAGCTAGTTTTCCTTTTAAGGTTTGAAGGAGAATTCGAGGAAACAGTGGGAGCCATCATGATTAAATAAACTAATAACCAATCTAATTTTGAAAGAGCGCACGATGGGTGTTTCTTTTCTCTCTCTCCAGGTAGCAACCAATTCATGCCTTAATCAAGATAATAAAATGTATCACTTGACCGATTCGAATTCTTATTTGGGGCTTAGGAACGTTGGTTCGGCTCTAACTTATGACAACAATCATGAGAATGAGCAAGAGAAAGAGGATTGCATGAATTCCTTAATGACCCCAACGAAGACGAAGCATACAATTGCGTCTCCTTCAGGTGTTTTTTTATTGAGAACTATTTTTCAGTCAGTTCTACCTCCTGGGAACTAAATACTAGATCAGGATCTCATATTTGTAATTTATTGCAAGGACTGAAAAAAGTAGGATGGTTGGACCTGGTGATATGTCCCTCAAAGTAGGGAACGAAGCACAAGTTGATGCTGCTGCCGTCGATGAATATCACCTAGCATTGCCAAATGGCAATACTATGATTTTGAACAATTGCTACTATGTACCTTCAATGGTTTGCAACATCATATCAGTTTCTTTACTTGATAAAGATGGATATAGTTTTATTCTTGATAAAAATATCATGAACATTTACCTTAATAAGGTATTGGTTGCAGAAGGTACATTGTGTAAGGGTATCTATGTTCTAAATCAAAACACAGTTTTCAATATACAAAACACACGCAAGAGGAAGAGTTCAGAAGCGAACAAATCCTACTTGTGGCATTGTATACTTGGTCATATCGGAGAGAAAATACTGAGTAAGTTGCATAGGGATGGATATTTGAATACGTTCGAATTTTCATCTTATGAAACTTATCAGTTGTTCATCATAGAAAACTGCATTTTATAACACTCATTCATTATCTGTTTTGTTATTGATCGGTACTATTAACCAGTTTCTGCTTAGTAATTACAGATTACAGGTATCCATGAAAAAATACTGGAAATACACTCAAAATCACGGATATATCGTTTATGAGCCGACACTGCAACCGGAACTGGAAACCGACCGATACCCAAAGAGTTCTTTAGCAAATAAATGTGTGCACACGATTTTGGTCCAACACAATGCAAGTGTGTACACAACTCTTTGGCATGGACATGGTGGGGCTACCCATGGCACACATAAATGATAGCTTGTGCAAGTGGGGGGACAAGAGTGATAAATGCAAAAAGATATGATGTGATGTATAGCTATAAGTTTTTCTCCAAATCCCTGAGTGCAACCCAGGCCTCTATAGAGAAATCAAGCAGCACCAAAGTGATATTGGAGAGCACACAAGTCCACACAACCAACACGAGCCCATGAGCTCAGTTTTTGGCCGGCCACACCCCACATAGGTCCGAGCTCGCCGGCCCCCCTTGACCCAATGAGCCCCAGTTTTCTACTGTCGATCCCTTGCAGTCACATCAACCTATTTTTATTGCTTGTTTGTTCTTCTTTTGAGCCTATAAAAGCATATCAGTGAGCAAGGGATGAGGGGTATGACATTGTCTCATTCTTTACACAAAAGCCACTTTTGTTTTCTTTTTGTTCTTGTGTATAGCTAGTCCCCCTTGAGTTCTTTGCTTTCTCTTGATCTTGCAACCTCTTCATTGAGCTTGCAAATTTATGTTTTGGTTATTGATCTCAAGGATCATTACTTGAAGATTAATAAAGCTTTCATTTTACCTTCACTTCACCTTGAGCTCCTTGCTTTCTCTTGATCTTGCAATCTCTTCATTGAGCTTGCAAGTTTAAGATTAGGTTATTGAACCCATGGCTTGCATTTTCACTTTGAGTTAATGAAGCTTTCATTCTTTGGTTCTTAGTATTTTCTTACTTGCTTTACTTGCTAGCAATTTTATTTCCATGCCATTTACTTTCTTGCAATTTATTATCTTGCACTTACTTTCTTGTAATGTCTTTTTTTTTCTTTGTATCTTTTCTTTTGCTCTTTTTATATTGTTGTGATGGTTTGTGAATATTGTTGTTGTTAGGAAAGAAAATGATATTGTAAGTTAAGGTTTTCATTTCTCATTTCCTTTCCCCGATATTTTCCATTAAACTCTGCCCAAACCTTACGCAAGTGCTCCATTAGGCACCCTACCCTACCAAGGTATCGGTGATTCCTAACCGTGACCGGTTGCGTTCGGATTGGCCGGAGACGAAAGCAATCGGCAACAACGTGGATTAGAGTGCTTAAGCACGGTATTTGTGAAATCTGGCTTATTGACCCTTGTCCGTCCGTTCTTGTCGCTTGCTTTCGCCTCCGGCCAATCCGAACGCAACCGGTCACGGTTAGGAATCACCGATACCTTGGTAGGGCAGGGTGCCTAACGGAGCACTTGCATAAGGTTTGGGTAGAGTTTAATGGAAAATATCGGGAAAAGGAAATGAGAAACGAAAACCTTAACTTGCAATATCGTTTTCTTTCCTAACAACAATATTCACAAACCATCACAACAATATAAAAAGAGCAAAAGAAAAGATACAAAGAAAAGAAAAGACATTACAAGAAATTAAGTGCAAGTTAACAAATTGCAAGAAAGTAAATGGCATGGAAATAAAATTGCAAGTAAGTAAAGAAAGTAAGAAAATACTAAGAACCAAAGAATGAAAGCTTCATTAACTCAAAGTGACAATACAAACTATGGGTTCAATAACCTAATCTTAAACTTGCAAGCTCAATGAAGAGGTTGCAAGATCAAGAGAAGGCAAGGAGCTCAAGGTGAAGTGAAGGTAAAATGAAAGCTTTATTAATCTTCAAGTAATGATACAACCCTTGAGATCAAGAACCAAAACTTAAACTTTCAAGCTCAATGAAGAGGTTGCAAGATCAAGAGAAAGAAAAGAACTCAAGGGGGACCAGCTATATACAAGAACAAAAAGAAAACAAAAGACGCTTTTGTGTAAAGAATGAGACAATGTCAGACCCCTCATCCCTTGCTCATTGATCTGCTTTTATAGGCTCAAAAGAAGAATAAACAAGCAATAAAAATAGGTTGATGTGACTGCCAGGGATCGACAGTAAAAAACTGGGGCTCATTGGGTCAAGGGGGGCCGGCGAGCTCGGACCTATGTGGGGTGTGGCCGGCCAAAAACTGAGCTCATGGGCTCGTGTTGGTTGTGTGGTCTTGTGTGCTCTCCCATATCACTCTGCTGCTGCTTAATTTCTCTATTGAGGTCTGGGTTGCACTTAAGGATTTGGATGGAAACTTGTAGTTATACATCACATCACATCTTTTTGCATTTATCACTCTTGTCCCCCCACTTGCACAAGCTATCATTTGTTTGTACCATGTGCAGCCCTACCATGTCCATGCCAAAGAGTTGTGTGCACACTTGCATTGTATTGGACCAAAATAGTGTGCAGACATTTATTTGCTAAAGAACTCATTAGGTATCGGTCGGTTTCCAGTTCCGGTTGCAGTGTCGGCTAACAAACGATATATCTGTGATTTTGAGTGTATTTCCAGTATTTTGTCACGGATAGCTGTAATCTGTAATTACTGAGCAGACACTGGTTAATAGTACCGATCACTAACAAAACAGATAATGAATGAGTAGTATAAAATTCAGTTTTCTGTGATGAAAAAATACCCCCAAACTAATCTTTTGCTCGTCCCGAGCAAAACAAAATCCTAGCCTCACTTTCGTAGGGAACACGATTGCACTGAGCTCGTGCAACAAGCTGTTAAACCTCTAGGTGTCCCTAGTAGGAGGAGTGTTGTCTCCTGAAGGTTTTCAGCGGATTACACCCACAAAATCCTATCAAGCTAGTTTCATAAGATAACATCGATTCTACTCCTACAGTTTAGTATCTAGGTTAGAAATTCCATCATCCTCAGTTAAATATTCAACCCTTATGTTTCACGCCTCTAATTTATTCAACCTCAGATCCTTTATATTTTACAGTATAGAAAGATCTCGGTATCTCTTGAGTTTTCCTTCTAAAGTATGGTCTCCAATCATGGATTTTTATCAACTTTACAGAAAACATAAGTCTTATTCTTTATTCCTATCTTTCCTCCAAACATCGATTGTATACCCCTACGTGTGTGTAAATTTTCACCCCTACACTCAAGAATTCAATTCAAACTATAGTACCCATGCCCTAATACCTAATACTACTTATTTTCATTAATGATGGATGGTGTTGCTCACACACCTTTCATGCGACTATTAATATTTCTTGAGGAACTAACAGCCGATTACTGAATGCGTGAGTTTAAAGCGTAAATAGCAGTTTCCAGGTCTTAACTTTATTTATTTTTTTTCTTCATTTTTCTTTTTCAAGACCGGATATATTTTTCAATGATGCTCTTTTCGTGGTTAGCTTTAAATACCATTTTTTTCTTTCGTACTAGGTTTTCAGACAAGAGTATTTCTAGGTATCCTCTACTATCCGAAGTTTCAAGGTGCGTGTATGTGAAGTTTGTAGGGTATATACTTTCTGATTTTGGACTCAAGAATAGAAATTATTTTTGAGACTTATTCTTCAGTATGGCTTTCAATACTTTCCCTTCATCTCGACTTAACTCAAGAACTGAACTCAAGATTACCTACTTCTAAAAAAAACTGTAAGGACGTATAATTATCAAGGTTAAACAGAAGGAGAGTTATTTTTAGGGTTTTCAATTCATAAGCCTATGATTTAGTTGTATCAACTAAACTTTCGGAATAAAATCTAAGTTACCCTATTACCTAACTTGACGACAAAGTTTTTATATTTTTGTAAAATTTTTCAATTTTTATGGGTTTTTAAATAAGTATGTAAATGCAAAATATACAAATGAATGTGAAGGTAGAAAGCTTACCGAGCATCAGTTTTGTCTCAAGGGAAAGATGACCAAATCTCCGTTCACCGGACATGGAGAAAGAGCAGCAGAGCTCTTGGGACTAATACACGGTGATGTATGTGGTCTGATGTCTATACATGCAAGGGTGGGTTCTCATACTTCATTGTAGGGTTAGCTTAGCACCTTAGTAAGATTTTGGCAAGTATCAATCATGCTATTTTAAAATTTTTGGGGTGCTAAACAAACCCTAACCAAGATCTTAACTAGAGACTTAGGGTAAACAAAGCAAGTAAACAACTTTACTTCGAAGAGTTTGGGATTACAACCTTTGTAGTCCGTTCCTTCGCTTCATAAGCTCCGTGTTGAGGTCCCTTCGCCACGATCATCATGTACCCGCACTCTAGAGAGGCTCCATGAAGAGAATGATGCAAGCTTGCTTCCAATCTTCAACAACTACGATGATCTACCTTGAAGAATCTCAAACCCAAGCTCATGTTTCACTAATCAAGTATTAGAAAAGCAAACACCCTAATCTAAGTGGCCAGAATAGATGAGGATGATGAAGTAGGAATTTAGCTCTCATTTGTTTTCTTTATCTCACTCAAAATCATCACAAACCCAAAAGCTAGAAAGCTTTTTAAGAGGAAGAAGAAGAAGAAGAAAACTATTTGTGAAGAATAATGAATTATTTTTTATTGTTACAAATCAAGCATGGGTCAATCATGAAGGCTTAAACCTTGTCGAGAGTAAACTAGGGTAAAGGGTTTGGGTTGGGTTAATAAATAACAATACAAAATATCAATGGTCAAAGTCAAAGCTTCATCCAAGCTTAACCCTAATCCAAACCCTAACCATATTTAAACTCCAAAAAACATGTTGCATTTGTAACCCTAACTTGTTACAATATTATATATCACATATATAATATATTTTGTAACAAAAGAAAATAATACAATTAACATATATCGCATATATATCAATGTATTATCCCGTGAGAAAATGAATCTTTAAGTGAGCTTTTATTAGTTAATATAACTTAATATATCACATATATAATTATACATTAAATTATCGAATCAACACTTGATCCGATAATCTGGCTATATCGCATATAACCGACTAATATAATCTGTATCAGTTCATCGAATCAACACTTGATCTGATGACCCGGCTATATCACATATATCCGGCCGATATCTTATATCGCGAGAATCTAATACGGTATCGTATACACGTATTATTCCCGGTCCCGCACATATCACATATGTGCTCCTACTCATTTTTTCCTGGGCCAGGAAACCTTTGTGTAGGACTCTAAAGAATCGTCAATACGCTGGCAGTACGTGATGATCATATCAAACACCCACAAGCTGCAAGCAGTCAGCTAAACTAAACAGCCACCCAGGTATTGAGCAATCAGAAGATCAATAAGCAAGCTTGTACATTCTCCTGTGAATCCAACCAGTAACACTCCCGTACAGTCCAGTCTTTTCGTCTGATATGTCGCATATCTCGCCTAAGGGTGGTAAACGTCAGACCCCAGTAGCTTGACAAGTCGTGTCGATATGAGGTCCATAACAGTTCGAGAAACTACTGATAACACTTACCAGTAAATCTTAGCAACCCTGGTCAAGGATTTCTAGTTATAGCCAATCGAACACAGCGCAACATCAACTCCCCATACCGGGAGAGATGAAACCCCACCTATCGCTCATTGCCTCCATGTGATTCAGGACTGTACCCAAAAGCCACCGTTTTGCACGCTCTCTTGGATGTGGTATGATGGAAATGAAAGCACAGTAGGAATCACACAATACTGTATGACGATCTCGGGTCTACAGACTAACCTGTACCAGTGTCACCAAAGAACTGCCATCTGACGTGAGGTATAATACCATCTGGGAGTTCTCGGCGAGTCCGTCCAGTATATCCAGTCTCCACTGAGCATCCGTATACCTTCTCTGATGTCAAACACCAATGGATATGGGATCATCCATCGCCCATCATATGGGTCAGGAAGCGCATACGCTAGTCTACTCTAGAGTATCGATGCCCTGACTCGGTACTCCCACGACTAGGAACATTTAAAGGATGTACTTAGCGACTACATTGTCCCTACTAGTATGATCTACATCATAGTCCTACTAGTCAAGTACTCATCATAAGGGCTTTATCAACATATAACATAGAGACAATTAGAGTACATGTTAAGATAAAGAGCAACGGGATAGCACACTATCATGTTGAGCAGGAAAGTCCTCTCTATATATGTCCAAGCATCCACTACAATATACATCGTATGTACAGTAATGGCCTCTATGGTATACATATCACTAACAATCTCCCACTTGCACAAGAGCCATCTGTTGTGGTATCGCATACCCAACAATCAGTTGTGGTTGAAGTATCTCATACTCAACCATCCCATAAAAGTCTCTACTGGGAAATAAGCCTTTGTGAGTGGATCCGCGCTGTTGTCCTCTGTGTCTACTCTCCTAACCTCAATCTCCCTTGAGATCAACCATCTCTATGATCAGGCGATACTGCCTAAGAATATGTCTGGATCTCTGATGGGACGGGGGTTCCTAGGCATAAGCTATAACTCCATTGTCACACAATGGCAGGAACGAAGTTCATCACATGAACTAAAATATATCCAGACTGCCGCTTTGGTAGCATCCTTGGTAACGCTGTATCTTGCCTTTAATCGTCTAGTCTGTCACGGTATCTAGCTTGGAACTCTTCGAACATACCGTCCCTCCACTGAGGGTAAAGACAATGCCTGCGACTAACATTCTGTCGTCCTTATCACCCTTGAACCTTTCCAGTGATTCTCCCCAGGATCAAATGATATTATCTCACTACAACTAGTGAGAATCTTAACATCCAATTAGATCTATCTCAAAGATCCATATCCCAGGATTTAGGAGGTATCACCTTGATCCTATATGGAGAATCTTCGTGATAAGAGGAGATTGACCGAGCGTAGCATAGGAAAATCCTTCCCTATCAAGAGTATGTCATCCACGTACTATACGAGGATCACCACCATACTCTCTACTACCTTTTTGAATATACTTGGTTCATCTACCATTTTGATGAAGTTAAATTCTTTGACTATTATATCAAAACAGACGTTCGAACTCCGCGATACCTGATTTATCCCATAAAAAATCTTGCACACGTTTCTGCTGCTCCCACTGTCTACGAAGCCCTCTGGCTGTGTACTTATAGATGCTCTCTTCCAAATCACTATTTAGAAAGGCAGTCATAACACCCAACCGCCAGATATCGTAATCATGGTATGTAGTAGTGGCAAGTAGGATCTGGATGGACTTAAGCATAGCTTCGAAAGTCTCAACTTTTCTATGTACACCAAGTAATCTTCTCAAGATATACTTGCTCCTGATGGGGATTTAACCCTTCAGATAAAGCAACCAAAGTCCATACTTTGTTGGTGTATAAGGATTCCATCTCAGATCGCTTAGCATCCAGCCATTCTCACAGAGTCCCCACTCCTGATGGCCTGCTCGAAACTAGTTGGGTCATCATCTCATGATGCAATCCTCGCTCCCACTGTCATAGAGAAACCAAAGTATCTCCCAGGTGGATGAGGAACCCTACCAGATCGGCGGAGAGACTGAGGTTCGTTGGAAACTATTGAATCCTCCGGTTCTACCAAATCATTGCTGCAGTTTGTTTTAGCTGGAACTTCTTCCAGTTCTACCTCATGACCACTAATTTCTTCACAAGAAATTCCCTTTCACAATGGTGGCATGCTGAGAAACAAAACACCTTTTGCTCCTCAGTGTGGTAGAAGATATTCCCTTGCGAATGCTTGGGATATCCAACAAACTTTCACAGAACTAACCTTGCCTCGAGCTTGTTCGGATTTTGCTTTTGACATAGGCCGGACAACCCCAAATCTTAACTTCCTTAAGAGATGGGCTCTTCCCATACCATATCACATATAGAGTGGTAGGCATCTGATTTAGTTGGAACCCTATTCAATAGGTATGCAACTTCTCAAGTGCATAACCCCAAAAGAAAATAGGCAACTCAGTAGTACTCATCATAGAGCATACCATATCACATAGGGTGTGATTGCTCCGCCCCGATACACCGACGTGCTGTGGCGTATACGGAGGAGTAATGCTGAGTGAGAATCTCATTCTCCTTTAGAATAGTCTAAGAATTCCGTGCTCAAGTATTCTCCTCCATGATCTCATCAAAGAACATAATACTTATACCCGTTTTTAGTACTCTACTTCTAACTTATATTCGTTGAATTTCTCAAAAGCTTCAGACTTGTGTTTTAACAGGAACATATGTCCAGATCTTGAGAGATAATCAGTGAATGTAATGAAGTATAAAGAACCGCTCCTGGCATATGTAGACAGGGGACTTTCATACATCAGCATGTATCAATCCCAAGAGTTCAGTAACTCTTTCTCTGTTTCCAATAAACGTAGCTATGGTCATCTTATCTTTGTGACAGGACTGGCAAGTTTTACAGGATATAAATCCAAACTAATTTAAATATGCATCTTTACGTAACTTCAGCTAGTCGGGTCACATTGATATGACCTAGTCTACAATGCCTCAAGAAGGATTCGTTCATTTCTGAACTCTTCCTCTTGTGTGTGTTCTGTACATTAAGAACCGTGATTTGATTTAGAACGTCTATGCTTTTAGATAACGTGCTTGAACCGATCAACTCTTGATATAGGAAATGTTCAAAACATTATCCAACAATACAAAATTATATCCTTCTTTACTAATAAAGAGACTAATATGATGTTGTATATCAGGTTCGGTATCTAATAACATTCATTCAGAATCAATGTATTCAGGTAATACAGGGTGATAACTGCAAACAGACTTGGCTGCAACACTTGCATCATTTCCAACTCTTGAAACTTATCACCCGTTCTCAGTTCTCTACCTATCTGTAGCCCATGTAACAAATTACATTTGCGGGATCCTTATCTGGTATCTCATACCTAGGACGTAAAGGATACTGAGAAACAGTTCTTGGTAATGAACACAGCCGAAGAAGATGCATTAGTATGTACTTTCTTCGTTTGGGCGGCACGGGAATTCTGGTAATCCCCTATTTCCTGCTCGGTCTTATAATCATTATAAGTTGGAGCGGGACCAACGTTCCCAAGCTCAGTATAATAAGCAGGTTCGGTCAATACATCCGTATTATTATCTTGATTAAGGCATGACATGGTCCCTACCTGGAGAGAGAGAGAAGAAAACACTCATCGTATGCTCTTGTAAGATTAGATTGGTTATTAATATATCTAATCAGGATGTCTCCCACTGTTTTAGTCATATCTTCCTTTAAACCCTAAAAGGAAAGACTAGCAGGGATTAATTACACCCTGCAAGTTCGCCAATCTTTTAGCCAGGCCAGTGCCGGTACTTTGAGGGAGGTTCCCCGTGCTTTCGCACGGACCTAATTAAAGTAAACCTCATTTTTACAGAGGCATAACCCCGTTGACACCTTTCTAGACACCTACTTGATCGGCTAATTGTAAAGTGTAAAACTCTCCCAGGAGTAACTCTTACTCGCAGCGGGTATCGGGATCCAACTATCTCGTAGGAGGTATGCAATCTCATTGCAAATTTCAACACTTGAAATTCCCAATAATATTTTACCCCTAGCAGCTATATGACCTTAACATAGTCAACAAATCATAAGTGCTAGTCAGGTTCAACCCGTCATTTCCCGATTGAATTAAACCCACCCGCACGACCCTTAACATAGTCAACAAAGCCGCACGACTACCCTAATCCAATCGCATCATATGCTTATACAGATAAGCACTAATCAGCTACCGCACACTACGCCTTAACATAGTCAACAAACGTAGTACGAATACTAATTAGTACTTATCTGAAATGACGAAGGGCTACGACAGGTTTTTTTAAGAAAACCTTTTGCGTAATGAACTTGATATCGTCATAGAATCGAGTGATTTTGAATTGAACGTTTTTTAGGCTTTTCTAGTTTTGCTAAAGAGGTCACTCCCGGTGAAGGGATCGTCGGCTCTTTGCTTATCGAATAAGGTGCAGGATATTTCACAAATACCACTATGCAAAGCAAAAAACTATAGAAGCAATCAAAAGGAAAACCGAGTGTGTAGCATCTGCTAGTTTCGCTAAAGAGGGCACTCCCGGTGAAGGGATCTCGGCTCTTTCCTTATCGAATAAGGTGCTGGATATTCTACAAGGAATACCGCTATGCAAAGCAAGAACTAGAGCTACCAGTTTTTAAACAAGTTTCTATAGCATCTTTAGGTTTCTTTTATTTCATTAATCTCATTAATGAAGTCCCATTTTATTATGGTTCACAAGCATCACATTTGAAACGAAATCAGTAATATATAATATATATCTCATACATATAATATAAACATTCGTCTCAGGCAGTAATATGATCTCATCACAAAACATTGCAGCAGAAGAACATATATGAAATATTGGATATACTAGGAGGTCCGTATTTTAATGCGAGCCTGTATAAAACACGGATTCCACGGTCGCGATGAATAGCAAATCCCCCAACCTTAGACCCCTACAAGAGCAGCAAGCAACCCTACCAATTCTAGAGTTAGGACACCCTGTCTCGACACCTCGAGATAGTCTCCCACTGGACCCTAGAACCTGGTTACTTGTGCTCCCCGCCTTGGGTCTATCCTAATGCCAAAAAGTAAATAATATACAATGGTGACATCATCCTCAACCCGGAAGTGCCCCAATAAATGAATATTACATACAATGAATTTTACATGAATGAAAAAGAAAAACTCTCATCTCACATAAAACCCCCAGCTATTCAGAACGCGGCGATCCAATATAACATATTATAGCAACACATAACATCACATGTCATCAATGTAAGTAAATATGCGTATCCCAATTGTCGTTGATGTATAGCAATGAAACCGGCGATACACCACATATTACACTTACGGTCGCAGAAAAGAAAATGTAAAATTACAACAGTTGGAATCCGCTGTAAGTGCACGGCGACGTCCCGGCCGTCAATCCGAGGCCAAAATGCGGAAACGATACTTTACTTTAACTTTTGAACCGGCACCACCGCGCACAAAAATCCCGGATCGGGCCATTAATCTAATCCTAGCTACCAAGAGAAGGGGTAGAGAGATATACCAAGCGATCCGTGTCCTTCGGTCTTCTCATCGTCGTCCCGATCTCCCCGCGGAATCTCCGGTCTTCATCTCCTCGTCGGAAGGGCACCACATCGCCGGGTTCTTTTACGGGCTCCTACCTCTGGACTGAGGCAACTCAGGCACGAAGTTGGCGAGCCGACGTGCCCAAGAATTGATATAGAATAGTGTAGTGCTCTTTGTCTCAAGGGGCTTAAAGAAGTTGCCATTTGGTGGAGAGTATGAACCTTTTTGGAGAGGGTAAGAAAAAATGTTGCAAGCAAAAACAAAAGGAATGAGAACCCTCCCTTTTTCCCTTATCAAAAATGAAGTGAATCAAATCCCACACCCCCCAACAGTGGCCGGCCTTGACTTCAAGGAATGAGAGAGGAGAGAGAGGAACAATAATGCAAGAAGGAATGATGTGTGATCTTGAGAAGAAATCATCACAAACAAAGTCCAACACTCCATCAACCATCATAAAAAGTCAAGCCATCTTGAACTAAAGAAAGTCAAGGGATGGTGCAATCATCATGAAGCAACAATATGCAAAGACCATCCTCCACAATGCTAATTTGCATAATTGCAAATAAGCCCTCCTCCACCAATTTTTAGCCAAGGAAAGAAACAAAGGAAAATGGCCGAAACGGAAATCAAACTGGCAACTTCAAAAAACTTATCCCGTAAAAAATTACAGGAAAACCCCGCGACTGTATATACATACCCGCATTTGTATTCCGACTGAATACAAATACAAAGAGACAAAATCTACACTGTACAATACTAGGATCCGGCTTAAACTAAAGCCCGCTAGTATTATCCGTCCGATCATGATCCGTGCAATACAACACGTATCTGATCGAACCCTGCCATATTTCCATACGGCCTCTACAGCGTTTCACCCGAAACTTGAGAAAATGGTCTATGGGGGTCTCTAAAGACTCGTCAATACATTGGTTGTGCATTTAACCACTAACACGTCAGAGATATTAGCCATACGTAACGGGCTACCAGGTATTGACCAAAAGGGACATCGATGAGCGAACTCATCCTGACACCCTACTGATCCTGTCAGTGACAATATCCGTACAGTCCGGTCCGTTCGTCTATGAGCATCGCATTGCGGGCCTAGGGAGTTGGTAAAAGTCAGACCCCCAAAAGCGGTACAAGTCGTGTCGGAGTGTAGCCCAGAACACCCTGAGATACTACTGGAATACCTACCAGTAAATCTCCTGCCTTGGCCAAGGACTTCGTGTAATGGCTCTCCTAGACACAGCGCGGCCTCACCCCCAATACCGGGAGAGACGAACCCCTGAAGATCCGCTCACTGCCTCCATGTGGCTCGGGACTGTACCCAACTAAAACCTGTTTGCATGTCTCCTTTGAGCGTGGTAGGGTAGTAATCAAAGTACAGTGGGAACTCACACGAGATAAATGACGATCTCAGGTCGATGAACTAACATGTACACATGTCACCAGAGAACTGCTATCTGACGTCAGGTATAAGACCAACTAGTATGTTCCCGGCGAGTCCTGTCCGGTGTACTCATAACCCAATAAGCACCTGTGTATATCTTAGGTGATCCAACTGACACCAGTGGCTTATGAGACCAGCCACCGCCCCTCGTCGGGGTCTCGACTGTATACACTAGTCTACTCGGGAGAATTGATGCCTTGTCTCGAAACTCCCACGACTAGGGACCTTTTAAGGATGTGCTTATAGACTACCAGCTCCCACGTATATGATCACCCTCATACTGCTGGCAGTCAAGCAAGAATCCTAGGGGCTCTATCAATGTGTAATAGCGAGCTGTCAGGTCACCTAAAGCAGTACATGATGATAAAGATAAACCAGATATCATACTATCATCTTGAGTAAGACTGTCCTACCGGTATAGGTCCTCCCTCAATCATTGCAATCACGTGTCTTTGACCCAATAATTGACTCTGAGGGCACTATCTCCAACAATCTCCCATTTGCACTCAAGGCTAATTATTGCGATGTCGCATACTCACAGCCCGTGTGATACCGAACGCGCAATTCTTCTACTAGTCAGTCTCACAAAACCCGTTTGCGAAACTATTGCGTTCGAGGAATAGCCTCAGTGAGTGGATCCGCTTTGATGTTTCTTTCTATTTCTCTCTTAATCTCATGTTCGCGGAGAAACCCATCTCCTGAAATGAGCAATACCTGTCTTAGAATGTGTCTGGATGTCTGATAGGACCTAGTTCATAAATGAACTCCAAATCCAAACTTCTTAGATTGTATCGTCAACTGAACTTAATCAGTATCCTGCGTAATGCCTCCCTCAGTGTTCGCTTGGATCACCTGTCCAAAACATTGCCCCTAGTCAGAGGGAAACTATAACTCCGACAGTCATTCTGTCATCCAGGTCACCTTGGAATCCTGGAATGATAACTGTCTCCCGAATGAGGCTGTCATTATCATATCCCTAGAACATCCACTTATGTTCTAAAACTGCTTCCGAACGTTTCTCCAGGATTGGATCAATATCAACTTATTGCATCTACTGCAAAAAACAACATCTGGTGTAGTACTTGACATCTCATGATCAACTTAATTGCCTAAGCAAGTGATCTACCAATCACGCACATCCCTCTCGCCTTTAGTCTGTAAGACACCATTAGAGAGGGTGACTCCATCACCTGCAGGTACACTACCGTGCCAGGAGTCGTCCATTCTAAAACACCTTTAGAATGCTGTCTAAGTACCCTGATTGGGAAACTACCCAAATGTAGATCGAAAACCATAGATCCAGTAACCAGAATGTCTTGATATAATATCTATATCCTATGTGGAGAAACCACTGTGTGACAACCAAAGTATAACCGATCGTAGTATAGGAATATCACTTCCTACTCTGTGTATGCCATCCAAATACCAGGACATCACACCCTACTACCTTCTCAACAGATCCATCCCCTATTCTGATGAAGTCAAATCTGTGACTGTCACAACAGAAATAGATGATCTATCTCCGCTATATCTGCTTTAGTCTATAAATAGGCATAAGCCACTTGTCCACCAATGCTTCCGCTGCTCCCACTGACTACGACAACCCTCTGGCAGAGTCTTATACCCGTACGCTTCTAAAGCCAGTTCAGAACGACGCTATACTCATCCTCCTGCTTGGTCTCATATTCTGGAACAACAGCAATGGCAAGTCTAGGTAAACAAGAACCTCCCTGCCACCGTCCTTGAGGCTACCAAAGTACCTCTTGAGTTCCTGAGGTTACCCACCATATCTGCGGAGTGGCTAATGGAATGTCAAATCAGAATGAATCTTTAGGTTCTTATCAAATTTTTCAGTAATCATCTGCGGTTCTGGAATCACTTCCAGTTCTACCATAATCCCACTACTGTTTTCAGAAAAAATCCATTTTTGTTAAAACTGTGGCGAGTCAAGAACAATATCACTATTGATCTTCCAGATGGTAGAAAGTCAACCCTCATCATAGCCTAGGTCAACCCACAAACAGCCATTACAGAAACATGCCTTGAGTTATCCAGGATCTGGTTTTAAGCATAAGCCGGAAACTCTCCGTACCTTAACATCGTTAAGATACGAACTGTTCTATATCCAATATAGAAACAGAGGCACTGATTTAATTGAACCAGATTCAAATCATGCAGCTGTCTCTGGTGCATGTTAATTAAATGGAAAAAAGCCGATCAGCGTTACTCAACTTAGGAGTGCATCCAATTATGAGTAATCTGAAAGAGAAACAAGTTTCTCTTAGACATTACTATCAACTGAATACCATACACATGTATATACATCTTCGATCACCTTGAAGAGTCCCGATACTTGCAACACCTGGTTCTCTACTTTATTCATATATCTATAACTTCTCAAAATTCGGACCTTGCGTTTCTACGAAACACCTGTCTAAAAACTAAAGAAGTCATAAGTAAACCGAATATAGTACGTGAACTAACCCCTTTGTCCTCATGGACACTGGACAATATACAATACTCTGTATAAGTTCCCTGAGTCTAATAACTCAAACCCTGTGCGTCGTAGGTTGAAAACTGTACTTATGGTTAAGAAGAATTACACCGATGTTTAATGCTCCTTACCCAACCATCCACTGATATAGGTAAATGTCATGGACATAATTTCAAAATGGTATAACTCACTCTATAAAAATAGACGTACAGATGTATCAATTTGAAATTGGTGCATAACAGCGGATTTTCAAAACTAGAAATTTGCCGTCCGGGAAACAACCCAGGTGACTTCCTCAAATATCACCAATTACAACGAATCCCGATATAATGAGGATGATCACCAAATTCCCAATAACTTACTCCCACTCATCATCTGTAAAACCATAAAGATGTGAGAATCATACCTGGTAAATACATACCCTGGAGCAAGTGTCTAATTGGGAAATCAGTTTTCCATTAACAGACAGTGAAAATGAAACATTGAAATGTTTCGATAGGGTATCCGGGTATTCCTAGTAATGCCACTTCCATTATCCCGATTCACAACTGTAACCGTATATTTCTATGCCATCTCACCACATCCTTTCATATGTCTTTAGTCATTACCTTCTATACACCCTTTTAGGCCAAATGGTTTTCGGTCTTCCCTACCGTTCGGCACCAGCCTATGGTTTGGAAGAAGACTATCCAATAAGCATAATGGGTGTACTGTCCTAATCCTAGGAGCACTCGCAATGTGAGAGAAGGTGAAGATAAAAGACAACCGAATAAACCTTATTCCTATTTCTCCTGAACCAGAATCCATCCCCGAACTGGAACAAGTTCCTTTCGAGTTCGTATATAACCATACGATGGAGTATCCAATAAACTGTGGATCTTCATAGTGATACGGAGTGTCCTGGAGAAATACAAAGGTGATGTGGGAGTGGTAATGAAATACTTGGCTTGGTCGTGAATAGCAGTCGCAATTTACTTTGCCTTCCTTCTAATCCCTTTCTTTGTCTTAACTTAATACCTTCTGTACACCGTTTAGGCTAATTGGTTTTCTTCATTCCCTACCGGTCGGCACCTGCCTATGGTTTGGAAGAAGACTATCCAATTTGCGTAATAGGTGTACTGTCCTAATCCAAGGAGCACTCGCAACCTGAGAGAAGGTAAAAGGAAAAGACAACTTAATAGTCCTATTCGTTTTCTCCAGAACCGAAAACTATTCTCGAATAAATTCCTTCGAGTTTGTATATAACCATACGATGGTTTTGTCCAATGGAAGTGGACGTTCCTAGTAATACGGGGTGTCCTGGAGAAAAGGGTAAAAGTAGGAGTGGCAATGAAGTTTGCAACTCTGACAATCCAAAAGCCAGTATTTAAGAAGATTCGGTTAATCTTGGTTACTGAGTCATAGTCTAGGGTCGGGTCAATGGTCGCTGCCAAAGAGAGAGAGAAAAGAAACACTCAGCGTGCACTCTAACCTAGATCAGAATGGTTACCAATCTATCTAATCAGGAAACCTCCCAATGTAACGTCAAATTCTTCCCCAAACCTGAAAGAAGAATTAGTCGGGATCACCCGAGGAGTAAACCAACTCATCAGTGGGAATCGGGATCCAACTATCATCGCATGATAACGTGACGGAATCTGCTCACGTTATCACACTTCAGAAGGTATGTGCATATCTGGCAAGTTTCAATTTCTTTAAAAACTCCCGATGTGATTTTTACCCCATGCTCTTATGACCTTGGCGTGAGCTCAAAATGTCATAAGTCACATGTCAAGTTCTACACATCATTATCCAGGTTAATTTGAACCCACCCGTACATACCCTTGACGTAGGCCAAAATAGTAGTACGACTGTCCCAAACCAATGCATTCTATCTATGGAACAGATAAATATCTGGTAGCTACCAATCACTGCGCCTTGGCTTGAGGTCAAAATACATAGCTTGAATACTACCGAATATTTAACTGAAATTATGGAGGGCTACGAATGGTTTCTGGAGAAAACCTTTAACGTAATGAACTTGATATCGTTGAAGGAACTGGATAGCTTTATAAAAATATAGTGGCGAAAACCTTTGCTAAAGAGGTCACTCCCGGTGAAGGGATCTCGGCTCTTTCCCCGTAGAATGAGGTGCAGGATATTCCAACTGAATACCACGATGCAAAGCAAAAGTAAACGACTATAGTGAAGTTATTGCTCTGACGCAAACTTTTGTCCAAGGGCTCACCCCCGGTGAAGGGATCTCGGCCCTTGCCTCGTCGACTGAGGTGCTGGATATTTATAACCGAATACCACTGTGCAAAACAAAAGAGAACGCCCTTGCAATAACAGCTTTTTGAAAATTGTTCCAACAACATCAGAATAGGTTTGTATAGCTTGCATTGATCCGAATCAACGCAGTCCCATCAATTGATCACACCAATAAAGAACGAAAATAATGATGTACGTATATGCCATCCGCATTCGCCACTGGGTCTCGTCATTACCTGTTAGGTTACTTAACTAACGACAGAGTGGGGACTGGACTAGCGCGGATGCAAAACATATACAACATCTACTAGTATATATATCAATATATAATATTCGCTCAAGGCGTGATAAAATGCAACATCACAGAAATGTAATAAGCATCACAGAACAATACAGATATCTAGGATCCCCGGGTTTCACAGAGCCGCTACGGAAACCCGACGTTCCCCTGGTCGTGTGGATAGCCTGTGCAATGAAATCCTAGACCCCTACGGGCGCGGCAAGTTACCCTCCAAAACCTGAAGCGAGGCAGCCCCCTTCAGCAACGTGAATGGACCACCCAGCACTTCACGGAATCCGGTAACTTGGGCACCCCTCCATAGGTCAACCTGTACCCCCTACGGGTGCGGCGAATAGCCCGCTAATTCTAGAGTGAAGCCCCCTCCGTCTCAACGCCATGAGATGCGGGCCCGTTGCCCTCTAGAACCCGGCTATCCGTGCACCCCACCTTAGGGTAATCCTAGTACAGAAAGTAAAAATATACAAATAACGGGTACATCGACCTCACCCCGGTCGTGCCCCAAAAGAATAATATACAAACAGGCAGTGACGGTAGTCCACATGTCGGACGCTCGCCCCGCAATATCAAATGTACATATGAAACAAAACTGTGCTACCATTGCATCCAGGCTATCCACCACGACAATCCGCAACATCACAGCACAACACAGAACATCAACGTGAATGTCACGTTCGCAAATCCGTCTAAAAGGGCTATAGCAGTTAGACAGGATTTACCGATCAAGTGGCAATCACGGTCGCAGATATAATGTAAATACTGTGAACTAATATGTTTAAAATTTTTGATCGATCAAATTTTCCCGAAGTGGGCCCCAAGCACTACTGTAGCACTCAAAAAAAATCTGGGCCCAAAAACAATATTCCAAAAACCTCATTTTCAACTCAGGAGCTCTCAGTAAAATTTTGGTGCAATGAACAGTAAAAATGGCGGCTGAACCGCGGCCCAAGCATGGGTTTGGCCACGGTTCCGCGGAGAAATAGTGAGTTCACGCGACCAAATTTTCACAGAATGCTTAGAATTCCCTGCACGTGTTTCTGCAATGTACTGAAAAAATTTTGGAGCCATAAAAAATTCGACAGAAAACTGATGCATGAAAATCGGGTTTTCGGAAAATCCGTTCGATCGAACTTGTAAACACGTTAGAGCAAGCTAGACTAGGTTAATGGCGTGGCTCTGATACCAGTGTAAGTGCACGGCGGCGCCCCGGCCGTCAATCCGAGGCCAAAATGCGGAAACGATACTTCACTTTAACTTTTGAACCGGCACCACCGCGCACAAAAATCCCGGATCGGGCCATTAATCTAATCCTAGCTAACAAGAGAAGGGGTAGAGAGATATACCGAGCGATCCATGTCCTTTGGTCTTCTCGTCGTCGTCCCGATTTCCCCGTGGAATCTCCGGTCTTCATCTCCTCGTCGGAAGGGCACCACATCGCCGGGTTCTTTTACGGGCTCCCACCTCTGGACCGAGGCAACTCGGGCACGAAGTTGGCGAGCCGACATGCCCAAGAATTGCTGTAGAATAGTGTAGTGCTCTTTGTCTCAAGGGGTTTAAAGAAGTTGCCATTTGGTGGAGAGTATGAACCTTTTTGGAGAGGGTGAGAAAAAATGTTGCAAGCAAAAACAAAAGGAATGAGAACCCTCCCTTTTTCCCTCATCAAAAATGAAGTGAATCAAATCCCACACCCCCCAACAGTGGCCGGCCTTGACTTCAAGGAATGAGAGAGGAGAGAGAGGAACAATAATGCTAAAGGAATGATGTGTGATCTTGAGAAGAAATCATCACAAACAAAGTCCAACACTCCATCAACCATCACAAAAAGTCAAGCCATCATGAACTAAAGAAAGTCAAGGGATGGTGCAATCATCATGAAGCAACAATATGCAAAGACCACCCTCCACAATGCTAATTTGCACAATTGCAAATAAGCCCTCCTCCACCAATTTTCAGCCAAGGAAAGAAACAAAGGAAAATGGCCGAAACGGAAATCAAACTGGCAACATCAGAAAACTTATCCCGTAATAAACTATAGGAAAACCCCGTGACTGTCTATACATACCCGCATTTGTATTCCGACTGAATACAAATGCAATGAGACAAAATCTACACTGTACAATACTAGGATCCGGCTTAAACCAAAGCCCGCTAGTATTATCCGTCCGATCATGATCCGTGCAAAACCGCACGTATCTGATCGAACCCTGCCGTATCTCCATACGGCCTCTACAGCGTTTCGCCCGAAACTTGAGAAAACGGTCTTTGGGGGACTCTAAAGACTCGTCAATACTTTGGTTGTTGATTTAACCACTAGCACGTCAGAGATATTAGCCATACGTAACGGGCTACCAGGTATTGACCAAAAGGGACGTTGATGAGCGAACTCATCCTGACACCCTACTGAGCCTGTCAGTGACAATATCCGTACAGTACGGTCCGTTCGTCTATGAGCATCGCATGGCGGGCCTAGGGAGTTAGTAAAAGTCAGACCCCCAAAAGCGGTACAAGTCGTGTCGGGGTGTAGCCCAGAACACCCTGAGATACTACTGGAATGCCTACCAGTAAATCTCCTGCCTTGGCCAAGGACTTCGTGTAATGGCTCTCCTAGACACAGCGCGACCTCACCCCCAATACCGGGAGAGACGAACCCCTGAAGATCCGCTCACTGCCTCCATGTAGCTCGGGACTGTACCCAACTAAAACCTGTTTGCACGTCTCCTTTGAGCGTGGTAGGGTAGTAATCAAAGTACAGTAGGAACTCACACGAGGCAAATGACGATCTCAGGTCGATGAACTAAGTTGTACACATGTCACCAGGGAACTGCTATTTGACGTTAGGTATAAGACCAACTAGCATATTCTCGGCGAGTCCTGTCCGGTGTACTCATAACCCAATGAGCACCTGTATACATCTTAGGTGATCCAACTGACACCAGTGGCTTGTGAGACTGGCCACCGCCCCTCGTCGGGGTCTCGACTGTATACACTAGTCTACTCTGGAGAATCGATGCCCTGTCTCGAAACTCCCATGACTAGGGACCTTTTAAAGATGTGCGTATAGACTACCAGCTCCCACATATATGATCACCCTCATACTGCTGGCAGTTAAGCAAGAATCCTAGGGGCTCTATCAATGTGTAATAGCGAGCTGTCAGCTCACCTAAAGCAGTACACGATGATAAAGATAAACCAGATAGCATACTATCATCTTGAGTAAGACTGTCCTATCGGTATAGGTCATCCCTCAATCATTGCAATCACGTGCCTGTGATCCAATAATTGACTCTGAGGGCACTATCTCCAACATCCGCAACCTCCTTAAACATCTCATGCCTAACCAAATGAATTCCTTAGACATCGCATGCCTAACAATAATAAACCCCGCATTTTAGTCTCAATATCGAAAACTCTTTTCAATATCAAGTCGGGCAATTCAACAACATTCCCGACATCCTGATCGAATGCTCGTCGGAAACTTTAGTAGACGGCCGCACCCCCGATGCCGTCGACGAAGTGCACTAATGCAGAACACCGCTGCCGCGAGCACCCGAACGGATGCTTTTGGCGACGAGGTTCTCCTACAGTCACTTGGTCGGGGCTTGGGGTGTGGCTATCTATTAAGTTTACTCGGCAAGTATCCGCGTACGCTACGTGATTGCGACGGACTTTTGATCACATCAAAATTCTATGGCAACCGATCAAATGAGACTAAAAACTTCTTGATTTATAACATTCAAATTAGTTATCTCATAACTACTTGTAGATTCCAAATATTGTATCACATTCCAGATAAATAGACAATGTTAAACTTTCTGATCGAGTAAACAAACACCCAAGATTTCCCTTTAGTTCTCATCACATGAAATTAGTTTAAAAGCATCCATCACATGCCACAGTACCAATGGTACAGCCGTAGAAGGGTCAAACCAACGCCTCACATGTGGCAACGCCGTACTGCCACAAACCCTAAGCTTTAGAGGCGGTTCAGACGGTCACATAATCGAGTTAAGGTTATGTTCTTCTAGAGGGTCCACAGATACGCTTGCATGATATCCCGATGTTGGATATATGTATGCCCTAGTGGCCATTATATGATAGTGGATGTATCTATACATGTATATATATTCAGTATGCATTCTTGCTCGACATGATAGTATGCTATCTGGTTCTTCTTTATCTGACATGTTGATTTGATCATGCTTTTATTCATTCATACATGCTGATAAAGCCCTGAGGATATAGGCTTGACTACTTTGATTATGATGGAGATCATACTAGTGGGACATCTATAGTCTGTAAGCATATCCTGGAATGTCCCTAGTCGTAGGTATATCGAGACGGGGCATTGATATACCAGAGTAGACTAGCGTGTATGATACTAGACCCATGTGAGGGGCGATGGAGGTTCCCACATTCATCGATGTTTGACATCAAGATCATATACGGGTGCTCAGTGGTGACTGGGTACACTGGACGGACTCACCGAGAACTCCTATATGGAATTATATCTATCGTCGGATAGCAGTTCTCAGGTGACACAGGTACAGATTAGTCTGTAGACCCGAGATCATCATAGAGTCTTGTGTGTTCTCCAACTGTACTTTGATTGCCACCCTACCACGGCTCTACCGAGTCGTGCAAATAGGTGGCCGTTGGGTACAGTCCCGAGACACACGAAGACGATGAGCGATAGGAGGGGTTTCGTCTCTCCCGGTATTGGGAGTTGATGTTGTGCTGTGCCCGACTGGATATAACAGCAAGTCCCTGGCCAGGGCTGCTGAGATTTGCTGATAAGTGTTATCAGTAGTTTCTCGATCTGTTATAGACCATTCACCGGCACGACTTATTGAGTTATTGGGGTCGACGTGACCATCCCTAGGCTCGATATACAACATATCTGACGAAGAGACCGGACTGTACGGTAGTGTTGCCGGTTGGCTCGACGGGAGTTGTAGCAGGTTCGCTTGTTTTCTTCTGATCGCTCAATACCCGGGTGGCCGTTACGTTTAGCTGACCGCTTGCGGCTTGGGGGTACCTGATATGATCATCACCCTCTGCCGGCGTATTGACAAGTCTTAGAGTCCCACAAAGGAGTTACCCAGTCCAGGCGAAACGTTGTGGTGCGCGTATGCGATATGCGTATGCACCCGATTAAAATGTGCGTATATGATACCGAACATTGATCGGGTGAACTGCTTTTGGTGGGGTCATATGAGATATGACCGGATTGATAAATCAAGTGTTGATTTATCATTTAACCATTAGTTTTCTCACTTAAAACCTTTTCTTGGATGATGGATGTGTGCATGCATGTGTGCTTTTCTTTCTTTCTTTCATGCTAGTTTCATGCACATATGGATGTGCATACATACACACATACATACACCCATCTATCATGGTTGTTAGCATATGAAAATGGTGGCAATATAAGACTCACACCATGGATTAAATTATGGATTATTATTTAATTTTGATTTTAAAACAAATTGAAAAAGAAAGGATAATTCTTACTAGTTTCTACATTCTTCTTTTAACCTAACCTAGTTCACCTACTTCTTAACTTGAGTTATCCTTCTCTTTATCATTTAAAACTCAAGTTAAATAATGTCTCCATCACTTTAACCATGGTTCATAGTAAGAAGAAATAAAATATATATTGATATATTTCTTTTTCTTCTTGGGAGTTATCTTTATCTCATTACCTCTTGTGAAAAATATTGCCACCATCTTCATCCTCTTTCTCATTTGCTCTCTAGTCTTTTCTAGTGAGTAAATCACACTTAAAGAAAGGTTTTTGAAGTGAGAATCTTAACCACAACTTCATTCTACACAAGTTTAGCCAACTTGTTTAGAGTGTTCTCTTCGGTTTTACGAAGTTGCGAGCTTGGACGGAGAACTCCGTGGTGGATCGTCGTGGACACAAGAGGACTTCAAGAGGACCTCCATTCAACACCCTAGAGACCAAGGAGTCCAGTGAAAGGGAGCTACAAAGGTTGTAGTCTCGAAACCCTAGATTAGTTCGCTTTATATTTCGAAACCATAATTTTCTAGGATCGATTCCTTTGCATGTTCGTTTAGCACCATAAAAATTTAAACTTTGGGACATGTGATGCTTCAAAACTCATTATAGGGTGCTAGACAAACCTTACATTGGTATCAGAGCCGACCTAGAACATTAGACGACCCTTTTACGAAGTCAAAACTCCGATCGAACCGAAATACGGTTTTTTAGGATGCTCTCTGGAAATTTTCTAAAAATTGACATTTTTCAGAATTAAAAATATGTAAAAAATACAGCAGGAAAAAATAAGGATTACGGTACAAAAATTATTCCATGAACAGTGATTGTTGCCGCGGAAACGCGGCCTAAGCTTGCTTAGGCCGCGGTTCCGCGGCCGTATGTATTAATTGATGGATAATATTTTTACAGTAATTCATTAATCTGCTTGTATATTTTTTTGGATATTTTTAATCTGTATTTAGTTTTGAAAAATTCCGGAGATGATTTTGGACCCGTCGATTCGATCGGAATTTTCTTTTCGTGGCTTTTCCGGGTAAATTAGAAAGTATTGAAGTGTTTGAACGAATATCATTTGCTCACTATTCACGGGGTTTAAATACTTTGGAAATACGTGCAAGTCTTTTTGTGGTGGTCCCTCTAGAAGACAACAAACCTTAACTCGATTATGTGACCGTCTTGAACTGCCCTTTGAACCTTAGGGTTTGGGGCAGTACAGCGTGCCACATGTGAGGCGTTGGCTTGACCCTTCTACGGCTGGACCGCTACTACTGTGTCACACTCCAGGTGTTTGAACTCTGCTCAAGTGTTGGGTTTTAGTGAATCCTGGGTATTTGATCGTTCGTTCGAAAACTTCGATACGGTCTGTTTATCCAGAATGTGATGCAATGTGTGGAATTCATATTACTAGACATGAAATACGGAATATGTGATATTTTGCATTTGCGATGTCTAAAGAGAATGTGGATTCCAGATATTGCAGTTTTACACTTTCTTTTTTGTGACCGTAAGTGTAGTATGTACGATATCGCCGGTTTCGTTGCTATACATCAACGACAATTGGGGTATGCATACTTACTTACGTCGATGATATGAGATATTATGTGTTGCTGAGATATGATGTGCAGGATTGTCGCGATTGAATAGCCGGGGGTTTTATGTGAGATGAGAGTTTTATATTTTCATTCATGTAAATTCAAATGTAATGTAATATTCTTTTATTTGGGGCACTTCCGGGTTGAGGTTGTATTACCAGTGTTGTATATTATTTACTTTTCCGCATTAGGATGGACCCAAGGAGGGGAGCACAGGTGACCGGGTTCTGGGGTTCAGTGGGAGGCCATCTCGAGGAGTCGAGACCGGGTCTCCTAAACTCCAGAATTGGCAGGGTCACTTGCCGCTCTCGTAGGGGTCCAGGGTGTGGGCTTGGCTATTCATCGCGACTGTGGAATCCGTATTTTCTATTCTGGCTAAATACTAAATACGGACGTCCTAGAATATCCCACGTTATATCTATGTTTCTGCTGCCTGTGTTCTGTGATATCTGAGACGAATGACATATTATATATATGATATATAGTAGACGTTGCTTATGTTTTACACCCGCGCTAGTCCCGTCCCGGTATGCCGTTAGTTAAGTAACCTAACGGTGCATAACGGAACATTACGGCGAATGCGGATGGCATAAGTGTACGTGTTATTTTCGTTTCTTTTCTGTGATTGGCTTAAGGACTTAAATGATGGGGATTACATTAATGTGATTAATGTAAAGAAAATAAACCTAAAAAGATGTTGTAGAATCGGATTTGAAAACTACTCGGCTATTTATGAAAAAGCTACATTTCAAAACTGCGGAGCTTAAGCCACTCCTTTTGAAAACTGTTTGATTCTACAACGATATCAAGTTCAAAGCGTTAAAGATTTTCTTAAAAATCATTCGCAACCCTCCGTCATTTTAGGAAGTAGAGTACTTAGTATTCGTGCTACGTTTGTTGACTTTAGTTAAGGCGTAGTGTACGGTAGCTAAGTGATGTCTTCCTATACTGCATATGATGCAGATTAATTAGGACATTCATGCGACTTTGTTGACCATAGTTAAGGGTCATATGGGTGGGTCTAATTGATCAAGAAATGACGGGTAGAACTTGACTGGTACTTATGATTTGTTGACCATAGTTAAGGTCATAAGTACTAGGGGTAAAAATTACATCGGGAATTTCAAGTGTTGAAATTTGCAATGAGATTGCATACCTCCCATGTGATGGTTGGATCCCGATCCCACTGTGGGCAATAGTTGCTCCTAGGAGAGTTTTACAGTTTACAATTAGCTAACTCATTAGGTGTCTAGAAAGGTGTTAACGGGGCTCCGCCTATGGGAAAACGAGGTTTACTCTAATTAGGTCCGTGCGAAAGCACGGGGAACCTCCTTCAAAGTACCGACACTGGCCTGGCTGAACGGTTAGCGAAGTTGTAGACTGTAATTAATCCTGGCTAGTTTTTCTTTTTAAGGTTTGAAAGAAAAACTCGATAAAAGCAGTGGGAAACATCGATTAGACAAGATAATAACCAATCTAATCTATGCAAGAGCTTTCGCTGAGTGTATTCTTTTCTCTCTCTTAATGGCAGATACCAATGACTGGACTTAAGCTTCTACTAGATAAAAACAATCTGAATGGGACCAACTTTAAAGACTGGCTGAGGAATCTGAAAATTGCCTTGACTTATGATAAAGTATCATATGTCCTCACGGCTTCAGCCCCGCCTGTACCTGGTCTAAAATCCTCAGTTGCGGACATTGAAGTCCGCAAGACATGTGACGCTGACTGTGCCACGGCCACATGCCTCGCGCTTGCATCGATGGATAATACACATCAAAAGCAGCACGAGGACATGGACATTCACGGTATATTGCTCCATACAAAGGAGTTGTATGGGGAGCAATCCCGCGTATTACGATACGAAGCATCAAAGAAATTGTTTCAGATGCGAATGGCCCCTGGCACACCAGTAGGAAACCTTGTTCTGAAGATGATAGCTCTTATAGAAGAGCTTGAGGACCTTGGATGGACGATGGACAATGAACAATATATAGATATTATTCTGCAGTCCCTCCCCTCCACCTTTGCTCAGTTCATAGTGAACTTCAACATGCATGGCATGGAGAAGGACCTCCCTGAACTCCTTAATATGTTAAGGAGTGCAGAGAGCACTATGAAGTTAGCAAAAACTCCCGTTATGACTATTGGACAGTCTTCCTCTTCTCGCCCGAAAGCCAAGGCCAAGGGAAAGAAAAAGAAGAAACCCACTAATCCTAAGGGCGGAGTTAAAAAGGTGAAGGGAAAAGGAAAGTCCAAGGCTGGAGACTCAGGGAAGGGCGAATGTTTTCACTGCCACAAGACAGGACATTGGAAGTGCAATTGCACGGAGTACTTAAGTCTCAAGAAGAAGCATGGTGATGCTTCTGCTTCAGGTGCGTTTGTGACTGAAAACTGTTTTTCTATAAACTCTGCTTCCTGGGTATTGGATACCGGTTCAGGTTCTCACATTTGCAATTCTATGCAGGGGCTGAGAAATAGCAAGGTTTTGAAGACAGGTGACCATACTCTCCGCGTTGGAAATGGTTCCAATGTACATACAGTCGCAGTGGGAGAGTATCACTTGGGGTTGCCATCTGGATGTATTTTGATTTTGAATCCATGTTATTTTGTACCAAGTATGCTATGTAATATAATATCCGTTTCTTTGTTGGACAATGAAGGATATAATTTTGTATTGCAAAACAATGTTATGAACATTCACCTGAATCAAATGTTGGTTGGGTATGGTACGCTTAATAACGGAATATATGTCCTAAATCAACACACAGTTTTCAGTGTACAGCACACTAATAAAAGAAAACTTTCAGAATTGAATGAAGCTTTTCTTTGGCACTGTAGACTTGGTCATATTAACGAAACAAGACTAAACAAGTTACACAAAGATGGATATTTAAATTCTTTTGAATATAAATCTTATGCGACTTGCCAGTCTTGTATCAAGGGTAAAATGACCAAAACTCCGTTTACCGGACACGGAGACAGAGCTACTCAGCTCCTGGGCCTCATACATAGTGATGTATGTGGGCCAATGTCTACACAGGCTAGAGGCGGTTTTTCATACTTCATTACATTCACTGACGATTTCTCAAGATTCGGTCATGTCTTTTTATTAAAACACAAGTCCGAAGCTTTCGAGAAATTCATTGAATATAAACAAAAAGTAGAAAAACAAACCGGCTTGAGTATTAAGATGCTTCGATCAGATCGAGGTGGTGAGTATCTCAGTACAGAATTTGCAAACTTCTTAAAAGAGAATGGGATTCTCTCTCAGCTCACTCCTCCTTACACACCACAGCACAACGGTGCGTCAGAACGACGGAATAGGACCCTATTAGATATGGTCCGGTCCATGATGAGTGACGCTGAGTTACCAGTCTCGTTTTGGGGGCATGCATTGGAGACTGCAGCGTTTGTGCTGAACAAGGTTCCAACCAAAGCCGTGTCCACCATGCCATATGAGATATGGAATGGGAAGAGACCATCTCTTAAGAGAATTAAGATTTGGGGTCGCCCGGCCTATGTTAAAAAGCAGAATCTGGACAAACTCGAGACACGGTCAGTCATGTGTAACTTTGTGGGATATCCAAAGAATTCATATGGATATCTGTTCTACCACAAAGAGGAACAAAAAGTGTTTGTTTCTCAGTATGCCACATTCTTGGAAAAAGAGTTTTTCACAGATAAAGATGATGGCAAGGTAGTGGATCTAGAAGAGGTTCTGGAGACACAAACTACAAATGACGATTTGGTTGAACCGGCTGTTGCAACAGAAACTGAAGAACCTCGGCCACTCCGTAGGTCTGTTAGGACTTCTCGCCCACCGGAGAGGTACTACGGTTTCCTCATTGATAGTGACAGAGAAGATTGCATCATGGATGATGATGATCCTACCAGTTTTCAGCAAGCTATCACGAGTGGTGACTCTGTGAAGTGGCTGAATGCCATAAGATCCGAAATGGAGTCTATGCACACCAACAAAGTATGGACTTTGGACGTTGTACCCCCTGGGGTAAAACCTGTAGGGTGCAAATGGATCTTTAAAAGAAAGATTGGTGTGGATGGGCAGGTAGAGACCTATAAGGCAAGACTTGTGGCGAAAGGTTTTCGTCAAAGACCAGGTTTGGACTATGACGAAACTTTTTCACCCGTAGCCATGCTTAAATCCATTCGGATCCTACTTGCTATTGCTGCTCACTACGACTATGAAATCTGGCAGATGGACGTTAAAACAGCATTTCTAAATGGAGATTTAGAGGAATGCATTTATATGGATCAGCTAGAGGGCTTCATTGACAGTGGGAGCAGCGAGAAAGCATGTAGACTGCTTAAATCCATATATGGGTTAAAGCAGGCATCTCGGAGTTGGAACATCTGTTTCGATGATGTTATCAAAGAGTTTGATTTCATCAAAAATCCAGATGAACCTTGGGTTTATAAGAAGGCTGTAGGAAGAGCTGTCACATTCCTCGTATTGTACGCGGATGACATTCTTCTGATAGGAAATGACATTCCTATGCTACAGTCGGTCAAATCATTCTTATCACTAAGATTCTTCATGAAGGACCTGGGTGATGCCACATACATCCTGGGCATAAGGATCTATAGGGATAGATCCAAAAAGTTATTGGGATTGTCCCAAACCAGGTACATCAACACCATCCTAAAAAGGTTTAGTATGGAAGACTCCAAGCGGGGTGCCTTACCCGCTTTCCATGGAGTCACTCTCTCCAAGGATTCTTGTCCAAAGACCGATGAAGAGAGAGCTCGCATGAGCATTATACCTTATGCTTCGGCAGTAGGATCTATAATGTATGCGATGTTATGTACACGCCCAGATGTAGCTTATGCACTTAGTGTTGTAAGCAGGTATCAATCCAACCCAGGGGAGAACCACTGGACAGCTGTGAAGAACATTCTTAAGTACTTGCGAAGGACTAAAGAATTGTTCTTGGTGTATGGTAATACAGATCTCTAAATGGAGGCCTTTACCGATTCAAGCTTACAGAGCGATAAGGATGACAGCAAATCTATCTCAGGGTTTGTATTTACCCTCAATGGAGGGGCGGTAAGTTGGAAGAGTTCCAAACAGGATACCGTTGCAGACTCTACGATGGAGGCTGAGTACATTGCTGCAAATGATGCCGCCAAGGAAGCCGTCTGGATGAAGAAGTTCGTCTCGGAGCTAGGAGTAGTTCCAACCATTATTGATCCAATACCCTTGTATTGTGATAATAATGGGGCCATGGCGTTAGCCAAGGAGCCCAGGTCCCATCAGCGGTCCAGACACATCCTGAGGCGCTTTCATTTGATCCGGGAGATTGTAGATCGCCGCGAGATCGAGATTAAGAGAGTAAACACAAAGAACAACGCCGCGGATCCATTGACCAAGGCCCTTCCTCAGCCGCAGCATGAGCGACTTTTTGAGATGTTGGGTATGAGATACGCCAATAACTGGCCTTAGTGCAAGTGGGAGATTGTTGGATATATGTATGCCCTAGAGACCATTATATGATAGTGGATGTATCTATACATGTATATATATTCAGTATGTATTCTTGCTCGACATGATAGTATGCTATCTGGTTCTTCTTTATCTGACATGTTGATTTGATCATGCTTTTATTCATTCATACATGCTGATAAAGCCCTGAGGATATAGGCTTGACTACTTTGATTATGATGGAGATCATACTAGTGGGACATCTGTAGTCTGTAAGAATATCCTAGAATGTCCCTAGTCGTAAGTATATCGAGACGGGGCATTGATATACCAGAGTAGACTAGCGTGTATGATACTAGACCCATGTGATGGGCGATGGATGTTCCCACATTCATCGATGTTTGACATCAAGATCATATACGGGTGCTCAGTGGTGACTGGGTACACTGGACGGACTCACCGAGAACTCCTATATGGAATTATATCTATCGTCAGATAACAGTTCTCAGGTGACACTGGTACAGGTTAGTCTGTAGACCCGAGATCGTCATAGAGTCTTGTGTGTTCTCCCACCGTACTTTGATTGCCACCCTACCACGGCTCTACCGAGTCGTGCAAACAGGTGGCCGTTGGGTACAGTCCTGAGACACACGAGGACGATGAGCGATAGGAGGGGTTTCGTCTCTCCCGGTATTGGGAGTTGATGCTGTGCTGTACCCGACTGGTTATAACAGCAAGTCCCTGGCCAGGGCTGCTGAGATTTGCTGATAAGTGTTATCAGTAGTTTCTCGATCTGTTATAGACCATTCACCAGCACGACTTATTGAGTTATTGGGGTCAACGTGACCATCCCTAGGCTCGATATACTGCATATCTGACGAAGAGACCGGACTGTACGGTAGTGTTGCCGGTTGGCTCAACGGGAGTTGTAGCAGGTTCGCTTGTTTTCTTCTGATCGCTCAATACCCGGGTGGCCGTTACGTTTAGCTGACCGCTTGCGGCTTGGGGGTACCTGATATGATCATCACCCTCTGCCGGCGTATTGACGAGTCTTAGAGTCCCACAAAGGAGTTACCCAGTCCAGGCGAAACGTTATGGTGCGCGTATGCGATATGCGCATGCACCCGATTAAAATGTACGTATATGATACCGAACATTGATCGGGTGAACTGCTTTTGGTGGGGTCATATGAGATATGACCGGATTGATAAATCAAGTGTTGATTTATCATTTAACCATTAGTTTTCTCACTTAAAACCTTTTCTTGGATGATGGATGTGTGCATGCATGTGTGCTTTTCTTTCTTTCTTTCATGCTAGTTTCATGCACATATGGATGTGCATACATACACACATACATACACCCATCTATCATGGTTGTTAGCATATGAAAATGGTGGCAATATAAGACTCACACCATGGATTAAATTATGTTTTATTATTTAATTTTGGTTTTAAAACAAATTGAAAAAGAAAGGATAATTCTTACTAGTTTCTACATTCTTCTTTTAACCTAACCTAGCTCACCTACCTCTTAACTTGAGTTATCCTTCTCTTTATCATTTAAAACTCAAGTTAAATAATGTCTCCATCACTTTAACCATGGTTCATAGTAAGAAGAAATAAATATATATTGATATATTTCTTTTTCTTCTTGTGAGTTATCTTTATCTCATTACCTCTTGTGAAAAATATTGCCACCATCTTCTTCCTCTTTCTCATTTGCTCTCTAGTTTTTTCTAGTGAGTAAATCACACTTAAAGAAAGGTTTTTTAAGTGAGAATCTTAACCACAACTTCATTCTACACAAGTTTAGCCAACTTGTTTAGAGTGTTCTCTTCGGTTTTACGAAGTTGCGAGCTTGGACGGAGAACTCCGTGGTAGATCGTCGTGGACACAAGAGGACTTCAAGAGGACCTCCATTCAACACCTTAGAGACCAAGGAGTCCAGCGAAAGGGAGCTACAAAGGTTGTAGTCTCTAAACCCTAGATTAGTTCGCTTTATATTTCGAAACCCTAATTTTCTAGGATCGATTCCTTTGCATGTTCATTTAGCACCATAAAAATTTAAACTTTGGGACATGTGATGCTTCAAAACTCATTATAGGGTGCTAGACAAACCTTACACCCGAAAGTTTTAAACTCGTGGAAAAATCCAACACTTGAAAATTTTCCGACAGGGGAAAAAGTGAGTTATTGAAATCCGTTCGATCTTTTTAACACGTTCTAAATTACCCGAAAAACTAAACGATGTACTTTCCGATCGAATCAATGAATTCTTAAGATCTCCATAACACTCAACACTTGAGTAATATTAAAAAATTCCTAGAAGCATGTAGTAATACCTACGGATATTACCTAGAAACATCTATCCCTAATACCCAAGTACGGCCGCGGAACCGCCGCGCAAAGCATGGTATCGCCGCGGTTCCGCGGCGACTTGAGGGAATTAGGAGTTCGTATTTCACAGTAATCCTTAGAATTCCAAGCTTAATTTTCTGAGTATTTTTAATACGGAAAAAACAACTTTTTAGAAAATTTCCAGAGAGGGGGTCAAAAACGATGTTTCGGGGTTCGATTGGACTTTTAACTTCGTCTAAACAACGCCTAAAGCTCTAGCTTGGCTCTGATACCAAAGTAGGGTTAGCTTAGCACCTTAGCAAGGTTTTGGCAAGCATCAATCATGCTATTTTAAAATTTTAGGGTGCTAAACAAACCCTAACTAAGATCTTAACTAGAGACTTAGGGTAAACAAAGCAAGTAAACAATTTTACTTCTAAGAGTTTGGGATTACAACCTTTGTAGTCCATTCCTTCGCTTCATAAGCTCCGTGTTGAGGTCCCTTCGTCGCGATCATCATGTACCCGGACTCTAAAGAGGCTCCATGAAGAGAACGATGCAAGCTTGCTTCCAATCTTCAACAACTAAGATGATCTACCTTGAAGAAACTCAAACCCAAGCTCATGCTTCACTAATCAAGTATTAGCAAAGCAAACACCCTAATCTAAGTGGCTAGAATAGATGAGGATGATGAAGTAGGAATTTAGCTCTCATTTGTTTACTTTATCTCACTCAAAATCATCACAAACCCAAAAACTAGAAAGCTTTTTAAGAGGAAGAAGAATAAGAAAACTATTTGTGATGGACAATGAATTATTTGTTATTGTTACAAATCAACCACGGGTCAATCATGAAGGCTTAACCCTTGTAGAGAGTAAATTAGGGTAAAGGGTTTGGGTTGGGTTAATAAATATCAACACAAAATATCAATAGTCAAAGTCAAAGCTTCATGAAGCTTCAAGAAAGCTTCATCCAAGCTTAACCCTAATCCAAACCCTAACCATGTTTAAACTCCACAAAACATGTTGCATTTGTAACCCTAACTTGTTACAATATTATAAATCACATATATAATATATTTTGTAACAAAAGAAAATAATACAATTAACATATATCGCATATATATCAATGTATTATCCCGTGAGAAAAAGAATCTTTAAGAGAGCTTATATTAGTTAATGTAACTTAATATATCACATATATAATTATACATTAAATTATTGAATCAACACTTGATCCGATCATCCGGCTATATCGCATATAACCGAGTAATATAATCTGTATCAGTTCATCGAATCAACACTTGATCCGATGACACGGCTATATCACATATACCCGGCCGATATCTCATATCGCAAGAATCTAATACGGTATCGCATACACGTATTATTCCCGGTCCCGCACATATCACATATGTACTCCTACTCCTTTTTGCCTGAGCCAGGAAACCTCTTTATTTGACTCTAAAGAATCGTCAATATGCCGGCAGTAGGTGATGATCATATCAAACACCCACAAGCTGCAAGCGGTCAGTTAAACGTAACAGCCACCCAGGTATTGAGCAATCAGAAGATCAACAAGCAAGCCTATACATTCTCCTATGAATCCAACCAGTAACACTCCCATACAATCCGGTCTCTTCGTCTGATATGTCGCATATCTCGCCTAGGGGTGGTAAACGTCAGACCCCAGTAGCTTGATAAGTCGTGTCGATATGAAGTCCATAACAGTTCAAGAAACTACTGATAACACTTACCAGTAAATCTCAGCAACACTGGCCAGGGATTTCTAGTTATAGCCAATCAAACACAGCGCAACATCAACTCCCTATATCGGGAGAGACGAAACCCCTCCTATCGCTCATTGCCTCCATGTGATTCGGGACTGTACCCAAAAGCCACCATTTTGCACGTCTTCTTGGACATGGTATGATGGAAATCAAAGCACAGTGGGAATCACACAAGACTCTATGACGATCTCGGGTTTATAGACTAACCTGTACCAGTGTCACCGGAGAACTGCCATCTGATGTGAGGTATAATACCATCTGGGAGTTCTCGGCGAGTCTGTCCAGTATACCCAGTCTCCACTGAGCACCCGTATACCTTCTCTGATATCAAACACCAATGGATATAGGATCATCCATCGCCCATCATATGGCTCAAGAAGCGCATACGCTAGTCTACTCTGGAGTATCGATGCCCTGTCTCGGTACTCCCACGACTAGGAACATTTAAAAGATGTATTTAGCGACTACACTGTCCCTACTAGTATGATCTGCATCATAGTCCTGGTAGTCAAGTACTCATCCTAGGGGCTTTATCAACATGTAACATAGAGACAATCAGAGTACATGTTAAGATAAAGAGCAACCAGATAGCATACTATTATGTTGAGCAAGAAAGTCCTCTCTATATATGTCCAAGCATCCACTATAATATACATCGTATGTACAGTAATGGCCTCTAGGGCATATATATCACTAACATTCATTACATTCACTGACGATCTCTCTAGGTTCGGATATGTGTATCTTTTGCAATACAAATCTGAAGCTTTTGAGAAATTCAAAGAATATAAGAACGAAGAAGAAAACCAGACTGGAAAAAGTATCAAGATCCTCCGATCTGATAGAGGAAGGGAGTACTTAAGCATGAAATTCCTAGAATACCTAAAAGAGAATGGAATTCTCTCTCAGCTTACTCCTCCGTATACACCACGGTACAACGGTGTATCGGAGAGGAGGAACCGTACCCTATTGGACATGGTTCTCTCCATGATGAGTAACGCCCAGTTGCCTTTTTCATTCTGGGGTTATGCGCTACAGACAGCGGCATATCTATTGAATGATATTCCATCTAAATCCGTACCTAAGACACCGTTCGAGATATGAAATGGTAGAAGGCCGTATCTTAAAAGATTTAAGATATAGGGTTGTCCGGCTTACGTTAAAAAGCATAAACCTGATAAACTAGAAGCATGGTCAGTTTTATGTAAGTTTGTGGGATATCCAAAGAATAGTTATGGATATATGTTCTACCACACCGAGGAACAGAAGGTGTTTGTTGCTCAGCATGCCAAATTTTTAGAATGGCAGTTTCTTGCAAAAGAAATTAGTGGGAGTACGGTAGAACAGGAAGAAATTTCTGAACCACAGATTGAAACTGCAGATTATTAGTTATATGTATGCCCTATAGGCCATTACTGTACATATGATGTATATTGTAATGGATGCTTAGACATATATAGGGACGACTTTCTTGCTCAATATGATAGTATGCTATCTGGTTGTACTTTATCTTAACATGTATTCTGATTGTCTCTATGTTACATGTTGATAAAGCCCTTAGGATATGTACTCGACTACTGAGACTATGATGAGATCATACTAGTAGGGCCACAGTAGTCGACGAGTACATCCTATAACTGTTCCTAGTCGAGGGTGTATCGAGACAGGGCATCGATACACCAGAGTAGACTAGCGTATACGCATCTTGACCCATATGATGGGCGATGGATGATCCCATATCCATCGGTGTTTGACATCAAGGATGGTGTACGGGTGCTCAGTAGAGACTGGGTACACTGGACGGACTCGCCGAGAACTCCCAGATGGTATTATACCTTACGTCAGATGGCAGTTCTCCGGTGACACTGGTACAGAGTAGTCTGTTGACCCGAGATCGTTATAGAGTCTTGTGTGATTCCCACTGTGCTTTGATTTCCATCATACCACGTCCAAGAGGGCGTGCAAAAAGGTGGCTTTTGGGTACAGTCCTGAATCACATGGAGGCAATGAGCGATAGGAGGGGATTCGTCTCTCCCGGTATAGGGAGTTGATGTTTTGCTGTGTTCAATTGGCTATAACTGGAAATCCCTGGCCAGGGTTGCTGAGATTTACTGGTAAGTGTTATCAGTAGTTTCTCGAACTATTATAGGCCTCATATAGACACACTTATCAAGCTACTGGGTTCTGACGTTTACCACCCCTAGGCGAGATATGCGACATATCAGACGACGAGACCGGACTGTATGGGAGTGTTACTGATTAGATTCACAGGAGAATGTACAGGCTTGCTTATTGATCTTCTGATCGCTCAATACCTGGGTGGCTGTTACATTTAGCTGACCGCTTGCAGCTTGTGGGTGTTTGTGTAGGGTTCCTAGGCACACTCATGAGGTTCTACAACTGATCAACCATGCCAAAATCAAAAATTTATGTGCCGAGAAACCCTAAACAAGATCGATAACTAGAGGTAAGGCGAAACTACAAGCAATTTAACAACTTTAACTACAAGTGAAAGGGACTACAACCTTTGTAGATCCGGTCCTCCAATTCTTTAGCTCCGTGATGACGTCCCTCCGCTGCGATCATCGGGATCCCGGACTCTAGCGTTGGTTTCATCGGAGAAATGATCGGGTTAGATCGTTGACTTCGATGCCGAAGATGATCTACGTCGAGGCGACTCAAACTCAAGCTCCATCTTCACTAGGTCATGAAACTTGTGAAGATAACACACTCTACTACATGGAAAGTGGTAGAGGATGAAGAAATAGGAAGTGGGTTCACTTTGGATTTGTATTTCTCACTTGATTTCATCACTTGGAAATTTCAAGAATGGTTTTCTTCACTTGAAGAAGATGAAGAAGAAGAAAGAAAAATGAATTATCTTACAAATAAATCAGGTGAAGTCTTCTCATATTGCAACCATGGATGAAGATAACTCATGTAGAGAGCAAACCATAGTTTAGGTGATGGTTAGGTCAAAGCATAAAGACAAAATGGTTAAGACTTTGAAAAATGCTAAGAAGCTTCATGAAGCTTAATGCAATGAAAGAAAAAAGCCACCATTTTGTTTTTACAAAATAAATAAAGAAAATAAAACCCTAACCATTAACTAAACATGGTTTAAAGCATACACACCCAAGTTTGCATGTATCATCAAACATGATACAAACTAGTGCACAAACATATATCATATATAGAATGTGCACGATCTAGTGAGAAAAAACAATCTTAAGTGAACCAATACTAGTTAACGTAAAGTAATATATCAAATATATAATTATACATTAAATCATTAAATCAACACTTGATTTAATGATCCGGTCATACTGCATATAACCGACTAATATCAAGTGTATCAATATATCGAATCAACATTTGGTTTGGTAACCCGGCTATATCTTATATAACCGTCCGATAATACAAATCGCAAGAATAGAATTCAGTATCACATACTGGTATTATTCTCGGTCCCGCACATATCTCATATACGCTCCTATTTCGTTTCGCTTGAGCCAGGAAACCTTTGTGTAGGACTCTAAAGACTCGTCAATACGCCGACAGCAGGTGATGATCATATCAAACACCCACAAGCCGCAAGCGGTCTGCTAAACGTAACGGCCACCCGAGTATTGAGCGATCAGAAGATCAACGAGCAAGCCCGCTCACACTCTTGTGAATCCAACCAGCAACACTTACTGTACAGTACGGTTTGTTCGTCTAATATGTCGCATATCTCACCTAGGGGTGGTAAACGTCAGACCCCAGTAGCTTGATAAGTCATGCCGATGTAAGGTCCATAACAAGCGTGAGACTACTATTAACTCTTACCAGTAAATCACTGCAACCCTGGCCAGGGATTTCCAGTTATGGCAAGTCGAGCATAGCGCAACATCAACCCCCAATACCGGGAGAGACGAATCCCCTACTATCGCTCATTGCCTCCATATGAATCGGGACTGTACCCAAAAACCACCTGTTTGCATGACTCAGTAGAGCCGTGGTAGGGTGGAAATCAAAGCACAGTTGGAGATACACAAGACTCTATGACGATCACGGGTCAACAGACTAAGCTGTACCAGTGTCACCAGAGAACTGCCATCTGACGTGAGGTATAATACCATCTGGGAGTTCTCGGCGAGTCCGTTCAGTGTACCCAGTCTCCACTGAGCACCTGCATACCATCTCTGATGTCAAACACCAATGGATATGGGATCTTCCATCGCCCATCACATGGGTCGAGAAGATATACACTAGTCTACTCTGGAATATCGATGCCCCGTCTCGATATTCCCATGACTAGAAACATTGAAGGATGTACTCATGGACTACCCAGGCCCCATTTGTATGATCTGCATCATAGTCCTGGAAGTCGAGTACATATCCTAAGGGCTTTATCAACATGTAATAGAGAGACAACAAGTATACATGTTAAGATAAAGAGTAACCATATAGCGTACTATCATGTCGAGCAAGAAAGTCCTACCTATATATGTTCCAGCATCCACTACAATATACATCCTATGTACAGTAATGGCCTCTAGGGCATACATATAACTAACAATCTCCCACTTGCACTAGGGCCATCTGTAGCAGTGGTTAGAGTATCTGATACTCAACCATCCCATATAAGTCTCTCTCTGGGAAAGTCCTTTGTGAGTGGATCCGCCATGTTGTCCTCTGAGTCTACTTTCTTAACCTCGATCACCTTGGAGATCAACTATCTCCATGATCAGGTGATGCTGCCTCAGAATATGTCTGGGTCACTGATGGGACCGGGGTTCCTGGGCCAAAGCCACACTTCCATTGTCATACAATGGTAGGAACCTAGTTCATCTTATGAACCAATATACACCCAAATTGCCTCTTTGGTAGTATCTTTAATAGCTATGTTATCAGCCTTTATCTTCTAGTTTGTCACGGTATCTAGCTTGGTACTCTTCCAACATACCGTCCCTCCACTGAGGGTAAAGACAATCCCTGCGACTGACGTTCAGTCGTCCTTACCACCCTGGAACTTTTCCAGTGATTCTCCCCAGGATCGATTGATACCATCTCACTAAACCTAGTGAGAAGCCTAACATCCATTTAGATCTATCTCATAGATCCAAATCCCAGGATTTAAGAGTATCACCTTTATCCTATTGGAGAATCCTTGTGATAAGAGGAGATTGACCGTGTGTAGTATACGAAACTCTTTTCCTATCAAGAATATGTTGTCCACGTACAGTACGAGGATGACCACCTTACTCTCTACTACCCTTTTGTATATACAAGGTTCATCTACCATTTTGATGAAGTCAAACTCTTTGACTACCACATCAAAACAGATGTTCCAACTCCGCGATGCCTGCTTTAATCTGTAAAGTAACTTATATACGTTTCTGCTGCTCCCATTGTCTACGAAGCCCTCTGGCTATGTTCTTATAGACGTTCTCTTCTAAATCATTATATAGAAAAGTAGTCATGGCACCCAACCACAAGATATCGTAGTTATGTTATGTAGCAATGGCAAGTAGGATCCGGATGGATTTAAGCATAGGTACTGGAAAAGGTTTCATCATTATCTATGCCTGGTTAATGAAGAAAACCTTTAACATGTCTAGCTTTGAAAGTCTCAACCTTTCCATATACACCAAGTAATCTTCTCAAGATATACTTGCTCCTGATGAGGATTTAACCCTTCAGATATGGCAACCAAAGTCCATACTTTGTTGGTGTACATGGATTCCATCTCAGATCACTAAGCATCCAGCCATTCTTACAGAGTCCCTACACTCGATGGCCTGCTCGAAACTAGTTGGGTCATCATCTCATGATGCATTCCTCGCTCCCACTGTCATCGAGAAACCGAAGTATCTCTCAGGCAGGTGAGGAACCCTGCTAGATCGGCGGAGAGGGAGAGGTTCGTTGGGGACTATTGAATCTTTTGGTTCTATCAAATCATTAGCTGTAGTTTGTATAGCTGGAACCTTTCCAGTTCTACAGAACTGACCTTGCCTTGATCTTGTCCGGATTTTGCTTTTGACATAGGCTGGACAATCCCAAATCTTAACTTACTTAAGAGATAGGTTCTTCCCATACCATATCTTATAAGGAGTGGTAGGCAGCGATCTGATTCGAACTTAATTCAATGGGTATGCAGCTTCTTAAGTGCATAACCCCAAAAAGGAAACAGATAACTCAATAATACTCATCATAGAGCACACCATATCATATAGGGTGTGATTGCTCCGCCCCGATACACCGACGTGCTGTGGTATATTCAGAGGAGTAATACGGAGAGAGAATCTCATTCTTCTTTAGAATAATCCAGGAATTCTATGCACAAGTATTCTCCTCCCTGATCTTATCATTGGACATAATACTTATACCTGTATTTTGGTTCTCTACTTCTAACTTATATTTTGTGAATATCTCAAAAGCTTCAGACATGTGTTTCAACAGAAACATGTGTCTAAATCTGGAGAGATCATCAGAGAATGTAATGAAGTACAAAGAACCGGTCCTGGCATGCGTGGACAGGGGACCTTACATACATTATCATGTATCAGTCCCAAGAATCTACTAACTCTTTCTCTGTTTCTGTAACGTTTTAAAAATAATTAAATAAATAAAATCGTTTAAGTGAATTTTATGATTTTCGGTAAAGTAAACGTAGTTTTCATAAAACTAAACCGTAATTTTTTTTTTCACTATAAATTTAAAAATACCTATTTTAATTATGTTATTACTAGTAAATGGTGTTTATTTAGCCACTTATAAATTTTTAGTGTAATTAAATATTTTTCTTAAATTAATTAATTTAAATATTAATATAAGTTTTATTTTTACACTAAATTAGTGTAAATTACAAATTTGAATGGGTTTAATTAGCAAAAGTGAACCATTACATATTAGAATCAAGTGTGTTTCATGAAAAATTTATTTTCAAAATTTTACAACGGTTCAGGTCAAATGGAGTGAAGAAAATAAAGAATTTTTAAATAAATTCATGAAAAGACTTAATTGTGTGATATTTTTGTGAAACCTTCTACACTTTTCTTCACCATTTCTCACTCTCTTCTCTTTTCCTCACCACATGGCCGGCCTCACCACCATGGGCAGCCCCAAAAATTTTCCCCCATCATTTTTTTATTAAAAATCATCAAAATTCATCAAAAATTCAATAAAAAAACCCACAAAATCCAAATTAATTCCTACCCTCTATTCTTTGCTCATCTTTATATGAATTTTGGTGATGGAAAGCATTCATTTTGGAGGCTTATTTTCTTGTTTGGATTTCATATTGTGGAGGTATAAATCTTCTTCTTTTGAATTATTGTTATTAGATGTTTCATTTAAGCATAATTAGACTTAATAAATAATTTCTATCTTCAAGTTTTAAAAATTCAAGTTAGGGTTATAAAATTAAGTTATGATTTTTATTAATTAAGTAGGATTGTAATAACTAGTTTAAAAATTTTAGAAGTGGAAAATCTTGCATGGTTATTGAATTATAATTTGTTCATTCCAATTGGTTTAAATTAAGTATTTTTGCAAACTAGATTTCTATAAATTGTATATATTGATGAGATAAAATTCCAATTAATGTTTGTAATACTAGATTGTGGTTTTAAAGAGTATGTTAACTTGTTGGTAGAATGAAAAACTTAATTTGGTTACTAGTTTCTCTTGATAATTGAGAAATACTAATAAAAATGCTATTTTCGCTAACTAGATTTTGGAAATTATTAAATAAATGAGGTTTAAAATCTAAATTATGATTTTATTATATTATTATCGTCATGAACTGTAGTTTAATGCATTAATTCATGCAAAATCCAGTTTAGATGTGATATTATGAAATTTTCCTTAAAAGTATCGAAATCGGGCAAGTTTGCAAACTAGAATTTTCAAACTAATATAAATTAGAGTGTTAAAAATATAGTGACGGTTTATATAGTCTAGTTATACTAATTAATGAATACTATGACTATTAGTTTCTTTTAAACATAAAGTTTTGAAGTAAAACGGTAAATTGGTGTTTTCAGGTTTTACGGAATCGGACGATTTGATCGATTTTTAGGGTTTCGATGAATTAAATCATGTTTTATATTATAAGTAATGAGTTTTATAACTATGAGTTGTTTGTTGATGCTTATCTCGATCAATCGGCGTTTGTACGCCGATATCGAGCGATATTTGGTTCTTTTGCATGAGCGGGACATAAGTTTTAACCTATGCGCGTTTCGTGCGTCGTTTTGATGTTGTCCGTGATTCAGTTTACGATATTATATGTGTTTGCATATAGGTACCCCTCACGTGGACTGTAGGCGATGAAGAAGAGGATGGCGACACCGTCTTCGGCAGATAAGGACCAGGCGAGTAGATATATATCTACGGGGGGAAGTCGGGTGGATGGTGTTTAGCACCCCCGCAAATATAGAATAGGGATAGTACTTATTGTCATTAGGAAGCGAGACGTGACCTTAGAATTTCGGTGAGTAGGACCCTAGTAGTGACCTTAGGTTGGACTAGATAGATTTAGAAAGACTTGACCCGAGGATGAATATCTTGGAGGAGATTCGTAGGTTTCAGGTAGATAAACACACGCACACACTGAGACTCGACGTGGTGTATACGTGTATGTGTATATATATAGGACTAGGTGTAGGTATATATTTATATATATATATACACAATACGTATATGTGATAAAAGGTTGTGATATGATACACGGGGATGAAACAGTATAACTGGGCTTGATGCCGTGATTCTTGGCTATGCAGTCGTATTAAAATGTTAGCGGATCATTAGAAAATGATAATGAACAGGTATACATAAATTATAATGGGTAGTGACGATATTGAGGTACATGGGACTCTAAAATAGATCCCGAACTGTAACTTGTGACTGATCACGATATGATATATGTATGACTTGATTACGACATCATATAGGTGTGACCTGATGTCGATATCATATAGGTGTGACTTGATGACGATATGATATCAGTATGAATTAATCACAATATGATATATATGACAGGATATTTCTGAGGATAAATTAATGAGGTATATTTATGATGGCAATGTTATATAATTGATGTATGCGATTACATCATAGCACCTTGATCAGGACATGTGTTGATGATGATATTATACGAATAATGAGACACGTAGGTGATATTTAACCCGTACCCCGATATTGGGATGCCGTATGATGGATTTTACCGTACGAGGCATAGATGTGATGATTGATCCGCACTCTTGATTTGAGAAAGTCGTACTATGTACGTGACGCTATTGAGGCTGGATTGCCGACTATTAGAGATATGGACTCAGACTTTAGGTGTACTCTTACTTCTTATCGACTAGTTCTTAGGTTTAGTTTTCCTTAGGGGGTTAGATGGACACTAGTTTAGGTTCGAGTCTTATAGTGGTAGTTATATTTATATATCAAATGGGTGGATAACACACATCTGTGTCTTTACTTTCATACCGTAATCATAATGTGCATGTTCATATATATGTTTCTATAATCAGCATAAAACTTTGCCTGTTAGGACACCAGCACCCTTACCGATGATGCGCATATTCCACACACACTTATTGTCCGGCTCACACACATCATCATCGGTAATTGCTATGTCACGTACACTTTAGATCATATTATCTTTTATTGATAGAATCAGTTAACAACTAGACCGATATAATATTGTGATTACTCTCTGATGTTAGTATAGACATGGTATTTATTACTTAGACATTCATGCATTCATATTTCATGTTATCATGCTGTATTATGGGCATATGCCGACACTTATCATATACTTACTCATGATTTTGAGATTTGGGTTTCTATGAGATTTCTGGATTTTTGGGGAAAACCGCAAGAATATATAAAAACTTCTCTCTCTCTCCTCCTCTCTTTTTTAAAATATAAGATGCGGTTTTCTCGTGATGTATGTGTCGTCCACCATGAGATTTCATGTTTTCTGATGGATTTCGAGACCCGATTCGAGGAGTGGATGAACCGTCTCGGGTACAAGGTGGGCCCGGTATGGTACCCTGGGGAAAGAAGATCGAGTTGTAGACGATGAGCCTGGCAGGGGAAGGCTACCTACCGGTGATGTCTGGTGCGGCGGATATCCGGAGGATACCGACTGTTGTCGTGAGATTTGATGATATGGGTCGATCCGGACTGACGGAGCCCGAGATATTGAGACTTGAGATTTACATGTTTTGTGTCGATGCTTGACACGGATTTCATGGATTTCATTGTTGATATTTCAGATTCCTATACACATTTTACTATGATAACAGCTAAAGATTTCTTATACAGATATATCTGGATTTCAGGATTGATTATTTTACATTCATGGTGCATGCATATCCATTCATATGACATAGTATTATATGAGGCACTGACACGAGCACGGAGTATCTGCATTTACACGCAGTATTACCCTGCTATTACTAGATGATTGGGATATAGTAGTGTATTATTATGACCTAGGATAGCGTCGTGCATTCGATTTCTTTTCGTAGATGTCTTCTACTCACGAGTTGGCAACTCACCCCCGTTGTGCCAAATTTTATTACAGGTTCGATGTACAGGTTTCCCTGGCAGTTGCTGGCACATCATTTCATTCAGGGTGATTTGCACGGTAGGTTGGTTCACTTGTATCTAAACCACCATTGTACTTTTATTCTTTCATTTGTATCTAGTAAACTCCATCAACCATACTTGTATTACTTGATAAGTTTATTGGACCAGTTATTTATATCGACCTTAGAGTCACGCATGTATTATTCTGATTTGGTGGATTGTTTTCTTTTGGGTTTTGAGCCTCGCCCTTTGGCGTTGTATATTATTGTGTATTGTTGTGGTTGTTTCCGCCGGTTGGCATTGAGCTAGCTCCCGTTTGGGGATGCTTTTTATTGTTTATGTATATTATACTTGTTGTACCCATTTGGGGCCAGTTTTTTTTCCAGAGGAGACTCTGCCGAAATTTTTGGGAAAATTTGCTGATGCTTTTAAACTTCTTTTCTTTTTTTCTTCTTCTTCTTCTTCTTCTATGGTTTAGATTTCTGGGCTTCGGCTTACTTAGGTTACGTGGCGCCTCTAGACGCTTCGTAATCTAAATGCCGGTCACGTTCCGTACTTTCGGGTCGTGACAAAGTTGGTATCAGAGCGCTAGGTTTAACCTTGTATATGTCTAGGCTGACCCTTGGTTGATGGAGTAGGCGACTTAGGTAGAGTGACGTACCGTGGGTATGATCCGCGGCATACTTACGATACGCTACTCTTCTTAAGTAGCCTTAGGATGTACATTTGTTTGCACCGCATTTCATTCGTTCCTTTGATCTATCTTCGTCGATATCGGAGGGTGGTTTCTGTTACCACAGGCGCACGGGCAGAGGGAGCTGCGGCTCGAATGTGATAACCATTAGAGTATTGGTTATTCTTGAGGATTGAAGCATTGTTTAGCGTGCGGATGAAGGGTATTCACATGCCGTCCAGACGAAGTCAAAGGGTTCGAACGATTATCAGAAAACCATTTTCCCAAGTTTAAGGTATTCGAAAGAACATGCAGGTATTTCGATGGACCCTCTAGAAGAATGAAACCCTAACTCGACATAATGACCACGAGAACGCCCTTGAACCTTAGGGTTTACGGCAGTTCCGCGGTGCCATTAGTGAGGCTTGGGTTTCCCCTTCTACGGCTGGACCATCGATGCTGGTGTATGTACCGAATATTTTTAAACTGTACTTGAGTGTTGAGCTCTCGGGGAATTATGGGATTTTGATGGATCGATCGAAAAGTTTAATGTAGTCCGGATATGAAGTGAAGGGATCGACTACGTGGGAGACTTTAGATATGAGAATTGCCGTTGCTAGCGCAGTCAGCATACCTATGAAGAGACAAGTTCGAAGCAGTCGACACCAGAGGAAAGGGGGAAAGAGGCGCACATTGACGATAGTGTTTACGATTGTGATTTGGTGATTTGAATTTCATATTTCCGTTGATTGGATCTTTTTTTGGTATTTTGAGGATTTTGTTCTACGATTGATATTTCTTATGGGTGCATTCAATACATTCTATTCGTGCTTCATATATCAGTTGTATTGATGTTGTTTTGTACATACCCAGTACACTCGATTTGGTTTTATACATTTTGAGATTTTGATTTGATTTCGTGCATATGGGTTACAGATGATTTTGACATATGCTTCGACCTAGTTTTCCTGCATTTTCGTACTGTGATTTCGATTTTGATATTCGGTGTATGTTTTCGTGCACCATGTGCACCTGATTGATTCTTGCGCACATTCGGTGTACCTGATACGATTTGTGCACACCAGATGCACTAAATCGTGGTTTTGTGCAGATTAGATGTACCTGATATTAGAGTCGTGCACGCCCGTTGCACTTGACAGATGTTTTTGGTGCACACCTGTTGCACTCAGTTTTGTTTTTGTGTGAATTCGTGGCATCTGTATTTGGTTTCGATTTCAGTGCGCACCGGACGCACATGATATTTTTATGATGTGATTGGGATTGATTTCAATTTGATCAGTATGTTTTTATAATCATTACTATTGATTTGGTAACCAGGCGGGACGTGTATGTTAAATAAAAGATATATATATATATATAGCTATTTTTTTTAAATAAACGTCCGCTACTTATGTCGTGGAACGTGCATCACACGGCGATTTTCAAAAGGGGTTCTTGCATGCTTCTTTATCCAGATATTGGGACGATTTTACTATGCTGCGCATTATATATAAGTTGCAGTTTTGATGTATATTATGTTGGTTTTCGTATTGGGTTTTGATATTTTATTCTCGCCATAACTCCGATGATTGCGTTATGCTTGACGGAGTTGATTTTAGTTTTGTGTCGATGATTTCGGAGCCCCGACGATTTGAGTGTTTTGCTGAAAGTTTTAGTAATTGGGGGGAGTTTTAATTTAAATTCGGGGACCGAATTTCTTAAAGGGGGGAAGATTGTAACGTTTTAAAAATAATTAAATAAATAATTAAATAAATAAAATCGTTTAAGTGAATTTTATGATTTTCGGTAAAGTAAACGTAGTTTTCATAAAACTAAACCGTAATTTTTTTTCACTATAAATTTAAAAATACCTATTTTAATTATGTTATTACTAGTAAATGGTGTTTATTTAGCCACTTATAAATTTTTAGTTTAATTAAATATTTTTCTTAAATTAATTATTTTAAATATTAACATAAGCTTTATTTTTACACTAAATTAGTGTAAATTACAAATCTGAATGGGTTTAATTAGCAAAAGTGAACCATTACATATTAGAATCAAGTGTGTTTCATGCAAAATTTATTTTCAAAATTTTACAACGGTTCTAGACCATTCTAGGTCAAATGGAGTGAAGAAAATAAAGAATTTTTAAATAAATTCATGAAAAGACTTAATTGTGTGATATTTTTGTGAAACCTTCTACACTTTTCTTCACCATTTCTCACTCTCTTCTCTTTTCCTCACCTCATGGCCGGCCTCACCACCATGGGCAGCCCCAAAAATTTCCCCCCATCATTTTTGTATTAAAAATCATCAAAATTCATCAAAAATTCAATAAAAACCCCACAAAATCCAAATTAATTCCTACCCTCTATTCTATGCTCATCTTTATATGGATTTTGGAGATGGAAAGCATTCATTTTGGAGGCTTATTTTCATGTTTGGATTTCATATTGTGGAGATATAAATCTTCTTCTTTTGAATTATTGTTATTAGATGTTTCATTTAAGCATAATTAGACTTAATAAATAATTTCTATCTTCAAGTTTTAAAAATTCAAGTTAGGCTTATAAAATTAAGTTATGATTTTTATTAATTAAGTAGGGTTATAATAACTAGTTTACCATTTTTAGAAGTGGAAAATCTTGCATGGTTGTTGAATTATAATTTGTTCATTCCAATTGGTTTAAATTTAGTATTTTTGCAAACTAGATTTCTATAAGTTGTATATATTGATGAGATAAAATTCCAATTAAAGTTTGTAATACTAGATTGTGGTTTTAAAGAGTATGTTAACTTGTTGGTGGAATGAAAAACTTAATTTGGTTACTAGTTTCTTTTGATAATTGAGAAATACTAATAAAAATGCTATTTTCGCTAACTAGATTATGGAAATTCTTAAATAAATGAGGTTTAAAATCTAAATTATGATTTCAATATATTATTATCGTCATGAATTGTAGTTTAATGAATTAATTCATGCAAAATCCAGTTTAGATGTGATATTGTGAAATTTTCCTTAAAAGTATCGAAATCGGGCAAGTTTGCAAACTAGAATTTTCAAACTAATATAAATTAGAGTGTTAAAAATATAGTGACGGTTTATATAGTCAAGTTATGCTAATTAATGAATACTATGAACATTAGTTTCTTTTAAACATAAATTTTTGAAGTAAAACGGTAAATTGGAGTTTTCAGGTTTTACGGAATCGGACGATTTGATCGATTTTTAGGGTTTCGATGAATTAAATCATGTTTTATATTATAAGCAATGAGTTTTATAACTATAAGTAGTTTGTTGATGCTTATCTCGATCAATCGGCGTTTGTACGCCGATATCGAGCGATATTTGGTTCTTTTGCATGAGCGGGACATAAGTTTTAACCTATGCGCGTTTCGTGCGTCGTTTTGATGTTGTCCGTGATTCAGTTTACGATATTATATGTGTTTGCGTATAGGTACCCCTCACGTGGACTGCGGGCGATGAAGAAGAGGATGGCGACACCGTCTTCGGCACACAAGGACCAGGTGAGTAGATATATATCTACGGGGGGAAGTCGGGTGGATGGCGTTTAGCACCCCCGCAAACGTAGAATAGGGATAGTACTTATTGTCATTAGGAAGCAAGACGTGACCTTAGAATTTCGGTAAGTAGGACCCTAGTAGTGACCTTAGGTTGGACTAGATAGATTTAGAAAGACTTTACCCGAAGATGAATATCTTGGAGGAGATTCGTAGGTTTCAGGTAGATAAACACACGCACACACTGAGACTCGACGTGGTGTATATATATAGGACTAGGTGTAGGTATATATATATATATATACACAATACGTATACGTGATACAAGGTTGTGATATGATACACGGGGATGAAACAGTATAACTGGGCTTGATGCCGTGATTCTTGGCTATGCAATCGTATTAAAATGTTAGCGGATCATTAGAAAGTGATAATGAACAGGTATACATAAATTATAATGGGTAGTGATGATATTGAGGTACATGGGACTCTAAAATAGATCCCGAACTGTAACTTGTGAATGATCACGATATGATATATGTATGACTTGATTACGACATCATATAGGTGTAACCTGATGTCGATATCATATAGGTGTGACTTGATGACCATATGATATCAGTATGACTTAATCACAATATGATATATATGATAGGATATTTCTGAGGATAAATTAATGAGGTATATTTATGATGGCAATGTTATATAATTGATGTATGCGATTACATCATAGCACCTTGATCAGGACATGTGTTGCTGATGATATTATACGAATAATGAGACACGTAAGTGATATTTGACCTGTACCCGATATTGGGATGCCTTACGATGGATTTTACCGTACGAGGCATAGATGTGATGATTGATCCGCATTCTTGATTTGAGGAAGTCGTACTACGTACGTGACGCTATTGAGGTTGGATCGCCGACTATTAGAGATATGGACTCAGACTTTAGGTGTACTCCTACTTCTTATCGACTAGTTCTTAGGTTTAGTTTTTCTTAGGGGGTTAGATGGACACTAGTTTAGATTCGAGTCTTATAGTGGTAGTTATATTTATATATCAAATGGGTGGATAACACACATCTGTCTTTACTTTCATACCGTAATCATAATTTGCATGTTCATAGATATGTTTCTATAACCAGCATAAAACTTTGCCTATTAGGACACCAGCACCCTTACCGATGATGCGCATATTCCACGCACACTTATTGGCCGGCTCACATCATCATCGGTAATTGCTATGTCACGTACACTTTAGATCATATTATCTTTTATTGATAGAATCAGTTAACAACTAGACCGATATAATATTGTGATTACTCTCTGATGTTAGTATAGACACGGTATTTATTACTTAGACATTCATGCATTCATATTTCATGTTATCATGCTGTATTATGGGCATATGCCGACACTTATCATATACTTACTCATGATTTTGAGATTTGGGTTTCTATGAGATTTCTGGATTTTTGGGGAAAACCGCAAGAATATATAAAAACTTCTTTCTCTCTCCTCCTCTCTTTTTTAAAATATAAGATGCGGTTTTCTCGTGATGTATGTGTCGTCCACCATAAGATTTCATGTTTTCTGATGGATTTCGAGACCCGATTCGAGGAGTGGATGAACCGTCTCGGGTACATGGTAGGCCCGGTATGGTACCCCGGGGCAAGAAGATCGAGTTGTAGACGATGAGCCTAGCATGGGAAGGCTACCTACCGGTGATGTCTGGCGCGGCGGATATCCGGAGGATACCGACTGTTGTCGTGAGATTTGATGATATGGGTCGATCCGGACTGACGGAGCCCGAGATATTGAGACTTGAGATTTACATGTTTTGTGTCGATGCTTGACACGGATTTCATGGATTTCATTGTTGATATTTCAGATTCCTATACACATTTTACTATGATAACAGCTAAAGATTTCTTATACAGATATATCTTGATTTCAGGATTGATTATTTTACATTCATGGTGCATGCATATCCATTCATATGACATAGTATTATATGAGGCACTGACACGAGCACGGAGTATCTGCATTTACACGTAGTATTACCCTGCTATTACTAGATGATTGGGATATAGTAGTGTATTATTATGACCTAGGATAGCGTCGTGCATTCGATTTCTTTTCGTAGATGTCTTCTACTCACGAGTTGGCAACTCATCCCCGTTGTGCCAAATTTTATTACAGGTTCGATGTACAGGTTTCCCTGGCAGTTGCTGGCACATCATTTCATTCAGGGTGATTTGCACGGTAGGTTGGTTCACTTGTATCTGAACCACCATTGTACTTTTATTCTTTCATTTGTATCTAGTAAGCTCCATCAACCATACTTGTATTACTTGATAAGTTTATTGGACCAGTTATTTATTTCGACCTTAGAGTCACGCATGTATTATTCTGATTTGGTGGATTGTTTTCTTTTGGGTTTTGAGCCTCGCCCTTTGGCGTTGTATACTATTGTGTATTGTTGTGGTTGTTTCCGCCGGTTGGCGTTGAGCTAGCTCCCGTTTGGGGATGCTTTTTATTGTTTATGTATATTATACTTGTTGTACCCGTTTGGGGCCAGTTTTTTTTACAGAGGAGACTCTGCCGAAATTTTTAGGAAAATTTGCTGATGCTTTTAAACTTGTTTTCTTTTTCTTCTTCTTCTTCTTCTTCTTCTTCTATGGTTTAGATTTCTGGGCTTCGGCTTACTTAGGTTACGTGGCGCCTCTAGACGCTTCGTAATCTAAGTGCCGGTCACGTTCCGTACTTTCGGGTCGTGACAGTTTCCAATAAATAGAGCTATGGTCATCTAATCTTTGTGACATGACTGGCAAGTTTCACAAGATGTAAATTCAAACTGATTTAAATATGCATCTAAAATGTAACGTAAGCTAGTCGGGTCACATTGATATGACCTAGTCTACAATGCCTCAAGAAAGATCCGTTCATTTCTGAACTCTTCCTCTTGTATGTGTTCTGTATATTAGGAACTGTAGTTTGATTTAGAACGTCAATGCTTTTAGAATAATGTGCCTGAACCGATCAACTTTTTAAATGTTAAAAACAATATTCAACAATACAAAATTATATCCTTCTTTAATAAATAAAGAGATTGATATGATTTTGTATATCAGGTTCGATATCTAATAGCATTTGTTCCGAATCAATGTATTGGTAATACAGGGTGACAGTGACCAACAGACTTGGCTGCAACACTTGCACCATTTTCTGTCTTATGAAACTTTTCACCCTTTCTCAGTTCTCTACCTATCTGTATCTCATGTAACGGATTACATTTGCGGGATCCTGATTCGGTATCCAATACCCAGGACGTTGATGATATAGAGAAACAGTTCTTTGTAATGAACACACCCAAAGAAGATGCATCATTATGCACTTTCTTCGTTTGGGCCGCATGGGAATCCTGGTATTCCCCTAATTCCTGCTCTGTCTTATAACAATTATAAGTTGGAGCGGGACCAACGTTCCCCAGCTCAGTATAACAAGCGGGTTCGGTCAATAAATCCATATTATTATCTTGATTAAGGCGTGACATGGTCGCTACCTGGAGAGACAGAGAAGAAAACACTCTGCGTGCTCTCTTGCAAGATTAGATTGGTTATTTATTTTATCTAATCAGGATAGCTCCCACTGTTTTTATCAAATCTTCCTTCAAACCCTAAAAGGAAAGACTAGCCGGGATTAATTACACTCTACAAGTTCGCCAATCTTTCAGCCAGGCCAGTGTCGGTACTTTGAGGGAGGTTCCCCGTGCTTTCGCACGGACCTAATTAAAATAAACCTTGTTTTCCCAGGGGCGTAACCCGGTTGACACCTTTCTAGACACCCACTTGATCGGCTAATTGTAAAGTCCAAAACTCTCACAGGAGTAACAATTACTTGCAGTGGGTATCGGGATCCAACTATCATATAGAAGGTATGCAATCTCATTGCAAATTTCAACACTTGAAACTCCCGATAATGGTTTTTACCCCTAGCACTTATGACCTTGGCTAAGGTCAACAAATCATAAGCACTAGTCAAATTCTACCCGTCATTTCGTGATTAATTAGACCCACCCACATGACCCTTGGCTAAGGTCAACAAAGCCACATGACTGTCTTAACTAATCGCATCATATGCTGTGTAGGAAGACATCACTTAGCTACCGTACACTATGCCTCGGCTATGGTCGACAAACGTAGCACGAATACTAAGTACTCCACTTCCTAAAATGACGGAGGGTTGCGGATGGTTTTTTTTTTAAGAAAACCTTTAACGCTTTGAACTTGATCTCGTTGCGGAATCAAATGGTTTTTAAATGGAGTGTTTTTTAGGCTTTTCTAGTCTTGCTAAAGGGGTCACTCCCGGTGAAGGGATCGTCGGCCCTTTCGTCATCGAATAAGGTGCAGGATATATCATATATACTGCTGTGCAAAGCAAAAAACTATAGGAGAAATCAAAAGACAAACCGAGGGTTGTAACATCTGCCAGTTATTGCTAAAGGGGTCTCTCCCGGTGAAGGGATCGTCGGCCCTTTCCTCATCGAATAAGGTGCAGGATGCTCTACAAGGAACACCGCTATGCAAAACAACAACTAGAGCTACCAAATTTTATTTTGAAATTCGATTCCACAACATCTTTTAGGTTTGTTTTATTTCATTAATCTCATTAATGAATGTCCCATCATTTAAATCCACCTAAACATCACAGATAAATATAACGTACGCTGATGCCATCCGCATTCGCCTCGATGTCCTGTCTGCACCGTTAGGTTAGGTAACTAACATCAGAGCGAGGCAGGGCTAGCGCGGGTGTAAAACATAAGCAACGTCTATATAATATATCATATATACAATAAACAATATCTATCTGAACAAATCACATGATCACATCACAGATAACGCAGCAGAAAATATCATATGAAATATTGGATATACTAGGACGTCCGTGTTTTATTTTGAGCCTGCATAAAACACGGATTCCACGGTCGTGATGAATAGCCAATCCCATACCCCTAGACCCTTACGAGAGCGGAAAGAGACCCTACCAATTCTAGGGTTAGGAGACCCGGACTCGACTCCTCGAGATGGTCTCCCACTGGACCCTAGAACCCGGTTACTTGTGCTCCCCTCCTTGGGTCTATCCTAATGCGGAAAAGTAAATAATATACATCAACGGTGACATCTTCCGCAACCTGGAAGTGCCCCAATAAAAGAATATTACATACAAGTTTTTACATGAATGAAAATGAGAAACACTCATCTCACATTAAAAAAACCGGCTATTCAAACTCGACGATCCAATATAACATATCCAGCAACACATAACATCACATGTCATCAACGTAAGTAAATATGCCCATCCCAATTGTCGTTGACATATAGCAATGAAACCGGCGATATCACATATTACACTTACGGTCGCAGAAAAGAAAGTGTAAAACTACAACAGTTGGAATCCGCAACCTCCTTAGACATCCAATGCCTAATCATATGAATTCCCTAGATATCGCATGCCTAACAATTATAAACCCCGCATTTTAGTCTCAAAATCGAAAAATCTTTTCAATATCAAGTCGGGCAATTCAACAAGATTCCCGACATCCTAAACGAATGCTCGTCGCAAACTTTAGTAGACGGCCGCACCGCCGATACCGTCGACGAAGTGCACTAAGGCGGAACACCGCTGCCACGAGCAACCGAACGGATGCTTTCGGCGAAGGGGTTCTCCTACAGTCACTTGGTCGGGGCTATGGGGCGTGGCTATCTATTAAGTTTACCGGCGAGTATCCGCGTACGCAACGTGATTGCGACGGACTTTTGATCACATCAAAATCCCGTGGCAACCGATCAAGTGAGACTAGACTGCTAGATTTATAACATTCAAATGTTGTTGATTCCAATTATCATATCACATTCCAGATAAATAGAAAATGTTAAACTTTCCGATCGAACAATCAAAACACCCAAGGTTTCCCGAAAAGCTCAACACTTGAAATAAGTTTAAAAACATCCACTTCGTGCCACAGTACCAATGGTCCAGCCGTAGAAGGGTCAAGCGAACGCCTCACATGTGGCACGCCGTACTTCCCCAAACCCTAAGGTTCAATGGGCAGTTCAAGACGGTCACATAATCGAGTTAAGGTTTGTTGTCTTCTAGAGGGTCCATCGTATTACTTGCACTACTTGGAACGTTCTTAAACTACGGAAAAATCCAACACTTGGAAATTTCCCGGCAGGGGAAAAAGTGGGTATTTATATCCGGTCGAATCTTTTAACATGTTCTAAAATATCCGGAAAAACACATAGACGAAGTTAAACTTTCGATCGAATCAACGAACTCCCAATACAACCCAGAAAACTCAACAGTTTAGTATAGATTAAAAATTCCCAGAAAACAGAGGAATTACAGTCGGGCATTTATGTGCAAAGCACGTACCCAGAGTCACCATTATGGCCGTGGAACCGCCGCCCAAGCCAGGGTGGGGCTGCGGTTCCACGGCGCATTGGACGAGTTAGGGTCACGTGCTCCACAGTAATTCCTAGAAAACCCTGCTGAATTTTTTGACAATTTTTAATTCACAAAAAACCACAATTTCAGAAAATTAACAGAGAGGGGTCAAGTTTTAGGGTTTCGGGGTTCGATCGGGTTTCTAACTTCTTCTACACTTCGCCTAAAACTCTAGCTAGGCTCTGATACCACTGTAGGGTTCCTAGGCACACTCATGAGGTTCTACAACTGATCAACCATGCCAAAATCAAAAATTTATGTGCCGAGAAACCCTAAACAAGATCAATAACTAGAGGTAAGGCGAAACTACAAGCAAGTTAACAACTTTAACTACAAGTGAAAGGGACTACAACCTTTGTAGATCCGGTCCTCCACTTCTTTAGCTCCGTGATGACGTCCCTCCGCTGCGATCATCGGGATCCCGGACTCTAGCGTTGGTTTCATCGGAGAAATGATCGGGCTAGGTCATTGACTTCGATGCCGAAGATGATCTACGTCGAGGCGACTCAAACTCAAGCTCCATCTTCACTAGGTCATGAAACTTGTGAAGATAACACACTCTACTACATGGCAAGTGGTAGAGGATGAAGAAATAGGAAGTGGGTTCACTTTGGATTTGGATTTCTCACTTGATTTCATCACTTGGAAATTTCAAGAATGGTTTTCTTCACTTGAAAAAGATGAAGAAGAAGAAGAAAGAAAAATGAATTATCTTAAAAATAAATCAAGTGAAGTCTTCTCATATTGCAACCATGGGTGAAGATAACTCATGTAGAGAGCAAACCATAGTTTAGGTGATGGTTAGGTCAAAGCATAGAGTCAAAATGGTTAAGACTTTGAAAAATGCTAAGAAGCTTCATGAAGCTTAAAGTAAGAAAGAAAAAAGCCACCATTTTGTTTTTACAAAATAAATAAAGAAAATAAAACCCTAACCATTAACTAAACTTAGTTTAAAGCATACACACCCAAGTTTGCATGTATCATCAAACATAATACAAACTAGTGCACAAACATATATCATATATAGAATGTGCACAATCTAGTGAGAAAAAACAATCTTAAGTGAACCAATACTAGTTAACGTAAAGTAATATATCAAATATATAATTATACATTAAATCATTAAATCAACACTTGATTTAATGATCCGGTCATACTGCATATAACCGACTAATATCAAGTGTATCAATATATCGAATCAACATTTGATTCGGTAACCCGGCTATATCTTATATAACCGTCCGATGATACAAATCGCGAGAATAGAATTCAGTATCACATACCGGTATTATTCTCGGTCCCGCACATATCTCATATCCGCTCCTATTTCGTTTCGCTTGAGTCAGGAAACCTCTGTGTAGGACTCTAAAGACTCGTCAATACGCCGGCAGCAGGTGATGATCATATCAAACACCCACAAGCCGCAAGCGGTCTGCTAAACGTAACGGCCACCCGGGTATTGAGCGATCAGAAGATCAACGAGCAAGCCCGCTCACACTCCTATGAATCTAACCAGCAACACTTACCGTACAGTCCGGTCTGTTCGTCTGATATGTCGCATATCTCGCCTAGGGGTGGTAAACGTCATACCCCAGTAGCTTGATAAGTCATGCCGATGTAAGGTCCATAAAAAGCGTGAGACTACTGATAACTCTTACCAGTAAATCACTGCAACCCTGGCCAGGGATTTCCAGTTATGGCCAGTCGAGCATAGCGCAACATCAACCCCCAATACCGAGAGAGACGAATCCCCTCCTATCGCTCATTGCCTTCATATGAATCGGGACTGTACCCAAAAACCACCTGTTTGCACGACTCAGTAGAGCTGTGGTAGGGTGGAAATCAAAGCACAGTGGGAGACATATAAGACTCTATGACGATCTTGGGTCAACAGACTAAGCTGTACCAGTGTCACCAGAGAACTGCCATCTGACGTGAGGTATAATACCATCTGGGAGTTCTCGACGGGTCCGTTCAGTGTACCCAGTCTCCACTAAGCACCTGGATACCATCTCTGATGTCAAACACCAATGGATATGGGATCATCCATCGCCCATCACATGGGTCGAGAAGATATACACTAGTCTACTCTGGAATATCGATACCCCGTCTCGATATTCCCATGACTAGGAACATTGAAGGATGTACTCATGGACTACCCAGGCCCCACTAGTATGATCTGCATCATAGTCCTGGAAGTCGAGCACATATCCTAAGGGCTTTATCAACATGTAATAGAGAGACAGCAAGTATACATGTTAAGATAAAGAGTAAGCAGATAGCATACTATCATGTCGAGCAAGAAAGTCCTACCTATATATGTACCAGCATCCACTACAATATACATCCTATGTACAGTATTGGACTCTATGGCATACATATAACTAACAGTTTGATATGATCATCACCAACTGCCGGCGTATTGACGATTCTTTAGAGTCCTACACAGAGGTTTCTTGACTCAGGCAAAACGGAGTAGGAGCACATATGTGATATGTGCGGGACCGAGGATAATGCGATATGAGATACTGTATTCTATTCTCGCGATATTAGATATCAGCCGGGTCATCGGATCAAGTGTTGATTCGATGAATCGGTAAATGAGATATTAGTCGGTTATATGCGAAATAGCCGGATTGTCGGATCAAGTGTTGATTCGATAATTTAATGTATAATAATATATATGATATATTAAATTTCATTAACTAATATTAGCTCACTAAAATATTCTTTTTCTCACTCGGGTAATACATTGATATATATGCGATAAATGTTAAATTTATTATTTTATTTTGTTACAATAAATATTATATATGTGATATATAATATTGTAACATGATGTGGTTATTAATGAAACATGTTTAGTGGAGATTAAACATGGTTAGGGTTTGATTTGGGTTAAACTTTTCTAGAAGTTTCTAGAAGCTTTCTTTTTTGTTTTGGAAAAAATATTTGTGTTGATATTTTAAGTGACTCATCTTTTACTCAACCCAAACTCTAGCCGTAGTTAAATCTCTACAAACGTTAGTTTGACCATGGTTGCATTTCAAACCTTATCATAATTTTCATTATTCATCACAAAAGGATTGTTCACTATTCTTCTTCTTCTTCTTCCTTGATGAAAAGCTTTCTTGCTTTGCTTTTTGTGATGAAAGTGAGTGAGAATAAGAAAACAAATGAGAGAAAAAATCCTACTTCATCATTCTCATCTACCCTTGCCGTTTAGATGAGGGTGTTCACATCATTTTGAGAGTGAGAGCTTGTGTTAATGAAACTTCAAGGTAGATCATCTTTGTTATCGAAGATCGGAAACAAGCTTGCATCTTTCTCTTCGTGGAGCCTCTCAAGAGTCTGGAACATGATGATCGCAGCGAAGGGACCTCAACACGGAGCTTTAGAAGTGAAGGACTGGATCTACAAAGGTTGTAATCCCTCTCATTTAGTGTTAAAGTGTTTAACATGCTTGTTTTCGCCTAAACTCTAGTTTAAAGATCCGGCTTTGGGTTGTTCGGCACGGCTAAATTTTAAATCGGGCATGGTTGATGCCACGTAGACCCTTGTGCGTGTGCCTAGCAACCCTACAGTAGTATTAGAGCCAAGCTAGAGCTTTAGGTGAAGTTTAGGCGAAGTTTAAAGTCCGATCGAACCCGGAAACCCCGATATATTCCCTTCTCTGGATATTTTTCAAAAATGTTATTTTTTCTGTATTAAAAATGCTCAGAAAATTTTGCAGGGAAACATAGGAATTACTGTGAAGTACGGACCTCTAAATCCCTCACGTGACTGCGGAACCGCGGCCAAACCACGCACATAGCCGCGGTTCCGCAGCTGAACAGTATCATTGGGGCCAGCAACTTCACAATAATATTCCTGGGTTCTTTTGCACTATTCTGGGAATTTTTAATTCCACTCAAGTGTTGAGTTTTCTGGGTTGTATTGGGGACTCGTTGATTCGATCGGATAATTTAACTTCGTTTAAGTTTTTTCCGGATAATTTTAGAAAATGTTAAAAAGTTCGAACGGATATCAATAACTCACTTTTTCCCCTATCGGATAATTTTTCAAAAGTTGGATTTTTCCGTAGTTTAAGAACGTTCTAAGTCATGCAAGTAACGCGGTGGACCCTCTAGATGACAACAAAACTTAACTCGATTATGTGACCGTCTTGAACTGCCTCTAAACCTTAGGGTTTGGGGCAGTACGGCGTGCCACATGTGAAGCGTTGGCTTGACCCTTCTACGGCTAGACCATTGGTACTGTGGCATGTGATGGATGTTTTTAAACTAATTTCAAGTGTTGAGAACTATTTAGGAAAACTTGGGTGTTTGTTTATTCGATCGGAAAGTTTGATACTGTCTATTTATCTGGAATGTTGTACAATATTTGGAATCTACAAGTAGTTATGAGATAACTAATTTGAATGTTATAAATCTAGCAGTTCAGTCTCAACTGATCGGTTGCCACGGAATTTTGTTGTGATCAAAAGTCCGTCGCAATCACGTAGCGTACGTGGATACTCGCCGGGTAAACTTAATAGATAGCCCTGACCAAGTAACTGTAGGAGAACCCCGTCGCCAAAAGCATCCGTTTGGGTGCTCGCGGCAGCGGTGTTCCGCCTTAGTGCACTTCGTCGACGGCATCCGGGGGTGCGTCCGTCTACTAAAGTTTGCGACGAGCATTCGATCACGATGTCGGGAATCTTGTTGAATTGCTCGACTTGATATTGAAAGAGTTTTCGATAATGAGACTAAAATGCGGGGTTCATAATTGTTAGGCATGCGATGACTAAGGAATTCATTTGGTTAGGCATACGATGTCTAAGGAGGTTGCGGATTCCAACTGTTGTAGTTTTACACTTTCTTTTCTGTGACCGTAAGCGTAGTATGTGGTGTATCGCCGGCTTCGTTGCTATACATCAACGACAATCGGGATACGCATACTTGCTTACGTTGATGATATGAGATATTATGTGTTGCTGTGATATGTTATATTGGATCGTTGCGTTCTGAATAGCCGGGGGTTTAATGTAAGATGAGAGTTTTTCTTTTTCATTAATGTAAAATTCATTTGTATGTAATATTCTTTTATTGGGGCACTTCCGGGCTGAGGATGATGTCACCATTGTATATTATTTACTTTTCCGCATTAGGTAGACCCAAGGCGGGGAGCACAAGTGACCGGATTCTAGGGTCCAGTGGGAGACCATCTCGAGGAGTCGAGACTGGGTCTCCAAACCCTAGAATTGGCAGAGTTGCTTGCTCTTTCGTAGGGGTCTAGGGATTTGGGTTTGGCTATTCATCGCGACCGTGGAATCCGTGTTTTATACAGGCTCATATTAAAAACACGGACGTCCTAGTATATCCAATATTTCATATATGTTCTTCTGCTGCAATGTTCTGTGATGAGATTATATTACTGCCTGAGACGAATGTTTATATGATATATATGAGATATATGTTATATTGCAGATTTCGTTTCAAATGTGATGCTTGTGAAGCATAGTAAAATGGGACTTCATTAATGAGATTAATGAAATAAAAGAAACCTAAGATGTTATAGAAACTTGTTTAAAAACTGGTAGCTCTAGTTTTTGCTTTGCATAGCGGTGTTCCTTGTAGAACATCCAGCACCTTATTCGATAAGGAAAGAGCCGAGATCCTTTCACCGGGAGTGACCTCTTTAGTAAAACTAGCACATGCTACAAACTCGGTTTGTCTTTTGATCTTTTCTATAGTTCTTGCTTTGCATAGCGATATTTGTGAAATATCCTGCACCTTATTCGATGAGGAAAGAGCCGACGAACCCTTCACCCGGAGTGCCCTCTTTAGCGAAACTAGAAAAGCTTCAAAAAAATTCCATTTAAAAATCACTCAATTCTACACCGATATCAAGTTCATTACGCAAAGGGTTTTCATAAAAACCTGTCGTAGCCCTCCGTCATTTCAGATAAGTACTACTTAGTATTCGTGCTACGGTAGTTTGGCATTCGTCAAGGCGTAGTGTACGGTAGCTAACTAGTGCTTATCTGCTAGCATATGATGCGATTGGATTAGAGTGTTCGTACGGCGTTGTTTGGTATTCGTCAAAGGTCGTGCGGGTGGGTTTAATTCAATCAGGAAATGTACGGGTTGAACTTGACTAGCGGACTATGGGTGGTTTGGCATTCGTTAAGGTCATAGGACGCTAGGGGTAAAATATTATTGGGAATTTCAAGAGTTGAAATTTGCAATGAGATTGCAAACCTTCTATGAGATAGTTGGATCCCGATACCCGCTGCGAGTAAGAGTAACTCCTGGGAGAGTTTTACACATTACAATTTGCAGATCAAGTAGGTGTCTAGAAAGGTGTTAACGGGGTTACGCCCCTGGGAAAACGAGGTTTATTTTAATTAGGTCCATGCGAAAGCACGGGGAACCTCCCTCAAAGTACCGTCACTGGCCTGGTCGAAAGATTGGCGAACTTGTAGGCTGTAATTAATCCCGGCTAGTCTTTCTTTTTAGGGTTTGAAGGAAGATTTGACTAAAACAGTGGGAGACATCCTGATTAGATAAATTGATAACCAATCTAATCTTGTAAAAGCGCACGCTGAGTGTTTTCTTCTCTCTCTCCTGGTTACGACTATGTCACACCTTAATCAAGATAATAATACGGATGTATTGACCGAACCCGCTTATTATATTGAGCTGGGGAACGTTGGTCCCGCTCCAACTTATAATTGTTATAAGACAGAGCAGGAAATTAGGGAATACCAGATTTCCCGTGCCGCCTAAACGAAGAAAGTGCATGCTGATGCATCATATTCGGGTGTGTTCATTACATAGAACTGTTTCTCAGTATCCTTTACGTCTTGGGTATGAGATACCGGATCAGGATTTCGCATATGTAATCTGTTACATGGGCTACAGATAAGTAGAGAACTGAGAACGGGTGATAAGTTTCATAAGATAGAAACGGTGCAAGTGTTGCAACCAAGTCTGTTGGTCACTATCACCCTATATTACCAAAATACATTAATTCTAAACGAATGTTATTAGATACCGAACCTGATATACAACATCATATCAATCTCTTTATTAGTAAAGAAGGATATAATTTTGTATTGTTGGATAATGTTTTGAACATTTCCTATATCAAGGGTTGATCGGTTCAGACACGTTATCTAAAAGCATAGACGTTCTAAATCAAACTACAGTTCTTAGTATACAGAACACACACAAGAGGAAGAGTTCATAAATGAACGAGTCCTTCTTGAGGCATTGTAGACTAGGTCATATCAATGCGATCCGACTAGCTAAGTTACATTTAGATGCATATTTAATTTATTTTGAATTTACATCTTGTGAAACTTGCCGGTCATGTCACAAAGATACGATGACCATAGCTCTGTTTATTGGAAACAGAGAAAGAGTTAGAGAACTCTTGGGATTGATACATGTTGATGTATGAAAGTCCCCTGTCTACACATGCCAAGACCGGTTCTTTGTACTTCATTATATTCACTGATGATCTCTCAAGATTCACACATGTATTCCTGTTGAAACACAAGCCTGAAGCTTTTGAGATATTCACAGAATATAAGTTAGAAGTAGAGAACCAAAAACGGGTATAAGTATTATGTCCTTTGATGAGATCAAGGAGGAGTATACTTGAGCACGGAAATCCTGGACTATTCTAAAGGAGAATGAGATTCTCTCTCAGCATTACTCTTCCGTATACACCACAGCATGTAGGTATATCGGGGCAGAGCAATAGCACCCTATGTGATATGGTGTGCTCTACGATGAGTACTACTGAGTTTCCTATTTCCGTTTGGGAGTTATGCACTTGAGAAGCTGCATACCTATTGAATAAGGTTCAAATCAAATCAGTTGCCTACCATTTCATATGTGATATGGAAAAGGAAGAGCCCATATCTTAAGTTTGATAAGATTTGGGGTTGAACGGCCTATGTCTAAAAAGCAAAATCCGGACAAGCTCGAGGCAAAGTCAGATCTGTGGAAGTTTGTTGGATATCCCAAGCATTCGCAAGGGAATATCTTCTACCTAACCGAGGAACAAAAATGTTTTGTTTCTCAACATGCCACCTTTGTGAAAGGAAATTTCATGCGGAAAATTAGTGGTCATGAGGTAGAACTGGAAGGAGTTCCATCTATACAAACTACAGCAGATGATTTGGTAAAACCGAAGGATTCAATAGTAACCAACGAAGCTCAGCCTCTCCGCCGATCTAGTAGGGTTCCTTACCCACATGAGAGATATTTCGGTTTCTCTATGACAATGGGAGCGAGGATTACATCATGAGATGATGACCCAACTAGTTTCGAGCTGGCCATCAGGAGTGGGACTCTGTAGAAATGGCTGGATGCTTAGCGATCTCTGATGGAATCCTTATACACCAACAATGTATGGACTTTGGTTGCTTTATCTGAAGGGTTAAATCCCCATCAGGAGCAAGTATATCTTGAGAAGATTACTTGGTGTACATGGAAAAGTTGAGACTTTCAAAGCTATGCTTAAGTCCATCCAGATCCTACTTGCCACGGCTACATACCATGACTACGATATCAGGCGGTTGGGTGTCATGACTGCTTTTCTAAAATAATGATTTAGAAGAGAGCGTCTATAGGTACACAGCCAGAGGGCTTCATAGACAGTGGGAGCAGCGGAAACGTGAGCAAGATGTTTTATGTGATAAATCAGGCATCGCGGAGTTGGAACGTCTGTTTTGATGTGGTAGTCAAAGAGTTTGACTTCATCAAAATGGTAGATGAACCTTGTATATACAAAAGGGTAGTAGGGAGTATGGTGGTGATCCTCGTAGAGTACGCGGAAGACATACTCCTGATAGGGAAGGAGTTTCCTATGCTACGCTTGGTCAATCTCCGCTTATCACAAGGATTCTCCATATAGGATCAAAGTGATACCTCCTAAATCATGGGTTATGGATCGATGGGATAGATCTAATTGGATGTTAGGAATCGCACTAGTTGTAGTGAGATGGTATCAAACGATCCTGGGGAGAATCACTGGAAAGGTTCCAGGATGATAAGGATGACTGAATGTCAGTCGCAGGCATTGTCTTTACCTTCAGAGGAGGGACGGTATGTTGGAAGAGTTCCAAGCTAGATACCGTGACTTACTAGACGATCAAAGACAAGATACATCGTTACCAAGGATGCTACCAAAGAGGCAGTCTGGATATATGTAAGTTCATGAGATGAACTTCGTTTCTACCATTGTGTAACAATGGAGTTGTGGCTTTAGCTAAGGAACTACCGTCCCATCAGAAATCCAGATATAATTCTTAGGCAGTATGACCTAATCATGGAGATGGTTGATCTCCAGGAAGATCGAGGTTAGGAGAGTAGACACAGAGGAAAACAGCGCGGATCCACTGACAAAAGCCTTTTTCCCAGTAGAGACTTTTATGAGATGGTTGAGTATGAAATACTACAACCACAGCTAATTGTTGGGTATGTGATACCACAACAGATGGCCTTAGTGCAAGTGGGAGATTGTTAGTTATATGTATGCCCTAGAGGCCATTTCTGTACATATGATGTATATTGTAATGGATGCTTGGACATATATAAGGAGGACTTTCTTGCTCGACATGATAGTATGCTATCTGGTTGTACTTTATCTTAACATGTACTCTGATTGTCTCTATGTTACATGTTGATAAAGCCCTTAGGATATGTACTTGACTACCAGGACTATGATGAGATCATACTAGTGGGGCCACGGTAGTCGACGAGTACATCCTATAACTGTTCTTAGTCGAGGGTGTATCGAGACAAGGCATCGATACACCAGAGTAGACTGGCGTATACGCATCTTGACCCATATGATGGGCGATGGATGATCCCATATCCATCGGTGTTTAACATCAAGGATGGTGTACGGGTGCTCAGTAGAGACTGGGTACACTGGATGGACTCGCCGAGAACTCCCAGATGGAATTATACCTCACGTCAGATGGCAGTTCTCCGGTGACACTGGTACAGAGTAGTCTGTTGAACCGAGATCGTCATAGAGTCTTGTGTGATTCCCACTGTGCTTTGATTTCCATCATACCACGTCCAAGAGGGCGTGCAAAAAGGTGGCTTTTGGGTACAGTCCCAAATCACATGGAGGCAATGAGCGATAGGAGGGGATTCGTCTCTCCCGGTATAGCGAGTTGATGTTGTGCTGTGTTCGATTGGCTATAACTGAAAATCCCTGGCCAGGGTTGCTGAGATTTACCGGTAAGTGTTATCAGTAGTTCGTCGAACTGTTATAGTCCTCATATCGACACGACTTATCAGGCTACTGGGGTCTGACGTTTACCACCCCTAGGCGAGATATGCGACATATCAGACGACGAGACCGGACTGTACGGGAGTGTTACTGATTGGATTCGCAGGAGAATGTACAGGCTTGCTTGTTGATCTTTTGATCTCCCAATACCTGGGTGGCTGTTACGTTTAGCTGACCGCTTGAAGCTTGTGGGTGTTTGATATGATCATCACCTACTGTCGGCGTATTGACGATTCTTTAGAATCCTACACACAGGTTTCGTGACTCAGGAAAAATGGAGTAGGAGCACATATGTGATATGTGCGGGACCGAGGATAATGCGATATGAGATACCGTATTCTATTCTCGCGATATTTGATATCAGCCGGGTCATCGGATCAAGTGTTGATTCGATGAATCGGTAAATGAGATATTAGTCGGTTATATGCGATATAGCCGGATTGTCGGATCAAGTGTTGTTTTGATAATTTAATGTATAATAATATATATGATATATTAAATTTCATTAACTAATATTATCTCACTAAAAGATTCTTTTTCTCACTCGGGTAATACATTGATATACATGCGATATATGTTTATTGTATTATTTTATTTTGTTACAATAAATATTATATATGTGATATATAATATTGTAACATGATGTGGTTATTAATGCAACATGTTCAGTGGAGATTAAATATGGTTAGGGTTTGATTTGGGCTAAGCTTTTCTAGAAGTTTCTAGAAGCTTTCTTTTTTGTTTTGGAAAAGATATTTGTGTTGATATTTTAAGTGACTCATCTTTAACTCAACCCAAACCCTAGCCCTAGTTAAATCTCTACAAAGGTTAGTTTGACCATGGTTGCATTTCTAACCTTATCATAACTTTCATTATTCATCACAAAAGGATTGATCACTATTCTTCTTCTTTTTCTTCCTTGATGAAAAGCTTTCTTGCTTTAATTTTTGTGATGAAAGTGAGTGAGAATAAGAAAACAAATGAGAGCAAAAATCCTACTTCATCATCCTCATCTACCCTTGCTATTTAGATGAGGGTGTTCACTTCATTTTGAGAGTGAGAGCTTGTGTTAATGAAACTTCAAGGTAGATCATCTTTGTTATCGAAGATCGGAAGCAAACTTGCATCTTTCTCTTCGTGGAGCCTCTCCAGAGTCTGGAACACGATGATCGCAGCGAAGAGAATTCAACACGGAGCTTTAGAAGTGAAGGACCGGATCTACAAAGGTTGTAATCCCTCTCACTTGGTGTTAATGTATTTAACATGCTTGTTTTCGCCTAAACTCTAGTTTAAAGATCCGGCTTTGGGTTGTTCGGCAGGGCTAAATTTTAAATTGGGCATGGTTGATGCCTCGTAGACCCTTGTGCGTATGCCTAGCAACCTTTCAAAGATTTGGTGGAACCGTTAGATTGAGTAGTCCCAGACGAACCTTAGCTACTCCACAGATCTGGTAGGATTTCACATCCACCCGAGAGATACTACGGTTTTCTCATAGACGGGGATCGAGAGGATTGCATCTTGGAAGAAGATGATCCTACAAGTTTCAAGAAAGCCATTATCAGTAGGGACTCTGATAAATGGCTAGATGCTATGCAATCCTAAATAGAGTCCATGTACACTAATAATGTGTTGACCTTAGATATTGCTCCACCAAGGGTAAAACCCGTTGGATGCTAATGGATCTACAAAAGGAAGTTTGGTGCAGATGGACAGGTGGAAACCTATAAGGCTAGACTTGTTGTTAGTGTTATATGACCTAAAGGCCATTATTGTATCATACTGTTTGTATATTACATATTGGAAGCTTGGATATACACGGATATAGTAACAGTCTTGCTCAAAATGATAGTATGCTACCTGGTTTGTTTCTACCTCAATATGTGCATGTGTTTCTTTTAACATATCGCTTATACATATTGGTAGAGCCCTTAGGATCTTTGCTTGATTACCAGCGTTGTGATGGCAGTCACACTAGTGGGGACTGGGTAGTCTATAAGCACATCCTATACAAGTCCCTAGTCATAGGATTATCGAGACGGGGCATCGATACTCCAGAATAGACTAGTGTATACACTTCTCATCCCAGCAAGAGAGATGGTCTGTCCCATAGCCATTAGTACGTCGTACTAGAGATAGTATGCAGGTGCTCATTGGGTTATGAGTACACTGGACAGGACTCGTATGGAACTGCTGGTGGGTACTATACCTATCGTCGGGTGGCAGTTCCTAGGTGACATGAGTACAGCTTAGTCCGTTGACTTGACACTGCTACTTCGCCTCGAGTGTGTTCCCATTGTTCTTTGATTACTACCCTACTACGACTCAAAGGAGTCATGCAAACAGGTAGTAGTTAGGTGCAGTCCCGAAACACTTGGAGACAGTGGCGGTTAGATAGGATTCGTCTCTCCCAGTATTGGGGGTTGATATCGCGCTGTGTTCGGAAAGCCATTACACAAAGTCCTTAGCCAAGGCAAGCGAGATTTACTGGTAGGTACTCCAGTAGTTTCTCAGGGTGTTTTGGGCTACACTCCGTGTAAAATTTAAGAAAAATAAAATATTTTTTTGGGAATTTATAAAATTAAATAATAAATATCATGAATATTTTGATAATGCGGTATAATTAAATACCGATAAATTGGGAAATATTTGGAAAATTATAGGAATTTCTGAAATGAGGGTGTTTTATTTGATTTAAGCAAATTATGAATTTTTATAATTAATTATATACAATTTTAATGCTAATCGCGATTAAGTATCGTTAATCATGCATTAAGCTTGTTTTGTGCATGTGACATGCACCAAGTCATCTTTCACATTTTTACATTTTCCTACCATGATCTTTTCTTATTTTCATTGCATGGTTTAGTTCTAAAATGAGAAGAATAGAAAAGATAAAGGGAAATAGAAAAGAAAAGAAAAGAATAAAGAATTGGGGACAAGGAGGGATGGGCAAGAGAGAGAAAGGAGAGAGAGGTGAGGGGTCTTGACCATTCTCCCATTTCTTTCCTCCATTATTTCCTTCTTCATTTTTCCCTCTCGCTCTCCCATGGCTGCCCTCTCTCCCTCCTCCACTAAACCTTCACAAACACCCTCAATCCCTCATCAAAACTCCATCCCCCTTTGACTAAAATCATGCACAAGCTCCCTACAAACACATTGGACCAAGAAAAATCAGTTTTTGAGCACTTGGGGCAACTCAAGAATTTTCTTGAGTTGCCAAATGAGATAATCCTTGAACCATTAGAATAGTATTACATTTGCTTGTAGGGTTGCTAGGCACACGCACAAGGGTCTACGAGGCATCAACCATGCCCGATTTAAAATTTAGCCGTGCCGAACAACCCTAACCAAGATCTTTATACTATAGTTCAGGCGAAAACAAGCATGTTAAACAGTTTAACACTAAGTGCGAGGGATTACAACCTTTGTAGATCCGGTCCTTCACTTCTCAAGCTCCGTGTTGAGATCCCTTCGCTATGATCATCGTGTTCCGGACTCTCGAGAGGCTCCAAGAAGAGAAAGATGCAAACTTGCTTCCGATCTTCGATAAGAAAGATGATCTATCTTGAAGTTTCATTAACACAAGCTCTCACTCACAAATGAAGTGAACACCCTCATCCAAAAGGCAACGATAGATGAGGATGATGAAGAAGGATTTTTTCCCTCATTTATTTTCTATTTCTCACTCATTTTCATCACTTGGCAAAAAGCTAGAAAGCTTTTCAATGGAAAAAGAAGAAAGAGGAAGATGATAATTCATTTATGATGAATAATGAAAATAAGATAATGATTAATAATACAACCATGGTTAACCATGACTAGGCTAACCCTTGTAGAGACTTAACCAAGGGTAAGGATTTGGGTTGGGTTAATAATGAGTCACTTGAAAATATCATAACTCAAAACAAAAAGAAACCTTCTAGAAGGTTCATGAATGCACTAACCCAAATCAAACCCTAACCTTGTTTAATCTCCACTAAACAAGTTGCATTAGTTATCATATCATGTTACAATATTATATATTACATATATAATATTTATTGTAACAAAATAAAATAATACAATTAACATATATCACATATATATCAATATATTACCCGAGTGAGAAAAAGAATCTTTTAGTGAGGTAATATTAGTTAATGTAATTTAATATATCATATATATTATTATACATTAAATTATCGAATCAACAGTTGATCCGACAATCCGGCTATATCGTATATAACCGACTAATATCACATTTACCGATTCATCGAATCAACACTTGATCCGATGACCCAACTGATATCAAATATCGCGAGAATAGAATACGGTATCACATATCGCATTATCCTCGGTCCCGCACATATCACATATGTGCTATTAATTCGTTTTTCCTGAGCTAAGAAACCTCTGTGTAGGACTCTAAAGAATCGTCAATACGTCGGCAGTAGGTGATGATCATATCAAACACCCACAAGCTGTAAGTGGTCAGCTAAACGTATCAGCCACCCAGGTATTGAGCGCTCAGAAGATCAACCAGCAAGCCTATACATTCTCCTGTGAATCCAATCAGCAAAACTCCCGTACAGTCCGGTCTCGTCGTCTGATATGTCGCATATCTCGCCTAGGGGTGGTAAACATCAGACCCCAGTAGCTAGATAAGTCGTGTCGATTTGAGGTCTATAACAGTTCGAGAAACTACTCATAACACTTACTAGTAAATCTCAGCAACCCTGGCCAGGGATTTCCAGTTATAGCCAATCGAACACAGCACAACATCAACTCCCTATACCGGGAGAGACGAATCCCCTCCTATCGCTAATTGCCTCCACGTGATTCGGGACTGTACCCAAAAGCCACCTTTTTGCACGCCCTCTTGGACATGGTATGATGGAAATCAAAGCACAGTGGGAATCACACAAGACTCTATGACGATCTCGGGTCAACAGACTACTCTGTACCAGTGTCACCGGAGAACTGCCATCTGACGTGAGGTATAATACCATCTGAGAGTTCTCAGCGAGTCCGTCCAGTGTACCCAGTCTCCATTGAGCACCCATACTCCATCCTTGATGTCAAACACCGATGGATATGGGATCATCCATCGCCCATCATATGGGTCAAGATGCGTATACGCTAGTCTACTCTTGTGTATCGATGCCCTGTCTCGATACACCCTCGACTAGGAACAGCTATAGGATGTACTCGTCGACTACCATGGCCCTACTAGTATGATCTCATCATAGTCCCAGTAGTCGAGTACATATCATAAGGGCTTTACCAACATGTAACATAGAGACAATCAAAGTACATGTTAAGATAAACTATAACCAGATAGCATACTATCATGTCGAGAAAGAAAGTCCTCCCTATATATGTCCAAGCATCCATTACAATATACATCGTATATACAGTAATGGCCTCTAGGTCATACATATAACTAACAATCTCCCACTTGCACTAGGGCCAACTGTTGTGGTATCACATACCCAACAATTAGCTGTGGTTGAAGTATCTCATACTCAACCATCCCATAAAAGTCTCTACTGGGAAAAAGGCCTTTGTGAGTGGATCCGCGCTGTTGTCCCCTGTGTCTACTCTCCTAACCTCGATCTCCCTGAAGATCAACCATCTCCATGATCAGGTGATACTGCCTAAGAATTATATCTGGATTTCTGATGGGACGGTAGTTCCTTGGCTAAAGCCACAACTCCATTGTCACACAATGGTAGGAACAAAGTTCATCTCATGAACTTATATCTATCCAGACTGCCTCATTGGCAGCATCCTTGGTAACGATGTATCTTGTCTTTAATCGTCTAGTAAGTCACGGTATCAAGCTTGGAACTCTTCCAACATACCGTCCCTCCACTGAAGGTAAAGAAAATACCTGCGACTGACATTCAGTCATCCTTATCACCCTGGAACCTTTCCAGTGACTCTCCCCAGGATCGATTGATACCATCTCACTACAACAAGTGAGATTCCTAACGTCCATTTAGATCAATCTCATAGATCCAAAACCCAGGATTTAGGAGGTATCAGCTTCGATCCTATATAGAGAATTCTTGTGATAAGCGGAGATTGACCGAGCGTAGCATAGGAAACTCCTTCCCTATCAAGAGTATGTCATCCACGTACTCTACGAGGATCACCACCATACTCTCTACTACCTTTTTGTATATACAAGGTTCATCTACCATTTTGATGAAGTCAAACTCTTTGACTATCACATCAAAACAGATGTTCCAACTCCGCAATGCCTGTTTTATCACATAAAACATCTTGCACACATTTCCGCTGCTCCCACTGTCTACGAAGCCCTCTAGCTGTGTACTTATAAATGCTCTCTTCCAAATCAATATTTAGAAAAGCAGTCATGACACCCAACCACCAGATATCATAGTCATGGTATGTAGCCGTGGCAAGTAGGATCTGGATAGACTTAAGCATGGCTTTGAAAGTCTCAACTTTTCCATGTACACCAGGTAATCTTCTCAAGATATACTTTCTCCTGATGGGGATTTTTCCCTTCAGATAAAGCAACCAAAGTCCATACCTTTTTGGTGTATAAGGATTCCATCTCAAATCGCTAAGCATCCAGCCATTATTACAGAGTCCCACTCCTGATGGCCAGCTCAAAACTAGCTGGGTCATCATCTCATGATGCAATCCTCGCTCCCACTGTCATAGAGAAACCGAAGTATCTCTCAGGTGGGTGAGGAACCCTACTAGATCGACGGAGAGACTGGGGTTCGTTGGAATCTATTGAATCCTTCGGGTTTAGCAAATCATTAACTGCAGTTTGTATAGCTGGAACCTTTCCAATTCTACAGAACAGACCTTGCCTCGAGCTTGTCCGGATTTTGCTTTTTAGACATAGGCCAGACAACCCTAAATCTTAACAAACTTAAGATATGGGCTCTTCCCTTTTCATATAACATATGAAGTGGTAGGCAACCGATTTGATTTGAACCATATTCAATAGGTATGCAGCTTCACAAGTGCATAACTCCTAAAAGGAAATAGAAAACTCGGTAGTACTCATCATAGAGCACACCATATCACATACGGTGTGATTGCTCCACCCCGATACACCGATGTGCTGTGGTGTATACGGAGGAGTAATGCTGAGAGAGAATCTCATTCTCCTTTAGAATAGTCCAGGAATTCCATGCTCAAGTGTTCTTCTCCTTGATCTCATCAAAGGACATAATACTTATACCCGTTTTTGGTTCTCTACTTCTAACTTATATTCATTGAATTTCTCAAAAGTTCCAGACTTGTGTTTCAACAGGAACATATGTCCGGATCTTGAGAGATAATCAGTGAATGTAATGAAGTACAAAGAACCGGTCCTGGCATGTATAGACAGGGGACCTTCATACATCAGCATGTATCAATCCCAAGAGTTCACTAACTCTTTCTCTGTTTCCAATAAACAGAGCAGTGGTCATCTTATCTCTGTGACATGACCGGCAAGTTTCACAAGATGTAAATTCAAACTAATTTAAATATGCATCTTTATATAACTTCAGCTAGTCGGGTCGCATTGATATGACCTAGTCTACAATGCCTCAAGAAGGATTTGTTCATTTCTGAACTTTTCCTCTTATGTGTATTCTATACGTTAAGAACTGTGGTTTGATTTAGAACGTCAATGCTTTTAGATAACCTGCCTGAACCGATCAACTCTTGATATAGGAAATGTTCAAAACATTATCCAACGATACAAAATTATATCCTTCTTTACTAATAAAGAGATTGATATGATGTTGTATATCAGGTTCGGTATCTAATAACATTCGTTCAGAATCAATGTATTCTGGTAATACAGGGTGATAGTGACCAACAGATTTGGCTGCAACACTTGCACCGTTTTCTATCTCATGAAACTTATCACCCGTTCTCAGTTCTCTACCTCTCTGTAGCCCATGTAACAAATTACATTTACGGGATCCTGATTTGGTATCTCATACCCAGGACGTAAAGAATACTGAGAAACAGTTCTATGTAATGAACACGCCCGAAGAAGATGCATCAATATGCACTTTCTTCGTTTCGGGGGCACGGGAATTCTGGTAATCCCCTATTTCCTGCTCTGTCTTATAACAATTATAAATTGGAGCGGGACCAATGTTCCCTAGCGCAATATAACAAGCGGGTTCGGTTAATACATCCGTATTATTATCTTGATTAAGGTGTGACATAGTCGTAACCAGGAGAGAGAGAGAAGAAAACACTCAGCATGCGCTTTTACAAGATTAGATTGGTTATCAATTTATCTAATCAGGATTCTCCCACTGTTTTAGTCAAATCTTCCTTCAAACCCTAAAAGGAAAGACTAGCCGGGATTAATTACACTCTACAAGTTCGCCAATATTTCAGCCAGGCCAGTGCCGATACTTTGAGGGAGGTTTCCCGTGCTTTCGCACGGACCTAATTAAAGTAAACCTCATTTTCCCAAGGGCGTAGCCCCGTTAACACCTTTCTAGACACCTACTTGATCGGCTAATTGTAATGTGTAAAACTCTCCCAGGAGTAACTCTTACTCGCAGCGGATATCGGAATCCAACTATCTCATAGAAGGTATGCAATCTCATTGCAAATTTCAACACTTGAAATTTCCAATAATATTTTACCCCTAGTGACTTATGACCTTAACTATGGTCAACAAATCATAAGCACTAGTCAAGTTCTACCCGTCATTTTTTGATTAAATAGACCCACCCACATGACCCTTAACTAAGGTCAACAAAGCCATATGACTGTCCTAACTAATCGCATCATATGCTATATAGGAAGACATCACTTAGCTACCGTACACTGTGCCTTAACTAAGGTCAACAAACACAGCACGAATAATAAGTACTCTACTTCCTAAAATGACGGAAGGTTACGATAGGTTTTTAAGAAAACCTTTTGCATAATGAACTTGATATCATTGTAGAATCGAGTGATTTTTAAATGGAATGTTTTTGAGGCCTTTTCTAGTTTTGCTAAAGAGGTCACTCCGGGTGAAGGGATCGTCGGCTCTTTCCTCATCGAATAAGGTGCAGGATATTTCACAAATACCACTATGCAAAGCAATAACTATAGAAGCAATCAAAAGACAAACCGAGTTTGTAGCATCTTCTAGTTTCACTAAAGATGTCACTCCCGGTGAAGGGATCTCGGCTCTTTTCTTATCGAATAAGGTGCTGGATGTTCTACAAGGAACACCGCTATGCAAAGCAAAAAGTAAAGCTACCAGTTTTCAAACAAGTTTCTACAACATCTTAGGTTTCTTTTATTTCATTAATCTCATTAATGAAGTCCCATTTTATTATGCTTCACAAGCATCTCATTTGAAACGAAATCTGCAATATAACATATATCTCATATATATAATATAAACATTCATCTCAGGCACTAATATGATCTCATCACAAAATATTGCAACAGAAGAACATATATGAAATATTGAATATACTAGGACGTCTGTGTTTTATTACGAGCCTGTATAAAACACGGATTCCACGGTCGCGATGACTAGCCAAACCCACATCCCTAGACCCCTACGAGAGCGGCAAGCAACACTGCCAATTCTAAGGTTAGGAGACCCGCTCTCGACTCCTCGAGATGGTCTCCCACTGGACCCTAGAACCCGGTTACTTGTGCCCCCCGCCTTGGGTCTACCTAATGCGGAAAAGTAAATAATATACAATGGTGACATCATCTTCAGCCCGGAAGTGCCCCAATAAAAAAATATTACATACAAATGAATTTTACATGAATGAAAAAGAAAAACTCTTATCTCACATAAAACCCCCGGCTATTCAGAACGCGACGATCCAATATAACATATCACAGCAACACATAATATCTCATATCATCAACGTAAGCAAGTATGCGTATCCCGATTGTCGTTGATGTATAGCAACGAAACCGGCGATACACCACATACTACGCTTACGGTCACAGAAAAGAAAATGTAAAACTACAACAGTTGGAATCCGCAACTTCCTTAGACATCGCATGCCTAACCAAATGAATTCCTTAGACATCGCATGCCTAACAATTATAAACCCCGCATTTTAGTCTCATTATCGAAAACTCTTTTCAGTATCAAGTCGAGCAATTCAACAAGATTCCCGACATCCTGATCGAATGCTCGTCGCAAACTTAAGTAAACGGCCGCACCCCCGGATGCCGTCGACGAAGTGCACTAAAGCGGAACACCACTGCCGCGAGCACCCGAACGGATGCTTTTGGCGACGGGGTTCTCCTACAGTCACTTGGTCGGGGCTATGGGGCGTGGCTGTCTATTAAGTTTACCCGACGAGCATCCGCGTACGCTATGTGATTGCGACGGACTTTTGATCACATCGAAATTCCATGGCAACCGATCATCTGAGACTGAACTGCTAGATTTATAATATTCAAATTAGTTATCTGATAACTACATGTGGATTCCAAATATTGTATCGCATTCCAGATAAATAGACAGTGTTAAACTTTCCGATCGAATAATCAAACATCCAAGTTTTCCCAAATAGCTCAACACTTGAGCGGAGTTCCAAAAATATCCATCACATGCTACAGTACCAATGGTCCAGCCGTAGAAGGGTCAAGCCAATGCCTCACATGTGGCGCGTCGAACTGCCCCAAACCCTAAGGTTTAGAGGCAGTTCAAGACGGTCACATAATCGAGTTAAGGTTTGTTGTCTTCAAGAGGGTCCACCGCGTTACTTGCACGACTTAGAACGTTCTTAAACTCGAGGAAAAATCCAACTTTTGAAAATTTTCCGACAGGGGAAAAGTGAGTTATTGATATCTGTTCGTACTTTTTAACAGTTTCTTAAATTATCAGGAAAAAACTTAAACGAAGTTATATTATCCGATCGAATCAACGAATCCCCTATACAACCCAGAAAATTCAACACTTGAGTAAGATTAAAAATCCCCAGAAAAATGTTTCAATACCTACGGATACCTCCAAAAAAATAACTGTCCCTAATACCCATGATCGGCCGTGGAACCGCCGCGGGAGGCATGCTCCCGCCGCGGATCTGTGGCGCGTTGAGGGTATTAGGGAATCGTATTTTGGATAAATCCTTAGAATTGCCTGCTGATTTTTTTGAGTTTTTTATTGCAGAAAAAATCACATTTTTAGAAAAAGTCCAGAGAAGGGTTCATGTCGGGTATTCGGAGTTCGATCGTACTTTAAACTTCGCCTAGACTTCGCCTAAAGCTCTGGCTTGGCTCTGATACCACTGAAGGGTTGCTGGGCACACGCAAAAGGGTCTACGAGGCATCAACCATGCCCGATTTAAAATTTAGCCGTGCCAAACAACCCTAACCAAGACTTTATACTAGAGTTTAGGCGAAACTAAGCATGTTAAACAGTTTAACACTAAGTGAGAGGGATTACAACCTTTGGAGATCCGGTCCTTCACTTCTTAAGCTCCGTGTTGAGGTCCCTTCGCTGCAATCATCGTGTTCCGGACTCTCGAGAGGATCCACGAAGAGAAAGATGCAAACTTGCTTCCGATCTTCAATAACAAAGATGATCTACCTTGAAGTTTCATTAACACAAGCCCTCACTCACAAAATGAAGTGAACACCCTCATCTAAAGGGTAAGGATAGATGAGGATGATGAAGTAAAATTTTTGCTCTCATTTATTTTCTATTTCTCACTCATTTTCATCACTTGGCAAAAAGCTAGAAAGCTTTTCAATGGAAAACGAAGAAAGAGGAAGATGATAATTCATTTGTGATGAATAATGAAAAGAAGATAATGATTAATAATGCAACCATGGTTAACCATGACTAGGCTAACCCTTATAGAGACTTAACCAAGGGTAAGGGTTTGGGTTGGGTTAAGAATGAGTCACTTGAAAATATCATAACCCAAAACAAAAAGAAACCTTCTAGAAGGTTCATGAATGCACTAACCAAAATCAAACCCTAACCTTGTTTAATCTCCACTAAACAAGTTGCATTAATTATCATATCATGTTATAATATTATATATCACATATATAATATTTATTGTAACAAAATAAAATAATACAATTAACATATATTGCATATATATCAATGTATTACCCGAGTGAGAAAAAGAATCTTTTAGTGAGCTAATATTAGTTAATATAATTTAATATATCATATATATTATTATACATTAAATTATCGAATCAACACTTGATCCGACAATCCGGCTATATCGCATATAACCGACTAATATCACATTTATCGATTCATCGAATCAACACTTGATTCGATGACCCGGCTAATATCAAATATCGCGAGAATAGAATACGGTATCACATATCGCATTATCCTCGGTCTCACACATATCACATATGTGATTCTAGTCCGTTTTTCCTGAGCCAAGAAACCTCTGTGTGGGTTTCTAAAGAATCGTCAATACGCCGGCAGTAGATGATGATCATATGAAATACCCACAAGCTGCAAGTGATCAGCTAAACGTAACAGCCACCCAGCTATTGAGCGCTCAGAAGATCAACAAGTAAGCCTGTACATTCTCCTGCGAATCCAATCAGTATCACTCCCGTACAGTCCGGTCTCGTTGTCTGATATGTCGCATATCTCGCCTAGGGGTGGTAAACGTCAGACCCCAGTAGCTTGATAAGTCGTGTCGATTTGAGGTCTATAACAGTTTGAGAAATTATTGATAACACTTACCAGTAAATCTCAGCAACCCTGGCCAGGGATTTCCAGTTATAGCCAATCAAACACAGCACAACATCAACTCCCTATACCGGAAGAGACGAATCCCCTCCTATTGCTCATTGCCTCCATGTGATTCGGGACTGTACCCAAAAGCCACCTTTTTGCACGCCCTCTTAGACATGGTATGATGGAAATCAAAGCACGGTGGGAATCACACAAGACTCTATGACGATCTCGGGTCAACAGACTACTCTGTACCAGTGTCACCGGAGAACTGCCATCTGACGTGAAGTATAATACTATTTGGGAGTTCTCGGCGAGTCCGTCCAGTGTACCCAGTCTCCACTGAGCACCCGTACACCATCCTTGATGTCAAACACCGATGGATATGGGATCATCCATCGCCCATCATATGGGTCAAGATGCGTATACGCTAGTCTACTCTGGTGTATCGATTCCCTGTTTCGATACACCCTCGACTAGAAACAGTTATAGGATGCACTCGTCGACTACTATGGCCTTACTAGTCTGATCTCATCATAGTCCCAGTAGTCGAGTACATATCCTAAGGGCTTTATCAACATGTAACATAGAGACAATCAAAGTACATGTTAAGATAAACTACAACCAGATAGCATACTATCATGTCGAGCAAGAAAGTCCTCCCTATATATGTCCAAGCATCCATTACAATATACATCGTATGTACAGTAATGGCCTCTAGGGCATACATATAACTAACATTGCTTTAGCTTTCATACAAGTTTAGAAGTGTTTTAGTGTTGTTTTATGAAATTAGAAAATTCCTAGAAGAGGGTTGTGGGATTCTTGAATTGAGATAGTGTAATTGAGATTAGTAGAGACATTACAAGCCCTTAAGTGTTAAAATTCTGGACAAAACGAGAGATTAGAACCCCAAGACACGAACTTGGAAATCTGCCGACATTGGAATTTCTGGAAATTGTGATAGTATATTGACATCTGCTATGACCCGAGACACCTGAAAATATTTTAGCAAACATAGAGAGTCATGCAGGCAACCTGAGTGTACCCTAAAGACCCAAGCCCCAACCACCTTGTCATGGCCGCAGATTTATTGTTCCTGGCCGCAATTTGCAGCCAGGGTGGGGTGAAATGTGTCAGTGTTTTGTCAAGGGCTTCATCTCCAGTAAAGTTGACCCTTCATGTGTGCAAAATTGGCTAATTTCACCTAGGGTAAAATATGGAGCAATTTTTCAAAGTTTTTGATTTCGTTTTGCGGCATTTAATGAGTTGGAATTGGAATTTGTGTTTTATCTCGATCACTTGACGTTTGCATGTCAATCTCGAGGGTTGTTTGGTCATTCTTGCATAAGTAAACTATAGGTTTTAACCTATGTGTGATACTCGTGCTGATTTAGTTTTCGTGCGTGATTTCGATTTACGATATCTTGTGTGTATATATGTAGGTACCCTCGAGTGGTCTTGAATGACAAGGACGAGCATGGAGTCATCGACTTCGGCAAGCAAGGATAAAGGTGAGTAGATATTTATCTACGTGGGAAGTCGGGTGGATGGCGTATAGCACCCCCGCAGTTTTGTAGTATAGAACGCGAATGCGTTATGATATATATAGATATATACTTATATAGTATTATAAGATATGTATACTTAACTAGAAATGCATTAGAGGACTTTGGATGATAGTGTCGTTAGTTAATTTCCTAGTCGCGAACCCTAGAATAAGCTTTACCTAAACGCACGCACACACACGCTTACATTTTATTTTACTTATGCGTATATGAGGATATATACATATATATATACATATAGGTATGTGAATATGTATATATATATATACGTATACATTTACTTGGATATAAGGATAGTATATGATTTGGAGATGAGTCGATGAGATTGGGCGTGATGCCATGAGATCGGTGATATAACATGGTTCGTATTATGAGATACGACATGATTATTATAGCGGGTCCTTAGGCGATGTGTTTTCATACACACGCATATATATATATATATATATATGTATGTAGATGGTATCAGTAGGTACTACACTTTAGATCAGTACCCCGGTCCATGATATGAAGATAAGGATACCAGATAAATGATGAAATAAATGTGATATTTGACCCTACCCAGATTGGGATGCCGTACGATGGATTTACCGTACGAGCTATATATTGATGATAGATCCGCACCCTTGACATGAGGATGTCATATTATATAATGTATCGTAGGTGATACTATTGAGGCGGGATCACCGGCTATTATATTTATATATATCGACTCAGAGTTAGGTGGTTTCCTTACCTTTTCGATTAGCCTGTTAGTTTAGTCCTGTAGTTTACTTGTAGATGTTAGACTAGACTCGAGTCATACCTATTTCAAAACTAACGAATCGTGAGTATTTTAAGGACAGGCCAAAGGAATTTACGGATATTTCAAAGGACGTACCTGATTGTTTTCGAATTCTTGTTGTGTCGGTTTAGAAAGTGTATAGAAATCACAACCAAAAATTATTTGACCGCAATTAATAACGGTGTCGATTGTAGCGCGTTAGTAAGTACGGATCGTCCACATGGAAAGTGTAATCCGTTCGTATTTCGAATTCGATGAATTGAAAATTAAAGAAAAGAGAAAAGACAATTCAATTCAAGATTTGTAAAATGAATTCAAGAATCATCTAGATCTAATCTAATTAACAAGAAAACATTAAAAATCAAGAATGTAGAATTGATGATATCCAATCCGAGAATCAAGAATCGAAGTGAGGCTCGTAGGAATCGATCGGATCTATAGATGTGATGAAAACTATTGGTTACATTTTCTTGTCCATCGATGAATTGATACTAGATCGATGATGATCAACGAGAATTAGGGATTTCCTGCGAAACTAGGGTTTCATCTTCTATCCCTTGTCTTTTCGTTGATTTCATTCATATTCTAGCCTCTAGTAAATTCAAGAATCGATCATCGATCCCTAATTTCGAGCGAATACAATCAAGAAAGTATCGCATCGAAACTAGGTCATCGATTCTTGAATTTGCTAAGGTTTACAAACTCATAGGACTTAAGAATTGTTTAAAGATTTGTAACATCATCATCTATTGATCGTCTCGACTCCTTCACGAGCGGAGTTTTACTCAAACATCATAACAAGAACCACAATCACAAATTGAGATCGAATCATGATGCAAGAATTTAAAGAAAGCAAGATAAAAGAATTTCGCCTTTATTTATCAACAATTTCGTTACAATTCTCTCAAGATCTACAAGAGGAAAGAACTCGATCGTCGATTTCGCTTAGCTCGTCTTCGTGAGTCGCGGATCGTCTTGGATCACTTGCTCGGATGAAGATCGGCTTCGCTCCTAAAAGGTTGAAGGCTTCTTTCTTGAATTGTACTCGAAGATCTTGAACTTTTGGCTTTTTGATTGGATTAGGGTTAGGGTTTGAGGCACAAGTTGTGTCACTCAACTAGTGTGAAGAATTGTTCAACTTTCAACAACCTTTAAAAGTGAAGCCTAGGGTTCCTTTTATAGCTTTAAGAATGATTAGCTTCCTTTGTAAGCTAGGATTAGTTTAGCTTCCCTTGTAAGCTAGGTAGTTAGGAGGAAGGTTCTAGAGTTAGTTAGTTAAGGTTAGTCTCCTTTATAAGCTTAGAGGTTAGGGAGAAACTTCTAGGCTTTAAGGTAGTTACTTGGCTTGCTTTGGAAGCCTTGAAGTTTAGCTTGAATAAGGAGCCTGCTGATCTGGTAGAAGACTCTGGAGTTTTCTGGAAATTCTCATATCTTGCTGAGATCTAGGCACTGAGATAAGAGTAATGCAGAAAATTGCAGCTGACGTCACCATATTATGGCCGCGGATCCGCCGCCAATGGCATGCTCCGGCCGTGGATCCACGGCCTAATAGGAGCTTTGCTGTATCAAATTTACAGTGCTTCTTTCTGATAACTTCATGGTATTTTGCTGATATGTTGAAGCTTTTAATTAGTCCTTGATCACTGCCAGATCTCTAGTCTTTGAGTTGGCGTATTTTTATCAGCACTTTTTCATAGATTTGGCTTTTCTCCTGGAATTTCCTGCACAGATTCTCGAAACAAGTGTTGCGCTATACAAGGATGATGCGATGCCATGATAAACACTCAATTTCCCTCGAAATGTCAGTTTTAAGGTATAACACAAGTAATTCGATATTTTACGGGTGTTTTGCTAATATGTGCTATACTTAACCTGAATACCTTTAGATGAGTGCAAATGAAAGGGAAATTGACGTGTTAAAAATACATTATTTTCGACTGATCAAATTCCCCCAAACTTATTTTCTGTCGTCTCGAGCAAACTGTTTTATTAAAAAAAGAAGGAGAAAATAAAGAAAGAGAAAAACTAACTAGCACACTTTCGTAGGCAACACGATTGCACTTAGCACGTGCAACAAGCCTTTAAATCTCTAGGTGTCCCTAGTAGGAGGAGTGTTGTCTCCTGAGGGTTTTCAGCTGATTGCACCCACAAAATCCAATAATAAAAGGAAGACCGTGAAAGTTACATATAAATATAAGAATTGTAAAAGAAAGACTTTGAAAATTAGGGTTTCCAACTATGCTAGCTTTTCGGTTGTCATGTGCCCTATCTTAATAGTCATGAAAAGATGTTTGAAATCACATCATCCCTCAATAAAACATCGTCTTTATTCTTCATTCCTAACTTTCTTCCAAACATCAATCATATAACTCTACGTGTGTGTAAAGACATCCCTACACCCGGAGAATTCAATTCAAGCTATCATACTCTTGTCCATCTGCCTCAGTACTTTTTAATTAATTTAGATGAATTTGCTCACACACTTTCATGTGACCGTTAATACTTCTTGAGGTACTAACCGACCGATTACTCATGTGCTTGCTTATTTGGAGTTTTTCCTTGTCTTGCACCACCTAAGGCTTAGCAGTGACTCCCAGACCAGTTGGTCTAAGGCACTAGGTGATGAAGCACCCTCGCTATATTTTTTTATTGCTGCCTTGGCGATAAAAAAACCAGTGTTCATTTTTCTCGCCATTTTATATTTTATTCATATTTTTATTTCTTTCATACTTCGGCTTTTAGACAAGAGCATTTCAAGGTATCCTATACTATCCCAAGCTTCAAGACGTGTGTAAGTGCGAATAGTAGGGTATCAACGTTCAAAATGTTTGGCTTCCAGAATAGGAACTATTTTTCAGACTTATTTTTATCCTCAGATTAGTGACTTCCTTCATCTTACTAACCCTTGGGACAACGGTTCATAACTACTTATTACTAGTTCGTATAAGAAAACTTCTAATTTTCTTGGTTTTCTTAAATTTTTCTAATATTTTAGATGTAATTTTTCACTATCTAATCTTTTATTATCTTATTTATGTACAAAAATATTTTTATTTTTATTTTTTAATTTTTTTAATTTTTATAGGTTTTCAAATGTTTTGTGCTTATGCAAAGTATGATGCAAATGATGCGAAAATAAGCACAAACCTCCCCCAAACTTGTTTTCAACAGTGTCCTCAGTGTCGCCATCTGCTAAATCTCGAAAAACCTGTAAGCTTGGGAGGAAATTTATTAACGGGGGCAAAATATTTAAGTGAAGATCCTCTCCCAAACTTATTCTTGGCTCATCATTTTGTTTAAAAATTTTCTTTTCAAGAGCCAGATTATATCCCCTCCCTAAACTTGAGTTAAGCAATGTTAACCTTTAAACATCACATGAGGGGGTCAAACATCATTGGTCGATGCCAAGCTTTGCAAAGACCGAAAGTTAACACCAACCATTCGAAAATTTTATCAATGCAGTGCATAGGTTGGTGGAAGAAGAAGTGGGGACAAGGTAAGTGGTGGAATAGAATGTGCATGCGTCTCATTTTGGAGAGACGATGCAGTGAATGTGATGGATTGCCCGCATTCTTTTTACAATCCAGAAGAAGGGGTGGAGGTTCAATTTCTTTGTGTTGGTGTGGATTCATCTCAACACCCGTGTCATTCAAAAATGCGAGTTCTTCAGCGAAGATTTCCTCAAAAGTCTCATCAATACCCCGGAGAATAATGTCATCACAAAGCGCGAGGTGATCTTCAGACTCTAAAAGCAGTTCATAATCAGTGTTAGTTGTTGACCCGAACAACTCAGTGGAAGAGTCCGTATGTGTATGATACATAGTTGGGTCAAACAACAACGTATGAAAAGAGTCTAGATCAGTATCATGAGAATCATCAAATTCGCTGCTGTCGACATCCATTAAGTCGACAAAACAGACCTGAGCAGTAGATTCATGTTGTAGATAGTGCCCTCAAAGTCAATTATTAGATCACAGGCACGTGATTGCAATGATTGAGGGAGGACCTATCCCGGTAGGACAGTCTTACTAAAGATGATAGTATGCTATCTGGTTTATCTTTATCATCGTGTACTGCTTTAGGTGACCATACGAGTCGCTATTACACGTTGATAGAGCCCCTAGGATTCTTGCTAGACTGCCAGCAGTATGAGGGCGATATATACGTGGGAGCTGGTAGTCTATAAGCACATCCTTAAATGGTCCCTAGTCGTGGGAGTTTCGAGACTGGACATCGATACTCCATTAGTAGACTAGTGTATACAGTCGAGACCCCGACGAGGGGCGGTGGACGGTCTCACAAGCCACTGGTGTCAGTTGGTTCACCTAAGATGTATACAGGTGCTCATTCGGCTATGAGTATGCCGGACAGGACTCGCTGGGAACCTGCTAGTTGGGATTATACCAGACGTCAGATAGCAGTTCCCTGGTGACATGTATACAGTTTAGTTCGTCGACCTGAGATTTTCATTTGTCTCGTGTGAGTTCCTACTGTGCTTTGATTACTACCCTACCACGGCTCAAAGGAGTCGTGCAAATAGGTTTTAGTTGGGTACAGTCCCGAGCACATGGAGGCAGTGAGCAGATCTGCAGGGGTTCGTCTCTCCCGGTATTGGGGGTGAGGTCGCGCTGTGTTTAGGAGAGCCATTACACAAAGCCCTCAGCCGAGGCAGGAGATTTACTCGTAGGTATTCCAGTAGTATCTCAGGGTGTTCTGGGCTTCACTACGACACGACTTGTACCGCTTTTGGGGGTCTGACTTTTACCAACCCCCTAGGCCCGCCATGCGATACTCATAGACGAACGGACCGGACTGTATGGATATTGTCACTGACAGGCTCAGTAGGATGTCAGGATGAGTTCGCTCATCGACGTCCCTTTTGGTCAATAGCTGGTAGCCCGTCACGTATGGCTAATACATCTGACGTGCTAGTGGTTAAATCCACGGCCATAGTATTGACGAGTCTTTAGAGTCCCCCACACAGACAGTTACTCAAGTTTCGGGCAAAACGCTGTAGAGGCCGTATTGAGATATGGCAGGGTTCAATCAGATACGTGCGGTATTGCACGGATCGTGATCGGACGGATTTTACTAGCCGGCTTTGGCTTAAGCCGGATCCTAGTATTAGACAGTGTAGATTTTGTCTTTTTGCATTTGTATTCAATGGGAATGCAAATGCGGGCATGTATATGCAGTAGCAGGGTTTTCCTGTAATTTATTACAGGATCAGTTTTCTGAAGTTTCCAGTTTGCATTCCGTTCCGGCCGGTTTTCCTTTGTTCTTTCCCGGCCGGACTTTTCCGACGGAGGGGGTTATTTGCAAGTTTGCAAATAACTTATTGTGGAGGGGTTTCTTGCATTTGTGGCTTCATGATATGATTATCATCATGAGATGCTTTTTCCATCTCATCCATTGTTTTTATTATGATAAGATTAGATTAGAAGTGATGTGACTTTATTACCTCTTTATCATCTATTTGGATGTGGTCACCCCTTCATGTTTCCTACACTCACCTTCCTTGTGCTCCCCCCTATGACAATTCCCTACATGTTTTGGCCGGCCACATTTCTTGTGGAGATGAGAGAAATATTCATTTGGGTGTGGTTCTCATTTTTGCTTGCCAAAAATTGCATTGCTCATCTCTCCATAGTTATTCTTTCCTCCACATCAAAGGCAACTAAACCCCAAATGAGACAAGGCTTTTCTACACTACACCTACAGCACCCTTGGACGCGTCGGCTAGCCAACTTCGCGCCCGAGTTGCCTCGGTCCAGAGGTGGGAGCCCGTAAATGAATCCGGCTACGTGGTGCCCTTTTTCCGGAGAGGATATGAAGACCGGAGATTCCGCGGGAGATCGGGACGACGACGAGAAGACCGGAGGACATGGATCACTCGGTATATCTCTCACCCCTTCTCTTGGTAGCTAGTATTAGGTTAATGGTTAAGATCCAGGTTTATTGTCCGCGGTAGCGCCGGTTTAAAGTTAAGAAAATTTTTGTTTCCGCATTTTTGCCTCGGATAGATGGCCGGGGCGTTGCCATGGCGCAACATAGTATCAGAGCCACGCCATTAACCTAGTCTAGCTTGGTCTAGTATGTTTAAAGCTTCGATCGATCAAAATTCCAAAAACCGCATTTTCAAGTTGCACAGTTTCTGTCGAAATTTTTTGGAGTCTAAAAATTTATCAGTAAGTTGCAGAATGATGTGCAGGGAATTTTAAGCATTCTTGGAACATTTGGTCATGTGATTCCACCTTATCACCGCGGAACCGCGGCCAAACCCACGCATTGGCCGCGGTTCCGCCGCCGTCTAGACTCTTCACTGTACCAAAATTTTCCAGAGAGCTTTTGAGTTCAAAATGGGGTTTTTGGAATGTTATTTTTGGACCCAGATTTCCTTGAGTGCTACAGTATTGCTTGGGGCCCACTTGGTAATTTTTGATCGATCAGATATTTTAAACATGCTAGTTCACAGTATTTACATTATATCTGCGACCGTGAATGTCACTTGATCGGTAAATCCTGTCTAACTGCTATAGCCCGGTTAGACGGATTTGCGAACGTGACATTCACGTTGATGTTCTATGATTATGCTGTGTTGTTGCGGATTGGTCGTGGGGGATAGCCTAGTTGCAGTGGTAGTACAGTTTTGTTTTATACGTACATTTGATTTTGAGGGGCGAGCGTCCGACATGTGGACTGCCGTCACTGCCTGTTTGTATTATTCTTTTGGGGCACGACCAGGTTGCAGTCGATGTACCCGTTGTATGTATATTTTACTTTCTGTACTAGGATTGCCCCGCGGAGGGGTGCACGGATAGCCGGGTTCTAGAGGGCAACGAGCCCGCATCTCATGGCATTGAGACGGGAGGGACTTTACTCTAGAATTGGCAAGGCTATTCGCCGCACTCGTAGGGGGTACTGGTTGACCCAGGAGGGGTGCCCAAGTTACCGGATTCCGTGAAGTGCTGGGTGGTCCATTCACGTTGCTGAAGCGGGCTGCCTCGCTTCAAGTTTTGGCGGGTGACTTGCCGCGCTCGTAGGGGTCTAGTATTTTCATTGCGCAGGCTATCCACATGACCAGGGGAACGTCGGGTTTCAGTAGCGGCTCTATGAAACCCGGGGATCCCAGATATCTGTATTGTTCTGTGATGCTGGTTACATTTCTGTGATATTGCATTTTATCACGCCTTGAGCGAAAATTATATATTATATATATACTAGTAGATGTTGTATATGTTTTGCATCCGCGCTAGTCCAGTCCCCGCTCTGTCGTTAGTTAAGTAACCTAACGGGTGATGACGGGACCCAGTGGCGAATGCGGGTGGCATATACGTACATCATTATTTTCGTTCTTTTGTGGTGTGATCAATTGATGGGACTGCGTTGATTCGGATCAATGCAAGATAAACAAACCTATTCTGATGTTGTTGGAACATTTTTTCAAAAGCTGTTATTGCAACGACGTTCACTTTTGTTTTGCATCGTGGTATTCAGTTGGAATATCCTGCTCCTCAGTCGACGAGGCAAGGGCCGAGATCCCTTCACCGGGAGTGACCCCTTGGACAGAAGTTTGCGTCAGGGAAATAACTTCATTATAGCCGATTGCCTTTTGCTTTGCATCGTGGTATTCAGTTGGAATATTCTGCACCTCATTCTACGGGGAAAGAGCCGAGATCCCTTCACCGGGAGTGACCTCTTTAGCAAAAGTTTTCGTCACTATATTTTTTTATAAAAAGTTATGCAGTTCCTTCAACGATATCAAGTTCATTACGTTAAAGGTTTTTCGCCAAAAACCAGCCGTAGCCCTCCGTCATTTCCTACGGGTATTATTTAGTATTCGTGCTGCGTTTGTTGACTCCGTCAAGGCGTAGTGTACGGTAGCTAAGTGGTGCTTGTTTGTTGCATAAATGGGATTGGTTAGGACAGTCGTGCGGCCTTGTTGACTCCGTCAAGGGCACGTACGGGTGGGTTTAATGCAATCCAGATAATGACGGGTTGAACTTGACTAGGACTCTTTGATTTGTTGACTCCGTCAAGGTCACTTGAGTCCTAGGGGTAAAAACTCACATCGGGATTTTCTAAAGAGACTGAAACTTGCCAGGCATGCGCATACCTTCTGGAGTGTGGTGACTTGAGTGGATTCCGTCAAGTTATCATGCGATGATAGTTGGATCCCGATTCCCACTGATGAGTTGGTTTACTCCTCAGGTGATCCCGACTAATTCTTCTTTCAGGTTTGGAGAAGAATTTGAGGTTACAGTGGGAGGTTTCCTGATTAGATAAAGTGATAACCATTCTGATCTAGGTTAGAGTGCACGCTGAGTGTTTCTTTTCTCTCTCTCTTTGGCAGCGACCATGACCCGACCCTAGACTATGACTCAGTGACCAAGTTAACCAAACCTTCTTATAAGACTGGCTTTTGGATTGTCAGAGTTGCAAACCTCATTGCCACTCCTACTTTTACCCTTTTCTCCAAGACACCCCGTATTACTACAAACGTCCACTTCCATTGGACAAAACCATCGTATGGTTATATACGAACTCGAAGGAATTTATTCGAGGATGGTTTCCGGTTCTGGAGAAAACGAATAGGACTATTCAGTTGTCTTTTCCTTGTACCTTCTCTCATTGCGAGTACTCCTTGGTTTAGGAGATAGTACACCTATTACGCAAATTGGATAGTCTTCTTCCAAACCCTAGGCTGGTGCCGAACGGTGGGGAATGAAGAAAACCAATTAGCATAATGATGGTGTACAGAAGGTATTAAGTTAAGACAAAGAAAGGGATTAGTAAGAGGGCAAAGTAAATTGCGACTGCTATTCACGACCAAACTAAGTATTTCTTTGCCAATCCTAAATCACCTTTGTATTTCTCCACGACACTCCGTATCACTACGAAGATCCCAAGTTTATTGGATAATCCATCGTATGGTTATATACGAACTCGAAAGGAACTTGTTCCAGTTCGGGGATGGATCCTGGTTCAGGAGAAATAGGAATAAGGTTCATTCGGTTGTCTTTTATCTTCACCTTCTCTCGCATTTCGAGTGCTCCTGGGATTAGGACAGTACACCCATTATGCTTATTGGATAGTCTTCTTCCAAACCATAGGCTGGTGCCGAACGGTAGGGAAGGAAGAAAACCATTTGGCCTAAAGGGGTGTGCTGAAGGTAATGACTAAAGACATAAAAAGGGATTTGGAGAAGTGGCAAAGAATTATACGGTTACAGTTGTGAATCTGGATAATGGAAGAGGCATTACTAGGAATACCGGGATACCCCATCGAAACATTTCAATGTTTCAGTTTCACCGTGTACTGTTAAAAGAAAACTGATTTCCCAATTAGACACTTGCTCCAGGGTATGTATTTACCAGGTTTGATTCTCACATCTGTATGGTTTTACAGATGATGAGTGGGAGTAAGTTATTGGGAATTGGGTGATCATCCTCATTATATCGGGATTCGTTGTAATTGGTGATATTTGAGGAAATCACCTGGGTTGTTTGCCGGACGGCAAATATTTGGTTTTGAATATCCGTTGTTATGCACCAATTTCAAATTGATATATCTGTACGTCTATTTTTATAGAGTGAGATATACCTTTTTGAAATTATGTCTATGACATTTACTTATATCAGTGGATGGTTAGGTAAGGAGCATTAAACAGCGGTGTAATTCTTCTTAAGCATAGTACAGTTTTCAACCTACGACACACAGTGAATGAGTTATTAGACTCACGGGACTTATACAGAGTATTGTATATTGTCCAGTGTCCATTAGGACAGAGGGGTTGGTCCTCGTACTATATTCGGCTTACTTTTGACTTCTCTAGTTTTTAGACAAGTGTTTCGTAGAAACACAGGGTCCGAATTTTGAGAAGTTATAGATATATGAATAAAGTAGAGAACCAGGTATTGCAAGTATCGGGATTCTTCAAGGTGATCGAAGATGTAGATACTTGTGAATGGTATTCAGTTGATAGTAATGATTAAGAGAACTAGCTTCCCTTTCAGGTTACTCATAATTGGAAGTACTCCTAAGTTGAGTAACGCCGATCGACCTCTCTTCCATTTAGTTGACATGCACTGGAGACAGCTGTATGATTTGAATCTGGTTCAATTAAATCAGTGCCTCTGTTTCTGTATTGGATATAGAACAGTTCATATCTTGACATTGTTAAGGTACGGGGAGTTGTCCGGCTTATGCTTAAAACCAGACTCTGGATAACTCAAGGCACGTTTCTCTAATGGCTGTTTGTGGGTTGACCCGGGCAATGACGAGGGTTGACTTTCTACCATATGGAAGATCAATAGTGATATTGTTCTTGACTCGCCACATTTTTAAAAGAAATGGATTTTTTTTCAGAAAACAGTAGTGGGAGTATAGTAGAACTGGAAGTGATTCCAGAACCGCAAACGATTACTGAAGATTTGATAAGAACCTAAAGATTCAATCTGATTTGACATTCCATTGGCCACTCCATAGATAAAGTGGGTAACCTCATACACCCGAGAGGTACTTCGGTATGCTCAGGACGGTGGCAGGGAGGTTCTTGTTTACCCAGACTTGCCATTGCTGTTGTTCCAGACTGTGAGACCCGGCAGGAGGATGAGTATAGCGTTGTTCTAAACTGACTTTAGAAGCGTACGTGTATATGACTCTACCCGAGGGTTGTCGTAGTCAGTGGGAGCAACGGAAGCATAGTGGGCAAGAGGCTTATGTCTATCTATAGACTAAAGCAGATATAGCGGAGATAGATCATCTATTTCTGATGTGACAGTCATAGGTTTGACTTCATCAGAATAGGGGATGGATCTGTTAAGAAGATAGTAGGGTGTGATGTCCTGGTATTAGGATGACATACACAGAGTAGGAAGTGATATTCCTATACTACGATCTGTTAAACTTTGGTTGTCACACAGTGGTTTCTCCGCAAAGGACTTGGATATTATATCTGACATTCTGATTACTGGATCTATGGTTTTAGATCGAGATTTGGGTGGTTTCCCAATCTGGGTACTTAGACAGCATTCTAAGAGTATTTAGAATGGACGACTCCTGGCATGGTGGTGTACCTGCAGGTAATGGAGTCACCCTCTCTAAAGGTGTCTTACAGACTAAAGTAGAGAGGGATGTGCATGATTGGCAGATCACTTGCTTAGGCAATTGAGTCAATCATGAGATGTCAAGTACCACACCAGATGTTGTTCTTGCAGTAGATGCAATAAGTTGATATTAGTCCAATCCTGGAGAAACATTCGGAAGCAGTTTTAGAACATAAGTGGATGTTCTAGGGATATGATAACGACAGTGTCCTTTAGGAGACGGTTATCATTCCAGGCTTCCAAGGTGACCTGGACGACAGGGTGGCCGTCAGAGTTATAGTTCTCCCTCTTACGAGGGGAAGTATTTTGGACAGGTGGTCCAGGCGGATACTGAGGGAGGCATGGCGCAGGATACTGATTAAGTTCAGTTGAAGATACAGTCTAAGAAGTTTGGATTTGGAGTTCATTTATGAGCTAAGTCCCATCAGATATCCAGACATACTCTAAGACAGGTATTGCTCATTTCGGGAGATGGCTTTCTCCGCGAACTTAAGATATAGAGAGACATAGAAAGAAACATCACAGCGGATCCACTCACTGAGGCTATTCCTCGAACGCAATAGTTTCGCAAACGAGCTTTGTGAGACTGACTAGTAGAGGAGTTGGGTGTTCGGTATCACACGGGCTGTGAGTATGCGACATCCCAATAATTATCCTTGAGTGCAAGTGGGAGATTGTTGGAGATAGGGCCCTCAGAGTCAATTATTGGATCACAGGCACGTGATTGCAATGATTGAGGGAGGACCTATCCCGGTAGGACAGTCTTACTCAAGATGATAGTATGCTATCTGGTTTATCTTTATCATCGTGTACTGCTTTAGGTACCATACGAGTCGCTATTACACGTTGATAGAGCCCCTAGGATTCTTGCTTGACTGCCAGCAGTATAAGGGCGATCATATACGTGGGAGCTGGTAGTCTATAAGCACATCCTTAAATGGTCCCTAGTCGTGGGAGTTTCGAGACTGGGCATCGATACTCCATTAGTAGACTAGTGTATACAGTCGAGACCCCGACGAGGGGCGGTGGCCGGTCTCACAAGCCACTGGTGTCAGTTGGTTCACCTAAGATGTATACATGTGCTCATTGGGTTATGAGTACACCGGACAGGACTCGCCGGGAACCTGCTAGTTGGGATTATACCAGACGTCAGATAGCAGTTCCCTAGTGACATGTGTACAGGTTAGTTCATCGACCTGAGATCGTCATTTGTCTCGTGTGGGTTCCCACTGTGCTTTGATTACTACCCTACCACGGCTCAAAGGAGTCGTGCAAACAGGTTTTAGTTAGGTACAGTCCCGAGCCACATGGAGGCAGTGAACGGATCTGCAGGGGTTCGTCTCTCCCGATATTGGGGGTGAGGTCGTGCTGTGTCTAGGAGAGCCATTACACAAAGCCCTCGGCCGAGGTAGGAGATTTACTGGTTGGTATTCCAGTAGTATCTCAGGGTGTTCTGGGCTTCACTCCGACACGACTTGTACCGCTTTTGGGGGTCTGACTTTTACCAACCTCTTGGCCCGCCATGCGATACTCATAGACGAACGGACCGGACAGTACGGATATTGTTACTGACAGGCTCAGTAGGGTGTCAGGATGAGTTCGCACATCGACGTCCCTTTTGGTCAATAGCTGGTAGCCCGTCACGTATGGCTAATACCTCTGACGTGCTAGTGGTTAAATCCACGGCCATAGTATTGACGAGTCTTTAGAGTCCCCCATACAGACAGTTACTCAAGTTTCGGGCAAAACGCTGTAGAGGCCGTATGGAGATATGGCAGGGTTCAATCAGATACGTGCGGTATTGCATGGATCGTGATCGGACAGATTTTACTAGCCGGCTTTAGCTTAAGCCGGATCCTAGTATTAGACAGTGTAGATTTTGTCTCTTTGCATTTGTATTCAGTGGGAATGCAAATGCGGGCATGTATATGCAGTAGCGGGGTTTTCCTGTAATTTATTACAGGATCAGTTTTCTGAAGTTGCCAGTTTGCATTCCGTTCCGTCCGGTTTTCCTTTGTTCTTTCCCGGGCGGACTTTTCCGATGGAGGGGGTTATTTGCAAGTTTGCAAATAACTTATTGTGGAGGGGTTTCTTGCATTTGTGGCTTCATGATATGATTATCATCATGAGATGCTTTTTCCATCTCATCCATTGCTTTTATTATGATAAGATTAGATTAGAAGTGATGTGACTTTATTACCTCTTTATCATCTATTTGGATGTGGTCACCCCTTCATGTTTCCTACACTCACCTTCCTTGTGCTACCCCCTTTGACAATTCCCTACATGTTTTGGCTGGCCACATTTCTTGTGGAGATGAGAGAAAAATTCATTTGGGTGCGGTTCTCATTTTTTCTTGCCAAAAATTGCATTGCTCATCTCTCCATAGTTCTTCTTCCCTCCACATCAAAGGCAACTAAACCCCAAATGAGACAAGGCTTTTCTACACTACACCTACAGCATCCTTGGACGCGTCGGCTAGCCAACTTCGCGCCCGAGTTGCCTCGGTCCAGAGGTGGGATCCCGTAAATGAATCCGGCTACGTGGTGCCCTTTTTCCGGAGAGGAGATGAAGATCGGAGATTCCGCGGGAGATCGGGACGACGACGAGAAGACCGGAGGACACGGATCACTCGGTATATCTCTCACCCCTTCTCTTGGTAGCTAGGATTATGTTAATGGTAACGATCCGGGTTTATTGTCACCGGTAGCGCCGGTTTAAAGTTAAGAAAATTTTTGTTTCCGCATTTTGGCCTCGGATAGATGGCCGGGGCGCTGCCGTGGCGCAACAGTTCGGAGAGTACACTTCCCACCTTGTAAATGTTCAGCTCAATTGACCTATTCCTGAAGGATAGGGTCATAGAGCCATTACGACAGTTGATGATAGTATTGGAAGTGGCCAAAAAAGGGCGACCTAAAATCACCGGAATTTGATTTTGTGGGTTCACTACAGGCTGTGTATCAATTACAATAAAGTCCACAGGGAATACAAATTCCTCGATTTTTATTAACACATCCTCCAGTTCACCCCTAGGTTTGGTGATTGATCGGTCAGCCATCTGGAGAGTGCAAGGAGCTGGTTTCAACTCTCCGATCCCTAACTGCTCGTAAACCGAGAAAGGAAGCAGGTTAACACTTGCGCCAAGGTCAAGTAGAGCACGGTTAATGTGTTTCTCCCCAATAGAAATGGAAATAGTAGGAAAGCCAGGATCCTTACGTTTCCTCGGTAATTGCTGGGGAAAGGCTGTGTCTACTGTCTTTGCTATGAATATCTTCTTGTGCACTTGAGTTTTTCTCTTTCTAGTGCACAAGTCTTTAAGAACTTTCGCATAAGCGGGGACTTGTTGGGTTGCATCTAGAAGAGGGATGTTGATATTAACCTGTTTAAACATTTCAGTGATCTTCTCCATTTGTGGACTCAGTGTGTTTCCCCTTGACCGATTCGGGTAAGGAGCTTGAGCAATAAGATCAGGGTCCAACATTGGAGAAGATCGTGTGGGTGGGAACGATCTAAGAATAGGAGTGGGGATCGTTTTTGGTGGACTAGAAGTGGTGGGCTGAGGTGTCGAGCCTTGGAGAAAACGGAGAATAGGCTTGGAAGAAGGTGGTGGGGTAAAAGAACTGGGGTTAGAATTAGAAGTAGAAGTGGAAGGAAAGGTCTCAGCCGGGGTATCATCGATAGATTTTTCAGTGTCATCAATCTCTTCCCCAACGTGATTGTCAAGCACTCTTCCAAATCTCAACGTGATTGCATTCACATGATGTGAATAGCCAGGATTGGGTAAAAGTTGAGCTGGAAGTTTCCCTTTCTCTCTTGCACTCATTTCAGCTTTTAATCGTGCAATTTCTTCTTCCATCGATTTAATAGTCGCATTTTGAGAGATAGTATTTCTTTTCATGTCATTGACAGAAGACATCATCTCAGCCGAAACTTGCATGATATTTGTTAGGACCAAATTCATGTATTGTGAAATGAAGAGGATTCATCAGTCCCAGTCAACTGCAAAGGACTAGACGGTGCATGTGTGTTGACCGGATTTTTGGAAGTTTTGTGCTTGGAAGGGGTGCTGACTCAATTGAAGTGGTTGCTGTTGTGATGGAGGGACCCTTTGGAATTTGTTTTGGGTTGGAACCGTGTTTTGAGATTGTGATTGGTTCCAAGCAAAGTTGGGGTGATTCCTCCAACCCTGATTATTTGTGGAAGAAAATGGATCGTTTCTAGGTCTTTGAAAAGCAGCATTGGTATGCTCGTGACCTTGAAACGGAGAATTTAGTGGACATTCTTCCGTGAGATGAGAAGGATCAGAACAGCATCCACATACAGTTTTGGAGAGTGACATTTGATTTAGGGCGGCGGCTAAAAATTTGTTTCCCATAGTCTCGCGTTTCTTATTTATAGCTGAAATTTCAGCTCTAATTCCTATGGAAACATCCGATTGGATATTGCCACCCCTAAACGATTGACTCACCCACGGTAAAGATTTTTCAGCAAAATCTTCTAGAAATTTCCAGGCTTCCCCATCATCTTTGGTCATAAAATTGCCTTGACACATGGATTCAAGGGTCTGTCTTGTGTTAGGAATAATGCCCTCATAAATGATGTTAGTTATATGTATGCCCTAGAGGCCATTACTGTACATAGGATGTATATTGTAGTGGATTCTGGGACATATATAGGGATGACTTTCTTGCTCGACATGATAGTATGCTATCTGGTTACTCTTTACCTTAACGTGTATACTGATTGTCTCTCTGTTACATGTTGGTAAAGCCCTTTGGATGTGTACTTGATTACCTGGACTATGATGCGGATCATACTAGTGGGGACATGGTAGTCCATAAGTACATCCTTCAAGGTCCCTAGTCGTGGGTGTATCGAGATGGGGCATCGATATACCAGAGTAGACTAGCGTATACCTTCTCGACCCATACAGATGGGCGATGGATGATCCCATATCCATTGGTGTTTGACATCAGAGATGATATACGGGTGCTCAGTGGAGACTGGGTACACAGGACGGACTCGCCGAGAACTCCCAGATGGTATTATACCTTACGTCAGATGGCAGTTCTCTGGTGACACTGGTACAGGTTAGTCTGCAGACCCGAGATCGTCATAGAGTCTTGTGTGATTCCCACTGTGCTTTGATTTCCACCTTACCACGTCCAAGAGGGCGTGCAAAACGGTGGTTTTTGGGTACAGTCCCGAATCAAATGGAGGCAATGAGCGATAGGAGGGGATTCGTCTCTCCCGGTATAGGGGGTTGATGTTGCGCTGTGTTCGATTGGCTATAACAGGAAATCCCTGGCCAGGGTTGCTGAGATTTACTGGTAAGTGTTACCAGTAGTTTCTTGAATTGTTATAGGCCTCATATCGACATGACTTATCGAGCTATTGGGGTCTGACGTTTACCACCCCTAGGCGAGATATGCGACAGATCAGACGATCGGACCGGACTGTACGGTAAGTGTTACTGGTTGGATTCACAGGAGTGTGAGCGGGCTTGCTCGTCGATCTTCTGATCGCTCAATACCCGGGTGGCCGTTACGTTTAGCAGACCGCTTGCGGCTTGTGGGTGATTGATATGATCATCATCTGCTGCCGGCGTATTGACTAGTCTTTAGAGTCCTACACAGAGGTTTCCTGGCTCAAGCGAAACGAAATAGGAACGCATATGAGATATGTGCGGGACCGAGAATAATGCGTGTATGTGATACCGTATTCTATGCTCGCGATGAATGTATCGATTGGTTGTATGCGATATAACCTAGTTATCGAATCAAGGATTGATTCGATAAGTCGATACATTGGATATTAGTCGGTTATATGCGATATGACCGGATCGTTAAATCAAGTGTTGATTTAATGATTTAATGCATAAATATATATTTGATATATTACTTTGCATTAACTAGTATTGGTTCACTTAAGATGGATTTTCTCACTTGGTGTGCACATTGTATATATGATATACTTTTGTGCATTTGATTGTATCATGTTTGATGATACAAGATAGTTTGGTGTATAGTTTAAACCATGGTTGGTCAATGGTTAGGGTTTCTTTTGCTTCATTTACTTATTCATTTATTCATTTATTTATCCATTTTGTTTATTTTAGCAAAAGAAAATGATAAAGAGAAAATTGTGGCTTTCTTTGTTTGTAATTGAAGCTTCATGAAGCTTTGACTACATGACCATTTTGTCTCATGCTTAACCGTAAACCATTAAACCTAACCATGGTCTATTCTCTACACCTAACTAAGGTTAGGATATGATAAGTATTCATTTGATTATTCTTTTTGAATAAGATTTATCATATTCTATCTTCTTTTTCTTCTTCATCTTCAAAGAAGAAAAGCTTGCCTCCATCAATGGCAACTTGAGCAAATGAGTGAGAAATCCAATTCTAAAGTGAACCCACTTCCTATTTCTTCATCCTCTACCTCTTGCCAAGTAGTATAGGGTGTTTCCTTCATAAGTTTTCATGGCTTGGTGAAGGTGGAGCTTGATCTAGTGATGCCTCGACGTAGATCATCTTCGGCATCGTCGTCGATGACCTAGCCCGCTTTTTCTCCGATGAAGCCGATGCTAGAGTCATGGTTCGATTTGGACAGCGGAGAGGACTTCATCATGGAGCTATGGAGGTGGAGAAACGGATCTACAAAGCTTGTATTTCCGTTCTTTTAGTTTAGTTGTAAACTAGTTTCCTTGTTTCGCCTATATATCTAGTTAACGATCCGTATTAGGGTTTCTCGGCACCCGTAAAATTTGAAATTGGCATGGTTGATGCCTTGTGAGACTTCATTAGTGTGCCTAGGAACCCTACAGTGGTATCAGAGCCTAGCTAGAGCCTTAGGCGATGCTTAGACGATGTTTGAAACCCGATCGAACCCGAAACCTCAACTTTTTCATGCTCTCTGGACTTTTTCTAAAATCTGGGATTTTTCCATATTAAAAATGCTTAAAAAATTCAGCAGGGAATTCTAAGAATTACGGTGCAAATTTTTTCACATGAACAGTATATAGTGCGGCGGAACCGCGGCATAAGCATGGCTTATGCGGCGGTTCCGCGGCCTGATGATGACGTCAGCCCTGCTAGTTTGCACAGTAACTCCTATTTAATTATGCTGAGTTTTCTGGGAATTTTTAAATTAACTCAAGAGTTGAGTATTCTGGGGTTGCATTGGGAATCGTAGATTCGATCGGATTGTTAAACTTCGTCTATGTGTTTTTCCGGATGACTTTAGAATATGTTAAAAAGTCCGACCGGATATAAATACCCAACTTTTCCCCTGCCGACTAATTTCATGTGTTGGATTTTTCTATGGTTTAAGGACGTTCTGAGTAGTGCAAGTAACGCGACGGTCCCTCTAGAAGACAACAAACCTTAACTCGATTATGTGACCGTCTTGAACTGCCCTTTGAACCTTCGGGTTTGGGGCAGTACGGCGTGCCACATGTGAGGCGTTGGCTTGACCCTTCTACGGCTGGACCGTTGGTACTGAGGCATGAAGTGAACGTCTTTGAACTAATTTCATGTGTTGAACGGTTTCGGGAAAACTTGGGTGTTCGAATGTTCGAACGGAAAGTTTAATATTTTCTATTTATCCGGAATGGGATACAATAATTGGAATTCACAAATAGTTATGAGATAACTGAATGAATATTATAAATCTAGCGGTTTAGTCTCATTTGACATTGAAAAGAGTTTTCGATAATGAGACTAAAATGCGGGGTTTATAACTGTTAGGCATGTGATGTCTAAGTATTTCAGTTGATTAGGCATGCGATGTCTAAAGAGGTTGCGGATTCCAACTGTTGTAGTTTTACACTTTCTTTTCTGTGACCGTAAGTGTAATATATGATATCGCCGGTTTCGTTGCTATATGTCAACGACAATTGGGATGCGCATATTTACTTACGTTGATGACATGTGATGTTATGTGTTGCTGGATATGTTATATTGGATCGTCGTGTTTGAATAGCCGGGGTTTTTTATGTGAGATGAGTGTTTTTCATTTTCATTCATGTAAAAACTTGTATGTAATATTCTTTTGTTGGGGCACTTCCAGGTTGCGGAAGATGTCACCTTTTGTATATTATTTACTTTTCCGCACTAGGATAGACCCAAGGAGGAGGGCACAAGTAACCGGGTTCTGGAGTCCAGTGGGAGACCAACTCGAGGAGTCGAGTCCGGGTCTCCTAACCCCAGAATTGGTAGGGTTGCTTGCCGCTCTCGTAGGGGTCTAGGGGTGTGGGTTTGGCTATTCATCGCGACCGTGGAATCCGTGTTTTATACTGGCTCGTATTGAAAACACGGACGTCCTAGTATATCCAATATTTCATATGTTTCTTCTGCTGCGATATCTGTGATGTGATCATGTGATATGTTCTGTGATGGATACTTTATATAGTATATATGATATATTATATAGACGTTACTTATGCTTCACACCCGCGCCAGCCCTGCCCCGCTCTGCCGTTAGTTACCTAACCTAACGGTGCACGAGGGGACATCGAGGCGAATGCGGATGGCATAAGTGTACGTCGTATTTATCTGTGATGTTTAGGTAACTTAATTGATGGGACTTCATTAATGTGTTTAATGAAATAAAAGAAACCTAAGATGTTGTAGAATCGAATTTCAAAATAAAACAGGTAGCTACAGTTCTTGCTTTGCACAGCGGTATATGTGATATATCCTGCACCTTATTCGATGAGGAAAGGACCGAGATCCCTTCACCGGGAATGACTCCTTTAGCAATAACTGGAAGATGCTACACAGTCGGTTTATCTTTTGATTGCTTTTAAGTGTTTTTGCTTTGCACAGTGATATATATGATATATCCCGCACCTCATTCGACAAGGAAAGGACCGACGATCCCTTCACCGGGAGAGACTCCTTTAGCAAAACTAGAAAAGCCTCAAAAGCACTCCATTTTAAAATCATTTGATTCTACAACGATATCAAGTTCATTACGCAATAGTTTTTTAGAAAAACCTGTCGTAGCCCTCCGTCATTTCAGATAAGTTGTATATAGTATTCGTGCTGTATTTGTTGGCTTTCGTCAAGATGCAGTGTGCGGTAGCTATATGCTGCTTATCTGCTGCATACGATGCGATTGGATTAGGGTAGTCGTGCGGCATTGTTGGCTTTCGTCAAGGGTCGTGCGGGTGGGTTTAATTCGATCAAGAAATGTACGGGTTGAACTTGACTAGCGGGCTATGGTTTGTTGGCTTTCGTCAAGGTCATAGCACGTTAGGGGCAAAATATTATCGGGAATTTCAAGTGTTGAAATTTGCAATGAGATTGCATACCTTCTATGAGATAGTTGGATCCCGATACCCGTTGCGAGTAAGTGTTACTCCTGGGAGAGTTTTACACATTACAATTAGCCGATCAAGTAGGTGTCTAGAAAGGTGTCAACGAGGTTACGCCTCTGGGAAAACGAGGTTTACATTAATTAGGTTCGTGCGAAAGCACGGGGGACCTCCCTCAAAGTACCGACACTGGCCTGGCTGAAAGATTGGCGAACTTGTAGTGTGTAATTAATCCCGGCTAGTCTTTCCTTTTAGGGTTTGAAGGAAGATTTGATTAAAACAGTGGGAGCCATCCTGATTAGATAAAATAATAACCAATCTATTCTTGCAAGAGCGCACGCTGAGTGTTTTCTTCTCTCTCTCTCTAGGTAGCGACCATATCACGCCTTAATCAAGATAATAATACGGATTATTAACCGAACCCGCTTGTTATACTGAGCTGGGGAACGTTGGTCCCGCTCCAACTTATAATTGTTATAAGACAGAGCAGGAAATTGGGGATTACCAGAATTCCCGTGCCGCCCAAACGAAGAGAGTGCATGCTGATGCATCATCTTCGGGTGTGTTCGTTACAAAGAACTGTTTCTCTGTGTCCTCTACGTCCTGGGTATGTGATACCGGATCAGGATCCCAGATATGTAACCTGTTACATAGGGCTACAGAAAGGTAGAAAAACTGAGAACGGGTGATAAGTTTCATGAGGCAGAAAACGGGGCAAGTGTTGCAGCCAAGTCTGTTGGTCACTGTCACCCTGTATTCCAAATACATTGATTCTGAACGAATGTTATTAGATACCGAACCTGATATACAAAATCATATCAGTCTCTTTATCTATAAAGAAATGATAAAATTTTGTATAGTTGGATAATGTTTTGAACATTTCCTATATCAAAAGTTGATCGGTTCAGGCACGTTATCTAAAAGCATTGAAGTTCTAAATCAAACTACAGTTCTTTAGTATACGGAACACACATAAGAGGAAGAGTTCAGAAATGAACGAATTCTTCTTAAGGTATTGTAGACTAGGTCATATCAATGCGACCCGACTAGCTGAAGTTACATTTAGATGCATATTTAAATCAGTTTGAATTTACATCTTGTGAAACTTGCCAGTCATGTCACAAAGATAAGATGACCATAGCTCTGTTTATTGGAAACAGAGAAAGAGTTAGTGAACTCTAGGGATTGATACATGCTGATGTATGAAAGGTCTCCTGTCTACACATGCCAGGACCGGTTCTTTATACTTCATTAAATTCTCTGATGATCTCTTTTGATTCAGACATATGTTCCTGTTGAAACACAAGTCAGAACCTTTTGAGATGTTCAGAGAATATAAGTTAGAAGTAGAGAACCAATACGGGTATAAGTATTATGTCCTTTGATGAGATCAAGGAGGAGAATACTTGAGCATGGAATTCCTGGACTTTTCTAAAGGAGAATGAGATTCTCTCTCAGCATTACTCCTCCGATACACGATAGCAGGATGGTATATCGGGGCGGAGCAATCACACCCTATATGATAAGGTGTGCTCTATGATGAGTACTACTGAGTTACCTATTTCCTTTTGGGAGTTGTGCACTTGAGAAGCTGCATACCAATTGAATAGGGTTCAAATCAAATCAATGCCTACCACTTCATATGTGATATGGAAAGGGAAGAGCCCATATCTTAAGATGGTTAAGATTTGGAGTTGTCCGAGCTATGTCTAAAAGCAAAATCCGGACAAGCTCGAGACAAGGTCTGTTATGTACAACTGGAAAGGTTCCAGCTATACAAATTACAGCAGATGACTTGGTAGAACCGAAGGATTCAATAGTAACCAACGAACCTTAGCCTCTCCGCCGATCTAGTAGGGTTCCTCACCCACCTGAGAGATACTTCGGTTTCTCTATGACAGTGGGAGCGAGGATTGCATCATGAGATGATGACCCAACTAGTTTCGAGCTGGCCATCAGGAGTGGGACTCTGTAAGAATGGTTGGATGCTTAGCGATCTGAGATGGAATCCTTATACACCAACAGAGTATGGACTTTGGTTGCTATATCTGAAGGGTTAAATCCCCATCAGGAGCAAGTATATCTTGAGAAGATTACTTGGTGTACATGGAAAAGTTGAGACTTTCAAAGCTAGACTTGGTAAAGGTTTGCATCATTGACCAGGTGTGGATCATGATGAAACTTTTTCTAAGGATCTATGCTTAAGTCCATCCAGATCCTACTTGCCACAGCTACATACCATGACTACGATATCTAGTGGTTGGATGTCATGACTGCTTTTCTAAATGATGTTTTGGAAGAGAGCGTCTATAAGTACACAGCCAGAGGGCTTCGTAGACAGTGGGAGCAGCGGAAACGTGTGCAAGATGTTTTATGTGATAAAGCAGGCATCGCGGAGTTGGAACATCTGTTTTGATGAGTTAGTCAAATAGTTTGACATCATCAAAATGGTAGATGAACCTTGTATATACAAGAAGGTAGTAGGGAGTATGGTAGTAATCCTCGTAGAGTACGTGGATGACATACTCTTGATAGGGAAGGAGTTTCCTATGCTACGTTCGGTCAATCTCCGATTATCACAGAGATTCTCCATATAGGATCAAAGTGATACCTCCTAAATCCTGAATTATCATCTATGAGATAGATGTAGTTGGATGTTAGGATTCTCACTAGTTGTAGTGAGATGGTATCAACCGATCCTGGGGAGAATCACTGGAAGGGTTCCAGGGTGATAAATACGACTGAATGTCAGTCACAGGCATTGTCTTTACCCTCAGTAAAGGGACGGTATGTTGGAAGAGTTCCATGCTAGATACCGTGGCATACTAGACGATTAAGGCTGGATACATCGCTACTTAAGATGCTACCAAAGAGGCTGTCTGGGTGTATTTTCGTTCATGAGATGAACTTAGTTCCTCCTATTGTGTGACAATGGAGTTGTGGCTTATGCTAAGGAACGTCCGTCCCATCAGTGAACCAGACATATTCTAAGGGAGTATTACCTGATCATAGAGATGGTTGATCTCCAGGGGATCGAGGTTAGGAGAGTAGACTCAGAGGACAACACGGCGGATCCACTCACAAAGGCCTTTTCCCAGAGAGAGACTTTTATGGGATGGTTGTGTATGAGATACTACAACCACTGCTATCAGATGGCCCTAGTGCAAGTGGGAGATTGTTAGTTATATGTATGCCCTAGAGGCCATTACTGTACATAGGATGTATATTGTAGTCGATGCTGGGACATATATAGGGATGACTTTCTTGCTCGACATGATAGTATGCTATCTGGTTACTCTTTACCTTAACGTGTATACTGATTGTCTCTCTGTTACATGTTGGTAAAGCCCTTAGGATGTGTACTTGATTACTTGGACTATGATGCGGATCATACTAGTGGGGACATGGTAGTCCATAAGTACATCCTTCAAGGTCCCTAGTCGTGGGTGTATCGAGATGGGGCATCGATATACCAGAGTAGACTAGCGTATACCTTCTCGACCCATACAAATGGGCGATGGATGATCGCATATCCATTGGTGTTTGACATCAGAGATGATATACGGGTGCTCAGTGGAGACTGGGTACACTGGACGGACTCGCCGAGAACTCCCAAATGGTATTATACCTTACGTCAGATGGCAGTTCTCTGGTGACACTGGTACAGGTTAGTCTGCAGACCCGAGATCGTCATAGAGTCTTGTGTGATTCCCACTGTGCTTTGATTTCCACCTTACCACGTCCAAGAGGGCGTGCAAAACGGTGGTTTTTGGGTACAGTCCCGAATCACATGGAGGCAATGAGCGATAGGAGGGGATTCGTCTCTCCCGGTATAGGGGGTTGATGTTGCGCTGTGTTCGATTGGCTATAACAGGAAATCCCTGGCCAGGGTTGCTGAGATTTACTGGTAAGTGTTACCAGTAGTTTCTCGAATTGTTATAGGCCTCAAATCGACACGACTTATCGAGCTATTGGGGTCTGACGTTTACCACCCCTAGGCGAGATATGCGACAGATCAGACGATCAGACCGGACTGTACGGTAAGTGTTACTGGTTGGATTCACAGGAGTGTGAGCGGGCTTGCTCGTCGATCTTCTGATCGCTCAATACCCGGGTGGCCGTTACGTTTAGCAGACCGCTTGCGGCTTGTGGGTGATTGAAATGATCATCATCTGCTGCCGGCGTATTGACGAGTCTTTAGAGTCCTACACAGAGGTTTCCTGGCTCAAGCGAAACGAAATAGGAGCGCATATGAGATATGTGCGGGACCGAGAATAATGCGTGTTTGTGACACCGTATTCTATACTCGCGATGAATGTATCGATTGGTTGTATGCGATATAACCTAGTTATCGAATCAAGGATTGATTCGATAAGTCGATACATTGGATATTAGTCGGTTATATGCGATATGACCGGATCGTTAAATCAAGTGTTGATTTAATGATTTAATGCATAAATATATATTTGATATATTACTTTGCATTAACTAGTATTGGTTCACTTAAGATGGATTTTCTCACTTGATGTGCACATTGTATATATGATATACTTTTGTGCATTTGATTGTATCATGTTTGATGATACATGATAGTTTGGTGTATAGTTTAAACCATGGTTGGTCAATGGTTAGGGTTTCTTTTGCTTCATTTACTTATTCATTTATTCATTTATTTATCCATTTTGTTTATTTTAGCAAAAGAAAATGATAAAGAGAAAATGGTGGCTTTCTTTGTTTGTAATTGAAGCTTCATGAAGCTTTGACTACATGACCATTTTGTCTCATGCTTAACCCTAAACCATTAAACCTAACCATGGTCTATTCTCTACACCTAACTAAGGTTAGGATATGATAAGTATTCATTTGATTATTATTTTTGAATAAGATTTATCACATTCTATCTTCTTCTTCTTCTTCATCTTCAAAGAAGAAAAGCTTGCCTCCATCAATGGCAACTTGAGCAAATGAGTGAGAAATCCAATTCTAAAGTGAACCCGCTTCCTATTTCTTCATCCTCTACCTCTTGCCAAGTAGTATAGGGTGTTTCCTTCACAAGTTTTCATGGCTTGGTGAAGGTGGAGCTTGATCTAGTGATGCCTCGACGTAGATCATCTTCGGCATCGTCGTCGATGACCTAGCCCGCTTTTTCTCCGATGAAGCCGATGCTAGAGTCATGGTTCGATTTGGACAGCGGAGATGACTTCATCATGGAGCTATGGAGGTGGAGAAATGGATCTACAAAGGTTGTATTTCTGTTCTTTTAGTTTAGTTGTAAACTAGTTTCCTTGTTTCGCCTATATATCTAGTTAACGATCCGTATTAGGGTTTCTCGGCACCCGTAAAATTTGAAATTGGCATGGTTGATGCCTTGTGAGACTTCATTAGTGTGCCTAGGAACCCTACAAATGATTCGGTACAGTTCCCATCTAGGGATTCCGTGATGTGGACATTGGACTAACAGATCCTTGAAGCGTTCAAGACATTTTGAAAATGGTTCATTTGGAAGCTGGGTGAATTGATTTATTTCGCTACGGACTCGAGCTGTCTTATGATTTGGGTAGAATTTCTTAAGGAATGCTTTGACGAATTCTTCCCAATTTGAAATGGAATGTGCGGTAGTGTTATACAACCACTTCTCAGCTATATCGCACAAGGTAAATGGGAGAAGACGAAGACACATAGCATCCACAGAAAGCTGTGAAGTACCCATCATTGCGCATACATTTTCAAATTTGGTGATAAAGGCATATGCGTCTTCAGACTCGAGACCGTGATATTTTGGTAGAAGGTTGATGTATTGGAGTTTTATCTGAAAATTGTCCCCGTTGGCCGGTGGAATGGAGATACAGGTCGAAAGAGGACCTCGTGTAGGATAGCACCTCTCTTGGAGAGATATGCGGGATGGATTCTGTGCACCTGCGGACGGCGGCAGATTAGTGGTATAGAAATTCGATGGAGAAGGATCCATCGATGTGGGTGTGGTGGTGGGTAAAGAAGAGGTAAATGTTGAAATACCGACTTTGGGGTCGATTGGGGAAATGCGGACTAAACGGGCACTAGAATCCCGTGTCCATCCTATCTTGCACTAAAAGGTTTAGTGCAAGTGGCAGCGTGAATATATAATTAGGGGAAATGAATGAAGTGTTTGGTGTTTGTTTTGAAAAATATACGGATTTTTGAAAAAATGATGTGATCACAACATATGCAACAAGAAACCCTAAAATCTAGTGGTCACCTAGGTCAAGGCTCTAGACCGCTCCTAACTGCCAAAAGACAAGTCGCGGGATCAATCCTCCACTGCCTCTTTGTCTTTCCTGTGGCCAGATAAGTGCCAGGTAAGTGGGAGGTTCTCCACTACGTATGTAGTGGGCCTAATTAAGTAACCACTTGCCTTAGACACACTTGCCTTAGACACCACAAAAGAAACGCGGATAAGCAATAGATTACCCACGACCTCCTTCTGTCCTAAGTTAGCGCGGCGGTCCTTAGAGTCATCTCTAGATATTTTTTAGTTAATGAGGGTAATGCGGATGCAAGTTTATGATTTTTAGGGCTTAGGAAGGGTAATGAACTCCCCACCTAATCTGAATTTGGCCATGCCCCTTAATTTCCGTATTAATATGCAAACAACCAAAAATCAAAACACGCACAATTTTTTATTGCTTTTTTTTGCGGCGCTGCGAATTTTGCAAAGAAACCTGCAGCAAATTTGTTATTGGAGCAAATTTGGAAAGAGATAAGAAAGTCACGAAGTTACCTGAGAATTTTGGCACAGAGAAGAAGCGGATCCGCCGCGGATCCGCCGCGGATCCGCCGCGGGAGGTATGTATTTGCCGCGGAAACACGGTCGAAAGATGAGATCCCTGCATAAATTTTCTTGAGGCTGCTACTGTTCACCTTCTAGGCTCTCTGGAATATTCAGAAAAAAATTTCCCAAGCTCCACCGATTGCAGATTTCCTCGCAACAAATCACAATGAATCGTTTAGTGTTTGCACGAATTTTGATCTAAAATTTTTGATGGAATAAACTTTTCAACTCAAATTTAAAAAACAAACGAATTAGCGCACTATCCCAGGCAACGGCACCATTTGATTGTTTTTGAATTCTTGTTGTGTCGGTTTAGAAAGTGTATAGAAATCACAACCAAAAATTATTTGACCGCAATCAATAACGGTGTCGATTGTAGCGTGTTAGTAAGTGCGGATTGTCCACAGGGAAAGTGTAATCCGTTCATATTTCAAATTAGATGAATTGAAAATTAAAGAAAAGAGAAAAGACAATTCAATTCAAGATTTGTAAAATGAATTCAAGAATCATCTAGATCTAATCCAATTAACAAGAAAACATTAAAAATCAAGAATGTAGAATTGATGATATCCAATCCAAGAATCAAGAATCGAAGTGAGGCTCGTAGGAATCGATCGGATCTATAGATGTGATGAAAACTATTGGTTACATTTTCTTATCCATCGATGAATTGATACTAGATCGATGATGATCAACGAGAATTAGGGATTTCTTGTGAAACTAGGGTTTCATCTTCTATCACTTGTCCTTTCATTGATTTCATTCATATTCTAGCCTCTAGTAAATTCAAGAATCGATCGTCGATCCCTAATTTCGAGCGAACACAATCAAGAATGTATCGTATCGAAACTAGGTCATCGATTCTTGAATTTGCTAGGGTTTACAAACTCATAGGACTTAAGAATTGTTTTAAGATTTATAACATCATCATCTATTGATCGTCTCGACTCCTTCACGAGCGGAGTTTTACTCAAACATCATAACAAGAACCACAATCACAAATTGAGATCGAATCATGATGCAAGAATTTAAAGAAAGCAAGATAAAAGAATTTCACCTTCAATTATCAACAATTTCGTTACAATTCTCTCAAGATCTATAAGAAGAAAGAACTCGATCGTCGATTTCGCTTCGCTAGTCTTCATGAGTCGCGGATCGTCTTGGATCGCTTGCTCGGATGAAGATCGGCTTCGCTCCTAAAAGGTTGAAGGCTTCTTTCTTGAATAGTACTCGAAGATCTTGAACTTTTGGCTTTTTGATTGGATTAGGGTTAGGGTTTGAGGCACAAGTTGTGTCACTCAACTTGTGTGAAGAATTGTTCAACTTTCAACAACCTTTAGAAGTGAAGCCTAGGGTTCCTTTTATAGCTTTAAGAATGATTAGCTTCCCTTGTAAGCTAGGTAGTTCGGAGGAAGGTTCTAGAGTTAGTTAGTTAAGGTTAGCTTCCTTCATAAGCTTGGAGGTTAGGGAAAAGCTTATAGGCTTTAAGGTAGTTACTTGGCTTGCTTTGGAAGATTGGAAGTTTAGCTTGAATAAGGAGCTTGCTGATCTGGCAGAAGACTCTGGAGTTTTCTGGAAATTATCATAGCTTGCTGAGGTCTAGGCACTGGGATAAGAATAATGCAGAAAATCGCAGCTGACGTCACCACATTATGGCCGCGGATCCGCCGCCAATGGCATGCTCCGGTCGCGGATCCGTGGCCCAATAGGAGATTTGCTGTATCAAATTTACAGTGCTTCTTTCTGATAACATCATGGTATTTTGCTAATATGTTGAATCTTTTAATTAGTCCTTGATCACTGCCAGATCTCTAGTCTTTGAGTAGGCGTATTTTTATCAGCACTTTTTCACAGATTTGGCTTTTCTCCTGGAATTTCCTGCACAGATTCTCGAAACAAGTGTTGCACTATACAAGGATGATGCGATGCCATGATAAACACTCAATTTCCCTCGAAATGTCCGTTTTAAGGTATAACACAAGTAATTCGGTATTTTACGGGTGTTTTGCTAATATGTGTTATACTTAACCTGAATACCTTTAGATGAATGCAAATGAGAGGGAAATTGACGTGTTAAAAATAAATTATTTTCGACTGATCAGTACCTTTTCTTAAAAACACCGTAGCCCTTATTTTCTAAACATCACAATTCGTGTTATTTCAAATGGCAAGACAGTATGACTCGATCATGTAAATATGTATTCTTTATTGATGCGTTTACCATTCATTTTCTGCATATTCTTATTATTCGCATCGCATTGCATGCTTATTTGCATATTGTTATATTAAACCCATGTGATCAGGGCACCAACACTATTACCGATGATGCGTATGTCTACGAACACTTACTTGCCGGCTCACACACATCATCATCGGTAATTGCCATGTCACGTACACTTTAGAGAATATTAATTCATTGATATCGCTTGTTAGCTGATAGTTTCAATATATTATTATGGTGCAAGATTAGATATTGCATTTATTTACTGTGTTATCTCATGCATGCATATTCATATATTCATTTGCCATGCGATAGTATGGGCCAATCCGGATTGCCGGAACCCAGTATTCATTATTTATTTACATTGTGATTTATGATTTCGGATTTCCATGAGATTTCTGTATTTAGAGAAACCGCAAAGATTTTATAAACTTATCATCTTTTTAAAATATAGAAAAATGCGGTTTTCTCATGATATGATATGAGATATGTCCACCATGAGTTTTCTCAGCTCTTGAGCGATATCATACACACGATTCGAGGAGGAGGAATCGTCTGTGGGTGCATGGTGGACCCGGTGCGGTACCCCGGGATAAGATGGTCGCAGATGATGGCGTTGAGCCTGGCAAGGGAGCACTACCGACCGGTGATTTTATTGTGACTCAACGGATATCCGAAGGATTCATTGTTAGAGTTTCTGCGTGCTTAGTTAATTACCGCAATCAAGACGGTTTTGCTTGGTAGCTAGCCGGTTGAGTATGGGTCGTCCGCAGGGAGATGGGAATCTTTTTCTATGTGCTTTATCGAGTTAAGTCCAAATGTCCATGATTGTTTAGTTTCACTAGGTGCTAGAATATGTATAAAGAAAGCTTGTTAGGGTTAGGATTAGGTTAGTTTGAGATAGGAATCGCTCACTTCTTTTATTGCCACTCTTAATATCGGCGTTACGGTAATCGGCAACAACGGGGATTAGCACGACTAAGAAGGAAACTTGCGAGTATAAGCTAGGCTTTCCAACGGTTTGTTTCTTCCTTTTGGTCCTTGTCCATCCATTCTTGCCTCTTAGCCTTAACCTCCGGTTAATTCAACCACAACCGGTCTAACTAGGGAATCACCGCTTTCATGTAGGATAGGGTGCCATAGAGAGCAGATTGTGGTTCAATTAACGGAAGTCCGATTCAAGATGTTGGGAAAAGAAAAGAGTGAGAGAGATTTCCTTCTCTCAAACTTTCCTTATCCTACCCTAACAAGTGAGAAACTACTCACCCATTAACAAGAAAAAGAAAATAAAACAAAGGAGGAAGACAGAAAGAAAGGGGTTAGAAAATCATAAATAGCTATTTGAGACCTCACTTTGGCAAGGATCATACTCAAGCATCATGATTGTAATGATAAAGAAAAAGAGAAGAAGAAAGAAAGCAAACAACAAAATAACAACAACTAGATTAGCAAATGAAAATTACAAGCAAGTAAAATAACACAATTACAAGACATAAAAAGAAACTCTTCTTTTATTCATTACCACTCATGGAGCTCACTACAAGTTTTAATCGAGAAAGATGAAAAGAGGAAGAAGAACTACAAAATCTAATCATAAAATCTAATACAAAGAAAAGCACCCTTTGTTTGGCTTTGAGCTGGGCTATTTATAGGCAGGAAACTGAAACCCTAGAGATACAATCTGCCCCTAAATACAATTACAAAAATACCCTAAAAAACCGAGTCAACACTGAGTTGACTCGTTCGCGGATCCACCGTATATGTGCCACGTTGACCGTGGATCCGCGGCCATTTGGTTGACTTGTTGGCTCATTTTTTCTGGGGTTCTCTATATTGTTGTTCTCTTCTGTATGGTGCACTTGGTTTCTCAGTAACTCTTCATTTTTCTTCCAGATTTTCAGCAGATCAGAAAGGTGAATTGTTGTGGACTTTTTGCCTTGGTTTTCTTGAGCTCCGTGTAGAAGTCTTGGATCTTGTGCTGCCCTTGTGCTTTGTGCATGAAAATGACCAATGATTTGCCATTTTGTCCCTCAAACTGATATACGGCATCATACGGATAGTGAGCGGAGACCCGTATTTATCTGTTGTTGGCCGTAGTCCAGCATTTGTTGCGCCCTTTAATGATTTTCACTGCTTAGAGCTGAGAACCTGTAACCTGAAATTATTTTGCAAACACAGATCAAAAGTACCTACCTATATGCAATGTGATTAAGAATGGGCGGTATAAAAATGCAAAAATCTGAAATGAACAAATACCCCCAAACTTATATTTTGCTCGTCTCGAGCAAAGCCATTTTATTCACAAAAAATCCTAACCTCACTTTCGCAGGGAACGCGATTGCACTGAGCATGTGCAACAAGCCGTTAAACCTCTAGGTGTCCCAGTAGGAGGAGTGTTGTCTTCTAAGGGTTTTCAGCGAATACTACCCACAAAATCCGATCAAATTGGACTTCGACTCTTATTCTACAATTCAGCATTGTAGCGAGAAATTCTGCCATCTTCAACTTAGAAATCATCAACCCGTATTTTTCACTCTTCCTATTCATTTAACTTATTGTCTTATACGTTTGTCAGTTTATAAAGCTCTTAGCATCTCTTGATTTTTCTTCTAAGGCGCAATCTTAACTCAGGAATTTTTATCATCTCTACTGAAGATATAAACCCTATCTTTTATTCCTATCTCTTCTCCAAACTCCAATCATATAGCCCTACGTGTGTGTAATTATCACCGCTACACTTGGAAATTCAATTCAAGCTATGATACCCTTGCCTTAATACCTAATACTACTTCTTTTCATTAATGATGGACGGTTTTGCTCATACACCTTTCATGCGACTATTAATGCTTCTTGAGGCACTAACATCCGATTACTGAATGTATGACCTTAAAGCGTAAATAGCAGTCTCCAGGTCTTGTATTTTATTCCTTTTTTTTATTTCAAGATCGGATATATTTTCAATGATGCTCATTTGGTGGTTAGCTTTAATTTCCGTTTTTTCTTTCAATCTAGGCTTTCAGGCAAGAGTATTTCTAGGTATTTTTTACTATCCCAAGTTTCAAGGTGCGTGTATGTGCGATTTGTAGGGTATATATTTTCAAAATTTAGACTTAAGGTTCAGAATTATTTTTCACACTTACACTTCAAATAGAGCATTCAATACTCTTCCCTCATTTGGACATAGTCCAAGAACTGAACTCAAAATTTGCTTATTTCTAAATATACTGCAAGGACGTATATTTTCTATAGTTAGACTTCAAGAAAGGTTATTTTTAAGGTTTTTAATTTACTAAACTTAGGATCTAGTTTTTCTAACTAGTCAACCGTCATGTCAAACTCGAGTCAAATATGGCCAATATTGAAATTTTCTTTATATATATATATATATATTATTCTTTTTTATTTTATTTTTTATTTTTTTATGCAACACAGAAAATAAGATACAGAATTAAATATGCAAAGAAAAACAAATATTTACAAAAATAATTTAAAAAAACGTGCAGATGCAATGCAAAGATAACTATTTACAATCAACCCTCACCCCCAAACTTATTGATAGCAGTGTCCTCACTGCTCCTTGCGGCGTCTACTAGACGCGGCCTCACTAGTCCCTGCCTCACCCCTATCAGCCCCCCGTCAACTCGATCGTGAGCATGATCGTTCCTCTCTTGCCAGCAGGGTGGACATTCCCTGCTCCAGACTCGTCAGTCGCTGATCAAAGTTAGTCAGCATCCCTATCACTCGCTCTACCCCCTATGGGTTCGTCGAATTAAGTGCGCTTGCACAGCGGGGGTGAGCTCTCATCGCTCGCTGTGGAGCTCGAGCTAAGGGTCTTGGCCATCACATCCTCGGCCGGCTCTGTGCGCGACCATAAATCATGAAGTCGTGTGTTGGATGTGGAGACACCCTCAAGAAGGGGTCGAACGGGAACCCCACCATGCAGTAAAATTCAAATTCCTCAACAGGGAGGAAATGGCGACACAGTTGTGTCACTAACATAGGGTATGGATAATTGGCTGCCCATTTGCCGGCGCCAATCGAGTGAAGCAACACAGTGCACGTGTCGTAGCTAGGATTTTTGGTCATTAAAGTGTGCACTATGTGAAGGGATGGTGTAAAAAAATGTCGTGTTGTATGAACTTCCGAAAATATTGTTTTGTGCCCAACAGCACACAGTTAAAACGTTCGCAAAAAGCGTGCGAGCCTGAATGCCCTTTTTGGGCTCCCTAGAACAGTCATTTCACATTAAGGGTAGGCAGTCCTCAAATCGAAGGGGTTGGTCGTGAATGGGGAGTCGTGGTATTAAGGTGACTTCGTGAATGAAGTCCTTATCGATTAAAATTTCTCGATCCCCCCACAGTAATCGAATGTGCCTGTGTTGTGCCAAACACCCTTCCTCCATACATTCATAAAAACGGGCAACAAGATCCGGAAGTGCGAATGCGTTCGGATGGTTAAATAACAAAAAGTTCCATCCGTGCTTTCGGATCTTGTCACCGAAATAACTACCGTAAACATTATGCGCAGACAATTGGGAGAAATCCTTTTCTAATTGCAGGGTAGGGGCCATGACAGAGAGCAAACTACAGAAATAAGAAATTTACAGAGAAGAGTTTAAACGATCGAACCTCCTCTGAAAATTTCAGAGGGTGAAGAGGCAGAACGGCGGCGGTTGCGCGGCAGAAGGGGAGTTGGGCGGCGGTTCCGCGGCAGGAAGAGGCAATCTCTCTGCACTTTCTGCTGCGGCGGCGAAGGTTTTGTTGAGGGTGAAAATTAGGGTTCTGTAAATGAAGAAGAGGGGTCGGGGTGTTTTTATATGGGTTATTTGGTTATATGTATAAAATCCCCCTTAAAAAGAGGAATTTATTTTGTAAAAAAAATTGTATTATTATTTATTTATTTAATTAATAGAACTGAATATTTACAAAAACACCCCCGAAAATTTGAAATTTATTATTATTATTATTTATTCTATAAATAATTACAAGTGGGAAAATGGTATATACATACCCCCAAACTTATTTGAAACAGTGTTTCCACTGTTTATGGCTGGATAACAGAAATTTGGGGGTACGCGGAGGAAGATGAGTCAAATGTAAACCGGTTCCTGCAACATCAGGAGCTCCCCCGATGGGTCTGCGGTGAGGAACGGTTTTAACCTGTGTCCGTTCACTTTGAATAGTGAACCGTCCTCTGGATTTTCCAAATCCACCGCGCCGTGCGGATATACAGTCCGCACAAAGAATGGTCCTTTCCAGTGAGATCTGAGCTTCCCAGGATGGAAATGTAGTCGGATGTCGTAAAGAAGCACCTGTTGACCAGGTGTGAAAGTTGTTCGCGTAAGGTGTTTATCATGAAACACCTTCGCTCGGTTCTTAACGACAACCGCGTTTTCGTAAGCTTCATCCCGAAGCTCGTTCAATTCATTGAGCTGCAGCTTCCGATGGCTGCCCGCATCTTCAAGAGATAGATTCAGCTCCTTGATCGCCCAAAATGCGCGATGCTCGATTTCCACTGGAAGGTGGCAAGCCTTTCCGTAAATAAGCCGATAAGGAGACATGCCAAGATCAGTCTTATAAGTAGTTCGAAATGCCCAAAGGGCATCAATGAGTTTCAAAGACCAATCCTTACGGTTCTTGGAAACCGTTTTCTCTAAAATATGTTTGATTTGCCAATTAGACACTTCGGCTTGCCCATATGTTTGGGGGTGATAGGGCGTGGATAGCTTATGATTAATGGAGTATTTCCGCATCAAGGCCTCGAAAGTCCTATTATAGAAATGTGTTCCATTGTCACTAATGATCGAGCGGGGGTATCCAAACCGGGAAAAGATGTTTTCCTTAAGGAATCTAACGATAACCTTGTTGTCGTTAGTCCGTCTTGGCACAGCCTCGACCCATTTAGAGACGTAATCAACAGCTAGAAGAATATACAGGTTCCCAAAAGAGCTGGGAAACGGCCCTATGATGTCAATACCCCAAACATCGAAAATCTCGACAACCAAGATTGGTTGGAGTGGCATCTCGTTCCTCCTGGATATCCGGCTCATGTGTTGGCACCGAGAGCAAGTCTTGCAGTAATCATGAGCATCTTTGAAGAGTTGTGGCCAATAGAAGCCACATTGCAAAATCTTCTCGTCTGTCTTTCTTGGGCCAAAATGCCCGCCACATGCTTGATCGTAGCAAAACGACAGCATACTCTTGAACTCATTATCAGGAATACACCGACGAATAATCTGGTCGGGACAGTACTTGAACAGATAGGGTTCATCTCAGTAAAAGTGTTTTACTTGGGATAAGAATCAAAGTCTGTCCTGACTTGACCATTCGTTCAATAGTAATCATGTTGCCAAATAGTTCACAATATCTGCGAACCAGGGTTCGCACGATACTGTCAAGAGTTGTTCATCCGGAAAAATGTCGTTTATTGGAATTGGAAGTATCGGCGAAGAAGGAAGTCGTGAAAGATGGTCGGCCACTACGTTTTCACATCCTCTTTTGTCCTTGATGACAAGGTCAAACTCTTGAAATAAGAGGATCCAACGTATCAGCCGAGATTTTGCGTCCTTCTTCGCAAAAAGATGGCGAAGAGCTGAATTGTCTGTATAGACAATGACTGGAGAGCCGATCAAGTAAGACCTGAATTTTTCTAATGCAAACACAACAGCCAAGAATTCCTTCTCGGTTGTTGTCTAATTCAGTTGGGCATCGTTCAGGGTTCGGCTAGCATAGTAGATTACATTCGGCATCTTATCGATGTGTTGTCCTAGGACCGCACCGATAAAAAAGTCAGATGCATCGCACATAATCTTAAATGGATATGTCCAGTCAGGAGAACAAAGAACGGGAGCAGAAGTGAGTGAGCTTTCCAGCGATTCGAACACTGTCACACAGCTTGAGTTCAAGTTAAATGTGGTGTCCTTGGCCAGCAGAAGAGTCAAGGGTCTAGAAATCTTGCTAAAATCCTTGATAAATGGTCTATAGAAACCGGCGTGGTCAAGAAAAGCTCGGATGTCACTAACGCATCTGGGAGGAGGGAGATTGGAAATGACCTCAATCTTCACTTTATCCACCTCAATGCTATTTTGCGAGATGATATGCCCTAAGACAATACCTTCGCACACCATGAAGTGGCACTTCTCCCAGTTCAAAGTGAGGTTATTGTCCTTACACCGGGTAAGGATAGCGTCGAGATGGTGCAAACACTCGTCAAAGGAATCGCCAAAAATGGAGAAATCGTCCATGAATATCTCCTAGAATTTCTCCACCATGTCTGAAAAGATTCCCATCATACACCGCTGGAAGGTAGCGAGCGCATTGCATAACCCAAAGGGCATGCGGCGATATGCAATCGTGCCGAAAGGACAGGTGAACGTGGTCTTGTCCTGGTCTTTTTCGGCGATAGGAATCTGGTTATAGCCGGAGTAGCCATCCAGAAAGTAGTAGTACTCATGTCCAGCCAATCGTTCTAGCATTTGGTCAATGAATGGTAGCGGAGTGCGGCGTTAAGTTTTCTATAATTAATGCATACTCGCCACCCAGTCTGGGTGCGAGTAGGGATTAACTCGTTCGCCTTGTTGGTGGTGACCGTTATGCCCGACTTCTTTGGGACAAGGTGAATGGGGCTGACCTACTGGCTATCAGAGATAGGGTAAATGATACCACTATCAAGACATTTGACAATCTCTTTTTTCACAACCTCCTTCATGACTGGATTAAGTCGTATCTGTGGATCCCGGGCTGGTTTGGCATCATTCATCATATGAATGTGATGTTCAACGATTAGGGGACTAATCCCCTTGATGTCCGCCATTGACCAACCAAAAGCTTGCCGATTTCTTTGCAAGACCGTAAGAAGGGCTTTCTCCTGCTCTGGAGCTAGAGAAGCCGAGATGATAACAGGGAGGGTCTCGTTCTCACCTAAGTAAGCATACTTGAGGTGAGACGGCAACGGTTTGAGTTCGAGCGTTAGAGGTGAAACGATTGAAGGCAAGATCGGCGAAAATGTCTCAAACCCAAAGGATTCTAACAGAGGCTCAAAATGAGTGTAAGTGATCGAGTTGGATGGTTCAGCTAACGCATCCGAAAATTCAAAGGATTCAAGCTCGGGTGGCGACAAGCCAAGATCGTTCGAGAAAGTGACACACTCATAATCACTGTTGGGAGCAGAAGCAGCAACAGGTTTAAAGAGGAATGCGCCAGTGGCGTCAAGATTGCTGTGATCGAACAAAAATTCCTTGAATTCACAATCCTCTGGGGTGATCTCCTGGATCGAACAAACGTCTAGTATATGAGCATTAGGTTCAGAAAGCTGATTCCCCAACATAAAAATGTTGAGTTCAATTGTCATGTTTCCAAAAGATAGGTTCATCGAACCATTTCCACAATTGATCATAGCATTTGAGGTTGCAAGGAATTGGCGACCGAGTATCACCGGAATTTGATTCCGGGGTTAGCTACAGGATGTGTGTCTAAAATAATGAAGTCAACGAGGAATATGAAGTCCCCTGCCTTTATTAACACATCCTCTAGCTCACCCCTAGGATGGGTGATAGATCAGTCGGCCATTTGGAGAGTAAAGTGTGTGGGTTTCAGCTCTCCTACACCTAGTTACTCATATACTGAGTACGGAAGCAGGTTAACACTGGCACCAAGATCCAAAAGTGCGCGGTTGATGTTCTTATCCCCAATGGTGATTGAAATCGTAGGACAGCCAGGGTCCTTCCGTTTTTGAGGTAAAGATTGGGTAAGAGCATCACTCACGGCACTAACTAAGAAAACATTCTTGGGTACCTGAGATTTCCTCTTCTTAGTGCATAAGTCCTTCAAGATTTTTGCGTAGGAAGGGACTTGTTGGACTGCATCTAAGAGAGGAATGTTAATGTTAACCTGTTTAAACAACTCCAGAATCTTCTCCATTTGTGGATGTTGGTTATTGGACCTCAACCGGTTTGGAAATGGAACGATGTTGAAATTGGTTGAGTCCAATGCTTGTGGAGGAGATTGTGGAGTTGGAATGGATCCCAGAGCTGGAGTTTTCATAGTGAGATGTGGGTCCATTCGGAGATGAAGAAGAAGAAGAACCTTTTGAAGAATGGAGAACAGGCTCAGAAGAAGAAGAAGAAGAAGAAGAAACGGCCGGGGTGTCATCATCTGTGCCGACGTTGTTGTGCAGCATCCTTCCAGATCTTAATATAGTCACGGCACTCACATTATGGTTCTGTTGTTCAAGAGCAACATGTACATTATGTGGGTGACCAGGATTTGGGAGTGGTTGAGATGGAAGCTTCCCTTTTTCTCGCTCGTTTAACGCTACATTCGGTTGTGCAATCTGGGCTTCGATGGTCTTTATGGTTTGCCCGTGAGCAGCGGTGTGTTGCACCAGAGACTGAATGGAAGACTGGATGTTGGCGGTGGATTGAGTCGATTGCTTTACAAACGCCTCCAGACTTCGTTCTAGCGAGAAAACCTTATCGTTGTTTGATAGGACAAAATTGTTTTGAGGAAAAGAATTATTGGGTGCAAAATTTTTCGTCGGATTTTGAAAAGGTTGGGGTTGGAAGGGTTGCAAATACTGATGTTGATTTTGTTGCTGAGCTTGATGTTGCAGAGGAGGAGGTCTCTGGAAGTTGTTATGGCCTTGGAATTGATGTTGGTTCTGATTCCAGGCGAAATTGTGGTGGTTCCTCCAACCGGGATTGTAAGTGGAAGAGTATGGATCATTTCTTGGTCTTTGCTGAAATGCAGCATTGACCTGATCCTGTCCTTGAGAAGGTGGGTTGTAATGACACTCTTCAGTCAAATGGGATGGATCAGAACAACAAGCGCAGATAGTGCGTGGGGGAAGAGCAGGGGCAGGAGAAGCAGATGAGAATTTGCTCTCAATTGCTTGCCGCCATCTCGGCCTTCATTGCAATTGAGATATCGAGTTGATGAACTCCTCCCCTGGAAAGACCGGGAGAAGTAAAAGAAGAGGAAGTGTTCGGTCTGGTGCTTTCCGCGAGATCGTCGATGAATTTCTAAGCTTCCTCGTCAGATTTGGATAGGAAGTGGCCTTGACAAATGGTCTCCAGCAACTGCTTAGTTACTGGATTCAGGCCCTCGTATAAGGTTTGGCAAAGTTGCCATCTCTCAATACCGTGATGAGGGCACTGAACAAGAAGGTCTTTGTATTGGTCAAAGCACTTCCAAAAGGGTTCGGTAGGAAGCTGGGAAAATTGGTTAATTTCGTTTCGGATTCTCGCGGTCTTGTGGTTCGGGTAGAACTTTTTAAGGAACGCTTTAACAAACTCATCCCAACTGGTTATGGAATGCGATGCGGTGCTATATAGCCACTTCTCAGCAAGGTCATACAGAGTGAAAGGAATGACTCGTAGCCGTCTAGCATCGTCGGACAGTTGGGTTGTCTTTATCATTGCACAGACGTTCTGGAATTTATTGATGAAAATATAGGCATCTTCAGATTCCAGCCCGTGAAATTTAGGCAACATGTTGATGAAGTGGGGCTTAATTTCGAAAGTATCCCCATTGGCCGGCGGAAGTGAAAGACAGGTAGGAAGTGCAGAGCGGGTGGGATAGAAACGATCCTGTAGCGCGATTCGCTGTGGCGATTCAACAGGAGGTGGTTGCGGGTTATTCGCATCCAGATGAGGTGGAATCAGTCCCGGGGGAGGTAAAGGAATGTTAGGAGGAAATCCTGACATCTCAGAAGAACAATTTGGTGATGATGATGGTGAAAGTGAGGGTGAGGATGTATGAACAGAATCCCGATCAACGTCGGAGTTGGTCGGCAAAGGTAAAGGTGAAAGAGGTGTGGAGGGAGTTTCGATCGCGTAGTCGGTAGCGGCTAACGAAATGCGGACTTGGCGGGCACTAGTGTCCCGAGTCCAACCGGACATACACTAAACGAGTTTAGTATAGTCAAAGCGTAGAAAGTGAGGGTAAGAAAACGTCAATGGAGAAATACGGATGGAAAGTGGATGAAATGGGATTCTGGCGACAAAGGGCAAGTTTTTATAAAAGTTTTTGTTTTTGTACATTTTCTGTTTTTTTAGAAAGAGTTTTGCAAAAATATGTACGGACTTACGGCACAACTTCAAACAATCACAGTCAAAATATGCACAATCATACCTAGAGCTATGGTCTTCAAAGTCCATTAGACTGCTCATAACTGTTCCAAAGTGACAAGTTGTGAGATAACCCTCAAACCGTCTCTTCAATGCCAATTGTGGCCAGGTAAGCATAAGTGAGAAAAGGAGGGTTCCGCTCACGAATCACCGTGAGACGGGCATTTTAAAATTACCTTTCTTACTTGTCTAGCCTAGGCACCACAAAGTCAAGTTTAGATAAACGATCGAATGTCCACAACCTACCTCTGTCCTATTGAGCACGACAGTCCTTAGTTAGCTGAGTCTAGATTTTTTTTTAATTAAGCTAAAGGTTAATGCATATGCTTGTAGTGATTTTTGGGGTCTTAGGAAGGGTGATGAAATCCCCACCCAATCTGAATTGGTGTTATAGCCCTTAAAGTCTGTATTATTTATGCAAAACAGTAACAAACAAAAATCTAAAACACTTGCAAAAAATTTATTTGGCGGTGGCGCAAAGAATCCTGCACAAAAACAATTTTATTGGAGAGGGGAAGAGAGTTTGTGCAAAGAATGCTGCAGAAAGAATAGTTCAATGGAGTTCAGAGGAGTGGAGAAGAGGGTTGGGATACTCACAGAGAATTTGGGTTGCTGATGTCAGAGTTTGACCGCGGTTCCGCGGTCAAACATGCACTTGTGCCGCGATTCCGCGGCTGTTCAGTTGACTTGAAGCTTCAAACTTCTTCCCTGTGCCGACTTCAGTCTCCTCTTCTTATTTAGAGCCCCTGAATCTTGATTTGCTCACTGCGTTGGCTTAAGAATTTTACAGTAGACCGTGGTTTCGTCTTGATCCGACGTGGTGTAGCCGCGAGATATGGGTCTAACTCCCTACGACTTTGGCACTGAACTTGATCTTCTTCCTATCCTGCACACTTGCACAAAAACTAATCAAAAATAACAAGATGATTTTTACAATATATATTTTTTTTGTTTTTGGTTATAAGTATATTCACAAATTAACCCGAAATTAACAAAGAAATAAAGTACCGTCTCCCCGGCAACGACGCCATTAGATTGGTAGAGTTTTTGCGTGCTTAGTTAATTACCGCAATCAAGACGGTTTCGCTTGGTAGCTAGCCGGTTGAGTACGGGCTGTCCGCAGGGAGATGTGAATCTTTTTCTATGTGCTTTAACGAGTTAAGTCCAAATGTCCAAGTTTGTTTAGTTTCACTAGGTGCTAGAATATGTATAAAGATAGGTTGTTGGTGTTAGGATTAGGTTAGTTTGAGATAGGAATCGCTCACTTCTTTCGTTGCCACTCTTAATATCGGCGTTACGGTAATCGATAACAACGGGGAATAGCACGACTAGGAAGGAAACTTGCGAGTATAAGCTAGGCTTTCAAACGCTTAGTTTCTTCCTTTTGATCCTTGTCTGTCCGTTCTTGGCTCTTAGTCTTAACCTCCGGTTAATTCAACCATAACCGGTCTAACTAGGGAATCACCGCTATTATGTAGGATAGAATACCGTAGAGAGCGGATTGTGGTTCAATTAACGGGAGTCTAATTCAAGATGTTAGGCAAAGAAAAGAGTGAGAGAGATTTCCTTCTCTCAAACTTTCCTAATCCTACCCTAACAAGTGAGAAACTACTCACCCATTAACAAGAAAAACAAAATAAAACAAAGGAGGAAGATAGAAAGAAAGAGGTTAGAAAATCACGACTAGCTATTTGAGACCTCACTTTGGTAAGGATCATACTCAAGCATCATGATTGTAAAGATAAAGAAAAAGAGAAGAAGAAAGAAAGCAAACAACAAAATAACAACAACTAGATTAGAAAATGAAAATTACAAGCAAGTAAAATAACACAATTACAAGACATAAAAAGAAACTCTTCTTTTATTCATTACCACTCATGAAGCTCACTACAAGTTTTAATGGAGAAAGATGAAAAGAGGAAGAAGAACTACAAAATCTAATCCCAAAATCTAATACAAAGAAAAGCACCATTTGTTTGGCTTTGAGCTGGGCTATTTATAGGCAGGAAACTGAAACCGTAGGAATACAATCTGCCCCCAAATACAATTACAAAACTACCCTAAAAAACCGAGTCAACACTGAGTTGACTCGGCCGCGGATCGGCCGCATATGTGCCATGTTGGCCGCGGATCCGCGGCCATTTGGTTTACTTGTTGGCTCATTTTTTCTGGGGTTCTACATATTGCTATTCTTTTCTGTTTGGTGCACTTGGTTTCTCAGGAACTCTTCATTTTTCTTCCAGATTTTCAACAGATCAGAAAGGTGAATTGATGTGGACTTTTTGCCTTAGTTTTCTTGAGCTTCGCGTAGAAATCTTGGATCTTGTGCTGCCCTTGTGCTTTGTGCATGAAAATGACCAATGATTTGCCATTTTGTCCCTTGAACTGATATGCGGCATCATACGGATAGTAAGCGGAGACCCGTATTTCTCTGTTGTTGGCCGTAGTCCTGCATTTGTTGCGCCCTTTCATGATTTTCACTGTTTAGAGATGAAAACCTGTAACCTGCAATTATTTCGCAAACACGGATCAAAAGTACCTACCTATATGTAATGTGATTAAAAATAGGCGGTATAAAAATGCAAAAATCTGATATGAACAAGGATACAAATCGGAGTATGGGCCAGTCCGGATAGCCGGAGCCCTAGATATTGAGATTTGATGATATGGGCCAGTCCGGATAGCCGGAACCTTAGATATTGAGATTCGAGGATACAGGCCCGTCCGGATTGCCGGAGCCTGAGATATTGAGGTATTTGGATTTATGATTTGTGTCGATGCTAGACACTGATTCTATGTTGATTTCATTGATGACACCTCGATTTATATATACAGAAATCTGAATAAATTAAGAAAACAGTTCTCATTCATGATGTATTCTGTTTTCATTATATTGCATTCATACCTCATAATTATGATATGTTGCTACCTGAGGCACTGACACGAGCACTTGGTATTACACTTAAGTATAGATGTTTACCCATGCCACTATTTTAGATGCTTCAGGCTTTATCATTTTGAGGATATATTATTATCGTATGACTTAGGATTGAGTCATACACACGATTTCTGCTCTGTGATGTTTTCTACTCACGAGTTGGCAACTCACCCCCGTTGTGCCACAGTTCTTGCAGGTTTCCCGTACAGGTTTCCTTGGCGGCTTTGCTGGCACACTACTTCATTCCGGGTGATTGCTTTGGTAGGTGGGTTCACTCGCATCGTGACCACCCTGTTACCTTATTTTATTCAGTTGTATCTAGTAAACTCCATCAACCAAACTTGTATATTATTTAGACTTAGAAGACCAGTTGTATATTATTTCGACCTTAGAGTCGCTCTTGTATTATTATGGTTTTCTTCTTGATTTTGAGTTTCCTTTTGAGTTTTGATCCTCGCCCTTCGGCGTTGTATATTATATTGCTTGCGTGGTTGTGACCGCCAATTGGCGAAGAGCTAACTCCCTCTTGGGGATGCCGTTTTATATCATTCATGTTGTACCCCTTTTGGGGCCAGTAATTACAAAGGAGACTCTGCCGAAATTTTTGGAAAATATATGTTGTTTTAAAAATGTTTACAACGACTTTTCAAAGTGATTATATGCAAACTTAAAAATAAGTTTTCCTTCATTTCTTCTTTTAAATGGTTTAGATTTCTGGGTTTTGTCTTACTTGAATTAGATGGGGTCCTATAGACTTCATATGATTCAAGTGCCAATCACGTGCCATTTCAGGTCGTGACAAAGTTGGTATCAGAGCGCTAGGTTAACCTTGGTTCGAGTCTATATTTGACTATGCGGAGCCTAGGGCGTTTGTATATATTCGGAATCTAGGCTTGACCTTACGGAACTTAGACTTAGTCGAGGGGGTATTAGACCAGAACTTTCGTCACGTTGGTTGACCTTGGTTGATGGAGTAGGTGACTTAAGTAGAGTGGTGTACCATGTGTATGTTCCGCTGCATACTTACGATACGCCACTCCGCTTAAGAAGCCTTAGGATGTACATTTCCTTGCACAACATTATATTCATTCCTATGATCTATCCTCATCGATATTGGTTTATGGTTTTGCTGCCATGATTACACGGGCAGAGAGAGTTGCGGCTAGAATTGCGGTCAACACGAGCTCGTCACATACGAAGACTGACCAGGGCGTGATTCCATAGACACACGATTGCATAGATGTATCGTCTTATTGTGTTTTCGTGCCATGAGCGTTTGATGGATCGCTTTTACAAAATTTCTCGAACGTGCAAATCAGCACAAGAGGATTGGGCCACTGCTTGAGGCCAGCCAGAATGTGATGACCGTCAATGCACCGATTATTCTTGATGAATGTGTCACGACCCAAAAATTTGGCCCGTAACCGGCCCTTAAACCACGTAACGTCTACAGGCGTACGTAATTTAAGTAAGCCGAAACCCAGAAATCTAAACCACCCCAAAGGGGATAAATGGAGAAAAACATAGTTTAAGAAATTCGAAAAAAAATCATAAGTAAAATCTCTAACCTTAGTTTACTTTCTTGAAAATTTCGACAGCACCTCCTTTGTAAAAACTAGCCCCGAAAACGGGTACAACATAGATAATATATAAAGCATCCCAAACGGGAGCAAATCATACCCAACGGTGGAGAAAACCACCACAAACATATATATACGACGCCGAAGCGAAGAAATATAAAAGAAAACTGCATAAAGAAGTAAAACTTTTCAACAAAACCGGCTCCCATGAGCACGGTACCCAAAGTTACCAAAATAATCATACAACACCGAATCCTCACAACTCGTCTCTAAGTCAAATGCAAGAAGTGGTAGATGGAGAATAATATATCCAACAAAAATATATACAATGTACAAATAGATAACCGCAACCCACCTAAAAGCAAAGGCCTCACTGCCAACCGTAGCGGTATCCGCAAAAGTAGAGATGATAAGATGCCCTCCCACGGCTACTCTGAGGGTAAGTCCTGCAAAACACTATGGCACAATTGGGGTGAGTTTCTAACTCATGAATAGTAATTAACATCATACTGTAATCGCAAGTATGCACGAATAGCAATTCGTCTATCATATGTAATCCGATAGCATAAGTATGACAATATGAATATGCAACAATCATGTAAAGGTAAATCATCAGGGTACTACAACTACATGAAGCAATGCATATCAAAATAATCCTGAGTGTGTGGGATGATATAATAAAACCTCATGCAAAATCATCAGCATGGGAAAACATCAGTGTCCCTCACTGACACATCAAATCCCAAATCCTCAGGCACCGCATCCTCAGATCGGCCCTCACATCCTGTAAGTCTCACAGAACCTGAGTGTCTAACATCGACACCCAAAACATCATGAAAAACATATACCTGTATGTATATTTATATATATGAGGATATCAACCACGTATGTCCACCGACGATACGCAAAAATCATGGAAACCAGAGTGTCAAACACCGACACTCGAAACATCATGAAACCCGTGTCTAGCATCGACACGTAAATGCTCATAACTCAAGAGCTATCACCACGACTGGCCCTGATGATATGTCGTACATCACTCCGGCCGGTATCCCCACGATAACCGCTGAGTCCAAATACAATCATCGGTAGTACTTGCCCGCCTTCCAGGCTCATCGCCTATCATCTTGCCGAGGGAAACCGTACAGGGCTCCACCATGTACCCGCACATGTCCCACTACACTCCTCGCATCGGGTATATATCACAAATCTCAGAACTGAAAAATTTCTTGGTAGACGCATCAAAATATCATATCAAGAGAAACCAGGTTTTCAAACAATACTTAGTTTCTTGAAAATACCCCCACGGTTCACAAATCCATAAATCATATGAAATTCATTTCTCAATGCGAAAAATCCATGAAAACTGATATATGCAACATAAAACAACATTATGAGCATATCAATGGAAAGCCACTCTTTTAAATGAATCCAGCTTAAAATATATCATGCGGTTCCTAAAATCCTCCGAAAACAAGTGCAGCATCATATGAAGTGTACAAGTAATTATAGCAAGGTTTAAATATCTACATGTAAGAAAATATGTATGATGTATTTCATAAGCACAATAGTCAACGTCTCAATATCACATGTCAAAACAATACCACTTAGGGTATATGCTACTATAGCAAAATATGTGGGTGTACATGTCAGTATGTGTGCATGATGTACATGTAGCTGTAATCGAGTATGTGGGTGTACATGTCAATATGTATGCATGATGTACAAGTAGCTATAGCAAGGTATACATGAAATGGAATAAGAGTTACTATCTTAACTATCCATGTCCAATACAATATCACGTATGTATGTGTCAACAGTATTTCATATGCACAACGGAATAAGAGTCACTATCTCAATTATCCCTATCCACTACAATAACACGTATGTATATGGGTTGTACCTCACATGGCAATTACTAACGGTATGGGTGTAGCATACAAATTAGTGCTCGTGCAACATGAACCGTCAGTATTGTGTTATGTCCAAATGGTACAAGTCAAAGTACAACAGGTAACGCTATGCAATAACATTCATATGAAATCGACTAATATGCAATAACATGCAGCTATCATATTATATCAGCCCCGATCCATAACGCCATATGGGTGATTTCCCCGTAGATGTTAAATCTACTCACTGATGGTCTCGAGCTATGAAAATCCGACCACTTGCTTCCCTTTGTTCGCAGCGTCCGAAATCCCCGCTTGCGATGCTATAATTTCACAATCACATACACAAAGCAAAATCTCATAAATCGACCAATATAACATAAAACTACGTTTTAAACGACGCACCTACTCCAAACTAACTCACAAGTGTCCTTCTAGTGGCTAACGTGCGTAGCGACACTACGAAACCAACCCAAGTGCAGCAGCTGCATAAGATCACGATCCGTGTCGGATAACGTAACACGCGGTCTCAAAACACTAAATTATAGGAAAACGATCCCAGATTTTGCATACTGTAATTACTCAAAAATTAAACAGTACCAAACACACCTAAACCACAGCAGACAACTACCCAACAAAACCCAACCCCAAAACCCCCTTCAAAATCCGATGTCGCCGGATTTCGTCGTCGAGTCGTCGGCCAAAACCGGTGGGGTGGGTCCCGTGTCTCAGGTAGAACTCTAGGGTCATTAGTACAACACTACTATCTTGTTTGGTCAATCAGTAAAAATCCCAGGTCACAGCAGATCCCAGAGGCTCTAAAAAGACACTAAAAACACGATATTGCACTAATCGATACTTAAAGTGTTCTACACAACAACCAACGAGCTATACATCATAAAAACTCATATTTAACAGTTTAGGGATTATACCTATCAACACTTGCTCACAAGATCCTAGCTTTCCAAGCTCCAAGTGATCATAGAGGCAAAAGCAAGACATGAAGTATTTTGGTGAGATTATTTCGGGAATTTTGGAGATTTATTGAGCTTGGAATTGTTGCAAATGGTGAAAGAAAAACCCAGGGGCAGAAGAGGGAGGAGGCTCGACTAATAGAGGGAAGTGGGGGGTTTGTGAATGTTAGGATTACCCAGCACCCTATGAGAGGTTTGGAAGCATCACATGTCACAAAGATCAAATTTTTATGGTGCTAAGTAAGCATACAAAGGATGTATCCTAGAAAATTAGGGTTTCAAAACATTACAAGTAACAAAGGCTAGGGTTTTGAGAGTACAACCTTTGTAGCTCCCTACGCTAGACTTCTTGGCCACTTAAGGGTTGGAGGAGGGTTCGCTTGAAGTCTCCTAGTGTCCACGACGATCCACCCGAAGCTCCTAGTCCAAGCTTGCAACTTCACTTTTCAAGAGAAGAAATGAAGATAACACTCTAAACAAGTGGGCTAAACTTGTGTAGAATGATGTTGTGGTGGCTTTTCTCACTTCAAAAACCTAACTTGATGAGTATATTGCTCACTATAAAAGTCTAGAGAGCAAATGGTGAAGGAGGAAGAAGATGATGGCTTTCTTTTAACAAGAGTGAAAAAGAAAAACTCTTGTAAGGAAAAATGAAAATATATGTATATATATTTTTCCTTCTCATCTCAAACCATGGTTAAATGTTTAATATATTATTTAATTTGAGTTAAAACACAAAGAGAAGTTTAACTCATGGTTAGGAATAGGTGAGAATGGTTAGGTTTAAGAAGAGTGTAGAAACTAAGCATGAATTATCCTTTTCTTTATATCTTTTGTTTTAAGAAAAAATAAAATAATAATCCATATATTTAACCATGGTGTGAGTCTTATATTGCCATCATATTCAATGTGTAATCAACCATGAAGGATGATGTATGTATGTATGTATGCACATCCATATGTGCATGAATCTAAAAGAAAGAAAGCATACATGCATGCATACATCCATCATGCACAAGAAAAGATTTCAAGTGAGAAAACTAATGGTTAAATGATAAATCAACACTTGATTTATCAATCCGGCCATATCACATATGACCCAACCAAAAGCAAGCCGCCCGATCAATATACGGTATCCTATACGTGCATTTTAATCGGGTCCTTGCGCATGTCGCATACGCGCACCTCAACGTTTCGCCTGGACTAGGTAACTCCTTTGTGGGACTTTAAGACTCGTCAATACGCCGACTGTAGGGTTCCTAGGCACACTAATGAGGTCTCACAAGGCATCAACCATGCCAATTTCAAATTTTACGGGTGCCGGGAAACCCTAATACGGATCTATAACTAGATGTCTAGGCGAAAGATGCAACTAGTAAACTACTTTACTAAGAGAACGGAAATACAAACTTTGTAGATCCGGTCCTCCACCTCCATAGCTCCGCAATGAAGTCTCCTCGCTGTCCAAATGGAAACCCGGGCTCTAGCGTCGGCTTCATCGAAGAAATGGGCGGGCAAGGTCGTCGGCTTCGTGCCGAAGATGATCTACGTCGAGGCATCACAAGATCAAGCTCCAACTTCACCAAGCCATGAAAACTTGTGAAGGAAACACCCTATACTACTTGGCAAGAGGTAGAGGATGAAGAAATAGGAGGTGGGTTCACTTTAGAATTGGATTTCTCACTTATATGCTCAACTTGCCATTAATGAAGACAATATTTTTCTTCAAGTGAAGAAGAAGAAGAAGAAGCAATAATATGATGAATATTATGATAAGTGTTATATCAAGAATAATGAAAATGATTCTTATCATAATCTTAACCATGGTAATGTGTAGAGAAATAACTAAGGTTAAATGAATGGTTAGGGTTTAGGAGATGAAGACAAAAGAGTCACTTTGGTCAAAGTTGCATGAAGCTTCAAGAAGCATCATGAATGAAAGCAACCCTTATGCTTTTATTTCTCATTTCTTTTAATCCAAAATAAATAGATATATGAATGAATGAATAAGAAATAAAACCCTAACCATTTACTTAACTAAGGTTTAACTCTTTGCACAAACCCTAGCAATCTTGCATCATCAAACATTATACAATCAAGTGAGAAAAGCCTTTTAAAGTGAACAGATACTAGTTAATGCAAAGTAATATATCAAATATATAATTATGCATTAAATCATTAAATCAACACTTGATTCAATGATCCGGTCATATCGTATATATAACCGACTAATATCAACAGTAACAACTTATCGAATCAACACTTGATCCGATAACCCGGCTATATCGCATATAACCGATCAATGTCACATATCGCGAGAATCGAATACAGTATCACATACTGGTATCATTCTTGGTCCCGCACATATCTCATATGCGCTCCTATTTCGTTTCGCTTGAGCCAGGAAACCTCTGTGTAGGACTCTAAAGACTCGTCAATACGCCGGCAGCAGGTGATGATCATATCAAGCACCCACAAGCCGCAAGCGGTCTGCTAAACGTAACGGCCACCCGAGCATTGAGCGATCAGAAGATCGACGAGCAAGCCCGCTCACACTCCAGTGAATCCAACCAGTAACACTACCGTACAGTCCGGTCTGATCGTCTGATATGTCGCATATCTCGCCTAGGGGTGGTAAACGTCAGACCCCAATAGCTCGATAAGTCGTGTCGATATGAGGTCTATAACAATTAGAGAAACTGCTGGTAACACTTACCAGTAAATCTCAGCAACCCTGGCCAGGGATTTCCGGTTATAGCCAATCGAACACAGCGCAACATCAACTCCCTATACCGGGAGAGACGAATCCCATCCTATCGCCCATTGCCTCCATGTAACTCGGGACTGTACCCAAAAACCACCGTTTTGCACGCCTTCTTGGACGTGGTAAGGTGGAAATCAAAGCACAGTGGGAACCACACAAGACTCTATGACGATCTCGGGTCAACAGACTACTCTGTACCAGTGTCACCAGAGAACTGCCATCTGACGTAAGGTATAATACCATCTGGGAGTTCTCGGCGAGTCCGTCCAGTGTACCCAGTCTCCACTGAGCACCCGTATATCATCTCTGATGTCAAACACCAATGGATATGGGATCATCCATTGCCCATCTGTATGGGTCGAGAAGGTATACGCTAGTCTACTCTGGTATATCGATGTCCCGTCTCGATATACCCACGACTAGGGACTTTGAAGGATGTACTTATGGACTACCATGTCCCCACTAGTATGATCTGCATCATAGTCCAGGTAGTCAAGTACACATCCTAAGGGCTTTACCAACATGTAACAGAGAGACAATCAGTATACACGTTAAGGTAAAGTTCAACCAGATAGCATACTATCATGTCGAGCAAGAAAGTCCTCCCTATATATGTCCCAGCATCCACTACAATATACATCTAATGTACAGTAATGGCCTCTAGGGCATACATATAACTAACAATCTCCCACTTGCACTAGGGCCATCTGATAGCAGTGGTTGTAGTATCTCATACTCAACCATCCCATAAAAATCTCTCTCTGGGAACAGGCCTTTATAAGTGGATCCGCTGTGTTGTCCTCTGAGTCTACTCTCCTAACCTTGATCATCCTGGAGATCAACCATCTCCATGATCAGGTGATACTGCCATAGAATATGTCTGGAACACTGATGGGACGGACGTTCCTTGGCATAAGCCACAACTCCATTGTCACACAATGGGAGGAACTAAGTTCATCTCATGAACAAATATACACCCAGACAACCTCTTTGGTAGCATCTTAAGTAGTGATGTATCCAGCCTTTATCGTCTAGTATGCCACGGTATCTAGCTTGGAACTCTTCCAACAAACCGTCCCTTTACAGAGGGTAAAGACAATGCCTGCGACTGACATTCAGTCGTCATTATCACCCTGGAACCCTTCCAGTGATTCTCCCCAGGATCGATTGATACCATCTCACTACAACTAGTGAGAATCCTAACATCCATTTAGATCTATCTCATAGATCCAAAATCCAGGATTTAGGAGGTATCATTTTGATCCTATATGGAGAATCATTGTGATAAGCGGAGATTGACCGAGCGTAGCATAGGAAACTCCTTCCCTATCAAGAGTATGTCATCCACGTACTCTACGAGGATCATCACCATACTTCCTAATACCTTTTTGTATATACAAGGTTCATCTACCATTTTGATGATGTCAAACTCTTTGACTACCTCATCAAAACAGACGTTCCAACTCTGCGATGCCTGATTTATCACATAAAACATCTTGCACACGTTTCCGCTGCTCCCACTGTCTACGAAGCCCCCTGGCTGTGTACTTATAGACGCTCTCTTCCAAATCATCATTTAGAAAAGCAGTCATGATACCCAACCGCCAGATATCGTAGTCATGGTATGTAGCCGTGGCAAGTAGGATCTGGATGGACTTAAGCATAGCCACTTGAAAAGGTTTTATCATTATCCACGCCTGGTCGATGACGAAAAGCTTTAACAAGTCTAGCTTTGAAAGTCTCAACTTTTCCATCTACACCAAGTAATCTTCTCAAGATATACTTGCTCCTGATGGGGATTTAACCCTTCAGATATAGCAACCAAAGTCCATACTTTGTTGGTGTATAAGGATTCCATCTCAGATCGATAAACATCCAGCCATTCTTACAGAGTCTTACTCTCGATGGCCAGCTCGAAGCTAGTTGGGTCATCATCTCATGATGCAATTCTCGCTCCCACTGTCATAGAGAAACCAAAGTATCTCTCAGGTGGGTGAGGAACCCTACTAGATCGGCAGAGAGGCTGAGGTTCGTTGGTAACTATTGAATCCTTTGGTTCTTTCAAATCATCTGCTGTAGTTTGTATAGCTGGAATATTTCCAGTTCTACATTACAGACCTTGCCTCGAGCTTGTCCGGATTTTGCTTTTAGACATAGGCCGGACAACCCCAAATCTTAACTAGCTTAAGACATGGGCTCTTCCCTTTCCATATCACATATGAAGTGGTAGGCACTGATTTGATTCGAACCCAATTCAATAGGTATGCAGCTTCTCAAGTGCATAACTTCCAAAAAGGAAACAGGTAACTCGGTAGTACTCATCATAGAGCGCACCATATCGAATAGGGTGCAATTGCTCCGCCCCGATATACCATCGTTCTATGGTGTATACGGAGGAGTAATGCTGAGAGAGAATCTCATTCTCCTTTTAGAATAGTCCAGGAATTCCATACTCAAGTATTCTCCTCCTTGATTTCATCAAAGGACATAATACCTATACCCGTATTTTGGTTCTCTACTTCTAACTTATATTCTGTGAATATCTCAAAAGGTTCTGACTTGTGTTTCAACAGGAACATAGGTCTGAATCTCGAAAGATCATCAAAGTATGTAATGAAGTATAAAGAACCGGTTTTGGTATATGTAGACAGGGGACCTTACATACATCAACATGTATCATCCCAAGAATTCAATAACTCTTTCTCTGTTTTCAGTAAACGGAGCTGGTGTCATTATATCTATGTGACATGACTGGAAAGTTTCACAAGATGTAGATTCAAACTGATTTAAATATGCATCTACATGTAACTTCTGCTAGTCGGGTCGCATTGATATGACCTAGTCTACAATGCCTCAAGAATGATTCGTTCATTTCTGAACTCTTCCTCTTGTGTGTGTTCCGTATACTAAGAACTGTAGTTTGATTTAGAACATCAATGCTTTTAGATAACGTGCCTGAACCGATCAACTTTTGATATAGGAAATGTTCAAAACATTATCCAACAATACAAAATTATATCCTTTCTTCACTAATAAAGAGAGAGATATGATTTTGTATATCAGGTTCGGTATCTAATAACATTCGTTCAGAATCAATGTATTTGGAATACAGGGTGACAGTGACCAACAGACTTGGCTGCAACACTTGCCCCGTTTTCTGTCTCATGAAACTTATCACCCATTCTCAGTTTTTTACCTTTCTGTAGCCCTATGTAACAGATTACATATGTGGGATCCTGATCTGGTATCACATACCTAGGACGTAAAGGATACTGAGAAACAGTTCTCTGTAATGAACACACCCGAAGATGATGCATCAGCATGCACTCTCTTCGTTTGGGTGGCACGGGAATTCTGGTAATCCCCTATTTCCTACTCTGTCTTATAATAATTATAAGTTGGAGCGGGACCAACGTTCCCCAGCTCAGTATAACAAGCGGGTTCGGTCAAATATCCGTATTATTATCTTGATTAAGGCATGATGTGGTCGCTACCTGGAGAGAGAGAGAAGAAAACACTCAGCGTGCGCTCTTGCAAGAATAGATTGGTTATTATTTTATCTAATCAGGATGGCTCCCACTGCTTTTTATCAAATCTTCCTTCAAACCCTAAAAGGAAAGACTAGCCGGGATTAATTACACACTACAAGTTCTCCAATCTTTCAGCCAGGCCAGTGTCGGTACTTTGAGGGAGGTCCCCCGTGCTTTCGCATGAACCTAATTAATGTAAACCTCGTTTTCCCAGAGGCGTAACCTCGTAAACACCTTTCTAGACACCTACTTGATCGGCTAATTGTAATGTATAAAACTCTCCCAGGAGTAACACTTACTCGCAGCGGGTATCGGGATCCAACTATCTCATAGAAGGTATGCAATCTCATTGCAAATTTCAACACTTGAAATTCCCGATAATTTTGCCCCTAGCGTCCTATGACCTTGACGCAGGCCAACAAACCATAGTGCGCTAGTCAAGTTCAACCCGTCATTTCCTGATTGAATTAAACCCACCCGCACGACCCTTGACGCAGGACAACAAAGTCGCACGACTACCCTAATCCAATCTGCATCATATGCATAAGCAGATAAATACTAGTTAGCTACCGCACACTACGCCTTGACGCAGGCCAACAAACGTAGCACGAATACTAACTACCACTTATCTGAAATGACGGAGGGCTACGACAGGTTTTTCTGAAAACCTATTGCGTAATGAACTTGATATCGTTGTAGGATCGAATGATTTTAAAATGGAGTGTTTTTTAGGCTTTTCCAGTTTTGCTAAAGGAGTCACTCCCGGTGAAGGGATCGTCGGTCCTTTCCTCGTCGAATGAGGTGCGGGATATATCATATATATCACTGTGCAAAGCAAAAACTCTTAAAAGCAATCAAAGGACAAACCGAGTGTGTAGCATCTGCCAGTTATTGCTAAAGGAGTCACTCCCGGTGAAGGGATCTCGGTCCTTTCCTCATCGAATAAGGTGCAGGATATATCTCATATACCGCTATGCAAAGCAAGAACTGTAGCTAGCTGTTTTATTTTATGAAATTCAATTCTACAACATCTTTAGGTTTCTTTTACTTTCATTAATCACATTAATGAAGTCCCATCATTTAAGTACCTAAACATCACAGATAAATACGACGTACACTTATGCCATCCGCATTTGCCTCGATGTCCCCTCGTGCACCGTTAGGTTAGGTAACTAACGACAGAGCGGGGCAGGGCTAGCGCGGGTGTAAAACATAAGTAACGTCTATAAAATATATCATATATACTATATATTGTATCTATCACAGAACATCACATGATCACATCACAGATATCGCAGCAGAAGAAACATATGAAATATTGGATATACTAGGACGTCCGTGTTTTCAATACGAGCCAGTATAAAACACGGATTCCACGGTCGTGATGAATAGCCAAACCCACACCCTTAGACCCCTACGAGAGCGGCAAGCAACCCTACCAATTCTAGAGTTAGGAGACCCGGACTCGACTCCTCGAGTTGGTCTCCTACTGGACTCCAGAACCCGGTTACTTGTGCTCCCCTCCTTGGGTCTATCCTAGTGCGGAAAAGTAAATAATATACAAAGGGTGACATCTTCCGCAACCTGGAAGTGTCCCAATAAAAGAATATTACATACAAGTTTTTACATGAATGAAAATGAAAAACACTCATCTCACATAAAAACCCCCGGCTATTCAAACACGACGATCCAATATAACATATCCAGCAACACATAACATCACATGTCATCAACGTAAGTAAATATGCGCATCCCAATTGTCGTTGACATATAGCAACGAAACCGGCGATATCACATATTACACTTACGATCATAGAAAAGAAAGTTTAAAACTACAACAGTTGGAATCCGCAACCACCTCAGACATCGCATGCCTGACCAAATGAATTCTTTAGACATCGCATGCCTAACAATTATAAACCCCGCATTTTAGTCTCATTATCCAAAACACTTTTCAATACCAAGTCGGGCAATTCAACAGGATTCCCGACAATTTGATCGAATGCTCGTCGCAAACTTTAGTAGACGGCCGCACCCCCGATACCGTCGACAAAGTGCACCAAGGCGGAACACCGCTGCCGCGAGCACCCGAACGGACGCTTTCGGCGACGGGGTTCTCCTACAGTCACTTGGTCGGGGCTATGGAATGAGGCTGTCTATTAAGTTTACCCGGCGAGTATCCGCTTACGCTACGTGATTGCAACGGACTTTTGATCGCATCAAAATTCCGTGGCAACCGATCAAGTGAGACTAAAGTGCTTTGTTTATAACATTCATTTAGTTATCTCATAACTATTTATGAATTCCAATTATTGCATCACATTCCGGATAAATAGAAAATGTTAAACTTTTCGATCAAACAGTCGAACACCCAAGTTTTCCCGATATAGATCAACATATGAAATAAGTCTAACAACATTCAGTTCGTGCCTCAGTACCAACGGTCCAGCCGTAGAAGGGTCAAGCCAACGCCTCACATGTGGTACGCCGTACTGTCCCAAACCCGAAGGTTCAAAGGGCAGTTCAAGACGGTCACATAATCGAGTTAAGGTTTGTTGTCTTCTAGAGGGTCCATCGCGTTACATGCACTACTTAGAACGTCGTTAAACCATGGAAAATTCCAACACTTGGAAATTTCCCGACAGGGGAAAAATTGGGTATTTATATCCGGTCGAACTTTTTAACATATTCTAAAATTATCCGGAAAGCCAAACAGAAAAAATTTGATAATCCGATCGAACATTCGAATCCCCAAAACAACCCAGAAAATTCAACTCTTGAAAAAATATAAAAAATTCCCAGGAAAACCAGCACTGCAAATTATGAATTACTGTGCAAATTTCGATGCCACATAAGACAAAACGGCCGCGGAACCGCCGCACGAGCCATGCTCGTGCCGCGGAACCGCGACGCATTGATGTAATTAGGCACATGAATTTTACAGCAACCCTTAGAATTTCCTGCTGATTTTTCTGCATATTTTTAATATCGAAAAACTCCAGATTTTGGAAAAAGTCCAGAGAGCATGTTTGTGATAGGGTTTCGGGTTCGTTCGGGTTTCAAACTTCGTCGACGCATCGCCTAAGGCTCTAGCTAGGCTCTGATACCACTGTAGGGTTCCTAGGCACACTAATGAGGTCTTACAAGGCATCAACCATGCCAATTTCAAATTTTACGGGTGCCGAGAAACCCTAATACGGATCGTTAACTAGATGTCTAGGCGAAAGATGCAACTAGTAAACTACTTTACTAAGAGAACAGAAATACAACCTTTGTAGATCCGGTCCTCTACCTCCATAGCTCCGCAATGAAGTCTCCTCGCTGTCCAAATGGAAACCCGGGCTCTGGCGTCGGCTTCATCGGAGAAATGGGCGGGCAAGGTCGTCGGCTTCGTGCCGAAGATGATCTACGTCGAGGCATCATAAGATCAAGCTCCAACTTCACCAAGCCATGAAAACTTGTGAAGGAAACACCCTATACTACTTGGCAAGAGGTAGAGGATGAAGAAATAGGAGGTGGGTTCACTTTAGAATTGGATTTCTCACTTATATGCTCAACTTGCCATTAATGAAGACAAGCTTTTTCTTCAAGTGAAGAAGAAGAAGAAGAAGCAATAATATGATGAATATTATGATAAGTGTTATATCAAGAATAATGAAAATGATTCTTATCATAATATTAACCATGGTAATGTGTAGAGAAATAACTAAGGTTAAATGAATGGTTAGGGTTTAGGAGATGAAGACAAAAGAGTCACTTTGGTCAAAGTTGCATGAAGCTTCAAGAAGCATCATGAATGAAAGCAACCCTTATGCTTTTATTTCTCATTTCTTTTAATCCAAAATAAATAGATATATGAATGAATGAATAAGAAATAAAACCCTAACCATTTACTTAACCAAGGTTTAACTCTTTCCACAAACCCTAGCAATCTTGCATCATCAAACATGATACAATCAAGTGAGAAAAGCCTTTTAAAGTGAACCGATACTAGTTAATGAAAAGTAATATATCAAATATATAATTATGCATTAAATCATTAAATCAACACTTGATTCAATGATCCAGTCATATCGTATATATAACCGACTAATATCAACAGTAACAACTTATCGAATCAACACTTGATCCGATAACCCGGCTATATCGCATATAACCGATCAATGTCACATATCGCGAGAATCGAATACAGTATCACATACTGGTATCATTCTCGGTCTCGCACATATCTCATATGCGCTCCTATTTCGTTTCGCTTGAGCCAGGAAACCTCTGTGTAGGACTCTAAAGACTCGTCAATACGCCGGCAGCAGGTGATGATCATATCAAGCACCCACAAGCCGCAAGCGGTCTGCTAAACGTAACGGCCACCCGGGTATTGAGCGATCAGAAGATCGAAGAGCAAGCCTGCTCACACTCCAGTGAATCCAACCAGTAACACTACCGTACAGTCCGGTCTGATCGTCAGATATGTCGCATATCTCGCCTAGGGGTGGTAAACGTCAGACCCCAATAGCTCGATAAGTCGTGTCGATATGAGGTCTATAACAATTCGAGAAACTGCTGGTAACACTTACCAGTAAATCTCAGCAACCCTTGCCAGGGATTTCCGGTTATAGCCAATCGAACACAGCGCAACATCAACTCCCTATACCGGGAGAGACGAATCCCCTCCTATCGCTCATTGCCTCCATGTGACTCAGGACTGTACCCAAAAACCACCGTTTTGCACGCCCTCTTGGACGTGGTAAGGTGGAAATCAAAGCACAGTGGGAACCACACAAGACTCTATGACGATCTCGGGTCAACAGACTACTCTGTACCAGTGTCACCAGAGAACTGCCATCTGACGTAAGGTATAATACCATCTGGGAGTTCTCGGCGAGTCCGTCCAGTGTACCCAGTCTCCACTGAGCACCCGTATATCATCTCTGATGTCAAACACCAATGGATATGGGATCATCCATCGCCCATCTGTATGGGTCGAGAAGGTATACGCTAGTCTACTCTGGTATATCGATGCCCCGTCTCGATATACCCATGACTAGGGACTTTGAAGGATGTACTTATGGACTACCATGTCCCCACTAGTATGATCCGCATCATAGTCCAGGTAGTCAAGTACACATCCTAAGGGCTTTACCAACATGTAACAGAGAGACAATCAGTATACACGTTAAGGTAAAGTTCAACCAGATAGCATACTATCATGTCAAGCAAGAAAGTCCTCCCTATATATGTCCCAACATCCACTACAATATACATCCAATGTACATTAATGGCCTCTAGGGCATACATATAACTAACACCGACAGTGAGTGATGTTCATATCAAGCACCCCCAAGCCGCAAGCGGTCAGCTAAACGTAACGGCCACCCGGGTATTGAACGATCAGAAGAGAACAACCGAACCTGCTACAACTCCTGTCGAGCCAACCGGCAACACTACCGTGCAGTCCGGTCTCCTCGTCTGATATGTCGCATATCTAGTCTAGGGGTGGTAAACGTCAGACCCCAATAACCGATAAGTCGTGCCGATGTGAGGCTCATAACGGGTCGAGAAACTACTGGTAACACTTACCAGTAAATCTCTAATCAGCCCTGGCCAGGGACTTCCCTGTTACGGCCAATCGGGCACAGTGCAACATCAACCCCCAATACCGGGAGAGACGAAACCTCTCCTATCGCTCATTGCCTCCATATGACTCGGGACTGTACCCAAAAACCACCGTTTTTCATGCCCTTGTGGACGTGGTAAGGTGGAAATCAAAGCACAGTGGGAATCACATAAGACTCTATGACGATCTCGGGTCTACAGACTAACCTGCATAAATGTCACCTGAGAACTGCCATCTGACGTGATGTATAATACCATCTGGGAGTTCTCGGCGAGTCCGTCCAGTGTACCCAGTCTCCACTGAGCACCCGTATACCATCTCTGATGTCAAACACCAATGGATATGGGATCATCCATCGCCCATCTCATGGGTCAAGAAGCGTATACGCTAGTCTACACTGGTGTATCGATGCCCCGTCTCGATACACCCACGACTAGGGACCTTGAAGGATGTACTTATGGACTACCATGTCCCTACTAGTATGATCCGCATCATAGTCCAGGTAGTCAAGTACACATCTTAAGGGCTTTACCAACATGTAACTCTAAGACAGTATAAAGAAACAAGTATACATGTTAAGATAAAGAGCAACCAGATAGCATACTATCATATCGTATCGCATACCGAGCATCCCGAAGAGTCTCTCAAACTGTGTCTGGGGAATGGCCTTCGTGAGTGGATCCGCTGTGTTATTCTTCGTGTCAACCCTCCATACCTCGATCTCCCGGCGATCAACTATCTCCCGGATCAGGTGATACCACCTCAGAATATGCCTGGATCACTGATGGGACCTGGGTTCCTTGGCCAAAGCCACCGCTCCATTGTTATCGCAATACAAAGGTATTGGATGCTCAATGGATGGAACCACTCCAAGTTCAGTAATGAACTTCTTGATCCAGACAGCCTCTTTGGCAGCATCGTTGGCAGCGATGTATTCAGCCTCCATCGTCGAGTCTGCCACGGTTTCCTGCTTGGAACTCTTCCAGCTAACCGCCCCTCCGTAAAGGGTAAAGACAAATCGCGACTGCGACTTAGAGTCGTCCTTATCACTCTGGAAGCTCGAATCGGTAAAGGACTCCACTTGGAGTTCTCCGTTACCATACACCAAGAGCATCTCTTTAGTCCTTCGTAAGTACTTAAGAATGCTCTTCACAGCTGTCCAGTGACTCTCTCCAGGATCAGCTTGATACCTGCTCACTACACTTAGTGAGTATGCTACATCGGGTCTGGTACATAGCATCGCGTACTTGATAGAGCCTACAGCCGAAGCATAGGGTATCCCTTGCATGCGAGCTCTCTCCAAATCAGTCTTGGGAGACATCTCTTTGGAGAGAGTGACTCCAGAGATCGTGGGTAAGTTCCCACGCTTGGATTCTTCCATACTAAACCTCTTTAGTATGGTGTCAATGTACCTGGATTGGGACAATCCCAATATCCGTTTCGATCTATCTCTATAGACCCTAATTCCTAATATGCAGGAGGCATCACCAAGATCGTTCATTGAGAATCTTTATGATAAGAAGAGCTTGACCGATTGCAGCATAGGAATATCATTTCCTATCAAGAGTATGTCGTCCACGTACAATACGGAAAGACAACCTTACTCTCTGCCACCTTCTTGTAGATACAAGGTTCATCTCCATTTTTGACGAAATCAAACTCTTTGATAACGACGTCAAAGCAGATGTTCCAACTCCGCGATGCTTGCTTTAATCCATAAATGGATTTAAGCAGCTTGCACACCTTCCCGCTGCTCCCACTATCTACGAAGCCCTCTGGCTGAGTCATGTACACGCACTCTTCTAAATCACCGTTTAGAAAGGCGGTCTTAATATCCATTTGCCAGATTTCGTAATCATGATATGCAGCGATGGCAAGCATGATCCGGATGGATTTAAGCATAGCCACTGGAGAAAAGGTTTCGTCATAGTCCACACCTGGTCTTTGACGAAAACCCTTTGCACCAAGTCTAGCTTTGAAAGTCTCCACTTTCCCATCTACACCAAGTTTTTTCTTGAAGATCCACTTGCTCCCAATGGGTTTTACCCCTTCAGGAGCATCTTCCAAAGTCCATACTTTTTTGGTGTACATGGCTTCCATCTTGGACCGCATAGCATCCAGCCATTTCACTGAGTCCCCACTCGTGATGGCCTGCTCGAAGCTAGTTGGGTCATCATCCTCCATGATGCAATCCTCGCTCCCACCATCCATGAGAAAACCATAGTATCTCTCAGGTGGGCGAGGAACCCTACTAGATCGGCGGAGTGGCTGGGGTTCATCGGGAACTACCGAATCCTCTGGTTCTGCCAAATCTTCTGTTGTAGTTTGTATAGCTGGAACTTCTTCCAGTGCTACCTCAGGGCCACTAATCTTTTTAGCAAGAAATTCCTTTTCTAAAAAAGTGGCATGTTGAGCAACAAACACCCTTTGTTCCTCACTGTGGTAGAAGATATACCCTCGCGAATGCTTGGGATATCCAACAAACTTGCACAAAATAAACCTTGCCTCGAGTTTGTCCGGTTTTTGTCTTTTGACATAGGCCGGGCAACCCCATATCTTAATAAAATTAAGATATGGTCTCTTCCCTTCCCATATCTCATATGGGGTGGTAGGCACAGATTTGGTAGGAACCCTATTCAGTAGGTATGCTGCTATTTCCAGTGCATATCCCCAGAAGGAAATAGGTAACTCAGCTACACTCATCATAGAGCGCACCATATCCAATAGGGTGCGGTTCCTCCGTTCTGATACACCGTTGTGCTGTGGTGTATATGGAGGAGTCAGCTGAGAGAGAATCCCATTCTCTTTTAGGAAGTCCAGGAATTCAATGCTCAAGTATTCACCTCCTCGATCAGATCGTAGGATTTTAATTTTTTTTCCGGTTTGGTTCTCAACTTCTTGTTTATATTCTCTAAATTTCTCAAAAGCTTCTGATTTGTGTTTCATCAGGAACACATACCCGAACCTAGAGAGATCGTCAGTGAATGTAATGAAGTACAAAGAACCATCCCTGGCATGTGTAGACATGGGACCGCATACATCACTATGTATCAGTCCCAAGAGTTCAGTAACTCTTTCTCCGTGTCCCGTAAACGGAGTTTTGGTCATCTTGCTTTTGAGACATGACTGGCAAGTGTCATAAGATAAAAATTCAAACGGATTCAAATATCCATCTTTATGTAACTTAGCTAGTCTTGTCGCATTGATGTGACCCAGTCTACAATACCACAAGAAGGATTCGTTCAGTTCTGAACTCTTCCTCTTGTATGTGTTTGTTATACTCAGAACTGTTGATTGATTTAGAACATAAATGCCATTGCACAACGTGCCTGATCCAACCAACTTTTGGTTACGGAAAATGTTCATAACATTATCCTGTAATACAAAATTATATCCCTCTTTACTCAACAAAGAAACCGATATAATGTTGCATATCAGGTTCGGCATGTAATAGCATTCGTTCAGAGCCAATGTATTACCAGTTGGTAATACAAGGTGATATTCCCCGACAGTCTTAGCTGCAACAATTGCACCATTTCCAACTCTTATGTCTTTATCACCTTCTCCAAGTTCTCTACCTTTCCTAATCCCATGTAACTGATTACATATATGGGATCCTGACCCGGTATCTAATACCCAGGACGTAGAGCAAATGGAGAAACAGTTCTCTGTAACGAACACACCCGAAGAAAATGCATCATCATGTACTTTCTTAATTCGGGTGGCATGGGAATCCTGGTATTCCCCTATGTCCTGTTCAGTCTTATAACTCTTATAAGAAAGAACGGAACCGGCGTTCCCCAGCACAGTATAACTTGCGGGTTCGGTCAATACATCCATATTATTATCTTGATTAAGGCATGATATGGTCGCTACCTGGAGAGAGAGAGAGAAGAAAACAGTTTAGCGTATGCTCTTGCAAGATCAGATTGGTTATTATCTTATCTAATCAGGATGGCTCCCACTGTTTTTATCAAATCTTCCTTCAAACCCTAAAAGGAAAGACTAGCCGGGATTAATTACACCCTACAACTTCACCGATCTTTCAGCCAGGCCAGTATCGGTACTTTGAGGGAGGTTCCCCGTGCTTTCGCATGGACCTAATTAAAGTAAACCTTGTTTTCCCAGAGGCGTAACCCCGTTGACACCTTTCTAGACACCTACTTGATCGGCTAATTGTCCTGTGTAAAACTCTCCCAGGAGTAACAATTACTCGCAGTGGGTATCGGGATCCAACTATCTCATAGAAGGTATGCAATCTCATTGCAAATTTCAACACTTGAAATTCTCGATAATATTTTGCCCCAAGCATCCTATGACCTTGACGGAGGTCAACAAACCACAGGGTGCAAGTCAAGTTCAACCCGTCATTTCTTGATTGAATCAAACCCACCCGTACGACCCTTGACGGAGGTCAACAAAGTCGTACGACTACCCTAATCCAATCTGCATCACATGCATAAGCAGATAAATACTAGTTAGCTACCGCACAATACGCCTAGACGGAGGTCAACAAACGTAGCACGAATACTAAGTAGGATTTATCTGAAATGACGGAGGGCTACGACAGGTTTTTCTGAAAACCTATTGCGTAATGAACTTGATATCGTTGTAGAATCAAGTGAAGTTTTGAAATGGAGTGATTTTGAGGCTTTTATTAGTTTTGCTAAAGAGGTCACTCCCGGTGAAGGGATCTCGGCTCTTTCCTCATCGAATAAGGTGCGGGATATATCATATATATCACTGTGCAAAGCAAGACTGTAGCTACCCTTTTATTTTAAAATTTGATTCTACAACATCTTTTAGGTTTCTTTTCTTTCATTCACATTAATGAAGTCCCATCATTTAAGTCACCTAAACATCACAGATAAATACGACGTACACTTATGCCATCCGCATTCGCCTCGATGTCCCCTCGTGCACCGTTAGCTTAGGTAACTAACGACAGAGCAGGGCAGGGCTAGTGCGGGTGCAAAACATAAGTAACGTCTATATAATATATCATATATACTATATAAAGTATCTATCATAGCACATCAAATGATCACATCATAGATATCGCAGCAGTAACATAGATATAATGTGGGATATACTAGGACGTCCGTATTTAGTATTTAACCAATAATAGAAAATACGGATTCCACAGTCGCGATGAATAGCCAAGCCCACACCCTGGACCCCTACGAGAGCGGCAAGCGACCCTACAAATTCTGGAGTTTAGGAGACCCGGTCTCGACTCCTCGAGATGGCCTCCCACTGAACCCCAGAACACGGTCACCTGTGCTCCCCTCCTTCGGTCCATCCTAATGCGGAAAAGTAAATAATATACAACACTGGTGGCATCGACCTCAACCCGGAAGTGCCCCAAATAAAAGAATATTACATTACATTTGAATTTACATGAATGAAAATATAAAACTGTCACCTCACATAAAAAAAACCCGGCTATTCGATCGCGACAATCCTGCACATCATATCTCAGCAACACATAATATCTCATATCATCAACGTAAGTAAGTATGCATACCCCAATTGTCGTTGATGTATAGCAACGAAACCGGTGATATCGAACATACTACACTTACGGTCACAGAAAAGAAAGTGTAAAACTACAATATTTGGAATCCACATACTCTTTAGACATCATAAATGCGAAATATCACATACTTCGTATTTCATGCCTAAACTATATGAATTCCACATATTGTATCATATTCCAGATAAACAGACAGTATTAAAGTTTTTGAACGAATAATCAAACACCCAAGATTCCCTAAAGCTCAACACTTGAGCGGAGTTCAAAAACCCGGAGTGTGGCACAGTAGTAGCGGTCCAGACGTAGAAGGGTCAAGCCAACGCCTCACATGTGGCACGCCGTACTGCCCCAAACCCTAAGGTTCAAAGGGCAGTTCGAGACGGTCACATAATCGAGTTAAGGTTTGTTGTCTTCTAGAGGGTCCACCACAAAAAAAAAATCTTGCACATATCTCCAGAATATTTAAACCCCGTGAAAAGTGAGCAAATGATACTCGTTCGAACACTTCAATACTTTCTAATTTATCCGGAAAAACAACAAAATGAAAATTCTGATCGAATCGTCGAGTCCAAAACCATCTCCAGAATATACAGTACTAGATTCAGATTAAACATACCTAAAACAATATACAAGCAGTTATAAGAATTACTGTGCAAATAGGAAGCGATGAAGTCTCTGTGAGGCCGCGGAGCCGCGGCCTATGCAAGGATTTGCCGCGGTTCCGCGGCGGTTTGTATGGATCATGGCTTCGTATTTCACAGTGTTTCTTAGTTTTTCATGCTGTATTTTTTAAGTATTTTTAATTCCGAAAAATGACAGATTTTAAAAATTGTCCAGAGAAGGTCTCGAAACATCGTATTTTGGTTCGATCGGAGTTTTTGCTTCGTAAAAGTGTCGCCTAATGTTCTAGGTCGGCTATGATACCAATGTTAGGATTACCCAGCACCCTATGAGAGGTTTGGAAGCATTACATGTCACAAAGATCAAATTTTTATGGTGCTAAGTAAGCATACAAAGGATGTATCCTAGAAAATTAGGGTTTCAAAACATTAAAAGTAACAAACGCTAGGGTTTTGAGAGTACAACCTTTGTAGCTCCCTACGCTAGACTCCTTGGCCACTTAAGGGTTGGAGGAGGGTTCGCTTGAAGTCTCCTAGTGTCCACGACGATCCATCGGAAGCTCCTAGTCCAAGCTTGCAACTTCACTTTTCAAGAGAAGAAATGAAGATAACACTCTAAACAAGTGGGCTAAACTTGTGTAGAATGATGTTGTGGTGGCTTTTCTCACTTCAAAAACCTAACTTGATGAGTATATTGCTCACTACAAAAGTCTAGAGAGCAAATGGTGAAGGAGGAAGAAGATGATGGCTTCTTTTAACAAGAGTGAAAAAGAAAAACTCTTGTAAGGAAAAATGAAAATATATGTATATATATTTTTCCTTCTCATCTCTAACCATGGTTAAATGTTTAAGATATTATTTAATTTGAGTTAAAACACAAAGAGAAGGTTAACTCATGGTTAGGAGTAGGTGAGCATGGTTAGGTTTAAGAAGAGTGTAGAAATTAAGCATGAATTATCCTTTTCTTTATATCTTTTGTTTTAACAAAAAATTAAATAATAATCCATATATTTAACCATGTTGTGAGTCTTATATTGCCATCATATTCAATGTGTAATCAACCATGAAGGATGATGTATGTATGTATGTATGCACATCCATATGTGCATGAATCTAAAAGAAAGAAAGCATACATGCATGCATACATACATCATGCACAAGAAAAGATTTCAAGTGAGAAAACTAATGGTTAAATGATAAATCAACACTTGATTTATCAATCCGGCCATATCACATATGACCCCACCAAAAGCTAGCCGCCCGATCAATATACAGTATCCTATACGCGCATTTTAATCGGGTCCTTGCGCATATCGCATACGCGCACCACAACGTTTCGCCTGGACTGGGTAACCCCTTTGTGGGACTCTAAGACTCTTCAATACGCCGTCAGTGAGTGATGATCATATCAAGCACCACCAAGCCGCAAGCGGTCAGCTAAACATAACGGCCACCCGGGTATTGAACGATCAGAAGAGAACAAGCGAACCTGCTACAACTCCCGTCGTGCCAACCGGAAAAACTACCGTGCAGTCCAGTCTCCTCGTCTGATATGTCGCATATCAAGTCTAGGGGTGGTAAACGTCAGACCCCAATAACCGATAAGTCATGCCGATGTGAGGCTCATAACGGGTCGAGAAACTACTTGTAACACTTACCAGTAAATCTCTAATCATCCCTGGCCAGGGACTTCCCTGTTACGGCCAATCGAGCACAGTGCAACATCAACCCCCAATACCGGGAGAGACGAAACCCCTCCTATCGCTCATTGCCTCCATGTGACTCGGGACTGTACCCAAAAACCACCGTTTTGCATGCCCTTATGGACGTGGTAAGGTGGAAATCAAAGCACAGTGGGAATCACACAAGACTCTATGACGATCTCGGGTCTACAGACTAACCTGCACAAGTGTCACCTGAGAACTGCCATCTGACGTGAGGTATAATACCATCTGGGAGTTCTCGGCGAGTCCGTCCAGTGTACCCAGTCTCCACTGAGCACCCGTATACCATCTCTGATGTCAAAAACCAATGGATATGGGATCATCCTGTAAGTGCACGGCGGCGCCCCGGCCGTCAATCCGACGCCGGAATGCGGAAGCGGTGAATAACTTAAATTTTGCGGACTTTGCAAACCGGCACCACCGCGCACTTTAACCGGATCGGACCATTAACTAGTCTAAGCTATCTACAAGAATGGGAATAGAGATATACCGACGATCCAAGTCCTCCGGTCTTCATCTCCACTCCGATCTCCTCGCGGGATCTCCGTCCACATCGTCGCCTCCTCGCCGGAAAGGGCACCACATCGCCTTCGTCTTTTACGGGCTCCCGCCTCAATACCGAGGCAACTCGAGCATGAAGCCGGCAACTCGACATGCTCAAGATATGCTGTAGAATGTAGTGTAGAAGATGCTTGTCTCTTTGGGGTTATGTTGTTGCCAATGAGGATGATGGAGGAAACAAGGATTAGAAAAGTGGTGCTTGCATTTTTCTAGCATGAAAACAAGATCAAGAAAGAAAAACTCTCAACAATGAAGCTCTCTCTTCTTCTTCTCATAACCATGAAAGACTTATTCATCAAGTGAGAATAAAGGGTGGAGGAAAAACCATATGAAGCTAGAAGGGAGGTGAGTGTAGGAGAAGTCAAGAGGTGACCACAAACAAACATGAACCATGCTTGTTCTACTATTCAACCCATACCCTTTCAATCACAATAAAAAGCAAGTCAATGGTGCAAGATATGAAAGCCATCATAATCAATACAATTGCAAGAAACCCCCCCACAAAGTGTTATTTGCAAAACTGCAAATAACCCCCTCCATCGAAAAAGTCCGGCCGGGAAAGAACAAAGGAAAACCGGCCGGAACGGAATGCAAACTGGCAACTCCAGAAAACTGGTCCCGTAATAAATTACAGGAAAACCCCAATACTGTGTATACACACCCGCATCTGTATTCCGTCCGGATACAAATGCAATGAGACAAAATCTACACTGTACTAAACTAAGACCAGCTTAAGCCAAAGCCGGCTAGTTAAATCCGTTCGATCCTGATCCGTGCAATACCGCACGTATCAGATCAAACCCTGCCATATAACTATACGGCCACTAGTACAAAACTGTCCGATCCTGATCCGTGCAATACCGCACGTATCTGATCGGACCTTGCCATATCTCCATACGGCCTCTACAGCGTTTCGCCCAAAAGCTGAGTAACTGAAAGTGTGGTGGACTCTAAAGACTCGTCAATACAATGGCTGTGGATTTAACCACTAGCCCGTCAGAGGTATAAGCCAATACGTAACGGGCCACCAGCTATTGACTAAAAGGGACGTCGATGAGCGAACTCATCCTGACACCCTACTGAGCCTGTCAGTGACAATATCCGTGCAGTCCGGTCCGTTCGTCTATGAGTATCGCATGGCGGGCCTAGGGGGTTGGTAAAAGTCAGACCCCCAAAAGCGGTACAAGTCGTGTCGGAGTGTAGCCCAGAACACCCTGAGATACTACTGGAATACCTACCAGTAAATCTCCTTGCCTTGGCCAAGGACTTTGTGTAATGGCTCTCCTAGACACAGCACGACCTCACCCCCAATACCGGGAGAGACGAACCCCTGAAGATACGCTCACTGCCTCCATATGGCTCGGGACTGTACCCAACTAAAACCTGTTTGCACGACTCCTTTGAGCCGTGGTAGGGTAGTAATCAAAGTACAGTGGGAACTCACACGAGACAAATGACGATCCCCAGGTCGATGAACTAACCTGCACACATGTCACCAGGGAACTGCCATCTGACGTCTGGTATATGACCAACTAGCATGTTCCCGGCGAGTCCTGTCCGGTGTACTCATAACCCAATGAGCACCTGTATACATCTTAGGTGATCCAACTGACACCAGTGGCTTGTGAGACCGGCCACCGCCCCTCGTCGGGGTCTCGACTGTATACACTAGTCTACTAATGGAGTATCGATGCCCGGTCTCGAAACTCCCACGACTAGGGACCTTTTAAGGATATGCTTGTAGACCCCCAGCTCCCACTTATATGATCGCCCTCATACTGCTGGTGGTCAAGCAAGAATCCTAGGGGCTCTATCAACGTGTAATAGCGACGTGTCATGTCACCTAAAGCAGTACACGATGATAAAGGTAAACCAGATAGCATACTATCATCTCGAGTAAGACTGTCCTACCGGGATAGGTCCTCCCTCAATCATTACAATCACGTACCTGTGACCTAATAATTGACTCTGAGGGCACTATCTCCAACAATCTCCCACTTGCACTCAAGGCTAATTATTGCGATGTCGCATACTCACAGCCCGTGTGATACCGAACATCCAACTCCTCTACTAGTCAGTCTCACAAAGCTCGTTTGCGGAACTATTGCGTTCGAGGAATAGCCTCAGTGAGTGGATCCGCTTAGTTGTTTCTTTCCATGTCTCTCTATATCTCAAGTTCGCGGAGAAAGCCATCTCCCGAAAAGAGCAATACCTGTCTCAGAATATGTCTGGATGTCTGATGGGACCTAGCTCATAAATGAACTCCAAATCCAAACTTCTTAGACTGTATCGTCAACTGAACTTAATCAGTATCCTGCGCGCCATGCCTCCCTCAGTACTGCCTTGGATCACCTGTCCAAAATACTGCCCCTCATCAGAAGGAAAACTATAACTCTGATAACCTCCTTGCCGTCCATGTCACCTTGGAAGCCTGGAATGATAACTGTTTCCTGAATGAGGCTGTCGTTATCATATCCCTAGAACATTCACTTATGTTCTAAAACTGCTTCCGACTGTTTCTCCAGGATTGGATTAATGTCATCTTATTGCATCTAGTGCAAGAACAACATCTGGTGTGGTACTTGACATCTCACGATTGACTCAATTGCCTGAGCAAGTGATCTGCCAATCATGCCCGTCCCTCTCCCCTTTAGTCTGTAAGACACGTTTGGAGAGGGTGACTCCATTACCTGCAGGTACACTACCGTGCCAGGAGTCGTCCATCCTAAATACTCTTAGAATGCTGTCAAGTATCCTGATTGGGAAACCACCCAAATCTAGATCTAAAACCATAGATCCAGTAACCAGTATGTCAGATATAAAATCCATTTCCTTTGTGGAGAAACCACTGTGTGACGACCAAAGTATAACCGATTGTAGTATAGGAGTTTCTTTTCCTATTCTGTGTATGTCATCCAGATACCAGGACATCACACCCTACTACCTTCTCAACAGATCCATCCCCTATTCTGATGAAGTCAAACCCATGACTGTCACGTCAGAAATAGATGATCTATCTCCGCTACATCTGCTTTAGTCTATAATTAGACATAAGCTACCTGTCCACCAATGCTTCCGCTGCTCCCACTGACTACGACAACCCTCTGGCAGAGTCATATACACGTACACTTCTAAAACTAGTTTAGAACGACGCTATACTCATCCTCCTGCCGGGTCTCGCAGCCTGGAACAACAGCAATGGTATTTGTGGGTAAGCAAGAACTTCCCTGTCACCGTCCTTGAGGCTACCGTATTAGTACCTCTCGGGTGCCTGAAGTTACCCACCTTATCTGCGGAGTGGTCAATGGAATGTCAATCCAGATTGAATCTTTAGGTTCCTTATCAAATCTTCAGTAATCGTTTGTGGTTCTGGAATTACTTCCAGTTCTACCATACTCCCACTATTGTTTTCTTGAAAAAATCCATTTTTAATAAAATTGTGGCGAGTCTAGAACAATATCGCTATTGTTCATCCAGATGGTAGAAAGTCAACCCTCGTCATAGCCTGGGTCAACCCACAAACAGCCATTACAGAAACGTGCCTAGAGTTGTCCAATATCTGGTTTTAAGCATAAACCGGACAACTCCCCGTACCTTAACATCGTTAAGATATGAACTGTTCTATATCCAATATAGAATCAGAGGCACTGATTTATTTGAACCAGATTCACATCATGCAGCTGTCTCCAGTGCATGTCAACTAAATGGAAAGAGGCCGATCAGCGTTACTCAACTTAGGAATACTTCCAATTATGAGTAACCTGAAAGAGAAGCAAGATCTCTTTATCATTACTATCAACTGAATACCATACACAAGTATCTACATCTTCGATCTCTTTGAAGAATCCCGATACTTGCTATACCTGGTTCTCTACTCTATTCAAATACCTATAACTTCTCCAAATTCGGACCCTGTGTTTCCACGAAACACCTGTCTAAAAATTAGAGAAGTCATAAGTAAACTGAATGTAGTACGAGGACCAACCCCTCTGTCCTGATGGACCCTGGACAACATACAATACTCTGTATAAGTCCCTTGAGTCTGATAACTCATTCACTGTGTGTCGTAGGTTGAAAACTGTACTTATGGTTAAGAAGAATTACACCGCTGTTTAATGCTCCTTACCTAACCATCCACTGATATAGGTAAATGTCGTAGACATAATTTCAGAAAGGTATATCTCACTCTATGAAAATAGACGTACAGATATATCAATTTGAAATTGGTGCATAACTGCGGATATTCAAAACCAAATATTTGCCGACCGGCAAACAGCCCAGGTGATTTCCTCAAATATCACCGATTACAACGAATCCCGATATAATGAGGATGATCACCCAATTCCCAATAACCTACTCCCACTCATCATCTGTAAAACCATACAGATGTGAGAATCATACCTGGTAAATACATACCCTGGAGTAAGTATCTAATCGGGAAATCAGTTTTCTTTTAACAGTACACAGTGAAACTGAAACATTGAAATGTTTCGGTGGGGTATCCCGGTATTCTTAGTAATGCCTCTTCCATTATCCAAATTCACAACTATAACCGTATAATTCTTTGCCACCTCTCCAAATCCCTTCATATGTCTTTAGTCTTTACCTTCTGCACACCCCTTTAGGCCAAATGGTTTTCTTCCTTCCCTACCGTTCGGCACCAGCCTATGGTTTGGAAGAAGACTATCCAATAAGCATAAAGGGTGTACTGTCCTAATCCTAGGAGCACTCGCAACGCGAGAGAAGGTGAAGATAAAAGACACCTGAATGTACTTTATTCCTATTTCTCCTGGACCAGAATCCATCCCCGAACTGGAACAAGTTCCATTCGAGTTCGTATATAACCATACGATGGAGTATCCAAATAAACTGTGGATCTTCGTAGTGATACGGAGTGTCCTGGAGAAATACAAAGGTGATGTGGGAGTGGTAACGAAATATTTGGTTTGGTCGTGAATATCTGTTGCAATTTACTTTGCCCTCTTACTAATCCCTTGCTTTGTCTGAACTTAATACCTTCTGCACACCATCGTTATGCTAATTGGTTTTCTTCATTCCCTATCGGTCGGCACCAGCCTAAGGTTTGGAAGAAGACAATCCAATTTGCGTAATAGGTGTACTACCCCTAAACCAAGGAGTACTCGTAACCTGAGAGAGGGTAAAAGGAAAAGACAACTGAATAATCCTATCCGTTTTCTCCAGAACCGGAAACCATCCTCGAATAAATTCTTTCGAGTTCGTATATAACCATACGATGGTTTTGTCCAATGGAAGTGAACGTTCGTAGTAATACGGGGTGTCCTGGAGAAAAGGGTAAAAGTAGGAGTGGCAATGAGGTCTGCAACTCTGACAATCCAAAAGCCGGTGTTAAGAAGGTTCGGTTAATTTGGTCACTGAGTCATAGTCTTAGGGTCGGGTCAATGGTCGCTGCCAAAGAGAGAGAGAAAAGAAACACTCAGCGTGCACTCTAACCTAGATCAGAATGGTTACCAATTTATCTAATCTGGAAACCTCCCACTGTACCTCAAATTCTCCTCCAAACCTGAAAGAAGAATTAGTCGGGGTCACCCGAGGAGTAAACTAACTCATCAGTGGGAATCGGGATCCAACTATCATCGCATGATAACGTGACGGAATCCGCTCATATCATCACACTCCAGAAGGTATGCGCATATCTGGCAAGTTTCAGTACTTTTGAAACTCCCGATGTGATTTCTGCCCCATGCTCTTATGACCTTGACTTTGGCCAACATATCATAAGTCACATGTCAAGTTCTGCCCGTCATTCTCCAGGTTAATTTGAATCCACCCGTACATACCCTTGACTTTGGCCAAAATGGCAGCACGACTGTCCCAAACCAACGCACCTATCTATGCTGCATATGAATAACCAACAGCTACCAAACACTGTGCCTTGACTTTGGCCAACATACACAGCTTGAATACTATTGACTACCCATATGAAACGACGGAGGGCTACGAATGGTTTCTGGCGAAAACCTTTAACGTAATGAACTTGATATCGTCGAAGGAACTGATAGCTTTTTAGAAAATATAGTGACGAAAACCGTTGCTAAAGAGGTCACTCCCGGTGAAGGGATCTCGGCTCTTTCCCCGTAGAATGAGGTGCAGGATATTCCAAATGAATACCACGATGCAAAGCAAAAGTAATCGGCTATAGCGAAGTTAATGCCCTGACGCAAACTTCTGTCCAAGGGGTCACTCCCGGTGAAGGGATCTCGGCCCTTGCCTCGTCGACTGAGGAGCAGGATATTCTAAATGAATACCACGATGCAAAACAAAAGTAAACGTCCTTGCAATAACAGCTTTTGAAAAAGTGTTCCAACAACATCAGATTAGGTTTGTTTTTAACTTGCATTGATCCGAATCAACGCAGTCCCATCAATTGATCACACCAAAAAGAACGAAAATATACTGATGTACGTATATGCCATCCGCATTCGCCACTGGGTCCCGTCATTACCCGTTAGGTTAGCTAACTAACGACAGAGCGGGGACTGGACTAGCGCGGATGTAAAACATATACAACATCTACTAATATATATACCAATATATTATATTCGCTCAAGGCGTGAAAGAAATGCAACATCACAGATACGAATAGCATCACAGAAACAATACAGATATCTGGGAACCCCGGGTTTCACAGAGCCGCTACTGAAACCCGACGTTCCCCTGGTCGTGTGGATAGCCTGTGCAATGAGAATCCTAGACCCCTACGGGCGCGGCAAGTCACCCGCCAAAACCTGAAGCGAGGCAGCCCCCTTCAGCACCGTGAATGGACCACCCAGCACTTCACGGAATCCGGTAACTTAGGCACCCCTCCTGGGTCAACCTGTACCCCCTACGAGTGCGGCGAATAGCCCGCCAATCCTAGAGTGAAGCCCCTTCCGTCTCAATGCCATGAGATGCGGGCTTGTTGCCCTCCAGAACCCGGCTATCCGTGCACCCCTCCGCGGGGCATCCTAGTACAGAAAGTAAAATATACATACAACGGGTACATCGACCGCAACCAGGTCGTGCCCCAAAATAATAATACAAACAGGCAGTGACGGCAGTCCACATGTCGGACGCTCGCCCCGCAATATCAAATGTACATAATACAAACAAAACTGTACTAGCATTGCATCCAGGCTATCCCCCACGACCGATCCGCAACATCACAGCAAATACATAGAACATCAACGTGAAAGTCACGTTCGCAAATCCGTCTAACCGGGCTATAGCAGTTAGACCGGATTTACCGATCGAGTGACATTCACGGTCGCAGATATAATGTAAATACTGTGAAAAATGTGTTTAAAAAATTTCCGATTGATCAAACAATTAACAAGTGGGCCCCAAAGAAAACTGTAGCACTCACAGAAACAATTGGCCCAACTTTAATATTCCAAAGCCCATATTTTAAGCCCAGAAGGCCTCTGTAAAAAAATGGTGAAGTGATGTGAATAGTGCGCGGCGGAAGTGCCGCACAAAGGGGGTTTTCGCGGCGGTTCCGCGCTCCAACTGTGGAGTCACTTCATCGAATTTTTTACAGAGCTCTTAGATTTTCCAGTACATCAATATTTTACAACCTGAAAAAATTTTCGAGACCAAAATATTTCAACAGAAACTGATGTGAACAAAAAAATACGGTTTTTGGAAATTTTGGTCGATCGGAAATGCAAACACATTACACAAAGCTAGACTAAGTTAATGGCGCGGCTCTGATACCACTGTAAGTGCACGGCGGCGCCCCGGCCGTCAATCCGACGCCGGAATGCGGAAGCGGTGAATAACTTAAATTTTGCGGACTTTGCAAACCGGCACCACCGCGCACTTTAACCGGATCGGACCATTAACTAGTCTAAGCTATCTACAAGAATGGGAATAGAGATATACCGACGATCCAAGTCCTCCGGTCTTCATCTCCACTCCGATCTCCTCGCGGGATCTCCGTCCACATCGTCGCCTCCTCGCCGGAAAGGGCACCACATCGCCTTCGTCTTTTACGGGCTCCCGCCTCAATACCGAGGCAACTCGAGCATGAAGCCGGCAACTCGACATGCTCAAGATATGCTGTAGAATGTAGTGTAGAAGATGCTTGTCTCTTTGGGGTTATGTTGTTGCCAATGAGGATGATGGAGGAAACAAGGATTAGAAAAGTGGTGCTTGCATTTTTCTAGCATGAAAACAAGATCAAGAAAGAAAAACTCTCAACAATGAAGCTCTCTCTTCTTCTTCTCATAACCATGAAAGACTTATTCATCAAGTGAGAATAAAGGGTGGAGGAAAAACCATATGAAGCTAGAAGGGAGGTGAGTGTAGGAGAAGTCAAGAGGTGACCACAAACAAACATGAACCATGCTTGTTCTACTATTCAACCCATACCCTTTCAATCACAATAAAAAGCAAGTCAATGGTGCAAGATATGAAAGCCATCATAATCAATACAATTGCAAGAAACCCCCCCACAAAGTGTTATTTGCAAAACTGCAAATAACCCCCTCCATCGAAAAAGTCCGGCCGGGAAAGAACAAAGGAAAACCGGCCGGAACGGAATGCAAACTGGCAACTCCAGAAAACTGGTCCCGTAATAAATTACAGGAAAACCCCAATACTGTGTATACACACCCGCATCTGTATTCCGTCCGGATACAAATGCAATGAGACAAAATCTACACTGTACTAAACTAAGACCAGCTTAAGCCAAAGCCGGCTAGTTAAATCCGTTCGATCCTGATCCGTGCAATACCGCACGTATCAGATCAAACCCTGCCATATAACTATACGGCCACTAGTACAAAACTGTCCGATCCTGATCCGTGCAATACCGCACGTATCTGATCGGACCTTGCCATATCTCCATACGGCCTCTACAGCGTTTCGCCCGAAAGCTGAGTAACTGAAAGTGTGGTGGACTCTAAAGACTCGTCAATACAATGGCTGTGGATTTAACCACTAGCCCGTCAGAGGTATAAGCCAATACGTAACGGGCCACCAGCTATTGACTAAAAGGGACGTCGATGAGCGAACTCATCCTGACACCCTACTGAGCCTGTCAGTGACAATATCCGTGCAGTCCGGTCCGTTCGTCTATGAGTATCGCATGGCGGGCCTAGGGGGTTGGTAAAAGTCAGACCCCCAAAAGCGGTACAAGTCGTGTCGGAGTGTAGCCCAGAACACCCTGAGATACTACTGGAATACCTACCAGTAAATCTCCTTGCCTTGGCCAAGGACTTTGTGTAATGGCTCTCCTAGACACAGCACGACCTCACCCCCAATACCGGGAGAGACGAACCCCTGAAGATACGCTCACTGCCTCCATATGGCTCGGGACTGTACCCAACTAAAACCTGTTTGCACGACTCCTTTGAGCCGTGGTAGGGTAGTAATCAAAGTACAGTGGGAACTCACACGAGACAAATGACGATCCCCAGGTCGATGAACTAACCTGCACACATGTCACCAGGGAACTGCCATCTGACGTCTGGTATATGACCAACTAGCATGTTCCCGGCGAGTCCTGTCCGGTGTACTCATAACCCAATGAGCACCTGTATACATCTTAGGTGATCCAACTGACACCAGTGGCTTGTGAGACCGGCCACCGCCCCTCGTCGGGGTCTCGACTGTATACACTAGTCTACTAATGGAGTATCGATGCCCGGTCTCGAAACTCCCACGACTAGGGACCTTTTAAGGATATGCTTGTAGACCCCCAGCTCCCACTTATATGATCGCCCTCATACTGCTGGTGGTCAAGCAAGAATCCTAGGGGCTCTATCAACGTGTAATAGCGACGTGTCATGTCACCTAAAGCAGTACACGATGATAAAGGTAAACCAGATAGCATACTATCATCTCGAGTAAGACTGTCCTACCGGGATAGGTCCTCCCTCAATCATTACAATCACGTACCTGTGACCTAATAATTGACTCTGAGGGCACTATCTCCAACACATCCATCGCCCATCTCATTGGTCGAGAAGCGTATACGCTAATCTACACTGGTGTATCGATGCCCCGTCTCGATACACCCACGACTAGGGACCTTGAAGGATGTACTTATGGACTACCATGTCCCCAGTAGTATGATCCGCATCATAGTCCAGGTAGTCAAGTACACATCCTAAGGGCTTTACCAACATATAACTCTAAGACAGTATAAAGAGACAAGTATACATGTTAAGATAAAGAGCAACCAGATAGCATACTATCATATCGAGCAAGAAAGTCATCTCTATATATGTCCAAGCATCCAATATAATATACATCATCTGTACAATATTGGCCTCTAGGGCATATATACAACTAACAGTGAAGACTTGTGTGGAGTGTTCTAGCAAGAATTTGTAATAAATGCACATAAATGCATGAATGCCACCTCTCCCATTCATTTCTTTTCATTAAAAACTTTAATCCTTTGCACAAAAATATCTAGATATTAGTTGGAGGGTTTGTTTAACTTATGCTTGATTAATTTGCCAAGATACAAATTTTAGGAGTAATTACCCAAACCCAATATGTAAATACCACATTAAAATAATATTAAAATAGGGAAAAATTCTATTTGAACCAAAACTTCCCATATACCCCCAAAGCTTGTGCACTAGCTTTATTTTAGCTAAACTAGGTGCCGGCAAGTTTATACGGACGCTTGATCACAGTCGGGTTAAAACGGAAAATACCGACTATTTTACCTTAAAACGGAAAAATTCTCATAACGATTTTCTAAAACGTTACAATCTCTCCCCTTATAGAAATTCGGTCACCGAATTAAAATTTCATACCAAGTGTTCCATCAAAAAGATGAGGGAATTTCTTCCGCATCTCGCTCTCGACCTCTCAAGTGATCTCCTCACTAGTAGGGCTACGCCAAAGAACCTTCACAGATGGCAAGACCTTTGACCGAAGTTTCTTCACCTGCCGATCCATAATAACTACCGGCTGCTCGGTCAACGAAAGATCGCGCTCAAGCTGAACGGTCTCGTGGTGAATCATGTGAGAAGGGTCATGAAGGTATTTATGAAGTATCGATACATGGAAAACAGGGTGAACATACGGAAAACTAGGTGAGAGCGCCAAGCGATAAGCAACAGAACCTACTCGCTCAAGGATCTCGAAAGGACCTACAAATATGGGACTGAGCTTCGCCCTCTTCCCAAATCGCATAACGCCCTTCATCAGAGAAATCCTCAGGAATACATGATCCCCCACTGTGAGCTCAAGTCTGCGACGACGATGGTCGGCATAAGACTTCTGTCTGCACTGGGCTGCTCTCATACTGTCCTGAATCAGCTGGATCTTCTCCGTAGTCTTCTGAACTAGCTGGGGTCCCAAAACTCTACTCTTTCTGAGTTCGGCCCAACAGACTGGCGATCGACACTTCCTATAATATAAAGCCTTAAAAGGTGCCATCTGAATAGTCTTCTGAAAGCTGTTGTTGTAGGAGAACTCAATCAACAGCAAGTGACGATCCCAACTGCCACCAAAATCAAGCACACATGCACGGAGCATATCCTCCAGAGTCTGTATATTCCGCTCCGACTGACCATCGGTCTGTGGATGAAAAGCGGTGCTAAAACTCAACCGGGTACCTAAAGCTTCCTGAAGCTTCTGCCAAAGACGGCTAGTAAACTGGGTCCCTCTGTCGGATATGATGCATGTGGGAACACCGTGCAAATGCATAATCTCATCTATATACAACTGAGCATACTGAGCATAACCGAAAGTGGTCTTCACTGGAAGGAAGTAAGCCGCTTTCGTCAACCGGTCAACAATCACCCAAATGGAGTCATACCCTCTACTGGTCCTGGGTAGACACACAATGAAGTCCATAGAAATCTGCTCCCATTTCCACTCTGGAATGAGTAAAGGCTGCAACTCTCCAGCCGGTCTCTCATGCTCAGCCTTGACCTGCTGACAAGTCAGACACCTCGAAACGAAGTCCGAAATATCGCGCTTCATCCCTTCCCACCAGTAAAAGTCTCTCAAGTCACGGTACATCTTGGTGGAACCAGAATGAACGCTAAAGGCCGACCGATGTGCCTGCTCTAGGAACTCGCGTCTCAACCCATCAGCATCTAGTACACATAAGCGAGTCCCGCATCGTAGCACACCCTGGTCATCAATCATGAACTCCGAAACTGTACCCTGTCGAACAAGCTCAAGAATCTCGGACAAACGGGCATCCTTGGGCTGCGCCTCACGGATACGATCAAGTAGTAGTGGACGGGCACGGACATGAGCAAGCTGTCCCCCAGCGGAAGTAAACTCAAACTGCACTCTACCATCACACAAGAGCTGCCAATCTACAGAAGACTGACGCTGATCTGCGCTCAACTGGGACAAGCTAACCCCGGGCCTACGACTCAAAGCATCAGCTACTAAATTAGCTTTGCCCGGGTGATAAAGGATCTCACAATCATAATCCTTTACAAGCTCCATCTAACGGCGCGGTCGCAGATTCAGATCTCACTGCTAAAAGATGTACTTCAAGCTCTTGTGATCTGTAAAGATCTAACACGACTCCCCATACAAGTAGTGTCTCCAAATCTTCAACGCAAAGACCACCGCGGCTATCTCAAGATCATGAGTGGGGTAATTCTGCTCGTGCTTCTTCAGCTGCCTAGAAGCATAAGCAATCACTCTATCATGCTGCATCAAATTACAACCGATCCCCACTCGAGAAGCATCACAGTAAACAACATAGCCGCCTGATCCAGAAGGCAAATATAGAACTGGTGCTGTCGTCAACTGAGTCATCAACTGCTGAAAACTATGCTCGCACGCATCAGTCCAAAGAAAAGGAACCCTCTTCCAGGTCAGTCCAGTCAACGGTGCAGCGATACTCGAGAAATCCTGCACAAAACAGCGATAATAACCAGGTAAGCCCAAAAAGCTACGGACCTCAGTCACCGATACAGGTCTGGGCCAAAACTGTACAGCCTTGATCATCCTTGGGTCCACCAGAATACTATCACCAATCACCACATGACCTAGGAAGTCAATTCTATCAAGCCAAAATGCGCACTTTGAGAATTTAGCATACAGCTGGTGCTCTCTCAAAATCTGCAAAGTAATCCTCAAGTGCTTCTCATGCTCCTCACGACTCCTAGAGTAGACCAGTTTGTCATCAATAAACACAATAATAAACTAGTCGAGGAACGGCCTGAAAATCCATTTCATCAGATCCATGAACGCTTCTGGCGCATTAGTGAGTCTGAACGACATCACCAAAAACTCATAATGCCCATAGCGCGTACGAAAAGCAGTCTTCGGAATGTCATCATTCCGAACACGCAACTGATGATAATCCGATCGCAAATCAATCTTAGAAAAATGTTTCGCACCCTGGAGCTGATCAAATAAATCATCAATGCGAGGTAAAGAATACCTATTCCACACCGTAACTTGGTTCAATTAACGATAATCCACATACAGCTTCAAACTGCCGTCCTTCTTCTTGACGAACAGAACAGGAGCTCCCCATGGCGAAACACTCGGATGTACAAGTCCTCTATTAAGCAACTCTTGCAATTGATTTTTAAGTTCTCTAAGCTCTGCCGGAGCCATCCGATAAGGCGGTATAGAAATAGGCTCCGTGCCATGAATCAAATCAATGCAGAACTCAATATTGCACTCTGGCGGCATCCCAGGTAACTCACCGGGAAAGACGTCCGGAAACTCTTGCACGGTAGGAACCCCGTCCAACGACTCCACTGTAGCTACAGTATCATGAATGAAAGCCAAGAATCCCCGACACCCCCTCCTCAAAAGCCGACTAGCGCAAAGGACATATATCAAACTGTGAGGGGCGGCACCACGGTCCCCCTGCACAATAAACACTGACTCGCCGGGAAAACAAAACCTAACAGTCTTCTCGCGGCAGTCCACGGACGTGTAGCAAGTAGCTAAACAGTCTATTCCCAGCAGAACGTCGAAGTCCAACATCTTAAGAAGGATCAAGTCGACGAACAGTTCTCTGTCTCCTATACGGACAGCACACGACCGGAACACGTGTCGCGCAACAAACAACTCTCCAACGGGAGTAGTCACGTTAAACAGCTGATCTAGAGAATATGACTCTAGGCCTAACCTCGGCACGAAGTGCGTAGAAACATACGAATGCGTAGATCCCGGATCAAAAAGAACATGTGCAACATAAGAACATACAGAAAGGGTACCTGAAACCACGACATTGGACGCCTGCGCGTCCTGGTGAGTCAAGGCAAAAACCCGAGCCTGCCCTCTACCGGCTACTGACTGTCCTCTGCCTCCGCCACCTCGTCCTCTCGGCACAAAACCACCGCGACCATGACCTCTCTGAGCAGGAGTCTGACACGGTGCTACCACAGGAATAAGAGGCAATGCTCTCTAAGGTGGAGAAGGTGGTAAGGTAACCTAGGGTACGGCTGGCCCTCTCTGACGTTTCACGGTACAATCCCTCGCGGGGTGCTGTAAACTGCCACATCCAAAACACCCACGTGTTGACGGCTGACCCTTCTGGGAAAAAGTGCTGAACAACTGGCCACGTCCCACGTCTTTGCTACTCCCAGTGTCTGAACGAACTCTGTCTCGGGATTTAAACCTCTGCCTCCTGGCTGCTATACCAGTACTAGCCCTCTTCGGTTCCGGAACAACCGATGACTCAGATAGACGCTCCTCCACCAATAGGGCTGCATCCACAGCTACCGCATACGTGTCGCAATGCTGAATGCTGGTGGCTAGGAACAACTGGGTAAGCAGGCCTCGAACAAACTTCTTCACCCTCATCTCTTCAGTCGCCACCAAGTACGGAGTATACACAGACAGCTCGGTAAACAGTACATCATACTCAGACACCGTCATCCCCAGAGTCTGGCGTAACGACTCAAATCTATGCGCTCACGCATCCCTGACGCTCGGTGGAAGAAAACGGGCGAGAAATGCCGTCACAAACTCAGTCCAGGTCATAGGAGCAAGACCCGCGGCTCTGCCCCTCTCCAAGGACTCACACCACTTCTGGGCCAAACTCTCCAGAAGGAAGCTCGCGAACTCCACCCATCTCTCGTCGGAGCATCGGAGCGAATGACAAATCCTGGCCATCCGGTCGATAAACGGCTGTGGATCCTCAGTAGCATCGGTCCAGTGAACACCGGAGGCCTCAGCCTCATGAACTCTGTCAGTGACATGGTAATAACCTCCGGAGCTATAACTGCGACTACCGGAACTGTAGGTACCATCGTGGTCCCTGCAACGGGTGGAACAACTGCTGCCCCTGCCCTCGAACGGCCTCTACTGTAACGTTTTAAAAATGATTAAATAAATAATTAAATGAATAAAAGTGTTTAAGTGAATTTTAGGATTTTCGGTAAAGTAAAAATGTATTTTTCGTAAAACCAAACCGTGATTGTTTTCATTATAAATTTTAAAATATCTATTTTAATTATGAAATTACTAGTAAATGGTGTTTATTTAGCCACTTATAAATTTTTAGTTTAATAAAATATTTTTCCTAAATTAATTATTTTAAATATTAACATAAGCTTTATTTTTACACTAAATTAGTGTAAATTACAAATTTAAATGGTTTTAATTTGTAAAAATGAACCATGGCATATTAGAAATTAGTGTGTATCATGCAAAATTTATTTGCAAATTTTTCCTATTTTCTAGAGCTTTCTTGAGTTGCTATAGTAAACAAATAAATAAATAATTAAATAAACCATGAAAAGACCTTTAAGTGATATTTCTCCTCTTGAAACTTCTACACACTTTCACACTCACTTCTTTCTCTCCCTCACCTCATCAAGGCCGGCCACAACCCCCCATGGCTGCCCCCCCCATTTTCCACCTCATTTTTGTTCAAAATTCATCAAAAATACTTCAAAAATTCAATTAAAATTCCACAAAATCTTAATTTCTTCATACCCTTTATTCTCTACCCTTCTTTATATGGATTTTGGAGTGGGAAAGCATGTATTTTGGAGGCTCATTTCTTGTTGGGATTTCATATTTTGGGAGGTATAATTTCTTTCTTTTGATTTATTGTTTTAGATGTTCATTTAAGCTTAATTAGATTTAATGAATTAATTCTATGTTTTTTTTAAAAATGCAAGTTAGGGTTGTAAATTCAAGTTAGGGTTTTTAATAATTAATTAGGGTTATAATAGTTAGTTTAACACTTTTAGAATTGGAAAATATTGCATGGTTGTTAAATTGTAAAATTTTCATTTAAAATTGTTTTAAATAAGGAAATTAGCTAACTAGATTTTTCTAAAATGTGTTTGTGGGTAATATAAAATACCAATTAAAGTTGCTATCATTAGATTGTAGTTTTTGTGAGAGTATTAGCATGTAAATGGAAAGAAAAACTTAGTTTGATCACTAGATTACTTTGAGAATTGGAAAATACTAATAAAATTGCTAATTTTGTAAACAAGATTTTAGAAATTCCTAAATAAATGAGATTAAAAATATAATTTATGGTTTCATTAAATTATTATCATCATGAATTGTGGTTTAATACATTAATTCATGCAAAATCATGTTTTGTGGTGGAATTGTGGTATTTTGCTTGAAAAATATTAAAATTGTTGAAAGTTGCAAACTAGAAATTTCAAATAAATGCAAAATTGTGTAATAAAAATATAGTAATGGTTTGTATAGTCTAGTAATGCTATTTAATGAGTTTTATGACCATTAGTTTCATTTAAATGTCAAGTTTTGATGAAAAACGGTATACTGGCATTTTCGGGTTTTACGAAATTGGACGGTTTGATGGATTTTAGGGTTTCGATGGATTTAATCGTGTTTTATGGTATAAGTAATGTGTTTTAAAACTATAAGTTGTTTGATGATGTTATCTCGATCCATCGGAGTTCGTACGCCGATATCGAGCGGTATTTGGTTCTTTTGCGTGGGCGGGACATAGGTTTTAACCTATGCTTGTTCCTTGTATCGTTTGACTTTTGTATGTGATTCGGTTTACGATGCTATTTATATGTTTGCGTTTAGGTACCCTTCAAGTGGACTGCGGGCGATGAAGAGGAGGATGGCGACACCGTCGTCGGCAGACATGGACCAGGTGAGTAGATGTATATCTACGGGGGGAAATCGGGTGGATGGCATTTAGCACCCTCGCAACGTAGAATAGGAATAGTACTTATTGACATTAGGAAACCAGATGTGACCCTAGATTCTTAATGAGTAGGACCATAGTAATGACCCTAGGCTGGACTAGACTGATTTAGGAAAACCATATCTGAGGATGAGTACCTTGGAAGAGGTTCGTAGGTTTCAGATAGAAACATACACACGCACACACTGAAACTCGACATGGGGTATCCGTGTATGTGTGTATATATATAGAACTAGGTATAGGTATATACATATATATACAACACGTATATGGGATACATTGATGTGATATGATATCCGAGATATGATGAAGCAGTGTAACTGGGCTTGATGCCGTGATTCTTGGCTATACAGTCGTATTAAGTGTTAGCGGATCATTAGAGAATGAGATAATGAACATGTATACTTAAATTATAAGGGGTAGTGATGATATTGAGGTACATAGGACTCTAAAATAGTACCCGGACTGTAACCTGTGATTGATTACGATATGGGATATGTATGACTTGATTACGACATCATATAGGTGTGACCTGATGTCGATATCATAGAGGTGTGACTTGAGGACGATACGATATCAGTATAACTTAATCACAATATGATACATATGACATGATATTTCTGAGGATAAACTAATGATGCTTATTATGATGGCAATGATATATGATTGATGTAGGCGATTACAGTTTAGCACCTAGATCATGAGATGTGTTGGTGATGACATTATACGAATAATGAGACACCTAGGAGATACTTGACCCGTACCCCGATATTGGGATGCCGTACGATGGATTTTACCGTACGAGGCATAGATATGATGATTTATCCGCACTCTTGATTCGAGAAAGCCGTACTTTGTACGTGACGCTATTGAGGCTGGATCGCCGACTATTAGAGATATTGATTCAGACCTAGGTAGACTCTTGTTTCTTAATGACTAGTTTCTTAGGTTAAGTTCCTTAGGAGGTTAGATGGACACTAGGTTAGGTTCGATTCATATGTTGGAGATAGTGCCCTCAGAGTCAATTATTGGATCACAGGCACATGATTGCAATGATTGAGGGAGGACCTATCCCGGGACGATAGTCTTACTCGAGATGATAGTATGCTATCTGGTTTACCTTTATCATCGTGTACTGCTTCAGGTGACCTTACAGGTCGCTATTACACGTTGATAGAGCCTCTAGGATTCTTGCTTGACTGCCAGCAGTATGAGGGCGATCATATACGTGGGAGCTGGTAGTCTATAAGCACATCCTTAAATGGTCCCTAGTCGTGGGAGTTTCGAGACAGGGCATCGATTCTCCAGAGTAGACTAGTGTATACAGTCGAGACCCCGACGAGAGGTGGTGGCCGGTCTCACAAGCCACTGGTGTCAGTTGGATCACCTAAGATGTATACAGGTGCTCATTGGGTTATGTGTACACCGGACAGGACTCGCCGGGAACCTGCTAGTTGGTCTTATACCTGACGTCAGATAGCAGTTCCCAACTGATATGTGTACAGGTTAGTTCATCGACCTGGGGATCGTCATTTGTCTCGTGTGAGTTCCCACTGTGCTTTGATTACTACCCTACCACGGCTCAAAGGAGTCGTGCAAACAGGTTTTAGTTGGGTACAGTCCCGAGCCACATGGAGGCAGTGAGCGGATCTTCGGGGGTTCGTCTCTCCCGGTATTGGGGGTGAGGTCGCGCTGTGTCTAGGAGAGCCATTACACGAAGTCCTTGGCCAAGGCAGGAGATTTACTGGTAGGTATTCCAGTAGTATCTCAGGGTGTTCTGGGCTACACTCCGACACGACTTGTACCGCTTTTGGGGGTCTGACTTTTACCAACCCCCTAGGCCCGACATGCGATGCTCATAGACGAACGGACCGGACTGTACGGATATTGTCACTGACAGGCTCAGTAGGGTGTCAGGATGAGTTCGCTCATCGACGTCCCTTTTGGTCAATAGCTGGTGGCCCGTTACGTATTGGCTTATACCTCTGACGTGCTAGTGGTTAAATCCACAGCCATAGTATTGACGAGTCTTTAGAGTCCACCACATATTCAGTTACTCAGTTTTCGGGCGAAACGCTGTAGAGGCCGTATGGAGATATGGCAGGGTCCGATCAGATACGTGCGGTATTGCACGGATCAGGATCGGACGGTTTGTACTAGAGGCCGTATGGATATATGGCAAGGTTCGATCGGATACGTGCGGTATTGCACGGATCAGGATCGAACGGATATTACTAGCCGGCTTTGGTTTAAGCCGGATCCTAGTTTAGTACAGTGTAGATTTTGTCTCATTGCATTTGTATCCGGATGGAATACAGATGCGGGTGTGTATGCACAGTATGGGGTTTTCCTGTAATTTATTACGGGACCAGTTTTCTGGAGTTGCCAGTTTGCTTTCCGTTCCGGCCGGTTTTCCTTTGTTCTTTCCCGGCCGGACTTTTCCGATGGAGGGGGTTATTTGCAATTGTGCAAATAACATTTGTGGAGGGGGGTTTCTTGGAAATATATTCATTATGATATGTTTAGCATCTTTCATCCATGATGGTGCATTAATTTAGATTTGAAAGGGTATGGAGTGATAAGCATGGTTGAAGTTTCTTTGCTTTATGATGTGGTCACCATTTCTATCTCTCCTACACTCACCTCCCTCTTGTGATATACTTTGTCTCCACCACCATTCCAATTAGAAGAGGCCGGCCACATTTTTAGAGAGAGGGAGAAAAATTTGAGAGGGTTTTCATTTTGGTTGTGGTGGCATCATTATTGTTCTCATATTCCTCTTGCTAGAAAATTGAAAGCACCAATTTTCCTAACCTCCTCCTTCATCCTCCATGGCAACTAAAACCCCAATGAGACATAGACTCTACACATTCTACAGCACATCTTGGGCACGTCGACTTGTCAGCTTCGTGCCCGAGTTGCCTCGGCATTGAGGTGGGAGCCCGTAAAAGATACAGATGATGTGGTGCCCTTCCGGCAAGGAGGCGACGACCGGAGTTTCCGCGGGAGATCGGGACGATGACGAGAAGACCGGAGGACTCGGATCACTCGGTATATCTCTAACCCGTCTTATTAGTTAGCTAGGACAAGTTTAATGGCCCGATCCGGGGTTTAGTGCGCGGTGGTGCCGGTTTGCAAAGTTCGCAAAATTAAAGTTTATCACCGCTTCCACATTTGGCCGTCGGATTGACGTCCGGGGCGCCGCCGTGCACTTACAGTGGTATCAGAGACTCGCCATTAACTTCGTCTAGCTTTGTTTGATGTGTTTGCATTTCCGATCGACCAAAATTGCAAAAAAACCACATTTTCCTCACATCAGTTTTCTGTCGAATTTTTTCTGGCTCTAAAAATTTTTCAGGTTGTAGAAAACTGATGTACAAGAAATTCTAAGACCTCTGTAAAAATTCGATACAGTGAATCGACCACTGAAGCGCGGAACCGCGGCCAAACCCCCCCTAGGGCCGCGGTTCCGCCGCACATTGGTGTCGTCACTGCATCATTTTTTTCCAGTGGGCTTATAGGCTAATTTTAGGGGTTTTGGAATATTAATATTGGGCCCAGAATTTCTGTGAATGCTACAGTATTGCTTGGGGGCCCACTTGTTAATTTTTGATCGATCGGATATTTTAAACACATTATTTCACTGTATTTACATTATATCTGCGACCGTGAATGTCACTCAATCGGTAAATCCGGTCTAACTGCTATAGCCCGGTTAGACGGATTTGCGAACGTGACTTTCACGTTGATGTTCTGTGTTTTGCTGTGATGTTGCGGATCGGTCGTAGGGATAGCCTGGATGCAATGCTAGCACAGTGTTGTTGTATTATGTACATTTGATATTGCGGGGCGAGCGTCCGACATGTGGACTGCCGTCACTGCCTGATTTTATTATTCTTTTGGGGCACGACCTGGTTGCGGTCGATGTACCCGTTGTATGTATATTTTACTTTCTGTACTAGGGTTACCCCGCGGAGGGGTGCACGGATAGCCGGGTTCTAGAGGGCAACAGGCCCGCATCTCAGGGCATTGAGACGGAGGGGGCTTCAGTCTGGAATTGGCGGGCTATTCGCCGCACTCGTAAGGGGTACAGGTTGACCCAGGAAGGGTGTAAGTGCACGGCGGCGCCCCGGCCGTCAATCCGACGGCCAAATGCGGAAGCGGTGATAAACTTAAAATTTACTTGAACTGGCAAACCGCCGCGCACTAAAACCCGGATCGAACCATTAATTAGTCCTAGCTAACTACAAGATGGGGAAGAGAAATATACCGACAGATCCGAGTCCTCCGGTCTTCTCGTCGTCGCCCCTATCTCCTGCGGAAAGTCCCGTCTCCTCCTCGTCGCCGGAAGTGCACCACATCGCCTACTTCTTTTACGGGCTCCCACCTCAATGCCGAGGCAACTCGGGAACGAAGCTGGCTAGTCGACGTGCCCAAGATTTGCTGTAGAATGTGTAGTGAGCAAGTCTCATTTGGGGTTGTAGGAATTGCCATTGGTGGAGGTGTTGATACAAGCTTTTGGAGGACGAGCTAATATGATTTTTGCCAAACCAAATGAGTGAAAATCCCTCTTGCCAAAAATGGGACAGCCCCTCTAGGAGCATGGCCGGCCACCACAAGAGAGAGGAGAGTGAGAATGGAAAGAATCACAAAAATAATGGGAGCCATACTCATATCATGAAAGAGAGAGAGAGAGAGGAATGGTTATCATGAAAGAACATGGTCACCAAAACAAAAACCACACACAACCAACCCCACCCCTCATCATCATCAACAATCATGACTTTAAAAGTCAAGTCATGATGGTGCACATCATGAAAGACATCATGATGCAACAAGATGCAAAGAACCCCCTCCACAAATGCCTATTTGCAACAATGCAAATAAACCCTCCTCCACCAATCTTCGGCCAATGAACGATACAAAGGAAATCAGCCGAAACGAAAAGCAAACTGGCAACTCCAGAAAACTGGTCCCGTAATAAATTACAGGAAAACCCCGATACTGTGCATACACACCCGCATCTGTATTTCGACCGAAATACAGATGCAATGAGACAAAATCTACACTGTACTATACTAGGATCCGGCTTAAACCAAAGCCGGCTAGTGATGTCCGTTCGATCCTGATCCGTGCAATACCGCACGTATCTGATCGAACCCTGCCATATAACCATACGGCCTATAGTACAAACTGTCCGATCCTGATCCGTGCAATACCGTACGTATCTGATCGGACCCTGCCATATCTCCATACGGCCTCTACAACCTTTCGCCCGAAAGCTGAGTAACTGAATGTGGGGGACTCTAAAGACTCGTCAACACCTTGGTTGTGGATTTAACCACTAGCACGTTAGAGGTATAAGCCAATACATAACGGGCTACCGGGTATTGACCAAAAGGGACGTCTGTGAGCGAACTCAGCCTGACTCCCTACTGAGCCTGTCAGTGACAATATCCGTACAGTCCGGTCCGTTCGTCTATGAGCATCGCATGGCGGGCCTAGGGGGTTGGTAAAAGTCAGACCCCCAAAAGCGGTACAAGTCGTGTCGGAGTGTAGCCCAGAACACCCTGAGATACTACTGGAATACCTACCAGTAAATCTCCTTGCCTCGGCCGAGGGCTTCATGTAATGGCTCTCCTAGACACAGCACGACCTCACCCCCAATACCGGGAGAGACGAACCCCTGAAGATACGCTCACTGCCTCCATGTGGCTCGGGACTGTACCCAACTAAAACCTGTTTGCACGACTCCTTTGTAAGTTCACGTTGCGACCCCCGGTTCTTACGGGGAGGCGGAAACGGTATAAAAATCAAATTTTGGCGCATGGGGCAACATGGACTAAACAAAGTCGGGATCTTTTCTAAACTAAACTAGCAAACTTGCTAAAGAGAGTTAGCTACTCGGAAAGATGGTTATACCTAAACTTGAACTCCTTCTTCTTGAAACCTTGTAGAGGTTGATGGTTCTCTTCTTGTCGCCTTCTTCCGTCGAAGATGGATCCACCTGAGGGTTCAACCTTCGGGCTCTTTCTCGAAGTTGGAGAGAACTAGAATCTCCGGCTTGCTAATCCTTTGATCCTAGAGTGAGTAGAGAGTGTTTAGGGGTTGTTTTCTTTTCAAGGTGAGGGATTCTCAACACATGAGAAGGAATCACCTTGAGCTTGAGGAAGAAGAAGATGAAGTGAGGAGAGAGAATGATTATGATAGAATGAGCTCTTTTCTTTTGCAACCATAACTAAAAGAAAAGGAATTATCAAATTAATAATAATAAATCAAAAATGAAATAGTTGATGGTTGTTTTTGGAATGACCACTATCATAACTTTCAATAAATGAGTGTAAGCATGAATCAAGGAGAATCTTTCAAAGCATGATGGTGGTCAATATTCAACCATGGTCAACAAGTCAACCATGGTCAACAAGTCAACAAAATCAACCATAACAATATTTCATTTAATTACTATTATTAATTGATATTTCATAAATCTATTAGGGTTTGGAAAATGACGACTGTCAACAGTGCAAACGCACCCGTTCCGAAACCCTAATGAAATACCTCATCCTCCGCCTCAAGCAACTGTGCATACACACCTGCATTCTCGTTCCGAGGAACAAGAATACCGAGATATAAAAGCAACCCCAAAACATATACCAGTGTCCGGCTCAAACCAGAGCCCGCTGGAAATATCCGTCCGGACTCCAAACGTGCACAAGTGCGCGGATGAGAACGAACCCTGTCGCAAAACCATGCGACCTCTACTCTGTTTTGCCCAAAGGCGAATACCCTCTGTGTGGGACTCTAAAGACTCGACACTACGCTGGCAGTGGGTTTAACCACAGACCGCAAGCGGCACTAGCTGTGCGTAACGGTCCCCAGGTAGATGCCGACAAGAAGGCTGACGAGGTGAACCCCATCTGAACTCCTACTGAGTCTGATTATGACATTCTCCGTACAGTCCGGTCTGTTCGTCTGATACATCGCATGTCGGACCTAGGGGGCGGTAAAACGTCAGTCCCCCAATAGCGGTACAAGTCGTGTCGGAGTGAAGCCCAAAACACACTGAGATAACACTGGAAGCCTACCAGTATATCTCGCTTGCCCTGGCCAGGGACTACTTGTGTAATGGCTCTCCTAGACACAGCGCGATGTCAACCCCCAATACCGGGAGAGACGAATCCTGTCTAACCGTCACTGCCTCCAAGTGCTTCGGGACTGCACCCAACCACTACCTGTTTGCACGACTCCTTTGAGCCGTGGTAGGGTAGTGATCAAAGTGCAGTGGGAACACACTCGAGACGAAGTGCCAGTGTCAAGTCAGCGGACTAAGCTGTACTCATGTCACCTGGGAACTGATAACTGACGATAGGTATAATACCAACTTGTCAGTTCCCGACGAGTCCTGTCCAGTGTACTCGTAACCTAACGAGCACCCGTATACTATCTCCAGTACGACGTACTGATGGCTGTGGGACAGACCATCTCCCACACTGGGATGAGAAGCGCATACGCTTGTCTACTCCGGAGTATCGATGCCCTGTCTCGATAGTCCTGCGACTAGGGACCAGTATAAGGATGTGCTTGTAGATTACCCAGCCCCCACTAGTGTGACTGCCATCACAACGCTGGTAATCAAGCAAAGATCCTAAGGGCTCCACTAATGCGTATAGGTGATATCGCAAAATAAACACATGTACACATTGAAGTAGAAACAAACCAAGTAGCATACTACTATATTGAGCAAGATTGTTTATACAAGGTGAATATCCCAAGCTTCCATTAAGTAATATACAAACTAGTATGATACAGTAATGGCCTCTAGGGCATATACACTAACAATCTCCCACTTGCACTAAGGCCATGTACTGGCGTATCGAAGACCTATCATCTCCATCAGCCGCTCGAACTGAGTCTGGGGTAGGGCCTTGGTGAATGGATCTGCAGTGTTTTCTTCTGAAGCAACCCTCCGAACCTCGATCTCCTTGCGATCCACGATCTCCCTGATCAGGTGATACCGCCTCAAGATGTGCCTGGATCTCTGATGGGACCTGGGTTCCTTCGCTAAAGCTATAGCCCCGTTGTTGTCGCAATACAGAGGTATTGGGTCAACAATGGACGGAACCACCTGAAGTTCTTTCAAGAACTTCCTTATCCAGACAGCTTCTTTTGCGGCATCAGATGCAGCAATGTATTCCGCTTCCATCGTCGAGTCTGCAACGGTTTCCTGTTTGGAACTCTTCCAACACACCGCCCCTCCATTGAGGGTAAAGACAAAACCCGACATGGACTTGGAATCATCCTTGTCACTCTGGAAACTGGAGTCAGCAAAGGCCTCGATCTGGAGGTCTTTTCCGCCATACACCAAGAACATTTCCTTAGTCCTTCTCAGGTACTTGAGAATGTTCTTTACTGCTATCCAGTGTTTCTCCCCAGGGTTTGACTGATACCGGCTTACTACACTCAGTGCATAAGCTACATCCGGTCTGGTACATAACATCGCATACATTATAGAGCCTACCGCAGAAGCGTAGGGTATAATAGACATGCGATCCCTCTCCAAATCAGTCTTGGGAGACATCTCTTTAGAGAGGGTGATCCCGTGACAAGCCGGTAGGTTACCGCGCTTGGAATCTTCCATGCTGAATCTTTTCAGTACGGTGTCGATGTACCTGGACTGTGAAAGTCCTAATATCCTCTTGGATCTATCACGATGGATCCGGATCCCCAGGATGTAAGAGGCATCACCCAGGTCTTTCATGGAGAACCTGTGTGACAAGAAACCCTTGACAGATTGTAGCATAGGAATGTCATTTCCTATTAAGAGAATGTCATCCACGTATAAAACAAGGAATACTACAGTTCTCGCTACAAATCTACTATAGATGCATGGTTCATCTGGATTTTTGATAAAGCCAAATTCCTTGACCGTCTCATCAAAACAGATGTTCCAACTCCGCGATGCCTGCTTTAGTCCATAGATGGACTTAAGCAACTTGCACACCTTTCCGCTGCTCCCACTCTGATTGAAACCCTCTGGCTGATCCATATAGACACACTCCTCTAAATTTCCATTTAGAAAAGCGGTTTTTACGTCCATCTGCCAAATCTCATAATCGTGGAAGGCAGCAATGGCAAGAAGGATCCGAATGGATTTCAGCATAGCCACTGGAGAAAAGGTTTCGTCATAGTCCAAGCCAGGTCTTTGACGGAAACCCTTTGCTACAAGTCTAGCTTTATAGGTCTCAACCTGTCCATCTATACCAATCTTCCTTTTGAAGATCCACTTGCATCCTACGGGTTTTACCCCGTCTGGAGCAATGTCCAACGTCCATACTTTGTTGGTGTACATGGACTCCATTTCGGTCCGCATTGCATCCAGCCATTTTACCGAGTCAACGCTCTGAACGGCCTGTTGGAAGCTAGTAGGCTCATCATAATCTATGATGCAATCCTCTCTATCCCCGTCTATGAGAAAACCGTAGTATCTCTCGGGCGGATGAGACTGCCTACTACTCCTGCGGAGCGGCGTAGGAATGTCCTGTTCTTTTGAACCCTCTGGTTCCACTAAGCTTTCAGTAATAGTCTGAGGTTCTGGAATTTCATCCAGTTCTACTGCGCTCCCACTTATCTGATTTTCCAAAAACTCAGTTTCCAAGAAGTGGGCATGACGAGAAACAAGGACTTTTTGCTCCTCTGCGTAATAGAATAGATACCCCTTGGAGTTCTTTGGGTATCCCACAAACTTGCACTGTACTGAGCGTGCCTCGAGCTTGTCCGCATGCTGCTTTTTTATAAAAGCCGGACATCCCCATGTCTTAAAGGATTTAAGACAGGGTTTCTTCCCACTCCACATCTGATATGGTGTGGTAGGCACAGTCTTAGTAGGAACTTGGTTCAAGAGATGTGCAGCTGTTTCTAGTGCATATCCCCAGAAAGATCGCGGTAACTCAGCCTTACTCATTATGGAACGAACCATATCCAATAGGGTTCGATTCCTTCTTTCCGATACACCGTTATGTTGCGGAGTGTATGGAGGAGTACGCTGAGAGAGAATCCCATTCTCTTTTAAATAGTCCAGGAACTCGGCACTCAAGTATTCACCACCTCGATCCGATCTTAGAATCTTAATACTTTTACCTGTTTGTTTTTCAACTTCATTCTTGTAATCCCGAAATTTCTCAAAGGCCTCGGATTTGTGCTTCATTAAGAAGACATGTCCATACCTAGAGAGATCGTCTGTGAAAGTAATGAAGTATGAATAACCGCTTCGCGCATGTGTAGACATTGGACCGCACACATCGCTGTGTACGAGTCCCAAGAGCTCGCTCGCTCTTTCTCCGTGTCCAGTGAACGGAGTCTTTGTCATCTTTCCCATGAGACAAGATTCACAAGTGGCATAAGACTGATACTCGAACGGATCCAAGTATCCTTCTTTATGTAACTTAGTCAACCGTGTCTCATTGATGTGACCCAGTCTACAATGCCATAAGAAAGCCTGATTGATATCTGGAGACTTTCTTTTGTGTGTATTCTGGATATTGAAAATCTGTGGTTGGTTTAATACGTATATACCATTGCTCAGTGTACCTGACCCAATCAGAACTTGATTAAGGTGAATTTTTACAACATTACTTACAAACGCAAATTCATAACCTTCTTTAGAAACCAAAGATACAGAAATGATATTACAAGTTGCGTTGGGTACAAAAAAGCAATTACGCAAAACCAAAACATGCCCATCTGACATTCCCAGGTGATAGTCCCCCACGGCTTTAGCATCCATGCTAGCTCCGTTCGCAACTCTGAGGGTCATGTCACCTTCCTTCAAAAACCTACGGTTTCTCAACGCCTGCAAAGAATTACAGATATGAGATCCTGATCCGGTATCCAATACCCAGGAAGTAGAGTTTATAGAAAGACAGTTTTCAATAACATACACACCTGAAGCTGAAGCCGCAACCTGCTTCAGTTCCTGTGTCCTGGCTTTCCAAGCCCTGCAATCTTTCTTCCAGTGTCCACTCTTGTGACAATAGAAGCATTCCTCTTTACCCACAAGCTTCCCCGCTATCTTTGTTGCCTTTTCCTTTCCCTTCGTACCCACTTTACTAACACCGCCTCTTGGTTTGGCGGGGGCTTTCTTCCTCTTTCCCTTGGCTTTCGCCTTGGACCTAGAGGAAGAAGATCCTCCTACAAACAAAGCGGGTGTCTCCCTACCCTTCTGTAGGGTGCCCTCTGCGCTCCTCAGCAGGTTGAGGAGTTCTGAAAGTTCAACTTCCTTTTCTTGTAAGTTGAAGTTCAGTATAAACTGGGCGTAAGTGGATGGAAGGGATTGGAGAATTAAATCCGTATAGAGTTCACTGTCCAACGTGGTCCCAAGTTCTGCGAGCTCCTCAGTGTAACCAATCATCTTAAGCACGTGGTCCGCTACCGATGATCCGACGGCCAACTTAGTCGAAAATAACTTCTTCGACACTTCGTATCTTGCGATACGAGACTGCTCTCCATACAGTTCTTTTGTATGGAGAAATATGGACTCGAGGTCCATATTCTCATGCCTCCTCTGATGTTCGTTGTCCATAGAGGCAAGCACGAGGCACCTGGCCTTCGCGCAATCAATCTCCCAAGTCTTACGGATTTCCTTATCCGCGACGCTGGAGGTGGGACCTGGGACGAGGGGAGCTTTGGTGGTAAGAAGATACCCCAGCTTGTCGTAAGCGATTGCCAATTTGACATTCCTGAGCCAATCTTTGTAGTTTGGCCCTGTCAGTATGTTTTTATCTAGAAGTAACTTAAGTCCAGTCATTTCGATTTGATCGCTGCAGGGGGAGAGAAGAAACACTTAGCACGATGCTCTTGCAAGTTTAGAATGGTTTTTAATTTGTCTAAACAGGATGGCTCCCACTGTCTCTCGAATCCCTCCTCAAACCACAAAGGAAGAATTAGCCGGGATCAATCCCACCGTACAATACTTGCTTAACCGTTCAGCCAGGCCAGTGTCGGTACTTCGAGGGAGGTTTTCCAACGCTTTCGCGAAGTTCCTTAATTTAAGAACCTCTTTTCCCTGGGGGCGTAGCCCCGCTAACACCTTTCTAGGCACCTACTAGGTTTATAGCATTGATCGTTTAGTGAGAAATTTCCCGAGGAGTAGCATATACTCACAGTAGGATCGGGATCCAAATATCATCGTGTGACGAAACTGAAGGAATCCTACCAAAATCATCACACTCCAGATGGTATGCAAATCTAGCAAGTTTCAGTACTTATGAAACTCCCGATGTGGATTTTTGCCCCATGCTCTTATGACCTTGACTAAGGCCAACAAATCATAAGTCACATGTCAAGTTCTTCCCGTCGTTATCCAGGTTAATTTGAACCCACCCGTATATACCCTTGACTATGGCCAACAAGGCAATACGACTGTCCCAAACCAACGCATTCTATCTATGCAACATATGAATACCTACCAGCTACCAAACACTGTGCCTTGACTAAGGCCAACAAACACAGCTTGAATACTGTTAAATATTCATATGAAACGACGGAGGGCTACGGATGGTTTTGGCGAAACCGTGAACGTAGTGAACTTGATATAATCGATGGAACGAGATAGCTTTTAGAAGGAGTGGCTCAAGCTCCGCATTTAAAAGTTAGTTTTGAAAAGAACCGAGTGGTTTTTCGAAAGTGTTCCAACGATTTTAACTTGGTTTATTATCTTGCATTAGTTCTTTTAATGCGTGATATTCTTGCATTAGTTCTTTTAATGCGTCCCATCATTTAATCCTACCATTGCAGAAAACAACCAAAATATGACGTACGCTTATGCCATTCGCATTCGCCACGGGGTCCCGTCATCACTCGTTAGGTTACTTAACTAACGACAGAGCGGGGGCTGGGCTAGCGCGGCTGTAAAACATAAGCAACGCCTAAATAGAAAGCAATGATAGACATTACAGATCACAGATGAATACATTGGATATACTAGCAATTCGCAATCCGTTCGAGCCTGCAACGAAAAGCGGATTACACGGTCGCGGTGAATAGCAAATACCCCACCCAAGACCCCTACGGGTGCGGCAAACTACCCGCCAAGAACTCGGCAGTTTGTGCACCCCTCCATGGGTCTATCCTAGGAGCAAAAACAGTAAAAAGAATTATACAATGACGGCTACAACCCCGACCCGGTTGTGCGGCCATACAAATAATAATATTACATCAATTTACATTTACAATGAATGAAAGAAAAACAAAAGCTCATCTCACATCCACCCCGGCTATTCACCCGCGACAGTCCAACACATTCATATACACAATCCAATATCAAACACAGATCATGTATAACCCCGACCAATCGACTTATAGCGATTAGCCGACGTTCAATACATGCAAACATCACAGATATAACCATCATAGTCAAAGTGCAGTGAAGTTCGGAAAAAATACGGAATTATAGGACCCCAAAAGTAAATTTCAGTTCTGGAAAATCTGGGCACATATAATATATCTTAAAAATCCCAAAATCAACACAGAGACACACTGCACGAAAAACGATGACGAGAGGACAACAAACGGCGGCGGTTCCGCGGCAAATGCCTACCTTATGCCGCGGAACCGCGGCGGTTTGAATGAATCATGGGATCGTTTTTCTTGGGTGTTCACACAAAACCCTGAGCCGAATTTAGGTGTATAACAAATCTCGTTTTGACCAGAAAAATTTTTAACAGAAACTAGGGTTTTGTAAAAGTTTGGTTTTTGGATTTTTCGGTTCCGAACTTCGTTACACTTCACTACCAAGCTAGTTTAAGTTTAGTTAGGCTCTGATACCACTGTAAGTCCACGTTGCGACCCTCGGTTCTTACGGGGAGGCGGAAACGGTATAAAAATCAAATTTTGGCGCATGGGACAACATGGACTAAACAAAGTCGGGATCTTTTCTAAACTAAACTAGCAAACTTGCTAAAGAGAGTTAGCTACTCGGAAAGATGGTTATACCTAAACTTGAACTCCTTCTTCTTGAAACCTTGTAGAGGTTGATGGTTCTCTTCTTGTCGCCTTCTTCCGTCGAAGATGGATCCACCTGAGGGTTCAACCTTCGGGCTCTTTCTCGAAGTTGGAGAGAACTAGAATCTCCGGCTTGCTAATCCTTTGATCCTAGAGTGAGTAGAGAGTGTCTAGGGGTTGTTTTCTTTTCAAGGTGAGGGATTCTCAACACATGAGAAGGAATCACCTTGAGCTTGAGGAAGAAGAAGATGAAGTGAGGAGAGAGAATGATTATGATAGAATGAGCTCTTTTCTTTTGCAACCATAACTAAAAGAAAAGGAATTATCAAATTAATAATAATAAATCAAAAATGAAATAGTTGATGGTTGTATTTGGAATGACCACTATCATAACTTTCAATAAATGAGTGTAAGCATGAATCAAGGAGAATCTTTCAAAGCATGATGGTGGTCAATATTCAACCATGGTCAACAAGTCAACCATGGTCAACAAGTCAACAAAATCAACCATAACAATATTTCATTTAATTACTATTATTAATTGATATTTCATAAATCTATTAGGGTTTGGAAAATGACGACTGTCAACTGTGCAAACGCACCCGTTCCGAAACCCTAATGAAATACCTCATCCTCCGCCTCAAGCAACTGTGCATACACACCTGCATTCTCGTTCCGAGGAACAAGAATACCGAGATATAAAAGCAACCCCAAAACATATACCAGTGTCCGGCTCAAACCAGAGCCCGCTGGCAATATCCGTCCGGACTCCAAACGTGCACAAGTGCGCGGATGAGAACGAACCCTGTCGCAAAACCATGCGACCTCTACTCTGTTTTGCCCAGAGGCGAATACCCTCTGTGTGGGACTCTAAAGACTCGACACTACGCTGGCAGTGGGTTTAATCACAGACCGCAAGCGGCACTAGCTGTGCGTAACGGTCCCCAGGTAGATGCCGACAAGAAGGCTGACGAGGTGAACCCCATCTGAACTCCTACTGAGTCTGATTGTGACATTCTCCGTACAGTCCGGTCTGTTCATCTGACACATCGCATGTCGGGCCTAGGGGGCGGTAAAACGTCAGTCCCCCAATAGCGGTACAAGTCGTGTCGGAGTGAAGCCCAAAACACACTGAGATAACACTGGAAGCCTACCAGTATATCTCGCTTGCCCTGGACAGGGACTACTTGTGTAATGGCTCTCCTAGACACAGCGCGATGTCAACCCCCAATACCGGGAGAGACGAATCCTGTCTAACCGTCACTGCCTCCAAGTGCTTCGGGACTGCACCCAACCACTACCTGTTTGCACGACTCCTTTGAGCCGTGGTAGGGTAGTGATCAAAGTGCAGTGGGAACACACTCGAGACGAAGTGCCAGTGTCAAGTCAGCGGACTAAGCTGTACTCATGTCACCTGGGAACTGATAACTGACGATAGGTATAATACCAACTTGTCAGTTCCTGACGAGTCCTGTCCAGTGTACTCGTAACCTAACGAGCACCCGTATACTATCTCCAGTACGACGTACTGATGGCTGTGGGACAGACCATCTCCCATACTGGGATGAGAAGCGCATACGCTAGTCTACTCCGGAGTATCGATGCCCTGTCTCGATAGTCCTGCGACTAGGGACCAGTATAAGGATGTGCTTGTAGATTACCCAGCCCCCACTAGTGTGACTGCCATCACAACGCTGGTAATCAAGCAAAGATCCTAAGGGCTCCACTAATGCGTATAGGTGATATCGCAAAATAAACACATGTACACATTGAAGTAGAAACAAACCAAGTAGCATACTACTATATTGAGCAAGATTGTTTATACAAGGTGAATATCCCAAGCTTCCATTAAGTAATATACAAACTAGTATGATACAGTAATGGCCTCTAGGGCATATACACTAACATCCTTTGAGCCGTGGTAGGGTAGTAATCAAAGTACAGTGGGAACTCACACGAGACAAATGACGATCCCCAGGTCGATGAACTAACCTGCACACATGTCACCAGGGAACTGCCATCTGACGTCTGGTATATGACCAACTAGCATGTTCCCGGCGAGTCCTGTCCGGTGTACTCATAACCCAATGAGCACCTGTATACATCTTAGGTGATCCAACTGACACCAGTGGCTTGTGAGACCGGCCACCGCCCCTCGTCGGGGTCTCGACTGTATACACTAGTCTACTCTGGAGAATCGATGCCCTGTCTCGAAACTCACACGACTAGGGACCTTTTAAGGATATGCTTATAGACCCCAGCTCCCACTTATATAATCGCCCTCATACTGCTGGTGGTCAAGCAAGAATCCTAGGGGCTCTATCAACGTGTAATAGCGACTTGTCAGGTCACCTAAAGTAGTACACGATAATAAAGGTAAACCAGATAGCACACTATCATCTCGAGTAAGACTGTCCTACCGGGATAGGTCCTCCATCAATCATTGCAATCACGTACCTGTGACCTAATAATTGACTCTGAGGGCACTATCTCCAATAATCTCCCACTTGCACTCAAGGCTAATTATTGCGATGTCGCATACTCACAGCCCGTGTGATACCGAACACCCAACTCCTCTACTAGTCAGTCTCACAAAGCTCGTTTGCGAAACTATTGCGTTCGAGGAATAGCCTCAGTGAGTGGATCCGCCTAGTTGTTTCTTTCTATGTCTCTCTATATCTCAAGTTCGCGGAGAAAGCCATCTCCCGAAATGAGCAATACCTGTCTTAGAATATGTCTGGATGTCTGATGGGACTTAGCTCATAAATGAACTCCAAATCCAAACTTCTTAGACTGTATTGTCAACTGAACTTAATCAGTATCCTGCGCCATGCCTCCCTCAGTATTGCCTTGGACCACCTGTCCAAAATACTGCCCCTCATCAGAAGGGAAAAACTAAAACTCTAACAACCTCCTTGTCGTCCATGTCACCTTGGAAGCCTGGAATGATAATTGTTTCCCGAATGAGGCTGTCGTTATCATATCCCTAGAACATCTACTTATGTTCTAAAACTGCTTCCGACCGTTTCTCCAGGATTGGATTAATGTCAACTTATTGCATCTAGTGCAAGAACAACATCTGGTGTGGTACTTGACATCTCATGATTGACTCAATTGCCTGAGCAAGTGATCTGCCAATCATGCACATCCCTCTCCCCTTTAGTCTGTAAGACACCTTTAGAGAGGGTGACTCCATCACCTGCAGGTACACTACCGTGCCAGGAGTCGTCCATTCTAAATACTCTTAGAATGCTGTCTAAGTACCCAGATTGGAAAACCACCCAAATCTAGATCTAAAACCATAGATCTAGTAACCAGTATGTCTGATACAAAATCCATTTCCTTTGTGGAGCAACCACTGTGTGACGACCAAAGTATAACCGATCGTAGTATAGGAGTTTCTTTTCCTACTCTGTGTATGTCATCCAGATACCAGGACATCACACCCTACTATCTTCTCAACAGATCCATCCCCTATTCTGATGAAGTGAAACCTATGACTGTCATGTCAGAAATAGATGATCTATCTCCGCTATATCTGCTTTAGTCTATAAATAGACATAAGCTACCTGTCCACCAATGCTTCCGCTGCTCCCACTGAATACGACAACCCTCTGGCAGAGTCATATAGACGTCTACTTCTAAAACTAGTTTAGAACGACGCTATACTCATCCTCCCGCCGGGTCTCGCAGCCTGGAACAACAGCAATGGTAATTATGGGTAAACAAGAACTTCCCTGTCACCGTCCTTGAGGCTACCGGAGTACCTCTCGGGTGCCTGAAGTTACCCACCTTATCTGTGGAGTGGCCAATGGAATGTCAATCCAGATTGAATTTTTAGGTTCCTATGAAATCTTCAGTAATCGTTTGTGGTTCTGGAATCACTTCCAGTTCTACCATACTCCCACTACTGTTTTCTGAAAAAATCCATTTTTAATAAAACTGTGGCGAGTCTAGAACAATATCGCTATTGTTCATCCAGATGGTAGAAAGTCAACCCTCGTCATAGCCTGGGTCAACCCACAAACAGCCATTACAGAAACGTGCCTTGAGTTGTCCAGTGTCTGGTTTTAATCATAAGCCGGACAACTCCCCGTACCTTAACATCGTTAAGATACGAACTGTTCTATATCCAATATAGGACCAGAGGCACTGATTTAATTGAACCAGATTCAAATCATGCAGCTGTCTCCAGTGCATGTCAACTAAATGGAAGGAGGCCGATCAGCGTTACTCAACTTAGGAATGCTTCCAATTATGAGTAACCTGAAAGAGAAGCAATTTCTCTTAATCACTACTATCAACTGAATACCATATACAAGTATCTACATCTTCGATCACTTTGAAGAATCCCGATACTTGCTATACTTGGTTCTCTACTCTATTCAAATACCTATAACTTCTCAAAATTCAGACCCTGTATTTCCGCGAAACACCTGTCTAAAAACTAGAGAAGTCATAAGTAAACCGAATATAGTACGAGGACCAACCCCTCTGTCCTGATGGACCCTGGACAACATACAATACTCTGTATAAGTCCCTTGAGTCTGATAACTCATTCACTGTGTGTCGTAGGTTGAAAACTGTACTTATGGTTAAGAAGAATTACACCGCTGTTTAATGCTCCTTACCTAACCATCCACTGATATAGGTAAATGTTATCGACATAATATCAAAAGGTATATCTCACTCTATGAAAATAGACGTACAGATATATCAATTTGAAATTGGTGCATAACAGCGGATATTCAAAACCAAATATTTGCCGACCGGCAAACAGCCCAGGTGATTTCCTCAAATATCACCGATTACAACGAATCCTGATATAATAAGGATGATCACCCAATTCCCAATAACTTACTCCCACTCATCATCTGTAAAACCATACAGATGTGAGAATCGTACCTGGTAAACACATACCCTGGAGTAAGGACTAATTGGGAAATCAGTTTTCCTTTAACAGTACACAGTGAAACTGAAACATTGAAATGTTTCGATGGGGTATCCCGGTATTCTTAGTAATGCCTCTTCCAGATTCACGACTGTAACCGTATAATCCTTTGCCACCTCTCCAAATCCCTTCATATGTCTTTAGTCATTACCTTCTACACACCCCTTTAGGCCAAATGGTTTTCTTCCTTCCCTACCGTTCGGCACCAGCCTACGGTTTGGAAGAAGACTATCCAATAAGCATAATGGGTGTACTGTCCTAATCCTAGGAACACTCGCAATGCGAGAGAAGGTGAAGATAAAAGACAACCGAATAAACCTTATTCCTATTTCTCCTGAACCAGAATCCATCCCCGAACTGGAACAAGTTCCTTTCGAGTTCGTATATAACCATACGATGGAGTATCCAATAAACTGTGGATCTTCGTAGTGATACGGAGTGTCCTGGAGAAATACAAAGGTGATTTAGGATTGGCGAAGGAATACTTGGTTTGGTCGTGAATATCTGTTGCAATTTACTTTGCCCTCTTACTAATCCCTTGCTTTGTCTTAACTTAATACCTTCTGCACACCATCGTTAGGCTAATTGGTTTTCTTCATTCCCTACCGGTCGGCACCAGCCTAAGGTTTGGAAGAAGACTATCTAATTTGCGTAACAGGTGTACTACTCCTAAACCAAGGAGCACTCGCAACCGGAGAGGAGGCAAAAGGAAAAGACAACTGAATAATCCTATCCGTTTTCTCCAGAACTGGAAACCATCCTCGAATAAATTCTTTCGAGTTCGTATCTAACCATACGATGGTTTTGTCCAATGGAAGTGGACGTTCGTAGTAATACGGGGTGTCCTGGAGAAAAGGGTAAAAGTAGGAGTGGCAATGAGGTTCGCAACTCTGACAATCCAAAAGCCAGTGTTAAGAAGGTTCGGTTAATTTGGTCTCTGAGTCATAGTCTTAGGGTCGGGTCAATGGTCGCTGCCGAAGAGAGAGAGAAAAGAAACACTCAGCGTGCACTCTAACCTAGATCAGAATGGTTACCAATTTATCTAATCTGGAAACCTCCCACTGTACCTCAAATTCTCCTCCAAACCTGAAAGAAGAATTAGTCGGGGTCACCCGAGGAGTAAACTAACTCATCAGTGGGAATCGGGATCCAACTATCATCGCATGACAACGTGACGGAATCCGCTCACGGTATCACACTCCAGAAGGTATGCGCATATCTGGCAAGTTTCAGTTCTTTTGAAACTCCCGATGTGATTTCTGCCCCATGCTCTTATGACCTTGACGAAGGCCAACAAATCATAAGTCACATGTCAAGTTCTACCCGTCATTCTCCAGGTTGATTTGAACCCACCCGCACAAGCCCTTAACGAAGGCCAACAAGGCTATACGACTGTCCCAAACCAACGCATCTATCTATGCTGCAGAAAGGAAACAAGCAGCTACCATACACTATGCCTTGACGAAGGCCAACAAACATAGCATGAATACTACGTGCTACCCGTCTGAAACGACGGAGGGCTACGAATGGTTTCTGGCGAAAACCTTTAACGTAAAGAACTTGATATCGTTGAAGGAACTGATAGCTTTTAAAAATATAGTGACGAAAACCATTGCTAAAGAGGTCACTCCCGGTGAAGGGATCTCGGCTCTTTCCCCGTAGAATGGGGTGCTGGATATTCCAACTGAATACCACGGTGCAAAGCAAAAGTAATCGGCTATAGTGAAGTCATTGCCCAGACGCAAACTTCTGTCCAAGGGGTCACTCCCGGTGAAGGGATCTCGGCCCTTGCCTCGTCGAGTGAGGAGCAGGATATTCCAACTGAATACCACGATGCAAAACAAAAGTGAACGTCCTTGCAATAACAGCTTTTTGAAAAAGTATTCCAACAATATCAGATTAGGTTTGTTTTTAACTTGCATTGATCCGAATCAACGCAGTCCCATCAATTTATCACACCACAAAGAACGAAAATATACTGATGTACGTATATGCCATCTGCATTCGCCACTGGGTCCCGTCATTACCCGTTAGGTTAGCTAACTAACGACAGAGCGGGAACTGGACTAGCGCGGATGCAAAACATATACAACATCTACTAATATATAAACCAATATATTATATTCGCTCAAGGCGTGAATAAAAAGCAACATCACAGAAAATGTACAGCATCACAGAAACAATACAGATATCTGGGATCCCCGGGTTTCACAGAGCCGCTGAAACCCGACGTTCCCCTGGTCGTGTGGATAGCCTGTGCAATGAAAACCTAGACCCCTACGGGCGCGGCAAGTTACCCGCCAAAACCTGAAGCGAGGCAGCCCCCTTCAGCAACGTGAATGGACCACCCGGCACTTCACGGAATCCGGTAACTTGGGCACCCCTCCTGGGTCAACCTGTACCCCCTACGAGTGCGGAGAATAGCCCGTCAATTCTAGAGTAAAGCCCCCTCCGTCTCAATGCCATGAGATGCGGGCTTGTTGCCCTCTAGAACCCGGCTGTCGGTGCACCCCTCCGCGGGGCAATCCTAGTACAGAAAGTAAAATATACATACAACGGGTACATCGACCGCAACCTGGCCGTGCCCCAAAATAATAATACAATCAGGCAGTGACGGCAGTCCACATGTCGGACGCTTGCCCCGCAATATCAAATGTACATAATACAACCACAACTGTACTAGCATTGCATCCAGGCTACCCCCACGACCGATCCGCAACATCACAGCAAAAACAGAACATCAACGTGAAAGTCACGTTCGTAAATCTGTCTAACCGGGCTATAGCAGTTAGACCGGATTTACCGATCGAGTGACATTCACGGTCGCAGATATAATGTAAATACTGTGAAATAATGTGTTTAAAAATATCCGATCGATCAAAATATAACAAGTGGGCCCCAAGTACTACTGTAGCACATCAAGAAAATCTGGGCCCAATATTAACATTCCAAAACCCCTAAAATCACCCCAGAAGCCCACTGGAGAAATTTGGCCCATTGATCTTTACATACTGCGGCGGAACCGCGGCCCTAGGTGGGTTTTGGCCGCGGTTCCGCGCTCCCCTTGATGGATCAATGACCCGAATTTTTCCAGAAGCCTTATAACTTCCTGTACAGTACTTTTATACAACCTGAAAAAAATTTCGAGACTGAAAAAAAACAACAGAAAACTGTCGTGGGTGATATTGGGTTTTCGGAACATTTCTTCGAGCGGAATTGTAAAACACATTAAGCAAAGCTGGACTAAGTTAATGGCGAGGCTCTGATACCACTGTAAGTGCACGGCGGCGCCCCGGCCGTCAATCCGACGGCCAAATGCGGAAGCGGTGATAAACTTAAAATTTACTTGAACTGGCAAACCGCCGCGCACTAAAACCCGGATCGAACCATTAATTAGTCCTAGCTAACTACAAGATGGGGAAGAGAAATATACCGACAGATCCGAGTCCTCCGGTCTTCTCGTCGTCGCCCCGATCTCCTGCGGAAAATCCCGTCTCCTCCTCGTCGCCGGAAGTGCACCACATCGCCTACTTCTTTTACGGGCTCCCACCTCAATGCCGAGGCAACTCGGGCACGAAGCTGGCTAGTCGACGTGCCCAAGATTTGCTGTAGAATGTGTAGTGAGCAAGTCTCATTTGGGGTTGTAGGAATTGCCATTGGTGGAGGTGTTGATACAAGCTTTTGGAGGAGGAGCTAATATGATTTTTGCCAAGCCAAATGAGTGAAAATCCCTCTTGCCAAAAATGGGACAGCCCCTCTAGGAGCATGGCCGGCCACCACAAGAGAGAGGAGAGTGAGAATGGAGAGAGTCACAAAAATAATGGGTGCCATACTCATATCATGCAAGAGAGAGAGAGAGGAATGGTTATCATGAAAGAACATGGTCACCAAAACAAAAACCACACACAACCAACCCCACCCCTCATCATCATCAACAATCATGACTTTAAAAGTCAAGTCATGATGGAGTCAAAACAAGTCAATGATCGTGCACATCATAAAAGCCATCATGATGCAACAAGATGCAAAGAACCCCCTCCACAAATGCCTATTTGCAACAATGCAAATAAACCCTCCTCCACCAATCTTCGGCCAATGAACGATACAAAGGAAATCGGCCGAAACGAAAAGCAAACTGGCAACTCCAGAAAACTGGTCCCGTAATAAATTACAGGAAAACCCCGATACTGTGCATACACACCCGCATCTGTATTTCGACCGAAATACAGATGCAATGAGACAAAATCTACACTGTACTATACTAGGATCCGGCTTAAACCAAAGCCGGCTAGTGATGTCCGTTCAATCCTGATCCGTGCAATACCGCACGTATCTGATCGAACCCTGCCATATAACCATACGGCCTATAGTACAAGCTGTCCGATCCTGATCCGTGCAATACCGTACGTATCTGATCGGACCCTGCCATATCTCCATACGGCCTCTACAACCTTTCGCCCGAAAGCTGAGTAACTGAATGTGGGGGACTCTAAAGACTCGTCAACACCTTGGTTGTGGATTTAACCACTAGCACGTTAGAGGTATAAGCCAATACATAACGGGCTACCAGGTATTGACCAAAAGGGACGTCTGTGAGCGAACTCAGCCTGACTCCCTACTGAGCCTGTCAGTGACAATATCCGTACAGTCTGGTCCGTTCGTCTATGAGCATCGCATGGCGGGCCTAGGGGGTTGGTAAAAGTCAGACCCCCAAAAGCGGTACAAGTCGTGTCGGAGTGTAGCCCAGAACACCCTGAGATACTACTGGAATACCTACCAGTAAATCTCCTTGCCTCGGCCGAGGGCTTCGTGTAATGGCTCTCCTAGACACAGCACGACCTCACCCCCAATACCGGGAGAGACGAACCCCTGAAGATACGCTCACTGCCTCCATGTGGCTCGGGACTGTACCCAACTAAAACCTGTTTGCACGACTCCTTTGAGCCGTGGTAGGGTAGTAATCAAAATACAGTGGGAACTCACACGAGACAAATGACGATCCCCAGGTCGATGAACTAACCTGCACACATGTCACCAGGGAACTGCCATCTGACGTCTGGTATATGACCAACTAGCATGTTCCCGGCGAGTCCTGTCCGGTGTACTCATAACCCAATGAGCACCTGTATACATCTTAGGTGATCCAACTGACACCAGTGGCTTGTGAGACCGGCCACCGCCCCTCGTCGGGGTCTCGACTGTATACACTAGTCTACTCTGGAGAATCGATGCCCTGTCTCGAAACTCACACGACTAGGGACCTTTTAAGGATATGCTTATAGACCCCACCTCCCACTTATATGATCGCCCTCATACTGCTGGTGGTCAAGCAAGAATCCTAGGGGCTCTATCAACGTGTAATAGCGACTTGTCAGGTCACCTAAAGCAGTACACGATGATAAAGGTAAACCAGATAGCACACTATCATCTCGAGTAAGACTGTCCTACCGGGATAGGTCCTCCATCAATCATTGCAATCACGTACCTGTGACCTAATAATTGACTCTGAGGGCACTATCTCCAACAAGGGGTGCCCAAGTTACCGGATTCCGTGAAGTGCTGGGTGGTCCATTCACGGTGCTGAAGGGGGCTGCCTCGCTTCAGATTTTGGCGGGTGACTTGCCGCGCCCGTAGGGGTCTAGGATTTCATTGCACAGGCTATCCACACGACCAGGGGAACGTCGGGTTTCAGTAGTGGCTCTGTGAAACCCGGGGATCCCAGATATCTGTATTGTTCTGTGATGCTGTACATTTCTGTGATGTTGCATTTTATCACGCCTTGAGCGAAATACTATATATTGGTATATATATTAGTAGATGTTGTATATGTTTTTCATCCGCGCTAGTCCAGTCCCCGCTCTGCCGTTAGTTAGCTAACCTAACGGGTGATGACGGGACCCAGTGGCGAATGCGGATGGCATATACGTACGTCAGTATATTTTCGTTCTTTGTGGTGTGATCAATTGATGGGACTGCGTTGATTCGGATCAATGCATGTTAAAACAAACCTATTCTGATGTTGTTGGAACACTTTTCAAAAAGCTGTTATTGCAAGGACGTTCACTTTTGTTTTGCATCGTGGTATTCATTTGGAATATCCTGCTCCTCAGTCGACGAGGCAAGGGCCGAGATCCCTTCACCGGGAATGACCCCTTGGACAGAAGTTTGCGTCAGGGCATTAACTTCACTATAGCCGATTACTTTTGCTTTGCACCGTGGTATTCATTTGGAATATCCTGCACCCCATTCTACGGGGAAAGAGCCGAGATCCCTTCACCGGGAGTGACCTCTTTAGTAAAGGTTTTCGTCACTATATTTTCTAAAAAGCTATCCGTTCCTTCAACGATATCAAGTTCATTACGTTAAAGGTTTTCGCCAGAAACCATTCGTAGCCCTCCGTCGTTTCATATGGGTAGTCAATAGTATTCAAGCTGTGTTTGTTGGCCAAAGTCAAGGCACAGTGTTTGGTAGCTTTTGGTTATTCATATGCAGCATAGATAGATGCGTTGGTTTGGAACAGTCGTACTGCCTTGTTGGCCAAAGTCAAGGGTAGGTACGGGTGGATTCAAAACAACCTGGAGAATGACGGGTAGAACTTGACATTTGACTTATGATTTGTTGGCCAAAGTCAAGGTCATAAGAGCATGGGGTAAAAATCACATCGGGAGTTTCAAAAGAACTGAAACTTGCCAGATATGCGCATACCTTCTGGAGTGTGATACCGTGAGCGGATTCCGTCACGTTATCATGCGATGAGAGTTGGATCCCGATTCCCACTGATGAGTTGGTTTACTCCTCGGGTGACCCCGACTAATTCTTCTTTTAGGTTTGGAGGAGAATTTGAGGTACAGTGGGAGGTTTCCTGATTAGATAAATTGGTAACCATTCTGATCTGGGTTAGAGTGCACGCTGAGTGTTTCTTTTCTCTCTCTCTTTGGCAGCGACCATTGACCCGACCCTAAGACTATGACTCAGAGACCAAGTTAACCGAACCTTCTTTACACTGGCTTTTGATTGTTAGAGTTGCAGACCTCATTGCCACTCCTACTTTTACCCTTTTCTCCAGGACACCCCGTATTACTACGAACGTCCACTTCCATTGGACAAAACCATCGTATGGTTAGATACGAACTCGAAGGAATTCGAGGATGGTTTCCGGTTCTGGAGAAAACGGATAGGATTATTCAGTTGTCTTTTCCCTTTTGCCTTCTCTCAAGTTGTGAGTACTCCTTGGTTTAGGAGATAGTATACCTATTATGCAAATTGGATAGTCTTCTTCCAAACCTTAGGCTGGTGCCGACCGGTAAGGAATGAAGAAAACCAATTAGCCTAAACGGTGTGCAGAAGGTATTAAGATTAAGACAAAGCAAGGGATTAGTAAGAGGGCAAAGTAAATTGCGACTGATATTCACGACCAAACCAAGTATTTCTTCGCCAATCCTAAATCACCTTTGTATTTCTCCAGGACACTTCGTATCACTATGAAGATCCACAGTTTATTGGATACTCCATCGTATGGTTATATACGAACTCGAATGGAACTTGTTCCAGTTCGGGGATGGATTCTGGTCCAGGAGAAATAGGAATAAGGTTTATTCGGTTGTCTTTTATCTTCACCTTCTCTCGCATTGCGAGTGCTCTTAGGGTTAGGACAGTACACCCATTATGCTTATTAGATAGTCTTCTTCCAAACCATAGGCTGGTGCCGAACGGTAGGGAAGGAAGAAAACCAATTGGCCTAAAGGGGTGTGCAGAAGGTAATGACTAAAGACATATAAAGGGATTTGGAGAGGTGGCAAAGAATTATACGGTTATAGTTGTGAATCTGGATAATGGTAGAGGCATTACTAGGAATACCAGAAAACCCCATCGAAACATTTCAATGTTTCAGTTCAACTGTGTACTGTTAAAAGAAAACTGATTTCCCGATTAGACACTTGCTCCAGGGTATGTATTTACCAGGTTTGATTCTCACATCTGTATGGTTTTACAGATGATGAGTGGGAGTAAGTTATTGAGAATTGGGTGATCATCCTCATTATATCGGGATTCGTTGTAATCGGTGATATTTGAGAAGATCACCTGGGATGTTTGCCGGTCGGCAAATATTTGGTTTTGAATATCCGCTGTTGTGCACCAATTTCAAATTGATATATCTGTACGTCTATTTTCATAGAGTAAGATATACCTTTTGATATTATGTCGATGACATTTACATATATCAGTGGATGGTTAGGTAAGGAGCATTCAACAGCAGTGTAATTCTTCTTAACCATAAGTACAGTTTTCAACCTACGACACACAGTGAAAGAGTTGTTAGACTCGGCGGACTTATACAGAGTATTGTATGTTGTCCAGTGTCCATTAGGACAGAGGGGTTGGTCCTCATACTATATTCTGTTTACTTTTAACTTCTCTAGTTCTTAGACATGTGTTTCGTAGAAACACAGGGTCTAAGTTTTGAGGAGTTATAGGTATTTGAATAGAGTAGAGAACCAGGTGTAGCAAGTATCGGGATTCTTCAAGGTGATCGAAGATGTAGATACTTGTGTATGGTATTCAGTTGATAGTAATGATAAAGAGAAATTTCTTCTCTTTCAGGTTACTCATAATTGGAAGCATTCCTAAGTTGAGTAACGCTGATCGGCCTCTCTCCATTTAGTTGACATGCACTGGAGACAGCTGCATGATTTGAATCTGGTTCAATTAAATCAGTGCCTCTGGTTCTATATTGGATATAGTACAGTTCATATCTTAACATTGTTAAGGTACGGGGAGTTGTCCGGCTTATGATTAAAACCAGACTCTGGATAACTCAAGGCACGCTTCTGTAATGGCTGTTTGTGGGTTGACCCAGGCTATGACGAGGGTTGATTTTCTACCATCTGGCAGATCAATAGAAATATTGTTCTGGACTCGCCACAGTTTTAATAAAAATGGATTTTTCAAAAACAGTAGTGGGAGTATGGTAGAACTGGAAGTGATTCCAGAACCGCAAACGATTACTGAAGATTTGATAAGAAACCTAAAGATTCAATCTATTTTGACATTCCATTGGCCACTTCGCAGATACGGTGGGTAACTTCAGGCACCCGAGAGGTACTCCGGTAGCCTCAAGGACGGTGACAGGGAAGTTCTTGTTTACCCACACTTGGCATTGCTGTTGTTCCAGGCTGCGAGACCCGGTGGGAGGATGAATATAGCGTCGTTCTAAACTAGCTTTAGAAGTGCACGTCTATATGACTCTGCCAGAAGGTTGTCGTAGTCAGTGGGAGCAGCGGAAGCATTGGTAGACATCAGGCTTATGTCTATTTATAGACTAAAGCAGATATAGCGGAGTTAGATCATCTGTTTCTGATGTGGCAGTCATAGGTTTGACGTCATAAGAATAGGGGATGGATCTGTTGAGAAGGTAGTAGGGTGTAATATCCGGGTTTTGGATGATATACACAAAGTAGGAAGTGACATTCTATACTACGATCGGTTATTCTTTGGTTGTCACACAGTGGTTTCTCCACATAGGACTTGGATATAATATCCGACATTCTGGTTACTAGATCTATGGTTTTAGATCTAGATTTGGGTGGTTTCCCAATCAGGGTACTTAGACAGCATTCTATGAGTATTTAGAATGGTTGACTCCTGGCACGGTAGTATACCTGCAGGTGATGGAGTCACCCTCTCTAAAGGTGTCTTATAGACTAAAGTAGAGAGGGATGTGCATGATTGACAGATCACTTGCTTAGGCAATTGAGTCAATCATGAGATGTCAAGTACCACACCAGATATTGTTCTTGCAGTAGGTGCAATAAGTTGATATTGATCCAATCCTGGAGAAACAGTCGGAAGCAGCTTTAGAACATAAGTGGATGTTCTAGGGATATGATAACGACAGCCTCATTTGGGAGACAGTTATCATTCCAGGCTTCCAAGGTGACATGGACGACAAGGAGGTTGTCAGAGTTATAGTTTTCCTTCTGACGAGGGGCAGTATTCTGGACAGGTGATCCAGGTAGATACTGAGGGAGGCATGGCGCAGGATACTGATTAAGTTCAGTTGACGATACAGTCTAAGAAGTTTGGATTTGGAGTTCATTTATGAGTTAGGTCCCATCAGACATCCAGACATTCTAAGACAGGTATTGCTCATTTCGGGAGATGGCATTCTCCGCGAACTTGAGATTTAGAGAGACATAGAAAGAAACATCAGAGCGGATCCACTCACTGAGGCTATTCCTCGAACGCAATTGTCTCGCAAACGAGCTTTGTGAGACTGACTAGTAGAGGAGTTGGGTGTTCGGTATCACACGGGCTGTGAGTATGCGACATCGCAATAATTAGCCCTGAGTGCAAGTGGGAGATTGTTGGAGATAGTGCCCTCAGAGTCAATTATTGGATCACAGGCACGTGATTGCAATGATTGAGGCAGGACCTATCCCGGGACGACAGTCTTACTCGAGATGATAGTATGCTATCTGGTTTACCTTTATCATCGTGTACTGCTTCAGGTGACCTTACAGGTCGCTATTACACGTTGATAGAGCCCCTAGGATTCTTGCTTGACTTCCAGCAGTATGAGGGCGATCATATACGTGGGAGCTGGTAGTCTATAAGCACATCCTTAAATGGTCCCTAGTCGTGGGAGTTTCGAGACAGGGCATCGATTCTCCAGAGTTGACTAGTGTATACAGTCGAGACCCCGATGAGGGGCGGTGGCCGGTCTCACAAGCCACTGGTGTCAGTTGGATCACCTAAGATGTATACAGGTGCTCATTGGGTTATGAGTACACCGGACAGGACTCGCCGGGAACCTGCTAGTTGGTCTTATACCTGATGTCAGATAGCAGTTCCCAGGTGACATGTGTACAGGTTAGTTCATCGACCTGGAGATCGTCATTTGTCTCTGTCACGCCCCGCTTCCCAGTGTACGGCGAAGTGGACGCGACGAGATCCGCTACGTATGTACTCAGAAGTACATACGCTAAGCGTAGCTAAGCAATATAAATACACAAGAGACAAGAGTATAAAAAGAACAGCAATTTTTATTTATTAACATTCTTTGTACAATGCATGAAATGAAAATGCAACTGGAATGGAAAAGCAATGCCTAAACAGTGGCATAATAATAAAAGGAAATACTGGAAAGAACAAAGTACAATTATCTAGAGCTCTGGGTCTTCTTGGAACTGCTCCAAATCTTCACTTGTGGGCTCGGTCTCAACTTGGTCCAACGCACCTGACGACATTCTAAGAAGAAAGAAATAGAATGTCGTCAGCGAACAGGTCGCTCGGTAAGTCCCAAAGAAAAGAAGAATGAGAAAGGCAGAGTAGCAGTATTTTCTAAAGTATTATGTTGTTGAATATTATGGAATATTGTTTAACGCCGTTGTTTGTAGCTTGGTACAGAAGGATGCCAGTGTATACGAGGGGGATCTCTATATGCTAGAGATCAGGGCAAATGGAGAGTACAAGGAACCGTTATGCCACGGTACAACAGCAACAGTATTCATGTTAGGTGTCTTAATCTGACCACCTCGTGCCACCTTTAACACCTTCCGTACCAATCTACCCCTTAAACCCCGCGATGTCTTGTTTGTATTGTTATCTTGTAAAATTGTATTGATTGTAAGATTGATTAACTGACTGACCGAAACCATGATATCAGGAAACGGTTATAACCGTAGAGTCATGTAAATGGAATACTGGGAAACATGTAAAAGGAATATCCATGGTTCGGTTCAGTCAAGTAGATTGTTAACTGGATTCTGGAATTCATGTATTCATCTTGAGTTGAAATATAAAGAATATAGATTGACTTGAATCATTTTCAAGTCAGAAATAGTCAGACTCTAACCCGAGTCAGACTAAAAGAAAGTGAGTTGAAGTTCAATAATTGTTAAGGGCCTTATTGTAATTTATAAAACTTGAGGGGGTTTATTGTAAAAATACTATTGTATATTTTTCAAAATACAACTTAAGTATTTAATTATCGTCTTTATGTACATACAATAATTTAATGATCAAGATAAATATGTATACATGTTCGAATAACATGAAATGAGTCAAGTATATTATTCGAGTAACTACCATAAACAATGCTGTAAAGAAATATTATGTACGACTAATTAATCAAGTTGAACGAATACGGAATATAAACAGAGATATGTCTCTAAATGTTTTACATGCGTAAGTTCCAGTTTCACCTAAATACGACTACCGGTTTGAGAGATATATATGTTTTCGTATCGTCGCGCAAAACGGATCAGAATCTATTCGGCACCGTCACATATTTTTAAAACGCAGTTTGAGTTAATTTCTATCGGGTTTCAGGTTACGAAGCTTATTATAAAATTGTAGGTATTTCGATGTACTTATCCAAAACACCAAGATTCATAAGATTTGGATTTCTGAAGCTCTAGTTATGATCATTTTAATATCAGCGTTTAAAACAGAAATTCAGATTTCTGGACAGCAACTATGTATTCTATTGCAAAGCCTATATCAGGTTGTTTCATGCATTCCTAAGTAATATAATATACAGAAAATTATAGTTCTATCAATGGTGAATCTACACATCTAAATTTTGTCACAAACGGACATCGGGTGTTCGAGTTATGTCCAATTTTAAAACAGTGTGCGAATCGGAACAGATTCTGTCCAGATCCGTCACTTAATATTGTAATGCAGTTTTCTTTATCTTAGATAGGTTTTCGGTAAAACTATAAAACTAAGAAAATCTAGATCATTCGATGTAGATATCAAAAACACCTGAGTTTGCTCAATTTGGATACCGGTATACCAAGTTATATGTCCTAGAAGTTGACCGATAACTGCAGTTTTCTGTTTTACGATCAGTGAATAAATACGATGTAATTCCTAAACCGTTATGCGGATCGATCTAAAATTTTTACAGCATGTATAAAATAATATAATATATCATATGTAAATTCCGTGAAATTTTCAGAAGTAAAAATTAATTTCTAAAAATTATTTTAAAGCTAAAGGTATTGATGTGTATACTAAAATCGGCAGAAAGATTAACTAGTATTTTATGCAGGCTTCTATTTTTCTTTTAATAAACAAACCGATTTCATGTGACATTATAGATATATTGTGGCATGAAATTTGTGTTCTCACAACTTGTAATAAACATTCCTAGTCATGAACAAAGAATTAAAAATACTTTAATTTGAACAAGAGATAATAAGATATTATTAAACCATATAGAATCATATATATCTAAACTTATGTATATGTATATGTATATGTTTATGTGTATCTTCTCTTATGGATTATGATATGAAAAGAATAGGGGGTTCACGATGCATGACAAGAGGAAAATAAGAGGTAGGGGGAAAGGAGAGAGAAGGGACTTACATACACAAGCCGGTATTGTCACCGGGCTTGTCTATCCGCCGACAGCCTCGCGTTACTAGCGAGACCTTCTTGAAGAGTTCTTCATGTTCTTCTTCTTGGACTTTAGGTGAAGAGGGAGAAATGAGAGATAGAAAAATATGAGGAAGGAAAAGATGGAGGAGGACAATTAAGATGGTGTAATGGTGAATTATGTATAATAATATATGCATTTAACATAAGAATTAAAAGAGAAATGAAAGGTCACCATTCATTTTGGAAATGAAAGGTCTCATTTGTAGGTTATGAGAAGAATAAAAAAATGATAAAAAATAATTGCAAGAATGAGGATTTGAACATGTGACTTATGGAATAACAATGCAAGAACTTATCCAATGAGCTATAAGGTTGTTCATGCACATATTTAATTAGAATTAAATATATGATGTTGCTTAAAAAGAAAATGGGCTTTTTAAATGGGCTGTAGAGAATAAGAATAATGGATTTGGGTTAAATATTTATGAAAGGAAAAATAAGAATGAGAAGTTAAAAACTTAAATATAAGAAAAAGAAATTGTACCTAGAAAAAATATACTTAATAGATTGAGGAATAAAATAATAATAAATTTAAGAGAAAACGGAAAAAACCAAGTACAAATAAATACGGTATATTATTGAAGAGGGATAATACAAATGTATAAAGATTTTGGGGTTGTTACAGTCTCGTGTGAGTTCCCACTGTGCTTTGATTACTACCCTACCACGGCTCAAAGGAGTCGTGCAAACAGGTTTTAGTTGGGTACAGTCTCGAGCCACATGGAGGCAGTGAGCGGATCTTCGGGGGTTCGTCTCTCCCGGTATTGGGGGTGAGGTCGCGCTGTGTCTAAGAGAGCCATTACACGAAGTCCTTGGCCAAAGCAGGAGATTTACTGGTAGGTATTCCAGTAGTATCTCAGGGTGTTCTGGGCTACACTCCGACACGACTTGTACCTCTTTTGGGGGTCTGACTTTTACCAACCCCCTAGGCCCGACATGCGATGCTCATAGACGAACTGACCGGACTGTACGGATATTGTCACTGACAGGCTCAGTAGGGTGTCAGGATGAGTTCGCTCATCGACGTCCCTTTTGGTCAATAGCTGGTGGCCCGTTACGTATTGGCTTATACCTCTGACGTGCTAGTGGTTAAATCCACAGCCATAGTATTGACGAGTCTTTAGAGTCCACCACACATTCAGTTACTCAGCTTTCGGGCGAAACGCTGTAGAGGCCGTATGGAGATATGGCAGGGTCCGATCAGATACGTGCGGTATTGCACGGATCAGGATCGGACGGTTTGTAATAGAGGCCGTATGGATATATGGCAAGGTTCGATCGGATACGTGCGGTATTGTACGGATCAGGATCGAACGGATATTACTAGCCGGCTTTGGTTTAAGACGGATCCTAGTTTAGTACAGTGTAGATTTTGTCTCATTGCATTTGTATCCGGACGGAATACAGATGCGGGTGTGTATGCACAGTATGGGGTTTTCCTGTAATTTATTACGGGACCAGTTTTCTGGAGTTGCCAGTTTGCTTTCCGTTCCGGCCGGTTTTCCTTTGTTCTTTCCCGGCCGGACTTTTCCGATGGAGGGGGTTATTTGCAATTGTGCAAATAACATTTGTGGAGGGGGGTTTCTTGCAAATATATTCATTATGATATGTTTAGCATCTTTCATCCATGATGGTGCATTAATTGAGATTTGAAAGGGTATGGAGTGATAAGCATGGTTGATGTTTCTTTGCTTTATGATGTGGTCACCATTTCTATCTCTCCTACACTCACCTCCCTCTTGTGATATACTTTGTCTCCACCACCATTCCAATTAGAAGAGGCCGGCCACATTTTTAGAGAGAGGGAGAAAAATTTGAGAGGGTTTTCATTTTGGTTGTGGAGGCATCATTATTGTTCTCATATTTCTCTTGCTAGAAAATTGAAAGCACCAATTTTCCTAACCTCCTCCTTCATCCTCCATGGCAACTAAAACCCCAATGAGACATAGACTCTACACATTCTACAGCACATCTTGGGCACGTCGACTTGCCAGCTTCGTGCCCGAGTTGCCTCGGCATTGAGGTGGGAGCCCGTAAAAGATACAGATGATGTGGTGCCCTTCCGGCAAGGAGGCGACGACCGGAGTTTCCGCGGGAGATCGGGACGATGATGAGAAGACCGGAGGACTCGGATCACTCGGTATATCTCTAACCCGTCTTATTAGTTAGCTAGGACAAGTTTAATGGCCCGATCCGGGGTTTAGTGCGCGGTGGTGCCGGTTTGCAAAGTTCGCAAAATTAAAGTTTATCACCGCTTCCGCATTTGGCCGTCGGATTGACGTCCGGGGCGCCGCCGTGCACTTACATCATATACTCGTATGTCGCAGAGGGGTGGATAATGCACATCTGTCTTGCATTCATACTGTAATCATCATGGTGCTTTTTCTTTTATATGTTGCTATAATCAGTATAAACTTTACCTGTTAGGACACCAGCACTATTACCGATGATGCACATACTCCACGCACACTTATTTGCCGGCTCACACACATCATCATCGGTAATTGCTATGTCACGTACACTTTAGATCATATTGTCTTTTATGGATAGAATCAGTTAACAACTAGACCGCTATAATATTGTGATTATTCTCTGACATTAGTACAGACATGATATTTATTGCTTAGACATTCATGCATTCATATTTTCATGTTATCATGCAGTATTATGGGCATATGCCGACACTTATCATATAGTTACTCATGATTTTGAGATTTGGATTTCTATGAGATTTCTGGATTTTTGGGAAAACCGCAAGAATATGTAAAAACTTCTCTCTCTCCTCCTCCTCTCTTTTTAAAAACATAAGATGCGGTTTTCTCATGATGTATGTGTCGTCCACCATGAGATTTCATGTTTTCTGATGGATTTCGAGACCCGATTCGAGGAGTGGATGAAGCGTCTCGGGTACATGGTGGGCCCGGTATGGTACCCCGGGGCAAGAAGATCGAGTTGTAGACGATGAGCCTGGCAGGGGAAGACTACCTACCGGTGATGTCTGGCGCGGCGGATATCCGGAGGATACCGACCGTTGTCCTGAGATTTGATGATATGGGCCGATCCGGACTGACGGAGCCCGAGATATTGAGACTATGAGACTTGAGATTTACATGTTTGTGTCGATGCTTGACACGGATTTCCATTGATTTCATTGTTGATATTTCCGGTTTCTATACCCGTTTTACTATGATAACAGCTAAAGATTTCTTATACAGATATACCTGGATTTCAGGATTTGTTTATTTTACCTTCATGGTGCATGCATATCCATTCATATGACATAGTACTATATGAGGCACTGACACGACACGGAGTATTTGCACTTACACGTAGTATTACCCTGCTATTACTAGATGATTGAGATATAGTAGTGTATTATTATGACCTAGGATAGCGTCGTGCATTCGATTTCTTTTCGTAGATGTCTTCTACTCACGAGTTGGCAACTCACCCCCGTTGTGCCAAATTTTATTACAGGTTCGATGTACAGGTTTCCGTGGCAGCTTGTTGGCACATTTTTTCTTCAGGGTGATTTGCACGGTAGGTTGGTTCACTTGTATCCGAACCACCATTGTACTTTTATTCATTCATTTGTATCTAGTAAGCTCCATCAACCATATTTGTATTACTTGATAAGTTTATTGGACCAGTCTTTTATTTCGACCTTAGAGTCGCGCATGTGTTATTCTGATCTGGTGGTTTTTGTTTTCTTTTGAGTTTTGAGCCTCGCCCTTTGGCGTTGTATATTATTGTGATTGTTGTGGTTGTCTCCGCCTGTTGGCGTTGAGCTAGCTCCCGTTGGGGATGCTTTTTATTGTTTATGTATATTATACTTGTTGTACCCGTTTGGGGGCCAGTTTTTACAGAGGAGACTCTGCCGAAATTTTTGAGAAAATTTGCTGATTCTTTTAAACTTGTTTTCTTTTTCCTCTTCTTCTTCTTCTATGGTTTAGATTTCTGGGCTTCGGCTTACTTAGGTTACGTGGCGCCTCTAGACGCTTCGTAATCTAAGTGCCAGTCGCGTTCCGTACTTTCGGGTCGTGACAAAGTTGGTATCAGAGCGCTAGGTTTAACCCTGTATAAGTCTAGGTGACCCTTGGTTGATGGAGTAGGCGATTTAGGTAGAGTAACGTACCGTGGGTATGGTCCGCGGCATACTTACGATACGCTACTCTGCTTAAGGAGCCTTAGAATGTACATTTGTTTGCACCGTATTTCATTCTTTCCTTTGATCTATCTTCGTCGATGTCGGAGGGTGGTTCTGTTACCACGGGCGCACGGACAGAGGGAGCTGCGGCTCGAATGCGATAACCATTAGAGTATTGGTTATTCTTGACGATTGAAGCATTGCTTAGCGTGCGGACGAAGGGTATTCACATGCCGTCCGGATGAAGTTAAAGGGTTCGAACGATTATCAGAAAACCATTTTCCTAAGTTTAAAGTATTCGGAAGAACATGCAGGTATTTCGATGGACCCTCTAGAAGAATGAAACCCTAACTCGACATAATGACCACGAGAATGCCCTTGAACCTTAGGGTTTACGGCAGTTTCGCAGTGTCATTAGTGAGGCTTGGGTTTGTCCTTCTACAGCTGGATCATCGATGCTGGGGTATGTACCGGATATTTTTAAACTGTACTTGAGTGTTGAGCTCTCGGGGAATTATGGGATTTTGATGGATCGATCGAAAAGTTTAATGTAGTCCGGATATCAGGTGAAGGGATCGACTACGTGAGAGACTCTAGATATGAGTATTGCCGTTGGTAGCGCAGTCAGCACAGCTACGAAGAGACGAGTTCGAAGCAACCGACATCAGAGGAAAGAGGCGGACATTGACGATCGTGCTTACGATTGTGATTTAGTGATTTGAATTTCATATTTTTTGTTATTGGATTTTGGCATTTTGAGGAATTCGTTTTACGATTGGTATTTCATGTGTGTACCTTCATTACATTCTAGTTGTGTTTCATATACCGGTTGTATTGATGTTGTTTAGTACATACCCAGTGCACTTGATTTGGTTTTAATACCTTTTGTGATTTTGATTTGATTTCGTGCATATGGGTTACACATGATTTTGATATATGCTTCGACCTAGTTTTTATCCATTTTCGTACTGTGATTCGAGTCTGATATTCGATGTATGTTTTCGTGCTCCATGTGCACCTGATTAGGATTCTTGCGCATACTTGGCGCACTTGATGCGATTTTGTGCACACCAGATGCACTAAATCGGGGTTTTGTGCAGATTAGATACACCTGATTTTGAGTCGTGCACGCCCGTTGCACTTGACAGATGTTTTTGGTGCACACCTGTTGCACTTAGTTTTGTTTTTGTTTGTATTCATGGTATCTTTAGTTGGTTTCGATTTCAGTGCGCACCGGACACACATGATATTTTTATGATGTGATTGGGATCGATTTCAGTTTGAGCAGTATGTTTTCATAATCATTATTATTTGATTTAGTAACCAGGCGGGACGTTTATGTTAAATAAAAGATATATATATATATAGCTATTCTTTTTATTTAAACGTCCGCTACTTATGCCGTGACACGTGCATCACACGGCAATTTTCAAAAAGGGGTGTTTGCATATTTCCTTATCCAGATATTTGTACGGTTTTACTATGATGCGCACTATATATAAGTTACAGATTGATGTATATTATGATGGTTTTCATATTGAGTTTTGATATTTTATTCTCGCCATAACTCCGATGATTGCGTTATGCTTGACGGAGTTGATTTTTGTTATGTATTGATGATTTTGGAGCCCCGACGATTTGGATGTTTTGCTAAACGTTTTAGTATTTGGAAGGGGGGTTTTAATTTAAATTCGGGGACCGAATTTCTTAAAGGGGGGAAGATTGTAACGTTTTAAAAATGATTAAATAAATAATTAAATGAATAAAAGTGTTTAAGTGAATTTTAGGATTTTCGGTAAAGTAAAATGTATTTTTCGTAAAACCAAACCGTGATTGTTTTCATTATAAATTTTAAAATATCTATTTTAATTATGAAATTACTAGTAAATGGTGTTTATTTAGCCACTTATAAATTTTTAGTTTAATAAAATATTTTTCCTAAATTAATTATTTTAAATATTAACATAAGCTTTATTTTTACACTAAATTAGTGTAAATTACAAATTTAAATGGTTTTAATTTGTAAAAATGAACCATGGCATATTAGAAATTAGTGTGTATCATGCAAAATTTATTTGCAAATTTTTCCTATTTTCTAGAGCTTTCTTGAGTTGCTATAGTAAACAAATAAATAAATAATTAAATAAACCATGAAAAGACCTTTAAGTGATATTTCTCCTCTTGAAACTTCTACACACTTTCACACTCACTTCTTTCTTTCCCTCACCTCATCAAGGCCGGCCACAACCCCCCATGGCTTCCCCCCCCCATTTTCCACCTCATTTTTGTTCAAAATTCATCAAAAATACTTCAAAAATTCAATTAAAATTCCACAAAATCCTAATTTCTTCATACCCTTTATTCTCTACCCTTCTTTATATGGATTTTGGAGTGGGAAAGCATGTATTTTGGAGGCTCATTTCTTGTTGGGATTTCATATTTTGGGAGGTATAATTTCTTTCTTTTGATTTATTGTTTTAGATGTTCATTTAAGCTTAATTAGATTTAATGAATTAATTCTATGTTTTTTTTAAAAATGCAAGTTAGGGTTGTAAATTCAAGTTAGGGTTTTTAATAATTAATTAGGGTTATAATAGTTAGTTTAACACTTTTATAATTGGAAAATATTGCATGGTTGTTAAATTGTAAAATTTTCATTTAAAATTGTTTTAAATAAGGAAATTAGCTAACTAGATTTTTCTAAAATGTGTTTGTGGATAATATAAAATTCCAATTAAAGTTGCTATCATTAGATTGTAGTTTTAGTGAGAGTATTATCATGTAAATGGAAAGAAAAACTTAGTTTGATTACTAGATTACTTTGAGAATTGGAAAATACTAATAAAATTGCTAATTTTGTAAACTAGATTTTAAAAATTCCTAAATAAATGAGATTAAAAATATAATTTATGGTTTCATTAAATAATTATCATCATGAATTGTGGTTTAATACATTAATTCATGCAAAATCATGTTTTGTGGTGGAATTGTGGTATTTTGCTTGAAAAATATTAAAATTGTTGAAAGTTGCAAACTAGAAATTTCAAATAAATGCAAAATTGTGTAATAAAAATATAGTAATGGTTTGTATAGTCTAGTAATGCTATTTAATGAGTTTTATGACCATTAGTTTCATTTAAATGTCAAGTTTTGATGAAAAACGGTATACTGGCATTTTCGGGTTTTACGAAATTGGACGGTTTGATGGATTTTAGGGTTTCGATGGATTTAATCGTGTTTTATGGTATACTATAAGTTGTTTGATGATGTTATCTCGATCCATCGGAGTTCGTACGCCGATATCGAGCGGTATTTGGTTCTTTTGCGTGGGCGGGACATAGGTTTTAACCTATGCTTGTTCCTTGTATCGTTTGACTTTTGTATGTGATTCGGTTTATGATGCTATTTATATGTTTGTGTTTAGGTACCCTTCAAGTGGACTACGGGAGATGAAGAGGAGGATGGCGACACCGTCGTCGGCAGACATGGACCAGGTGAGTAGATGTATATCTACGGGGGGAAATCGGGTGGATGGCGTTTAGCACCCTCGCAACGTAGAATAGGAATAGTACTTATTGACATTAGGAAACCAGATGTGACCCTAGATTCTTAATGAGTAGGACCCTAGTAATGACCCTAGGCTGGACTAGACTGATTTAGGAAAACCATATCTGAGGATGAGTACCTTGGAAGAGGTTCGTAGGTTTCAGATAGAAACATACACACGCACACACTGAAACTCGACATGGGGTATCCGTGTATGTGTGTATATATATAGAACTAGGTATAGGTATATACATATATATACAACACGTATATGGGATACATTGATGTGATATGATATCCGAGATATGATGAAACAGTGTAACTGGGCTTGATGCCGTGATTCTTGGCTATACAGTCGTATTAAGTGTTAGCGGATCATTAGAGAATGAGATAATGAACATGTATACTTAAGTTATAAGGGGTAGTGATGATATTGAGGTACATAGGACTCTAAAATAGTACCCGTACTGTAACCTGTGATTGATCACGATATGGGATATGTATGACTTGATTACGACATCATATAGGTGTGACCTGATGTCGATCTCATAGAGGTGTGACTTGAGGACGATATGATATCAGTATAACTTAATCACAATATGATACATATGACATGATATTTCTGAGGATAAACTAATGATGCTTATTTGATGGCAATGATATATGATTGATGTAGGCAATTACAGTTTAGCACCTTGATCATGAGATGTGTTGGTGATGACATTATACGAATAATGAGACACCTAGGAGATACTTGACCCGTACCCCGATATTGGGATGTCGTACGATGGATTTTACCGTACGAGGCATAGATATGATGATTGATCCACACTCTTGATTCGAGGAAGCCGTACTTTGTACGTGACGCTATTGAGGCTGGATCGCCGACTATTAGAGATATTGATTCAGACCTAGGTAGACTCTTGTTTCTTAATGACTAGTTTCTTAGGTTAAGTTCCTTAGGAGTTTAGATGGACACTAGGTTAGGTTCGATTCATATAGTGATAGTTGTTCTCGTATGTCGCAGAGGGGTGGATAATGCACATCTGTCTTGCATTCATACTGTAATCATCATGGTGCTTTTTCTTTTATGTGTTGCTATAATCAGTATAAACTTTACCTGTTAGGACACCAGCACTATTACCGATGATGCACATACTCCACGCACACTTATTTGCCGGCTCACACACATCATCATCGGTAATTGCTATGTCACGTACACTTTAGATCATATTGTCTTTTATGGATAGAATCAGTTAACAACTAGACCGCTATAATATTGTGATTATTCTCTGACATTAGTACAGACATGATATTTATTGCTTAGACATTCATGCATTCATATTTTCATGTTATCATGCAGTATTATGGGCATATGCCGACACTTATCATATAGTTACTCATGATTTTGAGATTTGGATTTCTATGAGATTTCTGGATTTTGGGGAAAACCGCTAGAATATGTAAAAACTTCTCTCTCTCCTCCTCCTCTCTTTTTAAAAACATAAGATGCGGTTTTCTCATGATGTATGTGTCGTCCACCATGAGATTTCATGTTTTCTGATGGATTTCGAGACCCGATTCGAGGAGTGGATGAACCGTCTCGGGTACATGGTGGGCCCGGTATGGTACCCCGGGGCAA